>QUWT01000781.1:1320118-2599285 GCA_004329165.1 Spatholobus suberectus
TTTATAGTGTTAGCCTGTTAGTTAGCATTCTATGTTAATGCAATTGTACAAGTAATTTTTTTTAGTGATTAAACTCTCATTTTAATTTTTAAAATTATAAGTGTTATTTGTTTTAAAAAAGGCATTTATTTAAACTATTTTTTTGGGTGGTTAGGCCAAACACTTTTTCTACAAAAACTTTTAAGTTTAAATAAGTTTTTAGTCCCTCGTTTTACATGATTTTTTGGTTTTAGTCCTTCTTAATTTTGTTTGTTTGTTTTAATCCCTTATTACTTTAGAGTTACCATTTTCAGTACTTGCTGTTAATTTAATACCATTAATTGATCACATGACTAATGGTGAGTCACGTTAACACTACCACCTAGTCTTAAAGCATCCTACATGGATTATATATGCAAAGGTGGATTTTACACATTTTTAAATAAAAATCTGTCACGTGAAATTAAAAAAATAAAAATTTTAAACAGTGAAACGATGAATATAAAACCCCAATTAAAAACCCTAATTAGAAACAAAATTATAATGAATGCGTACAACCTAATACTATCGTGAAGATCCCTAATTTTATTTTCCACTGAAACATGAATAGGAACAACTAAGACGATACGACAATACAGTTAAATGAATTATATGGTAAATTATTTAGAAGTTGTTGTTAAAGCCAATTTCAATTTAATTCTACTCTTGCAAATTGCACCTTATCATATGAGAATACTCACATAAAAGCTTGTAGTCGTTGACTTTCTTTCATTTTACTTTTCCCGATTATAATTAAACTATGTACTCTTTTCAATAATGGAAACCATGTTTTATATTTTATTCTGCTAAATCTATAGTAACTAAAATTCTAAGAAATTAGTCAATTACTTTAAATTCATATTGTCATTTTTTGGGTAGCAACCGCAATATACCTTTTACCCTATAAATTTCATTGCACACAAGGGAAGACCTATATCGACAAATTGCACTTGGGTGTGATCCAAGTACCTTTCAGTGATGGTCTGAGCATTTGAAATGATACATATACACTATTGTATGTCTTTGTTATTCATGTTTGTGTTTCATGGTACTGTATACCTTCGTTGTTCGTGTTTCGATGGAAAATAAGTCATACTAATTGGGGTTCTTCACATTAGTATTTACTGTTTTTAAAATATTGTTCAAATACATTTGGATTAACTTTGATACACAATAGAAACGCGTTTCTGTTATGTTAATTTTTTTCCAAAAAATTAATTATGATATAATTTACCCTTTTTAATATTAATTGTATTAATTATGATATAGATTATCATTTTTAATTGAAATCAAATTAATTACAATACAATTTAATTTTTTTTAATAGTAATCAAATTAATTATGATATAATTTTAAAAAATATACGATACAAGTTACAATTTTTAATACTAATTGAATTAATTATGGTAACTTGTATCGTATATTTTTTAAAATGTATCATAATTAACTTGATTACTATTAAATAGTAATTAAATTAATTATGATATAATTTAAAAAAATATACGATACTAGTTACCATAATTAATAGTAATCGAATTAATTATGGTAACTTATATCATATATTTTTAAAAGTGTATCATAATTAATTTGATTATTATTAAAAAAGAAAATTTGCATCATAATTAATTTGATTATTATTAAAAATGACAACTTGTATCATATATTTTTTAAAATTATATAATAATTAATTTGATTGCTATTAAAAAGGGTAAATTGTATCGTAATTAATTTGATTTCAATTAAAAATGGTAATCTATATCATAATTAATGTGATTAATATTAAAAAGGATAAATTATATCATAATTAATATTTTAATTAATTTTTTTCAAAAAAATTAACAAAATGAAAATATGTTTCTGTTGTGTTAAAGGGGCCCTTCATATACAACAGAAACATATGTCCATTGTACAATATCTACAACGGAAAAGTATTTTCGTTGTGTATAGAGACACACTCCCTTGACATAATGAAAATACATTTTCGTTGTGTATTTTATACAAAAGAAACGAGTTTCTGTTAGGGATATTTTTGGAAAGAAAATAACAAACAATATATGGGGTGAAAAAAACAAAAAATTGCATGGGAAAAGCAGGCCCTAAAGTAGCCTACATTAGAATTTAGAGTGGTCCATTTTTCTTTCTTGGGTTATGCAGTAAATGGGCTCAACGGCTCAATACTTTCTAAACAGATGGGAAGCCCACGAAAGGCCCAAGTCCGTTAAGAATTCGGCCAATGGATTTTAAACAGCGGCCCTAATACTGTTTGTTATATTTTTTAAACACAGGCCATAATGTATTTTAAGAAAATAACGTGGGTACATTTTTAAAAGTAAATAGTTCATGTACTTTTTACCCCGACATCGATGACAAATTATTATGTGATAAATTTGCTAACTTTATAATAGTTTCCTTAAAAGTCATATCTACAATAATTTTTAATTAATTAATGGTGTAAATTTTTTTATACTAACAGTATATAATAATTAAATTCTATTTTTAAATACACAAAAATCATTTCAAACAAAAATGACCTTTTATATTAGGTAAAAAAAAAAAACACCCATACTCCAAACTCGTTAGAGCAAGAGCTTGATGTATGAGCCTTGATCCGTGAGTTAACTTGTTTAACATGTAGATTGCGTGGGTTTAAATCCCATATTGTCTAACCTATTTAAATACAAACTTGTACAACTTAGCCTATTTAGCCTATGGGTTAAACAAGTTTGGTTTGCAAGTTTACGAACCAATCTATTTAACCCGCATATTGTATTTTTTTTTAAATAAATTGATTAATTGAGATTCGAGACTATTTGATACTTGTTAATGACTTAATATGCTTGAGGTATTCATATGGGTGATGAAACAGTCTTGGTCTATTCAACCCACTTTCTTTAAGGTGAGTTAGGCTAAGGGTATTCAACCCACTTGCCTGTTTGGTAAGCTAAAAAGGCTTACGGCAAGGCAGGAAGGGCCAGGCCGTCAAGTAAAGAATTTTTTATTTTTTAAGCTAAGTAAAAAAAAATAGTGTAGGATTTTATGTTTCTATTTCATTTTGATATAAAAGTGGCATTGTGTTTAGGACACAATATTTTAAGTTAACAGATGATCAATAAAAGGTGAATGTGTCTCTCGGATATTTTTTTACTATTATTATTAATAACAAAGACAAAACTATTAGAGGAATTCAATGAAATAATGTAGCTAAAATTCTTAAGTTGACAAGTGAAAATAATAGTAGCTAACAAGAGCCTAAAACTGTTTTTCTTGATATAATTTTAGTTTTTATAATTTAAAAATTTTCCTTTTATTTTTTGGTTGGTCATATCACCAACTTGCCATAAATGGGATGGGCTGCATTTTTTAGCCTATATATGCTAAGTAGGCTAGCCCACCTCGTCCCATTTTTGGCATGCTGATGACGGGGCAGGCCATAATGGGCCAAATGGGTTGTTTTGCTTTCTTTAGGTATTTGAATGTTAGATAGTTAGTATTTGGTTATTATATATATATTGTATGAATATATTTTGTTAATTGATGTAGAAGACATTGAGTCTTTGATATTTTATTGGATGTTTGGATGATGGAAAACAATTTTTTTAAAAATTTTTCTACTATTTAATAGTTGGAAAATGTCATATATTTAATTGATTTTTTTTTATATTTTTTATATTTTCTTTGTAAATTTTTAATTTTTAAAGTTTTTTATATTTTTTAAAATATTTTTCTTTGGGTTTGCAGGCTAATCTGCCAACCTACAAGCCAATGTGAGACAAATGTAGACTACCTATTTCATAAGTCCATTCATTTCATGGACTAATCAGGCCTAATCTGTTTATTTGCAAATTATGTGGACTAACCTAGGCCTTATGCCCAGTTCTAACTAGAGCATTGCTTGTTTTCAATATGAAAGTAAGTTCCTATATTTTATGTGTCCAACACTCGTTTAGACTCTTCTAAGAGTAGTTTGTAAGTTGGACAAAAGAATTATTCAACTAAATGAAGATTATACATTCTTATATTATAAGTAATTAAAAATATTTCTCTTATTTTAAGGTATATTTTTAACATGCATTTGGATCGTTTTAAAAAAAGTTATAAATTTTTATTAAAACATTATCCAAATTGTAAATGTGAGATTGAATTGGAACTATTAATCGCACACACATATTTACTTGGCTTCATACTTTAAAACAAATTGCTTTAGTAGAAGAGAAGTCTTAATATATAATACAAAATGTTTTTAGTATGATGTGTTATGTATGTATATGTAACGTTGTTATGATGTTGACAAATGAATGTATACTTTTGGCTCAATTGCATTTAGTCTTAGGTATCATGATTATATGATTTTAGTCTCATAAGTTTCAAATTGTGCCAATTGGACCTCTCAAGTTTTCTCTTATTTACAATTAGGTTTGTCCATCTTGATTTTATCTAATATTTTGAGACAATAATTTGTTCAAAATGAAAAAACATTTCTTTAATTATTCATTATTGTCATAAAAACAATAATTTACCCATAAACATCGACAATATGACAACTAAGTCAACACACATATTACCCATATATTCATATATGTATTTAGTTCAAAATCAACTAAAAGTATTACACATTCACAAACAACCCCCCACCCCCCCTCAAAAAACAGCTAAAATTTCCAAATTTCAATTGTCCCAAACATGGTATTGTACAACCTTTTTTAGTTTAAATTTGAAAAGTATAAAGCAGAATGAGAATATATTTAATTAAAGTTTTTCAAAAATTCACATCATTAAAGAAGAAGGAAAAATAATTTTAAATTTTAAAAATTAAAAATAATGCATGTGATTCTTTAACAAAAACATAATAAATTACGATTCCTCGTTGAGAGAGATGTCTACATTTAGTACTTGATCATGCCTAAACAAGATTGGTCCAAAGGAGGATATATACCTGTGAAAAATCAAAGAGAATATTTAAATTCTCGAAGGTGAGAATGCAAGTTTACAAAGATTTAAATCCTGGAATGTTTTTATATTTTTTTTATGTGTTATCTTGCAAAAGTTTAATTACAATGCACTTTAAGTGTAAAATTTTTTATATTGTCAACTAATTATAATGATAGATATAAATATATAACTTTTGAGGTGGTTAGTGTAAAAATTAACAAACTTCCTATACGTAACAATTTGAAATTAGATGAAAATGTATGATCGGTACATACAGAAATACACTATTTTTCTCATCTTATAAATTTACTAGCTACGCATGAGATAAAAATAGGAAATGGTGCGGTGAGTGTATCATGTGCATGGGCGTTTTCTAATTCTAATCTATTTGGGGAAGGAAATAGGAATAAAAGAGGGAATTGAGTCCTAAAATGAAGGAGAAGTTGAATGGCAGGAATTGAATGGAGAGCAAAATGGACGGTCATCTCATTAGCCATTCCACATCACCGCATTCCATCCTTTTAAAACTACATTCCAAACACACACACACAAATTAAGAGAGAAACAAAGAAAAAAACACCACAAGGAACCAAAGGAGAGAGACAGAGAGAGAGTAATAAGCAAAGAAGAAAATGTCGTGGCAAACTTACGTAGATGACCACTTGATGTGCGATATCGATGGCACAGGCCACCACCTCACCGCCTCTGCCATCATCGGCCACGATGGCTCTGTTTGGGCTCAGAGTTCTTCCTTCCCTCAGGTATCTCTCTCTTTCCATGCATCCACTTAATTGATCTTAATTTTCTATTTCTTCACATTGCACCACTGGATCTAAATGTTTGATTTCATTATTAATTGATTGAATTCGTATTTATGTAAACGATGATATCAAGAACCTATTTGTTTGTATGGAATTGAATCGATGATAATGTGAGAGAGCGTTTTTGATTTGAAGGTGTTAGGTTAGCTACTTGTTTGCATGTTGAGGAAATAGTATTATATGTTTGCCTTGTTTGTATTGAGTTATGATCTGTTTTATATATGCTTCTTTTTTCAGATTAAGTCTGATGAGATTAATGGCATCATGAAAGATTTTGATGAACCTGGTCATCTTGCTCCTACTGGCCTCCATCTTGGGGGCACCAAATACATGGTAATCCAAGGAGAGCCAGGAGCCGTCATTCGTGGGAAGAAGGTATAATTAACTTATTATAACTTATCATACTCATGATCAAACTAATCAATCTTATACAAAAGGTGATGTTATTAATAGTGTTTTTGTACTAGTTTATTTTTTTAAAAAAAGTTTTGTTTATTTTTTTAAAACTCTAAGAAAATCAACCACAACAGCAATAAAAGTCCCATCTTATTAGATGAGATCGACTATATGAATCACACGATGTCATATTACGAGATCTCTCTTAACACCTTTCAATATATATTTTTCATCTCCCTTTTCCCCTTTTTACATGAGTACAAATTGTGCAATCTACTTTCCTCGTTGTTCCTTTTCCATATACTTCTTAGAAAACTTACAAATGACAATTAATTATTTTTCTTAAATAACTTAATCCAAATACACATTGAAAAAAATTGTTAAGATGAATCTCATGATAAATAATAGTCTTAAGAATTTGGTCTTTAACCGAGTCCAATGGTATTGTGTGATCCATAGCCTAACCCACCTTACCTAGTAGAATAAGGGTTTTATTGTTATTTAAACTAATCCAAATACACACTCGTTGTAGTTTTGCAGTAACTTGTATAAGGCAAATTGATCAATATATGTTCTTATCTCCTTATTTTGGTTTTCTAATGATAATTCTTCTTGAGGAGGTATTTTGTGCAATTAAAATTGTTGTTTTATGAATTAGTACACAGCCTATTGAATTATGAAACATGTTCTTGGTTGTTGGTGTGATTTCATTCCCTTTTCATGTGATCTCATGAAAATTTATGACTCTGTTTTTCCTTTTACCTCTTCTCCAAAGCTGCAAGAATATATTGTGAACAGAAAATTTAAAGCTTCTCTCTGCTGTTATACTAAGTTACTAACTAAACTCGGTAACCGTTCAGCAAACTCACAGATTTGAATTCTCTTCTTTTCCTTAAAAACACGTGCATAATGGTATATGTTATGAGAGAAAGACACAAATTACTTTTGTCTATTACTGGTGAACCACTACATACAGGACCACATTTTGGCCTCGATGCGACAATTTGTCTCTCTTTTTAATGAATAAGTGATTGTTCGACCTATTTACCACATAGGAGTGGCACGTTTTTATTTTTCTTGCCTGTTATTACTCATTTATTAAACTGTAACTTCGGATATTTCCTGTTACAACATCTTTCTCATGCACCAATGCACGTATTCCTTTTCTCCTCTTTTTTCATAAATGATATGAAAAAGAAAGATGCGATTGGACAACTCTACCTATCATATCTTAAAAGTCCTCGCGATATTGTGAGTTAATTTTGCGCTATGAAAGTCTAATTTTTGAAAGTTCCTACCATCCTGCTGGATGGTTTTCACCTAATATGTGAAAGTAGTTTTCCTATGGTTGTTTTGTTTTAAGATATTTGACTTCTATGCTTGTTGGATAGGGATCTGGAGGCATTACCATAAAGAAAACTAGTCAAGCATTAGTTTTTGGCATCTATGAGGAACCTGTTACTCCTGGACAGTGCAACATGGTTGTTGAGAGGTTGGGAGATTACCTTGTCGATCAGGGTCTGTAGACCAAGATCTTTTAAGATTTGAATTTTTTTTTGGGTACTGTAATTTTTTTATTTACAATTATGATCTGCATCTTTTCAACCCCATGCTGGGAGTTGTTGCAGACAATAAGCATATGAGAATTAAACCGTTGTTCGTCGTTTGAATTTTTAAATTTCATTACCCTGATTTTTGAATGGTGTTTTGACTATTTTCTACTCTAGCTTAGCTTGAAAATCACATTTTTTTAAAAAATTTCATAAAAAGGATATACATAAACATCTTTCTATATATTATTATTCCTAGGATCAATATATAACTTTTTCTTGAATCAACCAAAAAAGTGATAAATAAAACCATTTACAATAATGAAGCAAATTGCAAAAATAAAAATAAGAATGATAAAACAAATCTAATTGAAATTTACTTTATTTTGATTATATACAAATCTTACAATACTAGGAATACCCTAGCAGAATTCTTGTTACTGTTTTGAATGTTATTCCCTATGCTTATCTTGATGGTAAACGAGCACTTTTATCGAATACATGTTTCTAAGTCCTCCTAAAATTTCTTCTTAATAATCTCCTAATTAGACGTAACCTGTATCTTCCTAAAATTTCTTCTTAATAACATATAATGATGTAACTTAATTACAAACAAAATAATGATAATTGGGTGATTAAATACCAGGGAAAATGGTTGTTTTACATCAAGCATTACCTTAAATTTGAAGCTTGATCGGTCACTGTCTTTCAAATTCTGGATTCTGTTGTGAAACATGCATGGTAGTTGAAAGGCTTGGTTATTATCTTATTGAATTTCTCAGTATATGATTAGATTTATGTTGGATTCTACAAAATCACGTTATAATAACAATTAACATAATTTTAAATAAATGTTTACATCTTTGATTTTAAGTTTTAGAATTAATTTTGAGTTGAAACAATTTTAAAATAAAAATATTTAAATATAAATTACTTCGCTTTAAAATTAATTTCACAAAATCACTTTTATTCAAAATCAATTTTGCAAACACACTTAAACACTCACTTAGCTTATGTTTGGTCCAGTGTTTTTTGGTTCAAAAGCTACTTTAAAGTTAAAGTTCAAAATAAGAACTTTAAAAATAAAATAGAAATTGTTTGGTAATTTTTATTTATTTTTAGTTTTAAAGCTCTGTTTAAGCTAAAAGTTGTTTGGCAACAAATTTTAAAATTTTAAATTTACTTAAAACTAATTATCTCACTCAATAGAATTATATATATATATTGATAAAATAAAATAAAAATTATGTAAAGTTAATTTTTAGTTACAATTATGTAAAATTAATTTAATCAACATGAATTTATTTTAATGATAACAAAAATACATAAAAGTATTAAAATATATAAATTTTAAAATTTTAAAATGTCAAAAACAATTTTAATTAATAAAAGTTAATTTTAAATCTTATTCATAAATATTTTATTATATATAATACTAATTACAAAAGTATTACTTAAAAATTTTATATTATTATTCAATAATATTTTTAAAAAATAAAAAAATTATTTAAACAGAATTTCATAATATTAATATATATTAAATAGTATTTAACAAATAATCCAAACACCACACCATCATGACTTGTGAGTTGTGACCAAGTCAATCTCCTTATCTTCATATCCTCTCACGTTATATCCTCCTCGTACGAATCCAGCCCATTCAAAGATAACAATAGATCTTGTCTTGTCATTAACAAAATAATTCTTTTCCCATAATATCAATATGGAGAGGATCCTAAATAATAATAACATGATAACATACTCTCTCATATTTTATTTTTAACACTCTTTCTTATTAATAAAAATTAATATAAACTTTTCAATTTGAGAATAAAATTTATTAAACAAAAAACGAGACTAAACATGGCAACATGACATGCTTGGCTCTTCTCGTCCCAATAAAAAGTATGGCAAGTTTAGAATCAGGTTTAGGAGGCAAAAAAAAAAAACCCAGCCCAAGTCCTGTTGAATTTTGTTGTATTCGAGAAAATTCACAGGAATCCATCTCATTTTTTTTAATAATTTAATTTACTTGTATATATTTAAATTATTTAATTATTAAAATAATTAATTTATATTCTTAATAATTATAAAAATGAAAATAAAAAAATAAAATTATAAAAAGAAACTCAAATCCAATCCCCGTCTTCGATCAAAGTGGTTTTTTCCTTTTAAAGTTGGGTTGAGTGGGCCACAGTGGGTTAGGTATAATGAATTCGGATTTAATTTTCATTTCTAATGAAACCCACCTAAATTCCATCTAATAAAATTTAATATATTAAAAAGAATATATTAATATATTATTAGCATTTTTCATACTCTTTTTTTTTTTCCAAAAAATTATAAACCTCCCACCTCCACTTTTTTTATTTAGAGATGATGATTTGATTTGATACAGAAACATGCATGGTTAATGTTTGGATGATGGGGACAAAAGGTTCAAACCAATTGGAAAACGCCGACGCCGACGCATTCCAATCCATCTATGACGTTAGTCCACGTGGGTGGAATATCTTAGCGAGGAACATACGACAAGATGTTTTGAAAAAAAAAAAAGACTTTTAAATAACTCGTCAATTCAATATAGATTTTAATGACATAAAAGAAAAAAAAAAAGTGGTGTTTATCATGTATAGTTTGCACTAAAAGGTCCAAGCATTTTCATTTGCACATGTAGGAGACTTGGGTTATGATGCATAAGCTATATGCAGAAGAAAGAACTCGGTAAATATTAAATTATAAACCATTTTAGTTATAAAAGTTTTAATATCAAATTATGAATAAATTATTTTAATAATTTAAACTATTGGGTGTTGTTTGTATTGTTTTTCAATCAAAATTTAAATTTGTGTTATTCTGTGATTAAAATTGAAGTTTTATTTTAATAATCCATATAATAAAAATTTGTATTAAAGAAATTATATAAATTATTGAATTAAAACTCCAATTCTAATAAAAGAAGAACACAAATAACGTCTAAAAACTGTATCTAAATTTTCTCCTTATATTTAACAGTATAAAAATAAACAAAATTCAACTTCCTAGAAACTGCAACAAAGTTAAGCCGAAACTATATTTGGGGGCTACTTTTACAAAATGTTCAATTTGTTACAGGAAACTTTCTATAAATAACACCTTTTACCACGAACGGATGAATCCCAATCTTAATTTTACAGTTCTGAATTTTTTTTGTTTACTTCATTTCTTTTGCTTTTACGTTCAGATTCATATGGGTGTGATAGAGACGCATCAAAAGGTGGGAATATACTTATCTGTCGTGGCTTTATGAAGCAAAGTTGGCGAGATGTGGACCTCAGTTTCACCCTCCAAAAATAATGAACAAATCAAGACGGTGAGTCAGAACGTGGAAGGATGTCTTCAAATTTAGACCTTATCCTCTATCCAAGCTGTCTCAAACACGTTATGAATTTCACACCACATATAACGTGATCTGATAATGACAAATTTATAGTATTATACATAAATAAAATCTAACTGAACAATATAAAGAAACACTAAAGTTGGTCAATGTTATCCAAATCTTCGTTTGGTAATCTTACATATATATGAGATCCAATATTTTATCAGTTGAACATAACTGCTCCATATCTTGGGGGTGTCATTCATTTCCTTATTTTCTTCTTAACATACAATGAATGAGAAGGCACAGAAATTTTTTCTAGAGATGAATGTGAAGAGAATCATGGATGGTGATCGAGCTGGAAGCAACAATTGGGTGATGAAGGAAGATGGTGAAGATAGCAATGATTCATCATTCATTGGACTCAACTCAGAAGACTCAATGGACTCTGTGTGTTCTTCTTCATCAGAGTTAACCGGGGACGCATCTTCTTCAACATCTTCTTCATCAACACATTCAAATGGACCTTTGTATGAATTATCAGACCTCATGAACCATCTACCTATAAAGTAAGCAATTAATTCATTCCTCATGCCTTTCTGAGTTTTACTCAATTTCCTTCTACTAAACACATACACGTACCACCAAATCAATTGGTACAAAGTTGTTTCAGCGTAACTAATAGTCTTGAATTTGAACTATGAATATGCAATTGTGTTAAATATTCAACTCGAATAGAATTGTCTTATGTAGAAGATTCTTAGAGTCTGTTAAAAAAAAAAAAAACATACACATCATTATCATCAATGTTCGGAATTGGTTTATATAAGTTGTTCTGCTAATTAAGTAGTTTATATATGACCTGTGCAGGAAAGGGTTATCTATGTTCTATCAAGGGAAGGCCCAGTCTTTCACTTCTTTAGCTAGGGTGCAGAGCATAGAAGATCTTCCTAAGAAAGGCACACCTTATAGTAAGAGAATGAAATCATGCAGAAGTTATGAGGGAGGCTTGGATATTCACAGAATATTGTACACTCCAAAGGCTAAAATATCAAAGAAAGCTTCAAGAGGGTCTTTTGCATCTGTACTAAGCAAAAGAGGGAGTTTCCTAGGAGGGTCTAGGCCTCCCATTGCTGTTTACAAAAACTTATGAAGTCCAGCTTTTTAGAGTTCTTGCTTATTTCATGTACAAAATCCGGAAAATTTTGAATCCTGCAGCTTCAGCCTTCTTGAGTCAAAGCCATATGATCAATTAGCTACATATTTGATTCATTATTGCTTTGCTTTCCATGATTATATGATCCTTGCCTCTTACAGTCATTACCACTGACTCAATGATTGGCAATTAGGCATATGATCCCTAGTTATGACCTTAATTCATGTGACACAAAATCCTTTTTGAGATCAAATTTTAGGTTTTCTTTTTTCTGTAATAGTGTAATTATGTATACACTTCAGTTAATTGTATATAATTTTAAGGGAAAACTCCAAGATACCATCTCTTAACTTTGAATATTGTGTACTTTGGTTCTCAGACTCTAAAATCGTGTGATACGATTTTTGAACCATTCCAAGTTTGTGTTGTAGTCCTTTTATCCAAATATTAACGTAATTGTTACGTTCTTTAAATTTTAAAACTAAAATACATTTGAACATAAGTTGGATAGGATAAATTAAACTTCTCTCATCGAGAAATTTGGCACAAGAAATAGCTATGCGATTTAAGCATGATAATTTATGCAAATATTTAACAAAAGTTAGACAGAAGGACTAAGAAATTAACACAAAGTAAAAAAGACTTTAATTTTTATACACCGTGTTAAAAAAATTTAAATTGTCAATTAATTAAAATTCATGGTAAATATATTTTTAAAATAATTAATATAAAAGTTAATAAATTCACTATATATATTAATTGTAATTGAATGATAATGTAAAAATTATTTACCGTATCAGTATATAAATTATTTACTTTTTTACTTAACCGTTGTATCTTAAAACCTGTCATCTATCAAACGTTTTGCAAAGACCCCTTTTTCAAATTCCAGACGTAATTGTTTCATTCCAAGCAAAAATTTATCCTCAACTCACCTTGTGACTCAGCTTCATTCATTTTAAGGCGATGGACAAATTGTGCTGCTGTTATTTTGACGATTGATCTATTCTGTTTTTTCAATATTACGTTTACACGGGTGGAGCTACCTTAATCAAGGGGGTCATGATCCTTCCAAACTTTTAATTTATTCTCATTTTATATGTAATTTTTTTTTTTATATATCGGGTAATTTATCTTCAACTTTGTATTGTGTGAGTTCATTTGTTTGAGCACCACTCCTTCCAGTGTAATTGTTAAATCCAACGGTAGGCTAGTAACTTGATTTGAGTTACCAAAAATGAAAACTTTATGATAGGAGCTTCTTAGTTGCTGTCGCTTGTTTGAGTTACTTGAAAATGATATAAGCATTTTATAAAATTGATTCATAGATTATTAGTGGCGAGAAACTATAATAAATTGTTGTGTTTTGCTATTTCATCCATTGCTCACAAATCATGTGACATGATTGAAAATTGATCTTTAGTATATGATAAGAATATATGAAACTATGTTGCAAGAAGGCAGCTAATTGTGTATCAAAGCTACCCAAAAGAAAACTATATATTTTTCTTTATATTAGTTTAAATTAAAAATATGTTAAACTGTTCCAAGAAAAATGTTATACTATTTCTATAAGCTCTTTAATTTTTAAGGAAAAGAACATTACCGTTTCATTTATAACATTCTTCTAAGCCTAACTCTTAATTGTTCTTCAATTTTAACCATTCACAATCACTTTTATTATATTTTATATTTATTCTAAAAAACTGACTCAAGAAAGATATAATATTTTTTAATTAAAATCAATCATTAATGAATTTGAGTTCAAATCAAACTCAACTATTGTGAATAATTTTACAGCTTGTATTGATTTTAAATCTTTTGATTATTGATTAAGTTTAATAAATGGATTTAAAAATAAATTATCTTTGTATTTAGCCACCTAAACCAAAATTTCCTAACTCCACCCCTGCATTTATGTAGTGGATTCACTTGAAAAATATTCTTTCCCAACATCTGCTCTACACATAACAATTTAATTGTAAGGTTGCTTTCCTCCGCCAGGATAAAAGTAACAAGAGTGGAGGCACATGATACGATACAAAATAGGATGTCTTCCTAACATAAGGAAATCAATTAGAGTTTAATTGCTATGTACTATCAGTACAAAAAGTTTATACTATCAATCAATTAGAAATTACTGTTGATATGACTTTTAAGACGGTTATTATAAGAGTTAACAAATTTATCATATACGATTATTTATGATTAGATGACAGTGTAAGTACATAGCCTATTTTTTCAATAAATAATGAAGAGAAAAAATAAGAAACAGAACACGCAGAAAGAAATCATTAGCTCGCCTCAAAACAAAATTCGAAACAACAAAAATAGTTCTGTAACATTCGAGATTGAGAGTGCACAATGACCGGTACAGTTGAATTTCTCTTTAGTGCAAATGTACAATGGAATCCATAATGTCCATTTTCTTGTTATTTCGCTTGGAACACAAGTTAAACGAAATATAACTCATCGAAATAAATTTCAATATAGCTATAAAATATTTACTTTCCTTCTTACAACTCAGATACAATTAACAAAATGGAAGAGGAGAAGAGGTGATTGAATTTGCCTGAACAATTTTTTTTGCGAAGTTTCCTACACTTGTGTATATCAAAAAATTCTGATGAAGAAATTTGCATTTGAACTCCTCAGGATGGTCATAGCTTCACATAGCTTGTAAACAGGTTGAATTCCAAGGAGATAAAAGCACTTTCTCATCACAATTGCCGTTGCTTCACATAGCAAAAGTCTACTAGTTTCGTACTAGTACCTTATTTTTAACGTGTATCATGATAAATATAACAAATCTTCTTGGCAGCTTTACACATACCTCATTACTAGGAAATAGGAATGGGCAAAACATAGAAATGTAAATATAAGCATAAGTTAATGGCTTTAAAAGTATACCTGACAATTAGAGTAAAATTCTTTTGTAAAGATTTCTGCCAAATTGTAAGGGTATTCACACAATGGCAACAAATTGGTGCATGACTCCTCAAAAACCTGAAAAATAAAACAGTACACATAGGGATTCATATCAGATAGCCTCGTATGAGGTAAATATCTATTGGATTAGAAAATAATATGCAGGAATCCCAGCCGCTTTAGTCTAGATATCTCAGAGTCTTTTGTTAAGAAAATGGAGCCCCCGTAACAAAGTCTAAAATATTGCTATTTATTAGTATACAAAGGTCTAAAGCTCAAGAACAACATATACTATTCACATATCCTACCTCAGGAAATTGTAGCAAACGAAGCCCCAATGCACGTTCATCGTCATGATCCAACACTATTTTCCCATTCTGTCAAAAAGTTGATAAACATGAAATAGACAGTAAGTAATGCGCACAAGTCAATATGAAGCTGACTGATGATTATATACACATGAAACACTGAGTCACATCACATTTATAATAGATTAGTGCTGAATTGACTCTCATCAAGCCAACCATGGTACATTGTAAACCTAGCAGTAGGTATAAGCTCTTGTATCTTATATTGTAAAATTGAGCATATGACACAAAAATAATTAAATCAAATATATTTTTTAAGAATAAACATTTAAAGAACTAGTAAGTCATCATCCTGGGGAAAAAAGGGTAAACTTACTCTCTTTACTTCTTCTATGTCTCTACCAGATTTCCTGATAATGGAACAGATCCTAGCATGTGCATACAGCAAATAAACAGCAGTATTCCCCTGTTTCACAACAAGCTTAGGATGATGAGACATAAATAACTTCAGATCAATTAGTTTTGTTGGGGATGAAGAGTTCAACAATTGCCAACATGAGTTTCATAGCATATCTTCATAGCTGTTTTGCAGCAATTGTTAATAAGAAGGAGCAAACAATTACAGGTGCAGTTAAAACTTAAAAAAAGGATCTGGCTTCTTAAAGTGAAGGTTTCACTTTAGAGAGTCAACTGCAAGTGATAAGAACTAAAGAAAACATCAAAGGGAGTCGATTCTCACAAATCAATGGTTTATTACAATGTTCTTTTATCTTATCAACATCAAGAACAGTGATATTTTCCATCCATGTTTTATCAACCACAGACTACTCTTACTTCAGAGGATATTTGTTAAGGGGGGAAATAAAAGCAGAACAGGGCCCATAGATAATGGTCTATACTAGCTTCTTTACTGTAACCTCACAATCATACACCCAAGATTTGCATACAGTGAATGCACCTTATCATTAAGCATCTGATCAAAGTTGAATGTGTAATTTGTCAATCTGTTGATCTTCAAGTCAGCATACCTGCAAACACAAGATTTGTTAATCTGTTCCCAACACAGGCATAACCGCTCGAGCAAACCGCAAGTGAAAGATATATCAAGTCAAATCAAAACCATATGTCACTAAAACCACAAAAATATTAACAACCTAGTCAAGGTCATATGCTTTACTTTAGTTGCGATTTGTTCTATTCAACGGTCAGCACATTTTATCAGAAACCTCACAGTGAAAATTAAAATATATCAACAGGATTCAGAGCAATGGCTCAAAATATAAAACACCCTGTATATAACAGTTTTAAAAATTCAGTCAACAGGAATTTGTTAGCCAAAACACCTGTCTACATTAACACAAAAGAATATACCCACAAAGAAGCAAACTACAACTTAGCATGACTGAACAGAATGTTGATTTGGCTTAAAAGTACGAGGAAAATTATTGAGTTAACGGAGCTTACTTAACAGCCCCCATAACCAATTACCTCAGATGTTTTCTCGATCTCCTCGGCCCCATAATAAGGGGAATCAGAAAAGAATACACACAGCTGGTGGAAATGCCTAAGAAGTGAGCAAATTTTCTGTGACTAAACCTGCCCAATTGCTGGGGGACCCCTAAATCCTGTCTGCTTTCCCTTCATCTTTGACCATATACCCTTTGCATTATAACTGCACCAAGTAAAAATTCTTTGTTTCTGTTTGCACATATGCACAGTCACCTCTTTTCGCCAATGCAAAACCCAAGTAAAACCTCAAATTCACTTCACATATATGCACAGGGAGCCAAGAAAAAAAAAAAGTGAACTAAGTACTAACCGTTATAATCACCAAATTTTACCCCGCCTTTTGTACAACACAACACCACTTTAAAATTGTACTACATTACACGTCAGAAAAACTATTTTAAAATTGTTTGAGTGAAATCCTGAAATTACCCTCACCTCTTTTATATTCAAACCCTCACCAACGGCGTGAGGCTTTTGTTTTGGGTCACACACTCACTCAGTTCTGGTAGAGAAGACTGAAATAAACAAGAAAGAAGTTAAAAAGTAAGAAATAAATTAAAAAATAATTTGAAATTTTAGATTATTTATAAGAAATAATAAAATAATAATAAAAATAATAAAAATAAAATAAAATAAGTAATAAGTTTCAGTAAAATCTATCAAAAAATTTAAAAAATGTCCCTTATTTTCATTCAATTAAACTACTTAAAATTTTAAAATTCAAAAACTTCTCTCCTCCACTTAACCAAAACAAAGCACTGCGAGATTGAAATCAAATCACTGATCGTGAAGAATGAAGAACGCCGGAATGTCGTCGCCGGAGACGCGGAAGTGTAAGAGAGAAACAGCGGATCACTCTCTCTCTACTGTTACTGTGTGTGTAAGTGTAAGAGAGAAACAGCGAATCAATCAATCGTTTAATTTCATCACTGAAGAAGAGAAGAAGACGAAGACGAAGACGCCACTGAAGCAGCTCAAGCTCGCGGTTCCTGCTCAGGAAACCCCCATTACCTCTTTCCTGTAATTTCGTTTCATTTCAATTTAATTTAATTTAATTTAATTTCTCCCTTTTTGCAAATATCGATTGGGGGTTTGAAGTTAGTTAGTTAGTTAGAGGCATTCATTGTTGTTTGGATAGATAGATCCTTCATCTGAAAATGAGTGCCTTAGTTAGAGTTCACTTTTTTATTTCTCCTCCCATTTTTGGTTTTTAGAAAAAGCTTCTTTTTTTTCCTTCTGTTATGTCTATGAAATTGATTGATTTGGTTATTGTCAAATTGTGATTAGGACTGCAAGTGGAACATTCCATGATGGAGATCTGCTCTTGAATCAGAAAGGGTTGCGTCTCATCTCTGAAGAAAAAGAAGCACGGGTACCTTTATCACTTAACATTCCCAGTTATTTGTAATTTCTATTCATTTTGTTTTGTAGAGTCTGTAATTTACATACCTTCAATCAATGATGAAATTGCTTTCTCTTTGTGTACTTTATCACCATTCTGCATGCATCATTCACGAATTCATTTTTTGTGCTTTTTTTTTTTTTTAATCCTTGTTTGGGCTTCAAGCATCTAAGGCTCACAAATTGCCTCTTTGACCAGCCTTCAGATGGTAAGGAACTGGAATTCGACTTCTTGCTGGACGACCTTGAGACCATCAAAGTAATTGGAAAAGGGAGTGGTGGTGTGGTACAACTTGTTCGCCATAAGTGGGTTGGAAAATTGTTTGCTTTAAAGGTTGTCACTCATAAGTGTTTTCAATTGCTCCTTATTGATAGATTTGCCTGCATGATAAGTGTTCTCAATTGCTTCATCTCACGGAGTCAAGCAAAAAAGACACCACAATGTTGGTTTTCCTGTTGCTTTTATCAAATGCTAGTAAATGTCTTAGGATATGTGAAAATGGAGCAAGTACTATAAATAAATGGTTGTTTTATTTTTATATAGAATATAATTAAATGGAGTTGAAGTCTAGTAAATCTCAGATAAACTGCTTTCTGAAAATGTGATTTAGAATATTTTTTCGAGCATGCTGAAGATTGTATCCCAAGTTTAATTTTGTTTCAACACCTTTGATGAAACAGTTTACCCTTGTGATCTTGTGCTTTTGTTAAATATTTCCTTTTGAAACAAAGCATATTGTTTTGGAAATAATTTTCTAACATTGTGAATCGAACTTTTGTATGATTGGGAAACATCTATGGACTTATACTGCAGGTTATTCAGATGAATATACAAGAGGATATTCGAAAACAGATTGTTCAGGAACTGAAAATAAATCAAGCGTCACAGTGTCCACATGTCGTAGTTTGCTATCACTCGTTCTATCATAATGGAGTTATATCTCTTGTGTTAGAATACATGGATCGTGGTTCTCTAGCAGATGTAATCAAACAAGTTAAAACTATTCTGGAACCATATCTTGCTGTGGTTTGTAAGCAGGTATGCTCGACCATACTTCCGTTTCTTGTCGAAATTGCCAGATTCTAGTCCTTGTGACTGGCAATAGTTGGAGGCCATGTTCTGTTTCCTTTTTAATTATTCACATGCATATTTCAGGTATTGCAAGGCCTTGTTTACCTGCATAATGAAAGACATGTAATACATAGGGACATTAAACCATCCAATCTGTTAGTTAATCACAAAGGGCAGGTGAAGATTACTGATTTCGGTGTTAGTGCAATTCTTGCAAGCTCAATGGACCAAAGAGATACATTTGTTGGAACTTATAATTACATGTCGGTGTGTAACTTTCCCTTATTTAATCCTGCTCCATATTACTAGAAACTGCTTGGCATTTTTAATCAAATTTGTGTCCCCTCTCCTCTTTTTTCTCCATACCTTGCATCGACAACCATACTGTGAATGTTATGATGATTAATATTGGTTTATTTTATTGATTTCTCTGTTTAGCCAGAAAGAATCATTGGGAGTACTTATGATTATAGCAGTGATATCTGGAGTTTGGGCATGGTAGTGCTCGAGTGTGCCATAGGACGGTTTCCTTATATACAATCCGAAGATGAGCAAAGCTGGCCTAGTTTTTATGAGCTTTTGGCAGCAATTGTGGAAAGCCCCCCACCTTCTGCTCCACCTGATCAGTTCTCCCCAGAGTTCTGTTCATTTGTGTCATCCTGGTAATTGTTTATTTCTTTTTACTTCCTTAGTTTCAATATCAACTAAAGTAGAAAACTGAAATGTGGCACTGAAGTGTTTCAAGCATGGCATTGCATTTCAAGCCGTTTTTGTGTTATGACTACTTGCCCGGTTGCACTTTTAGCTATATATCTATATGAGAAATTTGGTGATTAAATTTTAACACGTTCAAATAAACATGTCACGTTGATTATCCTTTGCACGTTTGTGCAATTTTGAAGCCTAATGTTTGTGCCTTTGGTTAGTACCTGTTTTACTTCTGTTGGCCAGTCTTCTTCTGTAGTTACTGTTTGACTTGTTTGTTATATGTAACCTAGTATCAGCAAAGTTGTTGTAAATTTTTAACATATTCCGTTTTGTTTTGTTTCTAAGTTCATTCCTTGGTTTAATTACAGCATCCAAAAGGATCCTCGGGATAGATTAACATCCTTGGAGCTTCTGGTCAGTAATGCAATGCTGTTTTATTGTTTATCTTAGCTTTTGTTGAAATTCCTAATTGCTGATTCATCTAATCTCATTGTACTTCCAGGGTCATCCTTTCATAAAAAAGTTTGAAGATAAAGAACTAGATCTTGGGATTTTGGTAGGTAGCTTGGAACCTCCTATAAACTTTCCCAGATAATTCTTATAATGTAGAGTGTAAAATTTATACTAGACAGCCATCACTCTTGGTGGCAGAGCAGGGAAATTTCTCTTGTCAGTTATGCTAAATTAAATATGAGTATACCGGTATCAGTCCAAAGCTTGGTGAATTCATTACAGTTTTCAGAAAACTGATATGTATAATAGTTGTTTCTTGTTTGTATTTAAGGGCTTGACCATTTTGTTTGATATTCTCTTTAGCTATGAAGCTCAGGATATGACATGGATACAAGACACAAACACTCACAACTAATGTAAAAAATATAGGACACCGTTATATATATATATAATCAAATTAAATTAAATATAAACAACATAAGATTTAAAATGATATTTAATTTGTTCTTTTTTTGTCTTTTTACAAGCCATTATAAACTAACTCTATAGACCCAATTACAAAAATTATAAAAAGTCAAGGATACAATTACAATTTTTTTAAAATTAGGGACCTAATTAAAAAATCTCAAAAAGTTCAAGATCTTCCTTATGTATTAAACCTATTTTTTAATTACAATCAATCATTAATGAATTTGAGTTCAAATCAAACTCAATCATTGTGAATAATTTTACACTTTGTATTGATTTTAAATCTTTTGATTATTGATGAACTTTAATATATTGATTTTAAAAGTGATTTTTTTATCTTTGTATTTAGCCACCCAAACCAAAATTTCCTATCTCAACGCCGACATTTACGTAGTGGATAAATAATTGTAGAAAATTAATTAATTAATTAATTATCTATGACTCCCAAGATAAAAGAAGAAACCGAAAACAAAAACGGTGAGAACCATTAGTTTCACGGTGAGAGTCGGTGTCCTGAGAGAGGAAAAAGGAAGGAATGGAGACAATTTAGTGGACAACTAAACTGGACAGGAAGAGCTAAACTCATAAGCTGGGCAGGAAGGTAAGTAAAGGAGATGTTGCCACGTGTCAACCAGAACATTCTTTTAAAATATAGTGAATAGAATAGAATAGATGTACAATGGAATCATACGGTCCATTTTCTTGTTATTTGGCTTGGAACACAAGTTAAACGAAATATAACTCATCGAAATAAATTTCAAGGGACCTTGTCAACAATATTGCTATAAAATATTTACTTTCCTTCTTACAACTCAAATACAGTTGACAATATGGAAGAGGGGAAGGGGTTATTGAATTTGCCTAAACAATTTTCATTACTAAGTTTCCTACACTTGTGTATCTCAAAAAAATTGATGAAGAAATTTGCATTTGAACTCCTCCGGATGGTCATAGCTTGTACACAGGTTGAATTCCAAGGAGATAAAAGCACTTTCTCATCACAATTGCCGTTGCTTCACATAGTAAAAGTCTACTAGTTTCCTCAGGCGACCCGACAACCTACCAAGGGTAAGAGCTTGAATTAGATGGCTTCAATCAAATTATTCTTTCACCGAACCTTACCTAGGACGCTATTCTGCAGGATATATAGTACCTTATTTTTTAACGTGTGTCATGATAAACATAACAAATCTTCTTGGCAGCTTTATACATCCCTCATTACTAGGAAATAGGAATTGGCAAAGCATAGAAATGTAAATATATAGCATAAGTTAATGGCTTTAAAAGTATACCTGACAATTAGAGTAAAATTTTTTGTAAAGATTTCTGCCAAATTGTAAAGGTATTCACACAACAAATTCGGCAACAAAGTGGTGCACGACTCCTCAAAAACCTGAAAAATAAAACAGTATACATAGGGATTCATATCAGATAGCCTCGTGAGTATGTATCTTTTGGATTAGAAAATAATATGCAGGAATACCAGCCGCTTTAGTCTAGATATCTCAAAGTCTTTTGTTAAGAAAATGGAGCCCCCGTAACAAAGTCTAAAATATTACTATTTACTAGTATACAAAGGTCTAACACTCAAGAAACAAGATATACTATTCACATATCCTACCTCAGGAAATTGTAGCAAATGAAGCCCCAACGCACGTTCATCTTCATGATCCAACACTATTTTCCCATTCTGTCAAAAAGTTGATAAACATGAAATAGACAGTAAGAAATGTGCCAAGTCAATATGAAGCTGACTGATGATTATAAACAGATGAAACACTGAATCAAATCACATTTACATAGATTAGTGCTGAATTGACTCTCATCAAGCCAACCATGGTACATTATAAACCTAGGCAGTAGGCATAAACTCTTGTATCTTATATTGTAAAATTGAGCATATGACACAAAAATAATTAAATCAAATATATTTTTTCAGAATAAACATTTAAAACACTAGTAAGTCGTCATCCTGGGAGAAAAAGGTAAACTTACTCTCTTTACTTCTTCTATGTCTCTACCAGATTTCCTGATAATGGAACAGATCCTAGCATGTGCATACAGCAAATAAACGGCAGTATTCCCCTGTTCCACAACAAGCTTAGGAAGGTGAGACATACATAACTTCAGATCAATTAGTTTTGTTGGGGATGAAGAGTTCAACAATTGCCAACATGAGTTTCAAAGCATATCTTCTTAGCTGTTTTGCAGCAATTGTTAATAAGGAGGAGCAAACAATTACAGGTGTAGTTAAAACTTTAAAAAAAGGATCTGGCTCCTTAAAGTAAAGGTTTCACTTTAGAGAGTCAACTGCAAGTGATAAGAACTAAAGAGAATACCATAGGGAGTCGATTCTCACAAATCAATAGTTTATTACAACGTTCTTGTATCTTATCAAAATCAAGAACAGTGATAATTTCCATCCATGGTTTATCAACCACAGACTACTCTTACTTCAGAGGATATTTGTTCAGGGGGAATAAAAGCAGGACAGGGCCCATAGATAATGGTCTATACTTGCTTCTTTACTGTAACCTCACAATCATACACCCAAAATTTGCATACAGTGAATGCACCTTATCATTAAGCATCTGATCAAAGTTGAATGTGTAATTTGTCAATCTGTTGATCTTCAAGTCAGCATACCTGCAAACACAAATAGACATGAATATAAGGGGCTACAATACATGTTCCCAACACAGGTATAACCGCTCAAGCAAACCGCATGTGAAAGATACATCAAGTCAAATCAAAACCATATGTTACTAAAACCACAAAAATATTAACAACCTGGTCTAGGTCATGCTTTACTTTTGTTACGATTTATTCTATTCAACGGTCAGCACATTTTATCCGAAACCTCACAGTGAAAATTAATATATATATCAATAGGATTCAGAGCATTAGCTCAAAATATAAAACACCCTGTATATAACTGTTTTAAAAATTCAGTCAACAGGAATTTGTCAGCCAAAACACCTGTCTACATTAACACAAAAGAATATGCCCACAAAGAAGCAAACTACAACTTAGCATGACTGAACAGAATGTTGATTTGGCTTAAAAGTATGAGGAAAATTATTGAGCTAATGGAGCTTACTTAACAGCCCCATAACCAATTGCCTCAGATGTTTTCTCGATCTCCTCCTCAGACCAATCTTTAGCTGTATCTAAAAGAACACAGGATTCAGAAAATTAACTGCCTAGTGCCTAGAATCTCACTAAATGAAATTTAAAATAGGCACCAGCATTATAAATCTTAATCAAGCAGAAATTTCATTCATGCATGCTTGCACGCAAATAAGGAAGAAGTAAAAAGAGCATAGGTGCTTTACCACGTTCAAGAATGGCAGTTTTACAGCGCTTTTTAGCTTCATCAAGTAAATCAACCAATCGAACAACCTCACTGCTGCGACTCCGAAATCGTTTTCCGTCTTCCCCAAGAACAAGACCAAAACCTATATGAGTACATTTTGGATATGCATTCTCAACCTTCGGTAACCAACCTGCACGCCTATAGGCCTGAAAAGGAAAATTAAAATGGAAAGTTTGACATTTTAACTCATTGGAATATTGGCAGCAGCACAAGTAATATATGATAGTCCATTATTTTCTCTTTTTAAAATTGAAAAAATAATATGAAATGACCGATTAAAGAAAAACATTTTTGGACATAATCATCAGCAAAACATAGACAAGTCAATACGCAAGGTGCAAGGACAAATTGCTACTGGCAAATACAAAGAGAAAAAGGGTTCTGACAACAATTTAATGCAGTAAACATAAGATGCCATGAAAATGATCATTTGAGATATACCTTAAATAGCATATCAAAGTGTTGCTGCTGCCCAATATCTGTAACATATACAATCCATTCAAGTTTTTCTTCATTTAGACGATACCTACATGATTCAAGTAGTTCAGATAAACAAAACAGTTTGTTTTCCTCGTTTTTCCTGTTCCATGCTCAGATAAAAATGCAGACAAATAAAAATAGGTATCCCAAATTTTACATGAAAGGCAGAGTATATAAACATCCAATATAAATAAATTTAACATAATAATTGATAACAAGTGTGGCACTCAAGTGAGCCAGCAACTCTAACAAGATTTTCCAAAGTATGTCCAAAAAAACTAAAGAGTAAAACTAACCAAAGTGATGCTAGATCAGTTGAAAAATAGTTGTAGCCACCATCTCTTTTCACAGCAATAAGTGGTATATTTACACCCTCAAGAAAAATCACACGTGCACCGTCACTCTCTTCAATCAGTCCTAAATTATCCAGTTTCTCCAAAACCCCAGGTATATATGGATTATAGAAGCTCTCTCCCTGAGACCAAATACATCATCATTCAGTACACTTGAAAAAAATGTCACAGTTACTGATTTAAGTATAAACATCTGTAATTTCTGCAACATAAATTACATATGCTCAATCAATTTATTGTTAAACTGTATACACATCATAATATAAAAGACAGTCAGCTAGAAAACAAGCCCTTTGATCTGTGATATTGATAATTATCACTGCAAATGCTAAGGCCTGGAAATCAAGCAAGCATATGGAGGAGTCATATTTCATACAAAATCCTTATAATAATCTTAATTAAGAATATAATTCCAACAAAAAACCAAAGTAGCCAAAGAGAAATTATGCAGGTTCCTATGGCTATTTGAGAGTAAACCAATCAAACTTTTGGTCATAATAGCAGAACAAAAAAGAAAAAGACAAGTTTTATTAGACAGATTATGGCAGATCTGGTTAAAAGACTGAATCTAAAGTGTAAATCAAATAAAAAGTACAGCAACTGCAAGAGTCACTAACAAACTCAACAAATATTAAGCATGCATACTTTCATAGAATCCTTAGTGGTCTAACAATGCCTTGAAAGAAAGGCTTAGAGGTTCCTCCTGGAAGGTACAAAAGAATAGAAATCATGGTTAAACTCCAAAGAGCCAGTAAAAAAGGAACCTAGAACCCTTACCATTTCCTCCAATCGAACTCCAAGGCGTTGATAGACTTTATCAAATTCAGCCCTACTAACATCACAAATTTGTTGCCATGCCTTGCGATACTTGATTTCTCCACTCTGAAATCAAAATTACAACATACATAAAATTTAATACCAAATTCATTCACCAAGATCTCACAAATAGGGGGATAAAAAGAGAAAAATCTTCACATATATTTTACCTGGAGCCGGATCACTGCCTGTTGTGCCCTCAACTTAAATTCAGGATCACTATCAAACCTCACTTTTGAGGCCTTATAGAATGCCTAAAATGCAGCAAGTCACATGAGTTTAATAAATAACTTTTTCAGTAAAAAGCAGATGCTTCATCATCACCATAATGAGAAACTAAGTGACAATTAATGAGACCATTATCCCTCACAACCTGTAAACATTGTCATTTCAAGGTTGATGGATCATTTATAGGAATTGACAAAGAGCAATATTCATAACCAAATATAACCCAAACACTTATTTCTAACCTCACTCCTTAGCTTCAGCTACATGGATCAATTGATGTGAATCATGTCTAATTACAAACAATTTAAATCTAAATCCTTCTTAATAAATAGTTTTTCTTGGTCCCTTCTACCTCTAACTATTGGACTTCCCTCCATTTGATTTACTCCCTTTACAAGAGCTTTATAGGTCTTTTCCACACATGCTGAAACTACCCAAGGCGAGAAGATTCTATCTTTTCCACAATAAGTGTTACCCCAACTTTCTCTTTAATGCATCTGTTCCCAATTCCATCTCGTCTTGGGTATCCACTCATCCATCGTAAGTTCATAACATTCTCATCCGTGCCACATTGAGCCTATTTTCTCGTTGGCTCTATTGCCCAACATTTAGTCCCATACAACATCGCACGTCTTATAACTACGTGGTAAAATTTTCATACACACTTGAGTTGTACTTTTTATCACAAACAATACCCAAAAAACTCCTCCCTTTCCACCCACGCTGCTTGAATCCCATGGTTTACATCTCCTTCTATTTTCTTGTCATTTTGTATGATGGCCTAGATGCTAAAATTGCATGGCATGCAGTATGATGTGGTCTCTAATTTTCACCTCTAAGCTAGAATTAGTGTGTCTCCTACTAAACTTACATTTGATATATTCTGTTTTACTTCTACTTAAATGAAGGCTATGTGCTTCTGAAGCTTGTATCCACATCTCTAGCGTCTCATTTATTTCTTCTTTCTACATTAAGAAAGGGTGACAATAGAAGAATAGAACTGATTTCAGACGGCAAATATATCGTGTCAAAAGATTATTTACAAACAAAGCATAAAACAACTATTTACAGCATTACATGTAGAGAAAATCAATTGCTCCTTTTTTTGGCCATTTGTCAAGGGAAAATAGCAATTTATATTTCCTAGCTAGGTTTAATGGCATTTATAGCAAATTAATTTATAGATACCTTTGAATGCATAGTTTTTACTTCCATTCTGAAATTAATTCAATTACAAATTACAATGGCATGCAGCAAATGAATTAAAATCAAAGTCTGTCAGATCTGAATGAATAAATACCAACAAAATATATGATTAAACACCTAAATTAGAAAAATTGAAATTAAATTCATTTTAATATATTTTCTTACCTGAAGATCTGCAATGGCTGCTTCACTAACATCATCTGGGTTTGGAAATTTTTCAAAGAGGTATGCAATCAGCATCCCAAACTACAAAACAAATGCATGTACTTTGAGCTTTATAGTATCAAATTACCAATATTGCAATGAGAACTTTCCTAATGGAATGTTTTATCATTCAAGCAAATATGTCATAAGGATTTCCCTATAAGAAATCAATGGACGTTGTTAATTTGATGAGTAATTCAAATAACACAATATCTAAAGCATTTTCCTTATTGGGAGGGAGGAGGCAGTGTTTCAGGACATCAATTTTTTAATGTTACACAACAAAGAAGAATAACAGGCAACACTTTAAGATGCAAATGTACTTGATCATGAAGACAACTAGAAAAGCAACTTATATCAGCCATTTTCTCAAACATAATTAGTTCTCAAGACACCCAGTAATGCTAACGAGCATAAGCTTGTCAAGTTAAATGATTGTTGCAAACGAATTACCCAAAGTTGTGCCTTATATGAAGAAACCTAGCTTTGACAGTGTATACCTAACATGTAGTCACAAGAAATGGCATAAATCATTTATCATCAGTTTAAACATGCACTATTTTCAAACTCATCGCACAAAAATAGCACAATGTTATAAGTAAATTATACCTGTGTTCCCCAGTCACCAACATGATTTCTCCGGATTACACATTCCACGCTTGAAAATTCAAGCATACGGGCTAATGTATCACCAATAATGGTAGATCTCAGGTGGCCAACATGCATTTCTTTTGCTATATTAGGTGACGAAAAATCAACCATAGCCCGCTTGACTGGAAGTCGAGGTGCCCACGCATCGATACCATCAACTAGCATCCTCTGTAAGCTCTGCAGTAGGAATTCTCTTGCTCTTAAGTACTAACAGATGTTTTGATAAGTTCAATCATCCAAACAAATTGAAAACCTTAACTTTCTCACATACTCCCTTCCAATCAATGGACACTGACTCAGATCCCAACCCCACCCCTACTGAAAAAAAAAAAAAAAGGGACTTAGACACTAGGTACATACTGTTTCTAATTTAAAATTTAAAGATAGAAAATGCCATCACCTGTGCTATCCACTTCTTTGACAATATAACATTGACAAATCCAGGACCAGCGACAGAGCACGAATCTATCATTTCAGACGGAGGAAGATTGTTAACAATGGCCTACACATACAAAAATATACAGATGACCATTTGACAATGACAAACTAAAATCTAATTCCAAATCAATAATTAGTAAAGAGGAATCAAAAAGAACACACAGGGGTGGTGAAAATGCCAAAAAAGTGAGTGAATTATCTGTGATTATACCTGCCCAATTGCTGGGGGACCCCTAAATCCTGTCTGCTTTCCCTTCATCTTAGACCATATACCCATTGCGTTATTACTGTACCGAGTAAGAAGTTCTTTGTTTCAGTTTGCACTTTGCACATATGCATAGTCACGGTTTTTTCACCAATGCACAACGCAGGTAAAACCTCAAATTCATTCCACATATATGTAACAAGGAGGAAAAAGAAAAGAAGTGTACTAACCATTGATAATCACCAAATTTTACACCCCCTTTTGTGGCGCAAGCATCAACTAACGGCACAACATCAGGCTCATCAGGCACCGTTGCCCTCAGAGACAAATCAAACAGCTGCGCCAATTGCCTTTTGACACTGGCCGGGTTATCTATTTCCTATATCACTCCAAACACATCACCATTTCATCACAAAGAAAATGAAATCAAATAAATAAATAGTATAATTTAGGAATGAGAACTTATTAATGAACTTACAACTACAGCGGTGGACGAGGATTGTGTCTTAGTGACTGGAGATTGCTGTGTCTTAGTCACTGATAAAGCAAATCTCCGAGATGCAACCTTAAGTAAATCTGTCTACGCATTAACATTCAAACAAAACTACGTCGTGTTAGTGAATTAAGCTAAGGCGTTGAAACAGTGTTGGTAACATTGAAGAAATCGAGAGAGAGGAAGCTTAGCTGACCGGAACCAGAGGGTGGCAGAGAGGGAGGGGCGGGAAAGTGAGAGAATCGATTGAGGTTTAAGCACCCTATCCCTAACATCTTTCTTCCTCTTCTTTTTTGAGGTTCCACCCTTCCCAACCATCATCGTTAGCATTGCTGTAGTCTGAGCCGTTTTTGTGTGCGGTGTGCAGTGTGCTCGCCCCCGCTGAAGATAGCTAGTGGGCCACCACCACTGAATAGACCATTTTTTTAGAAAAAAATGCGCACCAAATTTTTAACGCTTTGTTTGGTACAAATAAAAGAAAGGAAGGGAAGAGGTGAAGAAAAAAAAAAGATAAATAGGTGAAAAATAGAATAAAAATTAAAGTTATTTGGTTGAAGAGAAATAAAAAAAAATAGAATAGAAATAAGGAGGTGAGGTTATTTGGTTTGATAGAAAAAAAAAATTGTATTATTACTATTATATCTCTACACGTTAACTTATATTTTTTTTTTTGGTTTATGGGGAACATAGGCTAGGAAAACATATTTTAAAAAAGGAGAATCAATTCTCACACTTCCAAGCATGAAAATCGATTTTCATGCTGTCCATAATTGATTTTCGACGCAACGGGAAGATAGTATACACAATGAAAATTGATTTTTGTCAATGAGAACCGATTCTCACACTATGTAAGAATGAAAATCGATTATAATGTTTTCCAGAATTAGTTTTCGACGCAAAGTAAGCACATTATATTGAATCAAAATCGATTTTTTCCTCAAAAAAATCGATTTTCTTGAACATAAAAACATGCAGATCTACCATGGAAAGACACGTAGCTTCAGGTAGACCACTGACGAAGAGGACGAGTAATGCCAATAGATGAGCAAAACATAAAACTGCAGCTCACAAGGATATTTTCGGTAAACAAGTTTGCATGTGTACGATTTCTCCTTCTTTCTCCTTAAATAAGCAAAAAAAACAAACATTGTGGGTCCCACCCATTTTTAAAAAAATTTCTCTTCTTTATACCAAACGTGAAGAAGTTTTTGAACTTCTCTTCCTTTCTCTTACTTTCCACAGTATTCTGTTGTATTTGACCGGTACCAAACAAAGCATAAATTTCCAAATGCATTTCATTTTAGGAAAATGTTTTTTAAAAATGTTTATTTATTATAAATATAAATTATATAAAAGTAAATATTTATATTTATCCCTTACAGTTTACATGGAGACACTAGGCTAGTAATTATAAAATAAAAAAATAATGATTTTTGGACACCTAGTTTTTTTAAACACCTAATTAATAATTTCTTTCTATCTCTCTTTCTATATATCATATCACTTATAATATTTATACTTTTTTCTCTTTTAAGTATTAATAAATATTTGCAAAAAAAATTATTAAAACCTAAAATAGAGATAAGAGATCATAAATTGAAAGAGATAAATAATTTAAAAAAATTAAGTATATAATAAAAATAAAATGAAAGTAGTATGAAATGATTAATTGCATATTTGGTTTCCTGAAACATGTATAAAATATGTGAATTTTGGAAGCTATAAGGAGCAACTTATGTATTGGACGTGGAATTGATGCCGTGTCTGTGTCGTTAAATTGTAATCAAACTCGCATGGAGAGAATTTTTTTTACTAATTAGAAAGATGGTACAAAAAAATGCACATCCACAGTAGAGTTGCTATATTTAAGTAATATTTTTTTTACCTAAAAATTCAAGTACATTCCAAAAAATTCTGCACAACTTAAAACAATTTAATTGGGACGTTATCAGCTTAGGTTATCCTTCATTCAAATGGTTGCTTCAATCTATGAGAGTAGTATGAGTTAGTGTGGTAGTTTGAGTCAGAACAAAAACAGTTTCTCATGTAGTAGATCAAGTCAAGAGTATGAGATTTTTGGTCAAACTGGAAAAAAAATTCTATAGGGCGGCCCAATGGGCTAACTATACAGATTGCGACGCGGCAGGTTTTGTGGTTTGGCGCATAATCTTCTTACATGCACCTTACCGCATAGAAGCTTCCCCCACCGTTCTTATCCGATTGCAACTTCCCCATTCCCAATCGCAGTTTAACACGCACCCATAGATTCAATGCACTACATTGCACGGCAGAAAAAGTATTTTAAAATTGCTTGAGCGAAATCCCTTAACTACCCTCACCTCCTTTATATACAAACCCTCACGAGCGACGTTTTCGAGTCACACACCTTTCTCACACTTACTGAAAGTGAAATCAGTTAATCAGGAAGAAGAATGAAGGACGCCGGAAAGAGCCACAAGGCGAACGGAAAGTCGTCGCCGGAGACGCGGAAGGATCGGAAGTCGGCGACGGGGATGAGCGGATCGCCGAAGAAGGGAGGCCACGGAGGGAAGTTCACGTGGATCGGCCGCGGCTACTCGCACGTCGAGATCGGGATGGAGCACGGCGCTCTGGACGCCAAGGACCCGAACTTCGAGGATCCGGCGGAGATCGCCGCCGTCTGAGCGCGGCGGTCCGGCCACCAGATCTGTAAATAATAATTGGCCAGACGGGTTTTTTCGAGTTCAATAATGTGAAATGAAACGAATCGGAGGAGAAACGTTCTGGAGCGCGTTTTCTCTGATTAGTTATAATAGATCTGTCATGTTTGGTACTAGCACTGTAACACAGCACTCGTGTTGTTGTACATATATGGTCTTGGAAGTGCAGTGACAATCGCATTCGCGATTTCATGTTTCTACGAGCTTCCGTTATCAACGAGAATTAATCTTAAATATTCGAGTTTAAGAGTTTCACTTTCGACACAACTAGTTCTAATATACGGGCTAATTGGTTTTCAACCGTAAACAAAAATTAAATTAAATTAAGAAAAAAAATATCTATATATAAATTAGTGAACAAACTGAGTTGTTTCGATGAGAATGTTTTTGAAGTTTTTTCAATTTTTAATTTATTTTTAGTTTTAAGTTAAATTTTAATATTTTTAAAAAAAATTATTAATAGTTAAAAATAATTGTATTATAATATAAATTGTTTATTATAAATTTAAAAATATAATTTATATATTTAAAAATATTAATTATTATAATTTTTAATTATAATATAATCTATATATTTAAAATATTTATTTATTATAAATTATAATTTTATAAAAAGAAAATAGACTATATATTAAATTGTATATAATAAGTTTATTGATTTTTATAATAAGTTTATTAATTTTTATAATAATTATTTTAAAAATTATATTAATAATAATTTCTAAACAAATTTTACACTGAAAATATAGTTATTAAATTTTTATATAAAATAAATATTTATTTTGCATGTTGCACTAATTAAAATATTAATTATTAATAAAAAGAGAGAAATCTTTATACTGCATTAAACTAGTAAGGAGCACCCTGCAGGGATTGGACAGTTTTTAGTGGCGGATGCTGTGGGGGGTTCCCTTTGTAGACAGTAGTTGAGTTCTGGTTTTTTTTTTTTCTTCTTTTTTTCCTTTGATCGCTATTGTTTAAAAAAAATAAAAAAAAAACTAGGCAGGAGACCAATGCTTCTTGCAATATTGTGTATTAATATAAAAGAAATTATGTAATATAATCTTTAATATTTTACTACTGAGCACATAAATAAATTGGTATAAGATTTTTTCAATTTAATTAATAGTTTCAAATTTGAGAGAGAGTGTGTGTTTTGTTGCCTATATTCAATTTGAGCAAGATTGTTTTTCTTAAAAAATATATGTGCTTATACGAAAATAAATCTTTAAATTTCATAAATAACGTGAGAGGTATTTTAATATTTAATGGTATTTTGAACAAAATTGTTTCCAATAAAAAAAATTATAAAAAAAAACTTTACAAAAATTGTTTTAAGTCAAACTTTTAATTTTCTTGAGAAGTAGTGGTATGACTAGCAGGAAGAGTTTAATAAAATTTTGACGGGAATCAAATTCAGATATATTGTATTTGAATTTGTTAATACTCTTACATCCCAAGGAATATGGAGTAAAAAGAAAGTTACGAATTCTTTGTAGAATCTGAAGTCTCGATACTCAAAATGGATTCTCTATTATTGTGTTGCCTCTGCAGCAGAAAAATACAAAGAAAACGAGAGAGAAAAAATAAACAAACGTAAAAAAATTATAGAGCAATGAAGAAAAGTTAGAAAAAGATAAAGAGGTGGTAGAGAAATAGGTTGTAGGAGATCCATATTCATAAATACTCATTTGTGAGGTTTTAGTTATATAGTTATTCATTAATGAAAATTTGGATTTGGTTGCTTCACTCGTTGAGGGTAAGGTAAGTAATTTTATTTGTTAATTTTCTTAACAACAATTTGATATTTCAATACATTATATGTGTATATATAGTAATTTGATATTGTAATTGATTTTAGAGCTTGTTAAATATCTATTTGATTTTATTATAATTTTAAACCGTTAATTTTTTAATTAATGATATTGTAAGTGCATTTTTATTTTCTAAAATACACCTCTTCCCTTTAGTGCTTTGTTTGGATTAAGAATAAAATAAAAAGAAAAGAAATAAGAAGGAAATAAATAGAAATGATACAAATAGAAATGAAATAAAGTAAAAAATATGTGTTATTTTGATAAATAGGAAAAACGAGAAAAAAGTGAAAATTTTCTCTTCGCTTGTTTATATGAATGGTAAAGAAAGTAAAAAGTAAATTATATGAAAAATATTTTTATATTAATTAAAAAATTTTATTCCATTAATTTTTAACATAAAATTATTTATCATTTTTTTATGTTGTAAAAGTTTTAAAAAATTAGAACAAAAAATTAAAATAGAGAAATCATTTTCCTCCCATTTTATGTCAATTAGGGGAGAAAGTATTTTTCGGTGGATCCTATAGAAATTACTTTCTTCTTTCCTATTTATTCATATAAGTGATAAAAATGAAAAGTGCTATTTTAAATAATTAATTACAAATGTAGATAAAATAATGACATAAATGAATAAAATAATAAGCAAAAAAATGGATAATAATGAATGAGAAAAATTGTAAAATCAAGTATATGAGAAGAAATAATTATAAATAAATAAAAAAACATCATTGAACGTATGGATTTACTGGTGCGGGATTATTTTAGCTTAACTAGTGATCTCAAATTTGAGTCCTGTTTATCAAATAAAATAAAATAAAATAAATAAATATAAAACATGAGCTCAAATTAGTATAATGCTCAAATTGTTAGAATCAAATATAAAATGTAATGACCCTTTATCACCACAGTACTACATACAACGCCAAATACATACTAAGATATTCAATAATAAATAATCAACATGCTATATCAATTATATGTATAGGATACAAAATAATATAATATAATATACAAACCCATTTACAAAACCAAGGGAGAGATACTAAAACAAAACTCCCTACAGCTGGTCAACTATACAACATATACATCAACTCAAAATCAAAAGAAAAGAGCTTCCAGAAGAGCTCCACTCAAAAAGGGTCTCCAAAAGTCTCCATTTGAGACCTCCCTCATCCATTCCGAGAAGCTGGATTCGTAAACGCCTCGCCTTCTGCTCCTATGCTAAACGACGTGATCTTCACAGTCACAACATCACATGACCACAACCAGCAATAAGAGCAACATAACAAAACAAAACAGCAAGGCAATGGTAAGCTTACAAAGCAAAAACCAAAATACAATATACAATTTATACCATCAACCATCAACATGCCAATGTGGAATCCAAATCATCAATGAAATAGGTTTACATACATCACAACACCACACATCATGCTTTCAACCCTACATGTCAATGCATAAATGACACGACTATCGAGAGATTTCTACATTCCTGACAATTAGCCAGGTCTTATCTCCTACCATGACCTTCTAAGCACCATTTAGGGATTGCCAAAACTCTGATCCAAGGATAAGTTTAGTAGTTTGTCAAGATAAGTGAATGTGGCTGGTGGTCGGTCTGCTACAACACAAGGTATGCACCACCTTGGCCCTTTGCGAAATTACCCATTTACTCATCCTCAAGGCCTCTCTTTTCGACCCCACGTCTTATCTAGGCACTAGGTTGGAGGCACGTCTGAGCTGCAACTCCTATCAACCATCCAACTTCCATGCCTACCCGCACACGGCATGAGGCCCACACAACCTCAGCCAACAACATATGCATGCAGATGCATGAGTCACCACAACAACACTTAAACCAATCAAGCCTCTTGCACGGTCAACAGGTAAGATTCCAAGTAGCACACACCTCACGAGACATCTCACATGTCTTAGTTGAGGTCCTATCTAAGCAACCAACACCCTCTGTAAGATATCTCACCATCATAACACACTACAACTAGTGGAGGTTCTACCTGAGCAACCTTCCACCTAACTACCATTTTCTTACAAATCCATACACAACACAATAGGAACACAGGTTCGCTAAGCGACCCTTACGCTCACTCAGCGAGCACCTTCCTTATAGAGAGCACATTTTCCCTCTTGAAGGTTCTTGCTCAACGAGTATAAGTCTCGTTCAACGAACTTAACTCTAGAGATGACCCCCTTCTCTGTACGAGGGTTCTCACTTAGCGACTACAAGGGTCGCTCAGCAAATCCAAACTTTCCTCTCACCCTTCGCTCAACAAACATGAATGTCGCTTAGCGAGTAGCCACTTTAGAGAGCAACCAAGTTTTAGGTATAATTCTCGCTTAGCAAATATAGTTTTTGCTCAGCGAGATACTTACAACAGAGTGCCACAAATCTCTAGGGCTCCAATTCACTCAGCGAGGACAGGTCTCGTGCAGCGAACCATTTCAGCACACTCTGTAGCACTCATTCTTCACTTAGCGAGTATTCTACTCGCTCAACGAACCACATTCTGAAAAATTTCTAGAATTTGGATGATCACTCGTTCAACGAATCTCCCTCTTTCTTCACTTATTCATCCCACCTCAAGAACACTCACTCAGTGACAAATGGTGGTCGCTCACCGAATCTTCAACCCGACAACTTTTCCCCAACTCCAGGGCACTCTCGCTTAGTAAGGTCCTGAGTCGCTTAGTGACTATTCTCGAACAAAAACCCAAAATATGATCTTTTCCCTCATCCTTACTCTAATTCAGTTCAACCAAGGTTCAACAGATTCATACAACATCAAAAATCAATAAAGTTTTGCAAACAAAACTCCATACACTAGCAAATCATCCAAAATTCAAGCAAAAACCCATTTCAATCACAAATTTCAACTTAGCCTCAATTTAAATTCATTCCAACACAAACCAAGATCACATTCACACTTAACAATACTCATACAACAAGTTTACAACCAAAGTAAGTTTCTCTTACCTCTAAAACTTCCCGAATTTGAATTTAGGTTTTTTGAGAATCAGGTGTCTTGAGCCAAAAACTTCCAAAGATTGGTCCTCCTTTCACCATAAATACTAAACTGGGGTTGGAAATTCTCTTTTAACACCCTTAGCAACTTAAGATTTTTAGAGAAAGGTTGAGAGAGATAGAGAGTAGAGAGAGAATGAGAATGGACGAATGAGAGAAAGAAAAGTTTTCCCTTCCCTCTCTTATATACTTCGACCTCTCGGAGCTCTCACACGAACTTTTAGCCAACTGAAGCTCATAACTCATCAAATCACTCCCTTTCATAATGGGTCTAACTCAACTGTTTTCCCCTCAACAACCCAAAATCATACTCACAACATACCTAACTTGGCTCAAGCACATATCTCAACTTTCTCAATTCAAACCGGCATTTCAAATAAACAACATACAACCATCAGCACATACAATAGACTATACATAGCAACAATTCATTTATTTCTTTTAATTACCTAGATTACACATCTAATTTTCACTTTTTAATTATCACACATTGGATTATGCGTTATAAAAAAAACATGGTGTTACATAAAACACTAAATAAAGTGTAAAAGACAAAAATAAAAGTTAGTCGTAATAATCTACAGAATTATAAATAATTAGTAACAAAATGTAAAGAAAATAAAGGCAATAAATAAATAAAAAACAATCGAACTTAAAATAAATTATGGGGGTAAAGCAAATGATTATAAATGTTAGAGACATGAATTGAAAATGGTAAACAATAGAAATTAAATATAGGTTAGTTTCCATAAAGTAAATAGTTATATGCGAGTGACAAAAATTTAAATAGCTAATAGGAATGTAAATGGTTAATAGCAATAAAGTAATTGGTTAGTAGAATTAGTAGAAGTTAGTAAATGATAAAAGGTAAAAAATGACGGAAATTAAAACGGTTAGTAGCATGATTGTTGATAAATTCATATTTTATAAATTTGTGTGCATGATTTTATAAGAAAAACAAAACAAAAGACAAAATAAATATTGAAAATATGAAAAATAAATATAATTTTGCATAATTTCTTTTGCACTTGGAATTTTGTGACTATTGATTTTTAATTGAATTTCCTTTATTTCTACAAAGAAAATAGCAAAATTGAAGATTCTCGCCTAAGTGTTAATTTTTAACGTTGTACGCAACACACAACATTTCAATGAAAAGCTTTAGCCGAAAATTTGGACTCTTAGCACTTAACGCTAACATCTTGAAGAATATTGAGAAAAACACTGCCTTGCTGAAAGTTAGGTGCCTCATTAGCATAAAAAAATCTAAAAAAGAAAAACACTTAAATCCACATTAACACCCCTATAGCTACACTTTAAGTTAGTGTTTTCAACATTGAGTTGGCTTTTGAAACACATGTTCCATATATGATATTTTTAAGGCCAACATTGAAAACACTAGGCCTGGTGCTCAACACTGGAGAAGGAAATCAAAAACCGAGTAGTAGGCGTTGGTAATGTTAGGTGCGAAATTTAAGATCCTATAGAGCCAATATGAAAACCTAATAGAAAAGTTCAAAAAGTCTAACTCCCAAGCTCCCATTCTCTCTAAAAAAAAAAAAAAACTTAAAATCTCACTCTACCCATTGAAGATTTAGACCTTGGAAGAGGATCCTTTAAGATTTAACGAAGTCATCATTATCTATCTTCATCTTATTCTTTATTAGTTTTTTTTTTATCATGTTTTGTTAAATTTCCCTAGGATAGGGATAGAAGAGCTCTATGAAAATCTTTTGTAATTGAGCCTTTTTATATTTAATACAAGTTTTTTTGTTCTCTTCTTTTAATGGTTTTCATTAATTAACCATTGATAAAATGATTAAATATGTTTATAATGAGAAATCTTAAAATGTAGTTGGAACTAACATTGATTGCCATGTTCTACCATGAGTTTGGGAATATAGCTTCACGATACATGTGTTCTTAAGGATTTTTAAACTTAATGTTTGAGTTAATCACTGTGGACCTAAGGAATTAGGACATTAGGATTAATCAAAGTGGTTACAAGTCAAGGAATTGGACTTAACCTAATTTGATAAATTTAAAATTCAATGCTTGTAGATTAGTTTGTATTGGAGTAGGCTAAATTACTAAATGAAGACTATATAGGGATTTGAACCCTAAAAATTCTATCAAAACTCCCCCTCTCTCTCTTTTTGAATCTTTATTTATCTATCATATTGCAAGAGAAAAGTTTTTTTTTTTTCTAGGAGTGTTATATAAATGGTAGAGATACACCTTTTAACATATATTTTTAAATATATATTTTATTATTCACAAAATTTATAAGATTAATTTCTTATTTAATGAATGTCACTTGTAATTGTATAATTTTTAATGAGGAATAAAAAAGAATAAAGAATGTGCTATTAAAAATAGAGATTAATGGTCGTGCATTGTCAATATAAAAAGTTGTATACTGTCAACCAATTGAAATCATTGTTGACATGACTTTTAAGGTAATTATTGTAAAAGTCAACAAACTTATCATATACAGTAATTTGTGATTGAATGATAATGTAAAACTATTTCGCAGTGCCAGTGCATAACTTATTTTCTCTTAAAATATATATCAAAGATTGTTATCATGCAATTCTAGTTACAATTACAATTATAAATAACCTAAAAAAAAAAAGCTTACCAGTATCAGTAAGATGCTCTTAACAAAATGTAAAAATAAAGTTATAAAACAGAGAATATAGTCCATAAGCCTGAATATGATTGGTCCACGTCAGCAATCACCAGCAATAGAGTTAGGGTTAGGGCTGTTTTGGAAGTTAAAAAAAACTCTGTCGCTTGCGCCGTTATCGCGCTCCCATTTATTCTCCGTCAACACACACTCTCTTCTCTGCTTCGGGTTCGTCTTCTATCAACTCACCTCTCTTTTTCTCTTTTCATTTCCTTACTGCCACGATTCGCTAACACGACGTAGTTTCGTTCAAATCTTCTTTGTTGTGCAAACAGATTCACTGAACGTTGCGATTTAAGAGCCACAATCTGTATCCATGGCGTATATTGTGAGTCCACCGAGCTTCCATTTCCAAATTAATTAATTGGTTTTAATTTGCAATAGTCGATTTTCTTTTCGTCGTTTTTGTGCATGGTAACATCCCGTTTTAATTACCTTACGTGTTTGTTTGGAATGATATATATATAGGAATTGGATTGTCCCGCCAGTGTTAAAAAACAGTTGGCGATGGTGTTTGAGGTGTCTCTGAGGAAAACGGTGCCTGACGAACCCGATGTTGTGCCGTTAGTTGATGCTTGCGCCGCCAAATCTGGTGTCAAATTTGCTGATTATCAATGGTCAGTTACATGTGAATTATGACATAAATTTAGGGTTTTAATTTAGTTGCACCTTGCATTGGCAGAATTAAGATGCATGTTTGCAAAGTAATGGCACCCCGGGTCCTTTTTAGAGCTAACTAGTAAACATTTTCATGCACGGTGCAGTAATAATGCAATGGGTCTATTTGCTAAGATAAAAGGAAAGCAGACAGGATTCAGGGGTCCCCAGGCAGTTGGGCAGGTATAGTAAGACATAATTCCCTTACTTTTTGCATTTCCCCTTACTAATTACTGATTTTTATTTTTTGTTGGAAAAGGATCATATATTTGTGTTTTGTTTGTGTAGGCCATAGTTAACAATCTACCGCCGTCTGAAATGATAGAATCGTGCTCTGTGGCTGGTCCTGGGTTTGTGAATATTGTCTTGTCAAAGATGTGGATAGCGCAGGTGATTGCATTTTCTATCTTCTAATTTTAAGCTAGAAATGGTGTGTAGATATTGTTTGAGTCCGTTTTTATTTTTTGGGGGAAGGGGCGTATCTGAACCATTGTGTCCATTGATTGGAAAGCTGCTATAAGATTCTCATTTTTTTAATTTTTAATTTTTTGGATTATTGAGTTTATTCAAAACCTCTATCAGTAATTATCAGAAAAAATTCCTCCTGCAGAGGTTAGAGAGGTTGCTGATTGATGGTATTGATAAGTGGGCACCCCGACTTCCGGTGACGGTAGTTATGGTTGATTTTTCCTCACCTAACATAGCAAAGGAAATGCATGTTGGTCACCTGAGATCTACCATTATTGGGGACACACTTGCTCGCATGCTTGAATTTTCACATGTGGAAACTCTTATCCGCAGAAATCATCTTGGTGACTGGGGGACGCAGGTAGAATTATCTTCTAAAGTAGTGCTATTTGTGCTATGAATTTGAAATTCTGCATGTTTAAACTGAGGTTAAATGGTTTATGTGACTTGTTGTGACTAGATCTTTGACATACACATACACTGTCAAAACTAGGTTCCTTCATATAACTTGTGGCATTGAGTGACATATTTGCAACAGTAATTTAACAAGATTGTGTTTGTTAGCATTACTAGGCTTGACACTAATTATGTTTGGGACAATGTCCGATGTAAGTTACTTTTCTAACTGTCTTCATGACTAAGAACATGTAATACATCCTTCCTAATTGGATGAAGGTATGATATGTGTTCTGTACTACTCTGCTTTTTTATGTAACATTAAGCAGTTAATGTCTTAAAGCACTGCTCTCTCTCTCTCTCTCTCCCTAAAGAAAATAATTTAGATATTGAACTATTTCAATTAGCCACTAAATTAGGAATGTACAATGATTTTTTTTATAGGGATGTCTGTGTGAGTTGTGACATATTTGCTTGAATCATAAAATGTTCTATTAGGAAAGTTCTCATTTTAATATTGGTACCATCTGGCTTAAAGTCCATGCATTTGTTTACAGTTTGGGATGCTAATAGCACACCTCTTTGACACGTATCCAAACCCAGAAGATGTTAATGACACAGCTATTGGGGATCTTCAGGTGAGAAAATATATGAAATCAAACTTTATTCCATTTATTCATATTCTTATTTAGATCTTTAATCATCCATTTTTTTGTTAGTATTTCTTTATTCAGATCTGGCGTTGTTTTTAGTTCATTTGTTGTATACTCATTCTAAAAAATTGAATTAATTTCTAAATGGAAGTAAAAATTATGCATTCTAATTTCCAAATTATCTAGAAATTAATTTGTTATAATTGCCATTTAACCTAACTAGGAAATACAAGGTTTTATTTTCACACATGCAACGACTTGAAAGAAAAAGTAATTGGAGCATGAGAAAGAAGTGATCGGTTTTATCTACATATATTGCTTCAAATCAGTGTTTTAAAAACCGGCTTGGACCGGAAACTGGTGGTGGAACCGGTCCGAGCCAGTGATCGAATCAGATGTGCCACCGACCCGGTTTGACTCGGTGGGTCAACCGGTCGAACCGATGAACCAGTTGGTAGAACCAGTGAACTGGCAGGTCGAACTGGTCAATTGATTTGGACCGATTTTTTTTTTTTTTTCAAAGCGCAAAATGACGTCTTTTTAACTATAACTATTGAAAAAAAATAAAACCCCGACTTATAATATAATTTACATATTTAAAAATATTTATTTACTAATGATAATAATCACCAAAATCATGAATGCAGGTATCATATGACATAAATGCCTCTTGTGTTAACATGAATGCATAACCTTCATTCACCTATTCTTGGTTGTTTGACCTCAATGCGTAACTTCCAGTCCTTTTACCTTCATCTTAAATATAATTGTTGATTGTTAATTTATTTCTGGTTTACACATCACCATTAAAATTTAATTTAATAAATTTTATAGGTATGAAATGAATATTTTTAAATTTTTTAGTGGAGATCGGGTCAAGCGGTTCAATTAGTGACCCTCTGGTTCGACCATCGACCCAGTGACCCAATGCCCTAACCGAGTCGATGACCGGTCCGAGTTTTAAAATATTGCTTCAAATGGTTATTCTATGCTCTGTTCATGAATAAACTTTGGACGTAATGGATCTGCTGATTGAAGTCAGTTCTATACCTTTTTAGCCAGTCACCTTTCTTTTTATAAAAGTAGAAAATAGCTAATTAGCAAAGGAGTGAAGTCAGGAATTTTTGTTTGGGTTATATTTGATTATTAATATTGTTTTTGGTCAATTCTTATAACTGATGAACCATCAACCTTGAAATGGAAATGTTTATAGGTCTTGAGGGATAATATTCTCATTATTTGTCACTTAGTTTTTAACTTATTGTTTTTGTCAAATATATTTCTATTATGAAGCTTTTTGTTTCCCCGGATAAGTGGATTACTATTAGTGATTCTGAAATACATGTGAGTTGGTGCATTTTTAGGCATTCTATAAAGCCTCAAAAGTGAGGTTTGATAATGAACCTGAATTTAAGCTGAGGGCACAACAGTCTGTGGTCCGGCTCCAGGTAAATTATATTTTAGGAGTTTTCCTTTTTTGTCTCCCTTGTTTGTAAGATCTTAACGAACTTGGTTTTAAATTTTATGTATGTATTAATTTTGGCTTCAGAGTGGCGAAGAGAAGTATCGCAAGGCATGGCAACGAATTTGTGATATTAGTAAGGCTGAATTTGAAAGGGTCTATCAACGCCTTGGAGTTCGATTGGAGGCAATGGTAAGGCTTCTAGTTTCCTTATTTAACTGACTGAGTTTAACTGTAGTGTCTATTCCTTTGTACCTTCCAGAGGGGATATTCTAAGCTTTGTTTTTTTAATGGCTATTTTTTTTAATGTGTCATAAGAACACTACAGCACTACTAACTCTATTCATGCTTACAATTTTTTGACTTAGATTTGTGTCTTTTGACCAGATCTCCCATATTTAATCTATCAAATCTTTTGTCTGTTTTCTTTTTTCTTTTTTTGATCAAAAGTTTGATTGGGTTCTCAAATTAGCCTAAGAAAACTGAATAATTTCTTCTCTCTCAGAAGCTGCTTGATAACTTTGATTTGCTGTTGCAATTTTATTTTCAACTAAGATTGAAATAAGGATTTTGTATGAAGCACAACTTCTATACTTGATTCATTTACAGGCAATAACATTTGCAGCCAAACTTATCAATATTGCAGCTTAAAAGGCATTGTTTTTGAGCTGATTATGTGATGTGTATAAAGTGTAACAAGAAGTAGATTGAATAAATGGATTTTTGTTGTAGTAATTATATGTTTTTACTTAATTCAATTATTGTGAGATTTTACTGTGTACTGAATGATAATATATTTGGTTACAGGGAGAGAGCTTCTTTAATGATTTAATCCCTCCGACTTTGGAGAAATTGGATAAATTAGGACTGATTGAAGAAAATGATGGTGCTCGTGTGATATTTGTTGAGGGTGTAAATATACCAATTATTGCTGTGAAAAGAGATGGTGGCTACAACTATTTTTCATCTGATCTGGCATCACTTTGGTTAGTTTACACTTTCAGTTTTTTAGCAAACACACACATACTGTTAGAGTTGCTGGCTCACTTGAGTGGTCAAAATTGGTTATCATTTATCAGCATGTTTGCTTCCACATTTAATCAAAACCGATCCACATCCATCAGATGCTAATACAAATACCTTCTGCGTATTTTACATATGAGATGTGATGAGAGAATGTTTGATCCAAGTTATTAAATCTGTTCCAAACACACTATGTTAAATTTATTTATCTTTTGAATGTCTGTATACTCTGCCTTTCATGTAAAATTTGTGTATATATCAACCGCGGATAATATATGAATATGGAACAGGAAGTATATTGACTGCAGAAAATAAAACTGTAATGATTATCTGAGCTACTTCAATCATGTAGGTATCGTCTAAATGTGGAAAAACTTGAGTGGAATATATATGTTACAGATGTTGGGCAGTGGCAACACTTTGATATGCTTTTTAAGGTATGTCTCAATTCTTGAATTTTATGGTTTTCCTTGGCTACCACTCTTTTTTGTTGTAACCAGAACTCTTTCTACTTGCTTTTTCCAGTAGTGAGTTGTCCTTGGTTATTGACTTGTCTTTGTTTTGCTGATACCATCCTTAGTTAATTATTTTCTGTCCTAGTACTTTTGTTTGTTGTTCATTTCATTTTTTTTTTCCAACTTTGTAAAAGAGAAAAGTCATGGACCACGACATATTCCTGGTGCTACTGTGCATTAATGACATATTTGAATTTGTTTGTTGTCAGTTCCTATTATTTTTTCAATTTTCTAAAAGGGAAAGGTTATGGACCATGACATATTCCTGATGCTACTGTGCATTTTTCCAATGAGATAAAAAATGTCAGACTTCCCCTTCAATTTTTCTTTCAGGCCTTCAGGCGTGCAGGATGGTTGCCAAAGGACGAAAATGAGTTCCCCAAATGTACTCATATTGGTTTTGGTCTTGTTCTTGGGGAAGATGGAAAACGATTTCGGAGTCGCAGCAGTGAAACTGTTCGATTGGTTGATTTGCTTGATGAAGCCAAAAGGCGCTGTAAAGCTGCCCTTCTCGAACGTGGTAAAGTACTTGTTGCCTAGTGCGATTTTTACTTCTTCCTTATCTGCATGCAAGCATGAATGAAATGAAGTGCAAACATCAATGAAATGAAGTTCTGCTTGATTAAATTGAATGTGTCCTTTCTAATCTCATTTTCTGAGATTCTAGACACTTTGATGATTAATCTTCCAAATCCTATGTACTTTTAGATGCTGTTAAAGATTGGACTGAGGAAGAGATTGAAAAAACATCAGAAGCAGTTGGTTACGGGGCTGTTAAGTAAGCTTCTTTAACTCGAACTCTTTTTCCCCTACTTTTATATGCTAAATCAACATTCTGTCCTGGCTGCTTGTGTTGTTGGTTGCTTCATTGTAGATGTATTATCTTCTGTTAATTTGTAGACAGATGTATCAGCTAACAATTTACTGTTGACTGAAGTTTTTAAATTGTTGTATTGTATATAGGGTGCTGTAAATTCTGAACTAGTATCTGAATCCTGTTAATGCAGACAAATTGTCACTTTGTGGTTTCTGATTGTATGTGCTAAGTGCTAAATTATATAAATCAGCACAAAAATGAGTTTGCTAGGTTGTTACCATTCTGTGATTTTTCCAGCTAAATGCTAATCCAGGTGTTATATTTTTGTTTGCCAGCTATGAGGTTTGCTTTTAGTTAATTTTTTGTTCGACATATTACTTTTCTTTGAATTGACAAATCTTCACTTGCAGTTTCCTTTTGCCTGTGATGGGAATATGAAATGAGTTGTAGGCTTTCAGCCCCTTATGTTAGTGTCTTTAATTTGTATTTGCAGGTATGCTGACTTAAAGATCAACAGATTAACGAATTACACATTCGACTTTGATCAAATGCTTAATGATAAGGTGCATTCAGTGCATGCTTGTGTAGTTCAGTAAAGAAGCCTGTAGATTATTGACAATTATTTATGGTTGCTGTGCCCCTTTTATTTCCCTCTTAACAAGCATCAGATGAAGTATAGGGTAACTTCTGAGATTAATGTGTGGTTGGTAACCATGGATGGGAAATGGCAGTCTTATAATTTGATAAAAATAGTGTACATTGATAACTGACCGTTAATACGTGAGAACTCTCATCCTTATATGTTCTTTTCAGTGGTTATCAGTTGCAAATGTCCCTATAAAGTGTGTCCTTCACCTTAAGAAGTAGGAGCCTTTTTTAACTACAACTATAACTGTTAGCTCCTTATTAACCATGGCTGTCAGAACAGCTAAGAAGAAATGTCGAAACTCCTGTTTGCTGTTGTCGAACCCTTTCTTCATCTCCATCTAAACTTACTGATCCAAAGTTATTTATGTCTCACCTCCGTAAACTTGTCATGAAACAGGGGAATACTGCTGTTTATTTGCTGTATGCACATGCTAGGATCTGTTCCATTATGAGGAAATCTGGTAAAGATATAGAAGAATTAAAGCAAGTAAGTTATTTTTCTTCCCGGGATGAAGATTTACCACTTTATTAAATGTCATAAAAAACTAAGATTCGATTCAATTATTTCTCTATCATGTGCTTAATTTGACTATACAAAATGTGAGCTGTGTCTTTGTTTACACTCTGCCATGGTTGACTTGATGCTAGTAATTCTGCTCCCATGTATTATCAATGTTACATGACTTTGTTTCACGTGTGCTTTATATATAGCCAGTCAACTAATATCGAGTATGAACTTGTGCACATTCCTTAATACCTATTTCATGTTCAACAACTTTGTGCGACAGAATGGGAATATAGTGTTGGATCATGAAGATGAACGTGCATTGGGGCTTCATTTGATACAATTTCCTGAGGTACGACACGTGAATAGCATATGTTGTTCTTGAGCTTTAAACCCTTGCATGCTGGTAATGTTTTGAATTTTGTTACTTTCATTTTCTTTAAACAAAAGACTTTAGATATCATGGCTAATGCGATCTGAATTCCTGTATATCATTTAATAATCCAAAAGACACTTACTTTCATATGTTGGCTGTGTTGTTTTATTTTTTCAGGTTTTTGAGGAGTCATTGACTAATTTATTGCCCAATGTGCTGTGTGAATACCTCTATAATTTGACAGAAATCTTTACAAAAAAATTTTATACTAATTGCCAGGTATACTTCTAAACTCATAAATTTATGCTATATATTTAAGTTTCTATGCACTTCTGATTCCTATTTCGTAGAATCAAATTGGTATGCAACTGTGCATATCGCTGCCAAGTAGGTAGATCTGTTGTTTTTACCGTGAAATATGTTAAAAGACAGGTTACTACTATATATAGTTGTACGTATTATTTTGTGAATACCTGATGGGGGGTTATCAGCTGAAATTTCTATCTTCAAATATTACTTCTGGTTGGGTGTTATACACAATAGAATCCTAGGTAAGGTTCGGTGAAAGAATAATGTTTAGATTGAAGCCATCCAATTCAACTTCTTCCCCTTGGCAGGTTGTTGGGTCGCCTGAGGAAACTAGCAGACTCTTGCTATGTGAAGCGACGTTAACTGTGATGAGACAGTGCTTTTATCTCCTTGGAATTGAACCTGTATACAGGCTATGACCTATATCTGAAGAGCTTCAAATACAAATTTTTGCAACAGATATTATTTTTGTCTGCTCAGGTGTAGGAAACTTGTTCTTGCTAATTATCTGTTCCCTCGTGTTTTGTCTATCGTGTGAAGGGAAAGTAGAGAATGACTCTGTAATTTTACTGAAAAGGTTCTTTAAAATTTAATTTGATGCTATACGGCCTGTTTCCTTTAATTTTTTAGGCTGTGTTAGTGATTTTCATTCAATGTTAGTTTTGATCATTCATTTTGTTATTTATTTCGTTGTCTTTTGGTTTTCAATTTTTAATACTGTGTAACATTTTTTGTATATCTATACACATTTTTAAATTTTAATTCGGCTCAGCATTTTTTATGAAGCCTAAAATAAGATACGCTAAACAAAAATAATTATTTATATATAGTTAGAGGTTTATGAGATATAACTTATTAGCTTAAAATAGTTTTTTTGAATATCCTAGAATAAATTATTCAAAGTTAATATTTCGAACTTTATTTATATAAATAGATAAAGACAGTATAGGATAATGAGTTGATCTTAATAACTTGTGGCTTGCATTAGGGCGGACAAAGCCAATAATTTGCCAGCTCAAATTATGTCAAATCTTTTTGTTCTTTTTTCGGTTCATTTTTGCATTTGGTCCAGCTTGCATAAGCTTAGCTTAAGCAGACTGTAATAACTCCTAACTCCAGACATATAAGGTAATTGTTTCACAACCATTTTTTAACTAACCTTGCCATCTATTTCTGTTTTTGAATTTTTTGTTCTAAGATTACTTCTTTGAGAGTTCTTAGCACACCACTCTCTTAAGAGTTTTGGACTTTAAAATCCAGAAGCATGATTATATTGTTTTGAATTTAAATTTTCGAACGTATATCTTGTCATTAGAGTTCCAAAATTTAATTTCTGAAAATTTAACTATATGGTTTCAGAATTTAAATTTTAGACGCATATTTTGTTTGATTTCCAGAATTTAATTTTCAAAACTGTTATTTTTTATGCCAGAATTATAATTTTGGAACACAATTAGAAAGTTATTAAATGTGGTTCAGAGTTATAGTTTTGAAATACAAAAAAATATTACCGGAATCTAATTTCTGATATAGGGGAGGAGTTTTTTGAAAAAAAAAATAAAAAGGGAAGGAGGATAGTGTGTTTAATAAAAAAGAGAATGTGAAAACTAAGGCCACATGTAATAAAGACTTGACAAAATGAGAAATGGAAAGCTTTATGTCAAGTATTGGGGCTAGTGGATGCTATTTTCAACACCTCCCCCCTCCCCCTCTTTTTTTTTTTTGTTAAGTTCACTCCCTACTTTATCAAAAAAGGGTAAAATGTCTATCCCCTATTATATCAACGGAAATATGTTTCTATTGTGTTAATTTTTTTTTTAAATACTAAGTTACTTTTAATAGTAATTAATAAGTTGTGTAATTTGCAAATTACTTTTTTTAAAAGTTACCTTTTAATATCAAATCAATTATGATATAAATTATCCTTTTAATTGAAATTAAATTAATTACGATACAAGTTAATATTTTTAATAGTAATTGAATTAATTGTAATGCAAATTATCCTTTTTAATAATATCATAAATTGCATCATAATTCATTCGATTACTATTAAAAAAGATAATTTACATCATAATTAATTCGATTGTTATTAAAAATGATAACTTATATCTTATCTTTTTTAAAATTATATCATAACAATTAATTTTTTTTTATAACATATCATAATAATTATTTGATTGCTTTTAAAAAGGATAATTTGTATCATAATTATTTTGATCACTATTAAAAATGGTAACTTATTACAATTAATTCAATTTTAATTAAAAAAATTGTATCATAATTAATTCAATTACTATTAAAAGTGTAAATTATATTTTAATTAATTTAATTTTAATTAAAAATAGTAATTTATATCATAATTAATTAAATTAATATTAAAAAGACTAAATTATATCACAAGTAATTTTTCAATTAATTTCTTTTGAAAAAATTAACACAACAGAAACATATTTTTATTAAAGATATTTTTGTAAACAGAAAAATAAAAATGGAATGAACTTAGACAAAAAATAGGGTAAAAATAACAGCTCCCTTGGGGCTAACATCATGATGCCTAATGAAAGGAGCAAGTACACGTCATTCCTTGGACATAGACTTGTGCAAGTCACCAATCGCAAGCCCAAGTCCATGTATTCATGTGGACTTACGCTACTAAAACATTAATCTCTACAAATGGACAATCTTTTTTTTTTTTTTTCCTCCTGGGAACAAATATTTTTAGTTGAAGGTAAAAGTCACTTAATTGAAAATTGAGAAAAATAAATGTTATAATCCAAAAATAAAAGAGTCAAAGGCAAGAATACAATTGAGGAGAATATGATACACATAAGCATTTTGGACAGATTTAATGTAAATATTTCATAACATAAAGTATAGAAAAAGCAGTGAAGTATCATGTGATGAAAATCACCCAAAATTGATAATTTATTTTTTAAATATCTTAATTGGATAAATCATGTCTAAATAAACCTTAAATTTGTCAAAAGCAGATTTAAAGGTAAAATCATTTTATTTAATTAACATTACTCATCATCCAACTCATTTAAACTCAAACTACTAAAAAACTCATTAAAATTTCGTACATGATTTTTTTGTTGTGAAAAGGTTTTACTCACAAATATCTTAATGATACTTGTTGAGGAATATACAAATAGAAAATGAAAGTATAATATTTACGGCAGAAATATCATAGATATCTTTTATGATAAATAATCTTATTTGAGACAAAAACATCTATAATATAGCTTTTTCAGTAAAGATTTTTTTTTTATGTAAAGTTTGAACCAAAACCTTATTTAAGGAAAATTAAATATATCACTTGAATCAACGACCTATTAATAAATGAAGATACAATATGATATATATTAAAAACTTTGAAAATTTTACTTTTTATTAAAGCTTTGACATGTATCATAGCAATATCCGTAAGCATTTATTAAAAAAAATGAGTTACTTTTGTCATTTAGCAATAACTAATATTAGGCTACTAATTTAAAAAAGAAAACTTAAAAGCTATAATACATTTAAAAAATAGTATAAGTAAACCTTAAAAGCTCTAATTTTTATTTTAAGATATACAATTACACTCTTTGTTTGGAAAGATACAAGTATTATACTTCATTTCTTATTTAAAAACACACACTTTAATCTACTTAATTTAACATTGTGAAAGATATTTTTTTAAGATTGAAAACATATTTTTTAATTAAAATATGTATTATAAATTTTGAATTCACCATATTATCCTGCATTTTAAATCTTAATTTTATTTAACATACCTTGAGCACTTCCATTATCAACTAATATTTTATTGCTGGCTATTAAGTTCCTAATTAAACGCCTACTACTTTTTGAAGAGAAAAGATCCTCTCCATTTCTTTTTCTCTTCTTTTCTTCCATTATTAAGTTTTGGGAAAATAAATGAAATGGAGATAATATACATATAATGAATAGTATCACATTTATTTTCTCAAAAGATTAGTAATGGAAGAATTGAAAAGAAAAGAAAAGTAAAGAGGATCTTTTTCTTTTTTTCAATGATGGGACAAAGCGAATCATTTAATTTCTCATCTTCCATTCCATCATATAGTGGGACATTTGGAGCATAATTCCTTCCAAGCTCCAATTTTTTGGTGTTTGTTTGTGTCAAAAGAAAATAAAAGGAAAGAAGAAGGAGAGAAAGAAAATAGATAAGTTTATATTTCTTCTATGGTTTGATTTATTCGTAAAAAGGGGAAGAAGGATACCTTCGCGTGGCCCCTCCACATAAAATGAATTCCCCTATAATTGAACAAAATTAAGAAAAAAAAGCAACATGTTTTTAACTATAAAATGAAGTTTCCTGTAACATCTTGGGCATTAACAAGGGCGGGAAGTGATCGTCGGTGCAAAAGAGATGAGGCACGGACAAAGAGCAGTTCCTGGCAGGTTTCTAGCGGGAGGAACACATGAATGAATCGAATACACACTAGAATGAGAGAGATCCAGAGGCTGTACAGTTAAGGATAGCTTAAAGGAATTAATAAGTGCTACATATACCAACAAGATGCATCTACTTTTTGGTAGCCCATCGCTTAAGAACTTCACATTTAAACATGCTTAACTTGGAGTAATTCTGGGATGGGTGACCTCCTAGGAAGTTTGTTGGGAAGCGTGTGAGTGATGACAAAGCACACTGAAAAGTCTTGTGTTGGTTTGTAGGGACAATCATTGATCCTGCAAGCGGTCAAGCGTTACATTGCCCATGTCAAAAACTTGCTCTCTTGCTCTTATTTGATTTTATTAGTTACATTGAAGGCAAAACTTGAGTATGCAAACACACACCTATATATTAACTAAATAAAAATGAAGAAAAAACACAAGTGAAGTACAAATAAACACAAAATAAATTAATTAATAATTAATCTCAATTAATTGTTTAACTAACTATAAATAATTGATCAATCTTCTAATATCCTAATATTTGTATTAAATATGTTCAATTTCTGAGAAAATATCTCCAAACATAAAAAAAGTAACTATCATCACTTTATCAATAGTATAAAATGCCTCTTCAATGCCATCATTTTTCATGTTGAAGCATCAATATCAACCAACAATTGAGGTTGGCCAATAACATAGAGCACAAGTGAAAAACACACAATAAAGTCTTCAATCTTGCTTATTTTTGGGTTCACAAGAATGAATCCTCTCCAATGACATTTTTAGTGGATGAGATCCTAGCCCTTTAATAAATTTTATTAATATAATATATTTTTATTATAGAATGTTTAAAAGAATTAATGATAAGATCTTAACATTTGAGAATCTCATTTTTTTTTCTACTTGAGTGAATATCTTCCCCTTCCGATGCACTAGTTAAAAAGAAGCTCACAAAACTTTTAAAGTAAATTACACTTGCACTTGCAGATTGCACCCGATACCCCTACCCTTTTTAGACCTACAAAAAACCCCTTAATTGTTTAGGATTTGTTACATTGGCCCCCATGAGCCCGTAACGACATGAAATTGGTTAACCCAAATTGGTCATGTGCCAATCACATGCCTTTTATTGAAATTTTATGCCAATAACACTCTTTTTTTCTTCGTTGGGACAACAATTTAAACATGGTTGGCTTCACATGTGGGGACAAAATTGCAGGTGGAACTAGGCTTATTTGCCTGTGCGATGGTGTTCACTTTGGAGACAAAGGATATCTAACCTTCATTAGATATTTGGCTATGACTCTGTTGGACTGTTGTCTGCGTTGAAGATGATGTAAAGGCTTGGCTTCTATTCTCCTTATGTCACGACTATGTTATGAAATGAGCAAGAAAAAGGAAAAGGTAAAATTTGAATCAGGGATGAATAACAAATAGACAATCTTTGAATGGGCATTTGTGTTTTGTTTTCAAGTCAATATATGCACATAATAATCGAAAAAATGAAATTAAATGATGTCATTCCCTTAAACCATGCTACACCCTTTCACATCATAACCAATTCCTGAATAATCACCATCACATAACCAAACACTTAAGCCACCATGAACTAGTGAGCACAACCACTTAAACCCAAGCATTCCATAAGGCAAACCCCTCCGTTGGAATTAAACCCCCACTGTTAGAATTAAACCCCCAAAGCCCCAAGCTGCTATCAACAAAAACCTGCGACCAAACGTCACACACCCAAAAATGCAACACTTGAATTGAAACCCACCACCGAATCAAAACCCACAACAACAAACACACTTGGACCTTGTCCTATGCAAAACCAGTAATCTTGCACGAAACCACTGCGTCAACCCTAAAACACGCACAAACCAAACCTGTGTGTCAAACTCGCCTTTGTAAACCCTTGCTCAGACTGTGCTCCCTCCGCTGCTACATGGATTGCCTTCGATCTCAATTCGGAACTACCTCGATGTTGAAAACCATGCCATTGATTTCACTATGCTGGCCTTCACACTGGAACCCGAAACCCTTTTCTTCTTGGTGCGTGTTGTTGCTTTGCTTTGTTGATTTGTAATGGGTTTTCTAATTCAAACATCTCCATGCTGAGTTAGGTCAACACATTGAGTGTAAGTGTAAATAGTTGGACATTTTCGTCATTCCACAATAAATAATAAATGTGACTTAACACCGTTTGTTTAGGGGGGCAAAAATAATGTCTTATAATGGAGGGGTATTGGGTGCAATCCTCAAAAAAGATAAGGGGTGCAAATGTAATTTACTCAAACTATTAATAACAGGTGTCTTAGTAAAAGAAAACCCTTATTAAGTAAAGTTCAAAGAAACTCTAAAGAAAAATATAAAAATAGAGCAAAGTGAAAATTGTATATTTTAAAATAAAAAAGAACATAATAGTTATATTATTCAAGGAAGCAAGTTACTATCATTTACTATCTCAAGGTGGCATTGCATAGTATTACTCAATGTGTGTTTGGAAACTAGCTTCCCTCAACGTGAATGAACATTAAACTAATGACATGATAGTGTTGCTTCTACGTTTCCTCTCTCGAAAAGTAGCAACATCTGTTTTAGGTATTTCAAATGACAATCTAAACACACTTTCATTTCATTTATTTTTATTTTGATGGGAATTTTGTCCCCTAAATGTAAATGCATGTGTGAATTTACATTGAATCATTCAAAATCACATTGAAATATCAGTTAATGTGATTTTAAGTCTATATTCATATATTTAGTCTCAGGTTAAAGAATTGATTTTAAATCCAGAATTGATTAGTAATTTTAAACAATTTTTATAAGTTAAATAAAAAAAATTGTACTAACATTTGCTATTAACTTTTTTTTTTTAGAATAAAAATTTCAAAACATAAATTACTTTATTTTAAAATCAATTTTAATTAAAATTATTTTCATTTAAAATCAATTTTGTAAATGCATGGACGGGTTAATGGAAAATTACTTGTTTGTAGTCTCTACAGGTGCACGTCAGATGAGCGAACCGGCTATACAGAACCGTACCCAAAGAAATAGAATAATCTGATTCCGAGCCAAAGACAAAGAGTGTTGGGAAAGAAAGATTTGGTCCCGAGTTTGGGATAGGAGAGTTCCAAACGCTCCGAATCCGAAACGTATTTATTCGCTGAGCTCGCAATCCCGAAACGCAATGGTAAGTTAGGAGCGAAAGCGCGATGGGGAACAAAATCGCGCGGACGACGCAGGTTTCGGCTTCGGAGTACTACCTGCACGACCTGCCGTCGACGTACAATCTGGTTCTGAAGGAGGCGCTAGGTCGCGGTCGTTTCTTCAAGTCGATTCAGTGCAAACACGACGAGGGTTTGGTCCTCGTCAAGGTCTATTTCAAGCGCGGCGATTTCCTCGATCTCTCTGACTACGAGCGCCGTCTTTCTCAGATCAAAGAAATCTTCAGCTCCATCGATCACCCTCACGTTTGGCCCTTTCAGGTAGGTCTCCATCATTTTCCCTCTTTTTTTTTTTAATTAATTAATTAGTTTATTCGTTCATTTTGAAATTAATTAATTAATTAATCTATTCGTTCATTTTGAGAATGTCCGATTCGTGTTTGGATTCACGATAGATTATATAGAATTATGTTGAAATACCGGCTAGCGTGAATTTTAGGAATATGTTGAAGAATTGATTCAGGCTCCTTTAGAATTGATTTTGACTTGAAACAACTTTAGTAGCTTTTGAGTTCCAAAAAAAAATTTTATACCGAGTTTTACTACTAAAACATCACTTCAAAATCAATTTTGCAAATGTTAATCCAAACACACTCAATTGTGTGGAACTGAGTGTGTGTGAGTCTGGTGTTGCAGTTTTGGCAAGAAACGGATAAGGCAGCTTATCTTTTGAGGCAGTATTTCTTCCATAATCTGCATGATAGGTTAAGCACGCGCCCTTTTCTTAGTCTCGTTGAGAAGAAATGGTTGGCTTTTCAGGTTTTTTTCTTTGTTCATTCACTTCCCTATGATTTAGCTAGCCTTTGATGGTTTTGGATTTGTTTTTTTGTTAATTTTTTGTTTGGGGTAATATGCAGTTGCTTGTAGCTGTAAAACAGTGCCATGAGAATGGAGTGTGTCATGGTAAGTCTTGATTTAACTGAACCCCACCCTTCAATGGGAGAAGGATCTATTAGCTAATGATGGTATCTTCTCTTACCGTGGCTTGATTGTCAATGCATTGATGTTATTTGTATAAATTTGCATTTTGTTTAAGGTGATATCAAGTGTGAGAATGTGCTGATTACGTCTTCTAGTTGGCTTTACCTTGCTGACTTTGCGTCTTTCAAACCTACTTACATTCCGTATGATGACCCGTCTGATTTCTCTTTTTTCTTTGACACTGGTGGACGAAGACTCTGTTATCTTGCACCTGAGGTTTGTTCTTTTTACTTCTATGTCTATTTGATTTATTTTTGTGGTTTTTCTTATTTCAATTGTTGGCTCAACCAACATGAATTTCTGCTACAATTGAGTTAGAAGCTAGATCTACATGTTATGTTGTGAAACTATTAAATATGATGTTGCTGTGTATTTTCTCTTATTTCTTTTTTTAATTAATACAAGTTTTAGTATAAAGATGCAAGTGGAATACTTACCAGGTAACCCTCTGTTTAGAGGCTTAATTCAATTATGAATTCAGCAAGTGGCCTTGATGGCTTGGTGACTAAGACTCTTATGCTATGAAATTCTTGTCACAGGCTTATAAATAAGGCAAATCTGTGCTTGAGAATTGAAATAACGTGAATGAAAAATTTTGTCATGATATTAGAGGGCCAGTTACTAGACTTCTTTTTTTTTGTAGATTTTAACAATTTTGACCTTTGTTGCAAAATTATTGTACAGGTGTCTTTTTGACCTTTATTGCACAAAATTTGTCATGATCTTTTTTGTTTGATTAAAATAAAAATGTGCAATTAGTGAGGAAAAATGCTAATCCTTGTAGTATGCCACTAATTGTGTTTTCTTGTTGGTCGCTACTTGTTCATACCTAACATGATTATGTTACTAACTCTCTCTCTTTGTCTTTATTTCTTTCTTTCATTCATTTTTTTTTTGGGGCTGTGGCATGTCAGAGATTTTATGAACATGGAGGGGAGATGCAGGTGGCACAAGATACCCCCTTAAAACCCTATATGGATATATTTGCTGTTGGGTGAGCATTCTTTGCTGCAAGAGTCTTATTGTTGAAGATGTTTTAGTTTTCCAACCATCCATATTTCAGGCTGCAAATAGGAATATTTATGTGCATGTAATGTAATTATGGTGAGGCATTATACTGCTGTAATTATGGTGAGGTAGTGGTGAGCTGGTGATGTTTTAATCTGCTATTGATTTGATTTTCATATAAATTTATGTTGGAACAACCTGAACTCTCTAGATCTATTTTGTTGAATCAGTAACTAATGTGGTGTTGTAGTTATATCACGTTCTTAAATACTGTCTTGTTATGCTTTTGTTCTTTATTTTCTAAGTTGCAAGTATCATTTTACATCTTCAGGTGTGTAATTGCTGAACTTTTCCTTGAGGGGCAGCCACTATTTGAACTGTCTCAACTTCTTGCTTATCGCAGAGGGCAATATGATCCAAGTCAACATCTTGAAAAAGTATTTTTTTTGTGTGTGCGTTAGTCTTGTTTGTTCCTCCCTCCCATATTCCCATCAGTAGGGATACCCCTGCCCATGTTGATGACTCAGCCTTTAATATTTTAAATATTGTATTCTCTATGGGATGCAGATACCAGATCTTGGAATCCGTAAGATGATATTGCACATGATTCAGTTAGAACCAGAGTCTCGATTTTCTGCTGAAAGATATCTAAAGGAATATGCTGCAGTTGTATTTCCGACCTATTTTTCACCATTTCTGCATGATTTTTACCGATGCTGGAGTCCTCTTCATTCTGATATGAGGGTATATGGATTTGCTGAAATATTTTAGATCATTGATGATTTGACGCTTTCTATAACAATTATTTTACCTTATTGCTTTGACCAATCTATGTAGGTTTTGCTATGCCAAAGTGCTTTCCCAGAGATACTTAAACAAATGATGAACAAGAAGTCATCTGATGACACAGTTCTTAATTCTGGGGAACTTTTGGAAGAGATGGTTGCTAAAGAAAGTGTGAGTTTCATGAAGGATTCACTGATGAAGAGAGAGGACATAGGCAAAGGCTTAGTCCATGATCACTACGAACTTCTTGGTGATATTAATAGCGTACTGAGGGATGCTAAAAAAAATAACAATCCATCGCATTTAACAGAAAATGCACATAATTCTACCTTTCCTGAAAATCTAAAAAATTTGCAAACTGGTAAACTGCTTCAAACTATCTCCAATGCATTTCGAGGAAATGACCATCCCTTTCTGAAAAGTATTACTATGAATGATTTAAATTCATTGATGTCTGAGTATGATAGTCAATCAGATACATTTGGAATGCCTTTTCTACCCTTACCAAAGGATAGTATGAGATGTGAAGGCATGGTTTTGATAACTTCTTTGCTCTGCTCCTGCATACGCAATGTCAAGTTGCCTCACCTGAGGAGGGCAGCTGTACTCTTGTTGAAGGCTTCTGCCCTATATATTGATGATGAAGATCGCTTGCAGCGTGTTATCCCATATGTGATTGCAATGCTTTCAGATCCAGCAGCAATTGTGCGTTGTGCTGCTTTGGAGACTTTGTGTGACATTCTTCCCTTGGTGCGAGATTTTCCTCCTAGTGATGCAAAGATATTTCCCGAGTATATTCTTCCAATGCTTTCTATGCTTCCTGATGATCCAGAGGAAAGTGTGAGGATATGCTATGCCAGCAATATAGCTAAGCTGGCACTGACTGCTTATGGATTCTTGATACGCTCAATAAGCTTGAGTGAGGCAGGTGTCCTTGATGAATTGAGTTCATCACAGAAGCCATTGACATCATCCACTCAGACCTCTGGAAGAATGAAGAGGATAAATGGTGATGTCCAACTTCTGCAGCTGAGGAAATCCATTGCGGAGGTTGTCCAAGAACTTGTTATGGGTCCAAAGCAAACCCCAAATATAAGGAGAGCACTTCTTCAGGATATTGGTAAACTGTGCTGCTTCTTTGGTGTGAGACAGAGTAATGACTCTCTCTTACCTATCCTTCCTGCTTTCTTAAATGATCGGGATGAGCAATTAAGGACTGTATTCTATGAAAAGATAGTTTATGTCTGCTTTTTTGTGGGCCAAAGAAGTGTAGAAGAATATTTATTACCTTACATTGAGCAAGCTTTAAGTGATATTACAGAAGCTGTCATTGTTAAAGCTTTAGAATGTTTGACTATTCTTTGCAAAAGCGGGTTCTTCCGGAAGAGGATATTGCTTCAAATGATAGAGCGTGCCTTTCCTTTATTGTGTTATCCTAGTGAATGGGTACGGAGATCAGTTGTCTCTTTTATTGCTGCTAGCAGTGAGAGCTTGGGTGCAGTAGATTCTTATGTTTTCCTTGCTCCTGTTATACGGCCTTTCCTCCGCAGGCAACCTGTGTCTCTTGCTTCAGAGAAGGCTCTTTTGTCATGTTTAAAATCTCCTGTCTCAAGACAGGTTTTCTATGAAGTCTTGGAGAACTCCAGGAGTTCGGACATGTTAGAAAGACAAAGAAAAATATGGTATAGTTCTTCGCAATCTAAACTATGGGAAATGGATTTACTGAAAAAAGGAATTGATGAGTTGGACTCATTAAAGAACTGGACTGACAAGCAACAAGGTCTTGGGGTTCAACAAACTGTTGGCACTGCCTTCCAACAGCCAGGGCTAACTGACTCTGACAAAGCTGAGGCAAAATTGAGAGATATGGGGGCCTTTATGCATAATGATAGCAGTACTGTGGGACATCGTGATACCCAATGCTTGGAGAAGTTACAGTTTTCAGGATTTATGTCACCACATTTTAGTGGTGTGAACAGTTTGACATATGAAAAACCATCAGAAGGCATACCTTTGTACTCCTTCAGTGTGGACAGGCGAGGAATGGGAATCCCTCCTGCAGCATCTGATCCTCCACTACCAATGAATTCTCTGGGTGTTAGTTCATCTGCAATGCCTTGGGTTAATCCACTTAGTAAGTCCTTTAATTTGGCTAGTTCAGTTCCAGCACCAAAGCTTTTTTCAGGTTCTTTTAGTATCAGCAATGGTTCTAAACAGTTCCATCGAGTGGTACATGAACCAGATGCCAGGGAAAATGAGACAGCCTATGTTAATAGCACATTTCAAGAGGTGGGATTATCTGCTAACATTAAAGGTTCTTCAATTGCACTGGAAGATGCAACTGCCCAAACTGATCTATCAGGATTTCCATCTTTCGCTCGAGCATCCATTCCTGATTCTGGTTGGAGGCCCCGTGGGGTGTTGGTTGCACACCTCCAGGAGCACCGTTCAGCTGTCAATGACATAGCAATTTCTGCTGATCATAGTTTCTTTGTGAGTGCATCTGATGACTCTACAGTCAAGATTTGGGATTCCAGAAAGCTGGAAAAGGACATTTCATTCAGGTCAAAGCTAACTTATCACCTGGAGGGAAGCCGTGTGTTGTGTGCAGCAATGCTTCCGGGTTCTGCACAAGTTTTAGTTGGAGCATCTAGTGGATTTATTCATATGTTTTCTGTTGATCATATCTCTAGAGGTCTAGGAAATGTTGTTGAGAAATATTCTGGTATTGCTGATATCACAAAGAAGGATATCAAGGAAGGTGCCATACTCAGCCTTTTGAATTGCCCTGTGGATAACTATACCATTATGTATAGCACCCAGAACTGTGGCATTCATCTGTGGGATACTAGGTCAAATTCCAATACCTGGACTCTAAAAGCTACTCCTGAGGAGGGCTATGCTTCTTCTCTGGCATCAGGGCCTTGTGGTAATTGGTTTGTATCAGGGTCATCCCGGGGCGTTATTACACTTTGGGATCTGAGGTTTCTTATACCTGTGAATTCTTGGAAGTATGCTCTTGCTTGCCCTATAGAAAAGATGTGTCTCTTCCTTCCTCCTTCAAATGCTTCTCTGTCTTCGGCTGCTAGGCCCCTTGTTTATGTGGCTGCTGGTTGCAATGAAGTTTCTCTTTGGAATGCAGAGAATGCTAGCTGCCACCAGGTATGTGGTTACTGTTTTTTGTTTGTTTATATATAATAAAAGCAATGCATGCTAGATCAAATGCAGTCCCAACAAATATTCCTGCTTAGTTCAAAGTTTTATTTATCCAGAGAAGATATTGTTTTCTAATGAACTTTACCATCTTTTGTTTTTATCACTAGTACTTGGACTATTATACAGCTTAATTTCTGATGAGCTGGTTCCATAAGGCTTATTGTATGAACCTGTATCCCAGATTGCTATAACCATGTTGAATCACATGTAACATCACAATATTTATACTATTGTGATTATTGGCTTGCACAATTAACAAATCTTCTCGCAGGTCCTAAAGATGGCTAATTATGACAGTGATGCCGAAATGTCTGATCTGCCTTGGGCCTTGGCCAGACCTTCAAGTAAGCCAACTTCTCAGTCAGATATAAGACGAAATGTTAATCGAAAGTATGGAGTTGATGAGCTAAATGAACCTCCTCCTCGTCTTCCTGGTATTCGTTCATTACTTCCCTTGCCAGGGGGTGATTTATTGACTGGAGGTACTGATTTAAAGATACGTCGGTGGGATCATTACAGGTATTGTGTTGAACTTTCAATTTTGTTTATTTGTTTTCCTTGCAAGAATGGTCTGCTTGAATTAATCTGTGTTCTTTGTTGCAGTCCTGACAGAAGCTACTGTATTTGTGGACCAAACTTAAAAGGAGTAGGAAATGATGATTTTTATGAAACAAAATCTAGTTTTGGGGCGCAAGTTGTACAGGTAATTTATGTTTCAGTAGAAGTAGAATGTCTATTCAAGCTTCTTATTTCTTGTGTGCATGGATATTTTGTTTGAGGGGGAGGTTCTCAATCAGCATAGGTACAAAAGCTGGATTTATGGTTTGTACGGCTGAATAAAGTATCAATGTGGGTACTTCAACTATCCTTGAGATATGACCTGGGTAGTATACTTTTGGTTGGTTCAGCTCAACCATCCTTCTTTTTCTTCTCTCTGGTATTTTCTGTCCCAACTGCCAGGGATCAGCCAATGATTCCTCTGCTGAACAAATCAGGAAATTAGATGTACTCAACTATCCTTTAGTGAATATTTGCCGAAATAATTAATTTTCATGATTTTTTTTTCTTGTTCAAAGTCAGTCTTCCTTCACAGTTACCTATTTACGTAGAGAAACTTCGAGAAATTATTGGTCTGAATGACTTGTTCTAAATCAAATTGAGAGGTCATTTCTATATTATATGTCCCTTGTAGAAGTTTTTTTATTTTGAGACAATGTTGAGGAGGGAAACAAGGGAGAATGGGATGCAAGAGGGAATCAATGTTTGATAGGATGAGAGATTAAAGCATGGGTGACAGGAACCTTTACATTCTTCAATAAATTCTGTGTTTTTCTAATGGCTAAAGCTGTGTTTGTATTGCTGTTACAATACGTTGAACATGAATCCACAGTGAGACAAGGATTCACATTTAACGTGCATTGGAATGTGTAAATGTGGTAGAACACACTAATCTTTGTTATCCCTGTGAATGTTTTACGGGTTGAATTCATGGTGCCTTCTAAATTCTGTTGGATATTGCTTGCATCTCCATAAACTTTCCAATTGTTTAGAAATATTAGCAGCTAAAATTTTATCTGTTACTCTTATTAACAGGAGACAAAAAGACGTCCTCTTACAGTCAAGCTGACAGCAAAGGCAATTCTTGCTGCTGCTGCCACTGATTCTGCTGGTTGCCATCGTGACTCCATTGTTTCTTTGGCTTCTGTCAAGTTAAACCAGAGACTCTTACTTTCAAGTGGTAGAGATGGAGCAATCAAGGTTTGGAAGTAAATTTCTAAATTTCATCTTGGTTATTGTTGTACATAAGTAGTGTCAAATTCTAGTAGTTAAAATTGTACATAAATTAAGTTATAGGAACTAACCTAGCTAGTCATGAAAGCCAGCCAACCCCCCACCCCAACACCCCCCCCCCCCCCCCCCCCCCCGGGGCAAATCCTTCCCTGTATACTTTTCCATTTTTTGTGTACACTTGATCTGTACTGCTACGAGGAATTATTAGTAGTTTTGTTGACAATATCTTTAACCCTTCAGTGTTAATGGCACTAGTAGGTGGTGAGATTACGTCTGTACATAAGCAGATTTCGTCAAACAATTGAATACGTTTGTGTTCATTATGATATTGATAATATAATGTACTACCATTTTGCAGGAAAATTTTTGGGATTTTGATATATTTAGATAGACCTCGAAAGTTTTATTTGAAGGTGTCTTCTTGGCTGGCCCTGTCCCGGTGGCTTGTGGTCTTTTAAACACATTAATCGAACGAGGGATTTCTCTTATGAAGTTCGAGTCTTGTGGCTCCAATTAATTAGTTGCCAACTTGCCATTAATCGTTTCATAGGACAATTAATAACACCAACATCGATATCTGCACATGGATTTCATATCTGCCAAAATCTGTTTTGAACTGTAGGCAGTTGTATGTCAGCCTCCTAAGTGAAGTGACAAGCAAAAGTGGCTTAAAATCTTATTTGGGATGAAGATTACAACCTAGGTGAAGTTAAACAACCTCTTCTTTAAATAATAAATACTGAACACCAAATATCTCACCATTTTTTTCTCCTTTTTTTATCCTCATTCATGTACGGCCAAACTTTGTTTTGGGTTATGTGTCACCAGATTTTTATACTTTAGACAAAAAAACAACATATTTTTTGTACTTAAATCATTTCCCCTTATTAATAATGGGAACTGGGAATAAAAAGTGAATTATTGTGTTCGGACCATGGATGAAGATTCCGTGCTGGTCACCTTTTAGGTGCGAGGTCCAGGTTCAGTTTCCACCAATCACGAGAGATGTTTAGGAACTATACGCAAGCATTCAATGCAAAAGTGATAATAGTGACGTTTCGTGACAAGATATTAAGAAACGTAACATTTACAAACACGATGAAAACGATCCAATTCGGATCAGGGATTTGCATGTTGGCTTCTTATTACAGAACAGTGACAGCCTTTGTACCCTGCATGAAAAATTATCTTGCAACTTATCATTCAAATTGTGACGTGCATTTGACAGATGTGAGGCGGGGAAAATCTTAAATCGCTTATTTTGAGTTATGACAGATTTATGAATCATCATACATACATACATATTTATTCTTATGGAGATGTAATTTATCATGAATAGAAAATGTACAAGTAAATTGATATTCATGTTAGTTGACCGAGGAGAACTAGCGAGGCATGTTTGATGACTCTTGAGACTCTCCAAATTTCGTGTTGTACACGATGCCATGATTCTGCAGTATGTAAATTTTTGGCCATTTTAACAGCATCATAGATTCCAGGGAAAGATTGAGAGCCATAGTCATTATGTTTTGACGGTCCATAGATCTGAAAAATGGAATTAAAGGGGAAGACTCAATAATTTAATGTTTGGATAACTACAGCAAAAAGTTTCTACTAGATAATTAGATCAACATTAAAAATGAGATGAGCTGAGAAGGGGGAGATGTTGCCAATTTTTCTCCATTATCTCTATTCCTTCAATTTCATTTCTCTCTTTCTCTTTGTTATGGTTGATATTGCCTTGGTTTATTGTCAAAACATTTTCATTTAACCCTGGCTAGACTCTAGAGTTGCTTCCGCGCGCAATCTTTACACAGCATTGGTTATTGGTTAAAAAAAAACTTACCAAATGCTTATACCATGACATTCCAAAGAGGCCATCTCTGTCGGTGAATGCACGCTCAGCCATCATCAACCTATCATTCAGCTCTCTCACTTTCAAGTGGTCCTTCTGCCATGTTATCCAACCTTTACTTGCTTCTATTTCCTGAACAATCACGTTTCAATGTTTTTAACAAGAACCAATGTATGCCGTTGGTTATTTAAAAAATACTCGAGACATACCTTTCTATGGTTATTTATTTTGATTGCTGCTTTCTCAAGCTCCTTGATGGACTTGAATATAGGTGACAAGTTTATGTCTTTATTTGAAATCTCATCCTCCAGTTTCTCCACGCTAAGCTGTGATTTAAATATTTGGTGTTGTAAAGTATCTTTCATGCTCTCAAATTCAGTGAACATAGTCTTAATTTGCATAAAATTACATTAAATCACCATCTAATGTAGGCACACCTGGAGCTCCTTAGCATAGGATAGATAATCAAAAGGTAAGATTTCCTCATCTGCTAACCAAAGTGCTACTAGACCCCAAACACTTGCCGCTGTTTTTTTCCAAAACATAAGCAATTACTGGGATAAGTGAATTAAGATCCGAGATACAGACTGGTAACAAGCATGCAGTAAATAGTGAGATTTAATTAAGGGTTACTTTTCTTTAGTGAAACATGGTAACAAAAATTTCCCCTCTGTAACTGTGTGTGTGTGTTGTGTCTTATAGTGGAAAATTTAACATGTTGAAATTTGCCTGTATCGAACATATCTATGGCAAGAAAAGGAAGTTATATGTGTCAAAACTCGTAATTATTTTCAAAATGAAGGTATAAAAGTTGAGCTTTGGTTCATTTCATGTCACTAGAGTCAACCTGATGGAAACTATAAAAGAAATTAACGTGATCAACCTGCAACATGTCTTTGAAACATAGGATCACCGAATTTTTCCATCCAGACGAAGTCATCGTAGAGTGAGTGGTATACCGGGTATCCAGCAATATCTGAAAAAAGAAGAAGAAGGGGGGGTTTCAATGACCACTTGGTGACAAAATGTTACTTCTAGGCGTCACATCCTGAGTTTGCTTATGTAGTTGGACGCATTACCCAGGTGGATAAGGCTCCTGTAACATGGATAAAGAGGGTGTATCTATCCTTCTTGATTTGATTTAAAGTGTATTGTGATCACAACCTACTAAAGTTCAAGAATAGATACGTCCTTAGTTGCTACCTTTAGCCTTTATTTAGTAAAGAGAAATAGATAGAAAAAAAATAAATAAAAAATAAGTTAAAAGGTGAGAAATAAATAAAAAATAATATGAAATTTTAAGTTATTTGGTAACAGAAAAATAGATGAAAAATAAAAAAGACATAAAAAAATAAATGAAAATAGGTGAGAAATAAAATAAAAATAAATAGTGAAATCTACTAAAAAATATAAAATTTTTTCATTTATTTCTACTCAACCAAATTACCTAAATTTTTAAAAATTCAAAAATTTCTTCCCCTCTTCTCTCTTTTCCACTCTGCCAAACAAAGCATTTGAGACAAAACTCCAGAGATATTTTTTCCTACCGTGTCAATATAATTCTCATCAATTAACAAATTTTCAAATGACAAGGTTTCTCAAAATCTGTCTTGTCCTAGTTTGAGATTGTTGTTCAGAAATAAATGGAATTTGAATTTTTATTTTCTGAATTTGAATTATGCTCAAAGTTTTGTGACTTCTTTCTTTCATTTTGTTACGTGCTTGACCAGCATGCATGGCAGACATGAGAATAATGATACATCTACATCTTAATGATCAAAACAATGAGTTTTGTCTTTTACCTCCTCCAAAAGCTATGTCAGCAGCTGGGATTCCCACATGTTGCAAGAAAGATGCATGATCTGATCCTCCACCTCCCAACCTCCCAAACTTTCAACGTACAAAAATAGTTCATTAGCATATTATACAGCTATTCTAAAGTTTAATCCCCAGTGATCAATGGCTAATTATTGAAATTAACAGCAAAGTAAATTGAATTTGTTCACTCTGCAATGCTGACGGACTTTGGTCTTCGCTCAGTCTATACTCTCTCCTCAGCCATATCCCGAGATATTAAATTGGATTTAGAACATAAAGATGTAAACAACTGCAATATGCTTACCAGAGGAGAACTACCAGAACTAGTCCAAGATTCATAAATGCTCTGTGATGAGTTATCAGGATCTTTGACCTACAAAAGAATCAATACTAAGAAAAGCGGTTGGTGCCACCATCATGTATCTTCTTTCCCTGCTTATGTACAAGAGCTTGTTCTATTATTTTTAGTTCAACTTTGGTGATACCTGCTGAGTTGCTCTTTTGATCAATTCATCTAGCTGTGGAGTAGCACGGGCACTGAACCCTGATCCACCTACTGCAGAGTCAGCATTCAAGTAAGCAACTGCCCTTGAAGCAAGAATTTCTCTGTTCTCTTCTACCCATTCAGTTGATCCTATCTGGAGGGAATGATCATATCAAACTTTCATGGGGCACCCACCATTGTGTGTAATAAAGAGAGACAAGAGAGACAAAGAAAATTACAAGTCCATATTCCTCAGCATCCCAATTGCATAATAGAATTGTTCTTCTAGGTCTCCACCCTCTTTTCTGTAGCTTCCCCAGTCTTTGGGCGACCTAATTTCAGGAGACATGTCACTTGCGCCATTAGGTTTGACATAAATAGACAGAACAATGCCTACAAACAAATCCATTGTTACCTCAAGTAGTGCTGCTGTGCCACTGTTGGGATCAACCGCTCCAAATGTCCATGCATCCCTATGGTTACCTAGAATGACAAATCTACAAGCAATTGCAACAGTGACTAAACCAAATGTGTATTTTCAAAGCTCTCACTCATGGCTGCATCACATCTAAAAGGAGGAAGTGTTGCATACCGGTCAGGCTCTTCTGCCCCTTCAATCACACCAATAACATTTTGAATTGTGGCTATAACATCCTGCCCCTGAAAACCAACATCCCAAAATCCACTCGGTAGTCAACCAATCCAGCAAAGGTTTCTTCTTGTTTGAGTGACCAATCAAAGACCACTGAAGGGTCTTTAAAAGCCCATAATTGATAACAAAATAGGATTTAAAAAAAGAAAAGAAAAGAATGACTTAGTTACAACTAACAAATTAACTCAAACTACCAGTAAATAGTTAAGACAATTAGACACAAACATGGTGTGGTATGATTGACAAATAATCATGCCTCTAAAGCATGTGATTAGGGGTTCAATTTCTAGGTCCATGTGTATGGAAGCTGATTTGTTGGAAGAGGCCAGCCCCTTATATGAATCTTACTATCTCGAAAAATTAGTCTCTAACTCTCGAGAAATTATTAGGTAGTCCGCGACTACCAAGTGTTCATAGTTCCAACTAATATGTATATAACACGTATTCAAATTTTACATTTTACGAGAAAGAATTAATTACACTTAATTATATGTTATGTGAAGATTAATTAGAACCATGGTGATCCAATACCACCTAATAATTTCTCCTAACTCTCAGCTAGCGAATATCCTGGGTTCAACCCAAAAAAAAGAAAAGTTAAGACAATTAGACAAAGATAGGTACCTTGTAACTAAGGTTGAGAATTCCCGGTCCTGGTCCAAGCCTGTAAGTAGGGGCATCCTTGCTTCCCTGCCAATCATCCTCAGCAACTGGTCCACCAACTGACCTCATTATCTCCTCCCCATCAGCAGCTGACACTGGCAATGAAGGTATGAGAGGAACACCACCTCCCTTCTCCACCTCATCCTTGTTCAACCTCTCACACTCCCCACAACTTGGCCAACCAGGAGTTGTGGGGTCCCCTGACCCACCATACACTGACCCCACCTGAACCCCACTTGGTGGCAGCCACCTCTCCTCAGGGAACCACCCTCCCTCCCCACCACCACCATAGTCCTTCCTATCCGAATATATCACCACCCCAACAGCCCCTGCATCATAAGCATTCCTCACAATGTCCCCTCTATATATTTTCCCATACCTCGCCAACACAACAGTGCCTGAAACATTCACACCAGTTTCCTTCAGTGTCAGATAGTCCTCCACTCTTCCATAGTTCACATAACTCACAGGAGCAGCCACAGTGCCTGACTTGGCATACGCGTGGAACGTGGGGACAACCTCGTCTGCCACGTCAGCATAAGGATCACCCTCGTAGGTTTCTTGGTGGAGAGCGAAGGTGGCGGGAGGTTGTGGTGGCGGGTTTGTCAGAACCAATGAACGTGACGAAGGGTATGTGAGAGCAACCTCGTAGGAAGCTATGTGGGATGGTATGTTGGAGGAGGTGAAGACTGAGACAACATATGATGCGGCTTCAGCGTTGGCTTGAGAACCTGCGACGTGGGGTCTGCGGGTGAGAGTTTTAAGGTGGTTGGATATGGAGGCATTGTCTGATAGGGAATTGGATATGAAGAGAGAATGGTACGTGGATTTTGGGGTTGGTGTGATCAGAAGAAACAAGTAAGAGGTGGCTATGACTAATAAGGTTGTAGTAGTAGTAGTAGTAGTGCTTATTTTCATACTTACTCTCTGGAACTCGATGGTTTTTTTTTTTTTTTTCTACTTGTTTGATGTTTGAGGCACTTAATCTTGAACACTTGGCTTAACAATTTCGAGAGAGAGAGAGAGAGAGAGAGGTTGTCATGTTGTGATTGGTTTTGTAATATAATATAGCGCTGATTGAGAACCAAACCAGGTCTAACTCACAGTACATTAGCTGGTAAATAAGTTTAAGAAATGTATCAAATCGAGGAGCGTTGGGTGATTTAAGCAAAGTCAAAGATAATGAGATATCAAAGTGTATCAGTCATTATTATTAAACTTAAAAATAAGTTCTTATGCAATCTTATTATTGAAGCCATTAACGACTGTAACGTGATAATTCTTTCTTATATAAAAAACGTTATTACTTTTTAAGAATTGTAAGGTAATTGTAGGATATATTTTAAATTCTTAACTATTTGAAAGAAAATTTGTTTAAATCAGCATTATAAAGTTCACCAAAAGTGACTTAAATGGCCCAACTATGATTCTACTATTGGAGATGTTCTTATTATTTTTTATTGTCGTTGTTTCTGTTAGTTTGGACGTTCTGTGGCTATTCTCCTGAATTAGATGGATATGGACCTTGAATTTGTTATCAGGAAGTGTTATATTTCGATGTGAACAAGGTGCCGAGAAGTAATTCCAAAGTTTCCAAGAAAGAAACAAATAAACAACTGCAAAATTGGGAGGATTCCCTCGTAAAACTGAAACATTAAAAAATAGAAAAAAGTGTGACTGCTCCCCCGGAAAAAGATAATTATCTGACTTAAATGACATGTATGGAATTTACAATATATTTGAAGTGCAACAAACCAAATGGAAGACCCACTGTGATTCTTCAAACCGGGGGGGTTAGTTAATGTTGATGGAACCTAATTAAGTAGGATGGATGTCTTTGTTCTATGTTTGTTTTGCCAGGTACATCCCATCAAGTGTCGTTGTGACTTGTGAGTCATGACTATGCAACTTGCAATTTTGAAATTTCAATCCGACTCTATCAATCTGTTTTGTTTTGTTTTCAGTATCCATAATTGAATATTATGACATTTTTTTTCCTTGGTGTACAATGTTGCGACTCGTGATTGTCCCGGATATGCTTGCCCACATAGGCATTTAGTACACTGCAAGAAGAAAACGTACATGCAAGAAGAAAAGATGAGGAGGCTCTCTATATAGAGAAATGATATTTGTAGAATAAATTTAATAACAAAGAGAGAAAAAAGAGGGAGAAATTTGAAATGTAATAAATAAATGATGTAGTAAAGAAAGATAATCATAAAAAATAATGATATATACATTATTGTAAAAATTGTTTTATGTGTATCATATCTCTTTATGTACGACTAAAATTCGTGAATCACAACTGCACGAGAAAGCAATTTTAATGATGCATAAATCACAAAAGTGTGTGTGTACTGTTGTCTGTGTAGGCCATGGATGGGTTTGTGAGCCTAACCTAACTCCAAAAAGCCGCATAAGCCCAATTTCCATTTTGTAAAGAAAGGGTGGGGTTCCGTTGTAGCCTTGAAGAAGAATAGTTGGACCAAAGAAAAAAGGGACGTAGTAGCTATTGGGTCACGTCAATGGATACAATGATCTTTCAGCTTCCAAGCCCCACTGTCGGCTGCCTCACTTAGCCACCCTCGTGCTGTATAGCCATCAATCTCAATGGAGACTTTTTCATGCAAACGCTGTATTTTCGTTTGTAATTTTTCTGAACTTTAAAATTAGCTCTTGTATTGGAGTGAAATTGAGGATATCTTAATATCATTGGATGGATGGATGGATTGGAACGGAATTAATCATAATTTTTGAGTCTTATTTTTGTATGTTTCATGTATTTTACAAATGGAATGGAATTGTACACAAAGTTTCAAATTGTATGTTTTAAATAAATTAATAACGTCAAACCCAAACATAGAAAGGAGAGTATAAATTGCTTTGTGCTTTTGTTTTATTCGTGTAACAAATGTTATATTAAGGAGGTGTATTGGATTGAGATTTTAAAAGACTATTTGACATAAAAAAGTCTTGTGAATTTTAAATGTAAGAATGTAATGACTTATAAGATTTTTTTAAAAGACTTTTACAATCAAGATTTTGTAGTTTGAATTTTAATAGATTTATATCATAAGAATTTATAAGATTTGGAAGGACTTTATAGATTTATAAGATTTGAAAGGACCTCATGAATTTTTGGAAAACATTTAAAGTTACAAGTGTCAATGAAAAACATAACAAGAAAATGACAAGCTTTGGATAAAAAAAAAGAAGGTAAAACCAATACAATTTTTTTAATCTTTTAATAGTTAATTCATTCTAATTTCATGTCCTACTAATTTGGTCAAAATAAAAACATTTATTTTTTTAATATATAGAACAAATTATTACCTATCGCCTAATCATTTCTTCACTGTCTGAGGTTCCTTTTAATACCTCAATGACATGACAAGTCATAGTTCATAGTATTTGCTTAATATTGAAGAATTGTTGATCTATGATCATGTGCTATTGTTATCTAAACAATAGGGAGTGTTCAAGAACAAATAGATAAAGCACTTCACCATGAGAAGAAAAAAAAAATAGTTTGAACTTCCCAATAATTTTATGGGCAAAAAAATTTCTAATCATTTTAGGAAACATGAGATCCACATAACTTACGTTGCAAAACACACTATTTTATTTGAAATTGAAACAAAGTCCAATAATTTATATTGAGATCAGTGTGTGAGTGTGTGATTGACATTGGTGACGCACAAGATTTTTTATGCATTTTTGACACTGTCTTTTTGGTGGTGTACACAATGAATTTGTCCAAACAAGTTGACAAAAGCAAATAAAAAAGTCTTTTACCTAATTGCAAAGAATGTGTGTAGGATAAGAAGAAAGAGATGACCAAGTACAGTATTAACGTTCATACCACTTTCAACAAAGAGAGAAAGAAAAGTCTAGCGACGGTAGAAAAAAAGGAATGAGAGAGTATAAAAGTCCTAAGGGTTTGAGTGGAATTGTTGGATGGGTGTGGTATTTATACATTCCATTGAAAAGTCACACGAAATCCACTCTATAAAACAATCCATCGAAATTTATGCTTTTAAATACTAAAAGACTTTTTGTAAGTCATAAAAAATTGTAATTGAATACCACCATATTTTGCTGCCTTCTTAAAAAAATCATGATAGTCTTGATTGAATACCATAAGACTTTTTTTGATCACAAAAAAGTCTTTTAAAATCCTTTAAAATCTAAATTCAATACACCCCCATATACTTTTTAGTAAGTTTAAATATATTTTTAATCTTTGAAAATATCTAATTTTTTTTTCATTTAGTACCTTCGAAAAATTGTTTCGCATATGATTCTTTTGTTACTCCTCTTTTTGTTTTCACCGTTAAACGCATATGTGGCATCTTACTTGGACAAATCAATCATATTTGACAATGTTATGTAACATATGATGTGTCTTAAATAAAACTATCCAGCAATAGAAGAAAAATTCCCAAACCTCTTCCACTCTTAAATGCCCAACCCTAACATTCTTCCTTTTCATTCTCCAAATCGTATGTGAGAGACAATGTCAATTGTAACCCGTGCTTCAACTTCAAACAAATAGCCGTAAGTGTTAAATTGAAATGGAAGACCTAGATTAAAATACTTAAGAATTCAAATTAAAACTTCACGTAACCATCAAATCTTTAAAAGATTCATTAAACAAAAATTAAATATATAAAAATCTTAATTATCACGTTCTAAAATATCTCAATTATCAAGTCACTTTTCTTCAAAATTGTCTTTAACCCATCACCATCACCAACATTACCGTCGCCACTACCACTGTCATGATCGTACCATCACATGATAATTGAGATCTTTTAAAAATTTGATGGTTCCTTGAAGTTTTAATTTTAATTCTTAAGGATTTTAATCTAGGTCTTTCATTTTAATTTAATAGTTGATATTAATTATTCTCATTCTCACCAAAAAATACCATTCTCATATGATACGCCCCCGGCTCTCTCTCTCTCTCTCTATATTATTTGTTGTATAACTTGTCTTATTTTAGTAGTTTTTTTTTTGTTATAGAAGAAAGAACACTGTGACTATTTTGAGTGGGTGACTGGGGAAGGCAACTTTGATGCTGCTGAAGAAATGTTGAAAGCTCAGTATAAATAAATTATGAAGCTTAAATAGACTATAGTTAATTTTGCATAAAAGAAGGAGCACTAGCTGGATGTGTTAGTTTTATATCATGGGCAATGTGAATTATTGGTTGGATGATAATGATCATGTGTTGAATTAGATTATGTGCATAGTTGTGAAGTAGATAGTGATCAAATAGATTATACGTATAGTGGTTCAAGTAGATTATAGGTATGGTGGTCAATGTTTTGAATCACGCAAAATGGTTAAATATATTTTTGCTCTTCCAAAAATTGATCCGTTTTGATTTTAGTCCTCAGAATTTTTTTTTCTTGAATAAAGTCTCTTAAATATTAAAAATATCTTAATTAAATCCCTGTACTAAACTCTGTTTAACTTTCTGTTAAATGATGACCACATCAGCATCACAATCACTATTAATTTGCTGATGTAGTCGTCCATGTCAACTGTTATGTCCAGGTCAAATTAGTAACATATTTTTTGAATAAAATTATTATATATTTAACCATAAATCACAGATTTTTTTTAACCTTAAAGCAAAATTAATTACACAATTTTTTATTAAAAATTGTCACTGGGTACTTCAGGTAATAAAATACTTTACTTGAAAGCTGATATTTAAGAGACTTTATTCAAAGAAATTTTTTTCTGAGGACTAAAACTAAAATAGGTCAATTTTTAGAGGACTAAAAACATATTTAACCTAACGGAAAATGTTGTATGATGATTGTCATAGTTTGTTAGCCAAATAGTAAGGGAACATCCGATTGTTAACATAATCTTATTATAAATTGAGAGCTTTTACTTTAATATTTTAATTTATGTTTGGATATAGCTACTAAAAGTTTATAATATGTTTTAAAATAAATTCTTTTTTACTTTTTCAAGTTAACTTTAGCACATCAATTTTTTTCAAGTTAATACGATCCATTGAATATTAAGAAAAAGAAAATGAATAAAGCCCACCTTATTTTAGGATGAATGAGGTGGATAAAAAAGAGAGACAAAAAGAAAAAGAACAAGAGAGAAAAAGTAATACATGTAATTATTGATGTGATGAAAAAGAAAGAGATATAAAAAAAATGAGGTGAAAAAGAGATGAAAGAGGAAGTATATGTATGTTAATAATAATTCTTGAGAAAAACATTCACCAACTTAGTACTATGTTTTTTTTTACATAATTAGATTTCACAAAATTGATCGGGTTGCTTTGATTATTATCTTCTTAGTTTTAAGAGTTACTGTGAGTTTTGTGCATAAGTTTTTTTTTGTTTAAAAGAGTACAAAACGTTATAAATTTTGATTGATTCTATTTAAAACATTAGAGAACAAAACATTAGAAATGTTATGTACTCTGTCAGTAAATTTTTAGCAAAGAAAATTATTAGTCACATAGGATTTTCCCATTGTCAACTGTAACAAAATTTTGGTAATTTTTCTGAATCTTTGATGAATTTAAGGGAAGCATTTTTCAACTAGAGAGAATACATGTAGAAGGTAAAATTTTAAATTTGATATATAAAAACTGATTTAGATAAAAAATTTATAACGAAAATAAAGCGTGATTTTTCTTATTTTTCAATAGAGAACCAAAAATGATCAAGCACGAGAAAGCACTGAAGGATGAACTAACAACAGTGCACAGAATCTACCAAAAGAAAATAGGTACCTCCACAATCCACATAAAGAAGGGACCAAGAGGGAAGTTTGAACCAAATTGTAGTTTTGTCTCAGTGCAGGTTCTTTCACATCACTAGTTATGACTTTGGCCTCACCAATGTTGCTTTAGCCAAAGTGCCTAGTCCTTTTTGGGTGCCCACAGAGTTTCTCTGATTCACCAACTACATGGAATTTAGAATTGAGAAAATCTGAACCATTACCAAGTGGTCAAATAACAGTAATCAGCTAAACAACAAGAAGAATCTAATTACATTAACGAAGGTCCATATATTGGACGGCCATGATTCATGAGTAGGTATTATCCATATTCACCATGCATAAGCAGAAAGGCTGGCCTCAAATTGTATATTTTTCACATGAAATGCTATTTAATGCATATAAGTACAACTAAGCCCATTATATTATCTCAATAAGAATAATTCCACGATCATGCACAAACAGAAAGAGGCTCACGGGCAACACCAAACAAACAACACCAACAAAGGGAAGATGACCAATGACCAACTATTTCTATGTGACAATGTTTTTATACGCAAAAAGTGCAACCTGTCCTGTGGTTGATATTGTTTCTCTCTCTTTCTCTTTTCTACATGGATGTCAGTAGAATAGAATCACCCGTGACCTCTCCTTCTCTGTCATTGTTTCTCTGATTCAGCTTCACTTTACACCTAAACTAAGTAGCTTAACTAGTATATAAGCCATAGCACAAACCAATTCCTAGGCCACTACTTCAAATTCCAAATATCATTCCCATTATTAGTGTTATATTATTTTTACTAACATTATTTTTTTCTCTATCTCTCTATCCATCACATCAACAATTTTATCTCACTTCTCTATTTTCTCTTCTTATCTTTCTCTTTGTTGCATCTCTCACATTCTCACAATGTCAAACTTGCATTACATGTTCAGCATGTTAGCAGTTCTTCTTCTTCTTCTGCAAAATCCTAGTAGAATACAATGCCATACCAAGGGAATTAGACCAAGACGTTCTGCAGGGAATGGTTTATCGACCAACATGACTAGAGTGCAGTATTCTGAACAGCAATTCATGAAATGGGTGAATTTTGTTGATAGCCTCAAACACTCAGTTTTTAAGGCAGCTAAAAATAAGCTTGTGGCTTCTTACACTTTGCACGTTGATAAGAATCCTGGTGCTGGAGATTTTACCTCAATTCAAGAAGCCATTGATTCCCTTCCATTCATCAATCTTGTGAGAGTGGTCATAAAAGTCCATGCAGGGGTCTACACGTGAGTACTAGTACTGTTTTTCTTGTACTTCAATTCAATTCTGCCACATTCTGGCCCTTTTCAAATTGTGGTTTGTTCAAGTAAGACGTGGATTTTGCTGTTTGTCTGCATTCAGAATTGTGTTGCTTTATTTTTATATATTTTTTTATTTTTAGTTTACACTTGCAGTGATGTTGAAAAACGATAGTGTTTGTTTACAACTTTTGTTTCTTCTAATGTCCTTTTCCTTCTGATTCAATCATTCAAATTCTCATAGAATTGGTCTTTGTCTGAAGAAGATTTTGCAACTGATAGACTTCTAGTTCTGTCCTTTTACCCCATCTTCATGTTACATTATGCAATTTTTCTTCTATATTTATTATTGTAGTGAATTGTGAATTGCATTTGAATGGGATTGCATCTAATTTTCTCATTCCATTTGTGTATATATCCAGGGAGAAAGTTAACATTCCTGCTTTGAAATCCTTCATAACAATAGAAGGAGCTGGTGCGGATGAAACCATTGTTAAATTGGGTGACACTGCTCAAACACCTGGCCCAAATGGGAGGCCACTAGGAACCTATGGTTCAGCAACTTTTGCAGTGAATTCGCCTTATTTCATTGCCAAGAACATCACATTCCAAGTAAGTAAACAAACCCCTCCCTCTATTTTTATCACAATTTAGCTTGGTGTGTGTGTTTTACAAGCATAATATATATTGTGAATGCAGAACACAACTCCTGTTCCAGCACCAGGAGCAGTTGGCAAGCAAGCGGTGGCATTTAGGATTTCAGCAGACACAGCAGCATTTGTAGGCTGCAAATTCTTGGGAGCACAAGATACACTTTATGATCATGTGGGCAGACACTACTACAAGGATTGTTATATTGAAGGCTCTGTTGATTTCATATTTGGCAACTCACTCTCGCTGTTTGAGGTTAGATTTTCTGTCCATAATCATTAATACCTCTAATCTTAAATGATCGCTTTAAAATAATCTGAAACCTTGAATCTTAAGGAATTGTATAACTTACCCAAAGTAAAAATGGAATTAAACGATCCCATCAATGATGATTGGTGTAATTCTCTATGTTGTACCAATCATTTTTAAGTACATAAAAAATTACACTAATTATCTTTGATGAAGTTGTTTAATTTCATTTTTACTTGGGATAAATTAGACAATTCCTGGTTTTAATTCAGGCCACACAAGCATAACCTAACCAATTTTGTATTGCATTCATTATGTAACAGCATTAAATGAGTTGTTTACTTTTTTACAAATTATTATATTCATAAAAATGTGCAAACATTTTCTTCTACTCATGTACCATTAAGTTGTTTTCTAACTAGCATGGTAAAATAATCATTTGAATAATGATTTGGTGAAGAGGTAAGTGAATTGTCGAAATGAACATAGTTTGGTATATACAGATGTTGAACCGAAATATGAATATGAACATAGTTTGTGACATTGACTATAGGGATGTCACGTGCATGCGATAGCACAGAATACAGGGGCCGTAACAGCTCAAGGAAGGAGTAGTATGTTGGAAGACACGGGGTTCTCATTTGTGAACTGTAAGGTCACGGGATCAGGGGCACTATACCTTGGAAGGGCTTGGGGACCCTTTTCTCGCGTGGTCTTTGCTTACACGTATATGGACAACATCATCATTCCCAAAGGCTGGTATAACTGGGGTGATCCTAACCGTGAAATGTATGTTCAATCTCTTTCTTTTGCTCACACATATATATAGAGTATAGGCTGTTTCTCTGTTTTTTCTAGTACATAGAGAAGATAAATTTAAATCATTTAATACTTAGAATACTTAATCGCTAATCCACCTTGTCTTTGGTTAAGCCTTTACCCATAATTCATAAATTTCTCGCACAAATTCCCTTAATACCAATGAAGTTGTCGGGTAGCAGTAACTCCTCACTCTATTTCCTCTTATTATTATCATACATCTCACTTTCTTACAATTCACTTCCATCTCATTTTTTTTTCCTATCTCTGTTTATATTTTTCATTACATCACATATTACTTTTATCACTTTCTCTTTTTACCTTTTCTTTCTCCTCTTTAATTCGGGGTGGACGATTTTCATTTTTCTTCCTCTTATTATATGCATTGCTCATTTAGTATTTGATTTTACTAAAATTCTACTTCTGGATTTCAGAAAGTATTTTCACTCTAATCCATCCTTACTTCCATTTATACTAATATTAAATATTATAGTAAGTGATGTTTTTTAAGGTGAAAAACACAAGGGAAATTTTGATTAAATCAAATACTAAATTAACTGATGAATATAATATTAAAGACTAAAATGAGAATTTAGTCTCATTAATATCATGCGGTGATAATATATATATATATATATATATATATATTAAACGAAGATTGACTCATCGATAACCATGTATATAGTTTGGGTGTAGGTTTTAAGGTGTAATCTCCATATAATAAAACTTTCCTTTTCCTCTCCCGTTTTTTCCTCTCTTTTTGAAACGGATGATTCCTATAAGTCAACGAAATTGCACGGGCAAAAGGTCATTTTTTACCTGTTCAATTTATCAGCCATGAACTCTTGGCAACTTGTTAAGAGTATTTTGCCTCTCAACACGATGATGCACTTAGTGTCATCTCACTAATGGAAAGGGCAATGCGTTGCTCCTAAAAAATTACCACCAGAAATGATGTTTGACACCCCATAAAGTAGATTGAAAAACTCTTCCCATATCAATATTGTGTGATATAGTTGGCAGTTAGTATGCCCCTTAAGCATGTTAAGGATTAATTCCTAGGTCTATGTATATGAAATAATATTTGTTGGAAAAGGTTAATTCCTTAAATAAATTTTAGTACTTCTAAAAATTAGTTTTTGACTTTTAACTTGGATATGCACCCAAAAAAAAAAAAACTCCTCCTGTCTACTTCTACACATCAATGCAGTCTTGTTGGGTTCTCAACAACTTTAACCCCTTCAGGACTATTAGAGGAAAATGGGGCGGTGCCACTCACTGTCTTACACACTGTCCGTACCGCATGGGTGTGAAGGTTTGTTTGTCATCTTGCTCTTTATCTAGAGTTCCCACTTGACAAATCACAAACAGCCTTCAGCCATTCACCGTAGCTTTATGCTTAAATGACAAAAATAATAACCAACCAGTCTCCATCACACTATAAGAAACATGAATGAGTCTATTCTTATGATAGAACAAAGGAATAATATTGGGTATCTCCTTATCTCGTGTGCCGCCAAGAAAATTGGCCTAGCCTTATTTGAGTGTCCAATTCCCCTGGCTATATATATCCATAAGTGGTGCAAGTCTACGTGTCATGCTGTGAACCCTTCAATAAAAAATTAAGACTAAACAGTCAGTTTAGTTCCTTAAAATAGAAGGCATTGTAACATTAATTCTTGAATTAAAGAAGTTTTATGGACTACAGTGGCTGTTCACTCAAAAAATTAAATTAAAAAAAAACAAACTAGGAACTCTCTGAAGAATAAGAAATTCGTAGCACTTTTGAGGGAAAGGGATAAGTAATACTAAATACTAAGCACGCAGAATTCTGACCACCGAACTTCATGTCTGTATGTGCACTATAGATAAGGCATAGCAGTATGCGCTAAGTGTCTGAAAAGAGCCACAGCCACCTAATCCCATAGCTTGACATATATATTGAATTTGGTTATTTGGTATACAGCTATAAACATATTGGCATGCGCATGTGGGTGGATTTATACTTTATAGTTTAATTTGTTCTCATGTTAATTTTTGTGTTTTATTGGGTCCGCCACCAGGACTGTATTCTATGGACAGTACAAATGCACAGGACCTGGAGCAAGCTTTGCAGGGAGAGTATCATGGTCGAGAGAACTCACTGACGAGGAAGCTAGACCTTTTCTTTCACTTGACTTTATTGATGGAACTGAATGGATCAAATTGTAGTATACACAGCTTCTTTTTTTTTTTTTTTAATATTGATTTTTGAGTTTGAATTCATCTGGTGAAAACATTTTGATGTATAAATTAGATATCACAGATTCATAAATTGATAGTGCCTTTATGAGTCCTCGATTTCTGGTCCATGAATTAGAATTCAATTCATTTAACTTAGCAGATCTCAACTGCTTCACGAATTTATTTTTTCAGTCTATTTGTCGAGAATTGCAACTGCCTTAGAACTATATCCATATCCTTTTAATTTTTTGGGCAATCACAACATCCTGTTCGTTTAGTAGCCCACATTAATTCCAAATGGCAATCGTATCCTACTTTAACTTGATTCAAAAATTACCATTAGAGAAAGACACATTCATATTTCTGCCTCTCCTCTCCAAATTCTGATTACTAAAGATACATTCTGATTACTAATGCAGAAACCATGAAATCTGTTAATGCAGGGAATTATCGTTAATAAAATCAGTATATTCTTAAAATTCACATTGATGACATTTTACCTCTAGTACAAGTAATTTATTAGAAATAATTATATGGGTACTACACTTGGCCAAAAGGCTGAAAAAGGTATAACATATACTCTCTTCACGACTTTTTGTTTTAATGCGTCACTAGATCTCACTTAATTTTTTTAACAACTTAAATTCTCTACTATCATCTCTACTCACAGAACTTGTACGTCGACGTTTTCTTTTTTTTGGGTGGTTTCGGCATCAACTGACTTGGGGGCAGCTCCTGAACAAAGCATGATGCAGCTTTTATTTTTTGGGAACTTAGACATGTGGGCCTACTCTCTTTTTGGATCAGAACATAGGCCTTACAGAACATAGGCCTTATTTAATGTGCAAAAGTAATGACACATTCGCAAATTATTCATAGTTCTTCCCAAGAAAAAATAAAAACTCATTCATGCTTCTATCTTCTGCCTCAATATCCTCTACGTCATGATTTATTAACCTCCTTTGGAAGCTATCAATCTGGAAATTTCGGCTTCAAATTTCTACGCGTTCGGCCCATTTTCGTAGGCTCATTTTAAGAGCGTAGTCTCTCCATCACCAAACCATATTGTTTTGGGCCTTCTTGTGCTTTATCTTTTTCTTGGTGTTGCTTTGTTCCACTGACAAAAAGACACCCCTAAACAAAATATGCTTCTTTTCGGCCAAAAAATTTTAAAAATTAAAAAACCTCCGAATTCTCCCACCTCTATATGTTTTAAAAAAATCTGATATTAATTTTCTTTTATCTATAGTTAATTGTGTCAATTTCGTACTTTAAAGTTGTTTGGCAAGATATTTCAACTTATATCCTATTTGACTAGTCGGTGAATTTTCTTTTTTTTTTTTGAAGAATTTTTTTTATGAAGATATGGTCAATTGATAATGTTAATACCTAGGATAGTAATTATAAATCTTCAATCATTTTTTCTATACTTGAATCTTTTGTTAACATGAAAAATCGATTATCTTTTGAATGATTCGGATGTTATTTAGGATTGGACAATAGGTAAAAATTCAATAACCTCATCAGTATATTTATTTATTTATTGAATAAATCTCACTAATTTGGTTTGTTCAATGAAATTAGTCCATCCACTCCAACCAATAATGAAGTTACAAGAAACAGGACGTATGGGAACTACAATAAAAAACACTCCGACAATTCAGTCATACTATAGTCACTATAGGCTTTTATATACTTAACAAATATCGTTATCACTAGGTGACATGGAATGCATTTTGCATTTCGGGTTTATTTAGTTCACATAATTTCTATTAATTTAAGTGTTTATCCTTATAATCTTGAGTTACTTTTCTTAATATGCAACCATATATTTGCAAATAAGAATCACTTGCTTATTTAAGGAGCTGATATTTAAAGGAAAAATGAGCCCACACAATATCAAAAGGTCAAAAAGAAGTGATGCAACACAATAATGTACGACAATCTGTAGGGTCCATTTGATAAATTTATTAGAGATGTATGTTAAAAAGGGGGCTACTTACATTACAAAAAATAAAACGAAATGATACATCATAACACGGTCTAGATAAAAATTATAAAGTAAAATGTTAAGCAATTCCACACTATTGCACCATTAGAAATGCTCTCAATTAAAGGTGTATAAAAAAAGTATCAGTTTATCACAATAATAACTTAAAAAGTATTGGGAAGGTCAATAAATACAAAGTGTAGACTTAGTTTCACTTTTTTTAAAAACACAATCATTTTTCAATTAACTCCCTTAAAAAGTTTTTTAAAAGAATAATTATTTTCTAAAAGATAAACATTCTCAAAAAAGTTTCAAATCTCTGTCTTATAAAGAAAGCGAATAATTCAAAAGTAAATAAATATATAAATAAAAGTTTACCTCTTTGACAGTCTGTTAGTTCACACTTTATGAATAGAAGACACATGAAGTGTCCTCCTACATGTTCTTTATGAATACATCTAAATTTTTAGCTACAACCTACAGTTAGTCAATAGTTAACATTGCAGCCTAATCAAATTAATTTGATTAGACCCTTAGCTACAACCTATATACAGTTAATCAATAGTTAGCGTTGCATAGTCAAATTTGATTAAACCCTTAGCAGAAGTGTAGAGAAAGTTACTGGTGAAGAGGTTAAAAGAGATAAAACATACAAACAGCAACACAAGTTTTGAAACCAACCAAAGGCCAAAGCTATAACAGCAAGAAGCAATTAAGAATGCGCAACCCTTTTTCTCCCATCCCATTCAAAATTTAAAACAATTAAAAACAGTTCATAGCAGTAGACGGATCTGATCACAGACCATGCATGAGCCAGAAGTCAACAGTGTCCTTTGACATAAATGAAATCCCCAATCAATTTCTTTTAGGGTAATCGAAATCCCCAATCATTAGTTGCTAGTTGTTGAAAATTGCGTGACTCCAATGGTTAGAACACAATTAATCAACGTAGCTTGGCTTTAAGTCATTCATGCTCTCAACGATTTGACAGCAAAATTTACTTGAAAACTCAAAAAGTCTAATATAACATGATGTTGCTTCACTTTTAGAGGTATGTTAGTACACTTTTTGTTTACACACATGTCATATATGAATAATTATATTCCCACCATTTTTTTCACAACACCTCTTTTAACATGGAGAGAAGAAAGAAATGTGTGTCATCAAAGAGTGTTGTGAAAAAGAGAAAAAAAATGAATTATAAAAAATATTATAAAACAGAAGAGTGAGAATAGCATTAGTCCTTACATTAACATTATTAACTAGGCTTCACTGTACTCCCAAGAGAAAAGTATTAGTCCTTAGCTCAAAATCTCAAAAGAATAGTTAAAAAAAAAAAATACCTTCTGTTTTGGTTTACACAGTATAGAACAAAAGTAGATTTGAGCCATGTTATGACATCTCTTATAAAAGATCTTTCATGCCTCCTTTTTTTATAGGAAAATTATTGTGTTTAGTTCCTCCAATATTTTTTCTTTACTGTGAATCTTGTTTAGAAATGGTTTTTATCAGCTACAAGCCTACAACAGTTGAGTTGTTGAGGTTTCATTATCACCAACAAAACAAACTCTACTACAAAAAGAAAAGAAAAGAAAAGAAAAGAAAAGAAAAAAAGCACGCAAGGAGTTTACACTACAGGTACAGGCAAATTGTGACTCTTGCATTTGATTATAGACTATAGTGACAATATATGAAAATTCCATGACCAAACTTTTCATAAAACAATGAGGGCCTTCTCTCTCTCTCTCTCTCTCTCTGCCTTCTATTTTGTCTTCACATTCCCACACCCACCACCTATGTATCTGCAAATTGCCAATCTTGAGGGGCAGAAATAGAGTTTATGAACAGTGTAGAAAGCAAAGAGAGGTAGATATCTTTATGAATCTGTCCTAATAAGTTCAGCAGTCACCACCTCCTCTGGTGGAATAGTTTCTGTCTGTCTCCCTAACAGATTCTGTGGATTTCTGAAGCTTACCCATCACAACATTCTTGAAATTAATGACTTCTTGAACCTGTGAGCAAGACCTCTGCATTCTAACCCCACTCAAGCTACTCCTAGACTCCATCATTTCACTGAGGGAAAGCCTCTTCCTCGGACCTGGTTCTGGCCGTTGCTTTGGAGCACTATGAGACCTCAATTTGGCCTTAAAGGACTGAGTACTAGCCATGTAATTTGGAAAATTCCCATATTGCCCGAGGAACAAGTTATCATTGCACACACTCTTTGGTGTCATAGGTGCAACTGAGCCACAACTACAAGAATGTGTGAAGCGTGGAGTGCTTTGTGCAGTAGAGAACCTGCACTCTTCTCCCGTTAAACCCCATTCAGAGTCCTGAAAATTCCTTTGGTCTGGTATGGGCAAACGTGTAGGGGTACTTCTATAAGGAATTGGGAGGGGAGAGGAAAGTGCCTGAAATGATGATTCATCACCAAAATCTGATATTGTCCTTCTAGACCTTGACTTAGGCCTGCCAGTGTCCACTTCCACTATTTTGGGGCTCCCATCAACACTGTTATTGTTGTTGTTAATTGTAGCATCAAAAGAAGATGATGCCCTTCTACTGTGGATTGGAACTGCATACTCACTCCTAGTGTCATCAAACCTCTCCTGCAATGATTTCAAAACAGCAATTAGCTTAGAATATGTAACCATAGTCCGCACAATGAGAATTGTAGCTACATGTACAATCCAAGATCTGTGCTAATACCATGGATCTTCTTGCTCGGTTTTGAGATCTATATGCTTCATTCTTTGTGCTCATGAGTCTGCGAGATTTGTGGGACCGAATTGTAGCTTGAGCTCTAACAAGAGCCTGCATACTATGCAGGGTTGCTGTTGCTTGCTTCCTCACTAAATACCCTCTGACAAGTGCCTGCAACTTCACCAATCCCTTCAATGCCCTCAGTGCCTTCCTTGCCTATTCAAAACCCATGTCAATTTTAAAATTCCACACTCCACAGTGCACCAAAAACAAATAGAGCAACATTCCAAATCAAATAAACCCCTTAGTCCCTTACTATTGAAGCTAAAAAAGCCTATAATTTTTGGACATAACTAAGCAAAGTTACAAACTCACCAGGTATCCTCTAAACACTGTCTGAATCTTGATGGCAGCCCACATCTGGGGTCCAACACCATACATGGTACCGCCCCTTCCTTGGCTGGTGAGCCTAACAACTGCCACCGCAGCCTGTGCAGCCGCCACGGCAGCATCAGCAGCTACTGCCGTGGCGGCTTGCAACTGCGATGGCATGTTTGTTTTGCTCCTTCTCTCTTTCTGTGTAGAAAGATTGTATCCAAGCAGCCTCTGCTTGAGAAATGTTGGGGGGTATAGTTCCTGGATTGTGACACAAAACTCTTGAATTACTATTACTCTCAGAACAACGCAATTCCATGCTTCTTGCCTCTACACACTTTGAGTTTTGCTTCTGCTCTCTCTCTTTTCTTATTCCAAACAAACTCTTCAGCCACCTCGTGGCTCTCCCCATTGCCTCACTGCAAGAAATAGTGAAACCTACAAATATGGTGAAACGTGGTGGTTAAAGTATGCATTCTTTGAGACCCTTCAAAATAATGAGATAAGATGAAATAAGAAGAAAACGGAACAGAGTGAATGTGAATGAGCCATATACTTACTATGTAATTTTATTGGCCTTGCTACAAAGGATGTGTGAAAGGAGACAAAAGAAGAGAAATGAAACCGAAAAAAGACTCTGTCAAGCCCTCGTGAAAATCTGCGTTACATGACAAAAAAACGAGTCCATGGAACATGCAGGGAAAACGAAGAAAGTTCAAGAAATTAAATAAATGAGTTAACATAGTAGGACTGGTTTCACATAAATGATATAATTATAAAAAGTAAGAAAAATGCTACAGTTAAACCATTAGGATCAACCTAGTGGTAGAGAGTTGAAATAATATACATGAGATTATAAGTTCTAATCTCGGTGCAACTATTGTACACTAAATAAAAAAATGCTACAGTTAACTATAGGACTGTGGTAAAGTAATCAAAGAGAAAGAGCAACCTACCTCTTCCTTTGATTATGATAGAATCAGATTCCGGAAAAGAAAGGAATAAAACTCTGTTTTAGTTCTTAAAAGTAGGCTTCTAGTTGTTGTTAATTTAGTATTTTATTAATTAATTAGTATTTTAGTTCATGCATTGCACAGGTTAAATCTTCTCTATAATAAAAATTAAAATAGCTCTTTTGAAGGAGAACATTTTTAAGAGTCATTTTTTAATGAGAGTGTTTTTAAAAATTTTTCTTCAAAAAAAGCGTTTTTAGAGTTTTTTTTTAGCTTTTTATCTCTTTTAATTTATCATTTTCATCTTTTATTTTTAAATTGAATTTCAATAATTTTTTAAAAGAAATTATCAACAGTTAAAAAAAACCTTGTATCTCAATGTAAATTATTTATCATAAATTTAAAATATAATTTATATGTTCAAAAATATATATTTATTACAAATTTTAATTATAATATTATTTATATATTCAAAATTATTTATTATTATAAATTTTGGTTATATGAAATAAACATTTATATTGTGTATTTTACATATTAAAATATTAGTATAATATGTAAATTTTATGATTATAATTATTTATCATAAAAAGTGCAAAATTATTCATATTATATAATTAAAGTAAATATATATTAAGTGACCTCAATAAAATTTAGTAAATTTATTTACAGAAGAACATTAAATATATCTAAATATATTAACTATCAACATAATAAATTGAAATAATTAAAATTCAATGATAATTTCAATTCTGCCAATTTCATTCACAATGACAGTAAAGTGAGAAAAATTTAAATAGAGGAATAGTAGTTTGTTATCCTCATGATAGGATGAAGGATAATGATAAATTATTATCCCAAGAAAAAAGAAATAATTTATGCCCAAAATCAAAGATAAGAGGAGCAAAATAGTTTAGATTAAGTAAGGGATAAAGAAATTTAAATCAGGTAAAAGATAAAGAAATTTAAATTAGCACGTAAGTTAAAAAAGATAAGGACAATTAGAAGAGATGAAAGAATTAAATCCAGAAAACAAGAGAGAAAGAAGAGAAATCTAGAGAAATTTTAGAACGAAGAATATTTGCACAGGAAGAAAGTGTAATTCACCTTTGCTTGAAAGAAGATAATTTAAACGAAATCGAATGTGAGAGGGAGTGGAGCTCTCCCAACCTATATAACTATTCTAACAATGGTGGAGGTTAAATAAAAGTAATTGGTGTGAGAGTTTATTTTTTAGGTGTTGATCACACGTATCTTCTGCGCGAGTCAATCGTGTTCGAGTCGAATAAGACCACTATAGACAACAAAGCTTTCCTTTTGAGTATTTAATGTAGAGGTTGAAACAGTGGATAGTTTACAAAATTAGTTAAAGGGCAAAAATGTCTAAACAAATATGGATACAAAATCAGGCTATTGCCTTTATTAATAATCATAGATTCAAAGATATAAAAGATTTATTATTACTTTTTTAAAATCCTTAATATTTGAGAGCCACTTTGAGTTGTAATTAATTCAAGATGAATTAAAATCAACTTATTTAAATGATTCCTAAATATTTGCAATTTGAAAATAAATAATTAGTTTTTAAGGATTTTTATCATGTTTCAAACGTTTAGAATGTTGTTTAGATAGAGATAAGAATATTATTTTTATCATTTAGACTTAAGGATGTTATCAGTTTGACCTTAAGATTAGGATGATGTTAGTATTTAAATTTTATGTTACACTTTAAATTTGAAATTGTTCGATGCAGTCCTGGAGACCTGGAGACGGTATTCCTGTAGGTCTTGTCAAGACACACAATATAAAATGACTCTTAAGTCTCGACAACAAATATCTCTCTATATAAAGTCCATGAATAATAGTTTAATAAGCTCTTTTGCATAACATATTTCTTTTTTAAAAAAATATTTTTCTAAAAAAATAACTGTGATAAATTCTTAGTTCATCTATTTTTTTTTATTCATGTAATTTAAACTTCAGTTTAATAGATATGTATTATTTGTGTAAAAGTTTTTACACTTACAATCAATAAAAAATTATCTATGATATGATTTTTAATGTAGTTATTATAAAAATCAATAAATTTATTATATATGACAATTTGTGATTAATTGGAGATGTGATATACATACATCAATTCTTACAACAATTTATAAAATATCAATTTTTGTGTCTATCTCTCTTTATCTCATCATTTATTACATTTTAAATTTCTCTTTCTTTTTGAGATGTGATATACATACAACAATTTGTACAACAATACTTTTTGTGTTTATCTCTATTCAACATTATGAGATGTAATAAATGATAATGTGTAGGGGAGAGATAGATACAAAAAAGTGTTGTACAAATTGATGTATGAATTGTTGTATAACTAACATTTCTTTTCTTTCTTTCTTTCTCTTGGTTTTACAATTTGTTGTACAAATACCATTTCTCGATTAAATGACTATATTTATGTATTATTTATTCTTTAAATTTAAGATTTTATTAGTGTTTAGTTGGAGGAACAAGAAAAATAGAAGATAGATTTTTATAAATTTTTCTTTGTTTCAAAATTTTAGATTAGATGGAAAGAGTCAAAATTCTTCCTTACTTAATTGACTCCTCAAAATTGAAATATATAGAGGAAAAAGAATTTTTTACATTAATTGAACTAAATTATTATTAACTTGATAATTTTATTTGATTATTTTAAATATATAATTAGTAATGAAGGTAATATCATGTTTTGGTCTCCATATTTATTTAGACATTTTTTCTCTTTAACTAATTCTGCAAAATCTCACTACATTTAGTTTCAACTTCTCATACGAATAACTCATTAGGATCGATCTAGTGATGGAAAATTTGAGTAATATGCATAAAATCATAGGTTCTAACTTTAGTACGATAATTATACACTAAAAAAACTTCTCATACCAGTTACTTTTATTTAATCTTCATTTTCTCTCTTTCTCTTTTATTTTATTTTTGCTTTAAAAAAAATATCAAAGTACTTCTCCTAATATGTAATAATATTTATTTATTTCTCCTCTTTCATATAAACCAAATATATAATGTCTCTCTCTTTCATTAAAAGATCTCCACTTCTTTAAACCAAATAGTGCTTGCATTAAGAAAACTGATTTCTTTACTTATTTATTATTTTTATCTTTGATTAATAATGTTGTGAATTTATATAAAATTTAAACTCTTTTGTCATATATAGGATGCATAATTGCATATCACTTATCACAATACTTAATTATATCTAATCTCTCTGAAATCAAATTCTCAGTACTTTTTCACAAGTTTAATATGAACATCGTGCATCTTTTTACTTAATTAAAAGAACTACGTATAGAGAGAAAGAAAGGAATTAAACTGAATTTAATCTTAACAAATCATATATAATAATGCAATTTGATTTGATTACTGGACCTTCAGAGATAAAAAAGTATGTTACTAACGAATTATAGACTAATAGTGCTTTCCTATAAAGAAAAAGGCAACAAAAAAGTTGAGAAGGAAAGCACAGGAAAGTCAAAATTGTGTAAAGTTCAAGAAGAAGAAAAAAAGGGGAAGAAAAAGATAAAGTGACACTAACAGCCCAACAGTGAAATCTATATCCATCTGTCTCCCACCCAAACCCATTACTTTTCTGGAGCGACGTGTCCTCGAAAGAAAGATAGTTGAGGTTCCTAAGATAGATGTCTCACACACACACTCGTGAACCATTCCTATTTTATACCAGCACATATCAACTTCTATGTATCTTCAACTCTTTTACACTCCCTTCCCTACCTCCTTTACCATTTAACTTGTATCATTGCAAATGAATGAGCCACTTTCATAATTCATTCTATTTTCACACCAGCTATATGTTTCTTTCTTCAGCTTCCAAGCCCCGAAACTATATAATATGAATAGGTTCTAGCTAAATTGACAAAGCCACTCGTGCATCCTTCCTCTGAATGTTGCTATGTTTCAGCACTAAAGCAGAAGCAATGAAAATGAAAAAGATGCTTTTGCTTGAACATAGTTCTTTTTCTCTTCCACTAGCCATGTTGCTCTTTTGGGGTATGAAAAGATCAATCGATCCGTAGCTAGCAGCATCTAATAATATTTGTTTTTACCCTCCTTTATGCATGACTTATATATAAAATAAAAATGAAGATAATGCCAATTAGCCCAGCAAAAACCTAGGTATATACATGTGGGATATGAGATACATCCATGCATGCATTTGTTATTCGGACTCTATACACATATATATTTGTTTTTCAATAATACGTTTAAAGGTGAAAGCTATTGATCATCACCATGACTTCAAATCTTCATGCAAGTAATTCTAAAACTATGCGTGTAAAAACTGTGCTGCACTTGTACTTTGGTCAAAGGGAGATGATAAAAACAAAATTTGCTTGAAGATTGAAGAACATTGATGTTGACATTGTATGAGTACATCAAGTACTTTTTTGGGGGGTAAAGTTTGTGGGTAACTAAAGCAAGAGATTCACTTGCGACTCCTTTCATTTATCTTAACTTTGTAATTTTTATTTATATATAGCTTTTCTCTAAATTTTCAAACAAATTAAGATTAATCGAAAAATTACAAATAAGTTAGTATGATGCTCTTTTTTTAGAGAGTACCGAAATGGACCCCAATAAAGAAATACTCTCTAATTTGTTTGATTATGTAGCTTGTGAAGTTGAAGATCACAAATAATTCAACCTGAGACATGTGTCGATATTATCTTAAAGAACTTATCTGTGTAACACGCATAAATCTCCTAGGATATAACAAATGTTTTTTGGTGTAAACCAAGTTATTGGAACTAGCAAGATATCTCAATTACAATAACCCACTATTCTCAATGAATTAGGTTACATAAAAAACGCCCTATAAGAAATTAATGCATCAATAACAAATTTTTGCCACAAAAAAATCTGTTGCTAATACTGGCGTCACTAAAATTTTAGTGACAAAATTTTAAAAATTACATGTAAATTGTTTTGTCATTAATGTTAATATTTTTTGTAGTGACGTTTTTCTTAGATAAAATATATATAACCCCCCCCCCCCCCCCCCCCCCCCCCCCAAAAAAAAGAAATTAACTTCTATTGGAGAAATGTGAAGCGTAGAAAAAAAAAAGTGAACATTGAAGGGTTCATTGGGGGAGCAAATTGGACGATTTGCATTGCATCAGGCTCACTTGGTCCAATCTCATGCGCATGGGCTCACTTGCTTGCTTGTTTAAAAGTCTTTAAAACAAGTTGATATTGGAACACTATAAAGAAAGCTAAACCAATTAATATGGGATTATGGTGTTAAAATTAAAAGAATTTTTATTTGAGTCAATTTAAATAATTTCATATAGGTCTAAATTTTTTTAGTATACTTTTTTCAAAAAAAAAAGATCTTGTAACATGAGTAACATTCCTTGGTTTTTCATTCAATATAAACCAAATTTTACTATATATTTTACCAAACAAAAAGAATTTTTCCACGAATAGGTACATTAATAATTTTATGATCTAGGGAAATTTCATGTACTTGTAAAGTTGAGTTGTCTCTCATTTGTACATGACGAACACTTTCTGAAAGTTTTTAAATTTCGGCTGGACATGGACGCACGGAGAAAGCGGGAGCGAATTTGGGCCATTAAAAGGGGAATCCAAGTCAAGTTGAGATCATGAAGTTGGAATATTTACAAAGTGTCACACTACTACACACTCATGTCCACATGCCGATTTAATTATTTGAATATACTATTTTTTTTAACATATTTTTTAACTAGTTTTTTTATTATTAGTTAAAGTTTAATGAAAACTATACAAAATCATGAGTAGAGTTCATTAAATAAGAAGTGAGATTTATAAAATTTTATAATTTTTAATAAATTTTCGTCAATAGTACTAGAAAATGTGTTTAAAAGGAGAAATTATTAAATAGTCTCAAACGAACATATTTATATAGTTCTGACCAATTTTTACGTGACACATGTAATTGAATTTTTCAATTTACAAAAAAAAATTAATAACACTTAACTAACTTTCATGAGCATATTCGTTCAGACTATAATTGTTCGAGATCATGTAATAAGTTCTCGTTAAAACAAATGTATGGTTAGTATTTCTCTTATTTGAATGCATTTGACTGTTGGCCATTTGCATTTTCCAGAATCAGACTTTCAGTGAAATTCTTTATATATGAAAATATTCAATATTTATATGCAATGAGAAACTGTGTATGAAATTTTCCTCATTCTGTTTATCACTGACCTTGTATCATTGCCTTTTCAATTTTTGGCCATCAGTACTAAGAATAAAATCAAATTTAACTTCATCTAAACAAAACTTTATTTCATTTTTGTGGGTGAATAACTCGTAAAAAAAATATTACTCACTTTTTCTTCTTCATAGTCATCAACGAGATTCTCAGATGGAAGAAAATGGAGCGGGCACTACATTCAACAGTATTTTTTTGGGAACTATACTTTCCTTTTTCGATTTTATCCTTTGTCTTGTAAGAAGAAATAAAAGATAAAGAATGTAAAATGAAGTAAAAAAAGGAAAAAATAACTTAAAATGAATAGATTTTTAAATTATTTAATTGAAAAGAAAATAAAAAAATGTATATAAAAATGTCTAAAATAATCCTAATAATTTATTTAATATAATCTGAATATAACTATAAAATATTCTTTTACTTATTCTCGAAAGTTTTAAAATATGTTTTCTTCTATAGCCATTTCTTCTCGTCCTAGGGAGATGAAGAGTGTGTTTGTTTCATGTAAATCACACTTTCCAAAATACGTTGAACGTTAATTTTACTCTTAAAAATCATTGACATTCAACACGACATAGCATAAATTAAAACACAACTGAAACAATTAGAAGTCCTTTTTTTTTTTTTGGTTCTTTTTCTTTTCTTGTCTATTTTATTTTTGGTCAATCTTTTCTTGTCTATTTAAACAAAGAAGAAAGGACTTTTAAAATATTGTTTTCTTTTTGTCTCATTACTCTTTTTTTTTTTTTTTCATTCTAAACAGTGTCTTAAAGTTCTGCAGAAGAAAAGTGAGTGCATTTACACTTTATACAATAATTTATTTTTTTTAAAAAAGGTGTCCTCTGGTCATAACTTGATTTTTTTTAAAAGAAAAAGTTTTGAATAAATATGCAAAAAAATTAGAATTCTATTTACAACAAATAAACTTGAGCTCATAGCTTATGCCAACATACGCATGGATTGAATCTTATGACAAGAACTTAATTATTCAAAATTATTTGAATGAATCAACAAATATGTTACCATATATACAGTCTATCATAAACTTGAGCACGTTATTAACATTATTTATTTCTTTTTACAATATGAGTATTTTTAGTTGAAGGCCAAAAATTAATTCCTTTTGATACCAAAGTGGAATTTTACCTCTATTAATAAAGTCTTTTACATGCATAAGGTCAAGAATAAAAGTCTAAAGAACTCAGTTATTTACTATTAGCTATGTTAGGTTTGGTTGTATTGAGAATATGAATTCAAAATATGCACATACAAAAACAAAAATAAGTGTAAAGAATAGAAGTATATTAATACCATAATTTTTATGTAGAATTTTTTTTTAATGTATAAGACTTGGTTCAATAAAAGATCTTGACTATGAAAGTTGGATTGCAAAATTTGTCTCTTTTTCTTAATAGGATCATTCAATAAATCTTACCTTCTTGATTGGTATAGATATCTATCTATCTATCTCTTTTCTCATCTCTCACCAACAAAGGTGAAAAATATCATCACCCTCTTTCTTTTTAATGAAGATTTTTGGGATGAGGATGATTTAACTCTTCACAAGTTCTCTCTTTATATAATGAAGAGATGTGACTTCATTCATGAATATGAATATGACTCTTTGTAAGAAAGTGGATATTAATTATTTATCATCCAAATGCATTCACCACCTTTCACCATCTTTTAATATTTTATTTCACAAGCAGTTTTTTTTTCCTCAAAAACAACTAAAATCTCTAAATTTTAGCTGTCCAAACATACTCTTAGTGGTTGGTCTTCCAGAGTGATAACCCTTGACATACACCATGATTAATTACCACTTAAATACTTGTTTATAGTACTTCATAGATTATGAAGGAATCCCAATATATTGTTATATTATTTGTTTTAACTCCTCTATTTAATCCTTATTATGATTGCACACTTTTATATTTATACTTTTTTTATGGTCACAATAATTTGCTTATAAAGCATAGAATTTGGTCAATTGATGAAACAATAATACTACATGTTACGAAAACAAATTCATGAGATACCAAAAGGACTGATTTTATTTTTTCTTTCTTGCAATGTTCGTACATTTTTTTTAAAACTGAATCTTACTTTTCTATAGTCCCGAGATTATCTTTAAAACTGAAGTCAAACAATCACACCTGTTCATATACAGAAATTTGAGAATACAGTAGAAAAATTCAGATCAAGACTACATTTTCAGATAATATTTTCTTGCAAATAGTAATATCCCTATTCAGTTTTTTTTTTTTAATGCAATCAAATAGTTTTTGGACTGTGCGTGCCCATTTTGACTAAGTCACGTTTATGATTGGGTTAAAGATTGCTTGTTCGAGCTTGATTACGAAATTTACAAAGATATTATCATATATTTCATGACTTGAAGCCAAATATAATAAATCACTGATATACTTAATTTCAAACTGGTAGTCACGCCACTAAACCAACTTTTTATAGGAATGATTTTAAATCCTTCAAAAAATATATTAGGTGAACAGGTCTTCGAATGCTTTTATGTTTATAAGAAATTAAATATATTTATTTTTTTATTTAATGTTTTCTTTATAAAATAGTAAAATTATTACGTTTTCATAAATTCTTAAAAGGAAATCCTTTATGAATAGGATTTTCTCCCTCCTCATGCCTTGCATTAATGCTTTTGATGAAGTACAAGCCAATACGCATACATATATATAGAATTTGAGCAAATATTTCAAATAGATATTTCTTAAAAAATTTAAAGGTGAATTCTGGGGGATGCCTATGGCCTACCAAGTACCAACCAACCTTTCTAATTATTGCCCAGACTCCTGTCTGAGAAGCAACAGATTAATTGCTGGTTGCTGGTGGTACATGCCCATCAAAGAACTGAGCTAAGTTCTAGCTGTGAGAACTGAGAAAGCATTACCTTTTCTATTCAAATATGGATTAAAATGGCCTAACTACATGCCTATCATATATATAAACGCCCTTAATTAGTAATGGCAATTAATTAGGACCATCTTCTTTGTTTAGGATAACCTATCCTACTCCTAAACCATTAATGATGTCCCTAAACATTATTCTGTAGTCAATTTCCATTTTAAAAATACATCCGTGCTATTTTTATTTTTCATTCCTTTTAGTAGTACTGGGGTGCCTATGGGCCAAATTTGCATTCGAGTTTTCATTAGCATATTCTTTCCCTTAAAAAAACATTCTCTCTCTTGGTGTGTCTGCTTTTCTGTGTCCCTTGTTCTATTTATATGTGTAATACAGGTTAATAATGTGTTTTAAGTGGCAATAACATAGAATGCCTATACATAAAGTATATACACTGTATAAATGATTCTTTTTAAGAGTAAAAAGCAGCAAATTGCAACCCTTGCAGTGGAGTGTTAAAAAACCAGGACAGTTGTATTGGGCCGTACAAACATGGCACAAAGAAAAATGATGTTCGCAATGTCCATCATAAGGAAAAGCTTAGACCACACAGACACACACACAAAAAAAAGGAAGGCTGTGAGAACAAAGGCAAATCTCTTTTTAATTGTAATATCGATTCTAAATTTATGATTTACTTTTTTAAGAAGGGCATTAAGCATGTGTGTTTCATAAATTAAATTGTATTATATACTTATTACGGACAGTTCTGTAGTATAACGAGAATACTATGTGATAGAAAAAAAAATATTTTTTCCACATATATTATGTAATTTTTAACCCCAAAAAAAATCATTTCTAGATAAATTCCTGGGTAATAAAAAAAAGTCTTTGGGCGCCCTAAATAAAGGATAGAATTTTGTGTGAGTAAAAATGCTTCATTTTATTTTTGGGTGATTACTGTGTCCTTGCATATTTATTCCCTTTTCTTTTCTTTTTCTTTTTGTATTTCATCACTTCATTTTTTTTAAATAAGAAAAATAAAAGAGTTCCTATTAACTTCGCTTTCTCCAGTGGATTGCACATTGTATGAATGCAGGCCCCAGGGAAGGAGATTTGGGCCATTAACTACCAGACCGACACAGTCAACATATATATGAAGAAGTTGACAGAAACTTTGGGCCCTTAGCATAGATCATTGAACAGTTTATTCATCTTGGTTTTAATCCTGTCTTCAGGCCTCAGGAATATAGAATAGAATGTGGATGGCCCTAAAATGATAGGAGAATTAACTCAAAAAGGGTAAAGTTTGCAATTTCACTTTTCCCATTCTCACCTTATATCTAATCTACTGTATTAAGTTGCATAAAAAAAAAATGTACTGTGTTAAGTGACCCTTGTGGGATGTGAACAAAAAACAACAGGTAAAAAGGCTGAGTGTATTTGTTTTATAGATTAAAAACTCATTTTGGAAAATGTGAATTTGGGAATGTAGTATTCTCATATTTGTTATGAGTTTTAAAAAAATATTTTTAGGAATTGTTCAATCACAAAAAAATAGTTATACCATAATTTGCTTCATTTTTATTTCCATGGTGAGGGGTGGGAATGTTATATTCTCATAGGAAAGTGGGCAGTTGTTTTCTAACTCAATTATAACTTCCATTTCAACTCTTATTTTTTATTCTAATTATTTTAAATTTTAAAAAATATTCTTAAGAATGTTAAATCTAACCATACCTATTTTAAATGTGTCCAAGAACAACATTCCTAGTTATAATATTCTTAAAAATGTGATTCCTGATAATGCAATATCATACTTTGAAACAAATGCTTCTTAGAGTTCAGAGACTTGCATTCCCCTTTTCTCCTATGGGCAAATACCCTACTATGTAAATGTTCTCAATGTTGAGGATTCTTTGCTAGGATGTTTATCAAATTGGATTGACTTAATGAATCCGACAATTTAAATCAAACTAATTAAATTAGTTTGAATTGTCTGATTAATTAGTTTTTTTCCCTTTACATATGAAACGCAACCAATTATAATTAGTTCGGTTATCAAATTTATCTTTTTTTAACTTGAACCAACACGATGACCCAATTAATTATTTTTTAATTTTTAGATTAATATATTTTAAACTTTAGAACTTAAATTTTTCTTCTATTTTTGTCTTTTCTTTCCTTTTCATTCATTTTTATCTTTTTCTGTTATTATCTAATGTTACCAAGTGTCTTAATTTGGTCTTGTTTATTATGTAGTTTTTTTTATTAAGAAGAAATCAATAATGTATATAAAGTGATAAGTATAGAAAAAATTAAATATTAAATAAAATAAATAATTAATCATTAAAGAACAATAAATATTTTTACCTTATATTAATATGAAATTAAATATTTACATAAACTAGACAACAAATAGATATAAAAACTTGAAAAAATAAAATAATTTATTATTTATCATAACCTGAAGATTTGAACCAAATCAACCTAATATTAATTAGATTGGTTTGGTTCAAATTTACCAAAAAAGTTTCAAAATTCAAGCCAAACCAACCCAATTAAATAAAATCAGTTCAGATATACTTTTATCTTAAAAATCAATCCAATCTATAAACACACTTAATTTTACAGGATAAAAACTATATATTAGAACACTATATATAGATAGATAGATAGATAGATAGATACACTTTAGTACAAATTAAATTATTTCTTTAACTATTTATGTACATTTACTTTTCTTGAAGTCCGTCAATATTTAAAATATAGTAATAAAAATTTGTATCACATGAGAATAAAAAGTTCAAATAAAAACAAATTAATGTTCAATTAATTTACTGAAGTTAATACAATGAAAATATGTATTGAGAATAAAATGGAAACACTTTACCTTGGTAGATTATCCTTACTTCACCAATGTCATTTTTCTATGGTTGACCAAATATTTTCTGTACTTGCATACATTAATTTATCCTAGCTACTTCTTTTAAAAGTAATAAATACAAGAAAACGTTTTTAGCAAATATTTTCTCACTTCTTCCAAATTAAAAAGCTATGCACAATTAACGAGTTTAATTAACATTCACTGTCGGTTTACACTAACATTCAATTATCTTAACGTATTATTTTATTACTCGTCACATTACGTTTAGTAATTAAAATAAATTTTATTGCTGAAAGTAAAGATAATAAAAAAGAAGAGCAATTCTTCTTCTATATTTCCAAACCTACCCTCTTTTTTACACAGATGTATTTTTTGAAATATGTCAATGCTATGTGTGTGCATGCGCGAGAAAGAAATCAAACCTCACAACCTGGGCCAATTTTAGTGTTAGATTCCGACAAATTTGAGTCAGTTGAGTTTTTACGTTTTAATTCAGGTGAAGCATTTTATTAGTGTGATTTTTGCTAGTTCAGTTCAGTAAGTAATTTAGTGGAATGTCCATGGCAATGGCATCGACATGAGCTTTCGTTTGGTATACCCGCTTGAACTGTCATCAAGTAAACATCGATTGATCTGGAAAAAAGAAGAATTTTGCAAAACCTGATTGCAGAGTGGATGAGATTAATCCTTTATATTTGAGTGTATAATAATCAAATACAGTACACAAGGAATCGCGGGGTAAAAATAATATTAAAAAAAAAAAAAAACACTTGACGATTGAATTGGATCTGGTCTCCTTGTTATCTTTTTTTATTAATTTTGGTGTGTTTAGTGGACCTAAAGTGTCGTTTCCATTTTCAAATTTCAATTCATTGGGAATATGTATATCGCCCATTAGCTTAACTTACTTTGTCTAACATGAAACGATTGCATATAAGATTGCACTAATAGAGTACCTTGAATAGGCATTTTCTCTAAGAAACCGTATCTTAGATAAGAAACTGTCGTGTATATAAATCAGAATGAAAGAGGTCAAAGATTATATAAAAATAAAAAATGAAGATGAGTGAGATATAAAAATGTGGGATAATTTGTGAGGCTTGCTTGTTAACATTTTTATTTTAGAGTTGTAAAAGAGAATAGTTAGTTAAATGATTAAAAAAAAATTGTGTTATAGTGAGACTCATATATTAAGCAACTTTAATGAATATCATATGATTAATGATACTCTAGCTACTACCAAACTATTTGTGTGTGAACATATACGAGATTTGCTAATACAAACCCACTTGTTTTTATACTTAGAATATGTTAGCAAGTTATATCATTGGTATATTTTAAAATAATCCTAGTTATAAATACTAATATACTCCAACAAAAAAACAAGTAGATATACGTTAGCAAACTCTACAAATTTTTGCTAACATTCACTCACTTATTTTTTAGTTGGAGTACGCTAAAAAGTTATATCGTGAGTGTATCTTAAGATAATTTTTAGTTATAACTTGCTAACATACTCTAACTAAAAATTAAGTGTGTGTGTGTATAAAACTAATGTAAATGTCCACAGTGTACCTATCGTATCACAAATACCCACAACCATCTTTTTTTTCCAAATAAATAAATGGAAAGGAATGATATATATGTACAGAGAAAAGAAAACACATCCATAAGATATGTAGAGCTAAAGAAATGCATGTTCTGTTTCCATTTGAATATCACGTACACCCTCTACAACATCTGCAACATATATATTGAATTCTATGCCTAAATGACATCACAATGGGTGCTGAAACCGGGAGTGGTCCCTCCAAGTGTCGACCTTAAAGTGGGCAGAGAATGATGGGTAGCCAACTGAGCCCTAACCTGCTACAGTTATATTTGTATGAAAGATAGGCAGTGGAGGCACACAGTAAGAATTGAAGGTCATGTGTGGGGAGCAAGAGGGATAAGCTCATCTGGCTTTGTTTCGTACGACTTCAAAGAAGGGAAAGGAAATAGAAAATTGTCATTTGTATTTATTTTCATTACAGCTAACTAGACTGTTAGGTCCTAAGAAAATTGTTTTTATATAAGAGTAAAAAAAATAAATTTTAATCACATGATACGAATGATTAAAATTAAAAATTATTTTAAGTTATATAAATTTTATATTTTAATATTGACTATATTTATGTAAAATTTACTGATTAATATATATTTTTCTTATTTTTATAAGAGATTTGTTTGATTAATTGATATGTGTGTGTGTGTCATTAAAGAGTTTTTTATCTGCAAATAAGAAAAATATATACTTAGTGATTAATATACATTTTTCTTATTAATTTTTATAAAAAAAGGACTCTTTGATCACACACAACCATATCAATTGATTAAAGATTTCTTTTATAAAAATAACATGGTTTCGTACATCCTTAGATTCCTGAATTTTTTAGAAATTTTTAATTAGGTCCCTAACTAAAAAAATTTGTAATTAGATTGATCTTCTAAAATTCTATAATTAGGTTCCTAGAAATTGTCAAAAAAAATTATAATTTGTGGTGGTTTCACTAATTCCAACAAGGATCCAATTACAAAAATTTAAAAGATCAAGGATCTAATTATAATTGTTTTAATTAAGGAACGTAATTAAAAATTTGTAAAAAAATTTAGGAACCTACAAATATATTAAACCAAATAACAAAAAAAATATCATATCTCTCTTATTTTTATAAAAAAATTCTTTGATGACACACGCACACTCTGATCAATAGATGTGTATGTGTGTGTGAAAAAGAAAAGATTTAGTAAATTCATTTTCTTTTATCAGTTTTTTAGACAGATGTAAAAGTAATTTTTATAAACTTGTTACATATTTAATATACTTTTATTTTTTATTTAACTCAAATGGAGGAAAGAAAGATCCTTTGCTATTTCACGATACTGAATAAAGAAAATGATAAATCTTTCACTTTTCTTCTTCTTCTTTATTACGTCATTTTTTTTATTGGATGATTCCAAATAATGAAGCCTTGTGACATGTTAAGGAACGTGTCAAGCGTGTGTGAAAAAGAAAAGATTTTGTAAATTTATCTTCTTTTATATATATATATATATATCATTTTTCTCTTAGACAGATGTAAAAGTAATTTTTATGTATATGTAAAACCCAATTATAGAGGAAGAAAAGATCCTTAATTCGTTATGACACGATACTGAATAAAAGAAAATGATAAATCTTTCACTTTTCTCCTTTTTTTTAATTATATCATTTTTTTTTATTGGGTGATACTAGATGAGGTCTTGTGACATGTTAAGGGACATGTCAAGCCAACTTGAGAAACAAAAAAAAGACAGTTTGTTGAGCTAATCATGGAAAACTAGCCCTTAATAACAATATCCACGTAGCTTTATTAACTAGATTAGATATACATAGATAGGGCTGCAAATATATAGTGAGAGGAGAATATTCCATGCCCGTTGTTTTCTGAGAGTTGTTGCTTGCAGAGTGAGCAGAGGCCATCTCTATGGGGTAGTGTCTAAAGATTGTGTGTGTGTGTCTCTCATGGCAGAGGCTATAGGGTTTCTTTCAAACAGATAGAGCCATGATGCATGTATAGGGTCTGGGTGGTGATCATGATGTTGGTTAGTTAGTTGGTCATCATCGATATATTTGGAGGGAAAGTTTATTTTTCTTTATTAGAAAAAGAGATTACATAGGCACGCAAATAGATCTTGAAAACTAAAAAGAGGAAAAGGAATTAAGGATTGTGAATCTTTAGATAAGGGGACAACGAAAGTGGTTCAAGAGATACTGGATTGCTTGGTTACTCAAAAGGTTAGCCATGTGAGAAGCATGATGATGCAAAATGATGTTGTCTCTGTAACCAATTCATTCATTAGCTATTTTCTTTTTATGTTCATACTTTGTCCCTTAAAATTATTTGTGGTACCAAACATATCTTAGCTATAGAGCAGTTACTGCTAGCTGGCCAGATATATTTCAATTCTTTAATTGTTTATATGAAAATAGTTGACCCCCTTCCTAACATGTCCCTAGCTAGCTCTTTGGAATTGAGGAACGCTAGCTAGCTAGCTAGAACCATAGAGATATGCAGGCTTCTTAAGCAACATTGCAACGTATAATTGGATACATATGTACTTGCATGTTCATTTCTGACATTGATTGGCATCAAGGCAAGGTTATAATCTTTAACCTATAGGAGTATGGGTGCCAGGACAAACGATTATTAAACGCAAAATATCTTGAAAGTTCGTTTTTTTTTGTTTTTTTTTTTTTTCTAAAAGGCTAAAACATTCTTTAAAAAGTAAGAAATATAAAAAAATACAAAAAAATAAGAATATCAAATTTTTTTTATACATACCTCCGTGTACTTTTTATGGTAAAAAGTAAGAAAAACTTTTCTTTCACTTTTTACCATAAAAAGTTAGGAATAGATGTAAGAAAAAGGTGTTGTCAAAATAGAAATTCTCAATGCATTATACGAGAGCCTGTAATTAAAATTGCCCAATGGTCAATGTAGTTTAGCTAGCTGGTCAGTATTTCACTCATTACAATTTCATAATTTGAGTTTGAATCTTGAAATTCACATTTTTTTAGTGTGTGTGTGTCTCTCTCTCTATATATATATAGCATTAATTTTTCCTGAAATCAATTATTTATATGATAACCTTTTGAATGGGGAGAGACTTTTCTCATATTAATTTTTCTATATATAGAAAAAATTGACAAGAGAATAATGAGTATAAAATTATACTATATTAGTAAGTTTAAAAGATTTAAAAATAAAAAATCTGTAGGAATGGACCCATAAGTGTAACAGTGTGGGGACACACGTCCCCATTCAATTCCAAAATTGTTTAATATTGTAGAATTAAGCCTTTATTTAAGCTTATTGTCATTAATTTTGCTTCCATTATGTGTTTTTATAGATCACATTATATACATTTTTTCATATTAACAGATAATATCTTATTTTTATTATCTAATATTTTCGGGTCCGTCATTCTCTATAATTAGAGTAAAAGAAAGTGAAAGCAAAACTCAGATGTGCTAGCTAATTATACGTTGTTTGATGTAACTCAAATGCAACAATATCATCTTCATCAATAATCTACATGCAGATGGTCCAATTGTATATGTATTTCAGTTTCAGCTTGCAAGTTGCTACTTTGAACTAACCATATGGGATGTTTGTCTTGTCAATTTGCAATAAAGTCTGTGGAAACATGCATAAAGTAATGTAATGGCACTATAACTCCATAATTAATTGTGGCCTCTAAATTAAACCTCCCATGTGTAGTCACATGCATGGCTGGACACGTGAGTAGGCCTGATCAATAAGACCCTTCAATTAGGGAGCTAGCTAGTTACTATCAATAGTGACCTTGTTAATCTTAACTAAAGTGGATATAAAATTTTATGTTTTCATCAAGTAAAGTCAACTATATTTATTACCCCCAATATGCAAAGTATATATAGAAGTCAACTATTTCAAAAATATGAAATAATGATTAAACATTAAAATAGACTAAAAGATAAAAATTACTAAAACAATAAAATAACAACATAATTAAATTAATTGAATGATTTTGAATAATTTTTAAATTCACAAACTTTTATTAGAATTAATTTTTATATTTTTTCCATTCACCCTTATTCTTATTTTTTATATTTAATTCTTATTGATTTTGTTTAATTCTTATTGAATTTGATTAGCTTTAATTAATTTCCTAAGAAATTTAAGGTATGTTTGGTTCATGAAAATGTTTTATTTTCATTAATAACTCCCAAAAAGTACATTTTGTGAAAATAATATATTTTTACTATTTTTTTATGAGTTTAATGGTCATGCATTGTCAGTGTAAAAAGTTTTACATTGTCATCCAATTTAAAATTACTATTAATATGACTTTTAAAGTATTTATTACAAAAGTCAACAAACTTACAATAAATAGTGGTTTGTGATTGGATGACAATACAAAACTACTTTACACTGTCAGTGCATGACCATTAAATCCTTTTTTTTATAAATTTTTAAAACAAATAAAAATTATAACAGTAGGTGATATATGATTTTATAATTATTAGTGGAAATAAAGATTAAAAAATATTTCTACAAACCACACGCATGTTGTGACGAGATAATTCGGGGAGAACTCAAATCGATTGATGAAGAAAGTGATTAGATAGCTTTTTGGGACGTCATTTAGTGATATTTAAATGCTATTTTTCAGACCATCATAAATTTCGAGGAATCACTTAGGATGGGTTTGTTTCAAAGATTGGGCTATTTTTTTAGGAAAGCAAAGTTGATAGTATGACATTCACTTATTTGATACAATTTTAAAAAAATATTTATGTGCAGCATTATTGATTTCCAAGAAAATAAGCTATTTTATTTTTCACATGATTTTTCATTTCGATGGCCATTGCATGAGAGTGGAAATTAAGTTACTAATATAACTTTAACTTCCACTCCCTATTATTTGAATTTTGACAATTAAATGAAAATATTTAATATTAAATATAACTAAATATTTATTGGCATAATATTCATCGAATAATCTGCACACTAAAAATTGATTGAATAATTTTAAAAGAGTTTAATATGTATTGAACATCAAATTTTACGCTGTCAACCAATAAAAAAAATCATCTTTTGTATGATTTTTAAGATAATCTATAACTATAATAAAGAGGATACCCTCTTTTGATCTTTACTTTTTATTGGACTATTATATCATTTAACTACTCTCTAAATTATCCACTATTTTACTCTTTAACTAATCTTTAAACTATCCACTACACGCATCCTCTCTTTTATTTTATTTTTATTTTTTAAAAAATAAAGAGAGGCACGAAGTACCTTTTCTTTCCCTAATAATTATAAAAGTTAACAAATTTATCATATATATCATTGTTTTTAATTGTATGACAATATAAAAAAATGGCTTTTTGACCAAACTAGGAAATAAAAAAATCTATTTACCAAGATATTATTAAAAAAATTTTACCAAAGTAGGTTGTTTTAGACACGCATGATGTCGATGTGGATAAGTATATATAGGAGGCACATACTCGCTATGCACCACAGAATTCGAGTTTTGTCTTTTAGCAGAGGCACCAAGTTGCTGGGTGCTTCCTTAGTCCTTTTTTGTCCTATACGGAGACACCTTACGAGTAGGTGTCACCTGTCCTTTTTTGTCCTTTAGCGAAGGCACCAACTTGCTAGGTGCCACCCTTGTCTCTTTTTTTTTTTAATCTATTTAGAGGCACCTACTCACTGTGCATCACCTTTGTTATCTCCTATGCATGCCTACATGCAGTGTTGCGTGCAATTGGAGATGATGGTTGTTTAAAGATTCGATTTGTATTCGATTTTAATCAGCCAAAGAATCGTATTCCATTTTAATTAAGCGATTTGACCAGTCTATTTAAATACCAATAGATGTAATTTATATAGAAGTGCCTTCAGATTATATATATATTCAAAGAGAAATAACAGAAATGGGAGCAAAAATTGCAAGTATAAGTGCATGTATATAATCTGAAGGCACTTCTATATAAATTCCATATATTTGTATTCAAATAGACTAGTCAAATCACTTGAATAAAATGGAATAGATTCTCAAGACGATTAAAATTGAATACATCGAATCTCTAAACAACCATGATCTCTAATTGCACGCAACACTGCATGCAGGCATGCATGGGAGATAACAAAGATAGCACACAGTGAGTAGGTGCCTCTACATAGATAAAAAACAAGGTTTAATTACTCATTTGATTCCTATAGTTACAAAAACTTTCGATTTTTGTCTCTATACTTAAAAACATCCTCTTTTAGTCCCTATACATACCATTTTTAATTCCTTTTAGTCCTCATCGTAGGAATTAAAAGGAATTAAAATAATATGTATAGGGACTAAAAAAAATTAAAAATAGTATGTATAAGAACTAAAAAGGGATGCTTTTAAATATAGGAACTAAAAGGAAAAAATTTTGTAACTATAGAAACCAAATGAGTAATTAAACCTAAAAAAAAAAAAGGACAAGGGTGGCACCTAGCAAGTTAGTGCCTTCACTAAAGGTCAAAAAAGGACGAAATCCATTATAGATAAACACAGGTGGCACCTACTCGTAAGGTGCTTTCGTAAAGGACAAAAAAGGACACACCAAACGACTTGGTGCCTCTACTAAAAGACAAAACCCAAATTCTGTGGTGCCCAACAAGTTTGCGCCTATTATATACTTATCCCCGTCGACATTCAGGGTGTAAAAAATTACCCAATTTGGTAAATAGTTTTTTTTAATAATATTTTGGTAAATAGTTTTTTGTTATTTTCTAGTTTAGTCAAAAAGCCTAAAAATATTTACACTCTTAGTACATACATTATTTATTCATCTTAAAAAATATATTTATATACATTGTCAATACATACATTTTGTTATATAATGCCTTGTTCTAAATTAGATGTTTCTTGAAGACATCAGGAAAGAAAATTAAGATTAATCATGCAATATCTTCCACAACATTCTTTTGGTACGCGAAATATAAATATTGATAAAAAAAAAATTTGGCTTACTTCGATACAAAGTCAAAAAGACAAAAATAATATTTTTATATCATTTTTAAACTCAATCTTCTTAATAAAAAAAAAAAAACTCAGCTTTCTTCTGTTTGAGTTTGAATATGAAACGGGCGTGGCATGAATCATGCCAACCAGTGCATAACATACACACACACACACACATATATATCAAAGTCATTGTTGCCATTTAGGTCAACTAGTTACGCATGCATCGAGAAGCTTGTGTTATCTCTAGGGATGATAAGTTGGCAGACTAGATGAAATAAGCCCTCACATATCGAAAGCATTTGCTTGGTGCTAAAGTGGGTTGAGTTTGTCGGTTGAATTTGCTTTACTCATTAAAAATGATGAAATAGGTTAGGTAACTCAACTTACCAATTCACTTAATCGGTTAACTCAGTGGGTTGAAGTTAGGTTGAGCTAGGTTGACCTGTTTAATCCACTAAAAGTTAAATTATGTTTAAATAAATTTATATTTTTATATAATTAAGAAAGAAATAATAGGTATATGAATATAAAAAAAATAAGTGATGTGTTAAAAAAATGAACTGGTATTTTTTATAAATATTTTCTTATGTTTTCTTTTCTTTTTGTATTTTTTGGGAAGGTTTTGGTTGGTCGTCAACCCACTATAACTTGCCATTTCAAAACTCGTCAACCCATTATTCTAGCTATCTTTTAGTAAGTCAACTTGCTAATCCACTTCCAAATGACTAAATGGGATAAGTTTTATTTCCCAACTCACTTTTGCTAGTAGATTAAGGCCATGTTTGGATTACCATTTGGGTGGTCCAAAATTAGTTCTATCTTACTAAATTCAATTTGTTATTATGTTTGAATATCCCTCAAAGTAATTTGGAAAACTCAATTTGTCACGAAACTGCGTTTGAATTAGAAGCAACATAAGAGTTGCCTTTGAAACTTATTTTTTTTGTTAGCAATATTTATATAAGTGCAACATCAATAAATGCACTTTTGATTAATATTATCCAAACATATTTCACTTTGTCAACGTACTTTTGACCAAAAAATATTCAAACATAAATCACATTATAATAAACTCAGTTTTTATCAAACTTAAGTTTACAACATATTTTTGATTCAAAACATAATTGCAAACTTTAACCCAAATATGTACTAACTCATCCCACCTTGCTTAAGACAAGTTGAAAGCAGAACAAGACAAATTGACTCATTTTGCCAATGCTATTGAGCAACCCTTTCTAAAAGGATAAGAGGACCCAAGTCCATTTACAAAATCTTATAGCATTATAGTAATGTAAAAATTTAATTACTCGAAAAAATTATCATTACTAGCCATGGTTACTGAACACTTTACTTCTATTTTTAAGCTAAAATTTAAAAGCAGCATGGTGGCTATCTGTTACAATAATTTATAAAATTATGTAATGTAAACCAATAGTGTAGGTTAATTGTTGCTTAATTTATCTGTTATATAAACTTAATTTATGCAATAATTTATCTTATATATGAGGTGAACTTTGAGGTGAGGTCTTTCTAAAATTAATAATAATATATTTTTTACAAAAAAAAAAATTAATGACAATATTTTATTAAAATGATATTTTTATTAAAGTTTATCTTTCGAGCTTTTTGGGATGCAAAATAATTTCTTAAATTATTGTAATTGATTTCATTGAACATTTCTTTTTCCATCAATAATAAAGCCAAACCCTCTAATTTTTGTTGAGACATTGTTAATCTTAAATAAGATTTTATTAATTTTAGTTTTGAAAAACTTCTTTCAAGCAATACTTTTAAGAATTATTAACATTATTCTATAAGCAATATATATGCATTTGGAAAAGAATCAAGTCTTCTTATATAATCAAGTATTTCAATTCGTGTATCATTTTCCACTAGTATAAATTCTCTTACAATTTTTAGATTTTGTAAATAAATATAATCCATCAATATATAAGTGATTGTTATGTTTTAATGAACATTCAAGGTTAAGACAATCTTTAAAAAAAAAATTCACTATCTAGTGACTTTAATTTCTCAATGCTAAATAGAAAATGAAAAATATCTTCAGACATTTTAAATTGTTCAAATCTACTTTGTAATGCAACAATTGTTTGATCTATTATGTATAAGAAATAATCAATTCTAAATGATTTTTCAAGACCTAGATGACTTTTCACTATTTGTGGCCTCATTGGCGTTGTGCCTCACTATCAAGCTGCAAGTGGCACTATGGTCGATGACCTAGTGTCTATAGGTAAGTGGAGGAGGAAATGGGGGTGGGAAAGTATAGGAGGGTTAGAGGGGGAAAGGGATGATAGATGTTCTACTGTTCAAAGTAAGAGGAATAGAAATGAAATGAAATAACGAAAGGATGGTTATTGCTAAGGTTCTTGAAGAAAGACATAAAGTCATTGACTTATTGCCTTATTGAGTATTTGAGTTGCCTATTGTATTGCAATCTGCAAAATAACAATAAGGATAAATTTGATTACTATTGCTTAGCTTACCAAAAATCCAAAAAAGAAAAGAAAAAAACTTGACCTTGGGCCAATTTTTGCCTTCTATAAAATGACGAAATGAAAGTGCTGTATAAAAAAGTATGAATATGTGTCAATTGTCAAAGAAGGATGAAGATGAGATATTGAAAAGTGCAATGGCAATTCAGGAATAGAGATGATAATTATGTGTCAACGATGAATTGGAGATGCACATAGAAAGTGACTTTTGATATAGCCAATTTAGGAACGTTTTATGGGCTAAAATTGGTGAGAATTGATATATTAAGAAACAATTTATTTAATGGAAATTAATGACTAATTAATTTTTAGCCGTGAGAGAATAACAGAAAAATTAAGGGCCTTGCAAAAAATAAGTCAATTTTGTTCCAACAAGTTTTGAACCCCACTCATCAAGGATAAAGCACATATTAGTTACTACTATATACACTAGAATAACTAATAATAAAAATTATATAAATACTAATACTAAATAACTTTTTTGGAGGCCCCTAAAACAAGACTTGGGTCACTTTATACTTGGGTCAGGCTTCATGTAGGTGGGAGAGGGGGTCTTTTAAATAAATTTAACTCACGTACTTCACTCAATTTTATTTATGCTAGTTATTTTTTGAATATATGTAAGCTTTAGAAAACGTTTAGAAAAATTTATTAATTTAATTTTATGAAAATAACTTATAATCTTTATATAAATTCTTTTTAAGTTTTGTTCAATAAAGTATACGAAAATACTTATCAAAACAAGATTTTTTTTTATCTTATATGCAAATAAGTTTTAGAGTGTTTATATTTGGATACCCACAAATTTCAAACACTTCATCAACACCTCTCATTTTTCTCTATATCTCTCATTTTGTCACATTACATCATCAATCATATCAATTACTTATCTCTTCCCTCTTCCTATCTCTCTCAAGGTTTAAATATCCCACAAGGTGTCTAAAAATCATTTTCCTAAGTTTTATAATTAAGCATATAAATAAACTCTCATAAACTTAGTATACGTACTTAATCAAATTATTTAACCAAATCCAACATATATATAATCATGATCATCACTTTATATTTTATATCTTTTTTTTATATATATTTTCTTGCCAACACATGAGCAGTATGCATAAAGTTATAAATGTGCAAGTAACTTTTCCATTTTCTAAGTTATCCCACCATATACAAATACAAGACTTCAGGTACAATTTTGATGAAATAGGGATCTATCCTGTAGGTACGGAGATTTGATTGCAATAGCATAATTAATCAGAGAAATAAATAAAGCAGCCAGACGGTAAAAACGGGTCAGTACTAACTGGTCCACAGTGCTTTTCACATGTGGTGCAGAAATTAAGGGGGATTTTAGCCTTAGAAAGTGATGACTGATGGAGTGAACAGTGAAGAGAAATGCAATGGGTCGCAGGAACATGCATTATCTAGATATGTGGACATGAAATGAAATCTTGAACAGACAGGGAGTCGTACTGTAAGAGCAAGTGTCCTTTGACAAACTTTGGAAATCAACTAATATAAATAAATATATATTAATTATATTTAATAATTAAAAATTAATTTTATAAAAATCAAAGTTTTAAATTATGGTCACAATTTCGTGGCAATACTTAATATTGTAAGAAATTGTAAATAAATAGGGCTAATGCAGTTATAATTGCTCTAAAAATTTTAATGTTGCAATTGAAATTGTAGTCACACATTGTTTTATTTTTTTTGTACAAATTACAAGTGTCTTTTATAACAAGCAATCAAACTCCAATTAGATATGACTATTATGAACAACAAAACTTTTTTTTCGAATATTTAATGTAACTACATATTAAATATTTGAACTTAAAATTATTGATTAAACTAAAATAATCTCGCATTAGACACTGTCTTTTAAAACCTTGATGAAAATTAATTTTGTTAAATTCCAAGTAAACATTGTGACTAGCTAGGAGAGTGGTAGATTAGTTGATTGAAATTAATAAGATGACATATGGGTTTTGAAAACAACAAAGTGGGCACTGATTGATGCCCGAGGGGGAGTGTGATAAAATGATTACCCCTCGTGCGCTCTATGGGAAAAAAGTTCCTGCTGCTGAATAAACAGACAAAAACCTATTTTGTCTGCCATCCATGGCTCTCCTCTCTGATATATTGGTCTGTCTCTTCAGAGCAGAGCCCTTCTCATTATAGCCTCTGTTTCCTTGCTGGCCTTCATTTTCTTTATCATGGGGACGCAAATCAACAACTTCTTGCCTTTTTGGAATTGGAACACAGATTCTGTGGGCAAAAATAATGCCAAATTGAAAGAAAAAAAAAAGTTCTCGGAGAGTCGTGGCCAAATTTATTCCACTTTCATGCAAACTCATCTCTTCCTTTTTTTCTTTTTTTTTTCTCTTTTGGGTATCAAGTTAAAAATAAATTTACTTCAATTAATATACAGATATGTGTAGGAGTTCATTAATTGCATCGATATTATATAAAATACTTGGTAAACAATTAGAACCAAAGTGAATCATCTTCAAGTGGGAAGATCCAGGAATAATATTATACAATCTCAATTGAAATGTGGCCAATTCACCCTCTTCTTAAGGATTTTTTTTTACGGGGTTTGAATCAGGAACTTCCTATTTAAGAGTATTTTTATACACATTCTCACCATGCAGACCAAGTTGGTAATTATTGGGCCAACTTCCTTGGATACATGTGACTTTCAATTATACAATATATATCATTTAATTGTAATTAAATTTATTTTATATTTCAACACTTTTTTTATTTTGATTTTGTCACTTAAGCAAATATCAAGGATATAATTAAGTAATAATACGGTGAGTAACTGACATTTTTGTTTCTCAAATGAAAATCGTCTCTTATGTTAATAAGAAATGTTAAGTGTTTATTAATCAACCCATTCATTAAACCCATTATGGTTGGTCTAATAGTAGAAGATTTGAATAATTATATGAGATTTTAAGTTCTAACTTTAGTATGTCATTATACACAAAAAAAAGGATTTGATATAATGTGACAAAAAAAGAGAGATAAAGAAAAATTAAAAGTATCAATTGAGTGTTTCATTTATTTGAATTTCCAAAAATCATCACTGTTTAATGTTTATTTTTATCCCACTTACATGGGTGCTTTGTTTGGTACAATTGTGCAGAAACTACACAGTATTCGTACCGGTTGTAATTTCCATAGAGGTAGCTAACGATGGAAGATGTGAGGCACATATGATAATGATATTAGCATCTGTTAAGATTTAAACGATGATGATTCGTTTCGAATGAATATCTTCCGTAGAATACTTCAGTGGAAGTGACAGCGCAACTGTCAGCATGGGTTGTTCTCGCTGCCAGAAGATAATGTGCAAGAGAGGTTAACAGGCAGTAGCCTGCACAAGCAGAGTCACAATACATGTAGTACCATGCAATACGCGTTCACTGTTTTCATTTTTTACTTTTCTTTCTTCTGTGCCTGTCAACTGTCAATATGTTTACGCCATGGACCCATTGGTCACAACGTGTCACTTCTCTATTTGGGTTATGCAGGACCACGCCACTGTACTCTCTCAACGACGTGTCAACCATCTTTGTGTGAGTAAGGTTGGTCCAAGAATAAAATTATTAAGCTTTAAGTTTATCAACAAAAAATTATTTATTATTAGTTTTTATAAAATAAAAAAGATATATATGTTGATAAAAAGGTTATATATGTTGACAAAAAGACTTAATATATAAATTTTTTATTTAAAATAAAAAAAATCTCTTTTAAAGTTTACTTTAAGTTTGACTCAACATTAAGTTGGTCTTGTGTGTGAATTCAAAAGAAGGTTTGCTAAATTAATTTTGTAATAATCAAATGTCTATATTTTTATAAAATCAACTTTGACTATAGTTAAAATCAATTCTCATTATTTTTACTATGAAACCAAACACACTTTATTAGTATCAACAAGGTCGGCCATTTTTTTCCACCTCTTTGCACAACATAACATAGTATTTATTCTTTTTTTTTTTTGTTAAATAAAAGTGGTATAATGAAAAAACATCTCTAATAATACCAAGTAGGACACTAATTGCATGTTGAGATTGCCAACAAATGCTCATTTAGAAGATTATTACATAGGCTTGAAAACACAAGCAGTTTTATAAGTTGTAACTACTCCACTAGCTAGTCCCTGAACTCCAAGGAATCTCCCTAAAGAAAATTGTTTATAAAGCGAGATTTTAATGGCTACAAGAGAATTGAACCCAAATCCATGGAGAAAATGAAAATTAATTATTGATTCTTAACCATTTGTAACAATCCTAGCATTCGTTGATCATATATCAATCTTTATTCACCCAAAAAAAAAACTATTCACTGTTTTCCAACATATCATTATATGTTGCACAATATTAATGGCATGTTGAGAAGTGTTAGCGACACATTTTTTAACTTAGTCTTTATTATTAGAGCTGTCAAAATGGGTTTCAACCCATGAGCCAACCCGACTCACCACGCGTTCGAGCCGGGTTGGGTTGGTAAAATTTGGCTCACTTGAATGGTGGGCCAAATTGAACCCGGCTCCCTTGGCTCACGGCTCACCCAGGTTGAACCCATGGTGAGCCTGGTAACCTGGGTGAGCCTGGTTGGCTCGCGAGTTGAAGTTTTTTTTTTTTTTTTAATATAACTTACTATACTAACTTTGTAAGTAATTAAAATAGGTAAAATATAAACCCAATTATGTAATTCTATTCCAATCATAATAAAGGAGTAATATACTAATTTATCTTTTTATATATAAATATAGAATTAGAATGTAAATATGACTTTCCAAATTATTAATATATATAAATTGTGAGACACAATATAATAAACCTATTGATACTTTGGTTTTCATTAATCGCATCAAAATTTTTATCACTTTAATTTTATTTTTGTATTTTTTTTATACTTTTTTAATTATGTATTTTATTTTTTTATTTTTTTAAATTTAGGTGAGCCAACCCGTATAACCCACCAACCCGTGGTGGGTTGAGCCGAGTTGAACATTTTTTAGCTCACCAAAAAAGTGAGCTGGGTTGGCTCACTTTGACAGCTCTATTTATTATTTGTTAAAATTTATTAAAAATTACAAAATTATGAATGAGACTCATTAAATAAGAAGTGAAATCCACATAAATTTGTAATTTTCAATAAATTTTAGACAATAATAAATGGTGTATTTAAAAGAGTGTGTTAGACAATGTTACTAGTATTTCTCATGGTGTGTTTGGTTGAGAAGAAAGAAAATAGAGAAGAAAGAAAACATGAATAATGATGTACATTTTTTTTTTGTTTCGTCGGAGAGAAAGTGAAAGAAAAAGAGAAAAAAATTAAATATTTTCTTTTTTTCTATTTTTCCTTTAATTCAAATTTAAAAATTCTCGCCTCTTATTTTCCTTCTACCATACTAAATAGACCCTAAGCTTCCATATGAACGAATCTATCTACAATTTATTTTATAATATAAATACTTGTGTAAATATTTGGAAGAATTTATAAAAATAACTTAAGAAATGTTTATTAATTGTTTTGATTTGTTTCAATAGTTTTTTTTAGATAATCTATAAAAACAACTTATAACTTATATAAAACAATTGAACTACATTTTCTTTGTTTTTATTATAAAAATAACTTATAAATAAATGGACATTTGCGGGTGGTCCAATAATGGCCCAATAGCGAGTGGCCTGATAGGCCCAACAACAATTACTAGGATAAACTCTGATACCATATTAGAATTTATGGTTTAGTACTAAGAGAAAACAGAGAATTGGGAAATTTCTAATATGCAGAAAAATAAAATGTATTGATAATGAAAAGGGTAAGTACAAAGTGACTACTCAAGCGTTTATATAGACTCCAACTAACTATACTTCTAATAAAAATTATTTACATTTTAAAAATAAAATTACTATACATAAATAAATACATAGTTAATTATTGTGGAAAGGAAAAAGATAACCATAAACCCTTGTTGGTATAAGACAAGTGCTGCATGCATTTGAAATCATTGGAGGCTTCACTCAGTTTGGCTAAGGCATCGATCCATTTATCCGTTAGTCTCAACAGACACATATATAGTCCTCTTATTTGCATTTACGATATAACAAACGAAATGCAAATGGTATATAAATAGATGTTGAAAAAGACAGAACGATCATCTCCTTTATCCTTAATTTGTACCCGTTCGCTCAAAAAAGCATCGGTTAAATAATAAAATAAAATGGCATTTCACAAATTGTTTTATCATTTTATAATAATATAATAAAATAAGTTCTTTATTATGGAAATTTTAACTTATTTTAATTTATTTTTTCAGCAATATATTTAAATTTTGTCCTATAAAAATTACTTCTTTATATTCGCCCGTACAATTCAGCCTTGCAATTCACACATGCGTCGTACGGGTTTACGCTCCAACAAAAATTACAAAAAAAGAAAAAATATTACACCGTCAACATTTATCATGAATCAAGTGTCCACATCGGCAAGCAACGGATCTTTCTGGCCGTCAGATCCGTTCCCGGGGTCATCAACAGCCGTGAGTAACTGGGCCCGGCAGGCCTGGTACTCCCAATCGGTGGTCCCAACCGTATACAGCATCAGGCCCGCACAACAAACCTGGGCCGACAGCAGGCCCAGCCAGAGCCCACAGAACCCAACCTCGAGCCAGAACGCAAGCCCAACGGCGACGGGCATCCCCACCAGATAAAACGCGCCGAGGTTCACGTTCGCCGCCACGTTCGGCCGCGCCGTCCCTCTCACCACCCCGCACCCCACCGTCTGTGGGCAGTTTCCGAGCTCGCACAGCCCCAAAATGGGCAGCGCCGCCGCCGTCAGCCGCAGAATCTCCCCGTCCCCGGTGAACATCCTCCCCCACCGCCACCGCATCGCCGACGCGAAAACCACCGCGGAGAACCCCATGACGGCGGCTAAAAACACCGCCACCACCGCCGACAGCTTCGCACGGCCACCCCTATTGGCACCAAGCTCGTTCCCCACGCGCGTCGACACCGCCAAGCCCAGCGACGAGGGAAAGACATAAATCAACGACGTCGTTTGAATTAAGACCCCCATTGCTGCCACGCTGGCAGTGGGGTCCACGAGGAACCCGCACAGCACGATCATGATCTCATACCACCACCACTCCAAGCAAACGGACACACAGCTCGGCGCGGCGAGCCGAAGCAGCAGCCCCCAGCCGGTCAAGCACTCTCGGCTCGGCGCGCTCCACGTGGCGCGGTGGACCCCGCTTATGCAGACGTAGAGGACTAACAAACACAGAATCGAGAAACTCGAGGCGGCGGAGGCGGCGGCGACGCCGGCCACGCCGCGTTTGGATAAAACCAGATTGAAGGGTAAGTGAAGGAGCGTTCCGGCGAGGGACGCTAACGTGACCGGGTGGGTGATGTTTTGCGCGCGAAGGTAGACTCTGATTGGGTGGAGGAAGGAGTTGGTGAGGAGGTCGGGGAGGAGGAAAACGAGATACGTTTGTGCCATTTTGGTGATTTTGAGGTCCTGGTGGAGTAGGAGGAAGATCTTGGACATGTTGAGCCAGAGGAGTGAAATGGGGATTGAAGAGAGTGTTAGGAACATGACGCAGCGTTGGAGGGTGAGAGAGAGGAGTTTTGGACGCTTCGCTCCGAAGGCTTGCGAGCACAGTGGCTCCATGCCGAGGGACAGGCCCGAGAGGACGGAGTAGCCGGTGATGTTCGCCAACGCTATGGCCAGGGAACCTGCCGCCAGTTCGGTGTCTCCGAGGTGGCCCAGGAAGAGCATGGACAGCATGGAACGTGCGTAGAAAATGAGACCCGTTAGTGCTGTCGGGAACGCCACCTCCCACAGGGACTTCGCTTCGCCTATCACGTCCCACATTGTGGCACGTCTTCTGGCCTCCGAGCTTTGCTTTTCCGTATCATCCACGGCTTTCGCGCCCCTACTAGGCTTCGACTCGCACATGTTGAATCAGTGTTTTGGAGGACTCAACACTTCCGGGTTGATCCAACTAGGGTATGAATGAATTAATATATGATGTTGGAAGAGGTGTGCTGTGTGATGTGAAACTGCCACTGCACGGATATACACGGACACACTAGACTTGTAAATTAAAGAGGACTCTGTTTTTGGTGGATTGATGGCTGAAAAGGAAACAAGTGACGAAATAGGTGGATGGATGGATACAGGAAACTCCAAAGGAATTACTGCGTGGGAGGGTGTGACTTGTGAGAAGGATGGCCGGGTATAAATAGGGATTTCAATTTCAGCCGAGCAATCATTATCATACATCCACTTACTCTTTTATCTTACTTTATTTTTTTATCACATCATCTATTATATTTATTATTTTTTCTTTTTTTTTTCAATTTTTTTCTCTATTTTTCTCTTCTTTTTACCTATACACCTAAAAAATAAGATGTATATTGACCTTTTTTCCATTCCAGCGTGGTTTTCCTGTTTAACATGTGAAACACTCCTTTACTCTTATAAAAAAAAAAAAAAAAAAAGATACAATACTATATATATTGTTCTGCAATCAAAATTGAAGTTTTACCTCACTAATATACATTGACATTTAATGGAATCTTTGTTATACAAATTAATAAGATAAAACTCTAATTTTAGTTAGAAAACAAATATATATATATATGTGTGTGTGTGTGTGTGTGTGTGTGGGGTTTGTGCTCCCCTTCCTTCAGCTATGAAATGAACGGTTGACATAAAAAGTCAATTTTTTTTTTTACATGCTTATGTTTTTTAACGAGTTTGAAGCCCGTGCGTGAGCGTGGCTATAAAAATTCTACATCGATACGATAATTATACTTATACGCTTATTTTATTTTTCCATCTCATTTTCTATCTTTTTTTTATATTTTTTTATTATATTACTTATTACATCTATCATTTATTATTATTATTATTATTTCACTATTTCTATCTTTCCTCTACTTACGTGTACCCTAAACTTACGTATACCTTAAAACAAGATGTACATTAATCGATACTCATATCAAAAGTATCACCACTAAGCTATGGCGCTCAAACTCAACTGCTTTGTATTTTAGTTGAGTAATATTTTTATAACACTCAACAAACACGTAAATTATGTTCATTACTTTATTTAATTTTTTTATCACATCATATCACTTATAATATCTATTTTTTTCTTTTTTATTTTTCTCTCTCTATATGTATGTCTATTGGTGTTCATGCATCAATTTTTTTTATTTTCTTATTTACCGTAAAATTTATAGAAACCTTTTAAATGGTAATTATTTTCTCACAGGGTTACACCCTTCTGGTAAGATGTGTGAAACGCATGAAATGAAAAATAGAAAGAAAAATGTTATAAACAGTGTGATAAAAGAAAAAAAATAAAAGAAGTATAAGAAAATTTACGTATAAAAATGAATATGTTAATATAAAATAGTATTCTATCACGATGTTACCGTAGTACTGAAAGGAACAATTCCCGATAACGGAAATGTTCTGTGCCAGTGTGCCTTTGATATTTGCTCAGTTAGACTGCCGTCAGTCATGTCAAGCCTTGTGAGTCCTCTCATAGGCCGATTGTATAAGCATTTTGGTTTTTTTCTTGGCAAAATGACTGTAAAAGCCTTTAATTTCTCGGTACTTACTTTCTTGTTTCATGAAAGATATTTTTTAACACAAATGTAGAAGTGTAGAACCACAAAAATTATTAATTTATAGTGTATTTGGTTTAAAAGGGTAGAAGGAAAGCATTTTAATGAAAAGAAAAGGAAAAAAAAAAAGATGAAACTTCTTTATTTGGTTTAGTTTAAGAAAAAGAAAAAAGATACCTTATTTAGTTTTTTTAAAAAAGAGAAAAATAGAGACAATATATTATTATATTCTTATAAATAATATCAGTTAGCCTATATAATTTAAAAATTATAAATTATTTTTCTTTCATTGAAATCTTTTCAATTTTGAAAAAGAGACTAAAAAAGATTTTTTTTCCTTTCATTTTTTCTCCCTTCCTCTACAAAATTCTTAACCAATGTAAAATTAAAAAAAAAATTCTCTTTTCTCTACTCCTTCATTTCCTTCCAGTTAAATACACTATTAACGTTAGAATATATTTTTTATGTTAGTATATTTATCTATGTTTTTAAAACCGGACCGGTCATTAAACCGGTTAAGATACTGGTTCAAGGTTTAATGGTTCAATCGTGGTCGAACCGGTATTAATAAAATAATAATAATAATTAAATAATACATAAAATAATATTAAAAAAAACATAATACCATAATTTTATAATACTAAAAATTAAAAATAAAACATAATTTTATAGGTTCTTTACATTTACAATACCTACAAAAGTACAAATCAAATATGTCATGATACTTAAGTATAAGTTTTAACTATACACATAAACATTTATTAATAAAAATAAGTTTATATTCAAAATAAAAAAGAAAATGATAAATACTTTAGGTTGGTTTTTATTTTTTTAAGAAAAAAATCAAAATAATATTGTATTAAGCATTTTTCTTTGACCCGTTGTGAATCGGTTTTAGCCGGTTTGCGGTTTACCGGTTTGACCAGTTTTCCTGTTCTTTGACCGGTTTTTCTTCAGGCCGGTTCTGTGGTTTATTTGAACCGGTCAGGTGACCGGTTCACCGATTTTCCGATCCGACTGGCCAGTCCAATCCGGTTTTCACAACACTGATATTTATAAAGATAAAATAATTATATACCGTATCAGTGTCAATTCTTTAATGTTGAAATAATGGAATTACTTCTTGCATTCATCTTGTCCCTCCCGGGGTAACTGCGATTTCAAAATAAGTAAAACTTCTAATAAATTGCTTTTGAGTTTTTATTAAGGTGCAGTTACTTCTACATAAAAAATAAAATAAAATTCTAGAAGAAGTAATAATTAAAGTACCGCTTTATTCACTATGGTGCTATTGATACCAATACCATAGTCAAGTACGGGCATTTGACTTCAACGCACTAATTATATTCATAATGAACCCATCAAAACAAAGAATGTTTTGATTCCAGTAATTAATTAGGTTGTTAATTGATCCATTACATTAGCCTAGAAACGTCTTACGTATTGCACAATGGTTATAGTTAATTAAACGCAAAAATAACGGAAAACCTGTCACAAATTAGAATATAATCTTGCGGGTCAAACGCTAATTAATGTTCTGTCATGCGTTTCCTTTTAGAATGGCAAGTGATCTTGCGCGTTTGTTAATTTAATTGTAGAAGTAAAACACATAAAAGACAATATTTTTTTCCGGGGGACAACACGGCACATAAACAAGATATACGTATTCCTAAAATTTTGTCAGCATTTTTGTGCTTTTATTGCTTCCTTGATCACGCATCAAAGTCAAATTAGGTTCGACTTTGGCCAAAAGTTTGGAGTTGATAGAATGAAAGTAATGCAAGCAAGGTTGGAATTTATATGCCTAATTTTTTTTTCTATAATTTATTAGTTGTTTTGGCTATAATTTTTATTTGCTTCAAATATTAATTATTGATAATAAAATAGGTGAATATGGATTAGGCACTAATTAGTGGGTTCATATCTTAGTCGATTTGATTTTATAAAGAATCTTTCTACTTTATACTGCAAACAATAAACAAATAATGAGATAGCCTGGCACGTGAGGGTCACACATAGAGTGTGACACAGTATATTCTTTTTTCTTTTCTTTTTTTTTAATTTCTGTGAGACAGTAGATTCTATTCGTTCGGTCCGGCCCAGGCTTGTCTGCTGAATTGTGAATTGGGCCTACACCTGAGACCGTAAAAGGGATCATTTCTTTTCTTTTTATTTTTCAAAGAAAACAAAGATAAACTAGACAAAAAGAAAAAGACAAAGATAAATGAGTCATGAATGAATGTTACAATTAATATAAAAAAAAAAACAGATAATTATCACGCGTTTTAAATTAATTCTCATATTATAAATTTGAATCTCCATAATTAAAAATAGAATAATTTTTAGGTTAAATTATGACGTAGGTCCCTAAATATTTAGGTAATTTTTAATTAAGTTCCTATATTAATTTTTTTAATTGAGTCATTAATCTTTTAAATATTTTTTAATTTTGTCCCTAGGGTTAAATTGCTGTGAATATTCTATTAATTTGGAAGAAATATTTCCTGATGAGGACCCAATTAAAAAAAAATATTATAAGGACCTACTTAAAAATTATTTGAAAGTTCAGGGACCTACTCAATAGTTTAACCTTATTTTTTATTTTTTTTATCTTGATTTGCCTTTGTTTTATTTTAGGAAAAAGAGAAAATTATAGAAAGGGACAGAAAGCATCTCTCAATATTTAAATGTTATCGCATTATTATTATGTAGTTAAAATTCTAGGGACTTCAGCATTGACTTGAATAAAACACAGTAGAATACTCGCGTAGATATAATTTATACAATAAATTAAGTTATTTAAGTTAAATGATTATATAATTTTTTTGTATCATGTGATTTTAGTTCCCAAATTTTAAAAATTTACAATTTTAGTCTAACCGTTAAGTGTCCATTCATTGACCGTTAATATCTCAACATTGACTATGATGTGATATTAGTTTGTTAAATATTATTTGTCACGTATTCAGTCTAATGTCACTTCATAGTTAACTTTGAGACATTAACAATCAACAGATAAATATTTAATGGTTAGACCAAAATTGCATATTTTTAAATTTAGAGGACTAAAATTATAAAATTAAAAATACATGCAAAGTATTTATTGGTTTGTCGATAACTAATATTTGCTTGAGAATTTGGCTAACCACTTTTAAAGAGGTATCTTCTCTCAACTATATATATTTTTTTCATCTACAAGGCTTAAACCTAAGACCTTATTGATCTAACATAATATTAGCAAATTAAAAGTTAAACTATTGAGTAGGTCCTGACTTTAAGTAATTTATTAAGTCCATGTATTATTTTTTTAATTAAGTCTTTAATCTTTGAATTTTTTTTTAATTTGCTCCTTGGAACAAAGAGTAATTAGACGAAAGTTAACTCCAGGGACCCAATTTTTTTATTTTTTTAAAGATTAAGGACTCAATTAAAAAAATTAAACAATATTTTCTCAATTTTTTTAAGTAAATTTTTAATCAATATTAATTATAATGAGATATATTTAATTATCATTAAAATATAATTTATTAATCAAAATTTATTTTTAAATTTTAAGATTAAAAAATTAAAATGCTTGTATTTTTATATTTTAATTTATATGTTTTATTACTAATAAAATGATCTTTTCTTAAATAATTTTTAAAAATATATTTATATTTTTTTGTATATTTATAAATAGTCATGTAATGCTAAAAAAATTAATTATCACATGAGTGAAGCATAGACAAAAAATTATGCGTAAGCGATGGTTTTTAATCCGAACAACAAAATGCACAACAGTTAATACAACATTGAAATAAATGTAACGTCTTTTTAGTGATTGTGAGAGATGCCTAAATGTTTCCAAAGTAACTTCTTCTTAGCAAAATTCAGGCACGATACTTTTGAAAACACAAAACAAAAGAAAAATATGTCATGCCTGCAAAAATGTTATTCTCTTCAATTCCTTTAATTAAATATCTCTTTAGCGGAAAATTAAAATTATTAAAGTTTCAAGACTCCTGGACTATATAGACAATAAATAAGAGTAATGATGGGAGTCAAGGACGAAACATAGGCAAGAAATAATGGATCAAAAAAACAAACGAATAATTAAAAAGAAGTTTTATATGGAAAAAGAGGTTTTGCTTATTAAGTTGTTTCTGGAAGGAGGAATATTGGTTGATAATTTATTGAAATAAGATGAAAATAGCTTATTGAAAATATTATAAGTTTCAATCATAAATTACTTTAAATATGATTTTTAAAAAAATTATTACAAAAGTCAATAATTTTATCATATATAATAATTTATGATTAGATGCAGTCCAATATAAAAAATCTTTATACGGTTAGTACATTCTAATTAATTCAAATATAAAAAGGAATATTAGCTTTAATTAATTAGCGCATGTCAAAGGATGATTAGTATCTCACATGCAGTAGGGCATAATAAAACAAATCTTAGTGAAAGGAAAGTCATTATTTCGAAAATTGGGAAATTTCAAAATTATAATACACTGCCACAACTTAGCTACGGATTAGTTAATAGAAAGAAAGTAAGTTCAAACTAAACTCCATAATTTGGGGGGGGGGGGGGGGGGGAGAGGAATGGAGAAACAAAACCTCTTTTTAAAGCATTAGCGACCTCCAATTCCCCGCAACCATTGCCTTGCCAATTGTAATAGCTAAGTAACCTTTTCCTCCCTAGGGATAGTTTGTTCTCGTATATATCTTGATCCCATGTTTCCTTTTCTTTCCAAATTAAAACATGGACAAAACAAGAAAAACATAACGTTACAGAAGGACACGTCGTATCCAACACCGAAATGACCTTGGTCTAGTACAAAATTCACTGTCTTAGCTTTAGCTAGGAGGACACGGGTGTGTGCCTATCAGTAGACACGATCATATGACCATGCCTTGATCAGAAAATATTCTTTAATTTCACATTGTCGTGTGTCTCTTACAGGAGTTGCCTTTCGATTAAACACTCGGTTGTGTTGGTTCAACCCACGATATATTGTTTTTCTTTACTTTTTATTATAAATATTAAATTTCTAGCCCTTATTGCCACTTTTCATGCATCATACTAGGATTCAAATCTTTGTCCCAACAAAATACTGACATGTTTAGCACGAGTTCATTACATGATTAACACGATAAAAACACAACCTCTATGAAAATTTATTCCACAAAATTCATGTATAAATCGAGTTTATTTGATATTAATCATTTGTTTTAATTTATGTGTTCCAACCTTATTATATTGTTTACGTTTATTATATTCAGCTTATAAAAATGTGCTTAAGGTATAAAGGTATCAAAATGAATTGAATTTGATGGATTATACCAATGAACATAATAAAATATAAAGGTCGAACTAAGAAAAAAATTAAGCTTAAATATATTCTAGCACGATTTTAGTTGCCTGCAAGGAGCAAGGCTTACTAGCACAAGGTGCCATCAAATATTTACATGATATATGAAAGGTTTTATATATCGTCATTCTTTTTAATGTATAATGATGTCTGTATCACAAGTTTTTTGTTGAATGCCCGTTAAAATTTACAAATATATGTACGTAAAAGCAATTGAAATGGTAATGTATATATAAAAAAAAAATCATTTCGGCCCTTGACATTTTTTTTTTATGTATTTTACTTATAAAAATACTATGTTGTTTTCTATTTTCAAAAGTTTCTACAAAAAACAGTGAAAATAAATTTTTATAATATTGTGACATTTTTATAATTAAAAATAAAAATAGAAAATATTTTCTTAAACAAAGCAATCTCTTGAATTGATATCTTTAATGGAGAATAGAGGAATGTAATTAAAATGTGTAGTATGTATGAGCAATTTTTTTGTTTTTTGACAGTATGTATGAGTAATGTTACTCTAAATGTTCACTTGTTTAAAACATAACTATGCCTATATACTTACTATTGTACAGGGATTAATTATCATCTTGGTATTTAATTTTCTTCTTTTAAAAAAATTACCAATATTATTTACTTTTTTAAAGACAATTAGACAAAACATGTAAAAGGATAAAATTATAAAGAGATCATATTAGCGAATGCTAACAGATAATATATAGAGGAGATATATTTAGTAAGAGAATTTTTTTTATGTGTGAGAGAGAAATAAATATTGATAATTAGATTTTATTATAAATGATGAAAATTAAAATATGTATATGTGTGTGTGTGTGTGTGAAAATAGGTTATGCATTGACAGTGTAAAACGATTTTACACTGTTATCCAATCACAAATCATCATGTATAGTAACTTTGTTGACTTTTACAATAACTACTTTAAAAGTCATGTCAACAATGATTTTTGATTGGTTGACAATGTAAACATTTTTACACTGATAGTGCATAGCCATTAAACTCTCTCTCTCTCTTTATATATATATATATATATATATATATATATATATGGTCAGGATCTGTTGACACCATGTGTTAAAATTAGTCAAATTACACCTTCAATAACTTTTTGTAGAATGCAAATTTAACCAATTCAACCGTTGAATTGTGTGATATTATTTTCATGATCATGCATATCAAATTTCACATCATTTAGACTTTTATTGATATGTTATCTAACATTGAATATTTACATATATTTTAATATCATATTGTACGTTAAAATAAAGTGATGTGATGAACTACTAAATAATTTTAGAATCATATGAAATTTTGTATACTTAATCTAATTAATAAGAACATCAAATTCAACGGTTGGATTAGTTAAATTTGCATTCTATAAAAAGTTATTAAATGTGTAATTTGACTAACTTTGACACCTGGTGTCAACGGATCCTGACCCAAATATATATATGTCATGTAAATTTTTTAAAAAGTCTCATTTTTTAAAGTGATCAAATGACTTACATTACTCTTCTTCTTCTTTTTGACAGGTAGAAACTTATTTCGTTTCCATGGAAATAGGTAGTGTTTGTTATTCTTCTTATTATCATATAAAAATAATTCTCTTAATAGCTACATCCTCATATAGGAGACATATCAAATAAATATTGATAATTAAATCTTATCATAAATATTGGTCAAGATTAAAACACATGAGCCATGAGTTTTTAAAAAAAAATTGTGACTTTTTAAAGTAATTATCTAATTTTAATTATAATTATTCATATATAGTTGTACAATCAAAATTTGTTTCCTTGCACTCTCATATAAAATTGTAATTATGTAACTTTAATTTTGACTATTTATATATAGTTGTACAATCCAAATTGTACAGTTTTTTTGTTTGGATTTTTTTGTAACGAAAGAAATCCAAACTTCACTCTCATATAAAATTTTGTGTATGTGTGTGTTTAGATAACTAGTAGCTTATTTAACTAACTTATAAAATTGTTTGACTAAATTAAAAGTATTTAGTAAACTAACTTATAGTTTATAGCCAGTAGCTTATTATTTTTTTAATCATATTTTACATTAATATTTTCATACAATTTCATTTTACCTTTTCACATTAAGTTTAAAATCCCTTTTCACCTCCCCATCCAAACAAACATCTCTGAATCGTCATCTTGTACACAGTGCCTAGTGATTGAAGTCAGTGAGTACTTCACTGAAATTTTCTCTATTTACGGTATGGATTTTTACTTGACTTGTTATTCCTTTACTTAACTTCTAATATTGTAAATAATGTCTAACTTATTCTCAAAAGAAAAAGACGAATAATGTGTAACTTATTAATGAAAAATAAAAAATACAATGTCAAAATATTGATTGATGCAATTCAAAAGTATGAATATGCAAGAAATAAATATAAATTGTTTTAATTATTATTCTATTGTTAAATATTTTTAGGTTAAATATGTTTTTGCTTCCTGTAAAATATGCAAATTTTGGTTTTGGTTCCTATAATTTTTTTTTTATGGTTTTCATTTCTCTAAAATCTAAAATCAATACTTTCAGTCCCTATCATCTTATGACATCGGTTAATTGTTTATGTATCTAATGAAAGGTCACATGGCCATTCCAGGTGACACCTAATAAAGTATATGTAATGTCATACCAACACGTGACTCCCAAATAAATTTTGAGCCCTAAAATAAATTTTATTTACTTGTCGTGAAATGAATGTTAAGAATTAAAAATAATGAGTTCAAATTTTGGAGGGTTGAAAAATTAAAGAAATTTTTTTACAAGAATCAAAATTAAAATTCACTCATTTTACGAGAACCAAAAACAATGATTTCAAAATTTAGCAAGATGAAAACCAAAGAAAAATATCTTAGGACTAAAACAAAAATTCGCTCAGTTTACAGGGACCAAAAACATATTTAACTTAATATTTTTTAGCTTATTTTTTCATATTATTACATTCTTTATTTTAATGTTTAATAAATATTTTATGTTTAGAAAATATTGATAAGAATTTGAAAATTATAAAAAACTAAAATTATAATTATCTAAAAAGATGTTTTTGTCTAAAAATTAGAATTTATACAAAGTCATATGAATATGTATTTTTATATCATTTTATATTTTTCAACTAGTCCAACAGCTAACTTTTTCAAATACTTCTAATTAAATAGACTAATTTATCAGCTTTCAACTTTTCGCTAATAGATTTTCAGTCTTCAGTTAATTAATTAGTTTTGCCAAAACCAATTTTAGGAAAGCAATATATGTATTAATTATTAAAATATCAAAATTTTTACGAAAACTAAACACACTAAAAAATAGTCCTCCCACTTGATAAGTGACTAGATTGACAAATTTGTTCAATTTTTTCATTCATTAATAAAAAAAAATCCCTTAAACACAGTTGGATGAAAAAGTTTAGAAGAAAAAAAAAGGCAAAATTAATATTTTAGTTTTTAAAACTTTTACCCTTTTTGCTAAATTTGTTTAATAAAAGGATAATTTTTTAGACGGTGCAAAGTTAGACGACTAAATTTTAAAATTAAAAAAAGAAAAAAGATGAACTTATATGCGATTACCAAATGATGAAAAGTACGTGTTTAATAGCCACTCAAAATTAGTTTTTCTTCACACACATTTTAATGTAAAATTTGTTATTATCATTAATTTCAACTTACATTTTAATTATGTTCAATAATTTAAAACTATTTTTCAAAATTAATTATGAAAGAATTAGATTATTTTTTATCAAAAATATAAAAGGAATGAAAAATTCATCTTAAGAAATTTTTTACTAATTTATTTGATAATATTTAAAATAAAAATAAAATAATATTATCATTTTATTATGTCATAAATTATCATATAATCTTATGACTATTCCTTATTTTTTTAAATATATTTATAAAAAAATATGTTGTTGACAATACGTCATTAACTTATTTTCATACCTTATATTTATTTTTTTAATTCCACACACTTATTTATTAAATATTTTGTCCTTATATTTTAGACTCGTACGTGCAAAGCCTGACAACGATGACGATGATTCTTGCTATGAAAATCTGCTTGGGTTACTACAATTTTGGTGGACCCCACCAGGTAGCTAGACAGGAAGGGGAAAACGTCAGCAAAAGCAACACTAAACTAAATTTGGGGAACTTCCCTCTCATATGTCCAAACTCGCCTTGGAATTTATTTTTTAACGTCCCAATTCCGAAACACTACATTGCCTTTTGGTTTGGCTAATAAAATCTCCCAAGCAAACAAACTATAGTGTACTCCTTCAATTTTTTTAAGTGTTGTCTAAGATTTTTATATATAATTTTAAAAATATAATATTTTTTTTTATAAAATAATTTTGAATTTTTACAATAAACACATATTAGTTGTAAATATATAAATTAATTAAAAATTAAGTAAAAAAAAAGAAATAATTAATGTTATTTTAAATTTTAAAAATAAAGATAAATAAAAACAAAAATTTTCTAAAAAATTACAAATAAAAAGAAACGAAGAGAGAGTGTATATATCCATCTAGTTTCACGTCACACTAATGAACAAGGCCAGCCTCCACAAACCGCAACCACATATCTTGTTTCCCATTCCCCGTTTCACCTCACCCCTAGTAACAGTGCCAATAAATCATTGAAGTTCACCGAATGTGGCGTTATTGTTATCACTTATCAGGTCAGTAACAATAAAATAAAGAGTGAGGTAGATAGATAGGTATCAATATCACGCATGATTACATGAACATAGATAGAGGGCAGTAATGTGATTAGATATTGGGTAGGGTTTGAAAGTTAAAACGTTGGTGTGCAGCGTCCAAGTTGCCTCACAATGCACATGGCGGGGTGCGCGCAATTAACGGGACGGACCCTGCACCACGGGACGCTCCCGTTTTCACAAACAGATGGTTGGAAGGAAACATGAAACATCCTCTCATCAATTGGCCATATTAGTGCTATTTAGTATTTTACTTACCTTGTTTCTCTTCCTATCTGTCTTTGTCGTGTTGAGTTGTTGTGGTTAACTGTTATTGTCGCTTACACGGCTCACCGAATGTCCATTTTTCTGCTATCTCTGCATTTATTTGTAATGTATCATACGGACCTCTGTGCGTGAGAGAGAGCGATTAATAGAAGAAATTATTATATGGTTCAAAACAATTACCATGTGTCTATGATCTCAATTAATTTTTTGCATGACACATAATCGAGTTTTTTAATTTATAAAAAATAATTAATAAAATTCGGTTATGTATCACGTAGAGATTGTCCAAGACTACAATAATTCTTGATCATCTGATAATTTCTCAGTTAAGAGAGGACACATGAAATGGTCATAAGGATTATGGGTGATAGTCTAGAGACTAGAGAGCTCGTGAAGAAGATAGAACCACGTGTCAATGGTCTCAACTAGTCTTCACGTGACATATGTAATCGAGTTTTGTAATTTATAATAAATAATTAATAAAATTTAATTATGTGTTACATGATGATTGTTTGAGATTATAGTAGTCACCAATCATGTAATAATTTCTTAATTAAGAGAGGGAGGACACATGAAATGATCGTAAGTAATGGTTGGTAGTCTAGAGACTAAAGAGTGTGTGAAAAAGACTAAACCACTCGTCAATAATTTTGACTAATCTTCATATGTCATGTAATTGAGTTTTATTAATTATTCTCAAAAATTAAAAAATTTGATTATGTGTCACATGGAAATTGTCTAAGACAATCGTACTCTCCGATCATATAATAATTTCTTGATTAAGCACATGAAATGATCACAAAGGTAATGGTTAATTAAGATAGAAAGTGGTGATCATTATTTGTTTTTTGTCGTAGGGAAGGGAGTGTGACGCAAGAAGTCCCCACCACTCTTCATCTGACAGAACTAACAGTCTCACACTTGGGAGGCATCACTTCTTCTTTTTGTTTTCTACCACATGGGGAAGCTCACCCCTGTGCACATAAAGCAGTGTTGTTGTGTTGTGCCTCATTACTTCATTTTCCCACAGCCCCAAAATCTCCTCTCCACACTTCAGACCCCAGCGCCCACAAAACGCCAGGTATAATTTTTAACCACTTCTGCCTCCCCAAAATTTTCCCAATACAAACATTTCTGCCTCTTCGGTTATCCTCTTAAAAATCTTTCTTTTTTTGCTTTATTTTTGTCCTGCCTTTTGCATGCCTAGCTAAGTTTGGTTAGATATTTATGCCAACAATTAAGTTGCCTATAGTGTATGTGGAATCATGGGGAAAAAATGCCCACTTAAACAAGGTTACCAATTCAGAGTTAGATATGTCTTGAGCTGCAAAATATACATACATGTCTGATTAAGCTAAGGACGGTGCCAAAATAAAATTCAAAAGGTGAATAAAGCTACTTTATGCCAAGATTCTGAACCAATCACATTAAGTATGGCTATTATGTTGATGTGTCAATGTAAATTAACAGTAGGAGCATACCGGGCACTAACGCTGTGTTTGATACTGAAGAAGTAGCGAAGAAGAGAAGAGAACTGTGCGGAAGAGAAGAGAACGGCGGCATTTCTCTTTGTTTGGTGACACGGAAATAGCAACGAAGTTTTTAAATTTTTTGTAGGTCCCATGTCAAATTTAATCCGCCCAAAACTGCGAAGAAATACAACGTTGATTGCAAGTTTTTATTAATACCCTTGTCTCTTTTGCGAATATTGTGTGTAATATGTTAATCATATTCGAATATGTGTATACATATTCGAATATTGTTTTACATATTCGAATATGTATACGCATATTCGAATATATAAACACACATATTTGAATATGTTACATATTAAAATCTGAAATTCAATTTTAAAATTAAATAAATATATAAATAATTATTAATATATAAATATTTACTAATATATATATATATATATATATATATATATATATATATATATATTCGAATTTGAACATAGTGTATTCGAATATGCATATTTACTAATATGTATTCAGATATATATGCCATGCATAATCGAATATACAAGAATATATTCGAATACTGGGTGCAAAATCGAACATATATATATATATACGTAGTGCCATATATTCGAATATGGTAATCACATAATCGAATATATGGCATTGGTATGGCCATATATTCGATTATGTGAGTAACGTAATTGAATATATGTTACTTTTTGGACAAATATCACGGTAAAAGAACCAAGGATATAAGTGTAATTTTATTTTTTTATTCTAAATCCCCAAAAGTCAAAAAACAAACTTTCACTCTATTTCTTTTCTACTTCTCTCCAATCAAACAATCTCTATTTCTATTTATTTCTTACCTACTTCTCTTCTCTTCTACCTACTTTCTCTCCCTCTATTTCTCTCCTCTCTACCAAACACAGCGTAAAAGGGTAGAACTATGAGGGTTTGGGTTTGGGAAACAGGCTCATTCTTATTGGGTGGTCGGTGGGGTGGGACCCTGCTTCAGAAGTCATAGAGTGGGGGCATCTTTTTCTTGGGTGATGAGCATGCTATGGTGCGGCAATCCATAGCCACTTGATCATGGAGAGTGGAGACACATGAATTGGGGAGCCCTGTAGGATATCAACTTCTGCCTTTGAACTTTAGTACTGGTTTATTTATTGCTGATGCATGCACCCCTGATGTTGAAGAGTCTCACTTGTCTCAATTCTTCGAGTGGAGCTTATATATCTGTTAATACCAATTGATTTTAAAATAAATTCTAGAACTTATAATCTATCTCGATGTATTGCCTATTTTGAAAAACAATGTCAATTAGTTTAAAGATGAAATCTAACTTACCTCAGCATGATATAATCAACATAATATATATATATATATATTGGCTTCTTGTCATACATGTTACACATATGACACATCTAAAGGTGAAATAATGATAACTATTCGTGTACACTTTAACATGCCCTCAGCTGTGCTTGCCCGGTTACAAAGGATTCTCAGAGAAATTGGAGGGAAACATACCTTGTATGAGTCAAGGCAATTCTTGAAGAAAAACACAACATTTCAATTCAAACCAAATAAAACCCAATAGATCCTCGGTATCCTTTCCTTAGTACATGGTATACATGTCCATTACAAATGCAAAAGCAACAATATAATGATGAAACCGGGGGACTTTATTAATAGACGTCAAAATACAGAAAATAAATTTATAATTAATATCCCTATATCATGGCCAGATTATGAATTTGAAGTAACATATATTAAACGTTTTCGTTAAATAAACATTTTCCCTGTCGGAAGATGGGCAGAGATTTCGGAGTCTATTCCAGCACTGATTTAAGTGTGAGATCAACTCGCTTTAAAAAGGTCATAAATATTGCATTTTATAGTTTATCTTCTTGCCACACTTGCTTTTGTTTTGCTCCTTTAAGCGAATACGTTTTGTATTTATCTTCTATATATATACACATATACACATACATAGCGGCAAGCTATAAATAAAATAGTATTACCGCTACAAAGTATTTTCTTTTCTGAACGGTTGTGTATGGGGTCCAAGGTGCATTAATTGAAAGCAGATAACATTGATAATTCTTCACATACCTTTGAATTGACTTCACTTTTTTTTTCAGTTGGGTTGGCCATAAAGAGATTATAAATTTGACTTGTTGTAACTTAACATGGCCTTGGAAACTTTTCTTTCCTATTTGCCATTTCTGGTGGGGCTGTGGAATTCAATGTTTATATTTCACATATTTTCAAACGAAACAGAATTTCAATACCTATGATAGTACACTTGGCATCACCCCCAGACATAGTAAATAGCTAAAAGCAGGAACATTGATCATCAGATCCCCTTTTTCCTCCTATCAGATCACTTTTAGGACTCAGCTCACATTGCCAAAAGGCTTTGCACAAAGAAAAGGTTACTTAAAGGGTACATGAACACAACACAATGCACACCAACCTATATTGCCCTAGGGAGAATAATGGGGGGCGGGGGGGAGAATTAAGTTAAAATATAAGAATCATAAATCATAAGTCATAAATTTCAAATGAAATTTAGAAAAATAAGGCTATCTAGAAAAGAAAAAGGGCACGTGATTTATGAGAGGATGTCTCAGTCTCATCTCAGCAGGGTCTTTACTAAGCCAGCTACTTGCCTAACAAACACAGCTCATCCCCAGACCCCAGTTCATTAGAGGATCACATAATTCTCAAGGACGTGTACATGTCAAAGTTATACCTCAAAAAAGGGTATAGTACTGCTTCTTTAGCTGAGCTTGCAATTAATATAAAAGCATTATGCATGTACTTTTTAATTTAACATTATATGTATCTTCTTTTTCTTGCTTTTAGTCTGATTTTCCTTTTCTTTCTTACAGTTCCCTTCCTTACTTGGAAGCTATGTATGTTAGTATGGATGTGCTGTATTGTATCTTGCCAAAACTACCAGAGAAAACAAAAGCACTTCAAGTTAGAGAGACCCACACGCATGTCATATCCCACGTGGGACGCATTGCTGCACATGGCCACGAGACATTCTTGTCTAAATCACAAGATTGATGAACTTTCTTTAGTTTTCTCAGCTTTAGTCAGAAAAGCTCACCCTCACTGAGCCGTTTCACCCAAGCTTCAAGCTCTTGGCTTGTCACCCCATATATGTACACTGACGTGCTTTTCTATGGTACCACAATCCAACTAGACTTGTCATCTCTCATCATCACCTTTTCCTCTTCAGCCAATAAGCATTTCCAGTTTGACCACTCAATTTCCAGTAACAGGCAACTATGACTTGATTATTGAGAGGTAATAGTGGTTAGTTCAGCTTCTTACCCGACCATATAGTATATGAGAAATTATTAATCGAATTTTATAATTTATGATAAGAATTAATAATACTTAATTACCTATCATGTCGAGATTAGTTGATACCATAGTAACTCTAGACCATGTAATAATTTCTGATAGTATATACCCTACCCTAAAGAAAAGACAGAAATTTAACAGTGCATTCCCTATGGCAATTGTTGATTGCTACCATGTGGGGTAGCTTTTGCTTAAATGAGATTTTAGGGTTGTGTTAGATCCAAAATCCTGCTTCTTTTGCAGAGGTAAACACGAAGCGCGGATTCCATAAACATAGTAGAGATTGCTCTCTACCCCACATGCTAATTAGTGGTCCTGAAAACTGAAAATGAATGCTTTTCTGTGATAAGGTAGTCCATGATGAAGCATGAAATAAATTCCCAACCCTTCAAAGCTCACAAGACCCTCTTTCTGGATTAAATTTCTAGAGGTCTTACATTCTTTATGTTGGTCGAATAATAAAAAACGTGAAGTCAGCATCACCCATTATAACAATTGAGCATTACAAAGATGATCATGTGTTGACAAACTAGATATACTCATGTAGGAATCAAGGAACACTTTCACTAAGCACTAACCAGGCAGAAATTCAACCAAAATACAACGTGAAATGATTATATTTGGATATGGTTGGATTTTGGGGGGTCAGTTTTTTTTTTTTTCTTCTATTTTTTTCATCTCTTCTAGACACATGGCCTGCAATATGAAAAGGTTTATAATTAGCTCATATGGAATGAATCATTAAAGGATCATTCTGGTTGAATTCCATGAGACCATCAAAAGGTCCAAATCAGCTCCACCAAAATAAGGAACACATACGTATACATTAGTCAACATGAGCCTTCATTTTGCTTTAGTGAGTGATTCTCGCCTGTTTGTGATCTTGCTTGTGATTCAAAACCTCCTTACGGGGCGGAAGAAAAGTTATCTTGTTGAACAAAATTCCTTTGATGACTGAGTATGTGTTGTCTATTTTAACATCCTATTCAATTGCACAATATTCATAATACCACGAGACTTTTTAAGCGAAAATATATACATTTAAAATGTGGGATTACCAAGATACAGAAAGTTGTCAAATTAGTAAACATCATAGCAAGCTGTCAAAGAATAATTGAGGTCAAAGTTTGCTTGCTTAAGAATCTAATTTCACGAAAACTACTAGGAGATACATATATCTTTATCTAATTATTAGAGTTGAAAGTAACTATAGCTTGAAAGAGAGGTGTCAGTTGCACAGTGAGTTGAGGGGTTTTGGTCCTGCTCTTGCACATACACTAATTGCTTCAGGATGGATAGTGTGTGGCTTATGGCTCATTTACCTGTTGCTCTCACCAAGTTGTTTTATCTCCAGTCCCCAACTATCAATAAGGAGAAGTGTGGCCCGCACTCTGGAACCAACAATGCTAGCATCTTGTTAATATAAGCATCATCATCATCTTCCGTCTTTTCTTTCCATAGAATCCAAGTTACTCCTTGATTATTATATGGTTTCTGTCTAATCAGTTTCAATGTAGGAAGAAAAGGTGATATCAACGGGGGGTTGAGAGAGAATGATTGCCATATCCTCAAAGGGATATTTAAATAAAATATCTTCAACATGGCTTGGCTTATTAATAGTTTTCCCTATTAGCCGTAAATTTTAGGTGAAGAACAAGCCCTTTATTAATATGATTTTCTTTAAAGAAATAAAATAACTAATTTTTTTTCCTCCCATTAAATTACGCATCAAGCAGAATTAATTGCACATTTCTGCCGTAGCAAACGGTGCCTAAACTATTAATGATGATACAGCTGAATAGAAAGTGAAAGAAAAACAATATCAGTTATGAGAATCATAGGATCACATACAGCATAAAGAATAGATAGAGGCCAAAGTGTTAATTAATATATATATAAAATACATGTGCTGAATCTTGATATCTAGCTTTCACTAAGAAAGTTAATAAAGAATGTAATTACTGTACATGTAATTATTGACATCTAAGTGTTGACTAGTAGGTGATGCATTTTCTTTTTCTCCTTTTCTTTTTATTTTACTAATTAAAATATCTAAAGGTGATTGTTGGGTGGAAATGGACTATAGTGATGCATAGATTCATTTTGGGTTTGGTAGTTAAATAAGACCTAATCTTTGAGAAAGCATTGAGCCACGTTTGATACTTTGCTTGATAATAATAATAATAATGAGAAAAAAGGTCATACACTGACAATATAAAGCAGTTTTATACTGTCATTCAATTACAAATCATTATGTATAGTAAATTTATTGACTTTTACAATAATAGCCTTAAAAGTCATACAAATGGTGAATTTCAATTAATTGACAGTATAAAACTTTTTACATTAATAGTACATGACTATTAAACTCTAATAATAATAAATTTTGGAGAAACCGACTAAATGGAACTTCAAGCTTAGTGGGCCCAATCTAATTATAATTTCATTCTCCGTTTCTATTTCTTTTTGCTGAAAATCCACTGCAAATTTGTTATTTTTTTGGTCCAATTGTCGATACCAGTGCTAGAGTATTTCAATCATGTGGGTTTATGGACCCTAAAATCTATGGATTCGCGTGGGCTTCAAGCTTTTTACTAACTAAGCCTCATGCACCTTAGATGTACCCTATCAAGACCTGCTTCTCAAAAACAAAAAAAAAACTCTATATTTGATATCAATACCTTCCACCTGTTTCAAGTTTCAACCTCTAAAAATCTCTCTATTTTCTGTCATTCTTGCATTTTTCCGATATAAAAATCAGAAACTGATATGCTTGGGATTAGTGTCCAAAGTTTTAAGCTTTGGCATGTTAATTTCGTAAGGGTTTATAGATAATCTATTTTGTTGATGGATTTTTATTTCAAGAGAAAAGGATTTGTATCTTTTACTTCTTGAATAACAGGACATGATGCTCTTAAAAAATGACAATCTCTACAATAATAGTGATCTTATTTCCCATTGTTCTGTTTTGAGGTTAGATACTTAGCTAGATTATACAACACTATTAAACTCGACTGAAAATCAAGTTCTTAGGCAAATTATTCATCTTGAAAAAAGAGAAAGATACAATTTATTATATTATTCATCATAGAAAAAAGATACATTTTTTTTTTATTTCTAATGTAACTAAAGCACCTTATAACCTTAAATGATAAAAGTTCCTTCTCTCATGTCTTGTTATCAAAGAAAGATTCAAATTCTTTTTAAAATAGATGTCGCCATAAGGATATCGTTATGCATCTTATATGGCATTTCAAATTTCAACATTTTTAAAATAAAATTGGGAATATATTATATGGCTTCTTCTAGAACCAACATCCCCCTCCCTTTTAGTTCCAAGTGAAAAAATTGAGTCAATAAATAGAATTAGGCAAAGATATAAAATTTGTTCGTGTTACTTTCACATAGAACCCTTTCCCTTCATCTACATGTACAAATTAATGTCCCCATTTTCATCAATCGTGGGATATCTTTCTGTTTGGTTTTACTTCATCATCCCATTACTTATGAGTAAATATAGGTTCTTCGTTGCAAAAGATGGTCTTACGAATTTGCATTATTAAACAATTAAGTGTGTTAATTTTTGCAAAGAGAAATATTTTAATTCTTATAATTATAAGATTTGTGTTTCATCAAATACAAAAGTATGACACAACTACAACATCATCATCTTCTAGTGCCATAGTGATATATCTTTCTATCTACCCAATTCTTTCTTGTGTTGCGATATTCTATTATATCTCAATTTGATTTGTCATGTGCAGGTTGTTACATCCCAAACTAGTAGAATCAATTTTACAGTTCAACAAGCCAAGTATTTTGTAGCAACACAAGCACAAAAAGATGTTGTATTAAGAATTATAAGTCTTTTTAGTCAACCTTTGGTAATTTTCTAGTAATTGTAATTCAAAATTGTAACAATCATTTTTTTAGTAAGGTTTAATTACTTTTTTGTCCTTATAGTTGCGCAAACTTACCTTTTAGTCCTTATAGTTAAAAATAATTTGTTTTAGTCCCCATACATGTGTAACGCTTGTATTTTCTTACTGTGTAATTTAGTGATTTAATAACCGAAAGTGAAAATTAGAAATGTGATCTCATTAATTAAAATGGGTAAATAAGTTGTCGTTGTGTGGTTGTGGTTTTGTGCTGTTGTCTTGGAATTTCGTTTTGAATTTAGGGAATTGGAGGAAAATGTGCTTGAGCCAAATGAGAGTGTTGGTTGTGTTTATCTAGGTTGTTGAGGGAACAGCAGTGTTGGGCCAGTTGTGAGTCTTAGGGAGTGATTAGATGGACCATGGGTCTTAGTGAGCCCAAAGTCTTTGTGAGGCCCAGCGAAGCTTAAAGGCACCAAAACCCCTTCCCCTTTCATTCTCTCAAACTCTCTCAAACCCACCAAGTATATAGCGAGATTTCAAGCCTTGATCCTATTCCTTTGTGTTGAAAAGGACAGATTCCTTGAAGGTTTGGCTCTAGAGCTCACATTCTCCACATCTTCCCCTTCCTTAAATTTGATTTTGGAAGCTCCAAGAGGTAAGGAAAGCTTACACTTGTTGAATTCTTGATGCATGAACGTTGTTGGGTGTGAATGTTGTCTAGTATTGTGCTACAAACATGATTTGACTGAGTTGTGTTGAGATTTATTTGGGAATGTATTGTTGTTGAATGTAATGATTTGTTGTTGAATGATGTAATTGGTGTGAAATCTGTTAAGTATGATGTTGTGGGATGCTGTATGTTGTTATTCGACCTCTTCGGGGTTGATTTTAGGGCATGCATGAGTATAAAGTTTGGATTTTTGGGTTTTTCAACGAAAGTCTCTAGTTCTGTCATTTGATAGTCGCTGAGCGACTAGGGCTCTCGCTGAGCAAGGATGTCCTAGGAGTGGAGTAAGGCTTACGGGTTTGAGTTCATTGAGCGACCCTTGGTGTCGCTGAGTAAGTGTTCTTGAGTGGTAGTTGTGATAGAGGAAAAGGAAGGAATTCACTGAGCGAGTGTTCATAAGGATCTAGAAATTTTCCAGAAGGTAGATCATTGAGCGAGTACGAGACTCATTGAGCGAGTAGTAGACATTCCAGAAGGTCTGGAAGTGATTCACCGAGCGAGGACTGGACTCACTGAGCGACTTGGGATCTTGGAGAGTTGGTACTCTCTGTTATAAGTCCTTCGTTGGGCAAGAAATATGTTTGCTAGGAGAAAGGCATTTCTGGAACTTGGCTGATCTCTAAATTAGCTAGTCGCTAAGCAAGTAGGATATTCGCTGAGCGAATTGTGTGTGAGGATAAATTGGAGGAAGTCCTTAGAACAAATTCACTGAGCAACCCCTGTTATTGTTGAGTGAGAATCCTGGAAATAGAGAATGGGTACTCTCTGGAGTGGATGTTCACTGAGCGAGACTTATGGTCGCTAAGTGAGAACCTTCGTGGGGGAAAGTAAGTCCTCTGTAAGGAAGGTTTTCGCTGAGCGAGCATATGGGCCCCTGAATGAATGGAGTATTCTACTGTTGACTTGGATTTAAAAGTGTAACTGTATCAAACGTGGTTGGGAAAGGACTCCTAATGTGTGTCTAACGTGAGAACTATTGAGAATGTAATAGGAGTGGTAGATTACTTGGATAGAACCTCTACTTGTTGTGAATAATGTTGTTATTGTGAGCTTTCTCCCATGGGGCATGGGCTGCTTAGATAGAGCCTTACTTGTTGACCATGCATAGGGTTGGTATTGGTTGTCAAGCCATGTGTGGTGTTGAGTGAGCCTACTTGGTGTTGTTGCTTAATATATCAATATGTTGACTTGTTGTTGTTGAGTTGATGTTGTAATGTGGCACATGCATTTCATGCATATGTTGTTGGCTGAGGTTGTGGTTGATAAACCTCAAGTCGTGGTGTAGGGTAAGCACGTAAGTTGGTTGATTGACCGGAGCTGCGACTCAGACGAGTCTCCAACCTAGTGCCTGGATAAGACATGGGGTCTTAAAGATGGGCCTTCGAAGATGAGTGGATGGATGATTCTACAAGGGGCCAAGGTAATGTAAACCTTGAGTCGCGGTGAGTCACCACCCACATACACTTATCCCAACACACCATATAATCCTGTCCTTAGATCAGAGTTTGGCAATCTCTGAATGGCAAGGGGCATGGGAATGAGTTCCGTTGATGTCATGTTAGGGGCTAAGACCTGGTTAATCACTCAAATTGTTGTAAATCTCTCGAGAGGCGTGTCTTCATGCATTAACATGGTAGTGGTGAAGTCGTTGTGTGATGTGTATTCATGTTACGAAACCATAATGTTGTGATTTACAATTCATATTTGTGTGTTGATGATTCTATGAATTGTTGATGATATATTATGATGTTTTCAAAAGTAAGCTTACCCTTGCCTTACTATTTTGTTGTGGTTGCTATTGCTGTCATTGTGTTGGTGTGACTGTGATGATCCTATCGTTAGGTGTGGAAGTAGGCGATGAGCCCTCGGTGGATCTGGCTAATCAAAGCTGAAGGTGGAGCTGCTCATAGGAGCTAGTGTGACATGATGAGTCACACATTCTATTTTTGGATGTTTTGTTTTTGTTTCATTTCTTTTGATGGGGGTGTATAGTGTGACAAGCCATAGGAAGTGTGTTTTGTACCCCTCCCCCCGTTGATGTACATTTATTTATTTTGGGCCTTAGTGTTACCCCTTGGTTCTTTATAAGCTGTAAAGACACGTATGTTGGCTGAAGGAGAGATGAATGGATCTTTCAAGACGTGTATATTTTGTGTGTGTGTGTGTGTGTGTGTCTATACATACATATATATATATATATATATATATATATATGCTTACATGAGTTGGTAAAGTACAGTGGAGTGGTGTAGTAGTAATAGTAGGTCGTTACAAGATGCACTTTTCGATATCGATTAATCCTTGTCGTCAAGTGTGTCTTAACTCTGTGAAATAAAATCGTTACAAAATGAAAATTAGGGTGTAAAACTGCCACAAATTGACATTTTTTGGCATTTTTTATTCAATTTGTGACAGTTTAAAATAGTAGGCACCAAACCGATATCAAAGGTGCTTGTATAGGGACTAAAACCGATTATTTTTAACTATAAGGACCAAAAGATAAAGTTTGCAGAACTATAGGAACCAAAAAGGTAATTAAACCTTTTAATAAATATAAGGCTAAAATAGAATTTGGGTCCCTTACTTATATTTTAGGTTTTAGTTTGGTCTATTAAGTTTTAAAAGTTCCACTTTGGTCCCTCATAATGTCTCTATTAGACCAAGTTAGTCCTTCGGTCAATTTTTAGTACTAACAATGTCAATTTTCGTTGACATGGCATCTCTCATAGTTTGCCATGTGTCACCAAGTTGACCAAATTAGTAAGATAAATTAACGGAAGGACCAGTTTGATGTAATAGAGAAACTTTAAGGGACCAAAGTAAAACTTTTTAAACCTAAGGAACTAAACTAAAACCTAAAATGTAAATAAGAAACCAGAATTCTATTTTAGCCTAAATATAAGAATGTGAAAAATAAAATTTATAAAAAAATATTAATATTTTTGGAAATTTGATTGTATTTACTTAGTAACTTTTGAATTCAAAATAATAAAATTTATATAAAAATTACTAAGAAAATAAGGAAAAAATTAATTAATATTAAAAAATATAATTTCCTCATAGAAAATAATAAGACTAATATTTATTTAAAATATTAACATTTTTGGACTTAATTGTAAGCAATTTGACAATTTTGAGATTTAATTAATAAAAATAAAATAGAAAAGACAAGCTACTATAAAAATTTCTCATAAAAATGTATTATAATTTGAATTTATAGCTAAATATAATAAAAATTTTAATTTTTATCATATAAAAATAGTATTTAGTATCATTTTCTTACACTTATATATATATATATATATATATATATATATATATTGAAAATGAATGATGGAGGATGTCTATGTGAGCTTGATAGTGCCTGGGAGAAGCAAAATTATCCTTATCCCATAGTTAGAAGTCTAGGTCAAAATAATAGAAAATTAAGTTGACCAAGCAAAAGTGGCCTTAAAAATTACCACACATTTTACTTGGCCAATATTTTGGACACATTTATAAGGCCCTAACAATTGGGGGAGCTGCTTGAAATTGTGACTCCTAAAAACACATAAATATTTGAAGAAAATAATTAATAAAATAATAGATAAATACTTGGTGGATAAATAATTACTACGTACAATTACTCTGTTGGTAAAAACTAAAAGGTCAAGTGGAGGTTATCTTGGCCAGCAATAGTCATCAATCTAATAAATATAGCCAAGAATTCTAATTCGAAGAAGCCTCTTTCTGTTATCATTTTCCTGCCGTTACTTCTTCCTTCTCCTCTTGGATTAAGAAGTTATCTAGGACCTATACACAAGTAATAAGTGTGGGGAATCTATTGGAGGTAGTGGGAGAAGAAATTTCAAATTAATGGATGTTAGTAGAAAAAACTATGGTCTACTTGTTTGTAAGAGCTTCGTACTCTTTATTTGGTGGCTTGAAAATATATTAGATATTTGCTATATTACATGATTTCTATGTTTTGATATTTTTAGTTGTATGTAAAATAGGATTTTGGTGTGTTCATGTTTCTATGTTGGCATATTAATAATATGTTGATGATGAGTTTGATTGATGTTATTGTTGGATATGAAAGTTGATGTGTATTTGAAGCATGTGATTTTAGTAAATTTTAATTTAAGATTAAAAGAAGAAAATTGATGTTGTTGAATAATATAGCTCTCAGTCAAGGCACAATTTTAAAAAGAAATATTGCGATGAAAGTGAAATAAATTAGATGGAGAGGTATTTAAAATTAATAGATAAGTTCTAAACAAGATTTGTAATAATTAAAATTAGGTTTAGGAAATTTATCAATTGTTAGGTCTAATTAATGTGTGATGAAAAATTAAAATTTTGGAAGATGAGTGAATTGTAAGTATAATAAGTTAAACAAGAAATTAAAATTAAGAAAAAAAATAGTGCAAGGACTACTACGCAAAGAAATAAGATTTTAGACAAATTGTAAAAGTTGCTAAATGGTCTTTGGGAGAAAAATTAATAATCTAGAGAATCAATTAACTTTAAATAAGTGTAAAATTGATGAAAAAAACTCAATTTATGTCAAATAATGTTAATTATGAATTATTGAGGAATTGCTAAAATGTCCCTAAACATTTATGAAAAGTAAAACAAAACCCTAACAAATGTCAAGGACAAATTGTATAATAAACCCTATAAAATTACTAAATAACCCATGACTTAATTTTCAAAATTATACATTAGTCCCCCTAATAAATTTTAAATGAATCCTTTGCATATTGCTAATAGGTCCCTAAGAAAATTTTAAATATTATAAATAAACCCTTTACACGGTTCTAATAAGTCTTTGAGAAAATTCTAAAATTGCAAATAAATTCTTTGAATTTTGCTAATAGCTCCCTAAGAAAATTATAAAAAAATACAAATAAACTCTTTACACATTGCTAATAGGTCCTTACCAAATTTTTGAAAATTATAAATAAACCATTTTCATGTTGTTGATAGGTCCTAATATAGTAGTAAAACTTACACATATAACCTCTATGTGTTGTTATTTAGCCCCTATAATAATATTAAAATTAAAAAAAAATGCCCTACATATAAGAATTGAAAAATTAGTCTTTAGAATTTTGTTGTTATATATTGCACGGGTATTGGACTATTTCTTTAAGTTTTAAAGAAGATGAATATAATGAATACATACGCATAGGAAATTTGGATTTTTAAGGAGTAAGCTACATGTTGGTACAATGGAAATTGGTTGAACTTACGTTATTATATTTTTGCTTGGGGAATAGACGATTCACTAATATCACAATAGTTAAAGTTCTTAGTCTCTAAAAAAAAATTGTAGGACCAAAACCATAATAAAAAATTTATAAAGACTAAAAGCATAAAATAAATATATTATAGGGACTAGAAACATATTTAAGTCATAAATATAATTAGACAAAGATATAAAAGTTACCCATGTTAGTTTCTCTTAAAATATCTCCCTCCGTGTGTATGTACAAATTAAGTTTCCCATTTTGATCAACTATGGCATAACTTTCTCTTTAGTTTTACTTTATTATCTTGTAACTTATGAATAAAGATTGTCTCTTTGCTACAAAAGATAATTTTATGAATTTGTATTATCAAATAATTATATTGCGTTAATTTCTCCAATGAGGTATATTCTAATCCTTTTAATTACATGATTTGTGTTTCATCCAATGTAAATTAAGAGTGACATTATTACAACATCTTCTAGTGGCTTATTTATATATCTTTTTGTCTAGCCAACTCCTTGTTGTGTTGTGGTATTCTACTCTATCTCTATTTGATCTAGTTGTATGGGAAATTATAAGATTTTTTATTCACTTTTTGGTAATTTTCAGTTATATTATTCGTTTGATCTCTATGCTTACGGTACTTTACATTTTAGTCCCTATACCTAAAAACTACATGTTTTAGTCCCTACACGGGCACTTTAATTAAGTTTTGGTCTCTACTATCAAATCTCCTCCAACATCGTTTACATTGTGGTGACATAACATTAACATGTTTAAGCTTGATCTAGGTATTAATATTATATTTTTGGTCCTTTGTTTAATTAATAAGGTAGTATAAAATCAAATAATTCACTCCTTTTTTGTCAATGATTTATATTTAAACTTAAAAAAGTAGGTAGAAGGATTAATTCATCACTTTATTTATACCCCAAGATATGTGTACATGGTTGGAAAGAGTGGAAAGATAAAAGAAAATAGAGAAAAAATTAAATATGATGGTTGTTGTAATAAACAATAAAAGTGTAAGATCAGTATAAAAATTAAAATTAAAAAAATTATGATTATCAATAAATTAATTAATATCTTTTAAATCTATTTATTAAAATGAAGTTAAAAGTACTGTCATTGTATTTTCCTTTTAGGTTAATATGTATTTTTTTTTTTGAAATTTACTTTCACTGGTATAAATTAGCTAGTTAATAAAAAAGAAACGAACATATACTTCTATTTTAAAGTGTCATGAAATCATCTCACTATCCCTCCCTTTATTTAAGCTCTGTGACTTTATGTCAAAGTAACCATCTCACTATCCCTCTGTTGTAGCTCTACAAAATGTCTTCAAAATCTATTTTGTTAAAAGAGTACAATAAATCCTTCTAATGAACCTCTGGGTTTGTTTGCTAAGGATCTCTTTCAGTAGAGCTTCAAGGTTATTGTATATTCAATAGTCCCTTTTTTTGCATGTTTCTTATCCATGAAAAAATGAACATAATCACTCCATTGTTCTTCATTGAAGAAGAGGAATTTGTGAAGGAGACAGGCTATTTAGGTTAGCTCTTTGATTTTTTAAATGGATCCTTCAAATTTCATTTTTGATTTCCATTTTAAGAATAGCATGCAAGTGGGTCATTTCATAATTCTTTAAATGTGCCTTTTAACGTATTTTTTTTATTGAGAAAAGATAAATAATACAACTGATTATAGACTAATTGCATGAATTATAGTTAGAAAAATTTTATCAGAAATGAAATTTCAAACTTGAAACTTACCCTGAATGGTAATAACTCTGTGATTGGTTAAAAGAATTCTTCATAGTTTTCATATTCATTTCTTTCGTATAAAATAGCATGACTCTGATTGATTTTTGGTTATGTTTAGTGTTTGTTTTGAAAAATGTCTAAATGAGAAGTAAGTCATTGCAATTTGTACAAGAATTATTTGTGTGTTTTTTTAAGGAGAACTCTATTTTCTTTGTATCAATAGTAATATTAAGTTGTGCTTGGTTAATGAATAGGTTACTTTTCTCGAACTATATCACGTAAAAGAAATCATTTTATAGTTCCAAAGAATAACTATTGGAATGAACATCTAAATGAAGGTGTTATAAAAAATGAGAGTCACTTGCTACATGGTATGATCGATTACATTGGATGTGTGAAATCGCTATCTCTCAATGGCATAGAAGGAGATTCAGAAGTTCTAGTGGGAAAGAGATCATGGATCTTTTAGGGGTGTAAGTAGGTGCAAGTGGACCCCTGAACCTAGTTAATCCAATCCAATCCAACTACATTTCAACAGGTTAGGTTGAGTCATTGATTCTATTTTAGTTCATTTTGACTAACCCAATTGTAGTCAGGTTGGGTATCGAGTTGATAGGTTCCAAACCCAATTAACCTAAACTAACCCAATTGAAGGAGGTAAGAAGCATAAGAGAATCATTTCATTTGATAATCATTGATTGAGTTTTACTTTGTTCATCTTTATTATGTAATTCAAGTAATTATTAATATTGTTTGGGACATGTATTGTGTCATTTGAGATATGTATTGCACTTTTTCTTGTGAAAGTGTTGAATTTGAACAGTTGAACTTGTATTTTAATTAGGACATGCATAGGAGTTTTTCATAAGTGATATTCTTATTTTCTTTTTTTTTTTTCATTTTAGTTTTAGTTATGGGATGTCATCTTTTATTAATTTTTTGTATTGTATTTGGATTTTTTTTCTTATTTTTTCTTTTTTGAATTTTCAAAATATAATAATATTTTAATATGTTGACTACCCAACTTGATTAAGGTTGGTTGGTTTGGTTTCTTACAAAAAAAAAAAAGAAGCAAATCCGACCATCATTATTTCAATCGGTTAGGCCTTATAATTGACCAACCCAAACCCAATTACACTCCTAATATGCACCAACCTTCAAACAAGAAAATGAAAATTATAACTCAGTAATAAATTTGCAGCATAAGTTGATTTATAAAATCATTTTACATGATTTTTGTATTAGCTCACAAGAAATTTATGAGAAAATGACTCAATACTATGAAATTTCATGCGATTTATGTTTTTGAGACTTTTATTTGAAAATTGCATGATATTTACTTAATTATTTGTATTTTTGAATATAGGGAGAATGAGTTAAAGAATAGGACAACACACTACAAGAAGTGTAATTATCAGTGACTTAATTTTAGTGACAAATTTTGAATTTAATAATTTATCACTAATGATATATCATTTGTGACAATATTTTATTTTGTCACTAATATTATATACAATAGTGACCAAAAGATAAGTTGTCACTATAATCTTATTAATAGTGACTAAAATATGTGTGTGACAAATAATTCATCACTAATAGAAAATATTAATTACAAATTTTAATTTGTTATTTTAAAATTGTCTCTAATGGAAGGTTTAGTAAACATTAAAAAATTATTTGTGGCAAAAATTGATTTTGTCACAAATATTTCATTGAATGAGTAACTTACAAAAATTGTCATTTATGTTCAATTAGTAGTGACAAATTATTTGCTATTAAATTTGAATCATTTTTTTTATAAGACCACAAGTACCCTATGGAGGAGATCCTTTTTAAGGAAGGAAACATCCATAGCATAGAGGAGCTAAATCTCCTAGTGAGAGTTTTTCAATACACAATAGTTGAACTTGAGACTTTGGTTAAGGGGAATCAAGCATTACTATCTAAACTAACCAATTATTAGTTAAAATTTGAAGTATTTTTTGTTTATAATAATTTGTCACAAGTATTTAATATTTAATATATTAATATTAATATATTTATCAAACACTTGTTTTTTTAATGCAATTCACCTTTATATATTAAATAAGTGTTTTCAATCTTATTCACAATTAACTACCTTACTTGATAAACCTTTTTTTAAAAATTACCACATAACATGTGTCCTTTTAAAACACTTATTCTAACCTTTCTATTATATTTTTTTTCTTCTCCACATTTTTCAATTTCAAATGACTATCTATCCCATTTTTTTAAAATATTTACATACTAAAATTAAATATATGAATTCATTACAAAAAAATATAAATTAATTTTCTAAATTTAATTTTCCAGCATATTTTTAAAAATAAATATTAACAAAATAAAATTTAAATTTATAATATACAATATTTAGATCTAATTTATAAACACATTAAAATATTTTTTCACTAAATAATAATCTAAATATATTAAAATTTAATTAAAAAAACACATACATTGTATAGACTAATAGTTAACTTAATATTATAATTACTCAAAGTTATGTATATTATTAATGACTAATTTCTCATCATTGGAGTTTTGATATTAGTAATCAAAGCAATTTATTGGAGATTTTAAACGTTGTAATGTTAGTAATCAAAATTAAATTACATTTGGAATAATATTTTGAAAGAATAAAAAATCGCCAACCATAAAAGGATAACATTTCTCAATAATATTGATTATATTAAATACTAAGTGTTCCATGCACGATATTTCTAACATTTAAAAATAATAATAAATTATTATTTTAACATTTGCATTACACATGATAAATGTTTAATTTCCTATAATTAAAATTTATAATCAATAAATTTTTTTAACATATACATTATGTTATAATTAAAATTCATTAAAAATCATTAAACATGTAAATTATATTATAGATTTACAATAAATATTTTAAATTGTGATATAAGGTTATTTTTAATTATATGGATAATTTCTTTAAAAAAAAACTATTGAAATTTAATTTAGATATAGATATAAAACAAAGTAAATTAAAAATTTAAAAGACTTAGACAATTACAAAGATCAAACATATAAATAAAGATAAAACAATGGTAATTTGAGATGATTGATACAATTTTTTTTAGCTAATTGCAGAAGTAGTATATGAAAATGAAATGCACCAAAAGAAATAAGAAAAAGAATATTAAAAATGTTTAATTGAAAGAGCGAGGAGAGTATAAGTCTCACTCTCCAAGTTATATATTTTAATTTATAATATAAGAGCATATATTAGAAGTTTATTACCAATTTGTTCTTTAATATTTTAACAATTCTTGGCTTGTTTCTTTACTATTTAAATATATTTTCATTTTACATTTCAATACAATAATAGTACTTTATCAACATGAGTTTTTTTTTTTTACATTAATGATATTGTTTGAATAGTATTTTAAACCTATTTTTATGATATTGTAATTTGTGTTGCGAGAAAAATATCTTTGATTTGATACAATGTATTAAAATTTAAAATTTAAATCAAATTAAATTTAAAATTAAAATTAAAAAATATATTTGAAAGGAAGAAACAATCAAACAATAAAAATTAAATACTAGATACAATGGATAGGATAAGACATGAGACTTAGCGTGAGTGGAGATAACTCTTAAAAACACTTTCATTCAAGGATAACTCATAAAAATGCTTTCATTCAAGAATAGAAATTTAAATTTATTACTAATATTTTAGCATGTACAATGCACAAGATAAATGTTTATTTTTATATAAATTAAATTTATCATAAATATATATTTCTAAATATATAAATAATATTATAATCAAAATTCCTAATAAATAATTTTTTAAAACATATAAATTATTTTTGGATTTATGATAAATAATTTATATTGTGAAATAAGGTTATTTTTAATTATTGTCATTTTTTTAAAAATATTGTTGAAATTTAATTTAGAAATATAGATGAAAATGGTATATTGAAAGAGATAAATGGTTAAGAAAATCAAGTATATAGATAAAATAAAAGAAGATTGGCTTGAGATGGTTAAGAATAGGGATAGGCAAAAACTCGAGAGCCCCAACCCGTATTTGAAATAACCAAAAGAAAAAATGATTGTTGGGTGAGCGATTAATCGAGTAAAACAGGTGGAAAAAAGAATATCCAACGGGTTAATCCATGCAGTTTCGATTTTGAAAAATGTTTTCCACCAATAACCGAAAATGACCAACTTGATAGCATTAAAGGTTGAAATTTCTCACTTGTACAAAACTACAAATGCAAGGACGCCACTAATGCCACTAATAGTAAAATGACAATGCATTCAAACACATTAATAGATATGGACTGATGTGACAATGTTAAAACTTGAAATTTGGAATAACCAAAATATTTTGAAATTTGCTTTGCATTCGTGCATTATTTAGACCATGCTAAATGAAATATTTTGAAATTTTAAAATTAAAGTCCTTCATCCATGCTTTCATAAATAGGGTGACCTTTTTATTATCCTCCATTACAAAAATAAAATAAAATTAGAACTTGTATACCTTTTCGTTATTAACTTGCAGTGCAATATTAGTTAGTGTAACTTAAAGAAGAGGGTGGTTGGCGTGATGGATAGTGTTTGACGCCAGACACAAACACTACAACAGTTTTTTTTTCACTTCCTTGAGGGAGAAGTTGAAATGCAGACCCGAAATAACCTATCTATTTCACCCGAACCCAACATAAACCAAACCTGATCAAATCTGAAAGTCTTAATGAATGAAAATGGGCTATATTTTTCACTGACTAGTTTTCAATGGAGTGAACTTTTCAAGCCCAAACCTGTCCGAAATTGCCCGATGCCCACCCCTAGTTAAGAAAGATATTTTTTGGGCTAGTTGTTAAATCAAATTAAATTTAAAATTAAAATTAAGAAATATATTTTAAAGGAATAAAAAATAAAAAATAAAACTAAATGCTCAATATATAGGATTAATATTAAACATGTAGCTTAATAATAGTAAGAATAACTCTTAAAAATGTTCTCAAACAATAATAACTTTTAAAAATTCTTTCACTTAAGAATAGTTCATAAAAATGCTCTTATTCAAGAATGATTATTCAAATTTATAAAGTAGAAGTAGATATAAGAGTAGATTAAAAATATTAAACAAATAAAAATTATGAAAAAAATATGCATAAGTTATGAAAATATAAAAATAAATTATGAAAATAATGTTGAAAATAAATTACTTAATATGGTAATTTCAAATTAGTATAGTTTTGATATAATTTAAATGAATAATTTGAATTCAATATATTGATATTTGAAGATAAATCATGTAAATTAGATTTTTAATTTGAGTGTAGATATTATGTCATAACTATTTTGAAAATGATTAATAGTATAATTTTAAGAGTAAATAATATAGAACAAATTATATTGACATCTATGAGGTTTTTTAAGATTACATATAATTCTCTTGCTTTTTCAAAGTTTACAACAATCTCATTTATAGGGATACACGATGTAATATTTTTCAAACAATTAAGAGGGGTTATTGTAATGTATAAGGATGTCTATGTAATGTTTTTCAAACAGTTAAGAAGATTAGTGTAGGGATAGGAAAAAAAAGAGTACCGTGTGCAATCTAAAATAATTTCAAGGGGTATTAGTGTAATTTATTCTTTGATATATGCACCAGTAATGTAAAGGTGTTTTACATTATTATTCAATTACAAATCATCATGTATAATAAGTTTGATGACTTTTACGACAACTAAGTTATACCTAAGGATGGAAATAGGCCAAACAACCTATCATGAGCCCACAACTTGACCTACATAAGGCCTGACTTAGTCTGGCCCGTTTATTAAAAGGTTAGGTTTAGGCTTTTTAAAAGCCTACTTAGGTAAAAGAGCAATGCTAGCAATACACATCTTTTTAAGCAAATTTACAAGTTAGGCTAGGCTTTTATGTAAGTCAGACCAAGCCTTTAAAAAAGACATATAATAGGTAAATAGGTTATACTCAGGTCTACCAAAACCTAGCCTTAGCTTGACCTATTTCCATCCCTAATTATACCAATGATGATTTTTGATTGATTGACAGTATAAATTTTTTTACATTATCAGTTCATAATAATTAAACTCTAATTCAAGACTGAACATATTCTTAAGTATAAACTTTGAGGTGAGGTCTTTTTAAAATCAATAAAAGTAATAGATAAATTAAAGACCTTACAAAAAATAAAAGTAGTTTTTCCTCTAGTAGGGTTAACTCTCATTGACCAAGTAAGAAACAAACCTTAATTATCACTACACTAAACCAACTAATAATACAAGTTATATAAATACTAATGCTAAATAACTTTTTTTGGGGAGCCTAAAGCAAGGACTTGGGTCGACTTATGCTTAAATTAGTCTACTCTAATTTTAAATTAGTTTAAATAATTAAAAAATTTATTTTAAATTTAAAATATATTATAGGAAATGATAATTTGAAATTATCATATTGAATAATTTATTTTCATAATAATTTTCATGATTTAAATATTTTTACTTTCATACCTTAGGCATATTTCTTTTAAAATCTTATCTCTTAAATAATTTTTTTATTTTAAGATTATTTTAAAATTTGAAAAAATATGCAATACCAAGATGCTTATCAGTTATTATCAATTTTAGAAGGATTCTAGATTATTAAGATTGAATATATTTGAAAAAGCAATAGTTACTCGTGTATCAAATCTTAAAAAAAAAAAGATAAACCTATAAAATGCAAAATTACAGGGCTTATGTGATAAAATATCATAAAAAAGTTTAAAATTTTTAAAATATTTTAAAATATGAATTATAGTATAATTCTATTAACATGTATAAATCAAAGAGGTTGATAGATTGAGGAAAACAAATTGAAAGAAATAAAAATTTTAAGTTAAACAAACTTCGAAAAAAATTATTTTTATTAGATAAATATAAATATAATTGTGATAATATTAATTGTTATTAAAATAATTATCCAAATTAAAGGATACAGTTATTTTTATATTATCTAAATGATAATTATCTTTTGTTGTAAAATTGTTAAAACATGAATTTTATTTTATTTTTGATAAAAAAACGTGGAGCATAACTTATCTGGTGGTTTCATTTAGTAACATATCTAGAAATTTTAAGTTATGAGAGCAATATTGATATACACAACTATATAGTATTAAAAATATAACATCATTTTTGAAAGTGTAAATACACATCTCAATTGTTCTTTATGACTTTTCATATTCTAAAAACATTGGATGATTTTTTTATTTTTCAATACTATCAAATCTCTCTCTTTGTATATAAGTAACTAAACAATCACCCAATATTCATCTCTCATACGATTTTACATTTGATTCTTAATGATATTTATATCAGAGAAAGCTCTTTCAATTGTTACAGATGCCACTGTTAGTATCAAAGTTAACTCTAAAAGCAAATACACCAATGGATGTGCAATATGTTTTCAAATCTCCACAAGCTTTATAGAAAGATCACTAATCCCTTAATTTTGAAAATGCATTAATTGTCAACATATACATCTATGAAAGAATTTTCAATCTAACTTTCTAATGCCAAGAGTTCAACACGAGAACATTCTGAAGGATAAAATTGAGCAAAACAAATCAACTTCTCTTTATTAAATGCAAAAAATGAATATATAGGATTTAAGCATGCTACACAAAGAAGCAACTTTGCATTCACTTTTGTAAAACTATTATTCAACTCTTGAAGTTGTCAATCAATTACTTGATAGAATAATTCAATTTGAAAATGACCATTTTATGTCTTAACCTTCCTTGTGTTCAGAATTTGTCATTCATATTTGGAATGACAACATTTTTCTTTTCACAAAATAATGAAATATCATCGAGCAAAGAATGTCAACCATTATCCCTCATATCACAATGATTCCAAAGTCACTTTTAATGATAGAGCATTAATATTAGAAACATGAATAAGACCAAGAAAATGTTCTATAACTTGCCCTTTCTTATTCACATAACATAAAGACACAACCATTTGCTCCTTAACTAAGATATCTATATATTCATCAATCAAAATAGCAAACGAATTATCTCTTAGATCATCAAGTATAACTTTAGTGGTTTCATTAGCAGCAACTCTAACGATATCTTTTTGTATTGTAAAAGTTGTTAACTTAAGATTTCCACGAGCATTCTTTAGAACATCGTGAATAACTTCAGTGTGGTTGGCAAGAAAATCTAGAAGTTTAAGATAATTTCCCTTGTTACTTAATGACATTGACTCATCATTATCACGAAAAGCTAACTCTTGGCATAATAAAAATCGAATGTAGTCAACTATTACAGTCAAATGAATTCGGTATTCCTTTTTAATTTGATCGAACTGCTTACATATGGCAACTTCAATATGTTGTTTTTGTTTCATTAGATCTTAACAATTTTCTCCATGCTTGATTATGAAAACTATTTAGACTTACTGATATTGTAAATTCTTAGATTTTCACACCTTGGTGCCTTTCTAATCAACAACTCCTCTAGTGTCTTAAAACCAATAGATGTTGAAAGGGATATGTTAACCAAAGAGCATGCAATATGCACTGCTTCTCCCTAAAAATATTTAGTCATATTGGCATTGGATACCATGCACCTAACCTTCTTTAAGATGGTTTTATTCAATCTTTCTATAAGGTCATTTTATTGAGGAGCTAGTCTTATTGTTTTGTGCCTTACTATGCCATTATCCTTGTAAAATTTAGTGAATTCTTTACTTACATATTCCAACCCATTGTCTATTCTTGGGACTTTCACCTATTTGCCTATTTAATTCTCAACAAGTTTCTTCCATTAATTGAAACTGTAACACTCCTTTAATTCTAAATATAATTCATATTAATTTAATTATTACTTTAAGTTGATGAAAATGTGAGTAATTTTTTTTTTACAATAGAAAAACAGAATTTAGAAATAGAAGTGAAATGATAAAAACTGCTTATGTATATATATATATCCAACTGTATATCAAAAGACATATACTACCTTACTCAATACATACATCAAAAAGATCATATGCAGAGCAGTATTTATCTATCCTAACTCGTAAGAAAAATATTATAAACTAGGTCTACAATCTGGAGGAGTATCCTCTGACTCATCCTCAGCATCATCAAGCATTGCTGTCATCTTTAATAATCACGATTGAACATGCATAACAAAAATAATAGAGTGAGGTGATTTGTTCTAAATCACTTTCACATGTATGGTAGAAATTTAAATACAATTAATGAAGGGAACCTAGGATTTATTCTAAGTTATACTACACTACCCTTGACCTAGTATGGATCCATACTTCCCATTAGTGAGTAATAGTTCTCAACAGAACTTGGAAAGTGACGGGGAGTAGATATACCTCATCAACATCATCACATGGTACAACCCTCATCATCAATGAGGAACAAATATCAGTCAGGACGTCCATTTATAGAGATATACTCTCAAACCAATTTCGAAATGCTGAACAGTTGTCGGGATTATCGAGCTTGGTCAGGTGAATATCCCAGCTCACGGACGTTACCCTGGCTATTAGGACTTTCATTACTCGATGTCTACCCTCGAGACCTCCCCAAATGAGTCCCTGCCTTTCATTCCTCAGCGTACCAAACTGTAGCTTTCCTAACAGGGTGTCATGCCGCTGCATATCCGTTACTTTACATCACTCACTGATCTATTAATTTCTAAAGGTTCATTCTGGTATAAAAAATTTGAGCACCAGTAGAATTTTTACTAATATCTCTGCCTTATATTACAGAGATTTGATCCATACATATCGTTCACATAATTCATAATTAAAATTAAAGCACATAATCAATAATTCAATAAAAATAAAGACATACAAATTAAAATAAAAACTGATAATTAAGAAATAAATCATAGAATGGTCAAAAATTTCATAAAAATAATTTTTAAGATTAGAAAAATAATTAGAACTTTATCATGAATTTTTAGAAATTTTTAGAAATTTAGTACTTTTAAGAAAAATGTGTCCACGGGTACTTATAAAGCACAATTAGAAGTACTAAATAAGCTTTAAAATTTATGAAATTTTTACAAATGGTCTATTGTGTATGTAGACCTTACCTGAATGATAAAAACTTAAATTGAAATTTCTACAATAGTTTTCTAAAAATAAATTCATAAATAGCTCATAAAATAATTTCTATACTTAGTTTAATATTATGAGATTTATGGTTTATTTCTTCTACTATTTTTGCTAAACTAATTGAGTATTACTAAAATTTAATAATATAATAATTTAATTATCTATTATAACAACTAAAATATTTTTTCTAAATTTGGACAGTATAATAGCTTAGTAATTCTACTATAATTGTTTAAATTCAAGTAGTATAACAACTTAATAATTATACTTGTTGCAACCAAGGTCACGACCGGACGACGAAAAAGATTTAAAAACAGAGAAGCCGCTACCATAGTTTATTAAGGAAAAACACATGGAAAAACCCTTTAAAAGAATGTGGTTTGTGAAACCAAATATAGGTTTGGGAGTCAGTTACGTGTAGGGAAGGTGTTAGCACCCTACGACATCCGTCATAAAGACGGTTACCCCTAATTAAATGTACAAAATGGATAGCTTCAACAATATTTATTTTACCCCTTAGATTTATTTTATTTACAAATTTTATTATCTTCATTTACCAAAAGAATTTTAGAAAATACTTATTTTGGAAAAAAATAAATTTTTATTTTGTTGAGATCAACAAGAGTAGGCCCCTGCTCCTACGTATCCTTAGGTGCAATGAGGAATCAGACTCACGTAGTTCTTTGATAAAAAAATGTTTTGTTGGTTGATTGATTTTATTATTATTATTATTTTTTTTTACTTTTAGTATGGTAAAGGACATACTCAATAACCAAATTAGAAGTGCATCCAAAGTGGTTATCAATATACCTTTTAAGATTTTCATAATAATCAAATATAAAGTGCATCCAAAGTGACTATTATTACAACCCTTATTATTTTTTTTATATTATTAAAAAAATGTATTATACATATTATATTTATTTAAAAATGATAACCAAATAAGAAGTGCATCTAAAATGGTTACCATTGATATTTTAAAACTTTAATAATGTCCAAATTGGAAGTGTATCCAAAGTGGTCATTATCAAATTTGATTATTTTATAAAGAGAACTTATTAGTTGCTATTTTATTAATTAATTTCATATTGGAAATACATTTTAAAGATCATACGGAAGCTTTAGCAAAATAGGAAAAAAACTTAATAGTAAACAACAAATAAAATATTTTTGATTATTAAAATATATATATATATATATATATATATATATATATATATATATAAAACCAAAATAGCAAAAGGTCATGTATTTACATCGGCGATTTATTCGATCACGTCATATTATGAATCTTTAGCCATATTCACTAATCAATGCTATATATAAAGGAAATTCAACATAAAAGAAAAAAAAGAAAAAAACGTAAATGCGAAAAAAACTAAGCCCAACTTTCTTTTTCCTTTTTTTTTTTTATGTTTGAATGGAAGGCATTTGGACCCCAGGCCCATTTTGGTCCATTGGAGGGGTAGATGGCAAATGATGCCCATCCCATGGAGAGAGAACTAGAGGTTTCTGCCTAGTGCCCCCATCCTCCGTTTGCAGAATCCAGTAATAGTACACCGCTGGTGGATAAGGCGCTCAAGTATAGCAAATCGATCTCAATAGAAGCGGCAGCGATGTGAGCGGGAATATGACGTCGACGGACATGGCGGTTGAAATAGTGCGAGGATACGCGGCGGTGCCGACACATTGTGGTGGTACGACAGTAGCATCGCATTGTGCAGTGGTGACGGCACGTTGCGGTGGCGTGACGCCACCACGGCGGCTAAAAGTGGTTTTCTCTGCGGAAGATGCGTGATCATTTTTATCGTGTTGTAGAAGGCTGCACGAACGAGGAAATCTATAAGTATATTTGTGTACATGTTGACCTCTTGTGAGGATTTTTTTTTGTGCACATTGTTCGTGATCGTGATCTATAAATAGATTAGCAGGAAATAGGACAGTATTACAGTGTATTGTTTGTGGCTCTTGAAAATCACACAAAATCGATGCATTAATATAGAGTTGAATATTATCTGTGATATTGTATTGATGTGAAAATTGTTATTTATGATATGTTAAATCAAATATGGAGCAATTAGAGTGAAAGTTCTTGAGTAATCTCGATACAGCCAGAGAAGAGCATATTCAATCAATAAAGTAATGATATACATTTAGAGGAACATTGTACTAATACACAGATAATAGAATAATTAAGAGGGAAAGTACCTCTCGTAGCTTCAAGAATGTACTCCTTTGCACTTTCTCTCAACTCAACAGTGTTCTTTCTCTCTCGTTTTTTGTCTTAATTCAATAGAATTTCCTCCTTCTTCTTCATTTCCTCGTCCTTTTCCTATCGAGCACTATTCTCAGATTTTTTAAAATGACCTCCGAATGTCGCTCAAAGTTCCCATAATACTTTATTTATACATTGTAGATTTCCAACGAGACTTGCTTTGCAAATCTCGGCAGCTTGCTCCGCAAGCTCCCCTTTTTATGGGCCCGATGTATTCTGTTTCGTGAATGGACTTTTAATCCTATAGCCAAAACAAATACCTACTGATTTTACTTCTTTTTCTTTTGCTTTCTGTTATCTCCCTCTCTTTTTAGATGACCTATAGGTTGCTAAGCCCAACTTATTTATATATTTAGAATGGATATGGACCTCAAGAAAATATTATTATTTATTTATTTATTTATTTTTTATTATTTTATTTTATTTATTTATTATTATTATTTTATGAATTACTCGGATAAAATTAAGTGTTCACAATATTATAGTTGTCTAAATTTGAGCAGCATAACTACTTAATAAATGTAATTTAATTATCTAAAATTGAGTAGCATAACAACTTAGTACAAGCTTGAATTTAATACTAAACATTATAATATTTATAAAACTTAATAAACCTAAATATCGAAAGGTTTAGGGGAAAACCTTTCTTACCAACATACAAAGTAATTGAAAATTAGAACTAACCCCACTCCCCACATTACCTTAAAGAGTTGGTGAAGTTGTTGGTGCAAAGTTCTACGAAGAGGATTTTTACTAGTTAATGAAAACTAGTAGAATTTTGGTGTAAAAAAAAGATATTTATGGAGGAAGGTGGCTATGGAGGCTTCATAGAACTTGGGAGAAGAATAGGAGGTGCTGAAAAATTTTGTATGAAGGTTGCTATTTATAGGGGATGAAAGGTGCATATGTATCTCCAAATGACATAATCCATTATGTCAAAAATATAATTTTTAATTTGTTTTTTTATTGAAAATTAGGGACACATATCCGATTAGGTGGTGAATCATCCCCCTTCTAGGTTGCATACGTGCTGCACCAACTGCCTCAAGGTTTCTCAGTATAATTTTTGACTATTACTTAATTAGCCAGTACCGATGAAATCACCTAAACTTGATTAAATTAACTTTTAATATCAAAATAATTAATTTAAACATAAATATGAACACATGTATTATTTTTCATCAAAAGTAATTTCTAAAAATAATTTTATCTTTTATTTTATTTTTTTCGAATTATAAATATATATTATATATTTTAAGCTTAAAAAATTCATATTAAATCCATTTTAATTCAATAAATGCTCAAATTTTTATGAAAATTCTAAAATTACATATTTTACCTAGAAATGTACTAAAAATATTATTTTCACCATTTTTTTATATCAAACCAATACTGAGTTGGTTATTTGACAACTAAGAGTATTTTGGTCATTTTGTACAGGAATTTCAGAAAATTCCCAGAAAATTTTCAAAATTATATTTTAATACATATGACATGATTTTAAACTCAAATTGACATTTTAATATCAATTGAATCTTTTTCTCATGTCAGGCCTTAATATTGACAAATAAGGGCAAAATTGTCATTTTTTTAATTTTTCCGAGCTTCAGTTCGGAAAAATTATTAAAAATCACAATTAGATAGTTTTTGATATTCTATGTTTAACCGCGGGGATCAGAATTTTTATATTCCTTCCTAATTTTTCAGAATTAAATATAAAATAAATAAATAAATAAAATAATTAATTAAGTAAAAGTGAGGGTGTTACAGAAACACTTGAATGCATAATTCTTATGTTTCAACAAATAAACCCACACCTTCCTAACCAATCATCTATGAAGGTTATGAAGTCGTTAGCTCCCCCCAATGAAGGAATTCTTGTTGCCCCCCAAATGTTAGAATGTAGATAATCTATTGAGGATATAGTGGAGTATGTGGTAGTAGGAAGCATAACTTTTTTCTACTTACCATAAAGACAGTGTTCACAAAATTCCAACTTTTCAAACTCTCCATTTCCAATTAAACTTTTCTTGTATAATTCTTCCAAACCCATTTCACTTACATGGCCCAATTTGTGCAAGCCATTCTTCATGGTCCTTTTCATGATTTGTAATGAGCTTTTGTTGATTTTCAAGGTTCCACTTTCACCTTTGAATGAACATCCAACTTGTTCCAACATATGAAGAGAAAGGAGGTTTCTTTTAAGCTCAGGTACATGTCTTAAATGAGTGAAGATCTTTGTTAATCCATTAGCCAATTTCACCTTGATAGTTTCAATCTTAAGCACTTTGCAGACAATATTATTTCCCATTAACACTTTTCCAACATCAACTTTCTTGTAGGAATAAAACCATTCTTGTTTAGGGATCATGTGGAAGGAAAACCCTGAATCAAGAATTCGTTCATCACTACAAGAATCTACAATTACTTTTGAAACATCTGAACTTTTATACCCATGAGCTACAACAATGTCATTCAAATCCTTATGCTTCCCATTATTCTTCTTTTTTCCTCTCAGGGTAATCTTTTCTAAAATGTTCTTCCTTATGAGAGAAGAGAATATTCTTCTTGGTTTTGGATTTTGATATATGCCCATTCTTACCCTTTCCTTCTATTTTTTTTTTGTTCCCTAAGCAAACAACATTTTTGCATCTCCACCTTCAGCTTTATTTTATGTGATATTTTTCTTCATCTCACAAGAATTTAGAGTTTCTTTAACTTCTTCCAAGGTGAAGGTTTCTTTTGCAAACATCATGATGTTAACAAGATTCTCATATAATGGAGGAAGTGAACACAGAAGCATCACTATTTGATTTTTTTCATCAATCTTGATATTTATGCTCTTCAAATCAAGAATTATTTTTGTAAATGAGGAGACATATTCCTTGATTGATGTACCTTCTTCCATTTTTAGCTAATGAAGCCTTTTCTTCAAATACAATTTATTGGTTAATGACTTAGTCAGCTAAAGACTTTTCAATTTTAACCAAGCCTCTATTGTTGTTGATTTTTGGGCCACCTCTCTGAAAACTTCATCACCAAGAGAGATAATGATGGTGCTATGTGCCTTACTAAGCATATCCTTCTTTTCCTTTTTAGATAGGGTTGCTAGGAGTTTCGCAACACCTGCCAATGCCTCTTCAAGTCCTTGATGATCAAGAAGAGTTTTCATCTTAATCCTCTAAAGACTGAATCGTTGTCACCTGAAAATTTGTCAAAGTCAAATTTTGTTGTACCCATCATGGAAACACCCCCAAAGTAGGCTCTATATACCAGTTGTTATGCAGAGAAACTAGTCTTATGGGCCAAGACTGTAGCAACAAGAAGAAGTGAAGAAATAGATGACACAAGAATTATCACGGTTCAGAGCACACATCCACATTGAGATAAAGACTTTTATTGTGATAAAGAAATAATACAAGAATTTTCAGGTTTAAGTCTTGCTCTACCTCAATTGCACTCATAAGATCTAATCATGAATCACTCAATTACATTATGTGCTATGAAGCATCAAGTTGTGGCTTATATAAGCTGCACACTGACCCTCCCAAGTTAGTTACAAAACTAGTACAATAAACCACCTAGGCAACTAACAATACAAAAAAGGCTATGACAGTTATCATATAGCTTTAGATACATACTAATTAACAATAACTAATTAATGATTCACTTGCATTTTACTTTATTATTACGAACAAGAGGTGAGATAATTTGGTTTTTTTTTTTTAAGGTATAAGTTAAAGTATATAAAACTTAAAGATGCAAAAACTAAGTTACTTCCTTAACTACTCCTGTAGTAAAAGTAACCAAGTCAACGTTTGAAGAGAAGAGGCAATGAAAATGTATACCTTTTGAAGTTTATAATTACTTTTATTTTTAAAATACATCAATTACAAACTTTTATATGATACGTTTTGTTCTGTTCTTATCCTAGTGCACTACACTACACTCAGTAAAGTATTCCTTGCGGGCCACAGCTCCTAGTGTACTACACTACACTCATCCAGAGCAGGTCAATTGTCTCAACTAAACCATTTAAGAAGTGCAAGCACATGGTAGTTCTATCATCTATGCGACTGAAATTCTCTGAAATATAATATTTGAGAGCACTAACACTAAGCGACTGAGAGAATATGAGATGTTAAGATTCCCGTAGAAATGAAGATGTCGTTGTTCCCTTGGAACCAAAGTATTAATTTGATACCCACAGGAGGTGAGATGAGATGGTAAGAGTCTCTTCTCCTTTAACTAGGTCTTGTGTTCGAGCCTGGAAATGGAGTACCTTTAAAACTTGTGAGGGAGCGCTTTACTCCCATAAACTGGGCCTACCCGACGCAAAGTGGTGAACCACTTGTCCACCATTTCAATATATAAAAAAAAAGTATTAATTTGATATGTGTTTTAGAAACATAAAAAAATGGGAGGGGACCTTTATATCATACCAAAGATTAAAGAATAAAGATGAACGTAAAGCACCGAATTGAGGTGGACCCTAGATCCCTGATGTCATATGAATCGGTTGCACTTCAAATCACAACCTGACTGGACCTAATCAGTTGATGGTTAAGGCCCCACCACAACCTACAAGGCCTCACTATGTGTTGATTTTTTATATCGTAAAGATGATGCATGAGGTGGCCCATGTACAAATAATTTCAGATGAACCCACATGGTATTGGACATCTTGACTTTGAATCTTGAGATATTTTATGATTTCTAGAACCTGTACAGTAGAAGGATAGATATAACCATGTATCATGGGTTATTGTGAGATTTGTATCAGTTATTTAGAACATGTTTTATTGTATCTATTTTACCTAAAATTACAAGTATAATATCGTACTAAAAGCAAAAACCAAAAAAGAAAATTAAATATTTATACTTAAGCAGGACTCATTGGCTACGTGCCATTATGCATTCAATTGATATTGGTCAAGTTAGGACCACAGTTGCAAATTCCGAATTTCATGACATAAAAGATGTTTTGAGACTTCAAACTGAGTTTAGATCATTCCGGGCGATAAAATAATGTGAAAGATTAATCCATTTTGGACAAAACTTCATAATAGTCCAGGCAGAGATATTTGAGTATGACTTCCCATTTAAAGAAACTAACTGTGACACATATTTTAGAGGGAGAAAACAATTTAGCAAATCGGTAAAGAAAGATCAAAATTATTTAAAATTTATGCCAAAGTTGAAAGAGGTGTACCATCCAGTATTTCATGGAGTAGCGCCTACGTCCACTTGGCCACTCATGTCATTGTTGACTTTATTATCTGTTTTTTTTCTTTAATTTACTTATCGTATTATACATGTTTTTGTAAAAAAATATATATATATATGAAAATGGAACGGAACAACCGATGCAATCCAATTAAATTAGATTAGTTTGATTTTTTAATTAAAAGAATGATTTGATTGATTAGAATATCCCGTTCACCAAGGAACGAATGCACGTGCTCATTTAAAATGTAATAGTTGAAAAAAATAAATTACTCACAAACGAGACCCACCTGTTTTAGTTTATTTTTTAAAATTTCGCATGAGCTTCACGAAAATAATTTTATGATTTTAATCATTGTTCTATTTGTAAATAAAAAATTTAGATATTTATACTTTATTTTTTCAAATAAGTAAAGCATAACACTTGTGTAAATTTTTTTTATGTGCAAGTTTTTCACTTCACATATACAAGTTCAGATGAAATTCTTTTACAGTGACCTTGTCTTTAAAGCAAATAAATATAGTTATATATGTAATTTTTCTTAAGTTTATCAAAATTTAAATATTTAATATATCCTTATCCACTTTAAAATTTAAAGTTTCTTTTTATTACAAACATTGACTCAAGTTGTAGACGAAGTTGGGCGCACACTGAAATAGAAGGGTCAACATCCACTTTTTCCTTTTCATCCATGTTGGCCTCCAAGCTGGAGCGTAGAAATGAGCAAAGCCCTTTCTAAACAACTTGCCCTGGCATGAAACTAATCCAAGCTGACTCATCCATTAATTGGTGGTCAAATATTTGCAAAATCCATGCTGACGCATTTATTGGTGGTCAACCGTTTGTGAAGACAGATGGTAGATCAATTAATTGTGTATCCTAACATGTGTTATTATTTTCTGGTACATAGATGAAAAGTATGTTTTATTGGAGTCAATCTTATTGGAGTTTGATATGGTCTAGGTAAAAAAGTTTTTCTTTCGAATATTTATCATAATTGTATACCTAGGACTCGAACTTGAAATCACATGTGTAATTATGTTACCTAACCTGGGTTCATCTTCTCAAGTGGATCATAACATTGTTGCACCTTGCATGTTCCTCACAATACAAATAAACTTGGATAATTGAAGTACCGTAAAAAAGAGCCTTCGTAACTATGATACACAATTGCCGTAACAATCATGTCATGGTGTCTTCATTAGTTACTTTAAAATTTTATTTTTGGAAAGAATTCTGCAATATGTTATCAAATTATATACCAACGACAAAAAGAATGTTGTGGTCTCCAACGAGAAAAAAAAAAAAAAGGCACGCCATGAAACAAGGTTCTTAAAAGAGTTGATAAGGACATTCCAATTTGTGCGTGGCCTACTTTACACGTGATAGTTTAAGCCAGGACATACGAAAATACAGAAGCTCCATGCATCATGTTTGGTTACATACGGCAACTCACGTGGGACAGGTACTGTAGTCATTATATCAATAAAAATTGACCCATAAAAAAAATCAATTAAATTAAATTTAACTTCTATTTAGTGAGATATATAAAGTGAAAAATAATAATGTATTTATCATTAATTTAAAATTAAGTTAAGTTTATCAATAATTTTAATCTAGATTAAAATTAAATATATTTTATTTTTTTACTTTGTGTGTGTGTGTGTATATTTTTTAGAGGAATCAAACCAATAAAAAAACATTTTTAAATGTTTTAAAAAAAATCATTTTTAATTTAGAGAAATCATATAAAATTATAAAAAATAAATTAATTAAAATTTTAAATTAATGTAAAAGAATTACATTACATGTTTACAAAATAAACAACAATAATAAATTTAATTATCGATATTTAATTATATATATATATATATATATATCTTTATTTTTATACAAAATATTTAAAGTTTAAAAATCAGTTCAAATTCATTTTTTTATCATCAGTTTTTACTAATTTTAGATTGTTCTGAACTTTTTTAACTTCTGTGATTTTTTTAGTTATCTAAACCAATAACCTGACTTGTTTTGTGATTTTTGGACTAAACCAGCGAAACTGATATAAAATTTTCATCGTTAATTGTGTATTTATTTTTCACTCTTTTTTTATCATTAATTTCCCAATTCTTTATAGTTACTTTAAATTTTGATTTGAATCCTATCCCGAGAAATAGAAGAAAGATATTTCTTTTGTGTGTATAATTTAAAAGAATAAAAACTAAAATATTAATCAAGTGAATGTTTGCTTTTGTGTCGCATCCATCTCAATCTACGTGCTTTGAAGCATTTTCTTGTAGATTTTAAGTATTTGTTTGGTAACACGTCATTTATGTATGTTTAATCTGATTTCCACATTAATGTTAAGAAAAGAAAAAAAACGCAGAAGCTGCATGTTATTGCTTCCAAGTTATGCATGTTATAAGTTGCCAAACACATATCCAAATTGTGTGATACCTGATAAACTAAAAGTGTAATTAGGCTTTTTTTTGTTTCATTAATTTCCTAATTTCTTATGGTTACTTTAGATTTTGATTTGAACCCAATACCAAGAAATGGGAGAAAGATCTTCCTTTTGTGTGTATAATTTAAAAGAACAAAAGCCAAAATATTAATTAAGTACACGTTTACTTTCATGTCGCATCCATCTCAACCCACATCCTTTGAAGCAAGTTCTTGTAGATTTTATGTTAAGCACGTGTTTGGTAACACGTCATTTATGTATGTTTATGCTTATTTTCACTTTAATGTTAAGAAAAAACACAAAAGTTATGTGTTATCACTTCTAACTTATGTGCATCATGTGTTGCCGAACACATCCAAATTGTGTGATACACGAGGAAACAAAAGTGTAATTAAATCTTTTTGTTTTGTTAATTTCCCAAATCCTTATAGTTACTTTAGATTTTGATTTGAACTAAAACCAACAAATGAGAGAAAGATCTTTCTTTTGTGTGTATAATTTAAAAGAATAAAAGCCAAAATATTAATTGAGTGCATGTGTGCTTTTGTGTTGCATCCATCTCAATCTACGTTCTTTGAAGCATATTCTTGTAGATTTTATGTTAGTACATGTTTGGTAGCACGTCATTTACATACGTGTAAGCTGATTTTCACGTTAATGTTAAGAAAAAACATAGAAGCTACATGTTATCAATTGCTTCCAAGTTACATATGTCTTGTAGATTTTATGTCAACATGTTTGGTAACATGTCATTTACATACGTGTACACTGATTTTCACATTAATCTTGAAAAAAAAAAACGCAAAAGCTACGCATTATCAATAACTTCCAAGTTACCTGTGTCGGATGTTGTTGGACACATATCTAAACATACTATAAATTGGGTTGCTTGATGTAAATTTGCTATTGGATGTTGTTTTAAGACTTAGTTCCAAACATATGTTGTAAGAACAAGATATTAATAAACATGCATTAATAGTGTAATTTTAACTAATCAAAAATTATTTTTAGTATAATTTTTAAGATAAATATTATAAAAATTAACAAATTTGTTCTAGAGGCCACTTGGACCCACAATCTAAGTCGGCTCCCACGTTACCTATCTCGGCTAGCACAACCTCGGTTACCCCGGTTCATAAACCCTTGCTATCCCGGATCGACTCCACCTCTATCCCGGCACAGCATGGGAAGTGCCTAACAACAAGGAACGCGTGTAGTTAGATACCCAAATGCACACTGCCACGTGGCACCCAGTTCTAACAGAATTTCCCTCCAAACACGCTATATAAATGACTTCACACCCATCAAGTACACATGCTCTCTCTGATATTCACACACACTTGGGTCCATACTGACTTAAGCATTGGAGTCCTTGCAGGTGCTACCACTGGCGATGCCAACACTTGCCGGAGACATATTCTCGTGTTCACCACACAACATTGGCGTTGTCTATGGGAAGAGTTTTCTAATTCTTTTCTTTTCATTTCATTTTCTTTATTCTCTGAAGATTGTGATAGTCAGCATGAGAAACCGCAAATCTGCTCTGCAAATTCGCCGTGGCACCCTCGCCACCGAAGCTTCCACCGCTGTTGCCTAAGGATGGCGAGGCTGCTTTCGTCACTCTTGAGGCGGCTCCTAGCGCGAACGTTGTTCCGGCACCATTAGTCGCCATAGCGGACCTTGCTGCACTGTTGCAGCAGTAGAGAAAGGCGTTGAAGGAGCAGGAGAAGATCATTGCTGAACTCCAGGCAGAGAGAGACAGTATGAAGGTTACGGAGAACACTTACAACCGCACTGAGAGGTCCGCTGCCTCCATTCTGAAGCTTGCGCTGGAGATGCATGACGCGCACATGGAAACGAAGTTGGACAAGGAAGATGAGATGGTTCTGTTCAACCTTCTTTTCTCTTTGATGATCTTGAACTTGAGGTCCCGAAGCAGCTGCCTTCTCTGGAGTTGTACAATAAATCTTTTGATCCAAGTGACCATCTCTCAGTGTTCGAGTCGGTGATGTCGTACAAAGGAGCATCGGCTTCGTTGACATGCAGAGCGTTCCCGCTCTAATTGAAGGGAGTGACTCTGAAGTGGTTCCAATCCCTAGAATCGAGGTCCATTGACTCATAGACGACTTTGATGGAAAAGTTCAAGATTGCATTCGCGACTAGCAAGGTCAGGCCGAAGACTGAGGTTGATCTGAGGAGGATACGCCAGGGCGCGGATGAGTCGTTAAGAGAGTATATTGGTAGATTCAACCAGGAAGCACGAGCTGTGGAGAATCTGCAAACTAGAGTAGTTCTCATGCTGGCTAAGGACAGGGTGAGGCCAGGCTCACCTTTCTTCATGTCGATTGCTAAGACGCCTCCAGCAGTCGATGGAGGAGTTCTTAAAGAAAGCAGAAAAGTACATCAATTATGAAAACGTGCTGGAGGGTGGGCAGGTGAAAATGACCGAGATTGCATTGCAGAAGAAAAATCTACAGGCTAAGGCTGACAAACCGTCGTGTCATGAAGATCGGGGTTTATATAAAAGAGGCCCGAGGTTCGAAGAGTATACACTGTTGAATGCCTCTAGAGCCATAATTTATAACGAGGTATATAATGTGGAGTTTGTGCAAGAAGGGATAAAACCTCCAAAGCCAATCAGAAATAGAGAATCGGGGGATTAGTCCAAGTACTGTCGGTCTCACAGGGCGACGAACCATGATACAGATGAATGCTTTCAGCTGAAGGATGCAATTGAAGTGCTGATAAGACGAGGGAGATTGGATCGCTTTGTTAAGCGGAATAGGGGGTCGTAGTGATAGGGGATGACGACCTTCGTCGTCAAGGAGCGAAAGATCTAGAAGCCCAAGGAGGGAACGTTCTCCACCCTGGAGAGACAGGTCATCGCACCAACATGTCCAACCAGAAGCCACTCACCACCCTGGCCAATGTGAGACGATGTCGAGATACATGCCATACGCCGTCAGTCTCCTAGGCTAACCGTCATCCTTGGTGGCCCATACGATATCCTGCCCATTCTCCTGCGTGGAGTCACGAGATCATATACGTCATTGCGGGCGAATTCTCAAGTGGAGGTCTGTCAAACAATGCGAGGAAAAGGCATGCTAAAGAGGTAATGGCAACTTTTTTCGGGGTTCGTATTGGTGGTAACCTCATAAAGAAGAGGGCCCCGCCCTTGACTTTTGATGATTTAGATTATGCCAACGTTATTCCAAACCAGGATGATCCTCTAGTGGTGAATGCTTTAATGACAAACAAGGAAGTCCATAGGCTACTGGTGGACATTAGCAGCTTTGCCGATGTTATGTTCTACGAACTTTTCCAGAAGCTGAAGATACCAGAATTCGAGTTGATGCCGTATAACGAAGACCTGGTAGGATTCTTTGGACATCACATAACGTTAGTTGGGTACATAAAGCTCCACGTGACTTTCGGAAAGCCGCCATGCACGAAAACCGTAATCACACAGTTCATAGTTATGGATGCTAAGTCCTCTTACAACGCAATTTTAGGCAGATCGACGTTGAACACATTAGGGGTTGTTATCTTGGTTTCACATCTGACCATGAAGTTTGTTGGTGATAACATGGAGGTAGTCACCCTTCGGGGTGACCAGAGGAAAGCTAGGGAGTGCTACAAGGAGTCCTTTAAAGTTGGTCGCAATCTCGACATAGAATACCAGCCTAATCTCGAAAAAGGCGAAGTGCTCCTAATAGAACTAGACTGTCGGGATGAGATAAGAGAGACACCTGGATACCCCGTCCAGAGCCAGAAGGAGAATGCATCCCGGTTCAAATCGGGAAGGAGAAGGATTAGGTCATGAACATTGGAGTCGACCTAGATGAAAAGATGAGGGAGGATATATCGACGCTTATGAAGAATAATGCCAACTTGTTCGCGTGGAAGCCAAAAGATATGCCCGGAATAGATCCCAATCTCTTTTGCCACCATTTAGAAGTTGATCCTTCCGTGAAACTGGTATGCCAAAGAAGGAGAAAAATGGTCCCTAAGCGCTTACAGGAAATTGATAGACATGTGGAGGAGCTGCTGAAAGCTGAATTCATTCGAGAAGTAAAGTATACCACCTGGCTAGCCAATGTAGTGCTTGTAAAGAAGCAGAATGGGAAGTGGAGAATGTGTGTTGATTACATTGACCTAAACAAGCACTGCCCGAAGGATTCCTACCCTCTACCCGACATTGACAAGCTGGTGGACGGTTCATCCAGTTTTCGTTATTTGTCTTTCATGGATGCTTACTTTGGATACAATCAGATTTCTCTTTACCTGGATGATCAGGAGAAAATGGCTTTTATGACTGAGAAGGCCAATTATTGTTATAAGGTGATGTCCTTCGGGTTAAAGAACGTTAGGGCTACATATCAGAGAATAATGAACAAGGTGTTTAAGGCACAAATAAGGCGGAATCTAGAAGTATATGTTAATGATATGATTGTGAAAAGTGCCACCCCTTCGCACATCTTCAGGACTTAGAAGAAACTTTCGCCCAGTTAGAAAAATTTAATATGAGGCTAAACCCTAACAAGTGTGCATTTGGCGTCTTAGTTAGAAATTTTTTAGGATATATGCTATTTGAGAAGGGGATTGAGTTAAACTCGAAGAAGTGCCAGGCTATACTCGAGATGAAGAGCCCTCAGAGTGTAAAGGAAGTGCAGAAATTAACAGGGCGCTTGGCCGCATTGACGAGATTTATAGCCAGATCGGCGCAGAATGCTCTCCCTTTTTGTCGGCTTTTAAGGAAAGGCAAACCTTTTGAATGGACCGACGATTGTGAAGCTACATTCATTAGGTTGAAAGAGACCTTATCCTCTCCACCCTTACTCACTAAACCCGAGGCGGGTGAAGCTATGAGTACTGCGCTAGTACAAGAAACACCGGAAGGGCAAAGGCCGGTCTATTTTGTAAATAGAGCTCTCCAAGGAGCTAAACCGAGGTATCCCAAAATGGAGAAGTTAGTGTTTGCCCTGGTAATGAAGGCCATACTTCCAATCGCATTAGGTTATAGTAACGACGGATCAACCAATCCGGCACATTCTACATAGGCCTAAGCTAGCAGGGAGGATGACGACCCGGGCCATAGAATTATTAGAATATGAGATTCAGTATGAGCCAAGGCAGGCGCTGAAAGCCCAAGTGCTAGCCGACTTCATAGCAGAATTGACTCTGACAGAGTCCCCATCCAGAGATTCGACTTGGACCCTTTTTGTAGATGGGTCATCCAATGAGAAGGGAAGTGGAGTCGGTATACTGTTAGAGTTTATGGACGGTGTTACGTTGGAACATTCGTTGACTTTTACGTTTCCAACCTCCAACAACCAGGCAGAATACGAGGCATGTATAGGCGAGCTCATTATGGTGGCCAACATTGGAGTCTTGTCGTTGCGCGTATGTAGTGATTCCTAGCTAATGATCTCGCAGATTAATATGGCTATTAGGCCAAAGAACCGATATTACAAAAGTATCTGGCAAAAGTTAAGATTCTTATGGGAAAGTTTAATAATATAGACTTTGTCTACATTCCCCGGGAGAAGAATATTAGGGCAGATATTTTGTCGAAGTTGGCTAGCACAAAATCTTCTGGCAACAATAGAACAGTCATTCAACAGACAATCCATGAACCTAATCTCGTGTTGGCTATTGAGGCGGAGAAGAATTGGATGTCCCCTGTTATTAGCTATCTAAATAAGGGCGTTGTCCCGGAAGACCAAAAGGAAGCAAGGAGGGTGGAGCGTTTCAGTGGCTCATTTTTGCATAGTAAACGATAAACTATATCAGCGTGGCTTCTCACAATTGTTGCTTAGGTGTTTGGGAAAGCTGGAGTTTGAATATGTGATGACTGAGATACACGAGGGATGTTGCGGCCAACACTTGGGAGGTAGAGCACTGGCTAAGATACTCAGAGTCGGCTATTATTGGTTGACATTAGAAACCGACACTATAGAGTTCACTAAAAAGTGTGATAGATGCCAAAAATGCTTTGACATTCATTTGGCCCCCTGGAAGACTTGAGCATGATTACTTCCCCATGGCCTTTCATATGGTGGGGTATTGATATACTCAGCCCCTTTCCCAAAGCACTCGGCCAGGTTAAATATTTGGTGGTAGCGATTGACTACTTCACTAAGTGGATTGAGGCAGAAGCGTTAGCCACTATCACTGTAGGGAATGTAAAGAACTTCGTGTTTCGACAGATTATTTGCAAGTTCGGAATACTGGATGTCCTAGTGTCAGACAACGACACTCAGTTTACAGATAGGAGCTTCCAGGAGTTCCTGGCGGGATGGAAAATCAAGCAACATTTCACATCGGTTGAACACCCCCAAACAAACGGATAGACAGAGGCAGCAAACAGAGTCATCCTCAGAGGACTCAGATGGCGTCTAGATGAAGCGAATGGGTGTTGGGTTGAGTAACTATCACATGTCCTGTGGGCATACCGCACAACCCCCCATTCTTCCACTAGAGAGTCTTTTTTTTGCCTTACTTACGACATGGAGGCAATGATCCCGACAAAGATTGGAGAGCTAACGTGGAGAATGGCTAACTTGAGGCTAAAAGATAATGATGGACTGCTACGTTTAGAGTTGGACATAGCGGAAGAAAGGAGGGAGGTGGCCGCCATAATAGAAGCTGCTTTGAAAAGACAAGTTGCAATGAGATACAATAAGAAGGTCATGCACCGCTCGTTCGAGCTCGGTGATTTGGTCTTGAGGCGCGCCGACATAGGAGGAAGAAATGCCAGACAAGGAAAACTCGCCGAGAAATGGAAAGGCTCGTACTGAGTTACCTCAAAAACTAGAATAGGTGCTTACACCTTAGAGACACTACTCGGGATTGTCATCCCGCGAACGTGGAATGCAGGCAACCTCAGACGATACTACAGTTGAGGCGTGGTCGATAACGCTAGTTTTTATTTCCTAGTCATTTTAAGTTTGTGGTATAGTTGGACAGAGTCACATACTATAACTTGTGGCTTTTATAATATTTTTTGTCCCACGTGATTAATAAAATGAGAAGTTTGCCTGCCATACAAAGCTAAGTACAGGGGTGAATGAATGGAAAAAAGATGAAAATTGCGAACTACCCTATGTATGTGGATTTGCTCCAACCGGGGTAGGAAGATCACTAAAGATGAAGATTGCGAACTACCCCATGTACGTGAATTCGCTCCAGCTGGGGTAGGAAGATTGCTAAAAATGAATATAAAGGACAAAGGCAGAAATTGAGAAGCGTGTAAAGATAAAGGCAAACAAACATAAGCGTTCAACAAAAGCGCGAAGAAGAGAAGTGAACAAACACGAAAGCGTTTAGCAAAGACACGAAAGCAAAGAATATATATTAAGCTGTACCAAACAAGATGTTGAAAGAAAGCATCGAAACTTATCATTTATATTCAATGTATTAACATATGTACATAATTTGAAGAAAACATAAAACAAAAAATTACAAAATAAACCGGCATCCCTGGCCCTTCAACCTCTGACGTTGGCAGCATCTTTAAGAACATTGACATCCTCGGGTTCAGGATCATCACCTAAGATCGCCACCTCAGTGGAAGGTGGGATAGTCGGCGTCACCTACGAGATCGAAATAAAGCTGTCTGCAAGATCCCCTGCAATGTCTTGCTTATCTGCTAGAGGCTCGTAATCAACCCTGGCACCCTGATGCTCTCCATCGGCTTCATCTTCCTCGGCGTCATCTTCAGCGTTGGAATTAGCTGTTGGAACTACGGGATCCAACGACGTCATTTCACCATTCACATTTGCATGCCAGATGCCGTTAATCACCTCATAATCCAATCGGGCGCACGTAAGGTCCATATTCCTCTGAAGGAGGAACCGCACTTGCTCCATAGTGTTCTCGAAGGAGAATTGGACGAACTCGATCCAGCGTCGGCGCATTATTTGGGTCTCTTATTAAGAAGCTGCCATGCCAGATTCCAATTCTCACACCATAGCTTGCAAATCTTTGACTTTGCTTCTTGAAGCTTGGAGCTGAGAGGATAAATCTAAATCCAGCTCAATATACTTAGCATTGGCGGTAGACAACTTCATCTGAAGATTCGCTTCGACTTTAGCTAGCCGCAATTTTTCAGTTTTTTCTTCCGCCAGCTGCCCCTTCAGCGATTGCACCTCTTCCTCCAGCTCGGGGATCCTTCGGCTGCATTCTTCTTTTGCTGAGCGTGCCCCTTCCTTGGCTTACTTTAGCTGGGATATCATCGCATCCTTCTTTGCTAGGATATCTAGGGGGTTCTGGTTGCCGAATGCCTCCCTCATTAGCACGTATTGCGAATAGCCATGGAACATATGGTTGAAGAGGGAGCCTAGTTTGTCAAGCCCATCCTGTATAGGGCCTAGTTCCCCCCTCATCGAGCTCACTTCGCCGAAAATTTTATCTTCAAAGGTCGCTGCTTTTCCAGATAAAATGTGCTCATTAGCCAACTCCACCGTTGAAAGAGAGGGTCGTCGATCATCCGACGCTTCTTTGCAGGTGGTGCCTTCTCTGGTACAACATCGGTCATTGCCCTCTTCTCGAAGGCAACGTCAGCCGGAGTGGCATTGACAGGCATCTTTCTGGAGACCTCGACTGGTAGGCCAACCCCTGGAAGGTGCAACTTCAGTGGAAGCCAGCATTGTTGCTACAGGCGCATCTTGGTTCTCGGCCTCCCAGATCACTATACCCTTTGCCACTGCAAGGACCAGGGGAGGAAGCGCCTGTGTTTTCTCCACTGCCTTAACTTTCCCTTTGGCCTTCCTTGGTTCTTTGGATTTAGGTGCCTTATCTTGCTAGAGGGCCTAGGTGAAGTCGACCATATTCAATTTCACCATCGCGTCTGCAAGAAAACATGAACCCGATCAAATTATGCACAAAATATAAAGACAATAAAAAATAAACATGTAAAAAGTTTACAAAAACAGACCAAAATATTGGTGGTATTCAACAGGGGTAATGCCAATTAACCACTGGCAAGGGATGCAATCCTGCAGGTTTTTTATCATGGCGAAAAAATGGTCTCGGGCTCGAGCTACTTCCGGGGTCAGGTCATCATTTTAGACCAAAAATTTTCCATGATCCAAGCAATAATGGTCGTACGACCAGTACAACGGGAACCGGGGCTCAACAACATTCTCCCCTGCATCACGGACCATAAATAATACCTCCCAGCTTTTTGCATGGGGGCGAAAAAAGAAGAATTTGTCCTTGTAGTCCTTGTAAGAATCCTGGAAGGGTTTAAGTAATGCCCAACCCTGAACACTTTAAAACGAGACAGAGGAGAACTTATTATCATAAGTTTAGCGGATGGGGGTACAGTAATATAGAAATAAATTTTGGCTACAGACAACTCCCTCCCGGCTACACAGACTTTCGAATGCCACCATGAACCCCCAAGAATTGGGATGAAGCTGTGAGGGCGCGACACTTAGAAAGTTTAGGATCAACACTTGTAACTTCGTTAGTGGCAACCTGATCCCGAGGTGCTCAAATAATGTTAAGTACATGGGTAGGAAGTCGGGGTATAGATATCCTGCCCCTGTCGTCTCGGCCTCGTCAAGTGGGGTCCCCATGTTTTCTTTTCGACCTTGCAAACATATGCGACCATCATCCCCGGGGGCAACCACGTCAAATGCCATCTCAGCACCACCTTGGTTCAGCTCGAGGCGACCCACCAAGGCATCTAAGGCTGCCTGGTTGAAGCACGAACGAGTGCCAGCCACTTCCTTGTCAACCTAGTCAACGTCTAGGCCAGCTGCGTCGTGGAATGCCTTAGGAGTAGTCTCCACAGTCCTGACAGTTTTTCCCATCTCCTTGTTAAAGACAGTGGTAGAAGGGTCAGAAGAGGCCGACTGGGGCTTTAACTATGACCTAACCCCGGTGCTTGGTTGCGCCAACCTTTTAAGCCTTGGAAATATTGCTTGGCTCGGAAGGGATCCTCATCAAGTCCGGGTATTGCACTCAGGCCTTGGCATACTCCAATACCTCATTCGAGCCGTATGGCATCCCTATGGCCTTTTAGTGGCTCCGACACTTCTCCAAGATCTTAGGACAGATTACGATTTCAGGCGGTGAGGGTTGTTTTGGGTTTGCTGTCATGGGGCATTCATCAATCCTCCTTGCGAGCCCTCGTTTACCTAACCTACCTCAGACTGCTACCCCCTACATGTAACTGCGAGACTAGCTGAAGAACTGACGCCACTGGTGACACCTTCCGGACCACGACGACCGGTGCGATGGGACGAAGGCACCGCTACAGATTGAAAGAGCCAGTTAGTGGCGAAACCCCCTAGGGCGGCTTCCATGATCGCCACGAGCAAAAGACTGAAACATCATGTCTAAGCGGGTCCATCTTTGACCAAACAAAACACACAATATAGTACAAGAAACCAGAATATAGAGGAATGCTTAAAGTAAAGACGAGAAAGAGAATGTCACCTTAGTATATAAAGTTGCTGGTAATGAAGAATAATGGAGGTAGAACAACAGGCTTCACGTCTTTCACCGGAGAAAAAAAAATGCAGGAGGCAGAAGGTACTCTCACAAAGAAAAAGAAACAAAATCTTAACAACAGAATGAAGGTAAGTGTACCAAATTGTGTGAGTCTATGCCCTTTTTATATTACGGGCCTATATCAAGGCCAGGCCCAAGTCCTAGAATTTTCAAAAGACAACCGCCAAATCTCTTGGAATTCGAAGCGCTACAGAGTTTAAGATATCGAATCATTACACATTTAATGCGCCTCGGCTGTCCAAAAAATACGGCGCAACTGTCTAAAAATTGAAAAGACTCAAAACCTTTCGACTCTAAAGTCGGTAAGCCTTTCCTGACGGAAAGCCTTACCGACTTGGGGGCAACACCATCCCAGACCCTCTTTCAGGCTCTTAAGCTAATGATGCCTGTCCCAAGCATCACCGGTTTGGGGACAACTGTTATGGGGCCGACTTAGACTCCTAAGCCGACGATACTTCTTTGAGCATCGCTAGCTTGGGGGCAACTATTTTGGAGGTCACTCAGGACCCACAATCTAAGTCGGCTCCCACGTTACCTATCCCGGCTAGCATAACCTCGGTTACCCCGATTCATAAACCCCTGCTATCCTAGATCGACTCCACCTCTATCCCGGCACAGCATGGGAAGCGCTTAACAGCAAGGAATGCGTGTAGTTAGACACCTAAACACACGTTGCCATGTGGCACCTAGCTCTAACAGAATTTCCCTCCAAACATGCTATATAAAGGACTCCACACCCATTAGGTACACACGCTCTCTCTGATATTCACACACACTTGGGTCCATACTGATTTAAGCATCAGAGTCCTTGTAGGTGCCACCACCGGAGACGCCAACACTCGCCGGAAACGTATTCTCGTGTTCACCACACAACAAATTTATACATGATAATTTGTGATTAAATACCAACATTAAAGACATTTACATTTTCGTTACATATATTATTGACTTAAATATGTTTTTAGTCCCTATAAAATAAGCGAGTTTTTATTTTAGTCCTTGTAAAAAAAAATTGATTTTTCATCTCTCTAAAATTTTAAATCATTATTTTTGCTCCTTATAAAATGATTAAAATTTGGTTTGAGTTCCTATAAAATATTTTTCTTTGATTTTCATCTCTTAAAAATCTAAAATCACTTTTTTTAGTTCCTAACATTTATTTTAAGATAGATAAATAACATTTATTTTAAGAATATAGAAAATATTTTAGAGGTGTCACATGATGACATAATACCACTGACACTAGTGAGTGTTACTTAGGATGGTTACTTGATATTTCGTTAAATATTTAAGCAGTTAATAAGTGTCATATGACAATAGGGACTAAAAATAATAATTTTATATTTTTGAGTGATAAAAATCAAAATTAAAATTCACTTATTTTATAAAAATTAAAAATATATTTAAGTCTATATTATTTATTCTAAAAACAAATAAATTGTCTACCCCTATTATTTGATAGTTGGTACTTTTGACGTCAATTCACCTTAGCCTTAACTTCAATCAAATTTAAGAATAATTCAACAGTATTGTGATAGAGATGTATAGTTTATCCCTTACATTTGTTAAATAAACCTTATCGGCGATAATTATTAGTATTTCCAGATTAATGTACTAATGCGTACATGACATCGTATTTTCCATGCACTAGTTTTGATTATTATTATTATTATTATTGTTGTTGTTATTTATCCATAAATGATTTTATTTCGTAGCCTCTCTGTAGTTTCTGGGTCCATTCGTTCGAATAACCCGCATGTTCTGACATCGACCATGGCGCACGAGTAAATAAGAAAGAATCTCGGGAGTTTCCAAAAGCAAAAGAGTTTGTCGTGTCTGTCTCCGATTAGATTCGATTCCACCCACGTGAAGAACTGATATGGGGAAGGTGGCGGTGGGGGCTGCGGTGGTTTGCGCGGCGGCGGCGTGTGCTGCGGCGGCGCTGATGGTGCGTGACCGCATGAGGGACTCCGGAAAGTGGGGTCGCACGGTGGCCATGGTGAGGGAGTTCGAGGAGCAGTGTGGGATCCCAATTACGAAGCTGAGACAGGTTGCTGATGCCATGGACGTTGAGATGCATGCCGGTCTTGCTTCTGAAGGTGGCAGCAAGCTCAAGATGTTGATCACCTATGTTGATAATCTCCCATCTGGGTTTGCTTCTTCAATTACCCTCTTCTCAGAATTAGCTTTTTCTGTTTTAATTTCACTCTGCATAACAGTTTTTGATGTTTTTGTTATACATGATCGATTATTGGTTAGTGAGTTTCTGTTTGGTTTTTCATATTATCTTTGTGAAGTCAATAAATGATGGTTTAGATGATAAGAGTCTTGTCCTACCACTGGGAGTTGGGTCTAGCGGGAGGGGCTAGTCCTCCACCACGTGGCAAACCAAGGTTTGAATCTCTGCTAGGATAGTTGTCCATATTTAGTGTTTGATCATGTCTCGAATAGGATTGTCTCTGAAGAAGATACCGATGGGAAAACAAAAAAAAGATGATAATAGTCCTAAGGCTTTGGATTGGTGGGGTGGTGGTGTGTTCTGCGTAATCTGAAGGCAAGATGGAGAAAGAGGAAGTTTGAATGGCTGAGTTTTGCTGTGTTTTTTAATTGATGAAAAAGAAGTGGATAAATATTTTTGTCATGTGAACTTGAAATTCTTAACGGTTTCTTGAAATCTTCCTTTGTGGGTTATTCTTTACTTTGTTGCATTGTTTAATAGGGATGAGAAAGGACTCTTTTATGCGTTGGACCTTGGTGGCACAAACTTCCGAACGCTTCGGGTGCATTTAGGTGGGAAGGAGAAAGGTGTTGTCAACCTAGAGTCTGAAGAAGTTTCCATTCCTCCACATTTGATGACTGGTTCTTCACATGTAAGTCTGTTTTGAGAGAATCTATCAGGGTAATTAGCCTGGCTTCTCTCTGAAATATGTTAATTATGGGATTGCAGGAATTATTTGATTTTATAGCAGCTAAACTTGCAACGTTTGTTAGTTCTGAACCTGAAGAGTTTCACCCTCCCCCTGGCAGACAAAGGGAACTGGGTTTTACCTTCTCATTTCCAGTGAGGCAAACATCAATTGCATCTGGGACTCTAATAAAGTGGACTAAGGGTTTCAATATTGAGGATGTGGTAATTCTTGTCACCTTGATTTGGTTATATTCAATTCTGTTTGCCTTGCCATGCTATTCCTTCTTGTCATGTCATGTCATTTGTGTTGATCATGATTATGGTGCATAATCCAGATACATGCCATGAGTATTCTGTCTCTTTCAGCACATACAATACTGTTTTTGCATTACATTTTTTGAGACCAGAAATTACTATGCTAACCTTTTATAGTTCTCACAGATGTATCATATGAATTCTTCTCAAATGGAGAATCCCCCTTCTACCAGTTTTCTCCTCATTTCTCAGCTACTCTTTAATTTAGGAGGGTATTCTGACAGCTACTCTTTTATTGATTCTGTTTGGGTTGTTTGTAGGTTGGAGAAGATGTGGTGGCTGAACTAACCAAGTCCTTCGAAAAAATTGGTCTCGATATGCGTGTTGCAGCCCTAGTCAGTCCCATTTTCCTTTCTTTATAACCTTTCTTTTTTTCCCTTAAGTCTGGCTTTGAGAATAATTTTCAGTTTGTATGTGGCAGAAAATTTGGATTAATGAATTTTTTAGTTTCAATTTTTTTCTTCTTTTAAATTTATTGGTTACTTAATGTCTTAAACTGGAGACGAAACCTGACTTGGTGATGTGATGTAGGTTAATGACACAGTTGGAACAGTAGCTAGAGGAAGATTCAGCAATCAGGATGTCATTGCTGGAGTGATTCTTGGTACCGGGACAAATGCTGCTTATGTAGAGCGTGCACATGCAATTCCAAAATGGCATGGCCTTCTACCAAAATCAGGAGAGATGGTAAATAGGTTATGAATATCTATGACATTTTCTTGTGTGATAGAACTGTGTTTGCCATAATTCCATGAGACAGGTAATGATTAGCTGTGTGTCAAAGCATGCTGATTATTTATTGATTATATAGGTTATAAACATGGAGTGGGGTAATTTCCGATCTTCCTATCTTCCTCTAACAGAATATGATCTAGCTCTAGATGCAGAGAGCTTAAACCCTGGAGAACAGGTAATGATTATCTATCTATCTTTGGTTTAAATGACTAATGTGCATCTATAATACTCTTCTACTCTTGTTTGCAGATTTTTGAGAAGATAATTTCTGGTATGTATTTGGGTGACATTGTAAGGAGAGTTTTGTTGAAGATGGCTGAAGAAGCTGACTTCTTTGGAGATACTGTTCCTCCAAAATTGAGAATTCCTTTCATACTTAGGTATGATAATTAAAACAACCAAGCATTCAAAATTCCAATGAAAATTTTTGTGAAAATTGGAATGCAAATGGTGGGCTCTCCTTTTCTTTTCTTTGTTTTTTATCTTTCCAAGCAAGCATACAAACAGTTTTGATTGTTCATTTTCATTGCCTCCTAATTAGTCTTTTTTTGGATGGTTAAGTGATGCCAAAAATTGAGAGGGTACATAGGGGGGGGGGGGGGGGGGGGGGGGGGGTTCATATTTACACTATATCTGCTCAATGTTTTTCAATAAATGCCATTTAATAGATGACGTACCTGGAATCAAGATGGCATAAGAAAACGTTGATGGCGTTTTTATTCAATGTTTTTATTGAATACATAATAAAAAACATTATTATTCAATAAATGCCATTCAATGTTTATTGATAGATGGTGTAAAAAACATTGAACTTCTTTGTTCAAGATGACGTAAAACTTTATTCAACTTTATTCAATGTTAAAACAATATTGAATCAACCTTAAAACTAATTTTTTAAAATTTTAAGAATAATTTGTTTGTTTTTTTGGTACACCAAACATGTTAGAAGAAATGGTTCACCATATCTAAATCCAAATAATAAATAGGTTTGGTTTAAAAACCATTTTAAATGGTTTGGTATTTTAGATTTGGTTTTTTTTTGCACAGCCTTACCGTTTCGTCTGCGTTTCCCTGATTTGAGTTGTACACATCTTCATTTGTATGGCACTATTTTCATTCTTATTTTTTTGACCATTTATTTTATTTGTATTGGAGCTTTCTGAGTTGTTCACGTCTTTTTCTTTTTATGGGATGTATAGGACACCTGACATGTCTGCAATGCATCATGATACATCTTCAGATCTGAAGGTGGTTGGAAACAAATTGAGGGATGTATTGGGGGTAAGGATGCTTTTCTGACCATGTTGAATATAAATATGCTTGTTTGTTCGCACATTTATTTCATGTTTGTTGTTTTTCTTGAATTAGATATAGAAGGCAGGAAATTTTGGTGAATCTATTGTTTGTGATCTTTCATTATAAACAAATTCATCCGCATTATGTTAAGGACAAATGTAAGTTGGTATTTCTCCTCCCCAAAAGAAAGTGGTTAGGTTTTCTCATTGTTATCCTTTTTGTCAGATCAATAACACATCCCTCAAAATGAGGAAGATTGTTGTGGAACTCTCTGATATTGTTGCTACTCGGGGAGCCCGCCTTTCTGCTGCTGGTATTTTTGGCATCCTCAAGAAAATAGGAAGAGACAAAGTTAAGGACGGGGAGAAACAGAAATCAGTAGTAGCACTGGATGGAGGATTGTTTGAACACTATACTAAATTCAGAAGTTCCTTGGAGAGTACACTAAAGGAGTTGTTGGGAGATGAGGCAGCTGAGACAATTGGCATTGAGCATTCTAATGATGGCTCTGGAATTGGAGCAGCCCTCCTGGCAGCTTCTCACTCCCAGTATTTGGGAGTGCAGGAGTCCTGAAGATGTGATTAATGCCAAGGTAAACAAGTGTAACACTAGTTTCAATTTTTTGTATACCTAATAGATCAACAGATTGAAGAAGAAAAACCCTAGCTACTAGTCCTAGAGAGCTTTCAACTGGAGGGTGGACCAAGTCCATTGTAGGGGGAATTTGTAGGGCTCTGTGTTCTTGCTACAAATGCGACCTTGCTGCTTCTTGGCTAATTACTGGGGCATTATTTCGTTTACAGTGCTTGTCTCTCTCCCATGTCAAGGAATAATAGGAGAGATGTAAACTTTTGAGTAGTCATGTTTTTCCATGTAACATGTTTTCAACGAGAATAAATCAGGATTAATTTATTGACAAAGGTGAATGATTGCAATTCAAAGCTTTTCTAAGTTATCAGTGAAGAGTTGGCTTTATTTATTATAATGATATGCATACCTTGGACTTGGCAGCCCTTATATTTTGGTTATCCTATCTGAACTCAGCAAGGCTGATTATTTGAAGAGTGGTTATCACTTCCAGAATTCCTTGTATGCTTGTTTTCACGAAAATAACTCAAAAAAGGATGATCAAAGTTAGCATATTTACAGAGTATGTTAAATGGGTACAAACCCAAATGTGGATATTGTCTTTTCCCTCCATTTGGTGTAGGGGTATTTATGATTGTCCAACCTGAAGTCTCTTTCGATGGGTTTGAATTTAAGAAATTGGACTTAATATATTTTGAAGATGAATTCGGAATATATTTCAGGTTGTCTCAACTATCAACTAAATCAATGTCTTATATTTATTTTAAAAAGTATAATTTTTTAAACAATTATGTATTAATAATATAATTTATTGACTTAACGGATGTTTTATATAACATGATATTATATTTGTATTGATATTATTTAACTTGAAATATATGTTATAAAATATGCCTTGATTGTAGTTATATATTTATTTAATTATATGATTTATTTATATATAATGTTAAGATTGATATATTATGACAACAAATCGAGTTGACCTGGATTTGTCTTATATATATTGAGTCTTAATTAGATTAGGTTCAAGTTAAAAAAAATAATCCTATCAGAATTTCAAGTTGGGTAGGGTCACACATCGACCTGTCCCACAATCACTTCTAATTTGGTATCGGAAAATAGAAGACAACATTACAAGTATATTTTACAACAATAATGACGAAGATAATAGTTAACTAAATCTATAGGTTAAGACTAAGAGCGTTTGCGAATGAGAAACAGAGATTTGCAGATGCTCCCGAAGAGGGGGTACTGTGGCAAGCATGTCTGTTTTGTCTTACAGAATTGAGAATAGCTTGGCAGACCATGTAACTTATTATTCAACTGATGCATCCCCAAGTTATACTTCACTCCTTGTGAAGTTATTCTGTAGGTATTATATAACTTATATTTATATTCTATGATTTTTCTCAAAATGGTTCTGGAATAGTAAAGTAATAAAAGTGAATTTAATTTGCATGTATTCTCAGTGTAAAAAAAATTACGGTCATCTATTAATGTATTGCCATGTTAATAAGTTTGACGACTAAATTTTACTACATTTGTGTCTTATTTTCATTTGTCAATGGCCGTTTCGTATTCTGGTACATTTACTTCCATGTTTAAATATCGTCTCCCCACTGCCCTTGCTTTTTGAAGGTCAACTGAAAAATGGGCTGCTTAACCATAATTACGTTGGTCATGTTATTGGGAAAACTATTTTTCAAATCGAGTAACAATAAGTGCCTTTTTGTTTCTTCTTCCTTCAATTAAGACTCTATTATCTTCACCAATGGATATTAGCGGAATTTGTTCCTAATTTTACTTATTAGCTTAGTTTATGTTTGGGAGCCTATGGAAAGAAAACCCAAAACCATTTTACACTATCATAAAAACAAAACCAAGACAAAAAGGCAATTCTCTCTTCAATACAACTGAGCTTAGTTGCCATTTGCAATTAGCAAAGCACTTCTACTACAAGTAATCCCCTACTCGGAACTTCAGCTTATGTGAGCCAATTTATGTTCTCCTCTATCTAGTTATACGGGAGCTGTACTATGAGTTTCATTGTCTCCAATTCTGACTTCAAGACTAACCCTTTTGTTAAAGTTTGTCACCTTTCTATATTATTATCAGATAGGATACTCAAACTGGGATGCAAACTACCTAGCTACCATCAATCATCATCACTATAGAATTCCACCTGCTTTTCCCATTCTGAATTCTTAAGAAGTGGAACAGCATCATAGAAAGCAGCATTCTTCTCTCCATTGGTAAGTGGATTGCTGCAGGTGAGCAATATTTTCAGGACTTCCTTCATGGAAGGTCTGCTAGCTGGCAGTGTTGCAGTGCACATAACCCCAAGTTTGAAGATGTTGCATATTTCATCCATGTAACAAGCTTCCTTAATTTCTTTGTCCAAAATGTCTTCTACATCGGTCCCTACCTGAATGTGGCGCCATGCCCATTCGGCAAGAGATGAGTATTCATCTCCATGATTAGCTTCTTTTCCAGTTGTCAGTTCCAATAGGATAACTCCAAAGCTATAGACATCTATCTTCTCATTGACTCTTGTTGTTTGAGCATATTCTGCAATTCATGTATGAAATGAACATTTAGACTATACTTATGACAAAGAAAAAGGAAATAGAAAATTTAACTGAAGCAATACATTTGTTACATGTTTTCACCTGGAGCAATATAGCCAAATGTGCCGGCCACAGCTGACATGGTAGCAAGTTCTTCTGGCTTCATCAACATCTTGGCCAGACCAAAATCAGCAACTTTTGCATTGAATTGAGAATCCAACAGAATGTTACTTGTTTTAACATCTCGATGAACAACGGGCGGTAAGCAGTCATGATGCATGTAGCACAAACCTTGTGCAGCTCCAACGGCTATATGCAACCTCTTAGGCCAATCAAGGACTGAACTTGACACAGCTGATGGCTTACTTTTCTTGTGCAGCCACCTATCAAGGCTATGGTTTTCTAGATACTCATAGACAAGGAGCAGAGAATCCTCGTTGGAGATGCAGCATAGCAACTTTACAATGTTCTTATGACGAATATTGCTCAGTATTTCAACTTCTGCTTGAAATGAACTTACAAGCTTCTGCTCTAACTTTCTGCTACTCCATATCTTTTTCACCGCAACATAGCCTAAACCATCAACAGCGACACGATATACTGCACCAAACCCACCCCTGCCAATAATATTGTGTTCTGACATTGAGGACACAATGTTTGCTTTTGTGAAACCCAGTCTCTGAAAGGAAGTGAGCTTCCATGACCTTTTCAAATCTTGCTTTCTTTTTCTGTAAACTCTGATCATCAAGAATGATGACAAGAAAGCCAGTAGGGAGGTTGCTACCACCAGGCTAATGATTATAGCATGAGACGCAGATTTTCTTTCAATTCTTACCCTTTGAGGCCTAGAATTGCACAAGGTAAGGTTTAGTACTGTGCTATCAGCACAGAGACCGGAATTGTTCAAAAAGCTTCTGGCATACCCATGGTTTTCAAATTCACTTGCAATCCTCCCTGTCAAATGATTGGAGGACAGATTGAGATTTGTGAGTCTCTTAAGGGCTAGTTGAAGTGGAATTTGGCCAGAGATTTTGTTTTCTGACAAATCCAAAATATTAAGGGCAGGCAACTGAGCAATTGCATCCGGGATTTCTCCAGAGAGTTGATTGTGGCTCAAATCTAGTTTTATTAGGGACTTCCATGATATTATATCTGGTGGAAGTGGCCCTGTGAGCTGGTTATGATCAAGCAGAAGAGTTGTTAGCTTGGGAAGAGATGTTAGCTCCAGTGGAATACTACCATTGAAGAGGTTGTTACTGGCATTGAACGACACAACATTCTTCCAGGAAGACACTCCATGTGGAATTCTACCAGAAAACTGATTGTAACTTATGGCCAGGTCTGAAAGATTCCGAGACAATCTTTCAGGAAGCAGACCAGTGAACTTGTTTTCATTTATCCTAAATGTTGACAAACTCATACATGTCCATAGACCACTAGGAATGTTGCCAGAAAGCTCATTGTTCTCAACCCTCAGATATTGCAGGCTATTGCAACTTCCTAAAGATTCTGGCAACTCCCCACTCAGGTTATTGTCATAAGCAGTTAAACCAACTAACCTTCCGTGGTAGCACAAGTTCTCTGGCAACATTCCTGTGAAACTATTAGATGCAACTTGAAAAGTTTCAAGCTTTGAGAAACGACCGAAGTCTAGGGGAAGAGTACCTGATAAATTGTTGAGAAAAACAACAAAATCAACGAGAGCTGGCAGATGACCAATGCTTTCTGGTACCTTCCCAGATAACTGGTTCATAGACAAACTCAAGTACTTTAACTTATTGAGCTTTCCCAAATCATCTGGTATTTTCCCACTAAGACTGCTCTCTGAAAGATCAAGCTCTGTCAAGTTGAATGCTTCAACTACTCCAGGTATCTCCCCAGAAAAGCTGTTACGGTAAAGATATAGTATGCTCAGATTTTTCAGCATGAACAAACCGTTGGGAATTTGTCCACTTAAACCATTTCTTGACAAATCCAACTCCTCCAATGCCACCATGTGTCCCATGGTTTCAGGGATTTCCCCTACCAAGTTGGATTCATACATATGAAAGACCTTCAATTTGTTCAACTGGGTCAAGCTTGATGGCAACTTTGTGGGAGGGAGCATGCTGTTTGAGAACACATACAAGGATTCAAGGTTGGACAAATTGCCCATATCAGCAAGGAAAGTACCATCGAAAAGACACTGATAAAGTTGAAGACTTCTTAGCTCCTTCAACCTCCCTATGCTGGCAGGAATATCACCGGAAAAGTTGTTGCCACCAAGGCTAAGAAAACGCAGGCTGGCCAAGTGGTCTATGTCATCAGGAATCTTACCAACAAAGTAGTTCTGTGAGAGGTCAAGGTACTCAAGCTTGGAGCAGTTGTAGAGAGAAGTTGGGAACTCCCCAGTAATGTAATTCCACTGAAAATCAATGTGTTTGAGGTTTGTGAGGTCACAAAGGAAAGGTGGCAGTGTTTGAGTGATGCTGGTGTTGACCACAGTCAACTCAGTGACAGATCCATTGGTGCAGATGATCTCTGGCCAAGAGCAATGTGAAGTGTGTGATGGGGTCCAGTGATGGAGGAATGGTGGATTTTGCAGGTATTGCTTTATCTTCAGTAGGACTGCATGTTCTTGATCATACAGCAGAGAGTGAGACTGAGAGTTTGCATAGGTGAGAAAGAGGAAGAAGGTGAGAAGGGAGAGAATTGGCATTTTCAAACATGATGGGGCAAATTTTTTCATCTTGTTGTCTGAGTTGATTCTGGTTCACACATGGTGTGACTTAATAATGAAGACAAAATGAACGAGAATCAATTACTTCTCTCGTAGGTAACAGCAACACACACTGAATATGACTGAAATTGAACAGTGATTGCTTCATGGCTTGCTTTCAAAATTGACCTACCAATTTACTATTGCACATGATGCCAATTTCATGTGGGGCCTGCTGAAACCACGGATTGGGACTCCTTTTGCTAGGATCTTGCAGGAAAAGTATGTGCCAAATAATTAAATGAGAAATGCTAACCTTTATTATTAGCATTATTTAAGAGTAATGATCAGGTCCCAGACTAGAATTATGGGGCAACTAAAACATATTGAAGTATATATGATATGACCAAAAATTATATCTCCTAGCCTTCACGTTATGGCTTCCAACCTGGAGATGTTTTCTTTACTCTTAATCTACGAGTTTGAAGGCTTTTTGTTGGAGTCGCTACGCTTCTTGTGTCTTTCCTCTTTTTCGTATAATTAAAGGAATCTAGAGTAATCAAGGGGCAACTAATTCAATTATTTAGATTAGTTTGCATTCATCACCACAAAACTTTGACCTCGATTCACGTGTCAATGGGAACACTGACCAAGTGACAGTCAAAGTTTTGCGACCGTATGATATCTTAGAACCTTATCACATCAAGTTGCTATTCTTTTTTTTTTTTTTTAAACCTTTTCATTAGTACTACAAATACTTTATACTTTGAACAGTCAATGAAAGGATATAAGCCACAGATATGTGAACATTCGGGTTTGCAAAACCTACAAGGCAACATCCGGCTTTTGACTTTGTCCGTGATGCTTTTCGTTAGCATATTATTTTTACAATTCTATTGATTTGATATTATAAATAAAGTATTTTATTTTAATTACTTTGGTTTAAATAGAATTTAATTAGAATAGACAATCAGTATACAGACAATGGCGGATAGTGGGGCCATGGCCCTCCCAAACTTTTCACAGTTTATATATATATATATATATACAGAGAGAGAGGAAACAAATAATACTGGTGTAACTTATACTAATTATTACACTATTTAATAACTTGATATAAAATTTGATTTTTATTCATCCAATCGTTGAATTATAATTTTATATTACGAAAATTATTTGTGTCAAATTTTGTCAAAATTGAATAACCATAAAAAGGTAATCAAATGACTCATGTTTTACTATATTTTAAAAAGTATATATTACGTCTATTTTAAACTACATAAATAATGTATCAAATAATTTTGGATTAATATAAAATTTTGTATATATGATTTATGTTAAAAGAACTTTTAATCCAACGGTGAGTTTTGAGATTAAATTATCTAATTTAAAGTTATTAAATAGTGTAATAATTAATATAAGTTATACTAGTATCGTTTGATCCTTTCCTATATATATATATATATATATATATATATATATATATATATATATATATATATATATATATATATATATATATATTTCTGTGTATGTGTTTTAGTATAATCCTAAGTAACAAACTGATTATTAGGGCAAAGATGATAGCCGCATACGACCAAAGCATCGGTTCTTGCTCGGCATCACTTCGATCGACACTAAATGAGGGTCAAGTAAGACAAAAGTGACGGCCTTCGCTCAACTCCGTTGAGAACTAAGTCACGTTGTCTACGATGATGTAACTATCTGCCACATTGGGTTTTTTCACCAATAATGTATATGTATATGGCCATTGTGCCCCGAGTAAGATTAGCGCCTATTCTTCTCATTTACACTCCCTTAGTCCCCTAACTACATTGAGTATCACAGTCTTTGCAGATGGCCGTTATCTTCTGTTTCTGCTGTGCTCACCCATCAGAGATCATATTCACTGTATCAGAACTATCCTACGGTTCGGTGCTAGAACAATATACATATATATATACAATGAAAGGACATAAGCCACAGATAGTGAGCATTGGAGAATGCAAAACCTCCTAGGAAGCATCCGGTTTTTGACTTTTTCCATGATGCTTTTTGTTAGCAATCATATTATTTTTACAATTCTATTGATTTGATATTATAAATAAAGTATTTTATTTTAATTACTTTGGTTTAAATAGAATTTAATTAGAATGGACAATCAGTATACAAACAATGGCAGATCTTTTAACCGGCGGAGTGGGACATGGCCCTCGCAAACTTTTCACAGTTTATATATATATATAAGTATGTGTGTGTGTTTTGGTCTAATCTTGAGTACCAAACTGATCATCAGGCCAAAGATAATAGTTGAGTATGATCAAAGTGTTAGTCCCTGCTTGGCATCACTTCGATCAGAGCTAAACAACTGTCGAGTGCGACCAAAGTGACTATCTTTGCTTGGCTCCGCCAAAGACTAAGTCATGTTGTCTACGATGGTGTAATTGTATGCCACATTAGATAATGGGTTTTCCTGCTAATAATGCATATGTATATGAGCCTTGCACCCCAGGTAAGATCAGTACCTACTTTTCTCATTTACATTCCCTCAATCCCCTTACTAAATTGAGCGTCAGAGTGTTTGCAGATGGTCACCATCCTCTGCTTTTGTTGCACTCACTCACCGGAGATCATATCTACTGTATTGGAGCTACCTTGCAGTTCACTGCTAGAAAAAATATATATATATACATATAGGGTCAGGATCCGTTGACACCAGGTGTCAAAGTTAGTCAAATTACACTTTCAATAGCTTTTTGTAGAATGTAAATTTAACAAATCCAACCGTTGAATTATTTGATATTATCTTCTTGAACATGTATATCAAATTCCACGTCATTTGGCTTTGTTAGATATGTTATCTAACATTGAATATTTACATCTATTTTAATATCATATTGTATGTTAAAATAAAGTTATGTGATGAACTATTAAATAATTTTGAAATTGTATAAAATTTTGTATACTTAATCTAATTAATAAGAACATCAAATTTAACGGTTGGATTGGTTATATGGGTCAGGATCCGTTGACACCAGGTGTCAAAGTTAGTCAAATTACACCTTCAATAACTTTTTGTAGAATGCAAATTTAACAAATCCAGCTGTTGAATTATGTGATATTATCTTCATGAACATGTATATCAAATTTCACATCATTTGGCTTTGTTAGATATTGTATCTAACATTGAATATTTCCATATATTTTAATATCATGTTGTATGTTAAAATAAAGTGATGTGATGAACTATTAAATAATTTTGGAATTGTATAAAATTTTGTATACTTAATCTAATTAATAAGAACATCAAATTTAACGATTGGATTGGTTAAATTTGCATTCTACAAAAAGTTATTGAAAGTGTAATTTGACTAACTTTGACACCTGGTGTTAATGGATCCTAACCCATATATATATATATATATATATGGAGAAGGATCAAATTACATCGGTGTAATTTACACCAACTATTACACCATTTAATAACTTTTAATTGGATAATTTTATCCAAAAACACACTGTTGGATTGAAAGTTCCTGTAACATAGATCATATTTACAAAATTTTATATTAATCCAATATACGTTATTCATATAGATCAAAATGGACATAATATATACTTTTCAAAATATAGTAAAACATGAGTCATTTGATTATCTTCTTATTGTTATTCAATTTTGACAAAATTTGACACAAACAATTTAGGTAACATGAAATTATAATTCAATGATTGGATCGATATATATATATAGGGTCAGGATCCGTTGACACCAGATGTCAAAGTTAGTCAAATTATACCTTCAATAACTTTTTGTGAAATGCAAATTTAACCAATCCAACCGTTGAATTTGATGTTCTTATTAATTAGATTAAGTATACAAAATTTCATATAATTCTAAAATTATTTAATACTTCATCACATCACTTTATTTTAACGTACAATATGGTATTAAAATATATGTAAATATTCAATGTTAGATAACATATCTAAAAAGATCCAAATGATGTGAAATTTGATATACATGATCATAAAGATAATATCACACAATTCAACGGTTGGATTGATTAAATTTGTATTCTACAAAAAGTTATTAAAGGTGTAATTTGACTAACTTTAACACCTAGTGTCAACAGATCCTGACCCATATATATATATATATATATATATATATATATATATATATTCTAGTCTAATCTTGAGTACCAAACTGATCACCAGGCCAAAGATGATAGCCGAGTATGATCAAAGTGTCGATCCTTGCTCGGTATCACTTCGATTAGTGCTAAACAAGTGTCGAACGCGACTAAAGCAAAGGCCCTTGCTCGGCTTTGTTAAGGACTAAGTCACATTATCCACAACGGCGTAGCTACCTACCTCATCAGATAACAGGTTTTTCACCAATAACGCATATGTATATGGGCCTTGTGCCCCAAGTAGGATCAACACTTATTCTCCTCGTTTACACTCCCTCAGTCCCTTTAGTAACTTAAGCGTCAGAGTGTTTGCAGATGACCACATTCTCTAGATGACCACACTCACTCGCCAGAGATCAAATCATGGTATCGAAGCTACCCTACGGTTCGTTGCTTGAACTATACACACACACACACATACATACATACACATTTGTTTGTTAACGTACACATACTTGTTTTTTAGTTAGAATATGTTAGTAAGTTATAACTACAATGTATCTTAAAATATATAGCTTGCTAACCCCAACTAAAAAATAAATGTGTGTACATTAGCAAACACTTGTGGGGTTTGCAAATGTACACATACTTATTTTTTAGTAGGAGTACATTAGTAAACTATAACTATAAGAGCAACTTTAACGAAGGGTGCTTATTGGTTGCTTTAAGTTAAGCACCTATATCTTTTTTTTTTTCCAGCGTTGTAGCAAATCTACGTGGCGGACTTAGTTGCTTAAGTTTAAGCTTTGTATCTTCTATAAGCAAGATTGCTTATAATTAAAATAAGAATTTTTTTCCAACAACTACCCTGACTTTGGAGGAGGGAAAAAAACTATAAAGTGTATTGCATTTCAGATTCAACAAAATACTTCACAAAACCAACAATCAAAAAACCTAGAATAGTGGCTGTAAATTTTAGAACCATCACAAAACCAAGAACCAAGAACAAGAAGATGCAAAAATCAGAACCAAAGGAAATAGGGTTTGGACAAATACATTTTACAATTTGGGGAATCTGAACCAAAGAAAATACAGAAATCAGAAGCAAAAACTAGAAAAAAAAAAAAAACATGAGGTGTTGAACCCAGTATTGCAAATAGGGTTTGGAGTCACTATTGTTTGTTAGTGATGATGATGGGTGGTGACGCGGTGGTTAAGGAGGCTAGGCGATGGGCGTTGGCGGCGATGGTGCGTGCCGATGGCCGTGGGCGCTAGCGGTGGTTATCAGCTATGATGATGACGTGATGGTGACTATGCATGTGCAGATCTGGGCATGCGCGACGGTGGTGGCTCAATGGTGTGGAGGCATGGTGGTGGTGGAGGCAAGGTAGTGGTTGAGGCACGGTATTGTTGGAGTCGCACCTAGTGGTGGATGTGCAGTCGTGCTGGAGGCACACTAGTGGTGGATGCGCGATAATGTTGGTTGCGCAACAGTGATGGATGTGCGATGATGGTGGTTGAGAGGGAGAGAATGAAGTTTTGAGAGGTTTCTCGAGAGGAAGAGGAAGAGACGTGTGAAATAATTGTTTGAAAGCAATTGTGAGAAAATTGTGAGAAGAGATGTGTGAGAAGGTTATAGGGAAAATTTTAAAAAATAAGTAAAAAAAATATTTTTTAAACTATTGTGACATAAAATTGAATATTACCGTTGGAGTTCTTTTTTGGCCATTGGGCACATGAATTGAAAATAATTATACAAAATTGTTATTGTTTTTTATTTATTATGGTAAAAATTAATTATTTTTTATTTTTTTATTTAATATTTTAATGTGTATTAATTAAAATAATTGAATTAATATTTTTATTTGACATAAAATGAAGTGCAAATAAAAAAAATATAAAAATGTGAGTTGCTTAATAATTGCTTAAAATTGTATGCATTGGAGCAAAAAATGCATAGATTGCTTAAGAGTTAGTTAAAAATGATGTGGCATAGTGAGACTCACTTAAGAAACATAAAATGAGTTCTCAAATTGTTACCACTAAAATTGCTCTAATGTACTCTAACTAAAAAATAAGTGTTTGTACATTAGCAAACCCCTATATATATATATATTTTAATTGCTTTTAGTAAAAATTTTATAATATTTTTAAATTATATATTGAAAAATATCTATATTTTAATTTATTTTTTTAAATTCCGTAATATTTTAAAACTATTTTTTTAAAGTTGCTTATTTATTAATTATTAGTGATTTTAAGTTATTGAATACACATAAAAAAACACTTTAATTGAAAGTAATCTTTAATATTATTATTATTATAATAGTAGATAATTTTATGTTAATATTACAATTTGTTGAAAAATTCGTTCAATTTTTTTATTTTTTTTGTGTATTCTTGTATAAATTTTATTTTGTATAAAATAACTTAATGTATCTTGTAGATTTTTTTACAAAATAATTTACAAATAAATTCTCTAATTTTTTGATTCAGTGGTAGACAAACAAATAAAAATCGTCAAAAAAATCAGAAGAGTGTTAATAAAGGAAAAAAAAAAAAGACATTTTAAATATCATAAAAAAGATATTTTAATATTATAAAAAACTGAATTGAGAAAATAATTAATATTTGAATAATATTATTAAATGTTTAAAATCACCCATGAAATATGATATTATCAAAATTATTATATTTAATTTATATATTATAATTTTAATTATTTTGGCCCCTCCAACATTTTTTATCAAGCTCTGCCATATAGATTTTTTATAATCATATATTGACATATATGGTAAATTTGTTTACTTTTGTATTGACTACTTTAAAATTCATGCCTCAAATAATTTCTAATTGATTGAAAGTTTAAAAATCTTTAAAATTGGGACAATGGATTAAAATTAAACTTTTTAAAATATTCTATAAAAGAAAATTGGGAGAATTATATATTTCAATATCAAGTATTAATATTTAAAGAGTTTAATGGTCATACACTATCAGTATAAAAAGTTTTACACTACCATTCAATCACAAATCACCACTAATATGAATTTTAAAGTATTTATTATAAAAGTCAACAAACTTATAATAAATAGTGATTTGTGATTGGATGACAGTGTAAAACTACTGTACATTGACAGTATATAACCATTAAACTCATATTTAAATGATCTAATTTTTTGACACAAACTCTCAAAAAAAATCTTCAAATGACACAAAATTTCCGTTGGGAGATTGTAATCTCAAAAATTGTATTAAGGACTACGAACTACGTGCATTTACAAGCTACAAAGTACATGAGAGACTCTGTTGGGGAATAATTGGTATCCTGATACGTGATACCTAATCACCACCCTTGAGGATTAATCTCACATACCAAAAAGAAGTACTTCTATTTTGTGCCCATTTTCCATGCACTCTATAGTATTGATGTTCTAAATCTGCAATCCTGTGGCTGTGTTTCTCTGACTTCAATTCCAGAATTGGCAAAAATCTCCATGGAAGCTCAGTTGGTTAGTCACACTACTCAGCAATATCCAACCCCCACATGATACCAATCTAGCTAGCTATCATTATCAATATCCAACTTATGCTCTCTTTTTGAATTTCTAAGAAGGGGAACATCATCATAGTGGCCAATATTACTGTCTACTTTAGAAAATGATTCTTGACAAGAAAGCAATACTTGCAGTACCTCCTTCATGGAAGGTCTACTAGCAGGAAGTGTTGCAGTACATATGACCCCAAGTTTGAAAACCTTACGCATTCCATCCAAGTAACTACCTTCCATGACTTCTTTGTCTAACAGCTCTTCTATGTTGCTTCCTAACTGGTGGTGGCGCCATGCCCACTCTGCAAGAGATGAGTGCTCATCACCATAATTAGCTTCTTTACCAGTTGTCAGTTCCAACAGGATAACCCCAAAGCTGAAGACATCAATCTTTTCACTGACTCGAGTTGTTTGAATATATTCTGCAATTCAAGTATGACAAAAACCATTCATATTAAACTCATGAGTGGTACCAAGAGAAAATGAGACAGATAATTTAACTAAGCAATAGTATATATTCATAGACAAAACTTAAATACAGTGCTAAAGGTACAATTGCTGCTATTTTCCAATCAAAATCAGTAATTCCTCTCGATAAATAAAATCAGCAATGATTACCGATAAAATGACGATTTTGATTAGAGAATGGCATAAATAGTACGGTATGTTAAGTTTTGTCCTATATTTATTTTGAAGGAAACAAAAAGTTTGGCATGTCATTCACCTGGAGCCATATAGCCAAATGAGCCAATCACAGCTGACATGGTGGCAAGTTCCCCTGGCTTCATTAACATCCTAGCCAGACCAAAATCAGCAACTTTTGCATTGAATTGAGCATCCAAAAGAATGTTGCTTGTTTTCACATCTCGATGAACAATAGGTGGTGAGCAATCATGATGCATGTAGCTCAAACCTTGTGCAGCTCCAATGGCTATACGCAATCTCTTTGGCCAATCAAGGACGACATGATGGACTGAACCTGACATGGCCGATGTCTTATTCTTCCTCTGCAGCCACCTATCAAGGCTGCGGTTTTCCACATACTCATAGACAAGGAGCATAGTATCCTCTTTAGAGATACAGCACATCAACTTCACAATGTTTCTATGACGAATGTTGCTCAATATTTTAACTTCAGTATGAAACGAGCTCTCAAGATTCCTGTCTAACTTCTTGTTCTCCCAAATCTTTTTCACAGCAACATAACCTAAACCATCAACTGCAACACGGTATACTGCACCATATCCACCACTGCCAATAATATTATGTTCTGTCAATGATGACACTATGTTTGATTCAGTGAAACTCAGCCTTTGAAAGGAAATGAGCTTCCATAAGCTATCCAATTCGCGCTTTCTTTTTCTGTAAAATCTGATGATCAAGAGCGATGTCAACAAAGCCAGGAAGCAGGCCACTAGCACCAGGCTTATAATCAAAGCAAGAGACCAAGATGAGTCCTTGCTTTTCCTTTGAGGACTAGAATTGCACAACCTGATGTTCAGTGCTCGGGTATCAGCACAGAGGCCAGAGTTGTCCAAAAAGTTGCTGGAATAAGCAGCATTTTCAAATTCACTTGGAACCCTCCCTGTCAAATAATTGGAGGATAGATTCAGATTGGTGAGTCTGGGAAGTATGGAAGGAACTTGACCAGAGAATTGATTTTCTGACAGGTCAAGTACGAGAAGGGCAGGTAACAGACCAATTGAATCCGGGATATGTCCAGAGAGTTGGTTTTGGCTCAAATCTAGAGTTACAAGGGACAGCCATGATATTATATCTGATGGAAGAGGCCCTGTGAGCAGGTTCTGATCGAGCAATAGAGTTGTTAGCTTGGGAAGAGCTGTTAACTCTTTTGGAATACTCCCATTAAGGTAGTTCTTACTGGCTATAAACACAACCACATTAGTCCATGAAGATACCCCAGTTGGAATCCTACCATAAAACTGATTGTGATCTATCTCCAGGCGTGAAATACCTGAGGACAATCTCTCAGGAAGCTCACCAGTGAACTTATTATTGCTCACCATGAAATTTGCCAAGTTGAAAGTCCAAAGACCACTAGGAATGCTACCAGAAAACTCATTACTATAAATTTTCAGTTCTATCAGGCTGCTACAATTCCCAAGTGATTGTGGCAACTCCCCACTCAGATGATTTTCATAGACAGATAAATTAAGCAGATGACCATTATAGCACAAGTTATCTGGGAGCCTTCCACTCAAACTATTATTTGCAGCCAAAAATGTTTCAAGCTTTGAGTAGCGACCAAAGTCAGGAGGAAGAGTACCTGATAAATTGTTGAAAAATACTTTAAAATCTATCAGAGATGGAAGAAGGCCTATGCTTTGTGGTATCTCCCCTTGCAAGTTATTCATAGACAAAGCCAAACCCGTTAACTTTTGGAGCTTTCCAAAACCGTCTGGTATTTTTCCTGAGATAACATTCCGTGTGAGATCAATGATGGTCAAATTCAATGCCTCAACCACATCAGGTATTACCCCAGAAAGATTGTTTTTCCAAAGAAACATTATGCTCAGATTCTTCAGCATGAACAAACCGCTGGGAATGTGTCCACTCAAACCGTTTTGTGATATATCCAAATTCTCCAAAGCCACCATCTGTCCAATGGTTTCAGGGATCTCCCCAATCAAGTTGGAATCAAACATATGAAAGACCTTCAACTTGTTCAACCGTGTCCAGTCATTGTGCAAACTCGAAGGAGGGAACATGTTGTTAGAGGACAAGTCCAAGGCTTCAAGATTGGATAAGTTGCCAATCTCAGCAGGGAAGGTTCCATTGAATAGACAGTATTGAAGTGAAAGATTTCTGAGTTCCTTTAGGCTTCCAATGCTGGCAGGAATGTCACCAGAGAAGTTGGTGTAACTGAGGTTGAGATGCTGCAAATTAGAGAGGCTGTCAATGTCATCAGGGATGCTACCAACAAAGTTGTTATAGGACAGATCTAGGTACTCCAACTTGGAGCACTTGTAGAGAGATGTTGGGAACTCCCCGGGAATTAAATTGTTGAAGAAATCAACATGTGTGAGGTTTTTGAGGTCACATATGAAAGGGGGTATGGTTTGATTGATGGTGCTGTTGGACAAAGTCAATCCAGTGACTGAACCATTGGTGCATGTTATCTCTGGCCAAGAGCAGTGAGAGGAGTTTGATGGAGTCCAGTGACTGAGGAATGATGGGTTTTCAAGGTATTGCTTTATCTTCAGTAAGATTGCATGTTCTTGATGATACAACTGAGACTGAGACTGAGAGTTTGCATGGTTAAGGAGGAGGAATAAGATGAGAAGAGAGTGAAATGGCAATTTAAGACATGATGGGGTGAATAGTTCCATCTGGGTGATCGAGTTTTGTTGGTTTGTAGTGTGTGTGTTGGAAAGAAAAGAAGCTAACGTGCAAGAGACGAGGAAGATGATTTCATGATTTGTAGTCTGAAATGTTGTTTGGCTTTACAGACTGAAAAGTTGAAAATTGTTGGTTTCCTTAGAACCGTTATAATATTCAATTTTGGCGGGTTACGAAGTCAAAGCCAATGTATTGGTAGAAAATAGAAGTGGGACAGCGAAAAGTTCAAATACATCACCACAACTTCTAGTTGGGAGACTTCGGTCAACTGACGCAACAATAGCGGCGGGTAAACGATAGCAGTTGCTGACCCCCTCGCAAACATCGAGCGAATGGATGTTTCGTCTTCAATTTTCACATGGTGTCTATCTTTTTATATAGAAATTAAATAGCTGGAGCTATATTAAAATTTGTGGACATTTAAAATAAAAGAATGATAGCCACACTCTTTTTATGAAATAAAATTTGTAATTTTTAATAAATTCTGACCAATAATAAAAAAAAAATGTTGTTAGTACTTCTCTTAAAAAAACTACACAAAGTTTTAAAAAAAGTAAATTGTATTGACATTTCTTAAAATTTTTTGAGATTGTACAAAACTTTCAGTTGTTCATAACATTTACAATAATCTCTTTTATATAAGTATATAGTATAATATTTTTTAAACAATCAAAGAGTAAATGTAATATATAAAAAATGTCAGTGTATTATTTTTCAAAAAATTAAGAAAATTAGTATAAAAATAAAAAAAGATGAAAGTATTGAAAGAAATTTGGCAAAACTTTAAAAATTGTCTGTGTAATTTACTTTTTTAAGAAGGGTCTGCGATTCCGCATATAATAATATGAAAATTTAACATAATATAATAATATATGAAAATTCAAGACAAAAAATCCATTCCGGCAATTGCACATCATAGATCACAAATCTGCTAGCTGTAATCTGTTGCTTCTGCATGATACTCTTGGGATAACTTCTCCTTGTAGGATTCTTGTGTAATGGAATTCTAGGCCTTTAGGGCGTCTTTTTCTCTTTGTCTAACACTTTGTTTGGTTAGTAAAAGAATGTGAAAAAAAAAATGATAATAAAAAATAAAATCATTTTTTAATTGTTTGATAAGAAAGAAAATTAAAAAAAGAAAGACAAATTTTCTCTTCCCTTATTTAATTGGAAAGAAAGCGAGAAAAAGGAAAATATATATTTATAAAATGACATATATATCCTTGAATAATAAAATCAATGTGTAAAAATGATAGTTAAGAGTATTTATGTCTTTTGATGATAAATCGACACATTTCTGTCCTTTTACTTCAAAATAGAAGAAAAACATCTTTATATGGGACCCATCATGTTATTCTTTCCTTCTTCATTTATACACAAACCAAACAATAGAAAGAAAATAAAACTCATTCTTTCTTTTCTTTTCCTTCTTTTCTCTTTATTTTCACTCCACTCAAACAAAGGATAACATTCATGCTCATTTTTATTATTAATTTTAAACTCTTATTATTTATTCTATAATTTTAAAAGATAAAATAAAAATTTTGCATAAAATATCTTAAAGTCTTGATAAAAAGTGTTTAATATTTTTTTCGATGTCACAAAATTAATAATATGAATATTAAAAAAATAATAGATTATGATTCTAAATTACTCAGATAAAAACAATACTGATTAAATTATATTTATAGTCTGCTGTTATTGTTAAAAAAACATATATATTTAAATAAAATAAAATAAAATCATATTTTTAGTTTTTATGAGAAAATTACAATTTTTTTAAAATAAAAAATAATAGTGTAATTTGGAAAGGAAGTACAATTATCCTTACTATAAGAATATAATATTTTAGATGTAATAATAATAAAAAAAATTATGTTGGTTTTTTTAGGAGCCCACGAATACATTACCCATAGGTTAATGTGCAAGGTAAAAGAAAAATGCAACTGGACGCCAATTAACCAAATTTAATTCGAATCCTTCAAAAAAAAAAATTCGAAGAAAGGATGTATCAAATTCGACGAGAGAAATTCTGTTCCTGTTCATTTTTTTATAATATTTCTGTTTAACTAAGAGAAAAATACAAAGAGAAAAGTGTAAAATAAAATGAGAAATAAAAATAGAAAGAGATAAAAAAATAAATTATATAAATATATTATAAGAAAGAAATAATTCATTTCATAATTCGAGTTAAGAAAATCATCTTTATTCAGCGCCCACCGTAAACAATGAATTAGAATAATGAATAATAAATGGGTTGATTTGAAAATAAATCAATTACTGTTTGCAAGATATTTCTTTGGTCAAACACAAAGTTAGGTAAAATGACAAGAATTTTGAACTTAGAATTTTCTCCCATTGACTATTTTTTTTTTTTTTTGAGTTTAATGAATATACACAGTCTGTAAAAGTTTTTATATTATCAATCGATTAAAAATCATCTTTGATGTGATTTTTAAGATAGTTATTATTAAAATTAACAAACTTACCATACATGATAGTTTGTGATTAGATAATAATGTAAAAAAACATTACACTATCAGTACATATCTTATTTTTTCAATTTTTTTATAAGAAAAATTATTTTTAGACCAAAAGAGGGGCAAAAAATAAAGGTGAAGCAACCACCACGTCCTTTTTTTTCAAAGTAGTTCTTAGTAGAGCCTTTCGCCATTAATGCAAACGGAAGACTTGATGAATGTGGTGAAGTCCTCGTTGTCTATAATCACAATTTCTCCATCAAATCGAACCCTTAAAATTGAACGATCACGAACCAAGATCAACCACGAACCTACAAACATGAATATTTACAAACAAATTAAGCCTAAAATATGTGATCTCACACTGTCCTCAAGGACTTATCTGCGTGATGCGCAAGTCCCCCAAAATATAACAGGCTCATCCCAACAAAGGTTTGGCCAATAGAACTGGCAAGCCTTTTTAGAATTACCCAGATAGTCACAAATGAGAGAAAAAAGTGAAGATGTAGGAGAGAAACTCTCTCCTAAAACCCTCTAAAATATAGATAATTATTAAAAAAAAAAAAGTTTCTAAAACTACCTAAGACTAAGTCAAAAGATAAGGTTAGACTCAGTCTAAAAGACCAAGTCAACAAAACTAATTTAGAGTAAAGAATCTATTTTGATAAGTAACTAAATTAATTTAAAATGATTTTCTAAATTTAGTTAAATAGTAATTTTAACCTTTTGAAATACTCACTCAAAATATACAACAATCCCCCGCATATTTCAAAAGGTTAAAGAAATTGTTTAAAGAAAAGATAAGAAATTTTTGGGTTCTCATATAGGATGTAACGTGTCAGACCTGGTGTAGCAAGCTATTGAACCATGCCTAGACTAGTAAGACTTAACACACAGCGTAGTTGGTGTAGCAAGCTATTGAATCAAAAACACTTGATGTGTGTTAACAGTCTACTAACCACATTACACCCCAACAATCCTTGTCGTTATTGCTATTTTGCGCTATTAGGCCATGCGCGCGCCCAGTATTCATGAGTGCTCTAGAGATCTTGCCAGAATTCCATACAAGCGGCCCCACTTGACACTCATATAGGTGATTTCATCAAGTGTATGCTGCAAATCATACACCACCCATAAGGGATATGAAAATAATTTAAAAGCTTTATACTGTAAAGCTTTCTTAACCACATAAGGCTTTACTATAAAGCTTAACCTCTCGTTATGCAGTGTCTCTTACTTTCTCACACTATAGGAAGAGACTAAAATTGAAATCAATTAAATTGATTTTAGTGCTAGCAGAACTAACAAATGACTTGTTCTTCCCATTGAACCTTTTTCATAGGATCTCCAATCACAAAGGTTGGGTTACGATCACTTGTTTGTTTTCAAGTAGCTTAAGTCTCATTCCCCTCGATGTTTCATATAATAATATCTTCCCTAGGAGTTTAACCATTTAAGTCAAAGGATCGACCAAAACCATTGTTGACTTTACATGATCAATAGATTTCTATCTTTTAAGCAATTACTTCACCACATTATTTCTCAATTTATATTCTAAAGGAATATTTGCTAAGAGGTTTTTCAACCACTAAGCCTCATAATCAGCCATCTCCAGAGTAATAAACTCTGACTCAATAATATTTTGTTTGACTAATCTTTAAGTAATCACACCACAACTAAGAGCAATGACACAACCATTAGTGGATTTTTCTTGTTTGGATCAATGATCCAATTAACATCATTGTATTTTCTAACACATTGGAAAATCCTCCATGTTTAATACCACAATTTATGGTATCTCTCAAGCATATCATGTTATGTAAAATTTTATAATATGGAGAACATCACACTTGACACTAGAACCAAAAAAAAAAACTCATAATATTGCTAATAGTTCACACAGTCTCCAGTATCTCATGTCACAAATTATAGTGGCTTTCAAAAGCAAGTTAAAGAGAAATCGCATTTAAAATATCCCATGAAAGTATTGTTCCATAACAAGATGCAGGATTTGTTTCCCCAAAAAGCCAACAAATGTATATAAATTATAGCCTTATCAATCAAATTACAATTCACCAAAAAAAATTAAATAAAAAAAACTATCCTATCGCAAATTAAATACTCTCCTCACCTATTTTTCACTTAAAAACTGTAGCATATATAACTGTGGTAGTAAAACAAGGCATGTTTGATAAAAAAAAACTTTAACAAAAAATAAAAAATAAATAAAAAATAAAAACCTAAATTCCCACAAATTCCCATTTAAGCATTTATAACCAATAACAATAGAATAATATATATAACATCAACGTTAATCTATTGAAAACAATCCTAATAATTTAGGTTACAAGTATAGAGTCTACAACAACAATTATATTAAGTGAAAAACCACCTCATAACGTCATGCATATACTATGGCCAAAACTTTAAAAAATATATATATTGGTCTAGAAGTGAGTCTCATCTCTTGTACAAGGAGACCAGCAGTTTTGGTATTAGTGCTTAACCGAGTGTCTCAATTAGGCCTGGCTCAAGAGTATACACCCACTTGGATGCTTTGTGGCCGTCCTTTATTTTCCTCACAATATGCGTTACATTTGTTCTCTACCAACCACGTGATCAAACTCCGAAGAGCAATAAGCCAAGACCCATTAAATATACCCCTCAAGGAGCACATGAACCCACTTCCAGAGCAATCTCATAACCAAATATTTTATAAACAAGTTTCCATGTAAACAGAAAACTAGAATGGACATTTGCCAAAAACTAACATACTCAAAACAGATACCATATGTATCACACAACCTGGCAAATCAATATCTGCACTATCATATTCTTTAACTGCATTGACTGCAATGACTCAGAGCCAGTTAATAGCTGCAAGACAGAATTTTCATATGGATGTTCAATTAACAGATTGTTTACAGTCAAACTTAGCAGCACGCAACGATTCCACAATGTATTACACTATTACGCATTCACATAGAGCCAACAAACATGACAGAACTACCAACTCTAATCAAGTTTTCAATAAATGCAGCAAGCTATCTCGGTGGGCAAAGAACACAACACGTTCAATACAACTTAAGATTCTGTGACAAATCTTTGTAGAGCTGACACCAAACACTACATGTATTTTTTTATTATTATTCTTTTTTTTGGCAAAACCCCTTATCACCCATACCATTCTATGCACTATCCTCATTCCTCACATTTCACACGCATTCGTAGACTCAGCACAAACAATCAAAACCAGACTAATTAATTCGTAAATAAAACTTCAAAATAAAAAAAGAAAAAACAATCGTTTCACAAATCACACAACAAACAACCTAGATTACCAAAACAATAGGGACAAACGGCGAATTTTGGAATTTTGAAGATTCTTCAGAAGGAAATAAAAGAGAGAAAGACGAACAAGCGCGCGATTCGACGGAAATGTGAGAAGTGAGACGAGCAGTGGTGTTAGCGCTGTGCAGAGGCATCAACGACTGTGTGCACCCAAGAAGCCCCATAGTCCTAGGGACTGCAGGTATAAAAAAAAAATTAGGGATTTGATAGAAGACCAAATTACCGAAAGAATTGCCATGGACAACAATAAGTCCTTTCGTTACGACCTCTCCATCAAATCGAACCCTTAAAATTGAACGATTACAAACCACGGTCAACTGCAAACCTACGACCATGAATAATTACGAACAAATTAAGCTTGAGACATGTGATCTCACATTGTCTTTAAAGACTGATTTGCGTGATGCGCAAATTTTCCAAGATATAACAAGTTCATTCGAACAAAAGTTTGGGCAATAAAACTAGCAAACCTTTTTAAAATAACATAAATAGTTACAAATGAGAGAAAAAAGTGAAGATGTGAGAGAGAAACTCTCTCCTAAAACTCTCTGAAATATAAATAATTATAAATAAAAAAAAAGTTTCTAAAATTACCTAAAACTAAATCAAAAGATAAGATTAGACTTAATCTAAAAAACTAAGTCAACAAAATTAATTTAGAGTAAAAAATCTATTTTAATAAGTAACTGAATTAATTTAAAATAATTTTCTAAATTTAGTTAAATAATAATTTTAACCTTTTGAAATATTCACTCAAAATATCCAACATGTGGAAAATCAAAATTAAGTATTCTACAAGGGAACAATATGCCTTCATTACAACCGCACAAACAATTAGACGTAATTATGTACGTAGTACCTTTGTTTTCTACTTTGTATACTTTTCTTTTCCTACTACTTTTGTTCTTTAGTTTTCTACTTTGATTCAGGACGAAAGTTCAATTCTAGACCATGAGAAACCGGATAAAGAAGATCTAAAAAAAGCAATCCACATGACCTAAATCAACTTCATCCATATAAAGGGACAACAAGGTCAAAAGGTCCAAACACTCAAGTCACAATCTGGATGCTAGCTCGAGCCCTCAGAAAGTGATTACTACCTTCTAGGTAAGGGAACAATAGGAAGGAGGAAAAATGCCAAAGTTGACTTAAACTTCCATGGTATTTCTTTAGATACAACATTAAATATACGGGTACCAATTAATTTAATCATTAAAATTATTTAGTCATTAAAATTATCATATGTCAATTATTTTAATATTTAATTTCATAATTTTGTATACTAAATAATCATTATTTAATGTTGTTAGGAACCACAACTTCGAGTTAATTTTTTCTATAAGACCTAATTTTTGGTAGAGATTACATGTATCCTTCACTATAGCTACTCCTGTTCAAGCCGAGTAGGATTATTAGGGGTGGCAAAGCTCTCTTTTCAAACATTTAATGTAGTTATATATATCTAGAGCTCAAATTCGAGACAACTAATTAAGTTAAAACAACCCTATATCAGTTGATCTATGTGCTCGAGATTCTCTCTATAAGACCCAATACAACTTTACTATTAGTATTATCAATTGTTGAAATGCTATCTTTGAGATACACACACACACACCAATCAATTTAATCATTAAAATTATTTAGTCATTAAAATTATCACATGTCAATTATTTTAATATTTAATTTCATAATTTTGGATACTAAAATAATCATTATTTAATATTGTTAGGAACCACAATTTCGAGTTAATTTTCTTTATAAGACCTAATTTTTGATAGAGATCACATGTATCCTTCACTAGAGCTAATCCTGCTCAAGCCGAGTAGAATCATTATGGGTGACAAAGCTCTCCGTTCAAACATTTAATGCAGTTATATATCTAGAGCTCAAATTTGAGACAACTAATTAAGTTAGAACAATGCTATGTCCATTGATCTATATGCTCGATATTCTCTCTATTAAGACCTAATGCAACTTTACTATTAGTATTATCAATTGTTGAAATGCTATGTTTGATATTATGTGTGTGTGTGTGTGTGTGTGTGTGTGTGTGTGTGTGTGCAACATTTTCCAAAGGATAGAAAAGAAAATAAAAGCTAAAAGTATGTAAACCCACGAAGTCTCAATCAAGCATTAGAAGATAAAAATTTATTTAATTTGAAGTAGACCAAAGGGACCTATGGTCAAGGAGGAGGAAAAGGAACCAAAGTTGACATGCAACTTCCGTTGTATTTCTTATGGTCAAGTCTTCCATGATGTTCCATTTGATGCTTTACTTTGTTCTTTGAGCAATAACTGAATATTCTACGTTAGGAAGTAGGAGACTAGGAGTGCATACAGGGTTACGTTGTGTCGGATTTGGGAAAATTTTAAATTTGATGGGGATGAGTTGCGTTTATTTAATTTGTGTAAATCAACTCAATTGACATCAATTGAGTTGGGTTGACTCATCTTGTTAGATTAAATTTTTAAAGAGATATATAATGAAAAATAGTAAAATTGAAAAAGAAAATAAAAATAGGAAAAAATAATTTTATAAAAATTGAAAAAATAGATATGTTATCTCAAAATTTAAATCTAAAAAACGAATAAATAGATAAAATTAAAGATTAAAAATAATTAAATGCTAAATATTTTTATGCTTTTAATTTAATTGGACCAAGTTTAAAATCTACAATTTCAATTTCCGACTCAATTGTTTCAAACTGACCCAATATGTTAATTCAACTCAACCCAATATTTATAACTCGAGTCAAGCCAGGTTAGTCGAGTCAATCCAATCCATGACCACCCCTATTAAAAAAACATTAATGACAATAACAAGTTACTGACTCCTAACTAAATGTGTAATAACAATATTAATGAACATTTATAGTGACTAGCAAATCTCAAAAAAATAAAGAACTACATATGAATAGTGTAAATCCACTAGGGTTAGCCTAGTGGGAGGTTTAGGTAGTATACGCAAGACCTTAGGTTTAAACTTTGTTATTGCTATATATTGTATACCAAACATATGAATAGTATCAAGAGATATGTTAGCAACTTATTTTTTTAACATGTTTTTCTTAAATAATTTTGTTATTATTAACAAAAATTACAAAATTGTGTGGCTTTTACTTATTGTTTAATATTTCATACTTATGATTTAATATTTTTTTTATAAATTTTAATTAATAATAAAGAAAGTGTTAAAAACATGTTACTAATATTCCTCTAATATAAAATAAAAAGTTACTTTTTAAATTTTTTTTCTCAACTTTGTAGAAAGTGTGTTTCTTAGTAATGTCATATTTTTGTAATATTTTTCAAGACCCTCTTAATTATTTAAAAATAAGCATTAGATAAAAAATAATATATATTCAATATTTTTAAATGTAAAAATAATTAGTTTTTAATAAATAGGAAGATTTATAATAAAATAGGTTATTTAATAAATAAATAGGAATGTTTATTAAATAAAATAAGATTTATAATAAAGTACTTTTTTGATGATTAGGAAGATTTATAATTAAATAGTGTTGTTATTTGATAATTTTAATTTATAGATTAATTATAAAACATAAGATGAAAAGTAATTTCGATTGAATAATTGATTAGAGAATGAGCGTTTGTCAAGTTTTGTCAAGGATACAAAGAAAATAAACAAACTTTAATATTTTTAGTTCTTATAAAATATACATTTTCTTTATCTTTAACAGTTTTTTTGTCTGTTTTTGTCTTAATTATTTTTTTTCTTTTAACCTCACACATCAAGGTTTCTTATTACGTGATGGAAGTTAGAAAACAAGTTTAATATTATCTAAATAACAGATTAAAATAAAAAAATCAATCTATGAGAGACCAGTGTAAAAAATTTACAACTTCATAAGAAGTGAAACAATAAGACAAATGGGCCGGTATCACTAGTATCTCTGCCCAGCAATGTCCGAGACTTCTTTGTCTTTATTTTTAAAATATTAAAAAAATAGTATAAAAGAAAATGAAATTAAATTTGAAAGAGAAAATATATCTTACATCTTTTAGAACACTTTTTTGTATAAAAAGGGCTGGATCCAAAAGAGGGGGTGAATTGGATCTTTCAAAATTTTCAAGAATTTCTAATTTCTTTTCAATAATGAATAATTAGATTTTTTAAAACATTGAATCTTATTGATTTGGTTATACAAATCAAATAGAATTGGATCAATTTATCTTGAACTTTTCTATGCAAAGAGCTTGATGATTTTAAATGCAAGTTATCAAGATACAATATGCTAGCTAGAGAGTAGAGGAAAGAAAAAGAGGAAACAAGATTTATACTGGTTCTATCACCACCACTGTGATCTACATCCAATTTCCAATCAAACCAATTGGTGTTATCACTAAGTAATTCAAATGTTTACAAACACTATACACAAACACAAGAATTACAATCAAACAAACCACACAATCAAGTTTCTTGAACCCTATCAAGAAAAACTTGAATTCTTTCTTGTGGAACCCTACCACAAGGAAGATATGAGAGACACCCTCTCAAAAAACGAAAATCAAATAAAGAAGAAGGTTAGATATCACCTTGGTTTGTGATAGATGGAAAACAATGAAGAACCAATCAAACTTTACCTAAGTAAAGGTTTTTCTTTATCCTCAAGATTGATCCATGATGAGCTCTTTGACTTTGATCCAAAACTTGTAGTGGAGTAGAAGAATAATATGAATTCTCTCTAGAAAAGCTCTCTCTCAATTTTAAAAAAGTAAATTTGTGTTGAAGTTGTAAAAGTGTTATTAAAGACTCGCAAAGGTTCACTTTATATAGAGAGTTCACTAGAATAATTAGTTATTTAGACTTGTAATCAGTTATTTTGTTATTTGAAATCTGGAAAATGAAGTTTGAATGAGTTTAACTAGTTATTTTCATTTATAACTAGTTAAAACAGAGGCCATGTGTTTTGGTCTTGCTGGAATAACTAGTTACATAGCTTTGTAACTAGTTATTTTCGCATAGGACAAAAACAGTGTTATATTATGTAACTGGTTACAGAATTATGTAATTAGTTACAACAAAAATAACTGATTATATAAGGTTATAACTAGTTAAAACAGAATACATGTAACTGATTACATATCAATTTAACTAGTTAAAATTGTGTAGATATTCACTATTTATGCGAATTTAAACGGATTTAATCGATTACAAAGCTAACTTAACTAATTAAATGGTTCTTAAACATAAGATTGAATTGTTCTAAAGCCTTAATATGTAGCTTTCACTTCCTATCAATTTAAAACTTAGTTTTATCCAATTATTCCTCTTTAAACTTAATTTTAGACTTATAGAAAACATATTTCCACTTTGTTAAACGTTTAAGTCTTAAACTTTGAGCTCATTACCATCAAACCATCAAGGATAAAGATAAATCATACAAGACTCAACCACACACACATGCATAAACACACAGTATAACTATGCACTCATCAAGAGGCTAAATCATCAAAACTATATTAAATTTCCTTAAGGGCAAGAGTAATTTTCTTCTTGCTTCTTCAAATATTTTTACTAGTATTTTTTTTTTAGTTTTTTTTATCACAAATCAAAATATTTAAACTTGATTTACTTTTTATTCATGAAATTGCAATGTATTACTTATTCACCTTAAATGTTTAGCTTATTTCGTCTATAGCAAAGAAAATTTTAAATATTAGAAAAGTTACATCATTCTCTATTTAGATTAAGATCTACTTATCAATGATGACAATTAAAACAAACAAATGAACACTACTTAGTGAGATTAAGGTTATTTTTTTGGAAAAAAAATCTTTAAAGTTAGATTATCTAAATTGAAAATAATAATAATTAGCTATATGCATCTTTAATTTTTTTGGGTAAACCCTTACAAAAAACTACGAGTAAATTATTAATTTGGTCTCTTAATTTATTTATTTTTTTCAATTGGGTCCCTACATTATTAAAAGGTTCAATTAAGTCCCATACTTTTCAAAAATGCTCTAATGTTACCCTTTTCATCAAAAATGACGTTTTGTATCCAATGTTACATTAAGCAAAGTGGAAAACTTAGTGAAAAACAACATTGTTTTGGACAAAAAGGTTAACATTTGAGCATTTTTTTAAAATTATGGGACCAACTTGAACCTAATAATTAAGGGATCTAATTGAAAAAAATGAATAAGGCTTAAATATAATTTTGGTCCTTTATCTTTTTTAAAATATTCATTTTGATCTTTTATCTTCTAAAATCTTTGTTAAGACAAAGGACGGATTTATAACCCTCAAATATTTTGATAATAACAAACAGTTAAATTATATATGTCCTTACATAATCGTCTGATCATTCGTTTGCAAGCAACCGTCTGATGTTTTTAAAATGAATATCGTCTTATCTTTTAATTAGATAAATTTCGTAACTAATAAATCTTACAGATGATGACAACGTTCTAAAATGATCTGCACATCAATCAGAGCATAAGCTACCTCAAAACATATAAAGCCTATATACCTACTCTCGAGGAAAGTCAGCGAAAAAGAAGGAATATGTGTGCGAATGTCAGAACAGGAAAATGGACCTAACAACTGCTACAAGATTGAGTACAAGAATAGAAAAGAAAAGCAGACTGCTTTATCTTATCATATGACAAGTTGGTAAAAAGCAGTAAATGCTGCATTTAATACTCCAACGACTCTCTTCATTAGACGAAGGCTGTCTTTTGCAAAGCACTCAACGGATACTTTTGTATAAGCTTATAAATAGAAGAAGAAACCTCCTTCGAGTGGTTGTTGTTATCATAGTGGCTACTGTTTCTGAAAAATCATAACTCTTTGAGAAAAGAGAAAGCTCTTGTATATTTTCAGACTATAAAATTCTTTTTGTACTTCATTGTATATTTGTCTGTTAAGATGTTAAACCCAGTGAGGTAATTCACACGTAAACCTTTTTCTTAACGAGATTGGTGGAAGCTTGAAGAGGCTTTGATTCAAAGAATACTTGGGTTTTTGCTTGGAGAGGCAAGTAAAAGACTACTTGGGTTGAGCCTAAAGAGGCTTGTGGAAAGAATACTTGTAACTTGAAAAAGTTAGTGGAACTTGGTTGTTGTCAAGAATTGGACATAGTCTCTTGGGAAGACGAACCAGTATAATTCCAATGCGTTTTCCAGTTTATCTTTTAGCTTTTGTCTGTCTTATAAAGCGTTTTTGAAAAATCTTTTTGATCTTATTTTAGACGATACGTTTTTAACGAAAGTTTTGAGAAAATTTGCTATAACACAATTCAACCCCCCTTCTTGTGTTATCTTTGTGTTTTACAATCTTCAATTTGGTACTTTATTTGTTTAAAATGAATAAAATTTGTCCTTTCCGTGACCAACATTATAACGGATGTTAGTGTTGGATGACATGGCATTTTAGTTGTCCAAATGGCATATTATTTGGTCCACATAGTCAAACATGTGTAATTATTTATTTTTTAATTCTTTTCTTAAAAATTAGGGAAGCCAAATATTACCATTGAGGGTTGGGGGCGGGGTTTTGTTCACATCGTTATTAAAAAGGAGTCTTCTCCCCCAAATCTGAAAGCTAGGAGTACATGGTAAAGTTCCACAATGGCTGCTAGTGCTTCTAGTTTGAGGTATAGGCAAATTTCGTCCACCCCCATGGATTCCCAAGGTTTGTCCATTAATGGTGGAAGCAAGTGGGCTATTCTTTGAGACTGTGGTGAGAAGGCAGTTTTGCACACTACTAGAACAACTACAAACTTTGTGAAGAGGTTTTGGGGTTAAAAATATTTCATTGTAAGTTGGTGATTCTTAAAAACTCTTTCCTTCAAAAGTTTTAGTCTCTGTTGTGAATCTAAAAATTTTGTTCATTGTAGAAAGGGGACGAAGAGATTGGATGCCGTTATTTTCATTGGTATTCTAAAGAAATTGTGAACGAAAAGGACATGGTGATTGTGAGACAGAGGAGAAAGATTTTGCTATGTAGAAGTCCTTAAACTATGGTAGGAAATGGCTGAAGATGTTCATCTTTTTTGGCATTTTCATGCTAGGGATAAATGTGACTCTAATGTTTATGTTGTTCACGGTACCTAAGGCAAACAGTTCTTCAATTCACATGTATTTGAAGTAGCACTACATATATGTTACGGTGTTAGGCTGAAGGAGTTTATATGACAAGTTTGATGTTTAAGTATTTTTGGTTATTAATTAATGAGAATCAGTTTCTAATTGATGTCAACATTGTTTAACTTTCATTTTGATGTATTTCGATTTAATTATTATTTGTTGCTAATTACATATGGAATTGCTTCCTCATTCGAATGATTAAGATGAAACCAACAAGAACCTTAATCATATTTGTGTGACATATAAATTAAATAAAACCTTAATTCATTGGATTAAAATAGTTGGTAGAGATAATTGTTAATTACATAACAAGCTTACTACATTGTAATAGGTCAGTACACAAAAAAAAAATGTAATTTGCCCAATGGCATTACATAAAGCAAAATGATCATATTTAGCACAAAGAAGAAGGATCCACTACAACTTAATAACTTAAACTTATGCACAAAGGCTTTATTAAAAAGACAACTTTGTTCATCTTCACTGCAGCGTAGGACCATGTTTCCTTCTCGATAGTAGTTTTGGTCTTGTTTGAGTTTTTGTTGGTGGATTTGGTTGGTTGTTGTTTGGTGCAATGGTTTGGGTTTGTGGTAGGGTAGTATGTTAGTTTTGGGTTGCTTGTTGTGGCTGTGTTTGGGTTGATGCAGGTGGTTGGGTTGGTTGGGTCTAGGTTGGGACTTCAATTTAGGTGTGAGTTGGGGTTGGTACAAACTATTGGGTTTGGGTTTGGGTTTGGGGTTATGATTAGGTTGGTGTTTGTGACTCAGCTTCGAGTTGGACTACAATTTGTGTAGGAATTGGACATAACAGGCAAGTGGTTATGTTGTGGCCTTGCTATCCACATCTTCTGCATTTCCCTAGCATTCCTTTTCTGCTAACTTTGTTTGAATTCCTGGTATCTTCTCTAGGCTCTTTGTTTCTTGATTTCTTAGGCCTTCCAGGCGTCTTCTTAATTGTAGGTGTTTGCACATTAGTGAACTCTGTAATATTCCATAAATTTTGTCCATTTGTTGGGTAAATTATTGGTTGGTAGCAGGCCTTATACATCTCTTTTGTGTAGAAGTCTGGGATGTATTCTTCAGGGTTAACATTCATGTACCTCATACATGTAATAGTATAGGTACATGAAATGCCCGTGAGCATCCATTTCTTGCATGAACATTTCCTTGCTTGTAGATTCACTGTGAATACGTCCCCAGTATGGCTAATGTGTCTTACTTCATACCATTGTTCTCCAACCCACCTACACAACTTATTTGCAATTAGACACGTTATTCTAAAGTGAAATTCAATCATTGTGTGTAAAAAAAAAAAAATTGAAATCAATACCTAGTCAGCCAATATTTGGTTGCAATAGATTCCATGTCCAACTTTTTTAATATTTAGTAATATACTACCCTCCCATGCAGTCACCTTTTATTTGTTAGCAGCCCACCTCTCCATCAAATATACCTGTATCTCTTCCAACATTGTGATTATAGGCTTTTCCCTAGCCTTTAGAATGACGTTGTTAAATGCTTCTGACATATTATTCAATAATACGTCACATTTTGGCCCGACTGTGAGGTATGATTTACTCTAATATCTAGGTGGAATTTGTATTAGGTGCCTACAACAAACAACATAAAAAGGAAACCTAAGTGACAATCGTTTGCTTCTATACATCAAAAATAGAAAAATTATATACCAGATACCTATAAGCAGCTTCATTAACTTTCCTGATCTCTCTCATTTCTCTTAGCCAAGCTTGTGGGTTAGTGGCTTTGGCAACTCTCCACATCATTTGCTTTAATTTCAGTCCAAGATGTTTCTTTCTGAAATTATTGTACAAGTGTCTCACATAGAACCTTTGTGAGACACCTGGAAGCAAGTGCTCAATAATTGGAAGCAAACCCTGTCAATAGACTAATGCATCACAACAAAGGACCACAATGAGTGTACTTAATAGCATAAAGGACTGAAATGAATATATTTAAAAGCATAAAGGACCAAAATGAACATACTTAAAAATATAAAGGACTAGAATGAAACTATTTAAAAAGATGAAGGACCAAAATGATTATACCTTCTGTTGGTCTGATATGATTCTGTATGTTTGGCCCTTTTCTTTCCCACCCAAATCATTTATCTGTTGCTCCAAAACCCACTGCCATGAATCCCTGTTTTCTCCTTCCATTGCAACAAATGCTATAGGTAACATCTGGTCATTAGGATCTCTCCCAACATATATATATATATATATATATATATATATATATATATATATATATATATATATATATATATATTTTGATTGCTTTTAGTAAAAAAAATTATAATATTTTTAAATTATATATTAAAAAATATCTATATTTTAATTGTTTTTTATAAAATTTCTCGTAATATTTTTAAACCATTTTTTAAAGTTACTTATTTAATAATTATTACTGACTTTAAAGTATTGAATACACATAAAACAACACTTTAATTGAAAGTAATCTTTAATATTATTATTATTATTATTATAAGACAATTTTATGTTAATATTACAATTTGTTGACAAATTCGTTGAAAATTTTTATTTTTTTGTGTATTCTCATATAAATTTTATTTTATATAAAATGACTTAATGTATCTTGTATATTTTTTTTACAAAATAATTTACAGATAAATTCTCTAATCTTTTGATTCAGTGGTAGATAAACATATAAAAATCTTTAAAAAAATAAAAATCAGAAGAGTGTTAATAAAGTAGAAAAAAAAAGATATTTTAATATCATTAAAAAATAAATTGAGAAAATAATTAATATTTGAATAATATTTTTAAATGTTTAAAATCACCCATGAAATATGATATTATCAAAATTATAATATTTAATTTATATATTATAATTTTAATTATTTTGACCCCTCCAACATTTTTTATCAAGCTTTGTCATACAGATTTTTTATATTGTTATAAAATCATATATTGACGTATATGGTAAATTTGTTTACTTTTATAATGACTACTTTAAAAGTCATGCCTCAAATAATTTCTAATTGATTGAAAGTTTAAAAATCTTTAAAATTGGGACAATGGATGAAAATTAAACTCTTTAAAATATTCTATAAAAGAAAATTGGGAGAATTATATATTTCAGTATCAAGTACTAATATTTAAGTGATCAATTTTTTTGACACACTCTCAAAAAATATCTTCAAATGACACAAAATTTCCGTTGGGAGATTGTAATCTCAAAAATTGTATTAAGGACTACGAACTAAGTGCATTTACAAGTTACAAAGTACATGAGAGACTCTGTTGGGGATTAATTGGAATCCTGATACGTGATACCTAATCACCACCCTTGAGGATTAATCTCACATACCAAAAAGAAGTACTTCTATTTTGTGCATTTTCCATGCACTCTATAGTACTGATATTCTAAATCTGCAATCCTGTGGCTGTATTTCTCTGACTTCAATTCCAGAATTGGCAAAAATCTCCATGGAAGCTCAGTTGGTTAGTCACACTACTCAGCAATATCCAACCTCAACATGATGCCAATCTAGCTAGCTATCATTATCAATATCCAACTTATGCTCTCTTTTTGAATTTCTAAGAAGGGGAACATCATCATTTTGGCCAATATTACTGTCTCCTTTGGAAAATGATTCTTGACAAGAAAGCAATACTTGCAGTACCTCCTTCATGGAAGGTCTACTAGCAGGAAGTGTTGCAGTACATATGACCCCAAGTTTGAAAACCTTACGCATTCCATCCAAGTAACTACCTTCCATGACTTCTTTGTCTAACAGCTCTTCTATGTTGCTTCCTAACTGGTGGTGGCGCCATGCCCACTCTGCAAGAGATGAATGCTCATCACCATAATTAGCTTCTTTACCAGTTGTCAGTTCCAATAGGATAACCCCAAAGCTGAAGACATCAATCTTTTCACTGACTCGAGTTGTTTGGATATATTCTGCAATTCAAGTATGACAAAAACCATTCATATTAAACTCATGAGTGGTACCAAGAGAAAATGAGACAGATAATTTAACTAAGCAATAGTATATATTCATAGACAAAACTTAAATACAGTGCTAAAGGTACAATTGCTGCTGTTCTCCAATCAAAATCAGTATTTTCTCTAGATAACTAAAATCAGCAATGATTACCGATAAAATGACGATTTTGATTAGAGAATGGCATAAATAGTACTGTATGTAAGTTTTGTCCTATATTTATTTTGAAGGAAACAAAAAGTTTAGCATGTCATTCACCTGGAGCCATATAGCCAAATGAGCCAATCACAGCTGACATGGTGGCAAGTTCCCCTGGCTTCATTAACATCCTAGCCAGACCAAAATCAGCAACTTTTGCATTGAATTGAGCATCCAAAAGAATGTTGCTTGTTTTCACATCTCGATGAACAATAGGTGGTGAGCAATCATGATGCATGTAGCTCAAACCTTGTGCAGTTCCAATGGCTATATGCAATCTCTTTGGCCAATCAAGGACAACATGATGGACTGAACCTGACATGGCCGATGACTTATTCTTCCTCTGCAGCCACCTGTCAAGGCTGCGGTTTTCCACATACTCATAAACAAGGAGCATAGTATCCTCTTTAGAGATACAGCACATCAACTTCACAATGTTTCTATGACGAATGTTGCTCAATATTTTAACTTCAGTATGAAATGAGCTCTCAAGATTCCTGTCTAACTTCTTGTTCTCCCAAATCTTTTTCACAGCAACATAACCTAAACCATCAACTGCAACGCGGTATACTGCACCATATCCACCACTGCCAATAATATTATGTTCTGTCAATGATGACACTATGTTTGATTCAGTGAAACTCAGCCTTTGAAAGGAAATGAGCTTCCATAAGCTATCCAATTCGCGCTTTCTTTTTCTGCAAAATCTGATGATCAAGAGCGATGTCAACAAAGCCAGGAAGCAGGCCACTAGCACCAGGCTTATAATCAAAGCAAGAGACCAAGATGAGTCCTTGCTTTTCCTTTGAGGACTAGAATTGCACAACCTGAGGTTCAGTGCTCGGTTATCAGCACAGAGGTCAGAGTTGTCCAAAAAGCTGCTGGAATAAGCAGCATTTTCAAATTCACTTGGAACCCTCCCTGTCAAATAATTGGAGGATAGATTCAGATTGGTGATTCTGGGAAGTATAGAAGGAACTTGACCAGAGAATTGATTTTCTGACAGGTCAAGTACGAGAAGGGCAGGTAACAGACCAATTGAATCCGGGATATGTCCAGAGAGTTGGTTTTGGCTCAAATCTAGAGTTACAAGGGACAGCCATGATATTATATCTGATGGAAGAGGCCCTGTGAGCAGGTTCTGATCGAGCAATAGAGTTGTTAACTTGGGAAGAGCTGTTAACTCTTTTGGAATACTCCCATTAAAGTAGTTCTTACTGGCTATAAACACAACCACATTAGTCCATGAAGATACCCCAGTTGGAATCCTACCATAAAACTGATTGTGATCTATCTCCAGGCGTGAAATACCTGAGGACAATCTCTCAGGAAGCTCACCAGTGAACTTATTATTGCTCACCATGAAATTTGACAAGTTGAAAGTCCAAAGACCACTAGGAATGCTACCAGAAAACTCATTACTATAAATTTTCAGTTCTATCAGGCTACTACAATTCCCAAGTGATTGTGGCAACTCCCCACTCAGATGATTTTCATAGACAGATAAATTAAGCAAGTGACCATTATAGCACAAGTTATCTGGGAGCCTTCCACTAAAACTATTATTTGCAGCCAAAAATGTTCTAAGCTTTGAGTAGCGACCAAAGTCAGGAGGAAGAGTACCTGATAAATTGTTGATAAATACTTTAAAATCTATCAGAGATGGAAGAAGGCCTATGCTTTGAGGTATCGCCCCTTGCAAGTTATTCATAGACAAAGCCAAACCCGTTAACTGTTGGAGCTTTCCAAAACCATCTGGTATGTTTCCTGAGATAACATTCCGTGTGAGATCAATGATGGTCAAATTCAATGCCTCAACCACATCAGGTATTACCCCAGAAAGATTGTTTCTCGAAAGAAACATTATGCTCAGATTCTTCAGCATGAACAAACCGCTGGGAATTTGTCCACTCAAAACGTTTTTTGATATATCCAAAATCTCCAAAGCTACCATCTGTCCAATGGTTTCAGGGATCTCCCCAGTCAAGTTGGAGTCAAACATATAAAAGACCTTCAACTTGTTCAACCGTGTCCAGTCATTGTGCAACCTCGAACGAGGGAACATGTTGTTAGAGGACAAGTCCAAGGCTTCAAGATTGGATAAGTTGCCAATCTCAGCAGGGAAGGTTCCATTGAATAGACAGTATTGAAGTGAAAGATTTCTGAGTTCCTTTAGGCTTCCAATGCTGGCAGGAATGTCACCAGAGAAGTTGGTGTAACTGAGGTTGAGATGCTGCAAATTAGAGAGGCTGTCAATGTCATCAGGGATGCTACCAACAAAGTTGTTATAGGACAGGTCTAGGTACTCCAACTTGGAGCACTTGTAGAGAGATGTTGGGAACTCCCCGGGAATGAAGTTGTTGAAGAAATCAACATGTGTGAGGTTTTTGAGGTCACATATGAAAGGGGGTATGGTTTGATTGATGGTGCTGTTGGACAGGGTCAATCTAGTGACTGAGCCATTGGTGCATGTTATCTCTGGCCAAGAGCAGTGAGAGGAGTTTGATGGGGTCCAGTGACTGAGGAATGATGGGTTTTCAAGATATTGCTTGATCTTCAGTAAGATTGCATGTTCTTGATCATACAACTGAGACTGAGACTGAGAGTTTGCATGGTTAAGGAGGAGGAATAAGATGAGAAGAGAGAGAAATGGCAATTTAAGACATGATGGGGTGAATAATTCCATCTGGGTGATCGAGCTTTTGTGGTTTGTAGTGTGTGTGTTGGAAAGAAAAGAAGCTAATGTGCAAGAGAGGAGGAAGATGATTTTCATGATCTGTAGTCTGAAATGATGTTTGGTTTTACAGACTGAAAAGTTGAAAATTGTTGGCTTCCTTAGAACCGTTATAATATTCAATTTTGGCGGGTTAGGAAGTCAAAGCCAATGCATTGGTAGAAAATACAAGTGGGACAGCGAAAAGTTCAAGTACAACTTTTAGTTGGAACACATCGGTCAACTGACGCAACAATAGCGGGTAAACGATAGCAGCTGATGACCCCCTTGCAAACATCGAGCGAATGGATGTTTCGTGTTCAATTTTCGCATGATATTTATCTTTTTATATAGAAATTAAATAGCTGGAGCTATATTAAAATTTGTGGACATTTAAAATAAAAGAATGATGGCCACACTCTTTCTATGAAACAAAATTTGTAATTTTTAATAAATTCTCACCAATAATAGAGAGAAAAAGTGTTATTAGCACTTCTCTTAAAAAAAATGTTACACAAAGTTTTTAAAAAAGTAAATTGTATTGATATTTTTTGAGATTTTTTGATATTGTACAAAATTATTATTTTTTTAAACATTTACAACAATTTCTTTTATATGAGTATACAGTATAATATTTTTCAAATAATAAAAAAGTTAATGTAATTTATAACGAATGTCAGTGTGTTGTTTTTCAAATAATTAAAAAAGTTAGTATAAAAATAAAAAAAATAAAAGTATCAAAAAAAATTTGACGAAACTTAAAAAATATCAGTGTAATTTACTTTTTTAAAAAAAGGTCTGTGATTCCGCATAATATAATAATATGAAATTTTAACATAATATAATAATATTTGAAATTTCAACACAAAAAATCCATTCCGGCAATTCCTCACTATAGATCACAAATCTGCTAGCTGTAATCTGTTGCTTCTGCATGATAGTCTTGGGATAACTTCTCCTTGTAGGATTCTTGTGTAATGGAATTCTAGGCCTTTAGGCTGTCTTTTTCTCTTTGTCTAACACTTTTTTTGGTTAGTAAAAGAATGTGAAAAAAATGAAAAGAAAAAATATAATAGAAAATAAAATCATTTTTTAATTGTTTGATAAGAAAGAAAATGAAAGAAAGAAAGATAAATTTTTCTCTTCCCTTATTTAATTGGAAAGAAAGTAAGAAAAATGAAAATATATATTTATAAAATGACATATACATCCTTGAATAATAAAATCAATGTATAAAAATTATAGTTAAGAGTATTTATGTTTTTTGATGATAAATTGACACATCTCTTCCTTTTTTCCTCAAAATAGAAGAAAAGCATCTTTATATGGGGCCACCATTTTATACTTTCCTTCTTCATGTAGGTAAGAAGAAAGAAATAGAGAGAAAGGAAGAGAAGAGAAGAGAAGAAAAATAAGTGAAAAATAAAGTAAAAGTTAAGGTGTTTGGTTGAAGAGAAATAGGTGAGAAATAAATTAGAAGTTAACTTTTTAAAATTATTTTTATTTTAACTATTATTATTATTATTATTATTATTCATTTTTATTTTTATTATTATTATTCATTTTTATTTTTATTATTAATATTATTTTTATTATTAATAATAATATTTATTTTTATTATTAGTATTATATTTTTTTATTTTTATTTTTTATTATTATTATTATATAAAAGAGGTGTGGGGCCTGCATGTGGTTTTGGGTTTTGGGAGTGGAGGGCTCACGGAGAGAATCGATTTACGAGAGGGTATTAATCGATTTTGGGGTGGGAAACAGGCATTGTAATAAGAAAAGCAGGGTGGGGGCGAAAACCAATTTGCCCCAATTGCAAATCGGTTTTCGATTAAGAAAAGCAAGAGATGAGGCATATTCAATTTCACTATTTGTGTAAATCAATTTACACAAGTCAGTTATTCGAAAAGGAGACACAACCCACAGTAACTTCTATGCGTTTATTCGCTTAATTGCGAAGAAATTTTTATTTGGTGGGTCTCACGTCTTTTTTCAAAAATTCCGCTACATTTCTTCGCTATCAAACGAATGAACTACAGTAACTTCACCACTTTTTTGCACTCTTCAATCCTATTTTTGCAATACCAAACAAAGCGTTATATACAAACAAAACAATGGAAAGAAAATAAAACTCATTCTTTATTTCCTTTTCCATCTTTTCTTTCTCTTTATTTTCACTCCAATCAAACAAAGAATAACATTCATGCTCATTTTTATTATTAATTTTAAACTCTTATTATTTATTCTAAAATTTTAAAAGATAAAATAAAATTTTTGCATAAAATATCTTAAAGTCTTAATAAAAAGTGTTTAATTTTTTTTCCGATGTCACAAAATTAATAATATGAATATTAAAAAAATAATAGATTATGATTCTAAGTTACTCAGATAAAAAAAATACTAATTAAATTATATTTATAGTTAGTTGTTATTGTTAAAAAAGCATATATATTTAAATTAAGTAAAAAAAATCATATTTTTAGTTTTTATGAGAAAATTACAATTTTTTAAAATAAAAAATAATAGTCTAATTTGGAAAGGAAATATAATTATCCTTACTATATAACAATATAATATTTTAGATGTCATAATAATTATTTTTTCTTAATGTTGGTTTTTTTAGGAGCCCAATAATACATTACCCACAGGTTAATGTGCAAGATAAAAGAAAAATGCAACTGGACGCCAATTAACCAAATTTAATTTGAATCTTTCAAAAATAAAATTCGAAGAAAGGATGAATCAAATTCGACAAGAGAAATTCTGTTCCTGTTTATTTTTAAATTTTTTCTGTTTAACTAAGAGAAAAGTGTAAAATAAAATGAGAAATAAAAATAGAAAGAGATAAAAAAAATAAATTATATAAATATATTGTAAGAAAGAACTAATTCATTTCATAATTCCAGTTAAGAAAATCATCTTTATTCAGCGCCCACCGTAAATCACTAAATTACCAAAGCTTTGGACTTTTCCACATATTTCTAAACAATGAATTAGAATAATGAATAATTAATGGGTTGATTTGAAAATAAACCAATTACTGGTTGCAAGATATTGCTTTGGTCAAACATAAAGTTAAGTAAAATGACAAGAATTTTGAACATAGAATTTCCTCGCATTGACTATTTTTTATTTTAGTTTAATGAGTATATATGGTTAGTGTAAAAGTTTTTATACTGTCAACCAATTAAAAATTATCTTTGATGTGATTTTTAATATAGTTATTATCAAAGTTAACAAACTTATCATACATAGTGATTTGTAATTAGATGATATTACACTATCGGTACATATCCTATTTCCTCAATTGTTTTTATAAGAAAAATTATTTTTGGACCAAAAAGAGGGGAAAAAAAATAAAGGTAAAGCAACCACGAAAGCACGCCCTTTTTTTTCAAATTAGTTCTTAGTAGAGCCTTTTGCCATTAATGCAAACGGAAGACTTGGTGAATGTGGAAAATCAAAATTAAGTATTCTACAAGGGAACAATATGCCTTCATTACAACCGCACAAACAACTGGAACGTAATTACGTACGTAGTGCCTTTGTTTTCTACCTTGTATACTTTTCTTTTCCTACTTTAATTTAGGGCGAAAGTTCAATTCTAGACCAAGAGAAACCGGATAAAGAAGATCGAAAAAAAATAATCCACATGACCTAAATCAACTTCATCTATGTAAAGGGACAACAAGGTCAAAAGGTCCCAACACTCAAGTCTCAATCTGGATGCTAGCTCGAGCCCTCAGAAAGTGAGTACTACCTTCTTGGTAAGGGAACAACAGGAAGGAGGAAAAATGCCAAAGTTGACTTAAACTTCCATGGTATTTCTTTAAATACAGCATTAAATATACGAGTACCAATCAATTTAATCATTAAAATTATTTAGTCATTAAAATTATCGTATGTCAATTATTTTAATATTTAATTTCATAATTTTGGATACTAAAATAATCATTATTTAATATTGTTAGGAACCACAACTTCGATTTAATTTTCTCTATAAGACCTAATTTTTGGTAGAGATTACATGTATCCTTCACTAGAACTAGTCCTGCTCAAGTTGAGTAGGATTACTATAGATGACAAAGCTCTCCTTTCAAACATTTAATGCAATTATATATCTTGAGCTCAAATTTGAGACAACTAATTAAGTTAGTAACAACCCTATGTCAGTTGATCTAGATGTTCGATATTCTCTCTATACGACCTAATACAACTATACTATTAGTATTATCAATTGTTGAAATGCTATGTTTGATATATATATATATATATATATACACACACACACACACACCAATCAATTTAATCATTAAAATTATCACATGTCAATTATTTTAATATTGAATTTCATAATATTGGATACTAAAATAATCATTATTAAATATTGTTAGGAACCACAACTTCAAGTTAATTTTCTCTATAAGACCTAATTTTTTGTAGAGATCACATGTATCATTTACTAGAACTAATCTTGCTCAAGCCAAGTAAGAGCATTATGAGTGACAAAGCTCTCTTTTCAAACATTTAATGCAGTTATATATCCAGAGCTCAAATTTGAGACAACTAATTAAGCTAGAACAATTCTATATCCGTTGATCTACATGCTCGATCTTCTCTCTATAAGACCTAATGCAACTTTACTATTAGTATTATCAATTGTTGAAATGCTATGTTTGATATATATATAACGGTTGAAAGAGTAGACTTGCAACATTTTCCAAAGGATAGAAAATAAAATAAAAGCTAAAAGTATGTAAACCCACGAAGTCTCAATCAAGCATTAGAAGATAAAAATTTATTTAATTTGAAGTAGACCAAAGGGACCTATGGTCAAGGAGGAGGAAAAGGGACCAAAGTTGACTTACAACTTCCATTGTATTTCTTATGGTCAAGTCTTCCATGATGTCCCATTTGATGCTTTACTATGTTCTTTGAGCAATAACTGAATATTCTACGTTAAGAAGTAGGAGACTAGGGGTGCATACGGGTTACGTTGTGTCGGATTTGGGAAAATTTTAAATTTGATGGGGATGAGTTGCGTTTATTTAATTTGTGTAAATTAACTCAATTGACATCAATTGAGTTGGGTTGACTCATCTTATTAGATTAAATTTTTAAAGAGATATATAATGAAAAAAATTAAAATTGAAAAAGAAAATAAAAATAGGAAAAAAATAATTTTATAAAAATTGAAAAAATAGATATGTTATCTCAAAATTTAAATCTAAAAAACGAATAAATAGATAAAATTAAAGATTAAAAATAATTAAATGCTAAATATTTTTGTGTTTTTATTTTAATCGGACCAAGTTAAAAATTTACAATTTCAATTTCCGACTCAATTGTTTCAAATTGACCCAATATGTTAATTCAACTGAACCCAATATTTATAACTCGAGTCCAGCTAGGTTAGTTGAGTCAATCCAATCCATGACTACCCTTATTAAAAAACATTAATGACAATAACAAGTTATTGACTTCTAACTAAAGAGGTAAAAACAATATTAATGAACATTTATAGTGACTAGCAAATCTCAAAAAATTAAAGAAACTACATATGAATAGTAAAATCCACTAGAGTTGGCCTAGTAGGAGGTTTAGGTAGTATGCACAAGACCTTAGGTTTAAACTTTGTTACCGCTATATATTGTATACCAAACATATGAATAATATCAAGAGAAATATTAGCAACTTATTTTTTTAACATTTTTTTCTTAAATAATTTTGTTATTATTAACAAAAATTACAAAAATTGTGTGGCTTTTACTTATTGTTTGATATTTCATACTTATGATTTAATAGTTTCTTATAAATTTTAATTAATAATAAAGAAAGTGTTAAAAACATGTTACTAATATTCCTCTAATATAAAATAAAAATTTACTTTTTAAATTTTTTCTCAACTTTGTAGAAAGTGTGTTTCTTAGTAATGTTATATTTTTATAATATTTTTTAAGACCCTCTTAATTATTTAAAAATAAGTATAAAATAAGAAATAATATATATTTAATATTTTTTAAATGTAAAAATAATTATTTTTTAATAAATAGGAAGATCTATAATAAAATAGGTTATTTAATAAATAAATAGGAATATTTATTAAATAAAATAAGATTTATAATAAAATACTTTTTTGATGATTAGGAAGATTTATAATTAAATAGTGTTGTTGTTTGATAATTTTAATTTATAGATTAATTATAAAACATAAGATGAAGAGTAATTTCGATTGAATAATTGATTAGAGAATGAGCGTTTGCCACGTTTTGTCAAGGATAAAAAGAAAATAAACTGACTTTAATATTTTTAGTTCTTATAAAATATACATTTTCTTTATCTTTAACAGTTTTTTTGTCTGTTTTTGTCTTAATTATTTTTTTCTTTTGGCCTTACACATCAGGGTTTCTTATTAAGTGATGGAAGTTAGAAAACAAATTTAATATTATCTAAATAACAGATTAAAATAAAAAAAATCAATATATGAGAGACCAGTGTAAAAAATTTCCAGCTTCACGAAGTGAAACAATAAGACAAACGGACCGGTATCCCTTACTATCTCTGCTCGGCGATGCCCGAGACTTCTCTGTCTTTATTTTTAAAATATTAAAAAAATAGTATAAAAGAAAATGAAATTAAATTTGAAAGAGAAAATATATTTTACATCTTTTAGAACACTCTTTTGTATATAATATTTTTAGTAGTAATTTTCTTTTAATTTTTTTATCACAAATCAAAATATTTAAACTTGATTTACTTTTTATTCATGAAATCGCAATGTATAACTGATTTACCTTAAATGTTTAGCTTATTTCATCTATAGCCAAAAAAAAATTACATATTAGAAAAGTTACATCATTCTCTATTTAGATTGAGATCTACTTACTAATGATGACAATTAAAACAAACAAACAAACACTACTTAGTGAGATTAAGGTTATTTTTTTGGAAAAAAAATCTTTAAAGTTAAATTATGTAAATTGAAAAAATAATAATTAGGTATATACATCTTTAATTTTTTTGGGTAAACCCTTACAAAAAACTACGACTAAATTATTAATTTGGTCTCTTAATTTATTTATTTTGTTCAATTGGGTCTCTCTATTATTAAAAAGTTCAATTAGGTTCCATAATTTTAAAAAATGCTCCAATGTTATTCTTTTCATCAAAAATGACATTTTTTTCTATCCAATGTTACATTAAACAAAGTGGAAAACTTAGTAAAAACAACATCATTTTGGACAAAAAAGGTAACATTTGAGCATTTTTTTAAATTATGGGACCAACTTGAACCTAATAATAGAGGGACCTAATTGAACAAAATAAATAAATTAAGGGGACCAAATTAATAATTTAGCCAAATAACTACATTGTAATAATTATATATTATAAATTTCTTTTAGCAAGTTATTAAATTAATATCATTTTTATCTACTTTTATTATTCTTTTTTATAAATTTCATATTCCTTTTTTAATTATTTTATTATTTCAAGAATATAAAAATATGTCATAATTTGTAATATAAAATTAAGATATAAACATTCTCCAACATAAATATTTACTAATAGTTAAAATTTATTCCATTAATTTGAAAGCCAAACTCTATTACGAAATAAGGATAAGAATTAAAATTAAAATATAATTTATTAAAGGTATATTTAATAGTTCACATTATATTAACTATTAATAACAATGTATTTATTGTATTTTAGCACGCGAGACATAGTATTTAATAAAATTAATTTTTATATTTATATTTATGTCCATTCCGTGAATTTAAAAATAATGTAATATTGTGTAAAATTTTAGGTAATATACCTTTAAAAAAATTAATAATGGGTAATTTTTTACAATAAGTTGTTTAAAGGAATTTCTAGAAATCCTTTTAATTCATATAAACATTAATTAATTTGTATTTTTTCCTTACAGTCTCTATTCAAAACCATTTAAATTTAAATGTAAATCGATAATAATTAATTTACATAATGACATTGGTTATAAAATTCTTAAAAATATAATTATAATTAAAGCAATTATAATAAATATATTTATGATAATTATAGGTAAACTACATAGAGTTTAAGATTTATGAACAACATGAAAGCCAAACGGTGATGGACCCAAAAGTAATATCGAAAACAGGATTTGAATATTAAATTGATTTAATACATCAATTAATCCTTAAACTTTTGTCTTGTGTTTAGATAAAGAATTTTAAGAGGGTAATTCATTTTTATAGAAAATTTCAAATGTTTTGTAGTGAAATATGTTGTTTGAGTAGAGAATTTAGTAAGAAATTGAAATTCCAGTAATTTATAAAAATATTTTGATTACTTAAAATTGTAGAATTTCAAATTATACCAAAAAAATAAAAATTTGAAATCCTTCATACTTATTTTTTCTCACCTCTATATTTATTTTTTCTCTTCTCCTTCCTTCTTTCTTCTCTCCCTCTCCTCCTCTCTCTTTTCTCTCTCTCTTCTTTCTCTTTCCTCTCTTTTTGTTTTTTATTTTTCTATGGTCTCTCTCTTTTATCTCTATCCTCTCCCTCTCCTCTCTCTCATCTCACTCACTTCACTTTCTTTCTTCTCTCCTCTTCCCCTTCTCTCTCCCCTCTATCTCACCTCCCTCTCCTCTCCCTCCCATCTCTCTTCTTTCCATCTTTCTTCTCTTTGTCAATATTAACATAAAAGCATCAATATTTATATTTTTAAATTATTAAATATTATTTAATAGTAAAATTATTTGTGAATTATTAAATATTTAAAAATTGATTAATTTTTTTTTTTTATAAAGTTTAATATTAAAATTTTAATTTTAAAATATATGTTTAAAAATTAAATTTTGTATATGCTGAAAATTAAAATGTCATATCCAAACTTAGATTTGAAATTTTAAAAATTTGAATTGATTTATCCAAATAGAACATTTAATAAATGAAGGAAATTCAAATTAAAGCAATTCAAATTTCAAACATTTCCAATTCCTTGAAATTTCAAAATTTCTCATCCAAACACAACCTTGGAGAATTTTTAATTAGTTCCTTAAACTAAAAAATTTTGCAATTACATCCTTAATCTTCTATAATTTTTGTAATTGAGTCCTTAAAGTTAGTTTGTGGTAGTTTAACACTGCCAGAAAATTTACAATTTATAGTTGTTTTATTACCTCCAAAGACTCAATTACAAAAATTGTAAAAGATCAAAAATCTAATTACATTTTTTTTTAGTTCAGGGACCTAATTAAAAATTCTCGAAAAGTTTAAGGATCAATTAATATATTAAACCTATTAAATTTAAACATGATAAATATCTACGGTGCTTCACTTAACTTATTTGATAAACATAAAGTACTTTATATATAAAGTGTTCCTGTAATTCAAACTCTTGGACTTGAATTCATATACTCATTAAAAAAGAAAAATGTATATTAAGTATTAATAAAAAAATTAAATTACATATGACAGAAATACTAATAAATTAATGGATTATAAAACTATATAAGTCTTAATTGAATTTTAAATTTTATTTTAAATTTCAATATAATTTAATAATCACAAATTAGATATCTTAAATGTGCCCACTTAAATATAATTTAACTGAAGAAATTGTGGTTGGGCTCAATAATTTATCGTATCGTGTTGCGGTTTTCATTATGCATTTCAGTCTTACATGATATTTTATTATACATTCAAGACTTCGGGTTAATTTTGCATGGGCGTTAATTAATTAATTAATATATAAATATTTGTTTAAATAAAATTGTTCATTATTGTTATTTATTATAAAAAATAAATAATTATAAGAAATAATAGTTTAGTACTATCATTAAATAAAATAATAAATAAATTAAAAGTAAATTTATTTGCAAAATTAATAATTAATGACATTTCATATCTTTTGAAAGACTTCCTTATATATAATAATTTTAGTAGTTGAGATTCTTCGATTTTCTTCATCATAAATCAAAATCTTTAAAACTAACTTGTTCTTCACTCATTAAACTGCAATTATAATTAATCATGAGATAAGACTGATCTCGATAGAAGAAACTCCATCCTTACAACATTTGTTCTTAACTTTTGTTTATAGGCGTAGAAAAACACACAAGCAAAGAGAATTAGAATTTTAATGGAGTCATGTGATCAAATAGTATTAAATCCATTATTCGGATATACACCATACACCCAATATTGTTGCTATAATAACAATAACAATACCAATAACATTTACACCTAACTACTTAACGATGAGTCTTGTTCCATTGCAAAAACTGATAAGAATATTCATATTCCTCTTTTGCATTACAGGAACACCATTTTTTCAAAATTAATTGATAATCAGGAGGACCATAGCTTCTTAAATCATTTAAAAATTTAGTTATTAACCAATCAATATGAATACTTATATCCTCATTAGGTTTTAATATTGAATCAGAACTTAGACACACATTCTCATCTCCAGAAATAATGACATGCATGACATACTCTTTGATTGAGATTACTACTTTTAGTGCAAAAGTCAATATTGTTCTATCTTTAACATAGTCAACATTGCCAAAGTAAGTTACTAAATTAGAATAGGTCAACATTACTATATCATTAATTGAATTTTCATACTTCTTCACCAACAAATTTATGAAATTTCAACAAACCTTCACATGAAAATTACATGTTTTAAAGAAAAATTATTAAATATTTTATGAAAAATACAAACGATTATTTTAAAAACATTAATTAAGAAATTAAATTTTAAAAAAATTATACATACGAACCATTGAATTTGGCTTGCAAGTTCTTGATTTTTCTCTATTATCTCGTAAGATTTAGTTGTGGCAAGCGCAACCTATATATAATTAATTAATTAATATATAAATTTTTGTTTCCAAAATTTTTTTCATCATTGTTATTTGTTGTAAAAATAAATAATTATAAGAAATAATAGTTAAGTAGTATCATTAAATTAAACAATACACAAATTAAAAATAAACTTATTTGTAAACTTAATAATTTATAACATTTAATATCTTTTTCGGAAAACTTCCATATATACGATATTTTTAGTAGTGGAAATTCTTCAATTTTTTTCATCACAAATCAAAATCTTTAAACCTAACGTGTTCTTCACTCATGAAATTTTACATGTACATTTTTGTTCATATAACTTTATGAGTTTAATTGCTATGTACTGTCAATGTAAAAAAATTTATACTATCAACCAATCAAAAATCAGTTTTAGTGTGACTTTTAGGGTGGTTATTATCAGAGTCAACGAACTTATCATACATGGTGGAGTGTGATTGGATAACAGTGTAAAACTGCTTTACACTGTCATTGCATAGCCTATTTTCTCTAACTTTATTAAATAAAGATACAATAAGATATTTTTTAATTGATTGATATTATTTCTATGTTTAAACATTTGGTTTAGATTTAGGTTTAAATACAATTGGATGAATTTTATACTCCAAATTTTATATATTCTAAAGATTTGTTTCACATGAATTTGGTAGTATTATCATTAAATAATTAAGAAATAACAATTGAGAAAATAGGATATATACCGACAGTGTAAACCAATTTTATATTATCATCTAATCACTAACCATCATATATAATACGTTTGTTGACTTTTATGTTAATTACTTTAAAAGTCATACCAACGGTAATTTCTAATTAGTTCACAGTGTAAAAAAATTTGTACTGGCACTACATAGCCATTAAACACATAACAATTTACTATTATCATTAAATTAAACAATGCATAAATTAAAAGTAAACTTATTTGTAAACTTAATAATTTATAACATTTCATACCTTTTTGGAAGACTTCCTTACATACAATTTTTTTTTTTTTTTTTGCAGTGGAAATTCTTCAATTTTTTCATCACAAATCAAAATCTTTAAACTTGACTTGTTTTTCACTCATGTAATTATACATGTAAATTTTTGTTCATATTACTTTATTAGACAGAGATATAGTAAGATATTTTTTAACTGATTAATATTATTTTTATGTTTAAATATCTTTAACGTAATTTGATTTACATTCAGGCTAAAATACAATTGGATGAAATTTTGTATTCAAAATTTTATTTCTTCTAAAGATTTGTTTCACATGAATTTGGCTGTAGGACTACTTCAGGAAATAGAAAAAATAATACACTACCTTGTAATAATTATACATTATATATTTCTTTTAAGAAATCATTAAATTAATCTTATTTTTATCTATTTTGTTATTCTTTTTCATTAGTCTCAAATATTTCTGTTTTAATACATTCATTATACATCTAATTAACATGAGTTCTGATTAGATAATTAGTGAATACTAATGCAATTTAAAATTAAGATTAACATGTATGTTAACACACATATATAGTTTTCACTTCTACAATTAATATAAACACTTACCTTTATAGTTTATCTATTAAGACATACCTTTATAAAAACTTATCCCATTATGGTGAATAAAAATATATATACAGTGTAATGCTTTTTAAATAAGTAGTAAAATATTTTTCTGTAATACTTTTATTACTCATGTGTATAAATATGAAAATATTTAAAGCTGAAATTATACTTTTATTTTATTATAATTTTTTATTATCGACTAAAATTATAAACTATTAATTGCTATACATTATAGCAACTAATTTAAGAATAAAAACCAAAGGAAAAAACTGGGTATATTAAATAATTATTAGTAATAAGAATATATTGAATAAATTAGTTTTTAATTAATTTTAATATGCATTTTAAATTATCATTTCTTTCATACACATTAATTAATAAAATTTTAAATATCGTTGCATATATGATAAAAATATCACTTTTTAATTTAAATATCTTAATCAAAATAAATTTAAATTATTTTTTCCTATGCTGGTATCAACTACGTTACATAGATATCAATTAGTAGAGTTTTTATTTATAAAATTAAAAAAAAAATTATGAAACTATTTTATAATAAAAATATTTATGAAATAAAATTTTGATTAATCTATATTTCTATTTAATTTTTTTACTACAGGTCAAATGTATGTACTTGCTCGATCAATCATGTAACTTTTAAATTAATAATAAAAAAATCATTTTATTTTTCAGTCATGAAAATTACCAAATTTTTGATAGTCCCACAATTAATACTTACTCCTATTTTTCTTTACTTAACAGTGTTTTTTCTTATTTTTATTATTGCGCCAAATGTTCACTTGACATTTATATTGCATTTAATGAAAGACACATGAACATCACTTTCAAAATTATTATGCCAAAGTTATTATTTTGGAAGACCATCTTTTAGGGTAGAATGTGCACAACCTAACCTGATAATTTTGGGATATGAAAAATAAAGACCCTACTTTGAAAATTTAATAGTGTCCTAATTTGATTTTGAGAATCCAAGTTTTTTTTATAATTTAATATAAATCAAATAAATAATAAAAATAAGAAGCTAGAGGTTAAATAAGAAAATTATATAAAAGTCCAATTCAATAATTTATATTATTTTGAATATTAGTAACAACATACCATCTGTACGTAATAAGAATTTAGATATTAACATTCTTTTGTGATCAAATATTATTAATTTTCCTGTAGATATTATTAGGCTTATATGTAAATTGTTCATATCTGACTAATATATTAACTATTACTTTAAAAAATTTGAAATGTCAGACTCTATTAGGAAATAAAAATAATAATTAGAATTAAAATACAATTTATTAAAAGTCCTATTTAGTAGTTTACATTATATTAAATATTAATAAAGACATATCAATAATAGGTTGGCATTTGAAAGAGTATTTTATATATTTATCTTTTTTATATTTATATTTTCTTTATGCCTTAGAAAATTATGTAATTTCATGAAAAATTTAGTGTAATATATATTTTGAAATTTTCAATATTTTAAAATTGATAATCTTTTTTATATTACGTTGTTTAAATGAAATTTTAAAAACCTTTTAATTATACATATCAACATTAACTAAACCTTTTTTTTTTCCAATTTCAATTCAAAATTATTTAAATTTATATTTGAACCCATAATAATTTACTTAATAGTATTGGTTGTAAAATTCTTAAATTATGGAAACAATTATAATTAAAGCAAAGTCACAGAATTCTAATGACTTAGAAATAGCCTTAAAGCTGAAATGGCGATGAGCATTGAAGCCTATCAAATATTTTAATTGTAAAATTCTTCTAATAACTTTATTGTTAAAAATATCTATTGCTAATTTTTAGATTGAACTTCAGCTACTCTAACTTTGCATCAGCTGGAACTTGCAAGATGTTGATGGGCCCTCACGGCTATGATGGTACTCTCAAATATTATAATTTTTTCCTAATGGATAGAAGAATTCAGCAATGGCACACAAAATCTAGATCAAATTAGTTCCAAGATGCACCTTGAAGGAGATATTCTTATAATTAAATAGTTTAGAAGTCATGTCACTTTGCCATATATCCTGTGGTAATCTCCTTATAATTTCAAGGCTATCATAATGGAGCTATCATCTCACGACCATCAACACAGCAGAAATCAGATCTTTATCAATGCAAAGGAATCTAACCGGTACATTTTCACTCAAAAGGTCCATCTCCGAAATTAATCATACTCAGCATCAGTTGACACTCCAACAAAACAAATTTGTCATACAGTTTTGATCAAACATTAGGTTAATTGTACAACATGTCATTTGAGTGGCTGAGTACCCTTCTAATGAATTTTTAGACCAGAAAAGTCCCAGGTGCTCCCATTAGTGGTGAGATAAGTATATAACTGACGAAGAAATCACCTTGGTCAATGAACCCATGAAAACGGCTCTAGCTCCTCTATAGGATACACCAAATTCCACCATTGCTCCAACTATATATGTAGATACCGGCCAACCATAATATAATGCAACTTGCATAGCACAAAAACAAATAGCGAATAAATTCATTGGATAATTTGAATTTATATCTAAAAATAATTCCATTTTTTCTTTTGGATCTTGGCTTAGTGCCTTAAAGCCTATTGAACGGGTCCAGCTTGGAAAAAGGTTCGAAGAAACATAGAGGATTAGGAAGAGATGAAAATCACCTTTATGGTTTCAAGATTCATGGTAAATATTGTCCATGACCAATGCTCCAAAAATCATAATTCAGCCAACTTTGTTCCTACTCACTACCCAAGCCCAAGCATGTTTAGTGTGCCAATTACATTTGTCACGGATTCCACCTTAATACAAATCATTAAAAGAAACATTCATATAATAATCAGCATGGTAAAATTATCAGTATAAAGATTTACAAAGGCATGTATGGATACATTATCATCATAGTCAAATCAATCTGCATTAACTATCAGCAAAATGTTTTAACCAAATCAATACACATACACTCCAATATCATTTATGCAGAGGAAGGCACCTACCTTTGAGTAAACAACTACGTTAACATCATTGATTACACCACCAACTTTAACTCAAATGGTGATCTTTTACATATGTTGCTTTGACTTCTAAAACAGCATATCCAATTTCTTCTATTTGGAAGATACAATAGCATCTTGAGTGAACTATTTAGAGAATTTGTGGCACAATTAAATAGGAAAAAAATTACTGTTTCATATGGTACCTCAATCAGGTATCTCTGACCAAGCTGGCAAGTACCAAGCTGGCAAGTACCAAGCTGGCAAGTGATGGTAAGCTTTTAAGATATTTGAGCTACCACTACCATATTCATTATCGCACAATGCTTAGCTTGATGACGGACTCTAAAAGGTGGAGAAGAATACCATATAGGGAGTAAGTTACTGTCTCCTAACATACAAATGTAAATACCAAGGACACCAACTTCAGAATAATGCAGATGGAATTGAGAAGTATGAGATGAAGTTGCACAAATGAAACCTATAAGCTAATCTATAAATAGATAACTTACAACATTATTTACATTCGTCCCTCCACAAAGCAGGGGAAGCCCATCAGAGTATACACTGGCAATTGCATACCTACTCAAAAGTAAATGACAAAACAACAACTCAACCCCAGATCATAAAAAATTCAAGCACAAAGTGACAGACAACTTAAATAAATAAAGTTTTACAGAGTTATTTGATAGCATCGATCAACTTTAATTCTATTTTATAGAAGCAACTAGGTCCTTTTAGAAAGAAAGGTAAAATGAATAAGTCAGTCAAGCGATGAATTGGCTTGGAGGGCAAGCTCCTTTATTTTAAAGAAGGATGAACATTATAAACAAAAAAGTCTATTCTACTATTCCTCAGTTTTGTATATTTAATTTAAATCAAGCTAAATTTTGTTTGTCCATTTTATAGAGTGTCCTTCTATATATTTCAATCAGTTAGCATCAAACATTTTACATCGAAAATAAACTATTGACACAAAGTGTATGTGTGTGTGTGTGAACTTGGTAACATTAATTTGCAACTGCCATCCCAGAATTTAAAATAAAAGGTTAAATATATTTTTAGTCCTTCAAAAATTGACTTGTTTTAGTTTTAGTTCTTAGAAAAAAAATTCCTTGAATAAAGTTCTTCAAATATTAAAAATATCCTAATTAGATCCTTGTGCTAAACTTTGCTTAACTTTTCTATTAAATGATGGTCACATCAGCTTCTAAGTAAAGTATTTTATTACCTGAAGTATCTAGTAATATTTTTTAATAAAAAGTCGTGTAATTACTTTTGCTTTAGGGTTAAAAAATTTGTAGTTTGGGATTAAACATGCAATAATTTTATTCAAAAAATATATTATTAATCTAACTTGAACATAACAGTTGACATGAACGACCACATCAACGAATTAATGGTGACTGTGATGCTGATGTGACCATCATTTAACAGAAAAATTAAACAGAGTTTAACACAAAAATCTAATTAGAGTATTTTTAATATTTGAAGGACTTTATTCAAGAAAAAAAAATTGAGGACTAAAACCAAAATGGGTCAATTTTTGGACAAAAACATATTTAACCTTAAAATAAAAATTCAACACTACTTTTTAGTAATATGGAGGCAAGAAATAAAATAGTGCAGTGTAAATTGTTTCCTATAATTTCTTCCCCTTTTAATGAAGACTACAAAGAGTAACTTGAATTATATTGGTTAGGTGGTCACAGGTATTACAACATTTGCTAGGAAGGACAGACAGAGATTTAAAACTACTGGCATTCATATTTGAAAAAGAGAGTGGCCAAAGCTAAGGAAATTGAATATCATAACCAAATTAAGTATGCTAGCTCAAGCTCAGAAACCATGGACTCTTCACATCCTCTTCAAAAACTTGCAACTCAAGGCCTGCAGAATTATAACTTCCCCAAAGAGGTTTTATTAAGGCGGGAAAAAAACTCTATCAAATTAATGAGTTAAGAAATTGAAGAAGGATTAAGAGACCAAACCCTTTAATTAAGGTGGGGAAAAAACTCTATCAAATTATCTTGCACCAAATTAGTAGGAAGTTTGATGAATAACCTGTAATTGAAGTAAGGATTTCCTGCCTTGGTAAAGAACATAATAGGTTATAAACCAGAAACAAAGAAAAATCCAGAAATATCAAAGGAAAGGCTAATTTAATTTGATATGCCAAAGGAGCAAATTTACCAAAGAAAAGGCTAATTTGATATGACATCTCCAGCATTAGTAATTTAGTAGGAAAAAGCTAAGTTGATATAGCTTGTGGATAGAATTTTCCACATATATTGACAGAGGAGACATAACATACAAGACTTTTTTAATATGATTTAATCTGTAAGGCAAAATTATTATGGTATAAAATGAAATTAAATTTCAAAGTAAAATATTTTAAATCAAAATAAAATTACATATTTTAAAGAAAAAGATATCTTGTCCAACCAAGAGGACGCTCAGTTGGCTAGTCACCAAAAAGCTTTCCATGTCCACCTGCTAAAAAAATTCAACGCCAGATTAGCGAACTAAGCAAAACACATCTAGCCTAAACCTACTATATATCATACATACAATGTCCTTCAAATATATCTTTATCATAGGTTATCACATCTGGAAAATGAAATGGCCTTTCAATCATTACCTTGTAAAAGTATGTTCTAAGTCTCTGCTGTACAAATAACCTACATTCAGGCCTTTCTGCTTCAAATACCCTACATAAAGCAAGCAAAAAAGAAACTTAAACAAAAGCTTCTTCACATGAGAGCTTATGTTATAGATAAAGGCCATTCTTAGGCCTTCACTCCACAAATTAAGCTTATTGGATGTTCCTTAGCGTTTTAGCACATACCGTAGCTTTTGCATGATCCCAACACCCAGAAAGTCAAAAGACTTTACTATGCCGTCAAAGTAACTTATGAACAAATGGCTTTACTTTCTTCACAAAATTTAAACAAAACTATAACTTTCTTTTTATTCAAAAATAAAAATTCTCCAAGACCAAAGCATATTAACATGAAGGAAGCATTAGCAAACCTGTACAAAGTATGATGCCGAGCTACATTCCATTGAGTTTTAACCACTTAGAAAATTATTTAAATGTTGTATAAACTTTTTCCTTCTAGTCACAGCATGAAAAGAACACGGAACTACATAATGGATTAACAATGTTAAAGCAGTTTATGTAGATAAATAGAAACTATGTACGATCACTCTTCTTAGGCAAGGGTGATACTTATTTGGTGGTTAAGGACACATAGAAGCACAACACATACCTTTCCATGCCTTTTGTACTTCATTGAAGAGTAGAACACGATGGTATAGGCATGACCCCTTATACATTCTTATTTTTTTAGTTAAAATTATAACATTGTATGTTTATGCAGATATGGCACGTACAAAAGGTGGTAGTGTTGCACAGCGTAGACAACGTGCAAATGCTCAAGTACCTATAGTTGATGATCATGAGGAGCCTCAAGAGGTCCTAGTAGATGCTCCTGCGAACCCTCAAGCAGCAGGGACTTTTTCAGGTGGCCTTGAGGATTTGTCAGTCCTCAGGCATTTTTCAGATCATGTTGCTACCTGTTTATGGAGAGGCAAGGTAATTAATTGCCTTAGCCTAAAAGGACACTCACATTTTTTGATACTAGTCATCCTATTAGATAAAGCATTCTTATATGTTTTTCTATATTTTCCACTTCTTTCACAACTCATAATTACAAATGTCTTTCCTTTTTTATATCTTGTATTTGTGACTGACTTGAAAATAATAAGGATAAATCCTTTCTCTTTTGCAACCTCTCTAGCCTAATTTAACATAACATATCGAGAAGGACAAACCTGAAAATATAAATGAAAATTGATATTTTCATAATCAGATGGTGATAACTTAACAAAATTAATTTACAGTCTGCTTACCTTTGTAGTGTTAAATGCATCACTACAATCAGTCTTATTTTTTGTCCTACCAATTGAAATATTTACCGCCTCAAACATCTAACATGGTATTTCATGTCCACCCACAAACAAAAACAAATTAAAAAAGAAACGAATGTGAAAAGATTAAAAAAAAAAAAGGTCCCAAAAAGTACTTTCTAGAACGTTTCCGAAAAGTATTTTCCGAAACAATACCTAAAAGTACTTTCCATAAAGATTCCAGAAAGTCTATTCCGGAAAGTACTTTCTAGAATGGTCTTGGAATGATGAAAACAGCAAATCAGCCTTACCTCAGCGTGCACGAGATGTAAAATTTGATACAAATATTTTATTTGAACCATCAAATTCAACATAAGATTGCAGTAGAACAGAATTATGATAAAATTCAACAGAGAAAAGAGAGAAAAGAGAAAATAGGAAAAAGGATTAAGAGAACAATGAGAATGTTTAATAAAAATTAGGGTTTACACCTTTTTTAGATAAAAGGGTATTTTTGGAAATTAAAATTAAAAGAAAGATAAGGGGAGTATAAATAGAAAATAGGGAGAGTGTAACTAGCAAAAGCCATATAGACATACAAAATTGACCCAAAAAAGATTTTTTATACTAAAGGGCAAAAGATAGTATACACTGTTAATTGAACAATGAAGTGTACTTGCAACTTCTTACCCGATTATGAAGTTATAGATGAACTAAAATAAAAAATATATAATAGATACATAGATAAAAAAAGTCAAAAACTAAAACACATATTTTATAAAGATTAAAAATATATTTACACCAAATAAAAGCTAAAAAGCATATGCACCAGTAATTAATTCAAATGAACCTGCACAGTCAACAAGGACAAGGAGAGCAAAGTTGACTTAAACTTTTGTCTTATTTCTTTCAATAATACTCCAAGATCAATTTACTCCATAAAATTATAAAAATATCATTTTAATATATAAATGTTAAACATCAACTATTTTATATGTAATAATTTTTAAGGAGCACAAGTAACTGTTATTTGTTATAGTTAAATGTAAAAAAGTAATTGATGTTTAATAATTTTAAAAATTAAATTGATGTTTTTATAATTAAATTAACTGATGCTTATAATTTAAAGAAAGGTTAAACATCTTTTGGATCCCTATAAATATACAAAAGTTCACTTTTAGTCCCTACTTTCAAAATTGTTGACTTTTAGTCCTCTATTTTCAAAAATGTGTCACATTAAACCTTAGTCACTAACTTCGTTAATGTAACTAACAGTGATGCCACATCAACATTGTACGTGTGGACATTTTGGGTGACGTGGCATCCACGTGGTTGCCATGTGATAAGGAATATTTTTTTCGTCCCTAGAAAATTTTAAAAGTTTGATTTTAGTCCCTATAAATTTAAAGTTTGCTTTTATTCTCCACAAAATTCAAAAGATTGGTTTTAGTCTCCACTAAATTCAAAAGTTTGATTTTAACTCCCCATAAAATTCAAAGTTTGATTTTTAATCCCTATAAAATTCAAATTTTGATTTTAGTCCTTAACTCAAAGTTTCAGTCATTGGCACTTTGACCTCACCACCAACATCACACAGTATCATTTAAATCACTATTATGGATTAACACCTTTTAATAACTAACAAAAGTTCCAACAATTAGAGCTCTAATTCAATAACATATGCAAAACTCTATTACTAAAGAAATATGAGATCAAGCGTTGCAACGTTGTTAGTTACTAAAGAGTGTTAGGGAGTATGCATTAGAGATTTTAATGACCAATTTGGATTTAGGTCATTCATTCGTCATTATATAAGGCCTTATATTTCCTCTTCAACCTTTGATGTTAAACCCTAATAATAGTTTGAACCAAAGTTTTTAAAATTGGACCGGTCATTGAATCAATGAAGACAATGGTTCAAGGTTCAATGGTCTAATTATGATTGAATCATGATTAAACCTGTATAATAAAATAATATTAAGCAATATTAAAAAAATAACATAATATTCATAACTCTATAATATTATTGGTAGGGGTGAACGTGAGACGGGTTGAGATAAGTTTATATTTTTCCTACTCGACCCAAACTTTGTGAGGGTCATTTATGTGAACCCAAATCAAACTCAACCAAGACTTAAGTATATATGGGACAAGACTGGGTAAATCTAATTTATTAACATAATATATTAATATTAACATTATGTATAGTTAAATCATATAATAAAAGAATTTTTATACAATAAAAAATATGATTATAAATATAATATGATTTTATACAAAATATTAATTGTTAAATTGAAAAGTTTTATTACTAATACGTAATTGTTAAAAAAAATTACTTTTTAAAATAATATAAGACATTGGGTTAAGTTAGGACAACCTGAAGCATAACCTAAATTCATCCTAAGAAAAACATCATATCTACTTTTTAAAACTCAAACCCATTAAAATCAACCCCAGGTCTGGCTGGGTTAATGGGATTAGATGAGTCATGCATACCCTTAATTATTGGTTAAAATTTATTGAAAACTACAAACTTTTTATTATTGTTTAAAATTTATTGGAAACACACTCTTTATTATTGATCGAACTAGTCTAGTAATTGATTCTCAATTGAACTAAAAACTATGATTTGAACAATATTGTATGATTATGTTCATAAGATGAATGTGAAAGTGTACGAAGATATTAGAGATTTAAAAAATGACTACAATAAAATAACAAATTAAGGACTAAAATTAAACTTTAAATTTTATGAGGATTAAAATCAAACTTTGAATTTTATGGGGACTAAAATCGAAATTATGAATTTTATAGGGACTAAAATCAAACTTTAAATTTTATAGGGACTAAAACCAAACTTTAAATTTTATAGGAACTAAATCTAGACTTTGAAAATTTTCTAGGGACGAAAAAAAAAACACTTGTCACATGGCAATAATGTGGATGTCACGTGGCAGCTATGTCACCCAAAATGTCTACGTGTATAATGCTGATGTGACATCACTGTTAGTTGTATTGACAAAGTTAGTGACTGAGATTTAATGACACATTTTTGAAAATAGAAAACCACTAGTCGACGATTTTAAACGAAGGGACTACAAGCGAACTTTTGTATATTTATAGAAACCAAAAAGATGTTTAACCCTTTAAAGAATTAAGTTGACGTATTACTCGTGTTCCTTTAATGGCTAATAAGTCCCATCTTCCATGACCTTGCATGCTATCGATAAGGTCATTTTTAACGGTCGAGCAATGCTTTTGAGGAAAAATTATTAGGTAGTCCTAAACTACCATGGTCCTCATTAATATTCACATGACTTATAATCAAGCGTTATAAAATCTTTTTCGTAAAATATAAAATTTGAATATTACATAAACATTAGTTGAGACTATAGACACTTTAACAGTCCATAATTACCGAATAATCTCTCGCTTTTAGGAGTGTACCATTTTTAATTGAAAAATGTTGCTTCATTCAGCAAATAGCTATACTTCCACGTGATTATGACCTTTCTATAAAACCTGAGATAAGCAATGAGTAAGCAACCACCATTTGCTCTAAGGATGGTCTTTTTACAATAGGCATTACTTTTACGTTTAAAAAAAAACCTAATAATAAAAATGTTGCATGGTGAACACAAGAATGCGTCTCCAGCGGTGGTGGCACCTATAAGGACTCTAATGCTTAAGTCAATATCGGTCTGAGTATGAGTGAGTATGAGAGAGAGCCTGTGTACCTGTTAGGTGTGGAGTCCTTTATATAGCATGTTTTAGAGGGAAACTCTGCTAGAGTTAGGTGCCACATGGCAACGTGCGTTGGGGTACCTTCCTACACGCGTTCCTTGCCGTTAGGCGCTTCCCATGCTGTGCTGGGATAAAGGTGAAGGTTCGTCGGGATAGAGGTAGAGACAATTCAGGATAACATGGGTTTATGAGCCAGGATAGCCAAGGCTATATTAGCCAAGATAGGTGACGTGGGAGCCGACTTAGATCTATGGATCCGAGTAACCTTTAGAACAGTCGCCCCAAGTCGGTGATGCTTAGAGAAGCATTGTCAACTTAAGAGTCTAAGTAGGCCCATAATAGTTGCCCCCAAGCCGGTGATTCTTAGAGAAGCATCATGGGCTTAAGAGTCTAAGTCGGCCCCGTAACAATTGCCCCTAAGTCAATAAGGCTTTGCACTGGGAAAGGGTTGCCGATTTTGGAGTCGAAAGGCTCGAGTCTTTTCATTTTTCAAATAGCAACGTCGTATCTTTTGTGTAGCCAAGGTGGTGATTCTAGGTGATGATCCTGAACCCGGAGACCCTGGTATTACTGAAAAGTCTGTCAGCGCCGAAACTTGAAGGGTCAGGATGCCGGTTATCTTTGTAATTTTTGTTTAAGTTATCTTCAGACCATGTACATATGTTAATACATTGAATGCAAATGATGAGTTCAATGTTTTGCTTCAATGTCTCATCTATTGAATACAATTTAGCATATGTGCTTTACTTAATCGTCTGTATAGACTGGTTTTCACGTCTTCGCTGAACACTGTTGCGTTTATTCACTGCTTTTCGCGCTCTCATTGAGCGCTTATATTTAATGTGTTTATTTTCGAGCTTTCGTTGGCCGCTTGTAATTGTCGGCTTTCGTTCTTTGCGCTTTTCAATGTTACCCAATAATGGCGAGCTAAAGATATGCAAATCACATATGTCACTTCTCGGTTGAGCTGCCGCTTTTTGCTTTGCTCTGCTTTTGTGCCTGAAATGGATTTCAACATATATATTCGTTATATATACCTTTTTCCTTTTTGTGCCTGATGAGCCTTGTATATGTCCGACAAGTTAGAAATCTTCTTATCTCAACTGGAGCGATCTTCTTACCCTGGCTGGAGCGAATCCACGTACACGGGATAGTTCGCATGACCTTGTCTTTATTTTTAGCGATATTCCTAGCCCGACTAGAACAAATCCATATACACGGGGTAGTTCGCATGGCTTTGTCTTCATTTTTAGTGATATTCCTACCCCGACTAGAGCGAATCCACATACACGAGGTAGTTCGCATGGCCGCATCTTCATTTTTAGCGATATTCCTACCCCGGCTGAAGCGAATCCACGTACACGGGGCAGTTCGCATGGCTTCGTCTTCATTTTTTAGCCATATTCCTACCCCAGCTAGAGTGAATCCACATACACGGGGTAGTTCGCATGGCCTTGTCTTCATTTTTAGCAATATTCCTACCCCAGCTAAAGCGAATCCATGTACACAGGGTAGTTCGCATGGCTTTTCTTCTTTATTTTTTTGTTTTTGACCTACAAAATAATTGTAAATGATTTTGACCATTTTGTCCATGCATGCCCCCCAGTCGGCTGTAAATCTGCCTTAGGAGGCGATATATCGATCCTACAATTTCTTTTAGGCAGACATAGAGCAAGCTTGCATGATGGCATAGATAATGTCAGTAAAATTAAATAAAATTAAAGTTATAGTGTTTATTAACTTAGCCATCGTTTGCTTTTGTGTGAAAGTTCTCTTTACAAAATTAAACCGCAAAAGCAATACTCCATGCTTACATAAAGTTGTTTCTTGCTATTGATAGTTCCTGCAAGGGAGTAGTTTTTACTTTGAAGGCTTGTATGCCACCTAGATGTTAGCTACCCCGTTTGAATGAAGGATGATGTTAATGGCTTGAGCGCTGAGACCATGTCGTATGCTACCCCGGCTCGAGAATGTATGATGTTGAGCTCGGTTGATCGCTACCTCGGAACGTCAATGCTTTAATCCCGGTGATAGCTTTAAAGTCTTAGCAGACTTTTAATGTCAGGCTTAAAACGAATAGTCAATTATGCACAGAGCATTGGTGGCAGTTAGACCAAGTTAAAATCGGCTTTGCTGGCAGACTCACTCGACAACACCGGGGTAGGTAGATGTTGGCATTGAAGCCCATTGGGACGACCTGGTGGTCATGCTAAGGAAGTGGTGTTGAGACTCGGTTGATTGTAACTTTGGTATGTCGGTGCTTGCTCTGACACATACCCCGGAATTGATAGCAAACAGGTGCTTTCATCTCAGAAATATTTGAATTTTGGAATCAAACATCACTTTACCCCCAAAGGTTGCTGGCTTAAGTGGTTTGACACTTGTGGATATTGAAGTCGACACGTTGCGGAGCGAAAAGTAAGATGTGTGTCCATCTTAGGTGTAGCATGCAAGTCGGTTCTTAATTGTGATCATTGAAATATTTACTCTTGCATTAGCAGTGTATGTTTGGCATTGAAATCGTGATCTCGGCCAATTGACACATTTGCATCCTAACATGCAAATGAATCAACCGACTTTCTCAAGCGGGACTATGTCGATGTGGGAGCTGTCTCTCCAGGGTGGAGAGTGCCCCCTCCTTGGGCTGCTGGATCTCTCTCTCCTAAACAGTGAAGGGCATAATCCTCTATCAGTGCAACCCCCGTTTCGCTTGACAAAGCGGTCTAATCTTTCCTGTCTGATCAGCATTTCAATTGCATCCCTCAACTGAAAGCATTCGTCTGTATTATGCCTGGTTGCCCTATGATATCAGCAGTATTTGGATTGATCCCTTCCTTCTCTGTTCTTTATCGGCCTTAAAGGCTTTACTTTTTTCTCTACAAACTCTACGTTGAACACCCGTTCAAAATTCTTCCTCTAGAAGTGTTCAGTGGCGTATATTCTTCAAATCTAGGGCCTCTTTTATATAAACGCTGCTCCTTTTGCCACGGCGGTTTGTTAGCCTTTGCTTGTGGATTTTTCTTCTGTGTTTCAATCTCGATCGTCTTCACTTTTCCGACCTCCAGCACATTTTTGTAATTGATGTATTTCTCAACTTTCTTCAAAAACTCCTCTATCGAAGCCGGAAGTGTTTTAGCAATCAACATGAAGAAAGGCGAGCCTGGCCTCACCCCGTCCTTGGCTAGCATTAAAACTATTCCAGGTTGTATATTATCCGCAGCTCGTGCCTCCTGGTTGAATCTGTCGATATACTCTCTTAACAGCTCATCCGCGCCTTGGCGAATCCTCCTCAGATTGGCCTTAGTCTTTGGCCTGGCCTTGCTAGTCGTGAGGGCGGTTTTGAACTTTTCCTTCAACGTCGTCCATGAGTCAATGGATCTCAGTTCCAGAGATTGGAACCACTTCAGCGTCACACCCTTCAACGAGAGTGGAAACGCTCTGTACGTCAACGAAGTTGACTCTCCCTTGTAAGACATTGCTAACTCAAACACCGAGAGGTGGTCATTAGGATCAGAAGATCCATTATACAACTCCAAAGAAGGCAGCTGCTGCAACTGCTTTGGGACCTGTAAATTCAAGATCCTTAGCGAGAAAGGAAGATTGAACGGAACCAATTCACCCTCTTCGTCCACCTTCATTGTCATGTGTGCGTCATGCATCTCCAGCACATCTCCAGCGCAGGCTTTAGAGCAGATGCGGCAGACCTCTTAGTGTGGTCGTAAGTATTCTCCATAACCTTCTTGCTGTCTCTCTCCGCTCGAAGTTCAGCAATTATCTTCTTTTGCTTCTTCAAGGTCTCTATCTGCTATTACAGCAGCGCAGCAACGTCTGCCATGGTGACGAACGGCCCTAGAACAGCGTTCGCACTAGGAGCCACCTCAGGAGTGGTAGAAACAGCCTCGCCATCCTTAAGCGACGATGGTGGAAGCCTGGTGGCGAAGGTGCCACAGCAGACTTGTGATTTCTTGTGCTGACCATCACGTTCTTCAAAGAATGAAGAAAACGAAATGAAGAGAAGAGAAACAGAAAACGTTCCCACAAATGGCACCAATCTTGCATGGTGAACACAAGAATGCGTCTCCGACAAGCTTCCACAGTGGTTGTTAGCATCTCCAACGATGGTGGCACCTATAAGGACTTCGATGCTTAAGTCAGTATGGGTCTAAGTATGAGATAGAGCCTATGTACTTGGTGGGTGTGGAGTCCTTTATATAGCGTGTTTAGAGGGAAACTCTGCTAGAGTTAGGTGCCACGTGGCAGCGTGCGTTGGGATGCCTTCCTACACGCGTTCCTTGCCGTTAGGCACTTCCTATGCTGTGCCGAGATAAAGGTGAAGGTTCACGAGGATAGAGGTAGAGACAATCCGAGATAGCATAGGTTTATGAGCCGGAATACCCGAGGCTATATTAGCCAGGATAGGTGATGTGGGAGCCGACTTAGATCTATGGATCCGAGTAACCTCCAGAACAAATAATAATAATAATAATAATAAATTACGACTGTACACGCTGCTTGCTAAACACATAAAAACAATATATATAATTACACATATATAGGAAAACTATTCTTATAAAAAATGAGAACTATAAATATGATTTATACAAAAGTTGATAAATGGTTATATGACTACTTAAAGAAATTATGTGTATTTTCTTTTAATTTTGACTATTTAGGTATAATTTAATAGTTTATACTTATAATTCTCATTTCTTATGATAAGAATTTTCATTTGGTACGTTTATATATATATATATATATATATATTAAGTATGGATAATATGAAATAAAGTATCCTTGTTTTGTTTAAAAGTATTCCTGGTTTTGTAGAATGCGTGTCGATAATGTGTTTTTGAATGAACATAGAGAAGAGTTTGCCAAGAAGGTGGTCATTCCTGATTCTCTCTCGTGTTAATCATCATTCATCAATTGTTTATGTTGCTCTAGAGGCTGGTCATTTTTTCTGGTTGGGCTTAAGTCAAATTTGCAATGATGTAATATGTGTCTGATGTCAGGTATAAATGGTTATGGGTGCTGAACTGACACGGTTTAGGTGGAAAGGAGTAAAGGACTGTAATTAGTAATGAAGTTGTTCGTGGGTATTTTGGTACCTCGAACAGGGTGGAAGCTCCGGGCGGCTCCAGCGAGTGGCAACGCCTGCTTGTCACTTATAAAGACACTCCGATGCTTAAGTCAGTGTCTGTAAGAGGTGAATAATAATGCTTAGCCCTTACCTGAAGGCATGTAATGCTTTATATAGCAGCAAGGTGGCAATTTAGTTACCATGGGCTTCGGGCTACGTTGGCTAGGCCCAAAGGGGGTCCAGAATAGTAGCCCCCAAAGTCGTTGGCTCGTGCTGACACGAGCACCGGGTTGTTCTTTGAGTCACGTGGTTTTGGCTTTCACTGTCACATTTGCTCTTTTTCTGCAGAATGTTAGTTTAAAGCAGAAAATAAGTTTCGATGTTCCCTGACTTCTCGATTGAGCTGCCGCTTTTTGCTTTGCTTTGTTTTGCTTTCATACCTGAAATGAATTTCAATATATAGCCTTTGTTATGTATACTTTTTGCCTTTTTGTATCTGATGAGCCTTGAACATATCCGACGAGATAGATGTCTTTATGAGCCTTGTACATATTCGGCGAGGTAGATATCTTCCTATCCTGGCTGGAGCGATCTTCCTACCCCAGCTGGAGCGAATCCACGTACACGGGTAGTTCGCAATGTTTGCTTTATCTTTAATTTTAGCGATCTACCTACCCCAGCTGGAGCGAATCCACGTACACAGGATAGTTCACAATGCTTTGCTTTATCTTCGAATTTATCTTATGGGACCGTGTGTATAGATCCCTCTTCGCGCATGCCGTGCAGCAACACTCGCGTTTTATGCCCTTCCCAAGAATCGAGCCCAAGAGCTACATGCCGTGCGACAACACTTAGCGTTAACGGGACGACCCCTGGTACCCCCGAGCTAGTCTCTTCGCACATGCCGTGCGGCAACACTCGCGTTTTATGCCCTTCCTAGAAATTGAACCCCGAAAGCTACATGCCGTGCGACAACACTTAGCGTTAAAAGGATGACCCCTGTTATCACCGAGTTGGTCTCTTCACGCATGCCATGCGGCAACACTCGCATTTTATGCCCTTCCCAAGAATCGAACCCGAGAACTACATGCCGTGCGACAACACTTAGCGTTAACGGGACAACCCCTAGTATCACCGAGCTGGTTCACAATGCCTGCTTTATCTAGCTACCTTTTCTTTGTTTGCCTTTTGCCTTTTTGTTTTTGACCTGTAAAATAATTGTAAATGATTTTTGTCCATGCTACCTCCGAGGTTGGTCATAAGTTGGCTTTAGAAGATACTATGCCAATCCTACACTTTAGAAGATACTTTTGATTGGCATGTATTTAGGCTAGAATATTTAAAGCCTTGTACCTTTAGTAATCATAGGTTTTCTATAGCGTGTCAGATGGCATTGACCCGATCTTGGTGACGGCTTCAGCGTCTTTGTCAGCATTAAAAGGTTCTCTTTGGTTCAAAGATGTCTAGTGCCAACGTAGTGCAACATTTTGTGCCGACATAGTATTTGCTCCAAAAGTATCCAGCTTTAGTGTTGGGGCGGCTTGATGGTCACTTGACGTAGTTCCATCTGAAGTCGTCTATGGTTAGAGGGATACAGTACGTCGGTCCTGCAATTTCTTTTAGACAAACACAAAGCAAGCTTGCTTGATGGCATGGATAATGTCAGTAAAATTAAACAAGATTGAGCCTATATTGTTATTGACTTAGCTGTCATTTGCTTCCGTGCCAGGGTTCTCCTTGCTAGATTAAACCACACGAGTAGTGTTCCATGCTTACATAGTCGTTTGATCGCTTGCCAAATATCGATAGCTCTTGTAGGGGGTCTCTCCCTTTTTTTTAAAAGGGAAACAACATGTACATAGTGGAGATAGATTGCATATAGTATAATATAATGCCACTCATTTAAGTGTGGCCTGATAACCTTTGAGTAATGAATAAATGATGTTTGATAACTTTTACCTCCTTCGGCTTTCGAGCCTACCTTAGGTTAGATGCATATGTCGGGTGGCTTTTAGAAAGCGTGAATAAATGAAGTCGACGCTTTTACACGAACTTGTCATTGATCTGGATCTTATGTAGAAGCCATCTCGTCAGAGTTTGGTTATGTCGGTGTGGGATCAGTGCATCTACGTCGGCATGATTGTAGGGGCATGCTATCTCGGTGGTTTCGTATCCTCAATACACTCTTTTGTTAATGTGAGATGCAAATCGTCTTGAGTTTAGAGCTCACATTCAGGGACTAACACAGGAGCGAGCACATGCATGTGTTATATAATAAAATCCTCAGTGTGGATGGTTACCTTTATTGCATATTCGTAATCTAGTTCAAGTAAGTCGGCCAAGTTTGCAAGCGTGTTGGAGGGAAGTCTGTCTGAAGGTTGAATTTTCTACGCACGTCCATGCCGGGCTAAGCTTATTGACCGAAGGTAAAATTTTCTACACACGCCCATGTTGGGCTGAGCTTATTGACCGAACCCAGGTGCAGACCGCCCATGCATATTAGTCTGCATGGGATGACCAATATTAAGTAGGACAGTGATGTCTTTCCCATGATGTCGTCCTCTCCATGCTTACACGAAGTCGGCAGTGCATAGTATTGCTGGCCTCAAGTCTCCTATCAAAAACCAACTTAAATAAGAAGCTCTGAACTTATCACAGAAAGGGAACAATGCGTGAGCCAACATATTGCCATTATGTGTGTGAGCTTGCAACCATGGGTCTTCACCATGTATCTCAGACGTCGATGCTCTCATCTTGGTGACGGCTTCAAAGCCTTTGCCGACCTTTAACGTCAGGCTTAACACAGCCAATCAACTTATCCGCAAAGCATCGGTGAGCAGGTGGACCAAGTCAAAGTAGGCTTTGCTGGAAAACACACTTGATGATGCCGAGGTGGGTGTGTGTTAGCATTGAACAACAACCTAACAAGAGAGTTTGGGCTTGATGAAAAGGAGAAATAAATACACAAGTAATTTGCCAACGAGAGAATCGGGCTTTTCGTGAGCTGTTTGTGAACGCGCAACATGTTTCATATGTCCAACGCTAGTAACAGGCTTTGCACGTCGGCACCAAAGTAACATGTAAGCAGTTGATCCTACCCATGGTTAACATACAAAATGGTGTCGCGTGGGATGACCGATGTTAAGCAGGATGGTGTCACCCTTGCTGTGATGACGATCTCGTTTGTTGTGGCTTTGGTGTTGCGAAATCGCGTGCAATGAACGGAAAGATACATGTGAGTTTCGATCTCAGTTGGGGTTTATGTGGGCATGCTTGCGGAAGTGAGCATTGCTATTTGTGATGATGTCGGAGTGCTTGATCGGGAGGATGTTGCAAGCCTCAATCACGTTCCGAGATGAAATCATCCGTCTTGGATGAATGAGAAATCTGAAACTAGAGGATTGATTTCGAGATTCAGTTTGATGTGAAGGCCTCATCTAATTTAGCTTGAATTGAGGCATTGTCCCACCAGACTTTAATCTTGGTTGACTTCGGGTCATGCAGGAGTCATCTGAAGCTTTTAAAAAGCTTTCTAGCTTTTCTATCGTTGGATTTTGGCTTCTTGGTATGAGGTTGCCACATCTAATTCGGCACGCTTGCATGGGATCATACGATCTTGACATTTAAGCCTATGTATATTATCATATTTCCGACATGTTGACTTAACACGTCTCAAGGCTGACTTGAAACGTCGAATTGACATGCCGAGTTGATCCATTCCTGCGGGTTGAAGCTCTCATGCCAAGATGAAGCCGGTCTTGTGGGTATTATGTTTTCGGAAAACACTTCGCAAGTTGCTTAGCCCATCCAGTGGATGCTTGGTTTTTTTGTTTTTTACACATGGGTGCTATGCATATTGCTGGTCTTAAGCGCATCGAGGTTATGCAATAGATTTATCTCTACATGAAGTCTTTTGGCAATGTACTAGGTGTATCGACCTTCTCTTTTTTTTTTCTTTTCTTTTTTTTAACAAGTATCTGGGCATCCTAAGGTCATCCTCAAGCCTAAGGTGCTCATGCCGAGGTGTCGTCATTTCTGAGAATCGATTGCGATTGATGATAGTACCTGGGTGTCGAAGGACCCTGTCCTGAAGCGGCTAAGGTGTCGATGCAGACTCTGGCACCGGACTACTCACGGCTTTGTTGGGCTTAAAACCTGTGTCGGTGCAAAAGTCCATCCGGGGTGTTTACGTTGGTCTGCTTGGTGAAAGTCGGCTCTAACATAATTGGGAATTTTTGTGAGAGCTAGGTGCCACGTGGTGGTTTACGTTTGAGTGAACTACACGCATGTGGTGGTTTATGTTTGAGTGAACTATACGCATTGTCGCATTCTATGCCACTGGGCATGTTCGTCCCCAAATCTGAGGTTGAAGTGAAGTTGATCCGGGATAGAATGGAAACATGAGCCGGGGTAAACTAGCGATCTTCCTACCTCGGCTGGAGCGAATCCACGTTCACGAGGTAGTTCGCATGGGTTTGTCTTCGTTTTTAGCAATCTTCCTACCCTGTCCTAATTAGGCAAACTCATATCGCATGACCATTCCTTTTCTCCTTCAGTTCCTCGATAACCTCAGACAAAAATCGACTTGAGAATGGGTTGGAGGATAAACTTGCACGGGTCTGAATCTGGGTCTTTGAGTTGAAGTCGTTCTTCAGAAATAGGTGTGATCTCACGTGGTTACACCCTCGACGGAGGCAGTCCAGAACGTCCAACATAACAGAAGAAAGGAAGGAACGTCGGTTCCCACAAACAGCGCCAATGTTTGTGGGTATTTTGGTACCTCGAAGGGGGCGGACGCTTTGGGCGACTCCAGCGAGTGGCAGCGCCTGGTTGTCACCTACAAAGACACTCCGATGCTTAAGTCAGTGTCTGTAAGAGGTGAATAATAATGCTTAGCCCTTACCTGAAGGCATGTAATGCTTTATATAGCAGCAAGGTGATAATTTAGTTACCATAGGCCTCAGGCTACGTTGGCTAGGCCCAAAGGGAGTCCAAAATAGAAATAATGCGTGACTCATGGACTATGTGTAGCTTATAAAGTGTAAAGCAGATTTGTAGAGTAAGAATTATTTACAGATGTTAATGCGTCATGCTATTTTACTTTGTTTAACTATAAATGCGTGAACTGTCATGCAGGCTTTTGCAACAAGCATAGGTTTTGATTCTGAAGCTAACGGGGAAAATTAGATCAATAACCCACTTGGTGCAAGCTCCAGGTACTGTTGTGAACACAAAATGTATGAAAATTAGGATAGGAAAACAAAGAATATCATAGAAGAAAAATGCGATCCCTACCCTATGGCTACGGCCACCTAAATTACTTAAATGGTCCAGTACCCCTTGTTTAGAGAAATTATTGTATGGACACGGAATATGTGATCCCGACCAATATTCACATGACACATTGTCACATTTTCAATTTACAAAAAATAGTTAATAACTTGTCACATGTAGATTGGTCGGTGCCATATGGTAGACCAAAGAACCATGTAATAGTTTCTCTTACACCACCCTCCATTCCCTTCATGGTTGCACCTTCCGCTTCCCCTTAATGCCACTTTTCTCATGCATAACAACCTCCCCCTCTACACTTCCCAATTCATTCTCCATTCTATCCTTGTGCCCCCTATTCTATAGCACACATGAATTGGACGCCGGGGCCTATTACCTAGAGGCCCATCATAAGTTTTTGCAAAGGCATAGGTGTTGCTCTTGCATTGAGAATATCTATGGTGTTTGAAGGTAGACTGGTTGAGTCCATATCATTGTAGTGGGCAACGCAATTTTATTGATTAAGCACATAAAGACTAAGTGGAGTGTTGATTCAATGTTGTGGATTAGTTTGATAATAGTGAAAATAAATTGATTCTTGTTTTGGGATGAGAAATTGCCTTAAAGAAAGATGCATTACAGGATGGTTGTGGTAGTCTACATTGTCAAGTTTGTCAAATGATTGCAAGTTTGGGCCTAATCCTATGTAGCTCATATTTACTATGGACAATAATCAATTTAAGTAACTTTTGGGGTTCAAATAAGAAGCATCTACAAAAAAACACAGAAAAAGCAGACATTATATTGGTACTCTACCACTATACTTGAGCTATAATATTATTGAATAAAGGACAAAGAAAAAAGAGAAAAGGAAACAAACAGGGAAGAGGGTTCATTCAAAATGAACCTCACAACACTGCCTCAAAACCATGCTTTTATACTACTAGATTTCACTTTCTTCCCTCTACGAACCATGTTGGTTTGTTCTAAGTTTTGATGAGGACTATCATTAGTCACTATCATTGTCAACAGCATCCAACCCACTCTCCCATTTTGAATTCTTAAGAAAGGGGTCACCATCATATTGCCTAACATTCCCCTCTCCAAACACAAATCCTTCTCCATAGCTAAGCAATACGTGTAGGATCTCCTTCATGGAAGGCCTATTAGCAGGAAGTGTTGAAGTACACAAGATCCCAAGTTTGAAAACACTGCACATTTCATTCATGTAACTTGGGTCCATGAAATCATTGTCTAGCAGCTCTTCTATTTTGCTTCCTACAATAATGTGGCGCCACGCCCACTCTGCAAGAGACGAGTGCTCATCACCATAATTAGCTTCTTTACCAGTTGTCAGCTCCAATAGTACAACCCCAAAGCTGAAGACATCAATCTTCTCACTGACTCGCTTTGTTTGAACATATTCTGCAATGCAAGTATAACACATTCAGATTAAACTTATGCCAATGGAAAAAGAGGGACAGAGAATTTTAACTAAAGAATATATTTGTGACTTTGTGAGTAAGAAAACAAAAGGATTGATTATTAGCATGTCATTCACCTGGAGCCATGTAGCCAAATGAGCCAATAACAGATGACATGGTGGCAAGTTCCCCTGGCTTCATTAACATCCTAGCGAGACCAAAATCGGCAACTTTTGCATTGAATTGAGCATCCAAAAGGATGTTGTTTGTTTTCACATCTCGATGAACAATCGGTGGCGAGCAATCATGGTGCATGTAGCACAAGCCATGAGCAACCCCAATGGCTATTTGCAATCTCTTTGGCCAATCAAGCACAAAATGATGGACTGACCCTGACACAGCTGATGACTTGCTCTTATTGTGCAGCCACCTATCTAGGCTATGGTTTTCCAAATACTCATAGACAAGGAGCATAGAATCTGCATTAGAGATACAGCACATCAACTTCACAATGTTTTTATGACGAATGTGGCTCAATATTTTAACTTCTGCACGAAACGAGCTCTCTAGCTTTTGGTCTAACTTTCTGTTACCGGAGATCTTTTTCACAGCAACATAGCCTAAACCATCAACTGGGACACGGTATACTGTACCAAATCCACCACGTCCAATAACATGATTTTCTGTCATTGATGACACTATGTTTGATTCAGTGAAACTCAGCCTTTGAAAGGAAATGAGCTTCCATGAGTTATCCAATCCTTGTTTTCTTCTTTTGTAAAGTTTGATAATCAAGAGTGATATTGACAAAGCCAGTAACAAGGCTACTGCTACCAGGCACATAATCAAAGGAAGAGACCAAGAAGAGCCTTTGGTTGGCCTTTCAAAGCCAACATTGCACAGCCTAAGGTTCAGTGCTGGGGTATCAGCACAGAGGCCAGAATTGTCCAAAAAGCTGCTGGAATACACAGGATATTCAAATTCACCTGGAACCCTCCCTGTCAAATGGTTAGAGGATAGATTGAGATTGGTGAGTCTGGGAAGTATAGAAGGAATTTGACCTGAGAATTGGTTTTCTGACAGGTCAAGCTCACTGAGGACAGGTAACCGACCAATTGCATCTGGGATTTGTCCAGAGAGTTGGTTATGGCTCAAATTTAGAGTCACTAGGGATTTCCATGATATTATATCTGATGAAAGTGGCCCTGTGAGCTGGTTCTGATCAAGCAATAGAGTTGTTAGGTTGGGAAGAGCTGTTAACCCTTTTGGAATACTCCCATTAAGGTAGTTGTTACTGGCTTTAAACACCACCACATTAGTCCATGAAGATAAGCCAGTTGGAATCCTACCATAAAACTGATTGTGACTTATTTCTAAGCGTGAAATACTTGAGGACAATCTCTCAGGAAGCTCACCAGTGAACTTATTATTGCTCACCATGAAATTTGACAAGTTGTAAGTCCAAAGAGCACTAGGAATTCTACCAAGAAACTCATTACTATAAATTTTCAGCTCTACCAGGCTGCTACAATTCCCAAGTAATTGTGGCAACTCCCCACTCAGATGATTTTCATAGACAGATAAATTAAGTAACTGACCTTGATAGCACAAGTTCACTGGGAGCCTTCCATTAAAACTATTAGATGCAACCAAAAATGTTTCAAGCTTTGAGTAGCGGCCAAAATCAGGAGGAAGAATACCTGACAAGTGATTGAACATGACACGAAAATGTATCAGAGATGGAAAACGGCCTATGCTTTGTGGTATCTCCCCTGACAAGTTATTGAGAGACAAACTGAACCATGTTATCTTTTGGAGCTTCCCAAAGTCATGAGGTATTTTCCCTGTAAGATTGTTCTGTGAAAGATCAAGTTGGCTCAAATTCAATGCTTCAACCACACCAGGTATCTCCCCAGAAAGATTGTTGTTGTAAAGGATCAGTTTGCTCAAATTCTTCAGCATGAACAAACCTCTAGGAATGTGTCCAGTTAAATTGCTTCGTGATAAATCCAAGTCCTCCAAGGCCACCATTTCTCCAATGGTTTCAGGGATTTCCCCAAACAGGTTGCAGCTGTACATGTGAAAGAACTTGAGTTTTTTCAACCGGGTCAGGCTTGATGGGAACTTGGAAGGAGGGAGCAATAAGTTAGAGGACATATCCAAGAATTCAAGATTGAACAAGTTGCCAATATTCTCAGCAGGGAAAGTACCATTAAATAGACAGTAATGAAGTTGAAGCTTTGTCAGTTGCTTTAACCGTCCAATGCTTGCTGGAATGTCACCAATTAAGTTGGTGGAACCGAGGTTAAGATACTGCAAGTTAACCAAGTTGTCTATGTCATCAGGAATGGTACCAGCAAAGTTGTTCATCTCGAGGTCGAGGTACACCAGCTTGGAACATTTATAGAGAAATGTTGGGAACTCCCCCGGAATGGAATTATTTCTGAAATCAACGTGTGTGAGATTTTTTAGGTCACACATGAAAGGTGGTAGTGTTTGAGTGATGCTGCTGTTGACCAGAGTCAATCCAGTGACAGAGCCACTGATGCATGTGATCTCTGGCCAAATGCAGTGAGAGAAGTTTGAAGGGGTCCAGTGACTGAGGAATGATGGATTTTTCAGGTGCTGCTTTATCTTCAGTAGGACTGCATGTTCTTGATCATGCTGCTGAGTCTGAGAGTGTACATGGCTCAGGATTAAGAAGATGGTTAGAAAATAGTAAAATGGTAATTTAACAAGGGATGGGGCTGATATTGTCATGTGAGTGTTTGGGTTTTTCTGGTTGTCAGTGTGTTTCGAAAGGCACTTGAATAGTTGATTTGCAAAGGAGGAGGAAGAAGACTTGGTAGTCTTAGTCTACGCTGCTTGAGACATTTTTGCTTAATTTGACACTTGGACCGGGCATTCAATATATGCATATGGACATGGGAGTACTGTTGAACGTTGATGATTGCACCATTTTATTTACTCAACTTCACTTTCAAAATATAAATTTACAAAAATACTTACTACTACAAATTCGTGCATACAAAACTGTATATAACACCACCAACCATCTTTGATTTATGTCAAATTATCATATTTTTTTATTTTCTTAATTTAACATTTATTGAATAATGTGTAAACACGTGGCTTCTTACTGCATTCTTGTAAAACACTTCCGTAACATATAGCATTGCTGATAAATTTATCATATAAATGAAAGATCCCATATCGTTTTATCTTTTAGTCTTTTCATTCTGAGGGTCGTACTAGTATTTCTACCCAAGCAGCACGCACTTATGGAAAATAGGCCCAGCATAAAATTCCACCATAAAGGACAATGATGTAGTGCCCATCAGTTGAAGACGTTGACTTGACGAATGCACACATCCAAGGTAAATGCATCTTTTATTTTCACCAATTAGAATGAGCACTGAGCTTCAATTGGCCACTGAAATTTCAATTGGGTTGTTAGCTGAAAATTCCAACCCCGAGTGATAACCTTATATTCCCACTAACGTGGTTTGTCAGGCTGTGAGGAAACAATTCACAACCCGGTTCCACACTCACTTTGACAAAATCCATTCCCCTAATGATAAGGCAAGAGATCAAAACCACACAACTAAATTCCAACTTGGATAGTTAGCCCGACAGACAGAGTGGATTTTACCTTCCTGCACTGAAATCTTACAGTGGCCATCACATGAAATGCATTTTCCTTCTGCCCAGATTCAATACTTTCCAATTGCAAGTCTCGAATAAGAGTTTAATAATTATGTACAGACTATAAAAAATTATATTGTCAATTAATTAAAAATTAAATAATTATTATAAAAGTTAATTTGTAATTAGATGATAATGTAAAAGATCTTTATAATGTAAGTTATTGTTTATTCTATGAATAAGAATACAAAAGACTAGTGGCCAGCACCTAAATAAATCCCACTCACCCTATGGACTAGGTATATGAAATTTATGATTACTCAATTATTTTCCAAGTTTTCAACTGTTCTGCCATTGAGAATCAATGAGTTTGACCGTATCCAATGTGCACAACTTAACTTCTGACACGAATGAAGTTGTATTTTTGAAATGTATCTTTTGACCACTAGAGACGATGGGAATGGCATAAAGATGCACTTTGAAGTTAATTTACAAAAAGACATATATCATTTCTGTGCTTCTGCAGCACAATCCCATGAAAGAATTAACCTTAATAGAAGGAACATTTGGATCATGATTTGTATCCATCAGGATTCCCACTCTCCGTGTACAAAGCATGATATTAAAGGCGGTTATTTATGGGTGGTGTAAAACTACAAAGTACGATGAATTTTACTTATTAACATTGTTTAATTATTAGAATAAATTTTAAATTATTAACATTAATTATAAAATAAAATTTATGAATATTAATTACTTAGGCTTATAATGTAAGTGAGACTTTGAACCCTTCCTTAATACTCAAATAAGGGGGCCTTCATTCTCATCCGCTGGTTATAAAATTATTGTCTAATTAGATAGTTTTGTATTACACAACATTGTATAAAAAAATTTAGCCGCCAGGTAGAAAAAACTTTCCTTCATTCCATTGTTCATGACTCCATTTCCGGTAACAAGTATGAATTTCATCTCTTCTTTAGATACATGCTTTCTAAACCTTCTATAATTGTTAATTGTATGTTACGATTTGAGTTGAATCATTTAACAATAGTAAAGAGCTACCAAGCTATTCAGATTGGAACAACTCCAAGAGCAGTTCACTCTAATCCATTTCTTTTGTGTCCTTGGGTCCAGCTGATATTTGTGGTTTATCAACATTAAACCAAACACAACAGCTCATAGAACAGTGCCTTGTTAGTATGTGTTTTACGGCTAACATGCATTCTAATGCAAGTTCTCACTTTCCAATGCATGTTCAGCAACAACCCTTCTCTTGCGAGGATTGGCATTGAATGTGATTCACCAAATATACAAACAAACCCTTTCAAATTTTCATTTCAACAAACATTTCTCATCAACTTTTAGCAAAATCAGATTTCGAATTTGGAGTTGGGGTGAGAAAATCAGATTCTTCGAAGATTCTTTAATAATCAACTCCGATTAAAAATATATTAATATTAATGATTGACTTAGAGAATAAACTACAAAGATATAGATTGAAAATAATAATAAAAATAAAAAAAACTAAGTGATTGGATTTACCAGTACCCCTTATACGTTCCTTATTTTATTAATAGTAAAAGTAGTATATGTACACTTCATACATATAATTAAGAAAAATATATGTACTTCAAAATAAGGTGTTATAATGTAAGAATAAAATATAAAATAAGAAATTTAATTATACTTTTTTAATTAAGTAAAATCTAAATATAACCACCACTAATTTCAAAAGAAGTTAGTTTAATTATTTCTTTTCAAAAACAAAACATTTAGGGCCTGTTTGGTGTTCAAGATAAAATAGAGTAAGATAAAATATAACAGCAGCATAAAAACAGAATAAGATAAAAACAAAATAAGCTATAATCTTATTTAATATTTAGTACATACCAGATAACAAACTAGATAATAATAGAATAAAACATAAAACATGTTTAAATGAAAAAATTACTATTTTATTAAAATTACATATAATTTTATAAAAGGTAACTTTTAATTTAATTTTTACAAAAAAATATAATTTTAACTAAAGTATATAATATTATTTTTATTTATGTAGTTCCTTTTTTAAAACTATAGAAAATATATATATAATTTTAAAACTATAATTATTATTCAAATATTTTTCTTTAAAAATATATAAATACTAATTATTTAATTTGTAATACTTTAATTGATAATATACTTTAAATTTATATATCAAAATTATTATAAATTTACATATATATAATAAAAATATATATATCATAATATAATATATAGTAATATATATTGATTTATATAATATTACTATATATTGTGTATATTTTGTTATTTTATATATATATATTTGTAATATGTTAAATATTATAATAAATATTTAATATAATAATATATGTGTATATATAATATCAACATATTACATAATATACATAGAGAGAGGAAAATAAATTATCCTATCTTGCTACTTCCTAACCCAACTCTCTCTCAGGATAAAAAATACATTAAAACAACAGGATAACATAAGAGATAAGATAACATTACCATATCCTGTTGGCACAACAAACAACGAATTACAATAAGAAACGATAATTATTCTATCATATCCTGACCACCAAACAGACCCTTAAAGATCAGATCAGTATTTTTTTTTTCCAACCAAATCAAAACCTCCCCAGTGTTACCATGTTGACACGCATTCAACAAATTTATTGTGATTACAGTTCTGTTGACTCTATCAGCCGTCCACTTTACAAGGTGCAAAACTGCCAATTTCAATATTTTCATTTTTATTTAGATTTGTACTTGTACAAAATAAAAAAGGTAAAATATGTCATTAACATCAATGGTGAACCAATTAAACCAGCTGAGGATCATAATACTATCCAGCTAATGTGTCGTTATACCAAGTTAATATCACATAAATACCACATACAGAGTGTCAAGCTAACGATGGTGAATTCCCTTCACCAGAGACACCACTGATCACTGTAACCAGAAAATTATGCCGGCAAACGTATATTTTAGAAAAACTTCACATAGACATCTAATCTTCCCAGGTGCTAAAGAAACTGGTCTACTTAAAGAATTCAGTCCCCGCCTCACTTACCTATAACAATGAAAGAAATTTTTGCTACTCTGAATAGAGCCAAATCTAATGAAAGTAAAAGAATATATGGACCACCAAAATAATGAAGACTATAATATTAAAATACAAGAATAAAGAATTCTGTTATGACAAAAAATGTAAAAATATGCAGTAACACAATTCATAACATAAAACTTTAATTGCTTACTGGGACCCTTCATGTTGTAAATAAAATAAATGAAACAAGCTGTAAGAAAGTTCCCATTCCAAAAAGAGGTAGATCAGCATAAGCGCATGCCAACAGTGCCATACTTCTGAACAAGTGAGTGTTTAACTCAGTTTTAAACTTTTAGAAGAGTACAGGTAAAAACACAGTTGTGATAATCATTGTGGCCTTGATGATCAAGATTTAAAATCAGCAAAGCACTATTTTTACCCTGTACAAGGATACTCAGTTCCTTCACTTTTTGCTTTAAAACCCAAATTAAAATCATCTGATCAGATGCTGGTTAATTCTAAACTCATAATTGAAACCTATTTTCCCAATAAATTAATGATCCAGTGATCAGTGAAGTGATATGAAACCCAATGTTATCATAGGGTAAACAGTAAAGACATAAGCAGATGTGCAGAAATTGAATAAACATAACATCTTTACGTTATACCGACTTAAACATCAACCTAGTCAACCCCCTAATGAACTTTGAGGGGGAGAAAAAGTGCTTACAGCTACCAATCTACTAATACTGGACTGTCCGACCGGGTAATTGCTTATGCCTTTCAAGCTTGACGCTTGAAGGGTTGTGGAATAACTGACCGAATAAACAACTCACCAGTTCTAGTCAAGCTCACAACTGATCTATACAAGCAAAGCCAGCCAACTCAACCCCAAGGCCGATGAACCCTTGTGCACTGATAGCAGAAAGACAATAGAGAGCCATGAGGAATTGGTGGCCCCACTAGTCTTGGGGGGCCAACATAACGGTCTCTAGATCTTTCTCATGAATCTAGCCAAGGTGTCATTGGTACCACCCCCAAAAAAGGTAAGAACGGTTAAAGAAGGACGCACTCGTTAAATAGACATGACTTGCCTTGCCTTAGTCATGTCAGATAACACGTAGATCTCAGTGGACTCTTGAGTTCACACCAAACTTTAAGAGTCTCTAGCAAGTATGTTCTTGAGAGTGAACAAATACCGATATATGCAGAAGAGAACAAATAAGAATATTGCCATGCTACAAAAAGAAATCCAACAATAATAACTCTGACAAATCATGACAAAAACTATAAAAACCAGGAACATGTGATGGATGCAGTAATACAAGAAACTCAAGAATTTTACGTACTAAATGTTAAAGATTCATCCCATTCTGAGTATTTGTCACTTCTGTGAAGGTATAGGATAGTCTCTTACACCAAACAAACAAATATCATAACCCTCGACATAGTCTGAAATCTGTGTACTACTTCTATTTCCAGTAAAACGGCACATTTAAACATTCAAAGTAAACCACCATCATTAAACTAATAGCTCCATCTAATAAGATTTCAAAATCTCAATTCAACCGAAAAGAATACATAAATATGATGAAAGCCTACCACTACACTTACATTACACATTATTGTGAAAAAATAAAAAAGAAAAGGAAACAAGTAACAAAATCATTGTATGATAGACAATCATCAAGTGAGGTTCAACCACAAATTCAATAGCTCACAAAAATAACTACCCTAAAGTACCAAACCCCACGGATAAGCTTCTCCATAAGCATGTATAAGACAAGAAAATAAGAATAAAAAATCAAGAAGAGTGCTAACAACACACTCTCTAACACACACTCTATTATTGGTTAAAATTTATTAAAAACTATAAAATCATAAGAGAAAATCGTTAAATAAAATGTGAGATCTACGTATTTTTGTAATTTTCAAGAAATTTCAAGCAACAAAAGAGAGTGTGTTCAAAAGATTGCATCAGAGATTTTTTTACTAGCCTTTCTCAAAAATTAAATATGTTTCTCCCATAAATCAGCGTTTTGGAGAAGTTAAAATCCTATAAGTGTTTACGGAAAAACTTATTCAAATAGGGCCTTACTTATACTCAAAATTGGGCACAGGCGGCGCATCGAAGCTCTCCAGAATCTTCGTCTCGCTTCCCCCACCGGCGGCGCTCTCCTCCTTCTTCCCTCCTCCGAACCACCCGCTGATCCACCCCGGCGCGCCGGCGGCTCGTCCATGATGATGGGCATGGGCTGCTGCGCGCTGAGGAACTTGTTGAGCATGATCCCGGCGCCCTCGATGAGGGCGAGGAGGACGCCGCCGAATGCGGCGGAGCGGGCGGAGGCGGCGAGACCCTGGCGCATGGAGAGGAATCCGCCGGTGGCGGCGCCGGCGACGATGGAGTTCCAGGGGTCCTCCTTCTGGCGCGCGTAGACCATGGTGCAGTCGAAGGCGGAGAAGAGGCCGCCCCAGACGGCGAAGCTGCCGCCGACGCGTGGGGCGTTGAGGCGGACGGCCTGTGTGGCGCCGACGAGGCGGTCGCCCTTGGGGGAATTGTAGAGACCCTTGAGGAAGTGGAAGGCGGAGCCGCCCACCGCTCCCATGCCGAACGCGCCTCCTATGTCGTCCAGTATGCGATCGGGACACGGTTCGCGCGATGTCTCTGGAGTCCCCATCGTTTCGTTGAGGATTTGCTGTGCTGGGGAATTTCTCTCTCTGCCTAGGGTTGGGCCTGCGTGCACGCCGTGTTCGGAAAGGAGCTACGAATACACACACGGACAAGGGCAATGTTTTAACTTTGAAAACATAGATTATATACTTTAATATTATTATCTAATCACAAACTACCATATTTAGTAAGTTAATTAGACTTTTATAATAATTATTTTAAAAATTATAACAACTGTAATTTGTAATTGATTAATAATATAAATTTTTTATATTGACAGTGCATAGTAAATAAATTCTTTAACTTTTATAGAAACTTTATTCGTTCCTTCCCTATTGATATTCTATTCCCCTCTTTTTAAAGTTTTTATTTTATTTTTTGAGTTGTAATTACATTATGAAAAAATAGACTATGCACTGAAAGTATGAAACAGTTTTACACTGTCATTGAATCATAAATTACTATATATGATAAGTTTGTTGACTTTTACAATAAATATTTTAAAAGTCATACCAACAGTTATTTCTTATTGGTTCAAAGAGCAAACGTTTCTATACTGACAGTGTGTAACTATTAAACTCTTACATTATTAGTGTTGATGATATTGGACAAAATGAGGTTATATCATTTTCCTAATGTGTGTATAAGGGATGGTTTCTAAAGTATATGGGTGGCAAAATAGGATTGGGTAATGAGTCGGCCTGTTTAACTCATTTTTTTAGGCAGGTTGAGTTAGAGGCTTTAATTTACAAAATCATTTTGGCTCGCTAAAAAATAAGCTCACAATGTATTGGGCAGACTAGCCCATTAGGCCAACAATTTTTATTAAAAAATGATAAAATAAAGGTTTAATTATTCATTTGGTTTCTATATTTACAAAAACTTTCTTTTTTAGTCTTGATATTTGAAAACATCTCCTTTTAGTCCCTACAATACTATTTTTAATTCCTTTTAATTCTTACACATATCATTTTAATCCCTTTTAGTCTGTATGATGAAGACTAAAAGGGATTAAAAATATTATGTATAAGGACTAAAAGGAGATATTTTTAAGTATAAAAACTAAAAATAAAAGTTTTAAAGTATAGGAACTAAAAGGAAAAGTTTTTGTAACTATAGGGACCAAATTAGTAATTAAACCAAAAATAAATCAATTTAAGATTTTGAGTTTTATTTCATTTTTGGTATAAAAGTAATATTGTGTTTATAACCTAATATTTATGTTTGGAGATGATCAATGAAGGTGGATGTGTCCCTTGGATAATTTTTGTCGATGTTAGTACTGGAGACAAAGCAATTAGAAAAATTAGATAAAATAATTCAATTAAAAATTATTATGTGTACATATGAAAGAGATACAAATTAGCAGGACCCTAAAATTATTTTTTCTAATGTTTTGGTTTTATATTTTTTACCTTTTTTTATTTGTTCTTTTTTATTTTTTTTGTTTTTATAATTTTTTGACGGGCTAGCCCATTAGCCCTCCAACTCACCTATAAACGGAAGGGCTTCATTTTTCAGCCCATATTTGCTGAGTGAGCCATTTCGATCTCATTTTGGGCTTGTTGAAAGCAAGGCAGGCCAAAACAAGTCAAGCTAACCTATTTTGCCATCCTTACTAAAGTATATTGTTGTTTCTGCTCTACTATTTCATTGTCTGCTTCATACTTTTATGACACGGACAATGTTGTACCATAAGAAAGACAATGATTCAACTAATTACAAGAGCTTTGTCATTTCATGTTTTGATTGAATTATAAAGGGTCTACTAATGTTTAGTCTAATAATATTTTATGAAAAATGTTAATACTACACATTTTAAATCTAAATACATTTTTGAAAACATATTTTTATTATTAACTATAATTTATTGAAAATTACAAAATCTTACAAGTTTTATTTTTTTATTTAATGATTTTCACTCATGATTATATAATTTCTAATAAATTTTAATCAATAATATAGAATGTGTTAAAAGTGTATTAGAGGTTGTGTTGTAACATTATTGTATTTACTTTTAAATGCCTTGTATATAAGGTTTTAAGAGAATGTATTTTATTTCATTTGTTTAACTTCTACGTTGACATAAACATTTTCTATCTTGTCTTAATTATAACTTGTATTAAAGGTTTTTTTATTAAATTTTCTTTAACTTATATTTAAAAAAAAAAAACTTGGATGTGGCTTAAGCACAACCCACACATTAGAAGATTTATGAACAAAAAAAATGTATTTTTTTAAATTTAGGATTTAAAGTTAATAAAAAAAAACAAGATTATAACAAAAAAATCATAAATAAGTAGGATTTAAACATAAGTTATCAAGATATTGATTTCGAAAAAATGCCACTATTCTAATTCAATTCAATGATCCTCGACATTGATTTAGAGAAATCCCATCGATAGACTTCTTTAGTGGGCCAATAACTGTATTTCACCTAATCTTAAGTCAACTTTAGTTAAACACTTATGAGTAGGCTATTTAGGTAGAAAACACTTTTAAGTTGTATCGTATATTGCTCTTGGATAGTTGAGTGAATCTTATTCTAATTCATTATATGAATTAAAACCCAACATAATGTCTTTAGGTTTTAATCTTATTGAATTTAACCTAGTTAAGCCAAAAGCCCAAAGATTTGACAATATGGACATCACCATTATCCCATCGCACCTTACTAGTATAAATAAAGGCACTCCACTTTGGTAGATCTACACTTAATTGATGTTAGCCTTAATGAGTGTCATACATTAAAAGGCAGTATAATCATGGCTTAATATTCATCTCGAGGGATTTAGCTTTGATCTCTTTGTTATAGCTTTTGCAAATTGTTATAAAAAGTTAAGGGGCATATGTAGAGAAATATTAAGGTTTTGCCTTTTGTTATTTTCCTTTGAAAAAAATAAAAAAGAAAAAGTTTTATTAACTTCATAGCGACATACATTTAAGGGAAAAAAAAACTTTTTGACAAAAGAAAAATGGTGTATTAAAGTAAACCAAAAACAGAAGTTATTTGAAATCATGAGTGAGTAGGGAGGCAAGGACCACTTTTATGTTTGCCCCTCATTTTAGTGTTTGGTCTGTTCAATTCTTTTTTCAAGTTTATACCAAATGTGTTAATGTTAAATTTGCAAATTTACTTTTCTTAAAATAAGTTGATAAAACTTAAAATAAACACAACATCAATCAATATGAGTACGATGGTTGTAATGACCCAACTATCGCTACTAAACAACCGTACTAATATCACTCAGTGCACATAAACATGAATAAAAGTCATAATGTGTGTGTGTGTGTGTGTATACACGGAACATACACGTGAGAGACCCATCCATCTCTTCTACTGCCATACATCTCTGTATATATAACTTTCATTCTAACAAAAGAATAGGGATATCACCAAGCTGTATCAAAATAATAATCCAATTATACAATCCATCAACAAGGGAGGGGGATACAAAACACATTCCCTATAGCTGGTCACACTATACAACCCCATATAAAGAATGAAACTAAAACATAACAAAAGAATCAAAAGCTTGACTCCTCGAGCCAAACATCTCCAGTTCGTAGCTCCATCCTTAGCTCTGAGAAGCTGGGTCCACTAAGCATCACTAAGCACCATTCAGGGATTGCCAAAACTCTAATCCATGGATAAGCTTAGTGGTGTGTCAAAATAAGTGTATATGGGTGGTGGCTCACCACGACACAAGGCCTACACCGCCTTGGCCCTCACGGAATCACCCATCCACTCATCCCCAAATGCCCATCTTTAAGACCCCACATCTTATCGAAGTACTAGGTTGGAGGCTCGTTTGAGTCATAACTCCTGTCAACCATCAAACTTACGTGCCTGCCTGCACAACGACATAAGGCCCGACACACAACCTCAGCCAACAACATATGCATGAAATGAATGTATCACAATATCAAAACCACTCAACTTTGACAAAACAACACATATATATGTGTAGCAACACAACAATAGTGATACAACACCACGTGGGCCTAACTAGCACCACATGAGGTCTAACAACAACTACCAACACCATGCAGGCCTATTCCAACTTCAGGCATAGTCAACAGGTAAGGCTCTATCCAAGCAGCACATACCTCGTGAGAAACCTCACAATAATTCATTCACAACCAATAGAGGTCCTATCCAAGCAACCTGCCACTCTAGGGAAGCAGCCCACCTCCTATAGGTATAACCCCAGGCAACAACAATTATGGCAAGTGGACGTCCCATCTAAGCAACCTGCCGCTCTTCCCACATTTTCGACCTTAGACTCACACTAGGAGTCCTTCTCAATCATGTCTCACAATTACACTTTCAAAATTGTTCAACAACAAAACACTGCATTCGCTCGGTGACCCATATGCTCGCTCAGAGAAGACCTTTCTTACAAAGGACCAATTTCCCCTGTGAAAGCTTTTCTCTCAGCAACCATGAGTCTCGCTTAGCAAATTAGGGTTACTCGCTCAATGACAACTAAAGTCGCTCAGCAAATTTGTTACAAGGACTTTCTCCATATTTCTCTCGACCACATTTCGCTCGGCGAGTCACCTACTCGCTCAGCAAATAGCCACTCTAAAGAGCAGTCAAAACCTGCCTACACTCCTCGCTTAGCGAACTTGTTGTTCACCCAGCGACTCACTTGCAACAGAAAGCACCACTCTTCAGAGCTCCCAATTGGCTCAGTGAGCGCATCATTCGCTCAGCGAATCCGTTCCAGGAATTCTGGAATGCTCACATTCACTCAACGAACGCCGTATTCGCTTAGCGAGCCACATTCTGAAAATTTTCCAGAATTCTCATGATCACTTGCTCAGTGAATTGGTCATCGCTCAGTGAGTCTCCTCTTTCCTTCAGTCACTCCCTACAATTGAAGAACACTCACCTAGCGATTTCGCAACCTGAGAGCCTCATACCATTCCCAAGGCATTCTCGATTAGCAAGAGAAACAATCGCTCAGCAACTAATAGAAGACAACAATATAACTCTCTTCGAAAACCCTAAAAATCCAAACTTTCCATTCACTCATGCCTCAAATTGATCCCACAAAGGTCGAATACAACCATACAATAGCACATAACGACATACTAAACACATACAACGATCCATGCAATATTTCAACACAAATCATTGAAAATTCAAAGGAAACCCATTTTTCAACATATTGGCATAAAACTCATCCAAATCATGCGTTCTAACATAAACCATAGCAACATGCATACACTATCACATCCATACAACGTATATTCAACACAAGTAAGCTTATTTTACCTCTTACAACTTCCAAATTCGAATTTTGGGGAAAGAGGAAGATGGGAGAAAATGAACTCTTGAGCCAACTCTTCAGGAAATCTAATATTCTCAACACAAGGAATGAAAATCAAAGCCCAAAATCTTGCTATACTCCAAGTGGGTTTGAGAGATATCGAGAGAATGAAAGAGTTTGTGAAAGAGTGGGAGATGAGAGAATGGTAAAAGTGATAAAGAAAAGGGTTTTTGGGTTTTAAAGCTCTCCCTGGCTTCACAAAGGCTTCGAGCCCACTAAAGCCCATGGTTCATTTAACCATTCCCCACTACTTACAACTGGCCCATCTCAACTGTATTTCTCTCAACAACCAATATAAATATCAACAACATACTCACTTTGGCTCAAGAACATTTCCCACCAATTTCCTAAATTCAGACAAGAATTCCAAAACAACCAACACAAAACAACACTCATACAACAACTTATTTATTCGCCTTAATCACCAAAATCACATATTATATTTCCACTTTCAGTTATTAAAGTACTAAATCATACATTAAGAAAACACAGTGTTACAATGATAATGTAATAAAGTCATCATTCTTAAGAGTAATACATGAGTCCATCTTTATTTTTTAATTTTTTAAATATTTAACAAATTATTTGTTTTAAAAAAATTGTTTAAGATTTTATCCTTTCCTTCAAATGTTGCATGTCTATACTTTTAAAGTATTTTAGTTATTTTCATCATTTTATTTTCTCACAAAGCTTAACTACTTATATTGCAATATTGATTATTTTGAAATTTACATCTACTTGTATATTATAAATTTGAATATACAACTTGGTGTACCACTTTTGTACTGGCGACAGACTTAACTAGAAATTAAATTACACAAAAAGCTTTAGATGGTATTGTTTCGACTAAAATATTTTGAGAATAAAAATTCAAAATATTTAAATTTTTATTGATGAGATGTTTTTTGGTTTCAAAATTGGACTATTATATTCATAACCCGAAGTGTTCTTTTGTGTATTCGTAAAAATCACTCATGCCCGGCAATGCAAAAGAAGCCATTGATAAGATAGTGAAAACCATTAATATTTTTGGCATTAGGATAGCCATTCCACCCATTTTGTTGGGATAAAAAAGACATAGTCTATCATAACTAGTTCCCACCAAGAAAAAAAGAGCAACGCCAATAAATCCATGAGAGATTATTTGTAAAATAGTCTTATTGAGACTTGTATCGCTCATAGAACCAATTTCTATAATTAAAAAACCCATATGAGATACCAAAGAATAAGCTCTTTTTTTTAAATTACGTTGACCAAGAGATATTGAAGATTAAAAATATGCTTTTGAAATATAACAATAAAAGAAAGATATATAACAAATAGATGAACCAAGTAAAATAAAAAAATAAAAAAAATATTAGGCTTAATTACACTTTGCGCCACCTAAGTTTTATCATTTTACGAATTTTGCCACTATATTTTTTCTCTTACATTTGCCACCCTATTTTTGAAAGATTGCAAATTTTTCCAAATTATCAGTTTTTTATTAAATAAAAAATTGTAAGATTGGGCAAAATTCGCAAGATTTCAAAAATAAAGTGGCAAAATGCGATAGAGAAAAATATGGTGGCAAAATCTACAAAATGATTAAACTTGGGTGGCACAAAGTGTAATTAAGCCAAAATATTGTCATAATTCATAGTGTTTAGACCTTTGGATTGAATCCTAATTGATATGCGCTCATGATAACTAACCCCAATGTTTTAACTCAATTAAGTCACCTAAATTGTGGCACAACCTTATGTTTAGCTTTCATCTATTTGTTATAGCTTTTGCAAACCATTATGAGAAGTTAAGGGGCATATGTAGAGAAAGATTAGAGTTTTGCCTTTCGTTATTTTGTCTTTGAAAAAAATAAAAATGAAAAAATTTATTAACTTCACCGCAACATACAATTTTAGGGATAAAAAACTTCTTTACAAAAGAAAAATGGTCTATTAAAATGAACCATAAATTGAAATTATTCAAACATCATGAGTGAGGAGGGAGGGAACCACTCTCATGTTCATCCCTCTTTGAAACATTGTTTTCACGACAATCGTGGTTTAACTCTTAAACCATCTTAATCCCTAAAACATGGACATTTTATGTTATACACAATCAAACAAATAATTAAAATTTAATAGTGTAAAACAACATTTGAAATATGAAACGATTAAAGTATATCGAATATCACGTATTCAAAATATGAATTTTTTTTTAAAAGCCAGAATATCACATACTCATATTAATGAATGTGCAAAATATCATCTATTCATGGTAACAATTCTCAAATGCTAAAATAGACAAAATATCATATATTCATGATAAGAATTCATGAATGTTGAAATAGACAAAATATCATACATTCACCCCAGTATTCAACAAATGCTATAAATAATAAAATATCACATATTCAAAACAACAATGATAGCTCAAAACATATCTTTCATAACTAAACTCTAATACCAATTGTTGTGTGGAAGCCATTGGACAAAGCAACGAAACTAATAATTTTACCCCTTGTTATTTAAATGAAGGGCACAAATCAAAGCAGTAATTAAAAGATAGTAAAAGAAATACCTTTTTTTTTTTCGAGAAATGAAGCAAACGAGTCACATTTCTAAAGGTGTGCACACAGACAAACACACGTCTCCACGTATACAGCAAGATTTCTTTTTGTTTGTTGTGCTAGTTGTAATTAAAGTGATGTGATGACTAGCCCTATTTTTTGTTATTATGTTGTATATGGCCGCATTTTATGTAAAACATATAAATAGGAAAATATTAGGTTTTCGGGTGTAACATCCTATAAAAATTAAGGACATTGCTTACTTTTATTCAAAATAATCAACACTAATTTGAAATAGATGGTGAGAAAACTCATTTCAAAGCTATATATATATAAATCATCACATCAAAGTTCATATGATTATATCATAAATAATGTGTTATTCCCAACAAAATATGCATATCCAATTGTTGTACCAACAATATAAAAATATAATTAATTGTTAACTACAATATAATTTAGAACACAAAACTATTGTATACATACACACACACACACATATGTGTACATAACTTATAAACTTAAGCAAACCCACCAGGAGACTATGATCTGTTTGGACCTAGCAAAAGGACCTTTATCATTAAGTTAGGTTATCAAGCATTCCAAAAATGTTATCCGGTACCCAAAGCTACACCTGAGGCCTAAAATTGTAAAAAATCCCAAAAAATAAGTGATCCTCAGTGACAATAGGAAATTTAACAAAATTGTTTCAAAGTACAACAATTCTAGCCATACTTGGTGGGGTAGGTATGAAAAATCCTCCATTTTTAATTATTGTATATAAATCACAAAAAATACAAGAAGATACTATGTTGATTTAGCAAGCAACATAATATTAATAGTAGTTGCATTCAATAGTTCAATGAAATAAGAAGGCAAAAATACAATACAGTTATCAATACTTATCATGAGATGTAAATAATAAGCGTGCATGTCCTTAATAAGATAAACAACATGAAACTAATGTATTATATGCAACTTGTGCCACTCATATACTCAATAGAGAGATCTTATAATCAAAGGAGCAACCAAAAAATATGTTTCGTCTTCAACAATCTAAATCATAGTGCAAATCTCACATTGTGTGCTAATTAATTGCACTCAAATACTTCACCACTAATCCTAAGTAAGATATTGACTCGTCAGGATTGACATGTTGGGTTCCAGATATCAAAACATAAGGAAGCAACCCATTTAGTCACTCGTGGAGTTTCGTGTAATGTGCATCCCCAAGGGCAATCTCGACCTCTATTATTGTACTCTAACTCGCACTAAGTTGTAACTCTCTCTTCAACATTAATAAAAAAATTCAATTTCATTTGCATATGATATGTTTGATTTTCAATAAAGACACTGTCTATATCAATCTGCTAGTTTGTTAAGTTTAAGCACTCCATCAATGCATTCATCAATATAGTGTCCATTATCAAAATCTTATAATAATTGGGTGTTCTTAACGTCAAAATTCTTCAATTCCCACACACATGTCAAGATCAATCATCATTCATAGTTTCGGATACACTTTAATTATTCATTAAATTTATCCTTAATCTTATAAATTATGGATTTAACATTATAAAAATATTATATATCTCCCTCTAATAATAGCTAGTCTCACTTAAAAATGATAACTATAACTAAAGTTGTAAATATTTAATAATGTTATATCATAAAAAGTATTATAACTATTTTACTTTCAAAATCTATGAATATACCCAAGCAAATATTCATGTCACAAAACAAACTAGAATATACCCAAGCAAGGATTTATCAAATCATTTACAGGCTAAAGAAATTCAGTTATCAATTCTAAGTTGACTCATAATAAGATCCACACCAACTAGAGAGGTTTTCAAGTTTTAAGGGTATCAATTATCAACTAATAATCTCTTGAAAAATAGTAATTTCTAACACTAAGTTTTTGTCTTGAGCTCCATTTTTTATTAAATTTTTTTAACTTATCCCCTCTAATTTCCTCTTCCATTTCCTTCTTCTAATTTAGTCACAAATTTTCTAGTGCTATCTGTCTTTTCCTTTTATTTTATTTTGGGTGATTTCACACTTTATTTATTTCTTTTCTTTTTCATTGATGTTTTCTCTTTTATTTGATAGAGGGAATTGCGTCGTGCATTTGGCTTAAATCTCTTTCCTATATTTTTTCTCCTTTCGTCCTCAGGTATTATCAACTTCTTATTAGCCTTCTAATACAAATGTTTAGATATTGTTTGAACTAAACAACATCCAATGTTCTCAAGTTATTGGCCAAGATATAGCTTTTTGAATAAGTCAAACTTATTTCTAGAAGAAGTAGTTTATTTATTATACATTTGAAGTATAATATATACATAAGCTTCTTTTCAATAATATATACATAAGCTCCTATACATATATATTTAACATATAACATAATTTGCTTATATTAAATTAATTATTTTCACCATAAAAAATATTTTTCTATAGATAATTTAATTAATTATATATAGTCTTTTTAAGTTAGTTTTAAATATTATATTATTGTTGTTAATTAATAAGAATAATTATAGTAGATATAATTAAAATTAATGTTTAAAATGTATGCCTCGTCTTCTAAATTCTAGAGGTTGAAAATATATTTATTATAAATAAGATTAAATTTAATTTTCAAATAATATGAAGTTTATATTATATTCTTTAAACATTAAGAAACTAAGTGGAATTTCTTATGATCATCAATAAATTTTTGTAAGCTAAATTATTTGAATCTAAAATTATATCTTAAAGATGTATTATCAGGTGTGTCTTTCACAATGGACTCAATTCTAATGAATTGACCCATTAAAACAATTATGGTTTAATCATGTTTTATTGTTCTTAGTGGTCTTATCTTAACCATGCAACCCTATAAGGTCTTTTAATAAAAAACTTTAATATTAAATCTCTAGTTCATATCCAACAACTCCCTCCTCTTGTAGTCTTAGGGGCTAAGTGCACTAGTCTCTTTATGGAAGAAACAAATTGTGAATTTCATTCCATTTCCACCTGATAGTCGTTTGTGTGTGGAAGAAGGATATGTTTTTGCTACCCAATCGAATCCATTTCTTCCTAGGCTTTTAGAACCACAATGTCTTTTCCTGAAAAAGAATATCCATATACTCTCGAAGTAGCTTCTACTAGAGATGAAAAGGGGAAAAAGAATTAATTGTGTTTAAGGTTTTATGAATACCTTAAAAGCGTGTTTTTAACTACTTCTCGACTAAGATATTACCAAAGTCCTCCCTATTAAAAATAAGTGAGTTTGTCATAACTTTGGTTAAAGCATGTAAGACATGTTATCGAGTTCTTGTACCAAGTCATATGGACTAAGGTAGAGTAATCTTGATGTACACACCAAGTAGGTTAAAATCTAAAAAGGCTTTCCTCCTTGGGGACATGTAATTACTACACGTCCAAAGGATAGGGTTATGGTTAAAGTGTTTATGAACCACGTGCTTAATTGTAGCTTTTGGGAAACACATCTTCCAACTTTGGTACCAAAAAACCTTTATTTATGTGTCGTGTGACAAGTCCCCTACATCAATGTTGCCAAGTGAATCTCCTAGCAAAGAAATTTAGGTCTAATAATTGACGACCATTTATACCTTGCAATAACATATTTGGCTTAGCTTGTGATAAAACATCCCGTCGTTGCTCAGAGAAGGCTAGTATATCATTGAAGTCACCAATAATGACCCACGATTTTGACATCAACAATCTTTGTTGACCTATAAACTCCCAAAGATGACATTGCGCAGAATAACAAGGGTTTGTGTAAACTCTTGACCCATTCCAAGAACAATTGCCTATTGGAATTAAAAGAATGATACATTGAGGCATCAATGCATGGACATGAAAAACAAAATTGTTCCCAACATACTTCATGGTCTAGATTCTTCCTGAGTGACCTTGAGCTTCCTCCACCTATCCCATAACTTCTTTGAGCGAGAGAAGACACAAGTAACATAAAAGTAGCCTACTCACGTGATGGTGACTCCTCTTTCAAACCTATGATATTCTAAACAATAATATATATTTCTTTAAATGGTATTATTGATCCCATTCTTGAAGATAAAGCACAAGCTTGGTCATTAAAGCATAGTAGTAAATGTTTCCTCCACCATACCCACAACATCACCACACGACGAACCCTTCATAACCATTATAATCTCCCTAAATTCAACCTATTTGCAAACTTTATCTAAGATTGGATTAGGAGGTTTGGGGTCAACGAACGAGCATAACCTATTTAGGCTTAGCACTTGAGCATTCATGGTGGTGCGTACACCGTGCAAATGTAGCACTATGGTTGTGAGCCTTAACTCTTGATGTAGAATTATGACCATTTCCCCCCCTTATTTTTTGACCTTTTTTGTCACTTTGGTGGAGTCACGTTGTGAATTGGTGGTCCCCATATCTGTAATTGGTTGAAGATTAAAAATGGAAATCTTTCCCTAATGATTATTGTCCCTACTTGAGTTTTTTTTCCTTTTCCAACTTTCACTACTTTCAAATGTACTTGCCATAAATTTAGCAGTCATCCTTGTCCCAATTATTTGTGCGTCATCATGGCCCCCTTTGTCATGCACATACAATGCATTAAATTTGTTTTTACCCAAGCCCACCCGTCAAGAGTTTTGCCTCCCATTTGTTCATTTAAATGTCCTATCATTACAAGTTAGAACCTCATTAACATGTTTTCCTTTCTTAACAACTAGCCAATTTCCATATAGATCCTCATCGCCACGATTTACGTGATTTTCATGCAAGGAATTAGGGTTTGATTGTTAAATCACACTATCTCAATAAAATATCAATATTAGATAATATCAACAAAATATTAATAGTAAATTATGGTAAAAGTTTATAAAATATTAATAGGAAATATTTTTTTTGCCGACGAGCTCGAAATAAAGGTTTGCGTCACCTTATACTTGAATCAACCCTGCAAATACTTCCTACCTAAACATCTTAAAATTAACTTTTCTTTAAAAGCTCATTTTTCCCCTTTATGAAAAGCATTTTTTAAATTCTAATTGACTCAATTTCTCTTTTAAAGCAAAGAAAAGTTTAAAAACAACCTAAACCATTCTTTGCCCTACTAATAAGATAAACAACATTAGAAACAATTTAAAGACTACACTGGTGTTTGGTTCTATGTCAACCACATCAAACTCGCATTTTTATATGTGAAAATCAAAAGTTGTGAGAAGTAACTTTTGCTTCGATGTGAAAAGTAAACATACATATAACCTAAATCAACATAGTACGTGTCTAGATGCATATCTATAAACGCAGGTATTCACATGTTTCCATGTCCAAATAATGAAATTAACACAAAACCTAGTATTATTTACTTCAACAAGATCCACGTCTATCTTCATTGACACGCAACCAAACAGGCCAATATATCCAAACAAACTATAGATGTATATAATTTTTCTCCCCCAAAGGAAACAAGCCCTCGATGCATTGCATTTAGATATCAAAAAACCCTTAGCCCAACTTCACAACACGAGCTTCTCTAAGGACTTGTTTGGTTGGGGTGAATTCGGGAAGAGGAGGAGGGAAGAGAAGAGAAGAGAGTGGATTATAGGAAATTCTTTTCGTTTGTTTCAGTGGAAGAGGGAGGATTTTTTTTTTAAAGTGGGTCCCACCAACAAAATAATCGTCGCTAAAGAGAGAAGATTGTCGACGAAATCGTACAATTGCTGTGTGTGTTGCTTGAAATCGTAGAATTAGAGCATCACTATAGAGCATTGGAATTGATTTTCCATATATTAAAATCGGGTTTCTCTTTTGCCATCCCGTAACATATATTATTGAATTAAGTATTTTTAATTCAAAGATATGCAAGTAATTAATTAAAGTAGTAGTTAGGATATGATGTTGCTATAATTCCTTTTCTTTTGATGGACTACTATACATGTAGTCTTGTGAGATTTGCAATATTGTGCATGCATGTTTTGCTCTTGCCATATGTGATTGTATACTAGATGACTCATAAAAAAGGCCTATGTTATGGCAACAACTTTACCATTTTTTTTTTGGGTATACTTACATACATACACTTTTTAGTGCACCACATTTTTGCGTTGGTAAAAAGTGTAATATTTTCTCATCTTTAAAATCGATTTCATTCAACAAGCAGGAACACAAAATCGATTTTTAGCATCATAAATCAATTTTTTATACATTTTTTTTGAAACATGCGTCTTTGGACTCTCCCAAAAATCAATTTTTCTATTTCCAAAATCAATTTTTCATGTGTTTACAAACGAAAATCAATTTTGGTTATATGAAAATGATTTCCATATTGTAATGGTGCTTGCTGGAGCTCTCTAGACCCAATTAACAAATTGATTTGAAAAAAAATAAAAAAATTGGAAAAACAAAAGTCAAGGGCATAATTATAATAACAAAATTTTATTTCCTTTATTTTCTTTTCTATCAAACAACTCTACACATTTATTTTTTCTTTATTTCTATTATATGTCTCTTAAACTAAACAATCATCATTTTTTTTTTATTTCTTATTTATTTTTCTTCATTTCTTTTCTCACCTCTTTTTTTCTTTTCTTCTTTTCTTACCAAACACGGCCTAAAAGGCAAACATAAAACAACCACATCCCAATTGGAAAAAATAAAAATAAAAAATATCCCATACCCACACGTTCCCCGCACCACACTACCAGAAACGAAACGACGTTTCGGAAAGGCACATACGCCGAGACGCGTCCATCTCAATATTTCGCCTTCCCGCCCACTCTTTCGCTCTTCAAAATTTCAGCGCCTACCATAAATACTCTCCTTCCCTTTTCTTTCCCTCTTGTGCTGTTCGCCCATTTTCAAATCTCTCTGTAATTTATTTTCGCGCTCACCGCACCGCTCTCCTCCTCTGCTTCCGCCATGTCGAGCAAGCGCAAAACCAGATCCTCCTCCTCTCAGGCCACCGCGCCGAGCAAGCGCGCCACCAGATCCTCAGCCTCTCGCGCCACCGAAGAAGTCGTGGCAGCTTCGTCTGCCGTCAAAGAGTTGGAGACGAGCTTCATGGACGTTACTCCTTCGGCGGCTGACGGTAACGGCAGCGACGGCGAAGGACCTAATGCGAGATTCGTCGGAGAGCCTGTTCCCGACGAGGAAGCTAGGCGGCGCTGGCCGAAACGGTACCAGGAGAAGGTAACTTTCTTTTCGGTTATATAGCCTTAAGATTCGTTGGAAATGGAGCGTCGTGCTTGCTAGTGCTTCGCGTTTGGTTCTGTTTTGAAACTAATTGAATTGCAGTTCAGAGACAAATGCGAATTTAATTTTTAAATCTTGAATTGTACTGCATAGTGAGACTCAAAGACACACGAAAATAACCTGAAATATTTCATATAAATGATAAATGATGTATAAAATGTAACATTATTATCATTATTATTATTATTATTATTATTATTATTATTTTCCATAAACGAGCTCAAGTCTAACTCGAAACAAAATGAATATTATTATTGACTGAATGGCTACCTCATGGTTTTGTTTTCTTTAAATTTTAGGTCAACTTAGTCTTGACTTAAATTAAATAGTCTTGGTTTTAATTTAGTCTGTTGATTAGCAGGTTTATTTAGGTTTAAGAATGGACTCGGGTTTAAAAAATCGGCTTGATCAAGATTTAGGACCTAGCTAGAGACAATCATAACCTGTCCCAGTCTATTCCTTGCCTACTTCTACATGTAATTGTCGTTGGCATCATTCTAATTTAGATTAGCTTTTAATTTGTCAGAATTTATACATTGTTAATTGAAAGTAATATTTGTTTTTTAATTGATTAAAAAGCCTTTATTTTTGCCCTGCTAGTTTCTAACCAATACTTGGTTCTTGACATACTTGTTTCCAGCCAACAAGTCATTCAAGAAACTGGCATTAAAAATCCCTTTTAAGTTTATAGTTACCAATAAAAAAGTTAGATGTATGAGTTTATGAAAAAAAAAATTAAGGTGAATACGTTGCTTTCCACTTCAAAAGTTTGATTTATTTTATATTTTTAATTTATTTAATTTTTAAGTAAGTATTTATTGAAAAATTTATTTAAATTATCTCAATATTGGGTTAGAATATTAATTGTGTTAGAATATAAATATGACATTCATTCTTCTATGATAATTAATATTAAGGATAATTATAGTGATCTCTTTTAAAGTTAACGATAATTACATTTACACCCTGTATGATTTAGAAATTACAATTATTTTCCTTATTTTATATATTACTTTTTCTTATTGACACTTATTATTTTTGAAAACTTGAACACCTTTTATTTTTATAATAAATTGAAGACATAGTATCCTTAAAAATAACAAAAAGAAAGATGCTCAAGTGAGTTGAGCGTAAATTTTAAATCAAGTACGATTTAGATGCAATTATCAATAATTTTAGGAGAAACTAATATACTTATTCCTTAATATTATTAATTTCATCCCTAATCTAATATGTTTTTAAGGCAGTGTTTTAAATCTTGGACTTTGGTGTGTAGTTGCTGGTCCAAAAAATGCTATAGTATGATAGCCTTTATTTTAAAATTTTTTATATAGTCTATCTAATGTATGTTATACATATAATTTTTCAAAAGTGATAAAAATGTATTAAATTTCATGGCATTTATAATTAATAATAAAAAAAATCATAGGTGTCTTAAATAAAATATACAAATAAATATTTACAAAAGTCAGATATAAATTTCTTAGGTAGAAATCATCAATTATCATCTTTTAAATCTAATATTTTTTGTATTTTTTTACTACTATTTTAACGGTAGGTTTTATTTTTGGAAATCAAAATCCCAAAAATTATCCCATAAAAAAATCATAATGTCTTTATATACAGAGCGTTTTTTTATATCAACAGAGTGTCACGGTTCAATCTGCGATGGCTACTATTCAGCCCGCCTGATACAGCTGCTACAATAAATTGCTTTGCCATGACGGCCCTTTGTAGTGTGGCTAGGAACCGCTTTGCTCCGCTACGCTGCGATAGCGACACTATAGTGTGCTATTGAAAATCCTATTTTAAAAAATAATAAAAATGATAATAAAATGTTAATTTATTGTAAAAATGTTTTTATAAAATTAAGTTGATATATTTATAATTTATAAATAAATAATATGATATAATTTGCATAATTAATATTAATATTATAATACAGTCATAGGGGTTAGATAATGCTTTTAGAAGAAATAATATATATACTTATCATGGTTCTAAATTGCGGTCCGCAACCGTAATTGCAGCTGCAACTGTAAAGGTTTTTGGACTCACCGCAACCGCATCGCGACCGCAATTGCAGCCGCATCAACCGCATTTTTCCGCAATATTAGGGATTTCAATGAAAACGCAACAGCGACCGCAACCGCAATTTAGAACCATGATACTTATAATGTAAAGAGTTTTTTTTTTTTTTTTCCATTTAATTATAAACAGTCATGCATAGTAAATTTATTAATTTATATACTAATTATTTCAAAATTATACTAATGATGATATTTGATTAGTTGATAATGTAATTTTTTTTTTTTACAATGACATAACATAGAAACTAAACTTTGTTTTTGTTATCATTTCTTTTAAAAAAGTAAAAATGTCATTTTTGTAATTATAAATTAATATACATAAAACCAAGAATAAAAACGGTAGTGTTTGATTTTGTGTACTATTTTAATAAATATTAAAGTTTAATTTTAGTATAATTTTTGGTACATATTATAATAAACTTATATAATTAATCAAGCATAACAAACTATCAAATTAAATGATATTAATAATGTAAATTTATGTTAATAACTGGTTTTATGATTTTTTTTAAAGATAAAATTTAGGTACAGTTTTTTGAATTTTTTGGTGTTATTTTTTAATCAAAATTAGAATTTTATTTTAATAATTTGTATATATTAAAGATTAATATAAATTACTGAAGTGGATCTTTAATTTTAATTAGAAACTTTTGTCTTTGTTTTAATAGCAACTCTGTATCAGCAAACTTTAGCACCTGTTGTCCGTCAGTTATGGTTGATCTTCAGTTACCACCACCACATTTTTAATTATACTTTTCTCTCCCTTGGTTTTAGGAAAAGAAGCAATCCACTGGGTCAAAATCAAACAGGTATGTTGTATGTTAGGACTTACGAGAACCTTTGACATTGTTAATTGTCGTATCGCTTCCCTTTCGTTGGAGCTACTCGCAGTTTGTCGCAATCATGTGACGATGTTTTGGCTTTGTTCGTATGCACAGAAACGAAGACGAGGAGATTTATCAAGCTCGACGTCACTACACCCAGGCAGAAGTAGATGGATGTATGCTTTACAAACTTTACGATGATGCCCACGTTAAAGTGAGTCAGAATGTATTTTCATCTATCATATGAATTGTATTGTCTGTGGTTTAGGTTGAAATAATTTGTTATTGTCTTGTTTGATTCTATATGTGGGAAAATCGTGCTGAAAACGAGAAATCACTTTATTCCATTACGGAGAGAAATTCTCGTTGTGTTCTTGGAAGGCATAAGCAGTCACTTATAGATTGATATCTTCAGGGTTTCCCAAATTGAATTTACTTATTCGATGATATTAGGAAAATCTCCAAATTTGCAAAAAGCTACAATTACCATTATTGTTCTAAATTAAAACCCCTTTTCTGTATAACTAAATTTCCAGATCTCTCCTGCTAGGCTGCAATTTGACTGGGTTGGCTTGGTGTTTTAATTCAATATATCACTATAGTTTCATTTTCAGTCATTGTAGTATCATTTATCTTTGCTGCTAATTTGCCTTTGTGCCTTAGTTTTCGTGGTATTGGAAATATTAGCTTGGTCTCCGTCAATGTTCTTGACTTGTTACTAATAAAACAGTCCTGGTTGGTACAGTTGGATTCAAACCAAGCATCCTTAAATGTGATGCGTCATTACCAAGTGATTTTTTGTGAAAATGTCAGGTTACATTGAAGCAACGTTAAGGATACTTTTTTGTGCAAGTGGAATAACTATTGGCCAAACCTAAATAATTTTCCATAGGTTTCCTCAATATAGGTTTCCATAGGAGTTGCCTTAATTGTGGCGTCAAGGGTGATGTTTAGTTCTACATTGACTATAGATATGGCTTAAGTAAAGCTTATAAAGCTAGGGCAGTTCTTATCTTACAAGTTGATTTTGTAGGGTTGAGTTAAGCTTTGTGTTTGAATTTTAGAGTATCAGAGCTTATCTTAAATCCATTGTTGGGTCACACTTGCATTTGCTACGCTCTAGGTTGGTAGCCTTGGGCGTGAGCAATGCTTTTAAAATTGAACTGGTCATTGAATTGATCAAAGTATTGGTTTAAGGTTCAATTATGGTTGAAACGTGATCACATCGATATTACTAAAATAATAATAATATGAAACAATATTTAATAAATATAATATCATAATTTTATAACACTAAAAACTAAAATAAGACATTAGTTTATATTTATTTATAATCCTTATTAAATATGTTTTTTTATTTATCTTAAAAATGTTTTAGTTAAAAAATTAAAAAATGATTTTTTTTTTGAAAACCACATGTTCAAACTGGTGTTTTGAATTGGTTTTTGACCGGTTTTAGGTCGGTTTGATCGGTTTTGAAATCTAGTTTTTTTGAGTTAATGGATTGGTCACTAGACTGGTTCTCGGTCAAATAGGCTGGTCGAATCTGGTTTCCAAAACTATGGGCATGAAGGAGTGTGTTGAAAAGTTGCCTTAGTTGCAATCACCCTAATGCCTCTTTATTGCGGCTTCTTTGGAGGCTTCCTTAGTTGTAGTCTCAAGGGTGGTGTTTAGTTCCACTTTGATTAGAGATATGACTTAAGTAAAGCTTATAAAATTTGGGTAGTTCTCACCTGACAATCTAGTTTTGTGGGGTTGAGTTAGGGTCTTGAGTCTAAATTCTAAGATTATATTAAATCTTACTTCAAACAAATTTAAACCCTGATTTTGAAATTAAATGTTAATTACATGAAGATGCGGCAATTGTATCCTTTAACCTCGTCACACAATGCATTATATGGTACATTCATTGTTGTGCTTATCTTCTTTAATATGTTCACTAATCCAATACAATATTCTCATTTGTAGTAGGTTGAGTTTTTTTTTTTTGTCAGCTCTGTATGTTGTCTTCGTTTAGTTGCATATAACATTAGGCCGTATAGCTATGAAGTAAAATTTTCATTCAATCTTGAGGGATAACCCCCACCCCATCATCCCACGGAATTCCTTCATTTCTTGCATCCTGCTAGTGCTTGAATCCTCTGGTGTGCATCTTATTCTACTCCTTTGTTGCCTTGTGTGATGAAATGAGTTATTTAAATTGTGTGGCTTGTGGTAAGGTATGTTCCTCAACTTGTATGATTGCACATGAAACAGAATATTTGGCTTTTCAAAATCTTTAGATATTAATTATTGAATACTTATCTATGTACTTGTTGAGCCATAGCATGTTAACTTTTTGTTTCCTTGATATTTGATGCATATATTCTTTGGCTAATTTTGAAGATGCGGTGTTTTCATTTTTGATATTTAGGCAGAGGAAGGAGAGAACAATTACATTTGTAAAATTGTTGAGATGTTTGAGGCCATTGATGGGGCACTGTATTTTACAGCACAATGGTACTATAGGGCAAAAGACACTGTAAGTTATATTTTGTTCTTTGTTTTTAGATCTTTTGAGATGTTCGTTTGCAATTATTATTTGATGGTAATTTATTTCGTTTGAATATCTCTTCTACTTTTCAGGTCATTAAAAAACTTGCATACCTTATTGAACCAAAGCGAGTTTTCTTTTCTGAAGTCCAAGATGACAACCCATTGGATTGTCTAGTTGAAAAGCTGAACATTGCCAGAATACCATTAAATGTACATGTCCTGGTTACGATTATATTTTGTATCACTTTTTTTATTTTTCTATTGTCATTTTAAATTATGAATAATATTAATTTCTATATTTTTGTAATAATTTCATTTGATTTCAGGTAGATTTAGATGCAAAGAAGGAAACCATTCCTCCTTGTGATTATTATTGTGATACACAATATCTTTTGCCATACTCCACATTTGTTAACTTACCATCAGGTTTCATTTTATCTGTAGACTTTTTGGATCGTGTTGTCATTTTTTAATTTTTTAATTGCTTCTCAGTTTTGGTATAAACTTTTCACTCAGAAAATGGCGAAACCGGTAGTGAGACTTCTTCTACAATATCTTGTGATACTAATGGAATTGGAAAATATGAGGTGAACTCTCAACCTACGGAAGCTTTTCTTCCTGATGAAAGTAAAGATCCAGAGATGAAGTTACTAGATTTATATTGTGGTTGTGGAGCAATGTCAACTGGTTTGTGCCTTGGTGGAAATTTATCTGGCGTGAACCTTGTTACTGTGAGTTCTTTGCTTGTTTTTAGTAGAACAGTCCTTTGAATTTATTTTGTTTTTGCTGTGTTGATTTTGATACTGTTCTTTTTCAATAGAGATGGGCAGTAGACTTGAATAAACATGCTTGTGAAAGTCTTAAATTGAACCATCCCGAAACCGAGGTAATTCCAAGTTTCAGTGTTTTTGTGTATATGTTCTCACTTTTGTCTTGCATCCTTCATATTATGCACTAGGTATAGTTGTAATAATATAATATAGGAAACATAGTCAAAACAAGATGATGTATAAAAATATACAATCTTATAATACTTGAATTCTTTGTAGGTAGACTTCTATTATTATGCGATGAAACCTTTGTAAATAGAAATCGTAAGTGTTACATAGTTGTTTTGCATTCAGTAGACAAAATAGCTGTTTGCCTTTAGAGTTGACGAACAAGACTATTGATGGATTCTTGAAAAAGTTGTTAAGATTGCGATCTTCATTGTGAGATGGCACGATCTTGAGTTTTGTGAAGGGGTGTTCGTGCTAACTCGTTGCTAGGATTGTGACGAAGTAGGATCGTTGTCGGATCACGATCTTCCATGCTTAATCATGGGATTGATGATCCCTTGCGAGGTGGTGAAAATCCAATATTTCCTCCTTTGAAAACAAGTTCACTACCATTCATGACTTGTCTGATCTAAACCCCCATTCGAAAATCTATGAATGGTGTGCTATTGGTCCTCTCGTTTGCAATTGTTGTAGTGAGTTGTTTTCACTATTACCTTTGCGTTTGAGTTGTTGTCATCACTGTGGTGTTTGGGTTGCATCACTATTGCTGCAAATGGGTCATCGAAGTCGTGTTTAGGACTTCGGTCTCTCTCACTCGGTCACTCTCATCCCACTCTTTGTTCTGTTCTATCTTTTCCTTACCTTCCTCTAGATGTACCGTTGAAGGCAAGAGAGAGATTAGGAGAAGTATTTGAAAAGGGGTTAGGATTCGTTGACATCAGGTGTCAAAGTTAGTCAAATTATATCTTTAATAATTTTTTGTAAAATGCAAATTTAACCAATTCAATTGTTAAATTACATGATATTATTTTTATGATCATGTATATCAAATTTTACATAATTTGAACTTTTTTAGATATGTCATCTAACATTGAATATTTATATATATTTTAATTTTTTATTATACGTTAAAATAAAATAATGTGATGAATTATTGAATAATTTTAGAATTGTGTGAAATTTTGTATATTTAATCTAATTAATAAAAACATCAAATTCAATGGTTAAATTGATTAAATTTGCATTTTATAAAAAGTTATTGAAAGTATAATTTGACTAACTTTGACATTTGGCGTCAACGGATCTTGACCCTTTGAAAAGATGTGCTTAACATGTTGTGCAACTAAAAAGGCTATTGTCTCTTTTTTTTGGGAAAAGGCTACTCTCTTTCTTTTTGAGAAGGCATTTTATCTTTTATGACTAATAAAGTCATGCTTTCTCAATACCATAAATAAAGCTCTTTTTTTTTTTTTTTTTCCAGTATAGAATTTTTTATGTATAACCATTCTGTGTAGATTTTTTTCAATTAAAAATTGTTCTTTCATTTTTAGTTTTTCTAAATTATCTTTTGTTATCTATTTGACTATTTTAATCTTATGTTATGTCTTGTTATGCTTATGAATTTTTAATTTAAGTTTGTTTAATGTTATAATTTTGAGGTTATTTTCTTTATCTATATTATTTTTTATGCATATGAATTATATATAAATATTTTAGGTAATAATGTAGGATCTTACAATTTGAGTTACAATTCTTGGGTTACGAGTTTTCAATCCCCTCTTGATCCTAGATAGAATCTTGATTTTAACAACCTTGTCTCCTGATCCAAAAGAATTGTTTTGTTCAAATGAATGGGAGACTTACCTGCAGAGTGATTTGTTATCCCCTGCCCAGAGCCTAGCTGCTAACAATTTTTTTTGAAAAACCAGAAGATGATCCCCAAACAGAACCCCCAAACATCTTCAATATTTTCCCTAAAAACTTCCTAGAATTTAGGATAATAGAATGACAAATAACTTCATATCTTGGGGTAGAGAAATATCCTTACTAACAGTTTCTGGACGATAGAGATGCATTTAACACCTAATGCAATCAGATGTGGTGCTTGAAAATCTAGAAACTCAATCGTCTTCACAAATTCAGCCACCAAATGTTCCTGTGTCACAGGAGCTAACTGTTTGTATCAGTTATGGTTTTTCACATCTCCATAAGACTAAAACATTCCAATAGAGCTTCCTTCAGCTTACTCCAAGAGAGTTTGGGGTCAGCCCCCTAAGCAGTGAGAACTAGTGGACATTGTGTACCACCATTGACAATTGGGTGAGAGGAACATGTGTCTCTGGTCAAGTGCCTTGCATGTAAAAGCATGCTTTTGCCTGAAAAATTTAGGTGTAAGGGCTAGCACCATTGAAGTAAGGTAACTCTACCTTTTTGGAAGTCAATTGATATTCCTCATGGACTTAACACGAGCAAATGAGTGTGAATCCTGTATTGGCTGAGTGCTTTGCATCAATGAGTTCAATCCTAGCACCAGAGGAGTACCCTTGGACTTGAGAAGTACAAGCAACATCATCAATTGGGGATGTGGCAGCATTTTGTTGTTGCCATTTAGCTACCATGGAGCAAAATTTAGCATTTTCAAATTGTTTAATTTCGTGGGGCTGCGTTTCTTGAAAAACTCAGCATTGAAGCTTGCAACAAATGATTTCAATTCCTGAAATTGGACATGTAGAGTCATGACTTTGGAATCCTCTGTGTCTATGTTGGAAACCATGGCCTGCTAACAAGCAATTATGGATTCACATCAGTGTTGTTAAATGGCAACGCCATGGCCGTTATGGCGGAATGGCATGGTGGATATTTTGCCAACGGCCATTGGCAATTTGTGAAGGGAGGCCTGCTATGGCGGTGCCATAGGCCGCAATGGCGTGTTTATATGGTGGAATTTTGGCCTTCCACCATATGCCGCCATCCGCTATTGATAACATTGATTCACAATCCGAAATGATAGCTTTTATTCAAATAAAAGAGAGACACAGTCTGATTGATTGCAACTCCTGTTTTCCAGAGCCTACCCCTGAACAATTTCCTCAAAAAAACCAGAAGATGATCCCATTAATAGGCTCCCCTGACTTCCAAGAATTTAGGATAACAGAATAACAATGAATAGCAAAATTCCTAAATAATTAGAAATTTAGAATTAACATAGTAACATATACCATCTTCTTAATAGATAACAGATTCCTAAATCTGTTCTTTCTTTTTCCTACTAGAGTAGACTCTCCAAGGGATATGCGTGATGAGTCAATTGTTGGTCATTAATAATGAAGGACAAAATATCTTTCTAGAGGTTTGCCAAAGGGTTGGTTTGAGTTGTTACCTTTTATACCAATGGTTTTGGGTGGCCTCAACATGTGAGAAATCTTGATGGTTTCAAACTTTGGAGCTAATAAAATATATATCTTTTATCAATTGACTGTGGTAAGGGAAATTAGAAAGTAAACATATAGTAGGGTCTTAAAGTATCTTATTTAGGCAAAATATTCCAAATGCCTCTTAATTTAACGTTGCTTGCATTGAAAGTAGTACTTGTTTAATAACTCTGAAAATTAAATAGGATGCTAACCTCCACATGAGTAGGTTTGCATTTCTTTTAAAATTTTAGCTTTTAATGGGTTCCATATTATTTTGGAGTTCTGATACCTGTACTGTTTGCTATTCTGATCAGGTTAGAAACGAATCAGCAGAAAATTTTCTTTCATTGTTGAAGGAGTGGCAGAAATTGTGTAGTTACTTCTCTCTAGTTGAAAATAAGGTGTCACATGAGAACTATGTGAATCTTTTTAGTGAAGAGGATAATGACACTTGTAGTAATGAAGAGGATAATAATGAAGATGAAGAAGAAGACGATGATGAAGTATTTGAAGTTTCTGAAATCCTTGTTGTTTGCTATGGTGATCCAAATAAGAAAAAGGAACAAGGGTTATACTTCAAGGTATTCATTGTTTAGTACTTTATGTTTTTTTCTTTTTGCCTTAGCTAAGATTATATCCATTGTTTTTACTTTGTTTATGTCTTTAAGGTTCATTGGAAGGGTTATGGATCTGATGCAGATTCTTGGGAACCAATTGAAGGTTTAAGGTAAGCTAAAATACTTTATAAACTTGTTCTTGCAAACTTTTGGAAGTAGGGTCTATAGTTTTATTTTAAAAATAGGTGTTATGTAATTTTAAAGATAGCAAATAGGTGTTTTATTTTAAAATAGGTAAAAAGTTATGTTGATGTATATAATATCCATATGTATTTGGCTTTTTTAAAGTAATGTGTTCACTTAAAAAATATAAGGAGTTGTAACCATTGATAAAGTATATGCATGTGTCTAATAAATGATGACTGTTTAAATTTGCTCATCAGTGGTTGTAATTTGTTACCTTTCCCTTTAAAGAAATTTCCTTCAAACTCAAAGGATCAAAATTCTAAGGATATTTAAAATGGCATGCAGCTTTGTTTTTTTTTTTTTTCTTTTTCATATTCCAATGGATGGATTTTTTTCCTTCTTCTATAGTTGGAATTTGGAAATTATTTTAATGTTTAATTTTGATTCTCATGTTTTATGTTTTGGCTAATTTATAGTATGTTTATCGTATTCCTACATACAGCTAATTTTGCTGATTTAAATATTATCTCTGCAACAGTAATTGCAAGGAGAAGGTTAAGGAATTTGTCACTCGAGGCTTCAAGTCAAAGATATTGCCTTTGCCTGTAAGTTCCAGCTGATTTTTGGTACAATTTCTTTAAAAATTGTATTTGAAGTTTGGTATAGAGATAATGATTTTGATAAGTGGAGGTATTGATTTTGACAAATTAAAATATTGGTAATTGTGTTAAGTATGTAACTTTTTATATTTGTTGCTGTTGTTGTATAGGGAGATGTTGATGTAATATGTGGTGGACCTCCTTGCCAAGGTATTAGTGGTTTCAACCGGTTTCGGAACAAAGAGAGTCCTTTGGATGATGAGAAGAACAAACAACTAGTTGTTTTTATGGATATTGTTCAATACCTCAAGCCCAAATTCGCATTGATGGAAAATGTGGTTGATATTGTAAAATTTGCGGAAGGCTTTCTCGGGAGATATGCCTTAGGTCGCCTCCTTCAAATGAATTATCAAGCGCGTCTGGGAATTATGGCTGCTGGTGCTTATGGGCTTCCTCAGTTTCGTTTGCGTGTCTTCTTATGGGGGGCTGCACCTTTTCAGGTGGATTAATAGTTATCTTTTTTTTAAATTTTAGAATTGGGGCAGAGTCTGTTAAATTGTATTTTTTATGTGATGCAGAAGTTGCCTCAATTCCCACTTCCGACTCATGATGTTATTGTAAGGGGTGTTATTCCTTTGGAGTTTGAGGTATGTGTACATTGATAAATTCACTATATCCATATTTTGAATTTGAATAATTTTGGTGCATAGTTGGAGTAAAGATATCATTTTATTGAGAGAATAATAGGGAAACTTTTCCCCATTAGAGAGATAAAATGCTCGAGATGTTTCGTGAGATTTGGATCCACTCCCCACAACTTTCTAATTCACAAAAGTTCCCAAAACTGTTTGTAGTTCCTATTTGTAGGCAGCTATTGGTCTATTAATTGTTAGGCACTAGAGTGACAAAATAATATCATGCAGTTAAAATAAGAGATGAGAAAAGGACTAACAAATGGGTATGAAAAGAGAATTTCTCAACATGAAAAAAATTGCAACACTTCTCTCTAAACACTAGGAGAGAACATTAACACTGTCTAGAAAATAGCAAAATACCACTACTAAGAAAACCTTACAAGAAAACTTATTTTTCTCTATGATTTTTTCCCTGAGTAAACAAAATAAATATAAGAGGAAGAAGAAACTTTTGAAATGGATTTAAAGGGTCCACCAAGGTTCCATTATATAGACTTGGTGGGGTACCTCACTAACAAGACTCACCCAATGTGGGACTTTGCTCCTAACATTAACATTTATCCACCCTCAATGGGCCTAATCAGTCGCAGGCCCATTCTCCTTTCTTACATAACTAACTGACTAATTGATGGGTTTTCTATCAGTGTGGACTGTGGTTAGGAGAAAACAGTATTACTCATGCTTAAGGACTAGTTTTTTGCATAATTATTAAACCTGTGATATGATGTCGTATGAAATTGATTATTAAGCAATTAAATTTAAAAATTAACAATGCAATAAATTGAATGTATTAGAGATGAGAATGCTGTGTTGGTTTAGTTATCATATTAGACAAAACTAGGAATTAGTGTAAGAAAGAAAAAAGATGGGATAACAGTTATTGTAGGAAAGATGAAACAACCTTCCCTTAGGTGATTTGGGCATCTGTGGAAAAGATGGGTAGAAGTCTCATTCAAGAGAGTAAGTCAGGTCAAGGTTAGCCTTATCTCAAAAAGTAGAGGGAGACTGAGAAATAGGCGATGACATTAAGAATGATTTTGAGGTCAATTGGTTTTCCTCAAATATGATGCATAATAGAACACCATTGTTGTTTGATTGTTGTAGCGGATCCAACCTAGTGGGAAAAGGAGTGGTTGTTATTCTTGCTTAATTTTTGTGTTATTTCTTTAATATTTAACTAGAAGGCACAATGACTGTGAATGCACATTGATTATTCACTAAAAAACTTGGTCTATATTGTTTGCAGATAAACACAGTAGCATACGATGAAGGACATAATGTTCAACTTCAGAGAAAGCTTTTATTGGAAGATGCTATTTCTGACCTTCCTCTGGTATACTTTAACGTCATTGTTGCAGCTTTTCCTACACCCCCATCTATTTTTATTGTGTTAGCCTATTTGTTAATGAACATTACCTTATCAATGTATTTAGGTTCAGAATAATGAATGTCGTGATGAGATAACATATGACACACTTGCTCAAACGGAGTTCCAACGATTCATCAGATTAAGCAAAAGTGGTAATACATCATTAAATGTTTGTGCTTCTGATGTATAAAGTCATTCATGTATAACAGCATTGACCACTTCAATCAAAGTCTGTTTGGAGAGTTCTTTTTCCCTGTCTTGTGGGAGAGAATTCGGCCTCAAATTTCTTTGGAATATTAACAAGAACCTTTTCAATTTCTGTGTTAGCATTGCTTCAAGCAGTTGGAATTGATTCACTAGATTTGCTTTGTAATGACTTTGTTTGATTAATCTTTGATGGTCTTGCTTTCTTACATCTAAGAAAATTAAACTATACTCAATTTCCGGTCTTCCATTTTTTGGACTAGTAACTTAATTTTCCAAATAAAATTAATAAATATGACTTTGGTGGAAATCTCCAACTGTTTTCCAAAGAATGAAATGTTAATTTTTGAAAATTTTGATAAAGTGGAGAGTACATAAAAAGTTAACTGACTTACAAATTATGACATGCCTGATAATATATATTTTGTCTTGGCCTTTTATGTGGATTTATGTGGCAAACTTCCCGACTAGTAATTCATTTAAGGAATGTGCAGAAATGTTCGGGTTTCAAACTAGTACAAAATCGTCGAAGTCTTTGCTTTATGATCATCGCCCACTAGAATTAAATGCGGATGATTATCAACGTGTGTGTCAGATCCCCAAAAAGAAGGTTTGTGTTCATGGTCATTTAGCATTTATTTGCCATTAAATAGTACTAATATTTCTAAGTTTAATTTTTTAATAATGATTTTTATTTTTATTGTTATCAGGGTGGATGCTTCAGAGATTTACCAGGTGTTCGTGTGGGAGCTGATAATAAGGTTGAATGGGATCCTGATATGGAACGTGTATATTTGGATTCAGGAAAACCATTGGTATCAAGGCTTTCATATATTTCTTCAAGCATCCAATTTTTATAATTATATTTTATTTTCTTTAGGTATCTTTCTTTTTAGGAATTTATTTAATTAAAATGCGCTGAGTGAGATGAGTTCTGATTGATTGACTGGTTAAAAGTCTCAATACTAACAGTGTATGAACCTGACTACAACAGACGTGTTGCATACCAATATACATGTTGTCATGAACATAAAATGGATTTGAAAATAATTGTTTCCACTCACTATGAACAATCACTTTGTCAAACCATGTTCATGAGTTTTTTTTAACGAAAGGGTTTTTTTTTTAAATATTTGCAATTTTTATTTTTAAATTTAAATTATGACTTTAATTATCATGTATTGTTGCTGTAAGGATTTTTCTATTGTTGAACAAGAAAATAATCATTTTCGTTTGCCTTTTAAGGTGGGTATGATAAAGTTAACAAACTTGTCAATTACCGTACATGATAATTGAAGTCATAATTTACACTGCCAATGCATCTTTACACGATGAATGCATTTTAATTAAATTGTTAAATTATTCAATGCACATTTTTATAATATGTTGCTTTCATTAATATCACAGGTTCCGGATTATGCCATGTCTTTTGTGAATGGATCTTCATCAAAGTAAGTTTTTTCACTCAATAATTTAGATCTAAGCCCCGTTTGGGTTAGCTTATAGATTATAGAAGCTTTTCAACTGTGATCCATACTGTTAAGATTTTTTTAATGGTAAGCTACGCTGTTTAAGTCTATAAATGTGTAAGGAAAAGTTAATGAGAAAGCTTTAAAAAAGTTGAGGTATTTAATTTTAATTTATGCAAGAAATTTGATCTATTTTAATTTCTTGATACATTTTGTTTTCTTCTCTTAAAATTGATTGTTGAGAAAGTTTATTTAAATTAATTCTTATAGTGTAATGTTACGGATCAATAATTAATATTGTAATTCTTTTAGACCATTTGCTCGATTATGGTGGGATGAAACTGTTCCAACTGTTGTGACAAGAGCAGAACCTCACAATCAGGTATGTTTTTTATTATTAAAAAATATATTAAAATTCTATTGCGGGTGTGGGTTCTGCCATATATTTTATCAATAATATTTTTAGAAATTAATTATATAAATTTAATGTCAAAATCTATAATTTTTAATAATTTATTCTCATGATATATTTTATTATGAATCTGTTGGTGGAAAATGTGTCCTTTTGGTTGAAAATGTGAAATGATGCAGTTTTAGCGTCGTTATAAACACTTTGTTAATAGAATTATGTAAGATAGAAAGGTAAGAATTTCAGGGGAATAAGCTACTATTTTGTTCATTTAAAGATTTGGAGTTAGTTATATTAGTTTTTTAAAATATTAACATTATTATTTTTGTTCTTGAAGGATTAAAAAAACCAATCAATTTATGATTTGTTTGTTTAAGTTAAAAAAAGTGATTTAAGGATGTTTAAAAAATTGATGAAGTTATTTTTTTTTAAGGTGCAATTATAAAAAGTACTTTTTGATTTTAAAAGTTAGACATGAGTACAATTTTTTAATATTAAAAATACGATTTTTTTTTTCTGATTATGATTTTTATCAGAAGTTTAAACACAGTAGAAAATTTCAAAAGTGAATTTTAGAATATACGAAAATTTAATTTGTGATTTACCGTGTATTTACACTTTAGAATAGTCATTTTACGTAGCGTGCTAAATGTTTTGTTAGGCAATTTTACATCCAGAACAAGATAGAGTGTTGACGATTCGTGAAAATGCAAGACTCCAAGGTTTTCCAGATTTCTACAAGCTGTGTGGGCCGGTCAAGGAAAGGTAACTGTAATGTTATTTCTGCTCCTGTGGTTTACGTTCATGTAAAGAAGTGTAAGATTTTATCATTAACTGATCTAAAATAAAAAAAAAAACGCGTAGATGTGACCGGTGTTTAGATGTTAAATCACTAATGGCTTGACAATCTTCATGAAGAATCCATCGACACCGTAATTCTGAATTTAAGTTTAAAAAATGTGGGTTAAAAGTATTTACAAAAATGTGCAGTTATAGGTTTTCAGATACAATCTTGGAAAGTGTATTGAAAAATTAAGATTATTAAAATTGTATGCATGCGTGATTTAAAGATTTAAATTGTAAAAAGTTAAAATAATTTGTATTTCCTTTTAGGAGAGTGCAAGAGTTTAATTTTCACATATTGTCGTTGTAAAGACATTTACGGTCTTAGTTAATTGGAAGTTACACTGAGTATATATATATTTTTTGATCATTCAGAAGATAGAAATTACTTTAAATATAACTTGTAGTGTAGTTGTTATAAAAGTTAATAATCTCATATGGCAATATATGATAAGATGACACTTTAACAAAAGTATTTCGATTGTTTGTGCATTCTAATTAAATTTTGATACAACAATGAAAGACTTATTCCATAAGTGAGGTCAACTATATAAATAATACGATGTGATTAGAGACTCGGCTAAAGACCAAGTTCTTAGGGATGTTATTAACTCTGAGGTCTCTTAACATTTTCTTTCAATATCTTTTTCCTCAATTGATGATGCATCTAAATCTTTCTAAAGAGTGTTAGCAATACATTTTTTAACATATTTATTGAAATTTGTAATATTAAGAGAGAGATTTATTAAATGAGAAGTGTGATTTATCAAAATTTGTGATTTTTAACAAACTTTAACCAATAAGAGTGTTCAAAAAAGTTTGTTAAATATTGTTGCTAGCATTTCTCATATCTCTATATAATCATTGTCCTGTCACTTCATGTGTGTCCATACGTTCATTTTAACATTTTTATTTCTATTATTCTCATATTTTTTCTTGTCAGAGTAAAGGTTTTAATATTGTTATTTAATTAGAAATCACTTTAGATATAGGCTTTGATGAATAAATTTCTCCACAAATATTTGTACAGAATGAGAAATGTTAGCAATATATTTTTTAATATATTTTATTGAACGTATTTTATTATTGATTGAAATTTATTAAAAATTATAAATTTTAGTTTACGCTTAGGAGAGATTTGTTAAATAAGTGGGACTCAAAAATTTGTACAACACACTCCTGATAAGGGGTTGAGCAACTCGGTTTAACTTTGGCTTCTCGTGATTTTTGGATGTCTCTTTAGTTTGAATTTGATATTTGTTTTAGGTACATTCAAGTTGGGAATGCAGTGGCAGTTCCAGTAGCTCGAGCTTTAGGATACACACTAGGCCTTGCATTTCAAGGTTCTGCAAGTGATGGGCCATTATATAAACTACCTGATAAATTTCCCATGATTAGGGATCGGGTTTCTTCCGTATCTTCAGAAGATGATGCGTAATGTAACTTGATTTTACTTTTTTGCATTTGTACAACAATAATATTATGATCGGAAACATTGTTTGTATTATCCAGTCTAGTGTTAACATTGAGAAATTGTCCATTTTATATATAGAAGTAACTTTAGTATTTTTGGAAGGTATTAGAAATATAGTTAGTTGGAGTCTATATAAAAGCTTGAGTGGTCACTTTGTACTCATCCTCTTTTATTATCAATACATTTTATTTTTTGTTTATTAGAAAATTTCCAATTCTCTCTTTTCTATTAGTACTAAACCACGAATTTTGACATGGTATCAGAGCGATACCATCCACCCTAAAATGCTTTCGACAACCATCTTCCCTTGATTATCATTTTTATTTTTTTTCGTCAAATTGAAGTTTCAATATTAGATTTGTCTAGCTTGTTGTGTCTTGATCTCAATTTCTTTTCAGTTGCAATGATTCTTAGTTTCTTCTCCCTTTTGTGACTCTCATTGTGCATAGTAGAGGAATGGATATCAAGGGGTTTTTGCTTGCTTGTTGTGGCTGTCATCGAAAACGATGTCGTCTTTGAGTTCTCCAGTTGTTGCCGAGTTTGGATCTGCATCTGTGGTTGATTTGTGTTATGTTTTTCGTTTCATTTTCTTGTTTGGATGCAAACGCAGTTTAATTGAGAAAAAGTGTGTGCTGAATCGGCACCAACATGACAAATTGCTGCAGAATTTAGTATGGATGTTTATGGAGGACTTGGTTCTAAAGAATATGTAGATTTGCGATTTCGGTTATGGTTAACCTTTGCAAGTTGATTAGGAATTGTTCTTTGTCTTTTCTTTTAATGTAGTTGCTATGATTCTCTGTTGGATTGGAGGTGGCAATGATATATGCTCTACTTGGTGTACCCCTTTCATATGTTCATTGTACAGATTCTTCTATTGTACTATGAGGACAGACATTGCATTGAAGTTTGGTGGTTTTTTTTTTCTCTCATGCTCTCCTTGCTTCATATTGCATCCTTACTGCAATTGATATCTTCTCAGACCATATATTGGTTGGGATAGAGATAAACTATTTGGTTGGATTGGTGTTTGGTGCTCATAAGGTGTTTGCAAAATTCTCACTGATGACAGATTTGTATTGCTGTGGTTTATTGTAGTTTTATTTTGATGTAAGCTCTTGTGCATGGTGGTTAAGCATTAGTGTTGGCTTTTGCCATGGATGGTTAAGCATTAAATCCTTGTTTTGCTTCTGTCTTGAGTGGTTAAACATTATGTTTTGGCTTCTATTCTTGATGGTTAAGCATTGAGATGTTTTGCTCCTACCTTATGGTGGTTAAGCATTCTCATTGATTTGTGCTTGTGTCAAGTGGTTAAACTTTGAGGTATAGTTTCTGTTTGGTGGTTAAGCTTTTGTTTTATGGCTTTGATGATTTCAACTTCTACCTTGTATGGTGGTTAAGCTTTGTTTATGACTTTTCTTAGCCAATGTATTTCTGGCATGTTTCACTGTATTTCACTTTCATTTGATACTTGTACTGTTTATTCCTAGTTGGAAGTGTTGTGAACACGTTTCAGCTTGTGAGGGGTTATTAGAAATATAATTAGTTGGAGCCTATATAAAGGCTTGAGTGGTCACTTTATACTCACTCTCTTTTATTATCAATACATTTTATTTTCTGCTTATTAAAATTTCTCTAATTCTCTCTTCTCTGTTAGCACTAAACCATGAATTTTGAAAGAAGGCATTTTCAAATGTATTGACGATATAATTATAACCAGAGTTTTACTGGTCTTCATGATGGTCCTTGAAAGTTTAAGCATCTGCATGTCTTTTGGACATAAACAGTAAAATTATCTCTGGTGAGCTTAACTTTATGCATTTAGGTTTAATTCTATGAAGAATGGCAGTCCAGATTTTTGTTGCTCCTTGATGTATTTAAGTGGTCAAAAATGCACCTTGACTTTCGATACTCCAAAATATAGAAACAAAATGCTCATCAACAAAGTAAAAACTGGAATTCAGGTACTGATATTGTTGGGTGTGTAAAAGGGAAATGAAGTGGAATAGAATTTCAACTGCCAGAGCTAGCTATACAGAGAATAAAAATAATGGAAGGGAAATTCAGGTACTCAACAATGAACAAAATCGACGATTGTCTCTTATATCCTGTCTCCTCACGTCCTAATATAACAAATCTCGTACATTTGGCTCGTTCCTTTCTCTCTGGCATGTTAATATTTTTGTTAGACCCTTTCTAATTTTTCTAACATAAACTCTTCGCAGCTTGAGCTTGGGTAGCAGATGTACTGTCTATTCTGACCCAAATTCTCGTCTATAGTATTTGGTAAAAAAAAAAAAATGTAAAAAATAAGGTGAATAAAAATGGAGAAGAAAAAAAATAAATTGAATGGAAATAAATAAAAAATAAAGTAAAAATATGGATCTTTGATTTAAAAGAAATACGAAAAAAATAAAAAATAAAAATAAAAAATATTTTAAAATTAAATAATCGATTGTTTCTTAAATTTGATCAATTAAGTGATTTAATTGATTAAACTTTTGATTTAATTGATTAAATCAAAAGAAACAAAGGATTTTGCATAAAAAAATGTTGACAACGATTATAAACCCCCCTTAATTGATTAAGGTTTATAGCTAGCGTGAGTTATTGTACAATTTTTACGTTGTTTTTGTGGAGAATTAAAAGGTGTGAGATCTACACCTTTTTATTTCTCTTCTTTCTTTTACCAAACACACTTTATTTTTTATTTCTTACCTATTTTTTCTTTATCCATCCTATTTCTTTACTATTTCATCATTACGAAATGAACCGTTAAGGTCTTGATATTGTCCACTAGAGGAATAGACATGTCCTCAAGCCTGAACTTGGGAGAGCTCTTTCTCCACTCAACAGTTGGCTTTTAATATTGGATTCTTCTTCTTATGTAGCCTCTTTCACAGTCTTTCATCCTCTAGGTCTTGGGGAAGCTCTTTCTCCACTCTATAGTTTCGAATAACTTTTTTCAACAAAGAAACATGGAAGACATGGCAAATTTGAGGAGTTGGATTTGTAAGTCACTGCTTTTATATTTTTTAGCACTTGAAAAGGGCCATAGTACCTAAGAGCTACTTTAGGAGTAATCCTTACCCCTATTGTTTGTTGCTTTTGAGGTCTTAATTTCAATTAAATCCACTCTCATATCTCAACTGTGCTCCTTCCTTCTATGATCAACTAGAGTCTTCATTCCATTCTGAGCTTTTGGAATTGGTAATTGAGATACTGTAAAGCTTCATCCCTATTCATTAGTTTCTTTTGAACCAATGTTTTTAAAATCAGACTAATGATTGAATTTGTGATGGTAACGGTATAAAGGTCCAACTATGGTTAAATCGTGGTAGAATCAAAAATAATTAAATAATATTATTTTAATTATTAATATAATATATTAAATAAGTAAACAATATTAAACAAAAATAACATAATATTCATAATATTAAAAAATAAACTTCATTCATAAATGTTATCACTTATAACTCTTAACATATAATATTCAAAAGGTTTAAATATGTTTTTAGTCCCTTTAATGTACTCGTTTTATGCTTTTAGTCCTTATAACATTTTTCTTATGGTTTTGGTTCTTATAAAATTTTGTTTTATGATTTTAGTCTTTAATGGTATTTTTGTAATCCTTATAAAATTTTAATTTTTTGATTTTGGTCCTTCTTATATTAGAAGATGTTCATTTTAGTCCCTATTATTTAAGAAATATCAAATCTGTTGTCTAATAGATGGTCAACACGTTATTAATGAATAGTTTCAGGAACTAAAACCGTAAAATAAAATTTATAGAAACCAAAATCATAAGAAAAGTTTTATAGAGACTAAAAGCATAAAACAGGTATATTATAGGAACTAGAAATATATTTAAGTCTATTCAAAATTAAATTGAAACTAAACAGATATGTCATAACATTTAAGTTTAATAACAAATAATAATATTTATTATTAACTACAACCATAAACTAAATAAATATAATTGATAAGATTATCTATTTTCATAATATTAAGTTAGAATTATATCTATCATCATATTACTGAATTTTTTCAACTAAAAAAATAAAAGTTTTTTTCCCCAAGAAAACCACTTTAACTTGGTTTTTGACCAATTTTGATTGGTTTACCCAGTTTTGGATTGATTCAACCAATTTTATACCAATTCTTTGCAAGACTGGTTTTTAGGGTTAAATGAACTTGTCTAGTGATCGATTCCCACTTCAACTAGTCTAATCGTTCCGTTCGGTCTAGTTTTTAACAATATTGTTTTGAACGGCCTCCAACCTTGTTTCCCTTCAGAAAAATTAAGTGATTATAAGTGGCGGCTTGCCATAAATAACCTAAAAAATATGTGGTTCCCGTAGATGTATGGAATGTAGTATTATACCAAAACTTAGCCAACCACTACACAAGTCTTGGTTTGGTTAGTGTTGTGTGGTAAAGACAAGGACGTATTCCCAGTGAGCTCCCGCGGTGGTAGTTGACGTCTCTGGTGGTGGCATCTACAAGGACTCTAATGCTTAAGTCAGTATGGGTGTCAATATGAGAGGGTCTTAGAAGACCGTACCTGATGGGTGAAGAGTCCTTTATATAGTGTGTTGGAGGGAAGTTTTGTGCGAGTTGGGTGCCGGATGGTGGTTTACGTTTGAGTGAACTACACGCATTTGAGTGGGTGTCGCATGGTGGTTTACGTTTGAGTAAACTACACGCATTCTATTTCACTGGGCGGGTTGGTCCACAAATCTGAGGTTGGAGCGAAGTTGATCCGGGATAGAATGGAAATATGAGTCGGGGTAAGCTAACAATGTTGAAACCGGAACAGGCGTTGCGGGGCTGACTTAGGGCCATAAGTGCGAGTGAGCTCCAGAACAGTTGCCCCCAAGCTGGCGATGTTTGGAGGAGCATCGTCGGTTTAAGAGATTGGGTTGGCTTGAACGATCTCAAGGATAGTGTTGCCCCCGAGCCGGTGATAATTGTGGCCGTGAAGGTCTCGCCAATTAGGACCAGAACGGTTCGCGAGTCTTTCGCTTTTCTTAGATAGGTGCGACGTAACTTTGTGATATCCAAGGCGCGTTGAATGCGCAACGATTCGATATATTGAATTTGGTGGTGGTCTTGAGTGATGATCCTGACTTCGGAGATGCTGGTGTTTCAAATTTTTGCCTATGTTCCCAATTCTCGGTTGAGCTGTTGCTTTTTGCTTTGCTTTTATACCTTTGAATTTAGCGATCTTCCTACTCCGGCTGAAGTGAATCTACGTACACGGGGTAGTTCGCAATGCTTTGCTTTATCTTTGTTTATAGCGATCTCCCTATCCCGGCTGGAATGAATCCATGTACACGGGGTAGTTCGCGATGCTTTGCTTTATTTTTGTTTTTAGCGATCTCCCTACCTCGACTGGAGCGGATCCACGTCACGGGGTAGTTCGTGATGCTTTTCTTTATCTTTGTTTTTAGCTCCCTACCCCGGCTGGAGCGGATCCATGTACACGGGGTAGTTCTCAATGCTTTGCTTTATTTTTGTTTTTAGTGATCTCCCTACCCCGACTGGAACGGATCCACGTCACGGGGTAGTTTGCGATGCTTTGCTTTATCTTTGTTTTTAGCTCCCTACCCCGGTTGGAGCGGATCCACGTACACGGGGTAGTTCGCAATGCTTTGCTTTATCCTTGTTTTTAACGATCTTCCTACCCCGGCTGGAGCGAATCCACATGTACGGGTAGTTCGTAATGCTTTGTGCATGCCGTGCGACAACATTCGCGTTTTATGCCCTTCTCAGGAATCGAACTTGAGAGCTATAGGCTGTACGACAACACTTAACGTTAACGGGACGACCCTTAGTACCACCGAGCTGGTTTGCTATGCTTGCTTTATCTTCAATTTTAGCGATCTTACTATCCCGGCTGGAGCGAGGTAGTTCGCAATGCTTGCTTTATCTTGCTGGGGCCTTGTATTAAGCTTTATGAAGGAGGAAAACTTCTCATTTTATTAATCACGTGGGCCAAAAATAATATTATAAGAGCCAGAAGTTATAATATGCGACTCAATCCAACTATGTTATATAGCTAGATTTAATTAGGAAATTAAAACTAGTATTACCCATCGTGCCTCAATTGTAATACTGTCTGATATTGCTTGCGTTCCAAGTTCGTGCGATGGTAACCCCAGGTAGTGCCTTTAATGTGTATGCACCTGTTCCTGTCTTTGAGGTAATCCTATAAGGGCCTTCCCATTTCTCGGCGAGTTTCCCCTGTTTGGCATTTCTTCCTCCTACGTTGGCACGCCTTAAGACGAGATCGCTAGTCTCGAAGGAGCGACGTATGACTTTCTTGTTGTATCTCGCAGCGACCCGTCTTTTCAGAGAAGCTTCTCTTATAGCCGCCTCTTCTCTTCTTTCTTTCGCTATGTCTAGCTCTGACCGTAGTAATCTGTCATTATCCTCCAGCTTAGGTTAGCCACTCTCCACGCCGTAAGTAAGGCGGAAAGGAGACTCCCCTGTGGAAGAGTGGGGGGTCGTACGGTATGCCCATAGGACACGTGGTAGTTGCTCGACCCAGCACCCTTTTGCTTCGTCCAGACGCCTCCTGAGCTTGCAGATGATCTGTCGGAATACAAAGTTTTTCACGTTCCTCGTTGTTATAGTAGCCAACGCCTCTACTTCAATCCATTTGGTGAAGTAATCAATAGCTACTACCAAGAATTTGACCTGGCCGGGTGCTTTGGGGAAGGGGCTGAGGATGTCGATCCCCCACCATATGAAAGGCCAGGGAGAAGCGCTCATGCTTAAATCTTCTGGGGGAGCGAGATGAACGTCGAAACATTTTTGGCATCTGTCGCACTTCTTGGCAAACTCCATAGCATCATTTTCTAATGTTGACCAGTAATAGCCGGCCTTGAGCATCTTTTTAGCTAATGCTCTACCTCCCAAGTGTTGATCGCATCTTCCTTCGTGTATCTCGGTTATCACGTATTCAGACTCATGTTTCTCTAGACATCTAAGCAACGATTGGGAGAAGCAGCGCCGGTATAGCTTGTCGTTCAATATGCAGAAATGAACTACAGATCGCTCCAACCTTTTCGCTTCTTTCTTATCTTCCGGGACTACACCTTTATTTAGATACTCGATGATGGGAGTCATCCAACTCTGCTCCGATTCGATTGCTAATACGAGATTGGGCTCGTGAATTGTCTGTTGGATGATTGTCCTATTATTGCCGGGAGATTTAGTGCTAGCCAACTTCGATAGGATATCCGCCTTAACATTCTTTTAGCGGGGAATGTAGACGAAATCCACCTTATGAAATCTCTCGATGAGAGTTTTTACTTTTTCCAAGTACTTTTGCAACACCGGTTCTTTGGCTTAATAAGCCTTGTTAATATGCAAAATTATCAACTGCGAATCGCTGCATACATGCAGTAACACAATGCCAATGTCGGTCGCCATAACTAATCCGGCTATGCACGCGTTATACTCTGCCTGGTTGTTGGAGGTGGGAAATGTAAAAGTCAGCGACTGTTCCAAAACCATGCTGTCTACAGACTCCAACAGTATGCCAGCTCCACTCCCTTTCTCATTAGATGACCCGTCCACAAAGAAGGTCCAGGTCGATCCTCTAGAGGAGGATTCCACCGGTGTCAATTCTGCTATAAAGTCGGCTAGCGTTTGGGCTTTCAATGCTGTTCTTGGCTCGAATTGAATCCCATATTCTGATAGCTCAATGGCCCACACTGTCATCCTTCCTGCTAACTCCGGTCTGTGTAGGATGTGATGGATTGGTTGATCCATCCTCACTACTAGGGGTGTTCATGGGACGGGTTAGGACGGGTTATATATGTCCGTAACCCGTCCCTAAATTTTAACTGGGCCAATTTTGTAGACCCAAACCCGATCCTCAACCTGAAGAAACCCGATAACACACGGGTTTAACGAAGACCGGGCCCAAGTAAGACAACATCGGGTTGACCAGAAGTGTAAGCTAAAAGTTTATATAGTGCTCATTTACCATGGTGAGAAGTTCAAGACATAAACTTAATACACATTACACATTATTAGAAAATCAGATTTCATAGTCAAGGAGTGGAGGGAAGAGGAAGGCACATTACATTATTAGAAATCCACACTGCACGTGATAAGGTTTTTTCTTTGCGTAGATTATATTATTCTGTATAACAAAAAAATGTATAAACTCCAAAGAAAATGAAATTACATTCACGTTTTGCTTTATAAAAAATTCAATTCATAAAGAGTGAGAGTATTAGACATTTTGGAGAGGAAATATCTAGTAGATTTTTTTTTTGAGGGGGGGTGTTAAGGGGTTATCTCTTATAGAATTTTTTTTTAACATTGCATATCACATTTTTTTTGTTTTTTCAAACCTACTAACTTTTTGTGCACCTTGGGCTATTAAGGGAAAGTCGCAGGGGCAATTCTAAAATCTAGGAAAGCAAATCATCCATTTTGAGCTTAACTTTAATGAGTAGGGGTGTACAAGACCCAGTCCGGCCCGACAACCCGTCCTGGACCGAAGGCTTCGGGTCGGGTTTGACCCGGTCTCTAAAAAGAAAAAAGGACAAGAAAGGCAAGACAATCTAGAACTCGGCTTCAGGTTGGGACGGGTTCGGGTTGAACCTCGGGTCACCCGATCCGGCCCGATTATTATTATTTATTATTATTATCATTACATTTTGGTAAATACTTTGTCATTTTGCTATCAATTTTCCAAGATTTACAAAGAGATAATTTAAAATAATAGAATCCACTTACTGTTGGCGGTATTTCCATTACTCTGGCGCAGTAAAAACAAAAATGGATTATTTGCTTACTTAAAGTTTAATATTGCTATTGCAACTCACTAAAGTTAAGCTCAAAATGGATGATTTGCTTTCCTAGATTTTAGAATTGCCCCTGCGACTTTCCCTTAATAGCCCAAGGTGCACAAAAAGTTAGTAGGTTTGAAAAAACAAAAAAAATGTGATATGCAATGTTAAAAAAAAATTCTATAAGAGATAACCCCTTAACACCCCCCCTCAAAAAAAAAAATCTACTAGATATTTCCTCTCCAAAATGTCTAATACTCTCACTCTTTATGAATTGAATTTTTTATAAAGCAAAACGTGAATGTAATTTCATTTTCTTTGGAGTTTATACATTTTTTTGTTATACAGAATAATATAATCTACGCAAAGAAAAAACCTTATCACGTGCAGTGTGGATTTCTAATAATGTAATGTGCCTTCCTCTTCCCTCCACTCCTTGACTATGAAATTTGATTTTCTAATAATGTGTAATGTGTATTAAGTTTATGTCTTGAGCTTCTCACCATGGTAAATGAGCGCTATATAAACTTTTAGCTTACACTTCGGGTCAACCCGATGTTGTCTTACTTGGGCCCGGTCTTCGTTAAACCCATGTGTTATCGGGTTTCTTCGGGTTGAGGATCGGGTTTGGGTCTACAAAATTGGCTCAGTTAAAATTTAGGGACGGGTTAGGGACATATATAACCCATCCTAACTCGTCCCATGAACACCCCTATTAGTGAGTTGCGATAGCAATATTAAACTTTAAGTAAGCAAATAATCCATTTTTGTTTCTACTGCGCCAGAGTAATGGAAATACCGCCAACAGTAAGTGGATTCTATTATTTTAAATTATCTCTTTGTAAATCTTGGAAAATTGATAGTAAAATGACAAAGTATTTACCAAAATGTAATGATAATAATAATAAATAATAATAATCAGGCTGGACCGGGTGACCCGAGGTTCAACCTGAACCCGTCCCAACTCGAAGCCGGGTTCTGGACTGTCTTGCCTTTCTTGTCCTTTTTTCTTTTTCGAGACTAGGTCAAACCCGACCCGAAGCCTTCGGTCTAGGACGGGTTGTCGGGCCGGATCGGGTCTTGTACACCCCTACTCATTACGACCTGATGCGACTGGAAGTAAGGTCTCAGTCTTCTTGCGGCGATCATTAAAGCAAATACGACCTTCTCCACTTTGGGATATTGCGGTTTAGCTCCTTGTAAGGCTCTGCTTAAAAAATACACCAGCTTTTGTCCCTCTGGCGTCTCCCGCACTAGTGCAGCGCTTACGGCTTCATCAGCCACTGCTAGATACAGATATAACACTTCGCCCATCCCAGACTTAGTGAGTAGGGGTGGAGCGGATAGGATCTCTTTCAATCTTATGAACGCTGCTTCGTACTTGTCAGTCCATTCAAATGGTTTGCCCTTCCTTAAAAGTTGGAAGAAGGGGAGAGCGTTTTGTGTTGACTTGGCTATGAACCTCGTCAATGCAACCAAACGCTCTGTTAGCTTCTAGACCTCCTTCACATTCTGATGGCTCTTCATCTCTAGTATGGCCCTACATTTTTCTGGGTTCAACTCGGTATCTCTCTTAGATAGCATATATCCCAGGAATTTGCCAGCCGAGACACCAAATGCACATTTATTAGGATTCAGTATCATATTAAACTTTTCTAACTGGGCGAAGGTCTCCTGTAAATCCTGGAGGTGTGCTGCAGGGGTAGCACTTTTTACGATCATGTCATCAACATATACCTCCAGGTTTCGCCTTATTTGTGCTTCAAACACCTTTTTCATCATTCTTTGATACGTGGCCCTGATGTTTTTCAGTCCGAAGGACATCACCTTATAGCAATAATTGGCCTTCTCCGTCATAAAGGCCGTTTTCTCTTGATCATCTGGATAAAGAGGGATTTGGTTGTATCCGGAGTAGGCATCCATGAATGACAAGTAACGAAATCCGGACGAACCATCAACCAATTTGTCGATGTCAGGTAGGGGGTATGAATCCTTTGGGCAGTGCTTGTTCAGGTCAGTATAATCTACACACATTCTCCATTCTCATTCTATTTTTTCACAAGCACTATATTGGCCAACCACGTGGTATATTTCACCTCTCAGATGAAGCCTGCCTTCAGCAACTCCTCTACCTGTTTGTCAATCTCTTTAAGGCGCTCAGGGGCCATCTTTCTCCTTCTCTGACACACTGGTTTCACGGAGGGATCCACCTCTAAACGATGACAGAAGAGGTTGGGGTCTGTTCCCGGCATATCTGCCGGCTTCCATGCGAACAAGTCGGCGTTGTTCTTCATAAGTGTCAACATATCCTTCTTCATTTTTTTGTCGAGGTCGGCTCTGACTTTCACGACCTGATGTTCCTCTGTCCCTACCTGGACCGGGGTGCAATCCCCATCCAGTTCTGGACAGGGTATCTAGGTGTCTCCTTTTATGTAATCCTGGTAATCTAACTCCGTCAAAAGTACCTCGCTCTCTCCGAGGTTAAGTCTGTAATCTATGTCGGGGTTGCAGTCGATCTTTAGCGATTTCTTATAAGACTCTCTTGCTTTTGTCTGGTCCCCTCGTAGGATGACTACCTCCATGTCATCGCTTACGAATTTCAGGGCCAAATGCGAGATCGAGATAATAGCTCCTAGTGCATTCAACGTCAGTCTGCCTAGGATTGTGTTGTAAGGCGACTTGGCATCCACCACTATAAACCATGTGACTACAGTTTTCGTGTGAGGCAGTCTCCCAAATGTCACATGGAGTTTTATGTACCCCACAGGCGTAATTCGGTGTCGGAGAATCCTATCAGATCTTCGTTATACGGCATCAACTCAGATTTCGGGATTCTTAGCTTCTGAAAGAGTTCGTAGAACATAACATCGGCCGAGCTACTAATGTTAACCAGCAACCTATGGACCTCCTTGTTTGCCATTAACGCATTTACCACAAGAGGATCGTCATGATTAGGGATTAAGTCAGCATAATTCGTGTCGTCAAACACCAATGGCAACGTTTTTTTCTTTGTGGGGTTCCTATCGGCATGAACCTCGGAAGAAGTTGCCATCACTTCTTTGGCATATCTCTTTCTTGCGTTATTCGACGGTTCTCCTCCCTGAGAATCTGCCCACGATGACATATATGATCTTGTGGGTTCTTGCCCGTGAATGCGTAGGGGATCTAATGGGTCGTCGAGACGATGGTCGTCTAGGGGATTGACGACCTTTAGCCTGCACCTTGACATCATTCCGCGATGGCTGGGGAAGCGAGTGGCCTCTTGTAGGGATTTGTCGGCACGGTGATCTTTCTCTCCGAGGTGGATAACGCCGCCACCTTGGGCTTCCCAATCTTTCTCTTCCTGCCGGCGAGGGGGGTTGTCTCTTATCGTCGTGACCTCCAGTTCGCTTGACAAAGCGATCCAATCTCCCCTGCCTGATCAACATTTCAATAGCGTCCTTCAACTAATAGCATTCGTCTGTGTCGTGCCCTGTCTCCCCATGATACCGACAGTATTCAAATTGATTCCTGGCGTCCTTGTTCTTTATTGACCTCGGGGGTTTTATTCTCTCTTCCACAAGCTCTACACTGTGTACCTCGTTCAATATTCTCGCTCTAGAGTTGTTCAACGGCGTGTATTCATCAAACATCGAGCCTCTTCTATATATACCCCGGTCCTTCTGACGCGGTGGTTTGTCGGTCCTTGCCTGTACGCTTTTCTTCTGTGAACGATCGTCGGTCGTTTTCATCCGACCAGCCTCCAATACGTTCTCGTAGTTTATGTATTTTTCCGCCTCCTTCAAGAATTCCTCTATAGAGTTTGGAGGTGTTTTGGCAATCGACATGAAGAAAGGCGAGCCTGGTCTTACCCCGTCCTTCGCCAGCATCAAAACTACTCCAGACTGTAGATTCTCAGCCGCCCTTGCCTCCTTGTTGAATCTGCTGATGTATTCCCTCAACGGTTCTTCCGCCCCCTGGCAGATTCTTTTCAAATCGGCCTCGGTCTTTGGTCTGGCCTTGCTGGTCGCGAAGGCAGTTTTGAATTTCTCCCTTAACACCATCCATGAATCTATGGACTTTGGTTTTAGGGATTGGAACCACTTCAACGCCACCCCTTTTAACGAGAGAGGGAATGCCTTACACGTCAGTGAGGCTGACGCTCCTCTATATGACATCGCCGATTTGAACATTGACAAGTGGTCGCCGGGGTCAGAAGATCCGTCATACAGTTCCAAAGAGGGTTGCTGTTGTAGTTGTTTTAGGACTTGCAAACTCAAGATCCTCGAGGAAAAAGGAAGGTTGAAGGGGATCATCTTATCCTCCTTGTCCACCCTCATTGCCATATGCGCGTTGTGCATTTCCAGTGTAGGCTTCGGAGTGGATGCAGCGGATCTCTCGGTGTGGTCATAAGTATTCTCCATAGCCTTTTTGCTGTCTTTCTCTGCTCGGAGTTCAGTGATGATCTTCTCCTGCTCCTTCAGAGCATTTCTCTGCTGCTACAGTAGTGCGGCAAGGTCTGCCATGTTAACCGAGGGTGTGGGAACATCGTTTGGGTGGGAAGTTGCCTCAGGAGCAGCAAAAGCAACTGCGCCATCCTTAGGCGATGGCGGCAGAGGCTCTGGCTATGAAGGCACCACAGTGGACTTATGATTCCTTGTGCTGACCATCACGATCTTTAGAGAATGAAGAAAAATGAAATGAAAAGACGAGAATTGGAAGTGATCCCCACAGACGGTGCCAATGTTGTGTGGTAAACACGAGGACATATTCCCAGTGAGCTCTCGCGATGGTAGTTGATGTCTCTGGTGGTGGCACCTGCAAGGACTCCAATGCTTAAGTCAGTATGGGCGTCAATATGAAAGGGTCTCAGAAGACCGTACCTGATGGGTGAGGAGTCCTTTATATAGTGTGTTAGAGGGAAGTTTTGTGTGAGCTGGGTGTCGCATGGTGGTTTACGTTTGAGTGAACTACACGCATTTGAGTTGGGTGCCGCATAGTGGTTTACGTTTGAGTAAACTACACGCATTCTATTTCACTGGGCGGGTTGGTCCACGAATCTGAGGTTGGAGCGAAGTTGATCCGGGATAGAATGGAAATATGAGTCGGGATAAGCTAACGATGTTGAAACCAGAACAGGCGTTGCGGGGCCAACTTAGGGCCATAAGTGCGAGTGACCTCCAGAACAGTTAGTAATGAAGCACGTTAGGAAAGTCTTTAGACTTTGTTTTTCTAATCCATATGAGGATGATGAGTACCCTGCAGCTTGAATAATTCCCTTTAGAAGTTGCTCACAAAAATAAGGTTCCTATCACTTAGAATAAAGGCTTGAATGACATGCAAGCTCACCACTTTAGCTTACACTTTGTAACAAACCGTTGGATATGCCTTTTTGTCCAAAACCTAGAGCACTAACCTTTTGTAAGAGCTTGTAAAATCTTGAATGACCTCCTTGTGGGGTAGAATGGAATTCCTTTAGCAGAAAAAGAATACAGGGAGAATTGTTAGAAATCTCTAGCTGCCTTTTATAGAGTAACAGTCTATTGTGGTAGGAAAACCCGTCTTAATCTCTTTGCCTTGCTACATAGTATTAATGATTTCCTTCAATTTCTCATCTCTATGGACCTCTTCTATCACCGTTTTCCCTTATGGCTAATTGGGTAGTGAGCCATGGTGCCAAACATCACATCTTTATACATTCGTGATAAAACATCTTCACCTTTATTTTCCAAACCAGATTTATAAATGATGTCAAGTCTATGCCTCAAGAGCTTAGCAACCAAATTTCATTGATCCATGGTGGTCATCCTCTATAGCAATCATTGTTGCAAATTCTTTTTTGTTTGTGCAAATTGTGAATTTTCTACCTAGCAAGTATGATCTCCAATGTTGAATGGCCAATGCCACATCCATTAGTTCAATCTCATAAGTAGATTTAGCTAAATTTTTGTCCTTAAGGGCCTTGTTGTAATAGGCTACAGGGTCTACCATTTTGTGTTAGAATCGCACCCAACCCTTGTCTTCGTGCGTGACTTTTGATGGTGAACTCCTCATTGAAGTTTGGCAAAGCTAGGACTAGAACGGTAATGATCTTTTATTTTAGTGAGAGAAATGTTAGGAACACTTTTTTAAACACACTTTTTCTTTTATTGGTTGAAATTTATTAAAAATCACAAAACTTTGTGGGTCTCACATTTTATTTAATGAACCTCTTCTAATTTTGTAGTTTTCAATAAAGTTTAACCAATTAAAAAGAAGGTATTATAGAGTGCATTTCTAGCACTCCTCATTTTAGCAATTCAAAAGCCTCTTGTGCCCTGTGTATCCATTTGAATCCTTCCTTCTTTGTCGGTTCAGTCAATAGCTTAGCTATGTTGTCATAGTCCTTGATATTCCTATAATAACATGTTAAACCATCACACTTTTAACATTTTTTGGCGCAGGCCACAAGAGCACACTCTCTTCTTTATTGGGATCTATATTCAACCTATTCTTGGAAGTAGTATGCCTTAAATGCTCCACAGAGGTTTGAGCAAAGTAACACTTTCTGTTAATAGCTACTAATTGTTGCTTATGTAATGTATCCAACACTTCTACCAAGTGCAACATACGTGTGTTCCAATCTGGACTGTACACTAATATATCGTCAAAGAAGAACAACACAATTTTCTTCAACATGGTTCCAAAAACCTCATTCATTAGGACTTGAAAAGTAGAGGGTGCATTCATTAACCCAAACAACATTAACATATACTCATAATGTCCTTCACACATTCTAAATGCAGTTTTACGAACATCCTCGCTTCTGATCCATACTTGAAGATAACCAAATTTAAGGTTCATTTTAGAAAAAAATTTAATCATATAATTCATCCAATAACTCATCCATCATAGGTATAGGGAATTTATCCAAAACTGCTGTCTTTTTTAAAGCCCTATAATCTACACACATCTGTCAAGTCTTATCCTCACTAAAATTAAACTTTGGTTGTGCCTTGTAACCCCTGAACTTTGCATCTCCTTTAGTTGTTTCTCAATTTTTACGTATTGGTGGAACTCTATTAGTAATTTCCTGTAACTTCTTCACTCCCAGTTGCTCAACATTTCAGATCTCCATGCTTTTAGTGAGCATCGCAATTAGTTCTCCTAATTTTCGTGAGTCGTTTTGATGCCGAAGTTGTTACCTTTGCTTCCATCGCATTCTTTCTCAGATCCTTACTATTTTTACTAACATAAAATCTCCACATCTTGGGCTTGATAGTGTACTAACTATTCATTTGGATCCAAATTCTCATTTAAGGTCCTTTTATCCTTTTTATAAAAATTAGAAGTTTAGTTTGATTCTTTTATAAGAATCAATCTAAAATATTTCATGCATTAATTAATTATGAGTTTGTTTTCTGTATGTTCAATAAATAGTAAGTAGAATATATTAATATTTTAGACTCTTTGAGAGTCTAATTTTGTATTGTATGAAAAAAAATTTAAAAACCTTATTTCGCCTCTTTACATTCATAGTCAATAAAAATCAAAGTAATAAATATATTACTAATGACAGAGATTAAAATAATTAAATATTTAAAAAAAGAATAAAAATATGTTTTATTAATGTTAAGGAAAATTTTGAAAAAAAAATGTAAATTTAAAACAAATTTAATGCTACTAACTAAATTAACTAATTTCTTTAATTTTTGTGAATTAGTTAATTGAGTTTTATAAAAATGATTGAAGGGAGTAAAATCCTTCCCAAAGAAATATATTGGTGTTTCAAACCAAACAAATTCAATCAAAATTCATTAATTAAGTGAAATTTTTTTAAAAATTCAATATAATGAAAGATGGTAAAACCAAGATCCTTCGGATTTGAACATATATCGTAGGATTGATAATCAATTTTGGCTTATATTTAGAATTTAGCTTTGTATTTCAGTATATTTTGATGAAGATAGAGTCCAACGCAGTTATGGTCCTTTGGAATCAATGCTGAACTATCTTCGGGTTGATTCTTTTTCTGCGTTTGCTTTCCGATCTGTTGGTGCAACTGGTGGTGATTAGAGACAATAATGGGTAAGGTTTGGATAGTGGATTATAGTACCATTTCCACACTCGTATTTGAAAAAAATACTCCTATCCAGTCACATATCCGCATGGGTAACAATTTTAATTTCTATCTCCGCACCTGTTAGGTATCTATATATTCATATCTGCACCCACTATCCGTACCTTCCTTAAGTGCATAGCAGGTGACAAAAAATCCTAAGGTTTTAGGTGAATTTTACATTCAATATTTAATTCAATAAATTAATCAAAACTCATTTTATTTTTTTATTAATTATGAAATTATTGATCAAAATTTTATAATTAAGTATTTCTAACATTTTACTATAAATATATAAAGACAAATTCATTCAATATATTCTTTAATATAGTTAGTACAAACAAAAATAAGAGTTTAATTTATATGCATTGTTAGTGTAAAATATTTTTACATATATATTCAATAGGAATTTATCTCATTACAATTTACAGCATCATATTAATGAATATAGGATAATTAAATTTTATTAGAAGTGTATGTAAAAAAGTTTTGCACTAATATTATATATAAATTAAATTTCAAAAATAATTCATACTCTATTAAAAATATTAAATTATATAAAAAGATTATATTCTTTTTCAAATGCATGTATTACTTCTAAAATATTGTTGACAATATTTATAATTATTGTTATTGCTGAATGTGATTTTTTTAAAATTAAAATTATTCACATTTTATTTTATACTTCTTATAATATCTTTATTTTTAAAAATAAATTAAGTTCTTTAATATTATTATAATTATTAAAATTTATCTTTTCAATATATTATATATGAGATATTTCATCTTTAATTTATTAAAATTATATATATATATATATATATGTGTGTGTGTGTGTGTGTGTGTGTGTGTGTGTGTGCGCGTGCGCGTGTATGGGTACTATAGTACCCATACTTGCACCTATCTCCATTAAAATTTGTGGGTAAAAACCCGGCCTAACCCCATCTCCGTTGAGCAAGTATTTACCTTATTCATTGTGGGTACTTGTAGGGTCTAGGTAAAATTGTCATCCCTAGTAGTAATGGTTTTGCAATAAAGAAGAGGAAATGAGCAAATCTTTAAGGCGTGTGTAAACACTAACCTTTAGGTTCGATTTGCTCCCACCAACTTCTATAGAAATTGGATGCAATAAGGTGTTTTGACGAATCCTCTTTAGGATATAATGGAGTTCCTTGATATGGTTTGTACACCCACACCAAGCGTATCTTCAATGGTAGTTTATAGAATAATAGTATCCTTAATTCTCTTTGCGTAGAATGGAAGAAAGGAAATGATTTGAATGTAAAGAATCTGGTGAATTCTGTGTTTTTGTTGTGTTTCTTTGTATATAGATTGGTTCTATTTGTAAACCATCTCATGTCTTTTAGTGAAGAGATTTAACGTTTCAAAGAGACATATCTTATGACTCTTGGTGAAGAGTCACATCTAATTATACTTACACCTTTACATGAATAGAAACATAATTTCATGAAAGGATACAACCTTTCATTCAAGTTGAAAATCTCTCACAATCCCCCACCATTTTCAAAATATATCCAAATCTCATTATTTCAAAAATCACATGGTTTCAGATAAAGGTATCTCACAAATTGAACCTTTACTTAGTAAGTCATGGGTTTCACTCATCCCAAATATTATGGTAATCAAGCTTTGAACCAAATAATCATTAAAACAAGCGTGCATAGCTTACACATGCAATCTCGATACCATTGAGTGAATTATTAAAATGACACATTTAATAAGGCCATGTGTTAGGTATCCTTTTCATAAGAGCTTTAAGAGTCAAGCCCTTAACTCCAAGAAGCGGCCACACTTCACTCCTAGATAGGTGGACTTTATCAAAAGTGCCCCATAATAAACACTTCAGCACATGCGTGCTATAAGTCCATTAAGAATGGATGTTCAACCTTTCCCTTTTATTTCCTTATGGTCCAAGTACTTTTAAAACCTTGGGATGTATCTATTATTAAATATTTGCAATCATTCTAATAATGTGCTTTTACCATTGCACTCAAGACTTGATGCTACTTAAGTGTGAGTTGGGTTTCCATCATTAGTGATTAATTAGATATGGGCTTGAGTTTTATCCCTAATGATGTTTTATACACCATATCTCTTGTCAATCCTTTCGTTAAAGGATTTGCAAGATTTCTTTTTGATCTTATAAATACTATGGATATTATTCTATTTGCAATTAAATCCTTTACATAGCTATGTTTAAGTCCAATGTGTCTGGAATTCCATTATATACTTGACTATATGCCTATGATAGTGTCGATTAACTATCACAATGTATGGATATTGGTGCCATTGACATCTTATACAACAAATTTCTTAGCCATTCTTCCTCTTTGCTACCTGTAGCCATTGTTATGAATTTTGCAGCCATGGTGGAGTCGGCAATGCAAGTTTGTTTCTTGGAACCCCAAGATATAGCACCTCCACCAAGAATGAAGACCCATCTACTAGTTGAAGAGTGGTTTTCTGTATGAGTTACCCAATTAGCATCTGTATAACCTTCTAACACTAAAGGATACTAGCTATAGTTCAAACTATAGTTCATTGTTCCTTTGAAGTATTTCAATACTCTTTAAACAACATGCCAATGGTATTTACTTGGGTTACTTGTATACCTACATAATCTTCCCACAACATATGCTATATCTGGTCAAGTACATGTCATGGCATACATCAAACACCCAAATACCTTTGAATACTCAAGTTGGGTCGCTGAATTTTTTTTATTTGGTACTAAATTGATGTTTTGGTTAAATGGAGTAGAAGTAGATTAATAATCTAAGTAATCAAATTTCTTTAACACTTTCTCTATATATTGTGATTGGGATAAACCTATATTATCACCATTTCTAGTTATTTTAATTCCTAGAATCACATCTGCTACTCCTAAATCTTTCATGTCAAATTGTTTAGACAAAAACTTTTAGTATTTTCCACTTCATCTATATCAGTACCAAAAATTAACATATCATCTACATATAAACAAATTATGACACCTTGCCCATTATGGAATTGACTATACACATATTTTTCAGATTCATTTAATTTAAATGCATTAGCAAGCATCACTTGATCAAACTTTTGATGCCATTGCTTAGGAGCTTGTTTTAGTCCATATAATAACTTTTTTTAATTTACACTTTATCCTCTTGACCTTTTACCACAAACCCTTCTGATTGTGTCATATACACCTCTTCATCTAATTCTCCATTTAAAAATTCATTTTTCAAATCCATTTGATGAATGACAAACTTATAAATGGAAGCTAGTGCCAAAAGCAATCTAATAGAAGTGATTCTTGCTACAAGTGCATATATATCAAAATAGTCAATGCCTTCTTTTTATGTAAACCCTTTAACAAATAATCTTGCCTTAAACTTGTCAATGGTTCTATCTACCTTCATTTTCCTTTTGAAAATCAATTTACATCCTAGTGGTTTGGAACTTGGTGGGAGGTTTACTAATTTCCATGTTTTATTCCCCATTATAGAATCTATTTCTTTTTGTATAGCTTCTTTCCAGAAAGTGGCATCTTGAGACTTTATTGCCTCTTCAAATGTTTCTGGATCACTCTTAGTATTATAGCAAATTGGTTTATAACTATCTATGAACTCTTTTGTTCCTTCAACAAGAAACATAAAAAAGTCTGGTCCATAAGTTTTCTCTTTCCTAGCTTTCTTACTTATTCTAGGTTCTGACCTTTCCAATGCATCTTTATTAGATACATTAATTTCTAGATCATGTGCATTAGAATGAACATTATCCTTGGACATTGGAATTGAGTTAATTCTTTCTTCTTGAAAAATTGCATCTTTAGACTTAATTACTATATTTACAACATATAAGTCATTAGATTCTATAATCATGAATCTATAAGCTTTGCTATTTTCAGCATAGCCTAGAAATACACATTTAATTCCTCTTTCACCCAATTTCTTTCTTTTTGGTTTAGGAACTTTTACTATTGCTCTACAACCCCAAACTTTTAAGTAGTTGAAATTAGGCTTTCTATTTTTCCAGAGTTCATATGGAGTTATCTTATTCCTTTTGTTTGGAACTCTATTTAGCATGTGACATGCTGTTAACATTGCTTCTCCCCAATATCCTTTTGTTAAACCCAAATAAGCTACGATAGCATTTACCACTTCTTCTTATACCTAATTTTTTCTTTTAGCTATACCATTTTGTTGTAGGGAAAAAGGAGCAGTTGTTTGATGAATTATACCAGTAGACTCTAAGAAACTAGGATTATAGAACTCTACCCCTCTATCACTCCTAAGGCCTTTGATAAAAGATTCATGTTGGAGTTCTACTTTTGGATTAAATATCTTAAATTTTTTCCAAGACTTCATCCTTTGAATGCATTAAATATACATAACAATATCTTGTACAATCATCTATAAAAGTCATAAAGTATCTTTTACCACCTATGGTAGGCTATCCATGCAAATCACAAACATTTGAATGAATTAAATCTAATATTTTAGAACTTTTTTCAACTCTTTTAAAAGGGAGTCTAGTTATCTTAGTTAACATACAAGTTGTACATTCATTAGAAATTCTATTTATTTTAGGAATCAAACATGAATTCATCATATCATCTATTTTTCTAAAATTAACACGTCCTAAATGAATATGCCATAAATCACAGGACTCAACAATATAAACAGAAATAGACTTATTATTATTAATCACATTGAGTTTGAACATATTATCATAAAGGTATCCCTTTCCTACAAACATTCTCCTTTTTGAGAGGATAAACTTGTCTCCCTCAAATACAAACTTAAACCCATATTTATTAAGTAATGGTGCAGAAACTAAATTCTTTCTAACATCAGGTACATAGTATACATCAGTAAGAGTTAATATTTTTCCCGAAGTGAATTTTAGTTTCACCGTCGCTTTGCCTTTGACTTCGATGGTTAAAGCATTTCCCATAAATAGAATAGTTCTATCTTCTTCCTTGACTGTCTTGAAGAGATCTTTGTTCTTACACACATGGTGGGTTGCACCAGAGTCTATCCACTATGATCCAACATCTTCAATCATGTTGATTTCGGAAATGACCGCAACAAGGTTGTCTTTTGTTGCTCTAGATTCCATCTCTTTGTTTTTCTTCTTCAGAAACCTACATTCATTTTTGTAGTGTCTTGGATTGCCACAATGGTAACGATTTCCTTTTCTCTTTCTTTGTTTGTTACTATTTCCATTGTTGTTCTCATGAGATTTTCCAAAATTTCGCTTTCTTTTCTTAAAAGACTTGTCTGATGTTCCTTCCTCCATTACACGCACTTTTCTTGAACAAATAATTCCTTAGTATCATCTTATTTACGATACTCTTCTTCTAAATGAAGATAATTGCCCAATTGCTCAAGAAAAATATAATCTTTACGATGTCTTAAACTTTTTTTAAAGTCTTTCCATGAAGGAAGAAGTTTGTCAATGATTGAGGAGGCAATAATGTTTTCATCCATATGCATATTGTGTTGTTTGTAGTTATTCAGAATAAGTTCAATTTCATGCATTTGTTCCATGACAGGTCTACTATCAATCATTTTATAATTATTAAAATGACTAACAAGAAATTTCTTACTTGTTGCTTCCTGCATTATGTATCTTGCTTCAAGTTTTTCCTAAAGTTCCTTGGTAGATCTAGAATTCTAATACATATCGAACAATGTGTCACTCATCCCATTTAGAAGTGTCCCTTGCAAATGTAGTCATCATCATTATCCCACTTGTTTTTCTCACGGGTTTCATGAACAATGGTCTCCTCTTCCTTATTTGGTGGTCTTAGAGTGTTCAGGACACACACCACCTTCAAAGTAGTAAGAAGGAAGTGCATTTTCTTTTGCCAACAAACGAAGTTTCTTCCATCAAATCTCTCAAGTTTGACAAAATCAGAAGTCATCTTTTTCAAAGTTGCAGCCATTGTTGTTAGAATGAAATTGAACCTAAAGATTGTTGGTGCAACTGGTGGTGATGGTTTTGCAACAAATAAGAGGAAAGGCACAAATCTCTAAGGCGTATGAAAACACTAACCTTTAGATTCAATTCGCCCCCACCAATTTTTATAGAAATTGGATACAATAGGATGTCTTGGCAAATCCCCTTAAGACACAATGAAGTTCTTTGATATGGTTTGCACACCCACGTCAAGCATATCGTCAATGATAGTCTACAGAATAATATTTTTCTTAATTCTCTCAACACATAAGGGAAGAAATGAAATGATTTGAATGCAAAGAATCTGGTAAATTATGTGTTTTTGTTGTGTTTCTCTACATGTAGATTGGTTTTATTTATAAATCATCTCAAGTCTTTTAGTGAAGAAATTTAACGTCTCAAAAAGGCATATCTTATAACTCTTGGCGAAAAGTCACATCTCATGACTCTTGATAAAGAGTCACATCTAATTACACTTACACCTTTGCATGAATAGAAACATAATTTCATAAAAGGATACAACATTTCATTCATTTTGAAAATCTCTCACACGATCCTTTCTCATTTATCTCCTTTTCATTCCTATATTTATATATATAAATAAAACGCTTATGATACAACGTGTGTTTGGCACGAAATATTATTTGCCATCTCAACATGAACATCTTATCTTGAGCATATACCGCGGTACCACAGACAGATAGAGTTGGGAAAAGTCAAAATTTTGCAAATACTTTAGGATTGGCATTATCCTAAGTATGAATTGAATTCTTTTTGTTAAAGAATCTCAGCTTCTGTTTTCCCTAATCCGTGATATTACTGCATACTCATACTGTTAATTGTAACAAAAAAAAAATAAAAATGCGGTAAATTGTGTGTTATATATCCAATTGATTTGATTTTGTAATAACTAAGCATAATGAGGTATTATCAACTTTTTTTTTTTTGATTGATGAGGTATTATCAACTTTCATTCAATATATATCATGTTCGTATATTGGTTAACGAGTATTATAAGAAAACTAATTAAAGTATTTTTTTTACAAAAATCACAGCAAAAATACGTTGATAATATTAAATATTACACTTTCTCATAAAATAAAAATCACAGTATTTTTTCTTTTATCTTTGATTACTCTTAACAATTCTCCTATAATAAGTAAAAGGTGACCAACTAACTCACCATCCAATTAAATGTAATACACGTCGGATGAGGAGCATGCTTCATCCAATTAATTTGGTTATCACCCAAAAAATAAAAAATAAAAATGAAGATAAACACTTCTTCAATTATGTAACACAATAATAAGAAAAAGAAAGTACAATAATAAATTAATGATACCTAGTTGTGTTAAATACTCGACATGCTTCATCCAATTAATTTGGTTATCACCCAAAAAAATAAAAATGAAAATGAAGATAAATTTTCTTTAACACAATAATAAGAAAAAGAAAGTACAATAATAAATTAAGGATATGTAGTTGCGTTAAATATTAAAAAAAAAAAGTTTTACTACATATAATAGTGCTATCCAATTTAAGAAGAATTGCCTCATGTTAGAATAGCTCTACTCCATTCCCAGAAAATTTAAAGTACATGCATGCAAAGCAATTAAAGAAGGCATGTGTTTTTGTAACGTGCAATAGGTGAAGGTTGAATGTAGTTTTAATTTGTAGTTTGGCCAAGAAAAATAGAAGAAAAGAATTTGAAAAAGGTATAATTTAAAAGCGACAGATAAAGAAAAGATTCAGAAGCATCTTATAATGGATACGAATCTGTAAGTGATGACACCTTGCACGAAGCCATTGTTATTGTTAGTGTCGCTTTTGTGTGTCCCTCGTTCCTATTAATAACCACCAATCCAACGGTCACTCCCCCCTTTCTCTATTTTAAGCTTGTGTTTTAATGCAAGCATTCCCTCTCTCTCATAATCAAAGACAGATATAGAGAAGAGAGAGAGGGAAAAAAACGAAAGAGTGGTGGTGTTGTGTTTAATTTTGTCGTGTGGTGCAAAGGGTGTAGAGATAGAAATAGGCTTAACTCAAACAATGAAATAAAACCTCCCCGCATGTGTTTGTGTTGTAAGAAATAGAGAGAGTTTCAAAGAAACAAAGAAAACTGCAAACAACAGAAAAAGAAGGGTCACCATAATGCCTTCCTTAGACTCTCTCGATTTCTTCCTCCTCCGTCTCAGCACTGACTTCTCCTCTCTTTTCGCAATTTTTTTTCAGGCGCAGGTTTTCCTTTTGCTTTACTTGCTGTTTTTCTTACCAACTCTCTCTATTTTATGTATTGCATGCTTCAATCTTTGTTTGTTGTTTGGTATATCATTTCCTATCATATGATCAGTTGTGTGTGCTTATTTTTCTGTGTTGGAAATAGTAAAGAAATTCTAGGAAGACTATGAAATGAAAACTGAAACTCATTTTGTCATCCATACTAACAACCTTTAAATACAAGAAATTTAGGAGAGCTTTGTCGCATATAGTGGTCTTACCTAACTCAACCAAGATTGTTTCGAGAATACCTGTAGTCTCTTACCAAAATGAAAATACAAGAATTTCATAGCTAACTCTCATAATTCCTACAATTAAAACTTGTTAGTTATAACCTTCATAATAGTAGGAATTCTACATGAACTCTAATAACAGGTATTGAGGCATATTCTCAACATTTTGGTTTTGGAGATGCAATGTGGACTTTTGCTCTTAATTATCTATTTGCCAATTGGTGTTATGGTTGAATATGGTTACAATAAGCAATTATTATGTTTTTTTTGGACAATTTGTAAGAGTGGGAAGTTCAGTTTGGGGCCATTGTAATGTAAAGTGCATGAGTTTTTGTAGGTTTCTTCAGGGTTTTCTATTGACATTGCTTGAGAAAAAATGCCGGATTCCTGGTGCTAGGTTTAACTGTGAAATCTCTGCATTCTCCAAAGGATTTTATTTTATTTTTAAAATTCTCCATTTACTATAATTTGGGCATCAGCTTGCTGGTTTGCTTCTTATTTCACATCCATGATTTCCCATAGTTGAGATATCTGTATAGATTTGAATCCACGTGACATGAGGAATATGCAGTAATTCAAGCAACATTATAGAGATTGACATGAATCTCCACTAGGAGAGATGCCCACATTTAGTGTCTGACTGTGCCTTGAACAAGATTGCTTCTGAAGGAAGATACTTGTCGGAAATCAAAAGGAAAATTACAGAGATTGATAATTCCACTTGTTTTAAAAAGGAGTGGTTGAAATACATTTTAATGCTGTAGCTTATGGCAATATGTCTAGTAAAATGGCTTGGTTATTCTGGTTGAGGTATGAAGTTAAAGAGTGAAGACTAGCTTCCATGAGATTGTCATTTTTTTTGGCTATCAAACATATTGGTTAGGTGGCTTCACTTTATAAGCAGCAACCAAATAATAAGCCAATGCTGTACTTTTCGTTAGTTTGCATTGTTGTCCCAGTCGATACTGATTGAAGGGTGTATAATTCATGCATTTGAGTTTCTGAATATGTTAAAAAATAAGATTATTCAGTACAGTGTCCAGTTATAGCATGATTGTGGAAAGGACTTTCCCCATGTTGCTGTTAGTTCATGTAATATAAAATGTCTTAATGGACTATCAAAAATCGAATTTTCAATAAAAACATTTAGAGAAAGGTCTTTTGCAATGGTTTATCTCAAAGTTTTGTTTTATCTTCCTTTTCTCCTTTTCATTGGACTATCTTCCATTGATGCCTTGCCTTTTGATTGTATCATTGCAAGATAATTATTGTGTATTTTTCCTTCATATATTGTCTTATAGTTTGTATTACTCCCATTGTTTCTTTAGAGAAAGTCTATGCTACTGTGTCATACAAACCTGATTTGAGGTTTCAATATGCAGGGATGTGTAATTTGCTTACTCCTTGCTTTTGGGTGGGCATGTGCTGCATATGTCAGGTACTCATTACTGTCAAGCAGAGTTAGGAAACTCATTTATCATTGTGTCAACAAGAAATTTAGAGCACTTTGTTTTTGCATTACAGGAACCGAGAAATAAATCGAATAAAGAAGAGTATGCGGAATGGCAATAATTTTGCATTCCTTTGTCAAGATATTAATGAACTTGAGCACTCCAATCAGGCTGATCTTCCAAGAGTAACAACAATAATGCCCCTAAAAGGATTTGGAGAACACAATCTCCATAATTGGAAGACTCAGGTATAGGACACATACCACGGCAACTTCTTGACATAATGAAGTATTTTTTCTTAATAATCATTTTTCAGGTTTGAGCTTCTCCTTTTAAAAGGAAATGTTTGATTATTATGATTCTGTTCTTTTACAACTGCAGTTAACATCGCTCTATGGTGGCCCTCAAGAATTTCTTTTAGTGGTTGAAAGTACAGAGGATCCTGCCTACCCAGCCGTTTCAAGACTAATATCAGAATTACAGGTACAAGTGAAACTCATATTAAGACTTGATTCTATCGTTTTGATGCCTTTGCATCACTCTATTGCAGAAAAGTTTTGGGCCTTTTCTGACAAAATTATATTTTTTGCATGTTACTTAGATGTCTGTTTAATGCATGCAGGATTCTGTTGATGCTAGGATTGTAGTAGCTGGTTTGTCAACAACCTGTAGTCAAAAAATTCACAATCAATTGGTAATGGGTTTTTCTTATATTTTGTCCTAGTATTTTCAAATGCAAAGTAGGGCCATGCTATATTTGAAACTTCTTTTCATCCTTAAATTTAACTGTAAATCCATATATGAAAATGCTGATGCATCGTAGTTGTTTCACTGACTAGTTGTTGAAAAGTATATAATCTGTATAACACTTGCTAGGCAAATACATCTATGAAGGACCAGCATTTACTTATTGATATGGAATGTTAGGGCAATTTCATTCTAGTTGATATGTTAGGCTTAGGCTGTCCTTGCTTGATGCATTTTACCAATTACACTAGTATTACATAGTATTGGCACCTGGGCAGGTTGGAGTGGAGAAAATGCATAAAGACAGCAAGTATGTATTGTTTTTAGATGATGATGTTAGGCTACATCCTGGATCGATTGGAGCACTCGTTCGTGAAATGGAAAAGAACCCAGCGGTATAGCTCAAAAGAAATTGTTTCTTGTGGTTCTTTTCTTTAGTGTTTAATTAAAATATTTACGTATCACTTGTCTAAAACGATTTGGTTACACTGTACAACTGTTTTGATGCTTAACAGATATTTATTCAAACTGGATACCCTCTTGATTTGCCATCTGGAAGTCTAGGGAGTTACTGCATCTATGAATACCATATGGTACACAACTATCTTTGGATTTATATCTCTAATCTCTGTGGCAAATGTCTGTGTATAAGATTGTGTTTTCTTCATTTTTCCATTTATGTCAAACTTTTTGGTAACTGAATCACCATAAATGAAGCTTAGCTAATTGAATTTTGACTTTGGACTCTGAATTTGTTAGATATCTCATCTGTTTGCTTGGAGTTAGCTGTTATGCTTGGAAATTTGTAATTGTTAGCAATGGATCTAATGACTTCTATTAGGGCTGTTGGTAATACATCAGTATTCTAATTGTACTTAACTCATTTGTTCCCATTTTTATTTTGTTCTACAGCCTTGTTCAATGGGTTTTGCCACTGGTGGACAAACATTCTTTTTGTGGGGAGGGTGCATGATGGCAAGTAGCTTCTACCTTTATTTTCATTAGTGCATAAAAATACGTGAAGTCCAATTGTTTAGTTTTTCTCCAGATGCGTGCTGAGGACTTTAGGCAAGATAATTGTGGTGTAGTCTCGGGACTTCGAGATGGTGGATATTCTGATGATATGACCCTTGCAGCCATAGCTGGTATATCATTGATACTCATACCAATCTTTTAAATTTACACTTTGAGAATCAATGATGCAACAGCTTTATCAGCATTTCTCATTGAAAAATTATGATTATTGATCCATAACTAAGGAGCTGGTTTTTTAATAGTAAGATATTATTGACTGTCTGAAGAGCATTTTTCTTGCCCTTGTTTCACACTTTTTTTTTTCAGTAAACTAAGTAGTCAAGAAACTGGTCATATTTTGTCTTTGAAGCAACCCTTTGAATTCAAAATTCTATTGTGATGTTTGTGATCCTTTTTCAAACGGATGTGCAATAACCTTCCATCACTCAACTGGCGTAGAATCAGTCTTCTCGCAAAATATATTCAGTGTTTTCTTGGTCATTCATTTCTGTTTATTATGTTGTTCATTGCCATGATACTGTCACTTTCAGGGGCTCACAAAAAGCTCATTACTTCTCCTCCGGTTGCTGTCTTTCCTCACCCCCTTGCAAGTGATCTTAATTTGGGAAGGTTTGTGATTATTGCTCACCTGAAATTGAAGTTTCACCATTATTCTGTGTTAATTATTCAAACATGTGCAGGTACTGGAATTATTTGAGGAAACAAACATTTGTTTTGGAGTCATATGTAACCAAAGTTAACCAAGTAATGAACCGTGCATTGTTTGCTGTTCACTGTTATTTGTCATGGGGATTTGTAGCACCATACTGTATGGCAATGATTCATGTTGCGGCAGCACTAAGATGTCACGTTAAGGGGCACTCACTTGAAGAAATGACCAACACTTCTGGTGGTGAGAACACTACTTTTCCTTTGTAGGTAGGTTGTTAGTGTTGATTCAGGCGTAAACAATTGGCAGGATGCTGGCACAGAATGAGGGATACCGTTCAATTTATTTGAAGTGTTAGGAAACTCTTGTGATGGGTCTCTTACGTTTTAATGCAGGAATAGCATGCACTTGCATAGAATTTATAATCACACTTATATAGGTGCTTCATTTAAGTTTATTTATGCTATCATTTTCTTACCTTATCTCCCCTTTGGGGTATTAAATCAAGAGAGAAAGAAATCAGGTAAGGACTATGGTAGTTTACTATCTGGTGTTGTGGATTATTTTGTTCTAATAACCCAACAAGAACATACTCTTCCCCATTGTTATAAGTTGTATTTCCCCTACTGAGATTTACATATGTATTCATGTCATGATTCATGAAGAATAGACAGCTTGTGAAAAGGAAAAGAAAAATGGAAGAAACTCATTTTTTAGATGAACTATCCCTTTAAGCTTTAAGGTTTGCCTTTTCTCAGGGTTAACAATGGTGTGGCTCCTAGCCACATGCACTCTTGTTGCGCTTTTCTCAATGTGGAACTTGACAAGGATAGAAGTTCTACTTTGCAATATATTGTCCCCAGAGGCACCTCCACTTTCTTTGGCTTCTTATAATTGGTGTAAAGTAAGTATTTCTCCAAGTTCTTAATCCAAAAACAAGTGTTTCACCAAGCTTGCTTTATATGTGGATGGATTGAGTGATGTTATCCTAGACGTCTTAAACATTTCAACATGGTATTGTAATGAAATAAAAGGATGCAAGAATTTGTGGGAAAAAAAACTATAATATGTGAATATTTGAATTAATACGATGCCAAGGGATGTGAAATACTAGTTGGTAAGGTAAGATTTGATTTATTATTATTATTATCATTTTATTTTCTTTTGAGCAGGTATTCATTGCAATGCTGGTGGATAACTTTTTATACCCTATATCTGCAATTCGTTCTCATTTTTCTCAATCTATCAATTGGTCTGGCATTATATATTATCTGAAAGATGGAAAAATCAGCAAGGTAAATTGGTCAAGGTTTTATGTCAACTTCAGCTTGACTTTACAAATTGACGCTAGAAGTTGTAATCACTATTCCAACCTTTCCATTCCAAATGTGCATATATAGCAATTAGGAGGGAAGGTTGGAACCATGGATTCCTTTTTCTCAACCAAATTTTTTTGTTTATTGCATATTCTTCAGATAGAAAGAACACCAAGAAGACAAGATGTGGCTCCAGTTTTCACGGACTTGGGAGGAAAACATTTGTATGGAAAGAAAGGGTTGCCTACAAAGGGCTCATTCCTCAGTTCTTTGTCCAAAAGTTTGTTACGATGGCGTCAACAAAAGAGAACTGACTAACCAGGAAATTGTTTCATTCAGCATACAAAGTTCCTTTCTATTTTGTCTTGTGTCTCTGCCCCAAATTTTGAGGCACAATGGCTCCTTTGGTAGCAAGGGTGTTGGTAGATCAATTGGTCTTATTGATTGTTTAGTGATTCATAATTGATTGATTGATTCTTTTTTGTGGCAGAATCCTTGTTCCATATACATGTATTTTTTTAATTACCCATTCAATCCCATATGATTTTCAGCCACCCTCTTGGAGCTGATTTTGTAATTGTAACAATTCATTTTGTAATTTATGAACAACAACCAAGAATTGCTAAACGCGTATACAGTTTAGCGATTCACATTCGATTTTTTAATTCCATTTCTCCATCACACAATATATTATTGTAGCTTTTCCCTAAACAATACTCGTTTTTTAAGATTTGGGCAGATCCAAATGATGACCCAGGCATTCTTAAAATTAGAGTATGTATTGGTATTTATTTCCAGAATTGTCATCTTAGTATATCAAATAATATTTTTTATATAATACGAAATTTATCAATTATATCAATAAATTATGGATAAAGCAAATCAGCCAAAAGGGAATTGCTAGAGACAAGAAGCTAAGATAATAATGGTGGTTGGAAGATGAAATGAGGAGAGCCTCATTGTTTTACTCTTTCTAAGCACACCACAGGAGAGCACAAATGATTTCATGCACAATTATATCAAAATCATGCGCAGGATTAATTCGAACAGTAACACCTGAATTACTGTCTAATGAAGATAAAAGATCAGACAAGGAATGAAAAATTGGGGAGTTAACAAGCAGTAGAATGTTGAAATTCTCAAATCATACATCTCTAGAAAGTTACAATCCAGGAGCTACTGACTTAGCTATTGCTCCAAGTCTCCAATGTAGAACTCTTCAATCATGTCAAAGACTCGAGTTGCATGCTGTGGTCTGCAAGGCAAATGCAAAAAGTGACAGATGAGGTAGAGGAAAAGAAGACAGAGAAGAAAGGTTTATGGACTTTACGACAAACAAGTACGGAGAATCAAATAAAAATAGAGACATGATCAAGTAGGGTATTGAGCTTTGTCAAAAAGGAGTTTCTCGATTCTCACTATTGCCTAGTTCTAAAACTTACATATGATTAAGTTATGTACCATATTGCATCTCTGTCTTAGGAAAAACAACCTAAATTGTTTGATAGGGAATCCAACTGATAGCAGCAAACTAACCACAAAATGTCAGAAGCCTTTTACGAGCTAGGCTGGTAGAGCATGTGAAAGATCAAATCATGTGAAGTACTTATTTTGGATGAGGAGGAAGGGGTTACTATTGAATTTGATATATACTTTGAAGGAGGAACTATGACGCTCAAAGGATGCTTCGTTTGTAGTTGTAATCATATAGGATGGTATAATTAATTTATTATCAAGTGAAAATCAATATCTTATGTATCGCTAGATAACCTTCATTAGAGTCTATGAAGATCATCGTAATATATTGGTATAACAAGACAATGTGATGAATTATGAAGGAAAAGCTATAAAGTATTCAATACTGAATACACATTGTTAGATATAAAACAATTAATGTTCTTTCACCCAAGTAACAGCTTAAGCTTTTAGGATAGTTGGTTCATGACATACATAATAATAATCTAACTCTTCTAGTTTATACAAAAGCATTTGTGGCAATATTGGAAACCCTATGCTTCTCACGTTTCCTTCTAGTTACCCCCAAACCCTTATTCATATCTAGAGAGGAGGGTAACATCAGCAGCTCATGAGAAAAATAATCATGGAACTTCAACTCAAACCTTTGTTGGCCAAGTCCACGTAGGTAATCTATGAGAACAGTGGGAACATGTATATTCCAGACCATACAAAGCAAGAATTATTTTATTGGGAAATTTGAGGTAAAAAATATCAAGAAAACGAATATATAATAGAGGTAAATTCAGAAAAACATCTTCATTAGACATATTATGGTGTCAGAAAAACATCTTACAGATAAACAATGCATGAAAAGGAATGGATACATACCCAAAAAACCCTTCAGTTGAATCATCTCCAGCATGTGCTAGAATGGCATCACCACCCGGATGTTCTTCCACATAAGAGGTAACATCATATACCTATGGAGGGATGAAACCCCAAGAAATGTAAACTATGATTCTGTTACAGTGGTAAAAATGCCAAATCATAACATTACCAACTAATGTAGTTAAGCCGCAAGGATTGGGCTAGTGATGAGTGGTTTGGATACTTTGTATGGGGTTATAGGTTCAAACCTCAATGACACTACTGTACCAAAAACAAATAATGTAGCATATATAGGATTGAATTGTGAACCGAAGATTTGATATGGAAATATTATTTGGTTTTACACCAAAGGAATAGCACATTCGTAAGGTGCTTAATAGGAAACACCAATAAAAAGCTCCTACCTTGTTCTTGATGATTATCCAACAATCTGTTCTCTTGTTATGCAATGAAACTTCCGTTTTACTGTAGGATTTTGATGCCTACAAGCAAAATACAGTATATAATGCATTATGACACTTGAATAAAAATTTATCATGCAACTAAAGAACACACAATTTTATGTTTGAATCACCCTTCCCAATGTAAAATTACTTTTGGGAATAAGTAACACCCGTCACCCACCATATTTTGTTCACTAGTTATTATAAGCTCCAACCATAGATACATCATACATTTACTTCCAGCCCAATCAAATTAGTCAACCATGACCAATGTTTAACATGTAGCTCAAGGTAAGTACATTTCCATCTTACCAATCTAAGTGCAGGCTCCTAGAATATGACAAAATAGAATGTTAGTTTTCTTTCTAAATGCTAAATGAGTCCTATCTTTCATTAAGCAAAGTGTAAGCTTAATAGATGGTGGTTCCACTCAAAAAGCAAGGTTCTGAAGAATAGCCGCCACAAAGTCAATTCCCCTTTTATGGGCCTCCCTGAATTTCAAAATTAGAATCCCCAAAAAGTGGTAAAACTCTGATCCTTACTCACAGAATCATACTGATAAAAAGCTGATATAAAGGCCTCCTAAATGTCAAGCCTTTGCATCTAGATTGTGCCCAACTCAAAGAAGAAAGAAGTCTTCCACAAAAAGATAAAGCCATATCATTAAGGAGGAATGCAAGCAACATTCTCATTGACACACTCTTTTCAACACTCTTATTGTTGGGTGAAATCCTGTGTAGGACCCACAACAAGCCTGGCCACCTTCGATTAGTTGAAAAGAGAATTTTAACTTTTAACGAATATTTTGCGAGCATTCTTCATCATTAACACAAGTTTTCCTTCCTTTGGGGTATGAGCATTGAGCAAAACACTCAAATGACACCAAATCCTAAGAAACCCACCTCACCAATTGCTCAAACAACTAAAACCAATACATTATAATACTTATTTATTCTTAGATACCACTCATAATGGTTCTATTGTATCACCTATGTAATATCATCAGAATTCACAGCAAAAAAGCACTAAGCTACAATAAATACCTTATCATTGCTTAAGCTGGCTTGAGCTTTTCCCTTATGCCCTGAGAAAGATGCAAAGACCTAACGTAAATGCACACAGTACATTATGCATACCCAAATTTTAAAAACATAGCATGGCATAGATCACATCAAAATGAACAGAACCAGATTTGCGGGGTCGTGGGTTGAAAAGAAGAACAGCGAAGAAAAGACCCAGAACCAATGCGAGTGCAACTACCAATAACATAATGCGAAGTCGGAAACTTTGGCGCTTAATCCAAACTGAAACGGTGAAAACAAGAAAAGGGTATGCGTTAATGAAAGCATGTTGAGGAGTATTCGTATTCATAAATAGTTGCAAGCGCTTTTGGAGAAAGAAAGAGAGAGAGAAGAGAATCATATTACAATCTGAACTCACCAATGAGAAGTTAGAAGCATCCAACAGGAACAACGTAGGCAAATGTTTGATGTCGCCACTTGCCAATGATGAATGAGCTGCGAGTGAAGAGTGAAGACAATAACGGAACACATTTCCACAAGCGCACACAGAAAGAGCAAGCGAGAGAGAGAGAAATGTCAGTGTTGGGTCATATGTACAGGCCTGAAGTAGATTTGGGCACAAATCGGCCTGAGCTGGCTGGATTGGGCTGCAATTATTGTCTTCTTTCTACGGCCCAAAGTATGCTCGGCAAGGCGGACCGACTTTACAATAAAATCAGAGCCTTAAATTACTAAACACTTGTAGACATATTATACATTACTCCTTTCCTTTATTTTTAATTATCATTAAAAAAAAAATATTTATGTGTTTACTAAAATCTAAGATGATATTAATTATTATTTTTAAATTATGTTCTTATCTTGGAGAAAGAAAGAGACTTAGATATGATTTTTATTAACTTCGAAAAAACTTATGATTGAGTACCAAGAAAAATATTGTTAAAGACTTTGAAAAAAAATGGTTTATGTGACTTATATTTACACTATTTAAGACATGTATGATGGAGTAACTACTAGTGTGAAAACTCTAAGAGGCAAGACTAAAGACTTTCTTATAAGGATAAGATTACATCAAAGTTCAGCCTTAAGTCTTTACTTGTTTAATCTAATCATAAATGTGCTTACCATGGACATGCAAAAGACCATCTCTTATTGCTTGCTTGTTACGAATAATATGGTTCTGATTGAGAAATTAAGGGAAATAGTTAATTTTCAACTTGAACTTTGGAAATAAAGGGGTTTCACTTAAGAGTAAGATAAAGTATAAGCATTGAAACTTTAGCAAGAGACAAGAGGAATGTGTCTTGGAAGTAAAAGTCAGAGAATGTCATAACACAAGTTTTTAGGTTTAAATATTTGAAACCAATACTACAAAATGATGGAAAAATTAATCAGGATAGGATACAAGTAGGATGACTAAAATGAAGAAAGACAATGTGAGTTATTTGTGATTGCCAAATACCTACTAACTCAAAGGCAAGTTTTATTGTACTACTTTATGTTTGACTATACTCTATGGTGGTAAATGTTGGACTTTAAAGGAACAATAAGAAAAAAAGATGGAAGTGACAGAAATGAGAATATTAAGATGGATATGTAATTACATGAGAAAAAACAAGATATGAAATGATTGTATACGAGAAGAGATTGATGTAGTACTGATTGAGGAAAATATGATAGAAAATCGGTTAAGATGATTTGGACACGTACAAAAAAGGTCTCAGGAGGCACTAGTGAAAAGAGTAGAATACATGGTTTTTTAGTTCTGTGAAGAGGAGGAGATGTAGACCAAAAAGGACTTTGAAAGAAGTTGTCAAGAGGGATTTCATAGTAAATAACATCTCTAAAATTTTGGTCTTTGACCGAGTCAAATGACGTCGTGTGATCCATATAGTTGACCTCACCTATTGGAATAAGGCTTTGTTGTTGTAATTACGTCCTTATCTTGAAAAGAGATAATATTAATAACTAATTTTCTCATCAACAAAGAAGTAATTATGAAAAGATAAGATAAATAAAGGTTTATATATGTTTTTGTCCTTGCAAATATAGTAGCTTTGTTTGTAGTTCCTATATATATATATATATATTGAGATTTTGTTCCCTACAATATTTATTGTTATTTATTTTGGTCCCTACTATAACAGTAAGACTGAAAACATGAATCACTATATTTTACATGGAGAATTGAATGTAAACAGAAAAACTAAAAACAAAAAGTGTTACATTTGTAGAGATTAAAAACAAAATTGCTATATTTTATAGTGTCATAAAAACAAAATTACTGTATTTTACATGGATGTAAAACGTATTCTAAGTCTAATTCATATTCTAAGACAAATTCATGATGGGACTAAACAAGTTGATTGAAGACAATTTGTAGCAAAAAACAGATTAAAATTGAATCCATGGTTAGATTTTTTTTCTTTTTTAATTTTTTAATTTTCTCTTTTCTCCTTTTCCTGTTTTGCCCTTTGAGGTTTTTCTTCCTCTTCTCGTCCTCTCCACCGCCAACCCCCTTCTCCACTACTAACCCCATCTCTGACGAAGTCATCACCCATCATCCCCCATGTCACCATCGCCATCCCAGAGCACTGCAAACTCTCTACCGATCTACAATCATCAACATCCTCCTCCTCCTCTTCTCTAAAACACAGCATTTGTTCTCCCAACAAAAAAAAAAAAGGAAAATCATCATGGTTTTGTTTCCTCTCCATGTTAAGTGCAATCAAACCCAACATAATATTGTTCAGACTTTGGAGTAGAGCAATATTATTAATTGAAAAAATATATATTAATTAATCGTATTAGATGCTCTTCATCACGTGCTCATGTCTAACTGATGGCGCTTGGTGGGAGGTCGAGTCCATGAGTTTGAAGCCACCGGCGAGGGGTGCCGGCAAATATACCTAAAATGAAACTTTTTTACATGGAGTTAAACGATATTAGTAAAAAAATAAACAATTAAACAAAATTGTTATATTTAGTCAAAAAAAGTCTGTTTTACGGATGTAAAGTCTTCAACTAAGCTATGGGGATAAAACAGTAATATCAAACATTATACGGATTAAAAATCAAATTTTATATAAGTTCTGAAATAAAAATTGTTAGTTTGCAGGAATCTCGAATATATTAAGCCATAAATAAATTAAGGATATTTTAAAACTTTAAAAAGAATTATAACATTAATTGAGTTTATTAGTCTATGTTTGAAAAACCTTAAATAACATATAAAAACGAAGAAATATCTTTTTAGTTACAAGGTTCATGTAGGATAAGTATGTTTAGTTTTGCTAGTGTGTATTTGGGTGAGCGTTGATAAAATTGATTTTGAATGAAATTGATTTTATAAAATTGATTTTGCTTAAAATTGGTTTTGAAGTGATGTGATTTATGTTTGGATGTTTTTACTCTAAAAAATTCAGTATAATTTTTTGATCTAATGCAAAAGCTACCTAAAGTTGCTTCAACTTAAAATCAATTTTGGAGTCAAAATTAATTTTCCAACGTGGCCAAACATGTAAATATTTATCTAAAATCATGTTAACTGGTACTTCAATGTGATTTTAGAGGATCAAACGTGAAACCAAACATGCACTTAGTTATACAATCATATTGTAATATTGTGTTTCCAATGAATAAAAAAATATTGTAATATTATGGATTCAAATTTTACAAATAACGTATTTGAATTTATTAATTTTAAAAATTTCTTTTACAGTTTCTCAGTTTTTTTTAAAATAAATCATTTCTTTAAAATAAAAATAAGTAAATAAAAGTTCACTTTGTACTCAATTATTTTTTGTTCATCTCTCCAATTCACTTAGGTTTTGAAATATACCCAAGAGTCAAATTTAAGACTACTAGTTAAGTTAAAACAACTTCATACCAATTAGCCAACGCGCTCTATAGTTTCTTTTGGAATGTTAAAAGAATATATTATATAGAAAACCCTAGGTAGTTAGATTAAAAAGAAGTCCATAATTAACTTTGAAATCTTCCGGATTTGCGTAACAAAACACCTCCATTTGCTATATGTTTGAATTAACTTATTTTGAATTTTTTTTTTACTACTTGTTAAAACAAATTTTAAATATTATTATTTTTATAATTAAGTTATTCCAAAATATGCATTTAATTATTTCAAAAAATAATAAATACCAAAATGAATTGTTGCCTAGTTCAATTTCAATCTTATCTTTTGTTTTAGAATTTTTAATACAGTATAAAGGTTTGTATATTTTCCTACATTTGAAGTAAAGTATTCTTCAGATATGCACACAAAAGAAAGTTATTCGTCAGAAAAACAAAATTATATGCATTATGCAATAACGAAGTAAAGTAGAAAGAATAAAAAAAGAATTAGTACTTGAAATTGCCCAACTCTTCAGCTATACAAGGACGACTAAAACTGGGTAACATGCATAGGAAGGGTCCACTTCTGATCTTATATAATATGCATGCACACCATGCATAAGGAAAAAGGCCAAGCCATCCAGCCCAGTGAAAAATTTCAACACAAAATTTACTATTAAAATGGAATAAAAGAATATCAGGACCTTATAAAGGAAAGAATAATGCATGTTATAACATAAGTATCTCATGTCAGACTGGGAGGGCAAGTTGCGATGCTATTGCAGATTGTTCAACAAGCTTTCCATTTTTTTCTTACATATTCCATTTCCGCCTGAAGTCACATTATCTTAACAACATATTCCACATTATTCACCAGTCACAAGGAACAGAATAAAGCTACGAACATAAGGGTCTCACTAGTCACTAACAAGCATATCTTAAAGATAATGAATAAATAAAAAAGTTGAGTAAATTATATTGATACATAGTTTCTCGAGACTGCATACATTGTTTCATGCACTACCAGAAAAGAATTTTATATTTCAACCAATTAAAAATTATTTTAAACATAATTTTTAAAATAGCAAACTTACCTTACATAAGAATATTATTACATTCTAATCAAATTCTAATACTTTTCTTAAATAATTTTCTTTTTAATTCATTAGCCAGAGTACTTGTATGCATTCTTGTAAGAGTTTAATAACTATGGACTGTAGTATAAAAAATTTTACACTGTTAATCAATTAAAAATCACCATTAGTATGATTTTTAAGATATGATTATATGACAATGTTAAACTATTTTACACCGTCGATGCATAATCTATTTTCTCTTTCTTTAATCACAAAACCAAAAACTTTTCATGATAAATTGATCTCCGTTAACATCCCAAGCGGTCCCAAGAAAGAACAGGGCAAACAGAGCAAAAACAGAGATGGGTTGCAGTGGCTCCAAGACTCAGCCACCGTTGGAAAGCTCCATGCATGCAAGCGTTGCAGAGTTCCCAAAACCCAAAGCTCTCAAACAAGAAGTTGTGCTACAAATCCCAGGATGCAAAGTTCATCTGATGGACGAAGGAGAGGCCCTTGAACTGGCTCAAGGGCACTTCACGATCATGACAATCATGGACGAGAACGTGCCACTGGCAACCATCATAAAAGTTGGAAACAGTGTTCAGTGGCCCTTGACAAAGGATGAGCCAGTGGTGAAGGTGGATGGTCTTCACTACCTGTTCTCTCTGCCTGTGAAAGATGGTGGTGAGCCTCTTAGCTATGGGGTGACCTTTCCAGAACAGAGTTATGAGAGCATGGGGGTGCTGGATTCGTTTCTGAAGGAACACTCCTGCTTTTCTGGGTTGAAAAGGAGTAAGAAGAGTGATCTTGATTGGGAGGAGTTTGCTCCAGGGGTTGAAGATTACAATCATTTTCTGGCCAAGGCTATTGCAGGAGGGACTGGCCAGATTGTTAAGGGTATCTTCATGTGCAGTAATGCTTACACCAACCAGGTTTAGTTCCTCTGTTGAATAACAGCAACAGTTTACTGTCTTTTATTTTTCTTGCTTTCAACTAATTGAATCAAATTGATTTTGGAGCGAGTGAAGTGATTTATGTTTGAATGTTTTTATTTTAAAAGTAAGTTAGTTAGTAAAATTCACTAATTTTTTTTTTATTCAATGTAAGTGTGTGTTTGGATGAGTGTTTGTAAAATTGATTTTGAATGAAATTGATTGTATAAAATTGATTTTGGTTAAAATTGATTTTAAAGTGAAGTGATATATTTTTGGATGTTTTTATCTTGAAAACAAGTTTGATGTAAAACCTAGTATAAATTTGTTAAGTGCATGTTTGGTTTCATGTTTGATTCTTTAGAATCACGTTGAAGTACAAGTTAATGTGATTTTAGATAAACATTTGCATGTTTGTTTTCACGTTAGAAAATTGATTTTGGCTCTAGAATTGATTTTCGGTTGAAGCAACTTTAAGTAGTTTTTACGTTGGGTCAAAAAATTTATACTAAATTTGACTACTAACTTGTTTTTAGAATAAAAATATCCAAACATAAAACACATCACTTCAAAATCAATTTTAAGCAAATTAATTTTACAAAATCAATTTCATTCAAAATTAATTTTACCAACACTCACCTAAACACACACTAACTCAAAGCAAAAGCTATTTCTTATCACTTTTAGTCAAATCCAGGTTTGGAGGGAAAATCAATTTTACCTAACAATAACCAAACATTTGTAATTTTACTAAAATCATGTTTGATAGGAAACAAAATCAATTCTGATACTTTTCACTGTCATACACTAAAGTTGTTTAAACTTAAAAACAATTTTGGATTTGAATCAATTCATCAACATGGAACTAAATAGGTGACTGTTTACCTCAAATCACATTAACTGATATTTTAATGTGGTTTTAAATAATCTAACGTGAATCCAAACATGCACTTAAGTTTTAACGTTTACTTCTTGTGAGAGCTATTCTTGGTGATGTTTTATGACCTGATAGTCGTGTGTTTAAATTCTTGAAACAGACTCTCCCGAACCCCACTAGATGGGAACTTATGCATGCACTAAGTTTCCCCTTTGACATTTACTTCTTAATTCTTATTATATGAATTCTTGTAATTTCTTGATGCTAGGAAAATTGAGTGAGATTGAAACATTGATAATGTTGTGTCAAGGTCAAATTGCAAGGTATGATACTTTTGAGTTGTGACCCACATAGGAAATATGAGATTCTCATGTGGGTTTATATGGGCTTGGGCTCTCTCTTCTCGATAGCTAGGTCTTGGAATATGGTGCCTCAAGGTTCATATTTATGGACCAAAAAAAGAAGAAGCATGAGATTCTCACTCAACAACTAGGCTTAGAGATGAGTTGTAACTAAAAAATAAACCTTTTGAGGTCTGAAATGTTTTGTTACTGAACGATTTGTTCATCTAACTAAAAGAAAAACCTTTGTTTATAATATAACACCCCTCCCTAGTGAAACAAAAAGGGGTATGCTTTGTTCTTTTTAGTTTTTCCCCTCGTCAAAAGATAACCAAGTCATTATGCTTTACACCATAAACTTGTGCTGAAAATCAGGTTCAAAAAGGAGGGGAAACGATCCTAAATAGTGCTGCAGAAAAGAAAAATGGTGGCGTGGTCAGAGAAAGTATGAACGACAGGACTGCTGATGCCACAAAGAATAGTGCGATGAACGAAAACCTCAAACGGTATTTAAAAATTCACTCTGTACACAACTACACATACCATAATACTCAGTGAACGTGTGATGTGAATGAGTGTATTCTACAAGTCATGAATTAATGTTAAGGATAAGAGTGTTGTCCATGAATTTTTCATCTCCATAGTCTTAAGAGGATATATACAATTACAATTTACAAACTAACTCGGATTATTTTTCATGTTTGCAATCTAGTGTGAGACAGCTGACAAATGTGACAGAAAAATTAACCAAATCTTTGCTTAATGGTGTTGGAATAATGAGTGGATCAGTGATGGCTCCTGTGCTTAAATCCCAACCGGGACAGACATTCCTAAAGATGCTCCCTGGAGAGGTGCTATTGGCTTCCCTTGATGCAGTCAGTAAGTAACGTTTCTCAAATAAACCAAAGTTTAAAATCTTATAAGGCTAGCATGGTCTTCATTATCAAATTATCTGACATTAAACAACCCATATACCAATCTTATTGTTGTTATCTTGGTTACTTAAATAAGTACCACCACCTAATCTCATTCTTTTAAACAAACATCATCAACTTGATTTCTGTGTTTGATGCCGCAGATAGAGTTTTTGAAGCAGCTGAAGCTGCTGAAAAACAAACCTTTTCTGCCACCTCCCAAGCTGCAACCAGAATGGTTTCTAACAGGTAAAAAATATTATTATTATATTGCTTTGAACAATAAGATACCAGAAATTTATAGTTGGACCACATTGACAATTTGTGTTAAATTGAACTCTACTTTGCCTGGACAACAGTTTTTACCTTTATGATTGACTCAACTACACTTTTAGTCCCTTAATTTTAATCGTAACATCGTTATTAGGTAATTTAAGTCCTCTTGTAAAATTAACTTAGCCACGCCATTTTTGGGTTGATGTAACATACTAACATTCTGCCACGTCAATTTAAGGTTTTAAATTGCAGCTGTGGTTAAAGTTTCATCGCAATAGTTGATATTATGAAAAATTACAAATAAATTTGGCTGCAATTGTTGTTGCAGAACTCCAAAAACCTTGATATTACGACCGTAATGGAAGTTACAGACCATTTTTAAAAACCCTGTGTTAATCTATATCAGCCAAATCAATAAAAATGACTGGCAAAATCACAAAATTTGTACTAAATGAACAAAATAGTATTTAAGTTAAAACGAAAATGCGTTGCATTTTTATCAATAGAGAAATGCTAGCAACATATTATCTAGCACTCTTTTTCAACACTCTGTTATTGGGTGAAATTTATGTGGGTTCTACTAAATATGTGGTCTCATCCCCATTTAATAAGTCTCATCCCCATATAACATTACCTGGCATTGATCCTTTGGCAATAGGTTTGGGGAAGAGGCAGGGGAGGCTACTGAGCATGTGTTTGCAACTGCAGGACATGCTATTAACACTGCTTGGAATGTCTCTAAGATACGGAAGGCCATCAATCCAGCCTCTTCAGCAAATGCTGCAGGAGCACTGAGAAATTCTGCCAAGAAAAGAAATGCTATATATTAAAATCCAATCATGTTGCTTTGTGTTTGACAAAGGTGAAGGCATAAAATTTTGCCTACATGTATTGCTCTATCTTTTTGGTTGTTATATTTAAGTATTGCCGTATTGAAGAGCCCTAAGCAGAACCAAACTATATGAAGTCTCTCTCTACATGAAAAAGCTCCAAATGTAAGTAATAGAGCAATTCCTATGCACATTATTTTGTGTGTAATATTTATATCACTTACGTCGATATAGTTTTAATATCAAGAGTAGTTTTTGGGTACGTATAGTGCATTATAAGTATTTAAATCAACAACTAATAATTTCCATGTACAAAGGCATTTTGTTGTTATCAAATAAACAAAATAGCGTAGAATCACCTCAATTTGGGATGTTAAATATAGATTATTCAATTTCTAATTTCGGCAAGTAGCTTAAACTTTGAGAAATGTCCTAATAACAACTTCAATTAATTTTTTTGAGTGCATGTATCTGTTCTTCAACCTTTATGCTTTCAGCAACTTCGGGTAAGATCTAGCTCTGAAAACATATTTGGTTTAAATAAACTTTTGACCCAGTTTTAATTATCCATTTGGGCCTTGCAGGCATTGTTACATTTTTACTCATTTCATTTGAATGTGGATACTGTTAAGATATGAACCCCTAATTTTTTTTTTCTATTTTGAGTTTTAGCTTCCATAATTTTCATTTATTAGAAAGTTAGTTTTTTTTTTAATGAATGAGTAATTCTTATAATATTTTTACTTATTAAGGTATTAGTACTGTGAAACCAAAATTTAAATAAACAAAGTGGAATTAATATCCAAAAATCTAGGGACTAAAACTTAAATAAAAATTATTGGAATCAAAATTTTATTTAAGCCAAATTAGTTTTCTTAACCTAGATCAAATAACCAATTCAACGGCTATCGAAAAAGTTTTTGGTTAAGTTGACAAGGTTGACATGTTTTCATTCTTAAAAATCTAACATTTAAAGATGATCACCAACTCCTATTAGTTTTAATCATAAAGATTTTGATTCCTCTTAAATAAGTTGTCGGATAAAAAAAAATCAATTATTACTAGAACTTTACCTCCTTAAATAAGTTCACTTAATTGATATAGTTGAACAATATGATTTTCAAATATTGATGGTTTTAGAAAAAGAAAAAAAAAAGTACTTGAGAATGGAACTCCAAAGCTTTTGTAGTTCGTCATGTTTAATATTCATTACCGAAAAGCTTATTGTCATCTATAGATATATTAAAACTGGTGCACTTTGCACTGTAGTGATTTGTCACATCAAATTACAGTGTAAAGTGCACTCCTGTGTGTGTGTGTGTGTATATATATATATATTTGGCTTAAATATATTTTTAGTTTTTCAAATTTAGCGTAAGTTTATTTTTGGTTACTCAAATTTAAAATTAATCTTTTTAGTCTTTCAACTTTGAAACAAAATCTATTTTAGTCTCTCAGGACCATCTCCAACTCATTGACAAAGGTAGATTGAGTTAGTTGTATAACATCAGTTGAGTTTGGTGACATATTTTTATTAACAGGGATATTAGTAGGTGAGTTTTGTGTGATAAATTCATTAATGTTATTTGAACAGAAGAATTAAAACATACTTTTTTCAAATTACAGGGACTAAAAAAATTAATTTTAAATTTGAGAGACCAAAACCAAACTTATCTTAAATTTAAAGGACTAAAAACATATTTAAGCATATTTTTTATCAGTTTTGTATATATTAAATACTATATATAATATTAAATTAATATAATAATAAATAGTTAAAACAATTATCTCTTAATATTATAATATTTAAAATATTAATGAAATTATCTCTTAATAATAATAAAATAATATTATAATAAAATTTAAAATATCATAAAAATATTTAACATAATAATAAAAATGTTGATATTAAAAATAGTAAAAATAATAATAAAAATATTTAAAATATATACAACTAATTTCATAATAATATTATTATAATGATATTTTCCAAATATAATTATTAAAAGGAAATAAACTAATAAAAAATTGCACATAATGATTAATTAATTAAAATTAAAACAATCTTAAACTTTAAATTACTAGAATAGAAAAATAATTATCTCTTAGTAATAGTAAAATAATATTATCATAAATATTTAAAATATAATAAACATATTTGAAATAATAATATAAATGTTGATTAATATTTATAATATAAAATATTATATATATATATATTATAATCTTAAAAAAATATAAAACAAATAAAAATAACACTAATAATGAATATAAAAAATATTAATAAAATAAAAAAATAAAAATAATAGTTAACTAATACTATAATCTTAAGAAAAAAATGTTACTACAGTAATAATATAATAGTTTGAAATCTGCAATAGTAGAAAAATAATATTATAAAAAAATAAATATAATAAAAAATTTCACCTAATAATAAAAATGTTATTATAATATTAAAAATAATAATATAATATTATAAAAATGAAAATCTTATTACTTAAAGATATAAGGATTTTTAAATTGCCAAAAAAATATAAAAAATTATTTAAATCAAAATACATCAACTTTTATATAATGTGTTAAAATTAAAATTTCAAAAATTAAATTCAGAATAAGATTAAAATAATCTTAAAATTCAAATTATCTAGAATAGAAGAATAATTATCTCTTAATAATACTAAAATAATATGATAATAAATATTAAAAAATATCATAAAGATATTTAAAATAACAATAACAATATTTATTAATATTTATAATATATATATATATTAATAATTAATATTAATATTATAATCTTCAAAAAAATATAAAATAAATAAAAATAACACTAATAAGAATATAAACAATACTAATAAAATATAAAAAATTAAAAACAATAATAAATTAAGACTATAATCTTAAGAAAAATAAAAAATATTACTACAATAATAATATAATATTATTCTAAAATCTAAAATAGTAAAAAAAATTATAAAAAATAATAATAAAAGATCACACATAATAACAAATTGTTATTAGAATAACAAAATAATAAAATAATTTTATAAAATTAAAAATTTAAAAATATTACAAAAATAAAATATATTTATACCTAGACATTGCACATAGAGCTGGCAAAATTGGTTTGGCCCAATGGGCTGGCCTAAAGGTTAGGCCAGGTTGGGCCATTAAATGTTTGACTTAATAAAAATCGGGTCAAAATGGCCCGGCCCGATTGGCCCGTCAGGCTAGGCCCCAAAAAATTGGCCCAAATGAAACTAGGCCTATTTGGCCTGGTACTATATTTTATTTTTTGTTTTTTTTCTTCATAAAATATACAAAAAACTAAGAAAAAAATAGTCAAAGGCCATTTTGGCCCAGCTTGATGGGCCTGTTAGGCTAGGCCGGGCTAGAAAAAAATAGCTTATTAAGAATTCGGGTTGGCCCGCTTTTGACACTTGGCCCGCGAGGCCTGGCCCATTTGACAACTCTAATCGCACAGGTACAAGTCTAGTTAATTTTAATGTTTGAAATAATTGAAAAAGATTTTATATATGTTCAGTAGCAAAACTGTGATAAAATAAAAAAATAAAAATCAGTAATTTCATTGACAATTTGACGCACAATCTTCCAAGTTTAATGAAAATGAAACAATTTTAATCCATCACTATATCATAAAATGATTTACATAAAAATAAATAAAAAAGAATGGAAAAACAACAATGGAGTGCAAAATTACAAGTAGCACTTACAAAATGAAATGATTAATCTCTTATCTCTTGTTATAAATATGACTTCTCATTTTTGAATCAGAACATTTTTAAGAATTATATTCATTTTCATTGAGTTACATGACTTTTTTCACATCAAGTATTTAATTTAATTTTTTATCTATAATTTTTTTTATTTCTCTCAAATATTATTACTTAATTTAATTAATTCTAATTTAAATTACAATTTTTGAGAAATCTCGATACATCATATCAAATTGAAAATATATATATTTTTTTAGATAAATTAGATTTTAAAATTGTTCTAAGCTTATCAATCTAAATTTAAATTTGATGTTTAAATTTTTGACATATTATTATTTTCATGATTTATTTTTCAATTTTTAAAATCTTATCTCTTTTATTTACTGCTATCTAAAAAAATAGTATACTTATTATTAATAATAGAAATATCTATTATTTTATTTTTATTTATAGATTTTACTTAAATTTAAAAATACTCATGAAATTTATGAAAATTAACTAGTATATCATATATGAGTCAATGATATTAGTTAAATTTAGGGATGTCAAATGGGCTAATTCAACCCAACCTCAACCTGCCAAAAAACATGTTGGGTTGGGTTGCGTTGAACCCGTTTTGGTAATGGGTTGAAAATTTCAACCCATTAAAAAATTATAAAATATTTAATCATTTTATTTGCCTTAAATCTTTTCCAAATTTTATGATCAAATATAATTAAAAAAAATTATAAAACTAGTAAATCAAGGAACCAACTTAATACTTAAGAGATGATTATAAATTTTAATCTATGGTGTTTGTTTGTTTTAAATTTTAATCACCACAAAAATTTATCTTCTTGAGACTTCACATATTTAAACAAAGAGAAGCTATAATCTTAATCAGTCAACCTTAACGTAGGTGAATGTGAATGTGTTGCGTCGTTGAAAATCTTAATGTAGGTGAAGGAAAAAAAAAAAGAAAAAGACAACCCAATGGATCAACCTAACCCAATTCGTCATTTGACCCTTTGAGTTGGTGGGTTGGAGGGTTAAACAACCGAACTCATTTGGGCGAGATATACGGGTCAACCTATCGGGTTGAGCCCATTTGGACATCCCTAGTTAAATTTGTACAACTTCCTTTTATATTATATTTTATATGAGAGTGAAAGAACTGACATTATATCTTACATGAATGATTAAGCTTAAAATTATATCACACACAAATAGTCCCATCAATACTTCCACCTTTCTCTCCAATAGATAGTCAAAGTTTGATTAAGAGTGTGTTTGACACAATTTTTTGAGTTTATCTTCTTCTTAAAAGGAGAAGCTAAGTCCAACATTTCTATAAAAAGTTCTTAAAAAATTAAATAACTTATTTTCATAGAAAAAACTTGAAAAATGAACTTTTAATTAAGATAGTAAAAGGTCTTTTTCACAGCTTACACATAACTTATTTACCCAATATCCTCTTTGAATTCCAATTTATCTTAAGATACCATTTTTCACTAACTTTTGAGTTTGAGTTCACTGGCTTCCCCATTTTTGAGTGCCATCGTCTTGAAATTGCTTGCAATTATCAACGTTTGCCGGAGATCCCATGGGTAAAAAATTTGGGACTCGTGCATTTTAGCAAGAAAATAAAATAAATACTGACAAAGATAATTGTGAAAAAGAATACCATTACTTACCATGACAAAACAAACACTCTATCGTATTAAATAATTCACACAGATTTCTTCTTATTTTAAATTATGTTTATTTATTGTGATATCTTAATTTGTTATAAATTATTTATTTCAGAAAATTAAAAAGTATTAGTTAATTTTTTTTTCTTTAATTTTCATTACATAAAATAAAAGAACATTACTGAAATGAGAAAAATAGTGTAGTTAAATAAATTTTGAAAAATTTAAATTACTTATAATTTTTATTCTTTAAATTTAATTTAAATTTTAGAATTGTTTTAACCTTTTAATTTGTGCTTAAGTTTTTGAATTCTTAATTACAACGATATATTTATTAAATACTTTTTAGATTATTTATTAAATATTTTTTAATATAATTTGACAGTATTGAATTTTGCTTAAATAAATTATTTTTATCTTCTAAAAATATTATTGAATGTTTTTTTAAACATTTTATCTTTTGTATTTAATACTTAAATTTTCTTACTTAATATTATATATAATAAATTATTTATAAATCATCTTAAAAATTAATTTTTATTAATTAAAATGGTATTTACAAATTTTAAATGTATATATTTAAATACTTTTATGTATTTTTGTTATCATTAAAATAAATTTATGTTAATTAGATGAATTTTACAAAATATTTTTTATTTTTATAAATTTATTTTTTCATTGAGTAAGGCAATTAGTTTTAAATAAATAAAAATTTTGGCTTAAATATTTTTCGATCCCTATAAAATGAGCGAGTTTTGATTTTGGTCCCCGTAATTTTTTTTAATTTTTCATCCCTCAAAAAATTTAAACCATTATTTTTGGATCTTATAAAATGAGTAAATTTTGGTTTTAGTCCCTATAAAATATTTTTTTTTATTTTCATCCCTCAAAAATCTAAAATCACTATTTTTGGTCCTTAAAATTCATTTTAAGATAGATAAATAACATTTATTTTAAAAATATATAAAACATTTTAGAGGTGTCACATGCTGACTTAGTACCACAGACACTAATGGGTGTCACCTATGATGGTTATTTGACTTTCGTTAAATAATTTAACAGTTAATAAGTGTCATATGACAATAGAGACCAAAAATAATAGAAAAAATGTTATTTGTACAACAATTTGTACAATAACACTTTTTTGTGTCTATCCCTCTTCTACACATCATTTATTACATCTCATAATGATAGAGAGAGATAGACATGAAAAATATTATTGTATAAATTGTTGTATGAATTATTGTACATGTAACATATTTCAAAATAATAATTTAATATTTCTGGGGGACGAAACCAAAGAATTTTTTTTCACAAGAACCAAAATCAAAACCAGCCTATGGACTAAAAGCATATTTGAGTCTAAAAATTTTCACTAAATAACTTTTAGCTTAAAATGAGGTTTAAAACTAAAAGAAATAAAAATTATCAAACAACTAAAAAAAATTAGTTCAAACATAACCTAAGTAAAATCAATCAACCATGTATAGGTTGATCTTAATTGTTCTCTACTCTCTTGCATTTTTATTAAATATGTCTCTTATATATATGTTGTGAAATGTATCAAGTAACAGCATAAAAATTGAAAGGATGAGAGCTAATCTTATAACTATTCAATCTTATATTAATGATTAATATTGGTTTCTGAATGTGAGCTATTGGCATATTGAAATGATATATATTAATAATGTAATTATTGATAGTCATCTTGTTTTTTTTTGTTAACGGTGTCAAACCATTCTTAAATGTGTAGTAGTAACCTGACGACCGTTATTAATTTAATTTGCCTCAGTATTGGTGCAATGATTATCACTACCAACCAGGAAAAGCTACCAACCAGGAAACAATGCGGGCCTAGTTTCGTGATGATGATTACAAATATAGATATAAAATTAAGAAAAGAGGTTTCACGATAATGACTCTCATGCTTGGGGTTGCCTATCTGTCACTTTTTATCATCCAACTACGTTCATTGGGGTCTTAATTAATTAACTTGCCTGTCTATATATTTTTGCTTCCCCTTTGGAAGACTTTTTATAATCACTAGAATTGTAGGCCGTTGGCAGGGGTAAATGTAAACAAACATTCATTTAAAAGTATCTATGATTTATATAAAAAAAAAGAAAAAAGAAAAAGTCATTGAGTGGAAAAAAAAAAATTAACAGCAATTAACCTGACACGACGTAGTTTACTGGATAAATTCGTTACATCGATCTATTGTTGACTAGTAGTGCCATGCTAATTCTTCGATGATGGAGGTGGACATAGGACATTCATATATATTTAATTTTTTTTCTTCAATATTTTAAGCTTGATGCTTTATCAAATTCATTGTTAGTCGTTCCATCACTACTCATCCTACTTTTTACTTTACTCTTATTTTAGGTAATTTTGATGATGGGAAATCCTTCAATTCGATACGTCACTAAATGGGACATACAGTGAGTCAGTGACAGGCACTGTCTGTAATCCTAAAAGAAAAAAGAAAAGCCACTTTAGTATTCTTAACGCAGTTATTATAGAAATTATAACTAATTATGTACGAAATTTGTTGTACCTAACAGAAGATATGAGTATAGTTGGGACCCGAGCTTTTTGTAACCGAAGGCCTTGAGGTTCTATGTGAGGTTAAAGTAGGGTGTCTTCATAGTATAAGATGGAATAATGGTTGTTTGCTTTAACAGAAAGTGAGAGCAAATACTAAACACAAATTTATACACACAAACTGGCTTCCAATGATTGGGCTCTTGGTAACCAACCAAAGGTCCTGAGACATCATATAAACTATAAAGTAAGGCTTTCATAGCATAAGATCGAGGCACCCCTGGTATGTGCTAGCACCCGATGATTTTTAATTTTATGAGTCCAGCTATATATTGGCATTTTGACACACATTTACATATACAAACTTGCAACCCATTAGGGTCGGTCTAGTAGTAGAAGATTTGGATAATATACACAAGGTTCTAGATTCTAACCTTGTTGTCATTATTGTAAAATAAATAAATATATATATATATATATATATATATATATATATATATAAACTTGCATTTTTAATTTGTAGGTAGTAGCAGCCTTGGTTGTGTCTGTTTCTGGAATGATATACTAACAATTTAACGAAATCAAGAAGTCGCCTGTTCAACCCTGCTATGGGCTATTTAGTGCTAGACTGCTACTATTGCAGCTGCAGATATATATTATCTTACAGATGTTTGGGGTCCTCTCACTTAAAAATTAAAATTACACTTTGAACTAATACGTATCTATAAAAAAGATTCATAGTGAGAAAAAAAATTAATGGTTAAGGGGTGTGTTTGAAAAAACTAATTCATAAGTTAGTTAAAAACTTATAAGTTAGGAGTAATGATATGAAAAGTTAAAAACCTATAAGCTAATTAATTGAATTGAAAATGTTTGATAAGATTAATTAATGAACTTGTTCATAAATGTAAAATGACACAAAAAATTATGTTTAACTATATATATATATATATATGGGTTTGCTAATATACACTTACTTATTTTTTAGTTGGTGTACGTTAGCAAGCTACATCATTGGTGTATTTTAAGATAATTCTTAGTTATAGCTTGTTAATGTATTCCAATTAAAAAATAAGTTGGTGTAAGTTAGTAAACCCCACAATGTACGTTAGTAAGTTATAACTACAATGTATCTTAAAATACACTATGGTGTAACTTGCTAACGTACTTTAACTAAAAACAAGTGTGTGTGTTAGCAAATGCTTGTGAGGTTTGCTAATGTACACACACTTGTTTTTAGTTGGAGTACATTAACAAGCTATAACTACAATGTATCTTAAAATACATCTACGGTGTAGTTTGCTAACATATTCTAACTAAAGAACAAGTACGTGTACGTTAGCAAATCTCATATATATATATATATATATAAAGCATATTAAGTGAGAGGGTTTTTATTATTAGTTGGTGAAAGGAGTGAATTTTGCCCATTTGATTAAATGGTGAAAAGTTAAGATTAAAAGACAAAGTTATATATGTTACTTTTTAAAGTGGTCATGTGATCATTAAATAATATTTTCAAACAGATTTTCCCCCCAAAACAGCTGAAAGTGTCCCAAATAATTTGTCACAAACATGCTCTAATCCTAACCATTCATGTATAATTTTATGGTCTAGATTTACTCTTCTTACCTCTTCTCTCCCTTTTAATATTTGAATTCATTTTTAATAATTTATCATCTTAAAAATTAGGATAATAATTTTAAAGTTTTTTTATTATAAAGGAATAGTGAACAACTTTAAAAATGAAGTTTATTGTGATGAAGTCACAATTTATGTGAAGAACTTTAATAAAATTATAATACTTGAAATTCAAAAGTCGCAATTTATGGTGAATATTTTTAATTTTACATTCAAAATGATCAATAATTAGACAGGTAGATAAAAAGGTTTCTAAATAAGAAAAGAAAAGGTAAAAGGGGATTTCAAGTAGATTAATGAGCATAAAAATGAAAAAAAAAAAAAACTAATAGCTTCTAAGTTAAAAACTAGTTGAAGTAACTTTTGAAAATAAGTTAGAAACTACTATATATAAGGTCATGTATCATCAAATTTATTTTGATCAAATCAACTTATAAACTATTAGGGTGGCTTGTTAAACATGCCCTAAGTAGATCTAAAGTCTAAATATGAATATTTATCTGTAAAAATTTATGAGGATGAGTGAAAATTGGAGTAAAAGTCGTGTATTCACAAACAAATACTTGCTTGAAATCACACCAAGATACTCATAGCAAGTATCAAACGATTGATTGGGATAAGACACCACAAAGGAAAGGTTCCACTAATAAGTCGTGTCACTACAAGAAAAACATAAATCAGTGCCGGCCAAAAGCATATGCTAATCTTCAAAAGCTGTCGCTAATCAAGTTGATACTAATTAGGTTGTGTTGGCCAAACGTGGCCGATGCTTATTAGCATCGGCTTGGCTGTTGCTTAAACCAACACAAAATTGTGAAAATTGAACCAAAAAAACACTGTCATTACCGGCGATGTTCTCCCTTTTCTCACAACCACCACACCAACCACCACCCACATCTACCAAACCCCAAACCGCCACTGCACGCTGCCACCCACATCCACCAAATCTCAAACCTTAAACTACCACCACCACCGCATAGAATTACCATCACCTGTAAAAGCAAAACATCAATAGGAAAAAAAACCACCACCACCACCACCCCAAAACTCAAATAGCCATTATCATCGCCACCCATCTCCGTCGTCGATATCCACTACCTCCCAAGCCACCTACAACACATAGAAAAGAAAATCATCAATAAGTGAAAGAAAGGAAAGGATAAAAAAGAAACAAGGAAGGGAGGAAAAGGAGGCTTGTAGAGTGAGAAAGGGAAGAATGGGTTGATGATAAAATAGGCAATATAAGTGATGGTCAGGTCGACACTAATCATTCTTTTTTTTTTTTTAATATAAGTTAGTATCGGCTAAATCGACCCTAATATTTTTTTTAATATTAGTAGCGTCAACCATGGTCGTCGCTTACTTTTAATTTTTAAAAAGGCTAGGAGGCGGGAGTACCTTTATGTTTTTGCACTTAGAAATAATTTTCAAAAATTATTAGTTAGCATCGGTTAGGCCGACGCTAATAATTCTTTTTTTTTTTTTAACATTGCTAGCGTCGGCCATGGCCACGCAATCTAAAAAAGAGAAAAAAATTATATTAAAAATTAACAAAAAGTATTTTAGTGACGGTTTAGTGTCGACTAACCAACGCTATATAGTGTCGGTGTTTAGACTGACGCTAACTGGCTAACGCTAATTTAAGCTTTTCTTGTAGTGTGTATTCTCATGAGAATACCAAGTAACAAGTTGAAAACTTGCAAGAAATTGTATTCATTCAACACTGTTTTTTGAGAACATAAGATTGTCCTATATGTAGGCAATGGTAGAATTTTCTAGAATCTAAATAAAAGGGAAAAAAAAAGGAAAGATAGTATATTCCTAATATCCCTAATTAATACTATGAATATGTCAAAGATATGATGTCATTATTACAAAGGAAAAACATAATATATTCTTAATTAATGCATCAAGAATGCCTTCTTGAAGGTTCTTGGATTGTACTTCTCATCACTCTTCAAGTCATATGCTTGTCACATGGTATTTTATTTGACTTCTTCAATCTAAACTCCATGTGGACCTTGAGACATCTCTTGTTGGGCTTTTAGCATTATTGTCATCATTCTTTGATTCTTTTTGGATGCTATCATCTCACTCATGTTGAAGAAGCAAGAAGAGAATTACTCTTGTCCCTAAGAAGATTTAATATAGTTTTGATGATTTAGCCTCTTGATGAGTGCAAAGTTGTAATGTGTGTTTATGCATGTGTGTGTGGTTGTGAGTCTTGCATGATTTATCTTTATCCTTGATGGTTTGATGGTGATGAGCTCAAAGCTTAAGACTTAAGGGTTAACAAAGTAGAAATATGTTTTCTATAAGTCTAAAATTGAATTTAAAGAGAAATAATTGGATAAAAGTTGTTTTTAAATTGATAGGAAGTAAGAACTACATACTAAAGCTTTAGAACCACTCAGTCTTATGTTAAAGAACCATTTAATTGGTTAAGTTAGCTTTGTAATCGATTAAATCCGTTTAAATTCGTATAAATTGTGGCAATATACACTGTTTTAACTAGTTAAATCAATACGTAATCAGTTACATGTTTTATGTTTTAACTAGTTACAACATTATGTAATCAGTTATTTCTGTTGTAACTAATTACATAATTCTGTAACTAGTTACATAATATAACACTGTTTTTATCTTATGCGAAAATAACTGGTTACAAAGCTATGTAACTAGTTATTCCAGCAAGACCAAAACGCATGGCCTCTGTTTTAACTAGTTATAAATAAAAATATCTAGTTAAACTCATTTAAACTTCATTTTCCAGATTTCAAATAACAAAATAACTAATTACAAGTCTAAATAACTAGTTATTTCAGTGAGCTCTCTATATAAAGTGAAACTTAGTAAGTCTCTTAACATCACTTCAATACAACTTCACTTTTCAAAATTTGAGAGAGAGCTTTTCTAGAGAAAATTCATATCATTCTTCTTCATCACTACAAGTTTTGGATCAAAGTCAAAGAGCTCATCATGGATCAACCTTGAGGATAAAGAAAAGTCTTTTCTTGGGTAAAGTTTGATTGGTTCTTCATTGTTTTCCATCTATCACAAACCAAGGTGATATCAAATCTTCTTTTAATTTGATTTTCGTTCTTGAGAGGGTGTTTCTCATATTTTCCTTGTGGTAGGGTTCCACAAGAAAGGTTTCAAGTTTTTCTTGATAGGATTCAAGAAACTTGATTGTGAGGTTTGTTTAATTGTAATTCTTGTGTTTGTGCATAGTGTTTGTAAACATTTGAATTATTTAGTGATAATACCAATCGATTTCATTGGAAATTGGATGTAAATCATAGTGGTAGTGATCGAACTAGTATAAATTTTGTTTCCTCCTTTTCTTTCCTCTATCTTCTTGCTAGCATATCGAATCTTGATCACTTGCATTTGAAATCATAACGCTCTTTGCATAGAAAAGTTCAAGATAAATTGATCCAATCTTATTTCATTCGTATAACCAAATCACTAAGATTCAAAATTTTTGAAAAATCTAGTTATTCATTATTGAAAAGAAATTGGGGGTTCTTGAAATTTTTCAAAGATCCAATTCACCTCCCCTCTTGGATTCAACCCTTTGTTTAACAAATGTAAATGGGACATGTTCATAAAGCTCTCTAATCATATAATGCAATGTCTCTTTCATAGCTTTAGTCCTTACTCTTGTCATTGGGCCTCCAAATTTTTGTAATGAATCTCTTGGGACATTGAATTTCCATCCTTAAGCTTTGATTTCCTTTTTCACACCTTATTCTTCCTTTAGCCCTTAATCACACTATGCCACTCTAATAGGTAGAGTCCATTTGTAAGGGCACACCTTTTGCATTGTGTCTTGTAAAATTAAGCCTAAAGATATGAAAGAATTCAGAGTCTAAGTTGCAAAGTACATAGAATAAGAGCAACGTTTGTAAGAGACTGGTTATGATTCTATCCCTTTGGTTCCACAGTTCCTTAGTGAAGGAAAGAATGACTAGAAAGTGACACGACATGACCATAGTCAAGGTTAGTCCCATGATCAACAACATGGCTTGAAAAAGAGTTTTGATGCATTAACGAAAATCCTAGAAAGGAGTTTCTACTTAATTCAAACTAAATAAACAATGAGATTAGGTTGATTTTTGGAAAATTTTAGCATTTAATCGAAATCAATCCAATCAAAGATCGATTTAGGTTATGGCATTAAGTCATGAAAAAATTTTTTTTTAAAAGGTAGCCATAAAAATAAAATATAAAAATTAAAAATAGGGAGAAAATGAGAGATTTAAAATTTTAAATTGGATCGAGTTAAATGAGTTTGAACTTGACCAATTCAAAACTTAATATAAACTTACTAGGTTTGGGAAATTTTTACCCAATTCAAATAAAATATCCAATCTAACTTTGTTGAAATTTGGATTGAGTTTCATCAAGTTTATGGACCAATATAGACTGGTGTTCATACTTATATAGGAGTTAAGACACTAAGGGTGCATGTAATACACACTAAGGTACAACACAGGACAAATGCCAAAGTTACGGGACAATAACTTGTGTTCACACTAAGTTTGGTGGATAACGGACTGACACAAACAAAATGTGTAACATTTATTACAATATCCTTTTTAATATAACTTATCTTAATACAATGATATGATTAACGATATGGTGGTGGTGGTAGCGACGAGGGTGGTGATAGTGACGACAGTAGAAGTGGTGGTGGTGGCGACGACAACAACAGTGGTAGTTGTGGGAGGTGGGATGACGATAGTGGTGATGACAACAAAGGTGGTGGTGGTGGTAGCGATAGTAGTGGGGAAGAGACAAGATATAGAGAAAAATACTATAATTATCAAATGACAAATAAAAATAGTATTTTTGTCTTTTGAGTACAAAAGACAAAAAGTTGTTCAATGTAACAAGAAAAATGAGCTTTTGTCATGTATATCTTTCTTTCTTTTGTGCTATCCCATGATCTTTTTTAAAATCAAACAAGGACCAATTATACTTGTATTGTCCAGTACTTTGTTTTTTAACAAATCAAACGGACCCTAACTAAAGAAAATTAAAGTAATGAAAATATATTATATTAAGAGCATAAAATTATTAATATTGATTTTTAAATAATTAAAAGCATTTAATATAATATATTAAAATATTCCTTAACCAATACTTTTAATTAGAGCTGTCAAAATAGGCCTGGCCCGATGGGCCGGTCCACTTAGCCTGCAAAAAGGGCTGGGCTTGGACTAAAAAAAGCCAGCCCAAAAGAAACTGGGCCATTTTGGCCTTGCCCATTTGGCTCGATGGGCCAACTGGACCCAAGCCGGGCCAGCCCTGTGCGGGCCACGAGCTGGCTCAGTTTTATTTATATATATATATATATATATATATATATATATATATATATATATGAATAAAATATATATTTAAAAAATTTTAAAAAGAAAGGCTAACATGGGTACTTCATTTTGTAAATAAAATTCACTTAAAGATATATTTTTAATGAGACTATTGAGTAATTAAGTCAATTATATATAAATAAAAATGTTCGTATACACTAGAAAGTATGTAGAATGTAATTTTAAATATTTAATATGATTTAAATAATTTAATTTTATATAATTTTGGTAGAAAAAATAATAATTAAAATAAATAACAACATTAATAGGTAAAAAAAAATTCAGGCCAAATTGATCTGGTAGTCCGGTGGCCCGCATAAGACTGGACTGGGCAAAAAAAAAAGAGGCCCGGATACAACAGGCTCAGCCAGACCCGGCCATTTTGACACCTCTACTTTCAATACACTTTTTAACATGAACCTAATTTTATGAGGGGAAAAAAAGCTCATAATCGCTATTATGTATCCTTAAATAGAAAGTTCATAGTAAATTAATTAAAGAAGCAACTTGTCATATAAAGCAATATGGACAAATTGAATTAGCTCGCTTCCGTGCTGTTTACCTGCTCCACTCCTTTCAATTATAAAATTATTTCACAATGATGCTCTCTAATCTTTGTATGCCTCGTGACAAAATATACTACGCTATAACACTATTAAAAGGCAGAACTCTAAACCCTCTCTCTAACAATGAACAGGTCTCCATATATTGGGGATGCTTTGTCCAGTTGTCCTTGTGTAAAAAATCACATACGGCCAGAGGTGAGGAAAAAATCTTAAAACATTGCTTTTGAATTATTATCATGATGCGTTAAATAGTAAGGAACATAACAAGTAATCAAAACTGAGGAGGGGAATTGAAGTGGGTAGGACCTGGAAACTAATCAAAATTCCACTCTCAAGTTTAAACTATAAATAAGTCCATATCATAACTCTGCCGGCACCATACATTATGTGAGGTGGTGGTACGGTGGCACTACTCTAACAATTGCCTTATTTAAGGAGTGCTTGGCACAAGAATTTTTTTAGTTTTTTAAGAATTTAAAGTTAGAAATGTTTGTTTTTTTATATTTAGTTTATTATTTAAAAAATAACATTTTTAAGAAATATTATTTTTTAGAAATGTTTTTTACTTATATTTTTCACAAAATTGTTTTCATATAAAGGTGGGAATTCAACTTTCTCAAATTGAGAGAAAATTTTAATGTTGTAAAAGTGTCATGTTACCTTTCTTTCTTTCTTTTTTTTTGGTAAAAATGTAACATTATCCTTATTAGCTTATTTAATACAATTATATAAATTTTGAAATAACTTCTTGTTAAATGTGATAAATAATTTCTATAAACATTTCCAAGAATATTTATTATCAACCAAACAAATTTTAGTTATTTCTAAGAATTATGATTCTCGGCATTCATGATTCCTAAGAATCATGATTCTAGGGCATGAATTTTTTTTCTTTTATCAAACACCCTCTAAAATTAAATAGTATCTTGCAAGGAAACTTATTAACAAATAACCAAAAAACTTTATTTTCTTTTGTTGGGGTAGGTGTTGGGGGGTTAGAATCACAAAATCCATCATCCATATAACACCAAGCTTGTGAATTAATTATTGGTGCAGATTGTTCTAGCTTGATCAGTTATCTCGAATTTGAGTCCTAAATATACAGTTGCATTAAATATTTGAAGAAAGAACTTTGTCATCCATAATAGTCATATTCAGCTTAAATAGAATTGCTTTGGAGGATACATGTCTTCTATAAAAAAAAAAATCCATCATTGTATAGTCAATTAAAGGCACCAAAACAAGGAGTGCTGAATCTGATTATAACCTTGTTACGTAATTTAATCACGTTGTAAATATGGAGTCATTATCATTGGGCTCGAGCTAGTAATTAATAATGAGCATTTAACTACCAATAGACCTACTCAGAATATAGTACTTGGAATATGGAAAAGTCCCAATCCTATTTGGAGTCATAGCATTGGATTATCTTAAACAATCGTACTCGTTGGCATTGCCTGGAAAACCGAGTTCAAATTTGGCCACGTTTTGTCCATTATTTAAATATCTTAACCCCAACCCACTCCTTACTGAGCAAGAGGTTCATTCACCCTAAATCCTAATTAGGCACGTAACCATTCGCAATAACAAAACATGTTTCACATGGACCTTAAACCTAAAAAATAACGCTAAATCAAAATAAATTTACGTGCGTCATGTGGTGGACCAATCTATACAGCTACGGGGTCAAGTAAAAGTGAGAGGGGTAAAGCAAAACTGAAAATTCTTGACTTTTTAGTTTTTAGGCATTTTATTTTACAAAGCAAAAAGTTTGCACAACCATTGATATGCTATTGCGAACCTAACGTAGCCTAAGAAAAGGAAGCCCTGTTATATAATTAAATTAAATATTTGGCTACACTTAAGGCGGAAATACCGGATCATTGATTGTTGATAGAGTTTTGGAGCTTTAGGGGAGGAGGAGAATTAATGAGTGGACTGATTGAAGAATTTTTGCAATGTTTGAAAATTGTGAAATACTCTACTAAAAAAGGCAGTCTCAGTGTTAGATCGGAATCATTCTTAACTTTTAGAATCTTTATCTATTTATCTATCCATTTATTTTTCTTTAAAAATAATTTTAAAAATCATGTTATTAATATTTCAAAAGAAAATTGTAGAAGAAATAGCTTTGTTGTATTACATGTAATAAGAAAATGTTTTATTATGTAAATGTTCTGAACCAACTTCCACATGGCACTGACAAGCCAAAGAGAGGGTAGTAGTTAGATAGTGTTGCCTCATCGAGATTGAGTGAGGGAGTAGTGTCCATTTGTAGAGACTCTAACATTCAAGTCAGTAAACATACAAAATAAAAATTAGTTAAAAAAAACAGAACATACTTGGAAAAGGAGTATAGAGCACATATATAAGAGTCTGAGAGGTGACATGTTAGGTGATGAATTGCCCTCAATAATACGCATGTTGTTAGAGGGGTTGTTAGGAGCTCACATTAAGTGCTTTTTACTTGCAAAACCTATGTTTGTTCGTCACGGACATTTGAGTGATTTCGAGATCGTTTAGGAGGTCGGTAGCCAACCAACTTCACATTTTGGGGAAGTGTTGTGTTGACTCTAGATTAGTAGCCCACAAGTCTAAAAGTTGAGGGAGGCTAGGTGACCATGTTCAGGACTGTGTGGCTAGGTAATCGATCAGAATTATGAGGACTATTTCCACCTCGAGGTATGATGGCATGGCCGGGAAAAAAGCGAGCCCTAGCAGGTATAGCCAAGCGTAGGCCGGGTTCAAAACAGAAAAATCACTACAAAAATATATATACTAATGGTTAATCATTTGATTTATTTATATTAATATAGAATTTGTTTAACAAAAATTAAGTCATTGATATCAATATCATAAATATATTTTAACAATATAATATATTCCATTAGTGTAATACTCGTACCCTACACAAATGTTAGATTACAATCTTTTGTTGCCACAATTCTTTGCTATGATAATTTCTTTCCTTTTCAAAATTTTTGTTGAATATTTGAAGTTTGTTTCAAATTAATTGAGTGTGATTTTGATTAGTAAAGAAGTTCATCATGCTTTTCTTTTATTACTATGTTGAATATTTTACGTGTGTCACCGCATTTGCATGACTAATTAATTGAATGTAATTTCAAAATAAAAAATAGAAATTAAAAAAAAAAAGAAATTCCTTGTTATAGTCATTTCTTACTCTAATTATTTTAAAAAATTTAAATTGCTTTCGGTTTCAAAACTCACCCTTTAATAATCATTTTCTTATCATAATTTCATGCTATAATAATTTTTTCTTTTTAATTTTCTTGTTGATTGTTTTAAAATTGTTTCAAATTAATTGAGTGTGATTTTGGATGATGAGAAAATTCACCTTGATATCCTTCTATTCTCATCATGTTGAATATTTGACATATATACATGCAGGAGGACTATTGAGTATAATTCTACCATTTAAGTAAAATAAAAAATTAAAAAATATAAAACTTATATAAATTATTATATTATATCAATATTCCCTAATTATTAATCAATTACTCAGTATGAATTTATTTAAGTAGTTAAATGAAAATATTCTTAACTATTTTGTTATGTTGATATTCTTAATTAGTTATTTTAGAAATTAAGACATCAAGAAAATTTGTCTAACCAATGAAACCATAATTTGAGCAATTTGTTATAAAAGACTATGGTTTAATCTTTCACATTGTACTCTTGTTTGAAGGTTCAGTTTTATTATCTATTGCATTATCTTTTATCTCACACATGTCTCAACAGAACTTTACCCTTCGCCACATTGTCATTTATGTTAGACAATATCCAACATTTGATAATCAACACCTTTTCACTTTATCATATTTCAAAAAGTTGAATAAAAAACATATAAAGTAAAAATAAATAATCAAGAAACAAATAAGATCATACATCTTTCAAATGTCTAGAGATGTCCATACCTATTCAATAAAAAAAATCAAATATATAATAAATCAACCGAAAAATAAATAAAAAGTCACAAGTGTCAAAACTCTACACAAAGGAAAAACCAATAAAAAGACACCAAGTTACATACAAAGGAATGAATTGGTATAACATCACTTTTTAGAATAAAAAAAACACAAAATTTTAAAAATTAGTAAATAACATGAATTTACTCACAATTTATCCTCATTTTTGGTGCCAATGTTTCACTTTTGCTAAACACAAAACAGTAAGGTTAGAAAAAGTAAAACAATGGACCATACAAGATGTGGTCAAAGGAAGAAATAAAAAAGAGAAATAAAAGTATCTAACAAGAGAATGAACAATGAGATGTGAAGAAATAATGAAGAAGAAAAAGAAAGGTATAAACTTATCCATAATTTCTTTTTTATTTTCGTCATTAACGGTGAACTAGGGTAAAAAATATGGGGCTTGCAAGTGATGGTCAAAGAAAAAAGGAAAAGGAATAAAAATATATACTAATTATAATTATCCTAATTAATTTAAAATAATCTAATTATTTTAATTTAAAATAATTTTAATTACATTTAAATATATGTTAGTCATAATTATTTTAATTAATTTAAATCAAAATATATATTAATTTTAATTATCCAAATTAATATAATTATGTATTTTTATGAATTAAAAAAATAAAAGAAAACAAATCAACTAAATTTCGACAGAAAAATAAATAAATGTAGTGTTATTACAGACATCTTTACATAGCAAAACCTTCATGATTAATAATATCATACATCCATAATATAATATATTATATTAATAATATCATACATTCATGCTTCACACAAAAAGTACACCGTGGAAAGGAAATGCCACTAACTTAGAGAATTCAGGCCCTATATAATTAAAAGAAGAGATCTGGATTTAAAATTGTGATTAGTCATATATAATGATGATTAGTCAAAAAGGGAGTATCGCTAACCTTTCCTTTTATCATTTGCTTATCCCATAATTAAAGGTTACTTCGTGAATGGTTATCCTTAAAATAATTTAGTTTCCTCATACTAAAAGTATCGCCAAAGCTACAAAGTATTCATTCTTTTTTCCCCCTCAAGGGGAGATGCACAGTAAATTTTACAAAGGAGAAAAATTAAGACAGGTTAAAAGAATGAGAAGGAGAAAGAACGCATTGTGAGATATCAAATATGCGTGCACACAATTCATGTTTTTTCAATTTAACTAATTAAATTGATTCCAAGGGAGAAAGCAGTCAATCTTTACTGAGATCTTTTGATTGCAGCTTGGAAATTTAATAAGTGTCAAGGTCCACAGAAAGAAGAAATAATATTAAGTATTAACATGCAATAATGTGCAGTGCATTGAGCTCAGAGTCTAATTAAGTTGCACATGCATATTCAGGAAATAAATCTGAACAATATAGTAACAGATATAGCCTTGAAATTAATGTCAATTCTAGTTTTCTTTCTCAAGTAATTAATTTCTGGGCACATCCAGATCATGATCCAGGCATTCCTCAAATTTAAGTATGTAGTATGGTATTTATTTCGAGAATTGTCATGTTAGTATATCAAATAATGTTTTTTATATAATAAGAATTTTATATATCAATAAATTAAACAAATCAGCTAAAAGGAAAACCTAGAGAGGAGACTGTTGTCCGAAAGAAAATTGATCTTAATACATGCATGCTTAGACAAGAATAAAGAATAAAGTGGTGTGATTCTTAACTTGATCGACACCAAGGGATTGATTTGGAACTACGCATTGAATTAAAGAAGAAAGAAAGACTCAGGAGAGTTATATTCGCAAAGCAACCGAAGAGACATGACATATAATTAAAAATATGAGAAAGGGTCAAATTAATAAATATTTTATAAAATATTTTCAAAGGAATTTAGCAGAAGAAAAACATATCTAGCTGAAAATGGGGAATATTGAAGTGTTAAAAGCGAGCATATTGCAAACATATTCAAGATATAGCTAATGTTGAACATGTGCCATTTTTCGAAGAGATTCTAAAATACGTATCTTATGGCGATCGCATAACATCTCCAAAAATGATACATTATTACTTTCAAATTAATATTAAAATTCTAATTATAGGCAGACAAGACTCCAGAGGTACAATGTAGGCGCAAGATTTTCTAACGAAATTTAAAATGGCTGGTAAGGATAAAAGCAAAAGAAGATATAATGCTTTAGAAATTAATAAGGATCATATTAATATCCCACAAACACGTTTTCTTTTGGAGTGTATTAGTGTGTCACAGAGGGAGAGAAAGAGAGGTCCAAAACATAGAGCTACAAATATATATGTTGGAATTATTATGGAATTTGATCTGTTCAAGCAAGTTTGGCCTGGCAGCACACTTATGCGGGAAAAGTGGAATATGCTGTGTGAAGATATCTTCCTCCTTACTTCTGAGAAACACAAATGCAGTTGCGGGCTTCTCTTCTTAAATATCATACATACAATTAATAATGTTGATGGCCTTATTTTATTTCACCTTACATGGGGCTCCATATTCCAAGTTTTCGTAATCTGTGAGATGTACTCTGACAAAGTTGTCTTATTATTAGCACCTTTAATTTCTTCAATTGTAGCACATGTAGTTATTTGTTGATTCTGACTGGGAGCTATTTTTCTTTTGTTAAACATAAAAAGAAAAATAAATAATAATACAACACAAAATTTCTCATGCGTTTTGTTAGTCTTCATTGATATATTTTTTATTTAATAAAAATTAAATTATTAATATAAATATTATGAATCTATGTTAATAATATGTTGATGCACTATATTAATTTAAAATTATATATATATATTCTATAAATCATACCATTGATGAAAATCCATAATATAGGAATCATATCAAGTGAGAATTCTTCTTTTGTGAAAAATGAGAACTTTAAATTTGAGTCATATTTTTTTGATAGTAAAATTTGAGTCATATAATCCTACATAAATTATCAAAATAAAAAGTTAGTTAGTAGTCACATAATCATTTAGGGGGCCTTTGTTTCACGGAACGATATTGTATTTCCAAAAATCACATTCCCTGAAATATTATAATCAAGAATGTTATTCTTGGGAACATGTAAAAACATGTTTGGTTAAATTTTAACATTTCTAGGAACATTTTTAAAATTTAAAATAATTTAAATAAAAAATAAGAGTTGAAATGGAAATTACAAGTGGGTTAGAAAATAAATTCCCACATTCCCATGAGAATATAACTTTCCCACTCATCTACATGGGAACTAAAAATGAGATAAATCATGTTGTTACTACTTTCCTGAGAATGAAGAATACTTGAAAACAATTTTTTCAAAACTCATAACAAACATGGGAATGGGAATATTACATTCCCATGTTACATCCCTTGGAATGAGTTTTTTAATCTGTGAAACAAACACACTTAAAAAAGTCATGTATATTTTTCTTTTGATTTTAACAATTCAAATATGATCTAATGGTCTATATTTATAATTCTCATTTGATACTTTCCTTATATGCGTGAGTGAAAACTTAATTTTTGTTAAATAATAATATATTAACAAAAAAAAATTTAAGATTTATTTTTGAGTTTAATTTTTATGCAACGTCATATAAAAATTTTTATATTGTCAATTAATTAAAAATTATAATAGGTATAACTTTTAAGATAGTTATTCTAAAAAACAAGAAACTTAACATATATGGTAATTTGTAATTAGAAAACGTAATAAAAATTCTTGATTAGGATCTTGAAGTCTTTAAACCACTAGTATTTTATTATGTGTATTAATACATAATAAATGTTTATGTCTATATAATTAAAATTTATAATAAATAATATCTTTAAATATATAAATTATGTTTTAGATTTATAATGAATAATTTAAATTGTTGTATAAAATTATTTTTAATTATTGATAATTTCTTTTAAAAAACTATTAAAACTCAACTTAAATATAAAAATAAAAGAGGGTAGTCTTAGATAATTGAGAGATTTTTTTTTTGACTAGTTGTAGGAGCAGTGTGTGAAATATACATCTAAAGAAGAGAAAATAAAAATAAAAATGTCTAATTGGGAGAGTGAGAGTCTCACTCTTTAAGTTGTGAAGTATTCTATCTAATTTATAATATAAAAATAAATATGTTAATAATAGTTTAATAATTACAAAGACATCAAATAACTAAAAAATATCTATCATATGATAAAAAATGTTGTTTGATACCATATTTAATCTTTGGAATAGAAGAAAATCACCAGAAAATCACATTCGTTGAAATGTATTACTAGAGTGAAACGTTCATAATATATTTAAATTACTATTTGATATAAAAGCTATCAAAGTATTTAGTTTAATTTGCATGAATATTTTTAAATTTAAATAATAGTTTAAAAGTATAAATTAGAAGAAAATTATTAAGAACGAATTAAAATTATAAAAACTTACGTAATTAATTTATGTAAAATATTCAAATTTTATGTTAAGAGAGAAAATATTAAAAATTTTAACATATGGACAATCAAATAAAAAGAATGATAATAAAGAAGTAAATTACACTCGAATCATTTAAAAAATATTTAAATTATATTCTTCCTTTTATTTTGAAAATTTACATTATCCTTCGTAATAAATTAATATGTGTTACACTAATATATATTTTAATGTGGATGAGCTTTTAAGAATTTATTATTATTATTATTTTAGTGACTCTTAGAGCAGTTGGTGAATAGTTTTAAATCTCGATCTTTTATTGACTTTAGGATATGAAATGAAATTTTTGTATAAAGTGAGGTGAGTGTAATTTTTAAAAATAAAAGACCTTCTTATTTTAAGCATTCTATCAGGAAGAGAGTAAATTTTTTAAAATAAAAGAACGAATAGTGTGACATCAAAAAAAAAAAAAAAACGAATAGTGTAACTTAAATTAATATTTCTCATAATAAAGGAGTGTAATATAAATTAAAAATGATATACGTTATTCTATAGAGAAGAGTACATTAAAAAAAAAAATTAAAACACTATAAAAAAAAAAAAGCATACTCTAATTTTTTGGTTTCGTTGTTTGAAGATTATTTTCTCACTCAATAAATTAAAGATTAATTTCTCAAGAGTCAAGATAGCAGAAACCTCCCAACATTTGTTTTCACACATGAATCTCATGATCGAATTTAAAATCATATGTTTAAGGAATTTGAGCTCCTTTCACTCGGACCAACTTTTACCCAGACCAATAGTTCTTAGTAATTTACTCTTATTTAATATATAAAAGAAAAATGCAAAATTAAATAATTTGATAGCTTTCGTAAAGAAAAAATATAAATTTTTTTTTTTCACCAGAAAAAAACTATTTATCTTAAGAAAAAAGAAAATATAATTTGAGGAGTATGGTTTATTTTTTCATTTTTATCTCTAATACTTTAATAAAAAATTTCATTTGTTGACTTCATTAATATTATAGTCTTTATTTTAATAAAAATATTTTTTATATTACAGTACTTATTTTATTTATTGCACCACTTACATTATTTATTTTTAATGAAATATATAATTTTTAAACAAAAATAATAAGAGTTCTAAATTAACTAAAAAATCTAATGAAAACTATAATGACCTAAAATATATGAGAAATGTTATTTGTATAATTTTTATTTTTATCTTACATTCTTTTTCATTTTTCATGTTTCACTTTCTTTATTTTTTTTCTTTCTATTTCTACCTATGTAGTCATTATTCGTTAACAAATTAATATGACATTGTCGTCCATAATAGTCCTACTCGACTCAAACAGGATTGTTTCTAGTAAAAAATATCTGTGGTTTATAAAAAAAAAATATGACATTTGATAGAGGCGAGAGTAAATGAATCTATAAGATCACCTAATGAGTTAATCAACTAATTTGAGGTTATTCCAACTTAACTAGTGAAAAATAGAATGCCTATAGTCTATAGAAAATAAAAATAAAAATCTATAAACAAAAAATTGACCTACGTTATAATTCAAGTAATTATTATCATACATTGTTTTTTATTTTCATGTCTTTTTTCATATTTTTCATCATTTCTTGTCACATCATTTATTATATATCTTTTACTTTATCTTTATCTTTTTTTTTTTTCTTAATTATTTCTCTCTTCTCTTTACCTATTCACACCAACTATTTTTCTTCGAATTTGTTTTGCTTTCTTATCACATCATTTATTATATCTTTTACTTTTTTTTTTCTTATCTCTACCTATTCACCCCCAAATGAGGTGAGAGTTCAACTTTTTCCTTGTAATCCATTCATACCCCAGTAATCTATTAAATATTAAGCTCCCTTCACGGGAAGGGACATTACAACTTGAAGTGGCCATTTATAAAATATAAGAAAAGCTGGCAATAAACCGACAGTGGCCAAAGTGACCTCAAATTAGAGTACTAGTTAATTAAACTAACAAATAGAAAGAAAGGGGAGCGAGTGGTATGATAGCAAATTGGACCTGGGTCATATCATCTTTCTCCAAAACTGGACAAAATTGATCTCAGACCTCATTGAATTTTAAAGAAGAAAAAAACAAACAAACAAATGAAACGAGAAGCACAAAATCATTTTTAACAACCCCACAATCACACACAAAAAGCCTATGACATTCATTATGTGCTTCCAATGGAATATGCCGCTCACTCTTTTCGAGTCTTGACAGAGATGCATACAGTGTTCACACGTGACACTTATATAAGCAGGCTTTTGGAAATCAAAATCTTCTCATTGTGATGCCCCCCGCACACAATTTCACCTCTCTCTCCTCTTTGTTTCCGCATACATATTTGACAACCTAAGAAGGTGTGAAGAAGCTGAAAGTAGCTTGCAATTCAAAATGGGTTCCCCCAAAAAGGATGAGAGTGAGACACAAAAGGTATACATGGGAAGAAAAGAGAAAGCTTCCATAGCCATTATTTTGAGATATGCTGATTGGATTGATGTTGTGCTCATGTTAATGGGTGCTTTGGGAGCAATAGGAGATGGCATGTCCACAAATGTTTTGTTGCTGTTTGCTAGCCGTATCATGAACAGCTTAGGTTACAGTAATAACCAACAAAGTAGTAAGACTTACATGGCTGAGGTTGAAAAGGTAATTAAGTTAACGTTGACTTGCTCATTAAATTCTTGGTTCACTTTTCACACACATAGCTCTCAACTCAACAACTAACATTTCTCTCTTTTATTTTCATTTTAATTTTTGATTTATTATTTACAGTGCAGCTTATATTTTGTCTACTTGGGATTAGCAGCAATGGTGGTGGCCTTCATGGGTAATCTAAATTCAAACCTTCTTTTACATACTTGCTTTACTTTTTGAGGACAAAGGAAGTGAAACGTTTTAATCACATCTAACTGTAGTAGGCATTACTCAGCAGTGAACCTAGGTTGGAGGCACCCTCAGTTTTCACATGCTTAATTTGGCCGACATGTTTGGTCATTATTGTATTATGAAACCCTAAAAGGAAGGGTTTCACATACAGAAAATTGGAATTATACATTAACCCGCAAAATATCAATCATCTACATCAATCAAATAACTTTTTATTTTTGACTTAGAATTTACTCAGAGATTTGATCCTGAAGAATCCAAACCATATATAGATAAACAGGAACTTCTAATTAATTAAAAGTGCAAGATATTGGAGACTTAATCAATAATTGATGCTCAATTGCAGAAGGGTATTGCTGGAGCAAAACAAGTGAGAGGCAGGTGCTGAGAATTCGTTACAAGTACTTGGAAGCTGTCCTAAGACAAGAAGTAGGGTTTTTCGATTCGCAAGAAGCAACCACTTCTGAAATCATTAATAGCATATCCAAGGACACTTCTCTCATCCAAGAAGTTCTAAGTGAAAAGGTCAATTTATTTTCTTTATTTTTTTTAAGCTTTATGCACTCCATGCCACATATCAATGGACATATTCTATTTATTATTATTATTTTCTCACCCTTTTCCCCTTTGGTTTTGGTTTCTCAGGTGCCCTTATTTTTCATGCACTCATCATCATTCATCTCTGGGGTTGCGTTTGCCACCTATTTCTCTTGGAGGTTGGCTTTAGTAGCATTTCCAACGCTGCTTTTGCTAATTATCCCTGGCATGATTTACGGCAAGTACCTTATCTATTTGTCAAAATCGTCTGTGAAAGAATATGGCATAGCAAACTCCATTGTAGAACAGGCACTTAGCTCTATCAAAACTGTGTATTCATTCACTGCGGAGAAGAGAATCATGGGGAGATATTCAGACATATTGTGTAGAACTTCAAGCCTTGGAATCAAGCAAGGCATAGCTAAGGGTCTGGCCGTAGGAAGCACAGGTCTCTCTTTTGCAATATGGGCTTTTATTGCTTGGTATGGAAGCCGTTTGGTTATGTACAAAGGTGAAAGCGGTGGAAGAATCTATGCATCAGGCATTTCCTTCATAATGTGTGGACTGTAAGTAGCTTCTGTCTCTATCTCTTTTGTTTCTTGTTCATTAAACTTTAATTTACAATCTAATTCAATAAATCCTAACTTTAATAATCCGTGAAATTATAGTCTTAAACTTTACAAAATGTCATTTATTTTAAACATTATTGTCAATGTACTAATATTGAGAACTAATTAAAGTGAATGTCATATATTTTTTTGAAAAAAAAACTAAAGTGAATTACGTTTTATAAAATTAGAAATTAAACTAAGTAAAATATTAAAATGATAGATACTTATAATTTCAGATACTAATATATAAAGTCAAGGTTGATTCATCTCCAATCATATCTTTGAATCAGGCATCAAATATTAGTATGCATTTTTGTGGCTGATGCAAAGTATAGTATAGTAGCTGATCAATGGATCTTGATAATCAATTAAAAATTGGGACACCAGAAAGTTCAATTAATCTAAAGTTAAGACTACATTCTAAATCTTACATCTAGCTAGTAGCCAACTTGTCATAGCCAGCGATTGTCATCGTTCTCTTTAGGGAAAGGGAATTGAAAGTAATTAGTTTAATTCCATATAACTAACTTTTATGATAAGAACGGAATCAAGTCCCTTCAGAAAAGTGTTGGTCGTTATCTTTCACTAATGCTCCAAATATTTTACTAACTCACGATGATATTTAATTTGAGGACACGGTAGTGGCAATGTTCAAAAAGAAGGCATTTCCATGTATAGTACGTATTCAAATGCTTTTTCTTTCAAAAAAAGTGAGCTCTTAAAGCATTAGATGGAAAGCAAGATCCTGGTACGTAGAAAGGAAGGATCCTCCAGTGTAATACCAGTATTGACTATTGAAAGGATTTATCCTTCCACGCTGTGAACTCTCTTCTACGCCCGCCATATACCAAAGTGATTGTTACTAGATTCCAAAGATATTACTAAAAGTTGATGTTGCATTAATTGTGATGAATTTCAACTGCTACTAATTTTTTCTGTTTGAACCTGATTGTCAAATCTTGTAAACTTGTAATAGATAAGGGAAAAATATTGTTAAATTAATCTCGATATTGCTTCAATTAATCTTTCGCATATTTCATCAGTAACTTCAAATGACAAGAAGTGTCACATATATATGGATAGCTAGCTAAATATTTGATACTATTAAAGCTGTAACAACTTTGTAACAAACAATGAAAATAAATCAGATAAGACCCTTGTATGGAGTGTTTATTGAATAAAGAGTTTGTAATATTAATTAGTTGGTAAGAAAGAAGACTTGTGCAAGATTAAGAGAAAAAAATTCCGTGTAGGGCCTCGAACTTATAAATAAATGAATTCAAGGAACATATGTACAACTCTTAAAATCAATTTGTTTTTTTATAGCAATTCTAATTTTTAGTAAATTAAAGTTCTGGTAAATCAAGTTTAACGTTCTTACATTTTGATCAAGAATATCATCAAATTGAATTTTATTATTCGTAATGTATTTTACTGGATAAACATGACAAATTTGTCTTCCCCATTAAAGTTCTATCTTTTTTTGCTCCCCAACAGATCGATCTCTAGAAAAGAGAAATAAATAAAATTTGGTAGTAAGAGTGTTTGAAATCAAAAGTAGTTATATATATAACACAGTCTCCTTATAAAAAAGATTATTCAAATCTTATTACAAATTATATTATTATAGAGATATTGGAAAAAGTACACCATCATTTTCATTTTTTACTATTGAATTTAGGAAAAATTAGAAGCAGGTAAAGTCAATTTATTGGTTTTACCTTCAATTGTATACACAAGAAAATCTTTCATAGTTCTTAAATATATTTTTCATTCTGGTGTTTTTTTTTTTTTTCTTTGCATATAAATATGTAGATCTCTTGGAGTGGTACTTCCTGACTTGAAGTATTTCACGGAAACATCTGTTGCTGCTTCACGAATATTTGAGAAGATTGACCGAATACCATTAATTGACGGTGAAGACCCAAAAGGACTTGTGTTAGAGCTCATTAGTGGCAGGCTAGAATTTGAGCATGTCAAATTTACATACCCTTCTCGTCCAGATATGGTTGTGCTTAGTGATTTCAATCTCCAAGTGGAAGCAGGGAAAACGGTTGCTCTAGTTGGTGCAAGTGGAAGTGGCAAGTCCACTGCAATAGCATTAGTGCAAAGATTTTATGATGCAGATGAAGGTGTTGTGAGGGTTGATGGTGTAGACATAAAGGGCCTACAGTTGAAATGGATAAGAGGGAAAATGGGCCTTGTAAGTCAAGAACATGCAATGTTTGGGACATCCATAAAGGAGAATATTATGTTTGGGAAGCCTGATGCTACCATGGATGAAATAGTTGCTGCTGCCTCAGCTGCCAATGCTCATAACTTCATAAGGCAGCTTCCTGAAGGTTATGAAACAAAGGTAAATTAGTTTATCCAAATAGGGCTTATAGTCTCAAGTCTCGACCAAGGTATATATGGTTATGAAAATTTCTTTTTTGTTTGTAAACTTTAAAATGATAGAGCCTTTGCAACTGGTTAGCTTAATTCCACACACTCAAATTTCCAATAATGTTAGGAACTTTCTGTTTAAATAAATTTCTTAGTGAGTACTTATGTCTTGATTGGATAATCTTTTCCAAAAATATTTATAGGAGAAGAAAATAAAAAAGTAAAATACATTGAGCTTCTTTATAAGCTAAAATCAACATATGCATCTTAACTTTTGAATAAGTTAAATGAAAAGAACTATAGAAGTTAAGTGCACAAGTTGATTTTAACTTATGCAAGAAGTTTAATTCATTTTACTTTTTTATTTTCTTTTCCTTTGAGCGCTTACATCCAAACAGGGCCTTATAAAAGAAGAAAATAAAAAGTAAAATGAATCAAACATCTTCCTTAAGTTAAAATCAATTTATACACCCCCAACTTAATTATGGAGAAGTTAAAGGAGAATGCTTAAAAGTTAAAGTGTATAAAATGATTTTAACTTGTGAAATAAGTTTAATTCATCTTATCTTTTTTTATTTTCTTCTCCTTTAAGTATTTATTGAGAAGTTTATCCAAATAAGGTTATCTCAGTATTTGCCAAGACTAGGTGTGTGTTTGAATGAGATTAAATTTTTATGAAGGATAAAACCTCTAAGTTATAATTTTAGCACCACATTAGATGCTTAAGCTGCACATAAAAGTTTGATTCTATATATATTTTATATCATTAGAAAATATGCAGCTAATAACTTGATCATTTATAAACTAGATTGGAGAAAGGGGGGCACTTCTTTCAGGAGGACAAAAGCAGCGTATAGCCATTGCAAGAGCCATCATAAAGAATCCTGTAATTCTCCTACTTGATGAAGCAACTAGTGCTCTTGACTCTGAATCAGAGTTGCTGGTTCAGAATGCCCTCGATCAGGCCTCAATGGGGAGGACTACATTGGTAAGTGCAATCATTCATTTGATACACACTAATAAATTAACAAAACTATGCCATTCTATACATTAAACCACTTGGTTCACTCATCAATTTTATTAAAAGGCGTTAAGACATGATTTCAATCATATGTTGATATAGTATTAGTATAATTATCACAATGAATGAGTGAATATTAAATTGCACCTCCCTTCTATGACACCTACTGAAATTGATCAGGTTGTTGCCCACAAGCTATCAACTATTCGGAATGCAGACCTTATAGCAGTTGTTAGTGGTGGTCGCATCATTGAAACTGGTACACACAATGAACTCATCAACCGTCCAAATGGCCACTATGCAAAACTGGCAAAATTACAGACACAATTGAGCATGGAAGACCAAGATCAAAATCCAGAACTAGGTGCTCTTTCTGCAGCAAGAAGCAGTGTTGGTAGACCAAGCACAGCCAGGTCAAGCCCTGCCATATTTCCAAAGTCACCATTGCCGGATGAAGCCACCCCATCTCCAGTTTCTCAACCTTCACCTTCTTTTACAAGGCTTCTTGCTCTGAATGCTCCTGAATGGAAACAAGGTCTAATTGGAACCCTCTCAGCCATAGCCTTTGGCTCAGTTCAACCCTTATATGCTTTAACCATAGGGGGTATGATTTCTGCATTTTTTGCTGAAAGCCATCAAGAAACGAGGCACAGAATCAGGACTTACTCTTCGATTTTCTGTTCCCTAACTCTTGCTTCTATTATCCTCAATCTCTTGCAACACTACAATTTTGCTTATATGGGAGCCAAGTTAACCAAAAGGATAAGACTGCGCATGCTGGAGAATATCTTAACCTTTGAAACTGCTTGGTTTGATGAGGAACAAAACTCCAGTGGAGCATTGTGCTCAAGGTTAAGCAATGAGGCTTCCATGGTTAAGTCCCTTGTAGCAGACAGACTCTCTTTACTAGTTCAAACCACTTCTGCTGTCACCATTGCAATGATCATAGGGCTCATCGTGGCTTGGAAGCTTGCTCTTGTAATGATAGCAGTGCAGCCACTCACAATCCTTTGCTTTTATACAAGAAAAGTGTTGCTCTCCACACTCTCAACCAATTTTGTTAAGGCACAGAATCAAAGTACACAAATTGCAGTGGAGGCAGTCTATAATCACAGAATTGTGACTTCTTTTGGGAGCATTACAAAAGTGCTACGGCTATTTGATGAGGCTCAAGAGGCGCCAAGGAAGGAGGCAAGGAAGAAGTCTTGGCTAGCTGGCATAGGAATGGGTTCTGCTCAGTGCCTAACATTCATGTCATGGGCTTTGGATTTCTGGTATGGTGGCGTTTTGGTGGAAAGGAGAGAAATATCAGCTGGGGATGTGTTCAAAACATTTTTTGTGTTAGTAAGCACTGGCAAGGTCATAGCTGATGCTGGAAGCATGACTTCTGACCTTGCCAAAAGCTCCACAGCAGTGGCATCTGTGTTTGAAATTCTTGACCGGAAATCACTAATTCCCAAGGTATGTCTGTAGCTCTACATGTGTTGTGCACGGTTCTTATTTTGTGATAAGTGGACAGACGCTCACTCTTCTCTTAAGGATGTAGGCACATTGCTAAACCTCGTTGATCCTTTCTGTGCTTTCTGTTTTCTGTTCTTTACTTTAACTGTTGCTGAATTCTCAACAACATGTTATGCATGCACCACACAACATTGAAATTTAGTAAGGTTCAAATTCTCTATACCATTTTGTTTTCTTTGGCACTCCACCCCCCCGCCCCCCCAAGTTAAACCATGTCCTATACATTAGAGTATTGCTATCTAGTATTTATATTTTACAGTGCTTGCATTTGTGATTATACAACTGGGGCTCGATTTGAGCTCAGGAAAATTAAGCTCAAACCTTTGTCTATTAAGCGTGTGTTTGGACACATGGTACAAATGCAAAAAATCACATCAATTTGCTAAAAAATATGAAAGCTATAACTGGTAGCTTCTCTATAAACATAAAAAACCACGTCATAGACATTTAACCAAACACGCTGTTGAGTGCATATATATAGAGCCAAGTATATAGCTGTGAATATTTATGAATGCAATGAGTAATATTATTTGGTGCATAATCAACAGGTCAAGGCAAAAATGGTCGTAGGAAACTGTTATATTTTTAGTAATGATTTACTCATAAAAATGAGGCAAACTAATGATGCTATATTATTATTTTTAGTAATCTTATCCGCACATTTGTATAGTCGTAAGTACAACTCTGCTTCCCTAAAGTTGATATATGACACAAGTTTTACTAATGAATCGACATGTTGTGTTTTTTGGTTAGGTTGGGGATAACACTAACGGCATTAAATTGGAAAAGATGAGTGGGAAGATAGAGTTGAAGAATGTTGATTTTGCTTATCCAAGCAGGGTAGGGACCCCAATTTTGCGCAAGTTTTGCTTGGAGGTGAAGCCAGGAAAAAGTGCTGGGCTGGTTGGGAAAAGTGGGTGTGGAAAATCAACAGTGATTGCCTTAATTCAAAGATTCTATGATGTTGAGAGAGGTTCAGTTAAAGTGGATAACGTGGACATAAGGGAATTAGACATTCACTGGTACAGGCAGCACACGGCACTGGTTAGCCAAGAACCTGTGATATATTCTGGCAGCATACGTGATAACATTTTGTTTGGGAAGCAAGATGCTACAGAGAATGAAGTAGTCGAGGCTGCGAGAGCTGCCAATGCTCATGAGTTCATATCGTAAGTTTTCTCTCTAGATATAATATACTATATGCTCACTTGTTTTAACCAGCCACTCTCAAATTCATTTGTGGAAAAATGAACCAACTCAAATTGACTTGTCAACTAGGCATTGTTCTCATGCATGACATTTCTAATAAGAAGTTTTCTTGAATTACTGGATTTTGAAATCAAAAATCAATATCTATTCATGACTTCAAGCTAGATGTGTTAAAACAGAATTGCTATTTCTTAAAATTCAAATAGCGATCACAAGTTCAATCTCTAATAAGAGGGCGTTTGAAAAAAACTTATTTGGGTTTATAAATATAACTGACAACATTTTTATAAACTCTTTTTAAGTCATTTCAATAAGTTTTTGGACCAAGTTTATAAACAAACTTATTGGAGATCTAACATTAGCTAGTGATGTAGCTAATATAAGTGGGGGCATCCCCTACTTCGCCTCAAAAACCAGACATGTCAAATGTGAAGTTTGCATGATTAGACATTGGGTGACTCAATAATGGGTGACATGGTAGGTGCCCAACAATAACTATTAAGATAGACTTTGATAGGCCGCCTCCCATTGATATACACTATTTTAACTATATCACTAATTAATGTGAGATCTCCAACAAGACTCTCAATACGAGCTTATTTAATAAGCACTTAATTGTGTTATTTACTCGAACATATCCTAAAACAAAAAGAACTGGTTTAACATTACCAAACATGGGTGATATTATTTAAACAAGGCTAACATTATAAGTAATGTTGAATTAGAAATTGAGTGTGTAGAGTTGCAAGACTAGTTAGAGTTTAAAGAAGTGCATTTTTCTTTTGGTAATGTAGATCACTGAAAGATGGATATGAAACTGAATGTGGAGAAAGGGGAGTGCAGCTATCAGGAGGGCAAAAGCAGCGAATAGCAATTGCAAGGGCCATAATTCGCAACCCAAAGATACTACTGCTAGATGAGGCAACAAGTGCCCTGGACGTGCAATCAGAACAAGTTGTGCAAGAAGCACTTGACAGGACTATGGTAGGCAGAACCACCATTGTTGTGGCACATAGGCTTAACACCATCAAAGAGCTTGATTCAATTGCTTATGTGTCAGAGGGCAAGGTTCTGGAGCAAGGAACCTATGCTCAGCTTAGGCACAAGAGAGGTGCCTTCTTCAACCTTGCCAGCCATCAAATCCAAACTTAGACAATGTGAAGTATTATTGTCATGTACAAATTTGAGTTCAACGAGAAATGTAGTATCGTAAGCTTGGGTGACCATTGCTAAAGCCCATCTACGGTAAATTGGGTTTGAGGCCTTTTATATTCAACCTCTTTGGTCCAACTATATATACATAAAAAACTACTACCTTAAGGGCCCAGATTATATAACCATATGGGCCGGTACAAGTGTTGTATAAGGATCCGGACCCGAATCCAATATGAAATGAGCTATGCATGTAATCCTAATGCCAAATATAATAAAAACAAACATTTTGGGAATTTCTGACAGTAGAATGCTGTAGCTCCTGTAAGGAAACAATTGCCTAGCGTCATTTAGATATTTTCCGCCATGTATATAAGTTTAGGCCCAAGAACTGTATTGTAAGGTGTATGGATCCTAATGTAAAAGTAAAAGGAAACGTTACGTCCTGTTTCACATAATGTTTCTTTTACACAAATGATTAACATCAATTAATATATTTAATAGAAAATTTTAACATTTTTCCTTTGTTTTTTTTAATTCTTTTATTTGTGAACACCCAATTTTTTCTAGGTGATTAAACTTTTTTTAAAATGCAAAAAATGAGAAAGATAGAAAAATAAAAAATGAACAATGAAAAATAAAAAGAGAAGCAATTGGGCTCAAAGAGTTTTTGTTTTGCCTGTTACATTTTTTATTTGGGCTTGCATGCCTTAGAGGCCCATGATTTAATACAAAAAAGAAGAAAGAAAAAACGAAAATACAAGAAAAATGGAAGATTCTAGAAGGAAAGTAGGTTACAACCACTTTTAAAAATTGAAAATATTTTTGAAAACAAAAACTGAAATTGGAGGGAGTGGTGAGGCTGATGGTGCCTATTTAAAGAAGTATTCACTTTCATTCCAATGGAATCACCTACACTCATTCAGTCACTCTAAGATACATCACTCAATATAACTCTCTCCCAAAATTGGCTACGATCAGTACACTGATTGGTTGCTCTCTTTTTAGCAAAGATCTAGAGGTACAATTCCTCCTTTCTTCTTTTTATCTCACCATGTAGTACATCACGAATAAATGTTGCTTGTTCTACTCATTTCCATTAATCATTGTTAATTGATTTGTGCTATTTCCAAGTGTTTGTGTTTATAATAAATCTTGATAAACAAGTGTCTCTGTTGCTAGCCTTTGTTTGGATTTAATCTGCTTTTTAATTTAGTTCTCGTCCTCTTGTTTCGTTCTGGGTTATTCGATCAGTTTTGATCTCTCACATTCTCGGTCACGCAGCACACATAGCACCACAGTAGCCAAAGCCAAATCATCAAAGATAGAATAGCAACATCAAACCAAATTCCACAAGCCAATATCAGTAACCCAAACAAATTCAGCCCCTGAATCCAATAACCAACAGCCATCATCCTCGCCCAAAACAAACACGCACACTGCTCACTGCGCACAAACCAGAACCCTGAGAATAGAACTGGAATTTCTCATTCTCGCCCTCGCGATCTGCTCTCTCATCCGCATCAGCACCCAATTGCACATCAATCACGCGCAAGAAGCACAGCCTCCGCATTCCGGCGCACAGAGGAAAGGGGATGCGCGTGTCTCGTTCCCTTCTTTCTTTCTTTCTGTTGGGCTTGGCCCATGTGCTGTCCCTATCTCTAATTGTTGGGCTGGATTAATTTTAGTTTCTTTACAAACTCCTTTTTATGTTTATGTTTGGACCAATAAATTAATGATAGGGCCCAAATGACTTGTGTAAAAACAATTTAGTTTTCTTTTATTTTCATTCTTACCTTTTTATGTTTCTATTCTATTTTCTTTTCTCTAGAATTTGTAGTTAAATAATTTCTCAAAGAAATCAATTTGAATAAACAGAGTTAGTATTTTTAGAATTTTCACCTTCTTTCCAAACGTGAGATTAGTTGAAAGGATTTGTTTTTAGTTAAATTTCTAACAATAAATAAAAAATTAAATTAAAATATGACCACTTTGGAAGTATTCCCTATTTGGTCATTTGCTAAATTTGACACATCTAAGTTGTAGAACGTGTTGATGTCAAGTTTAATAATTAAAAAAATAATGAAAACTAAAAAATATCAACATGCAAATATTTCTTTACCAAAAAATTATGTAAGTCTGATTCTTTATTGTAGAGGAAGATACCTAGGAGTAGGAGGTCACTTCTGTCGATTTCAAAAATAATAAAATTTAATCTTTTTATCAAAAAATAAAATATTTTCTTTTTGAATAAAAATTCTCAAAATAAATTTTGTAAATAAATAAAATAAAAATATTTTGTTTTTAAGTCTAAAATAAATATTTTTAGAGCTATTTAATTTTGCACATTTGATCAGGAATAATTGTCTTTATGATAGATGTTGTAAGGTGTTAATACCTTTCTTGCATGTAATTGACTCTCAAATTTGATCTTTGGTTTGAGATCATTTCTCTTTAGGGTTTTTTCAGTGTTTTTTTTTAATAAATTTTGGTGGCAATTCTTCTATTTTTATTTCTTTTTTCGTTGTCTCCGTTGTGACCTTGGTTGCAACATTATCAATATTAATAACCCATCATATGAGTTGCACATTATATGGGACACACATATAATTCTAATATTAAATGTCATATCCGCTTGTAATCCTAATGCCTAGGGGTCATCTACATGTGTAATACTAATACCTAATCTATTATTCTTTTTTCACTTTGTTAAAGTAAATAATTTGGCTTTTGGAAAGGATAGTTTGTTATTGCATGCCTAAGCTCAGTTGGGACAAAAACATTATTTGTACAACTTTGGATTAAAGCAGGGACTAGGTAACAAATTAAGTAGAAATACAAATATGTAACTATTTTATTTTATTTCAAAATAAACAAATGTTGTTGGATTTAGGAGGCTCAACGAATAATTAGAGAGTACCAAAATTCACACAAAAAAAAAAGAGAGTACCAAATGCTTTAAATATGACATTTTTTGGTATAATTAGAAGATTTTATTCTAAAAAAAAAAGTTTCGTATTTTATTTAACATGACTTTTAAGGAAAAATATATATTTAGAACCTTATTTTAATGTATTGAATCAGTTAAAATCACGCTTTTTTTGGGTAAAGAAACACGTTTTTATTATGGGTTTTATCAACGCGTATTTTTATGATTTTTAATAATAATTTTCTTATTCATTAACTTATGTCCTTGCTACCCATGTTAACAAACTCTTTTAATTATTTAATCATCAACATAAATTAGAGTTATTTTACTTTTTTAAATTAAAGTCTTAGACTTAATTTATCAAGTTTAGTCAAAACCAATATAAAGTCTTGTCTTTATTCCATCGGTCAAAATACCCTTTTCTTGTTACAAAGAAGGGACAAAATCCAACTAAAAAATTCTACTAGGAAAGAAAATAATTAATGTTATTTTTACTCAGAAATTCTATAATATTTTTTCATAATTTATTTATTTTTACCTCTCACTATTTTAGTACACTTCTCTCCCTTCTCTTTTTAATTATTTCTCTATTAAAGAAAATATTTTAACTATTGAGTGAAAAAAAAAATACTCAAAAGAAAATAGCCATAATTTCATACATTAATGAAGAACCACACCAAAATATCTAGCATGAGCAAAATTCACAAGCCAGTCTATGACCCTGGTTACCTTCCCTAAGACAGGAGAAATAATTTCGCCTAAGAGAGACCATGGCTATCTACACTACTATTTTTTGTATGTGTGCAGTGGTGACACTAAAATTAGAACCTAAAACTTTATGCATACTACTCAAACCTCGTCCGCACTGCTTATCATTCATGAACTTTGCTTGACTAATTATTATATGCTAATAAGGATGTGATTTAGGACACCCTTTACCGTTGAGTCACTCTCAATCCAAATTTTGGTCACTCCATTGTCCCATGCAATACGATACTAGATGATTGACGTGTAACAAGTTCCTCCATATTAACCTATTCTACTATAATGTACAGTCTCTGGAGAGCATGAAGGGTGTTCGATCTCTACATGCATACCACACTAGGAATTAACCATGTATATTTATTTCCCAACACTTTACCCTTAAAACTTCAGGTTTTGTGATCAACCCACAGCCAAGTTCTATTATTAGAGCCTTATTAATTAAAATCATGCAGATTTTTATAGCCCATGCCACCCACCTGTTTGGGCTTACAAAATTTGTTCCAAGAAATTAAATGGAATTGCCTGACAGCATCTGAGTCGCCCCATAAACAAAATTCATAACCAAAAAAAAATGTTAATGTGATTAACATTCAGTCTTATAATGACATGTATAACTTTTGAAAATTTGGTCGTATTAATCATATAAGTTGAAGTCTTTCAGTATCATTAATTTATATATGATATATATCATATATTGATAAACGAGATTAGAATTCATTGACTTTATTTACTTTTACATATATCGGGACTTCTCTCATTTCGTATGCAAGGAATTGAAAGGAGCAAACATGCAGCTAACCCTGTATGATATGAGCATACAACAACGGATCCGGGTTTTTGTTTAGAATTTCAGAAGACAAAGACGACAACTGTTAATTAAAAATCACAAACAAAACTTTATGAGATATATCTAATTTAAATTGGTGGCTAAGCTAATTAAGAGGACCCCATCAAATGTTGGTCACTAGCACTTCAACTGCATGTCCCATGCACTGCTATAAACCTTCACTTGGTGGCTTGGGACTCTGCAGATGATTCAAACTGGGGCTCGGGGCTCACCACCTCCCCAAATGATCCAACTTGTTCCAGCAACTACACACAGAAAAATTTAGGTGTCAGAATTTTTTTTTATTTTTTTTTGTACTATATATATGAAAAATTATAAATGGCAAGTTTTATTCATTTATTTTTTTGAAGGAAAAGTAGAATAAGAATTAAATTATTGTCAACTAAATATATAATAGGTAGGAGTAAACTTCTAATACTACAATTCATTTGATACATTAATGGTAGAAAAAACTCTTTTTTAAAAGCATTAAAAATTTCTTCTTTGAAAAATGTTTCATTAATTGGTTAAGGTCATCTGCGATACCTGAAAGTAAGGCTCAACTTTCACCCTAAGATTTGCACTCTCCATCTTCACCTGTTCAAAAGCAGCCATGATCCTGCAAAATTCATGACTTAGTCAGCATATTGCAATTTTATTTGACTAGAAGGAGACAAGAGTTTATATAATTATGTCAAGTGTAACAATCACCCTTCCGCGTTGTCTTCTTCGAAAAATTGTATCATCTTATTGACTCCGTTCAAAATCTTGAGAGCTCCAATGCTGAAAACATAAGAGAATATTTCTCATGCTTGGTTATATGAAGTCAAGAAAGTTAATATATATATTTTGGAGATCATCGATCAATTGGGGATGGAAAAGAAATCTAGGTACCTTAACACACTTCCCTTGAGTCGGTGAAGAAACCTATTCATGTCTTCCCTTTGCTTACCATCAATTTCTTGTCGACTGTGTAAATGCACAATCCATCAATTGGAAAATTATTTTGCATGTGTATACATGTGTTTGTTTGTGTGTTAGAAATTTCAATAATAAGATATATAATAATTTTGAATTTTCCACTAATGTATGGTTCTGCACTTTTACTCACAGAATTTGCTCAATCTCAGCAAACTTTCTAGTTGTATCCGTGAAGAACAAACAAAAAACGTCCCTAACAAATTTCACATTGTCCCTGTCCTGTAGCAGCTCCAGCTGTTGAAACTGGGTTGCAATCAGAAATCCCTGAAACATTTGCCAAATATATTAAATTTGCATCATTTAGCGGTCAAATTGATAACTATATATACTGTTTATTATTTGTGACTTGAAAGAAAGAACTTACAGAAAAGAATTAACCTCAAATGAGAATTATTGTTACACCCAAATAATATAAACAAATGTTAAAAAAAAATGGAAATGCATGCACCATAAATGAATCAAAAGAACCGCATGTCATATTATGTTTGAGAAAAGAAAAATACCTCATCGAAGAAAGATTGTTTCATCATTACAATTTTGTTGTGCATCTCATTGGAACTCTCCATTGTCTCAATTGCAGAAAATAGTTTCAAGGCTTTGAATATCGATCACAGTGGTTGAGCCACATAGCAAAATTTATAGCTAGAGAAAGCAGATTAGCTAGGGGTATGTAATGTATGGGCGTGCATTAATTGTTAGCAAGAAAAAAAAAGTACAAAATCTAAACAAGATAATAATCATATGCTTTAGTAATAGATGCGGTGCTTCTATGACTATTACGATTCTGTAGATGGAACTATAAAGAACTAATTGAGTACAATGTAAAAATCTTAAGCGTTGAGCGTATTTAACTCTTATGAGTCTTCCTAAAAAATAAAATATTATGCTAAATCAGAAAATATATTTGCCATTAAGAGACCATCGTCATATAATCATTTATGGAAGTCATGGCACGCTACTATGAAAAATCACTTAGTAAAAATAACAACTAGCATGTATACAAATTTTCACTAGATCTAAATTAAATGACCGGAGATTTTCCCAATTTTGTTTTGGTACAATCCCCCCTAAGCAGGGTTATAAACAATGTGAAATTCAGAAAAGAAAAAAAAAAGAAAAATCGAAACTAAAATGTTACTTGAAAATGTGTATTTGCCATGAGTTAACATTAACTAGTTGTAGTAGCTAATGTAATGCAGATATATTAAATTTAATGTGTTTAAAATATTAATTAGAGATTAAATAGTTTAGTACGTATAAATATTTATCTAATCAAATGAATTTCTAATATTTTAATTAATAGTCAATTTTTTTCAATCAATTAAGTATAATAAGATATTTGTAAAAGTTTTAAATACTTATATTTTTTTATATTTTAATTTATATTTCTATTATTTGATAAAATGTTTTCTTAATTTTTAAATATATATTTTTCACATTTCCCGTTTGTGTATAAAAATCCATGTAACGCATAAGTTACTTATTATTAGAAATGTAGGGCTCATTTGGATAAACAGTTTAATTAATATCTATAAGTACTTATTATGTAAGTACTTTTGTATAAGTTGTTTTCATAATTGAATAAGAAATAGGGCTAAATAGTTTTTATATAAACTATAAGTTATTCTCATAAACTATTCTAGAGAGTTTATTAAAATAAGCTAAAAGTAATTTATAAACATATCATAAACTATTTTTATAAGTTCTTCAAAACACTTACACATATGCTTATGTCATAAAATAAATTCAAATAAACTGTAAGTAAACTCTTCCAAAAGACTTAATTTATTCTCGATCCTAAGTTAATGATAAATCAATTACTTTGAGTGGTTAGGAATACAAATGGTGTAGCCAATGGATCCTAAAAGTCACTTTCTTCAACATACATGTGGGTTTTTAGGGAAGAAAAATAATGTGGCATGAAGTTTAGTGTGGTTTGCAATTATATGGTCCTTATGGATGCGTAGGAGCAATATTGTGTTTAAGAATGAAGTTCTAAATAGTGAAAGTCTTGTGGAGATGATCAAATTCTAATCTTGGGCTTGGTTATCATGTAGGATCAAGAAATTCTCCTCCTCTTTTTATGAATGGTATACCCTGCCTTTGGAATGCTTAAAAGGAATATAGGATACTTGTAAGAGGGATGTATATGCTGTCAAATAGCAATATTATGTGAGAGAAACTAACTGTTAAAAGGGTACAGGTCATGGATAGGTTTATTGTGTAAAAGGTCTTTTTGTAAAAGGTTTGCATATCAAAAATGAGTCATTTCTATATGTAGGAAAGAAGACCAATGACAAGCTTATTACCTTGTGAATGGGTTGAGCTATCCCTTGTACTTACATCTAATATACTTTTTTGCTAATTAAAAAAAATTACTTTGTGTCAATAGTTACCAATAAAATTATTAAATCAGATTTATCTTTTTGCATATTCATCTATCTTGCATTGTGACATTTAAGGTGCATACGAATAATATCATGATTAATGTCAATTCTAGAAGAAAGGTACCGAAGACTTGCCTCAAGAGTAAAGTTGGTAAAATTGGCCCGGGCTAGCTCGATAGGCCAAGTCGGGTGGGCCATAAATTTTTTGGCTTAATAAAAATGGGGTCAAAATGGCCAGGCCCAAAAAATTTTGGCTTGAAGGATACTAGGCCTATTTGGCCTAGTGCTATATTTATTTATTTGTTTTTTCTTTATAAAATATATAAAAAATTAAGAAAAAAAGAGTCATGGCCATTTTGGCCCAGCTCGATGGGCTCACCAGGCCAGGCTGGACTAGAAAAAATGTGGTCCATTAAGAATTTAGCCTAGACCGACCCATTTTTGACACTTGGCCCATCAGGCTGGCCCATTTGACAGCTCTACTTAAGCGATCGAGAGGTGTTTCTTTTTGTCTATTTATTATAATCAATGTGTAATTGTAGAGGGTCAGGTTAGATCTAGTTTAGATTAGGGATCATAAACTATACCCCAACTTTATGGATACTTGTAAAAAGATATGTAAATGAGTAAGGTAAATACTTGTTTATTGGATATGGGTCTAGAGGCAGGTATTTACATGTAAATTTTAATAGAGCTCACTCCATACTTGCACATATTATGTATATAATAATTTAATTAAATATCTTATATATATAATTATATATTTTATTAATTATTAATTTAATTACTAAAATATAATATTGATTATTGAAGACTTGAACAGTTGAACCCTAACTTTATTTCTCTATTCACGAGCTTTGATTCTCTGAAGTCCAAATGCTAAAGCTAGCCGAGCCACTTTTGTTTGGTTATGACTTATGTTTGAATTATTTAAGATAATGTTTAGATGTTTTTAATGTCATGTTTGATGATTTAAGGTTATGTTTGGATGATTTAAGACTGAATTTTCAATTTAGTTGTAACAATTTTTTTAATTAATACTTCACCAAAAAAAAAAAATCAATATTTTTTTATTGATTTAACACATAAGTAAAGTGCGAGTAGCAGGTACTAGTATGGGTATATAGATACCTAGCTAGTACAAGGATGAAGATTAAAGTTGCTACCCGAGTAAGTATGGAGACGAGTACTACAGTACCCTACTGAAACCCTACTCATTGTCATCCCTAGTCTAAAGGATATTTATATCTAAATCGATTATTGTTAATCAATTTGGGTTGATTATGATTTTTTTAAAAAAATTGTTGACTTAAATTGAATCAACTCGATCATATTTAGGTTGGTTCGGGTAGGGTCATTGGGTCTACTACTAAAATAATAAAAAAATGAAAAAAATATAAAAATATGAAAGAAAAATAGGAAATAATAATATAATGAAAAAAATGATGAATAATATCAAAAGTTAGGATTATAGGATTACACAATATAAAAATTATAAAATTATAGAATTGCACAAGATAAAAAATTAAAAAAAAATCTAGAATAATATATGTTTGAGTTGGTTCAAGTTTCATATTTCTAGATCTAATATTCGAACCAATATCTTCGGGTTTGTAATTTAAAAACAAGGATCATTCGGTTTGGTTCAGGTTGATCGGGTCATTAAGTTGATCTAGAGACCTGTGTCCACCCCTATACTTTTTAATTTTTTAATATTTTTAATTTAATTTTCTATTTTTTTAGTTTTTATAATTGAGTCTTTTTATCAACTTGTCTCTATTCGAAGTTGCTAAATTCTCATTTTCTTTTCAAAATCTCCGTGAATTAAATTGATTAATTTATTTTAAGTCTTTTTTTCTTTCAAAACTCACCATTAAAATATGATATTTCACCAATAAAAATCAAATTCCCCTGTTTTGAAATTCTAACCTTATATTCTATGACATCTTGTTGGAATAATACAAGAACATCTAATACATTATGCATAAGCATAAATTACAACATACTAATAATCAATATACATGATAGAAAGAGATCAAGAAGGTATACCTGAATTCATCTGATAATGATTCAAGTAATGAGAGAACTTTGATTTCTTGTTTTGAGAGTAAATTGCTCACTTTTTAGAAACTCTTTTATGTGTGTGAAAAATTATTTAATGAAAGACAATTTTCTAACTCACTAGCAATAAATAGGGACGTCTTAACATTTTTCTAACTCACTAGTAGTTTTTTAACTCTTAAATCAAAGCCTAAATTATATCATAATTCATAAATGTGTTAATATAATTAATAATTTCATAATTTCTAAATTATAATTTAAACAATATTTTAATGATTGATTAATGTTAATCCACACAGTTAAAATTAATTCAACACATCTTTTAGATTTCATCAAACTTTCTACTTCTTAACTTTTCAAATTATTTTATATCCTAAATTTGTCTTAAACTCTCGTTCATTTCAGTAGAAAATAGGGATTAGATGGTTTTATGCAAAGGAAAAATGATAGAAAGAATTTATTGTAATAATTTTAAAAATTAAGAAACTACATTCAAGCAAAATTTTATTTGGAGAGCAAAATTGTACATTAACCATAACAAAAGGAAAAAAATATATAAATTAAGTTATTCTATTATTAAAAGCTTAAATGTCTATGTCTGATTATTGAATCCAAAAAATATATGTTTGCATGTTAAATTTTCATACGTCATAAATAATCAACTCTTGATACTTACTAAAATGATTAAGAAAGGTCAAAGATACTTAATTACTGATATCATTATTTCTTGATTAATTTGAATCATTTAAATGTCTTTGAATGTTTTAGATTTGAAAGATAGGATCTTTCTATGATGCGTTTAGAACTAGGACCTTAATCCATATCTTACTCACACACCATCATAAAATATTATACTTTTTAATTAAAGTTGTAGAAAATTTAGTAATTTTTTTTTGTACAATGTATTCGTAATAAAAATAGGTGTACACATAGTATTCTTTTAGCTTGTGCACCTAATAAGCATATATATATATATATATATAGGGATTTGTTAGCATATACCTACTTGATTTATAGTTTGAGTACGTTAGCAAGTTATAATTAAAGATTGTCTTAAAATACATTTACGGTGTAATTTGCTATTGTACTTCAACTAAAAAATAAGTTGGTGTACATTAGTAAATCTCATATGTGTGTGTGTGTGTGTTACCAAAATATTTGCAAGAGTATGTGCATAAACCATAACATCGTCACCATTGAGATCCATCATTGAGACATTTGTCACATATATACATACATCCATACTAAAAGACTAAGAACTTGTCCTGACAACATCATCATAATTGTACAATACAAAACCATAACTATTGGACCTGACCTGCCAGAGCATCATCAAAAAGGAAAATCCTTGTCCTTAACCAAAAGACGTCCCTCCTTGTCCATCACCATCAATAGTGAGGACAGGAGTCACATCGATAGTTAGACTCATCCAAGTCATGAGAAAGGGGAGAGTAGTCAAGACTGTCACCCCCACTGTTACTATTCTTGTCGCACTCGTAACTGTTACCACTTACCTCCCCATCACTCTTATCTCCACCTTAGCCTTGTTGGCTCACCAAGTGTACTAAAGGCAAGGGTGCTCATCTCACCTCATTTGTTGTTTAGAAGAAAGTAGTAAATCAAGAAATATTAGACTTTGTTGTTGTCCTCATAAAGCATACTCCTCGAGCCCTTAACGAAGAAAGAGACCTCTCACGCTAAGCTGGTACCATAGTACGGGGAACAGTAGTAATAGGTACCACTCCCACTATATGCCTAACTATCAAGGATAGATAATGAGATTGATGGATGTAGAGTGGGTGGGATAAAGTCACAAACATGCTTAGGGATAGGAATAGATAGGTTAATATCTAACTCTTGACCAACACTAATATTATTAATTTGATCAATCCAAAAAGTCAGTCATCCTCTATTACGTGCTTAAGTGGTCATTGCCAAACTGCTTGACGTGACTCACCCATCTAACTTCATCTTCAATGGAAAGTTAAACATTTCAACGACTATCCATCTACTAATTTGATCATACGTACATAGAAAGGTAGAAAAGCAAAACAAATAGACAATAGGAAGAGTGAGGCAATAATCTATACAATGAGTTAGGCAAGAGAAACACATAGATAAGTATATAGCACATTCACAGTTCAATAATCAAATAAGCAAGATATCCATAAGAATGACAATCTCATACAAAATCTCAATAATACTATATACACAAGCAGGATATCAATGATCATGTCAAGAATGATGCACATACGTCCAACTAAGGCAACGGGCATAGACATCTAAACAGTGAGAGATATATTTGAAGATATACCTGACAAACCTCAAAATGAAAAGCGTCTCATACCACATTTCATAAAGTGAATGTACAATCCTTCACCTCATTGTCAATATGATATGAATTCTTCCTATAATTCATTTAGTTATTAACATCTGGTTTAGTGGCATGCAATGCATAGGAGCCCCAAATAGCACATTGTGTGCTGCTAGAATTGCACGTAAAGTGCTTGAATATTACAATTGTGTGTTGCCGAAATTGTACATAAGGTACCTAAATAGCACACTCTGAACTACTGTAATTGCATATAAGGTGTATGGATAGCATATTGTGTGTTGTTAGAATTGCACATAAGATACCTGAATAGCATTGTGTACTATTGTAATTGCACACAAAGTGCTTGGATTGTACATAAAGTGCCTGGATGACACACGTGTGCCTAGAATATGCATATGATGCATGAGATATCATAATTTTTTATTTATTTTTTATCTTAGTGTGTGGGATGGATTCCATATTGGATTTTTAAAGTGGAAATAAGCTAGATTTCTCCGTTTTTCGATCATCTCAAATAGAGCGTCCAATCCTTTTTCTTTTACGTAGGTTTTTAAAACAATTTTATTTCAAAGAAAAAATTGTAAGCAAATAATTAGGTTTTGAAAAACTTTTAAGTAATAACTAATTATTGAAGATATATTCAGTTCAATTTTTCGCTTATTATTTTAGAAATTAATATATGTCATGCTATGCATGTCATAAATTTTATTAGAATGTTTAAGTATGAGAAATTTTATTTTTTTTCCAACAAGCATTATAGTACACAAGTATTTCACAATTGATGACATAACTGTATCCATATTAATTAGATACGTAAAAAACTTAAAAACCAATAAAAACTTTGAAAGCAATCAACAATAATTTTAAAATTATGACATACTCATGTGTACTCAAATCACGTAACCATGAACATAGTCGGTACTTGTACTGTTACCTTATAATTTATTTATTCTCCACAAAATTCGTTTATCCTATTGCTAAAAAACAACGCCATCAGCAATTGTGAATTTCCTTTCCAATATAGCTATTAAGCAAGTATTGATAGGTAACATAAAGATTCAGTAATGCCATTTTTTCACCCAAAGAAATTGGTAAAGATTGATAGAGTTGATTGACATGCTGCGTGGGGGATTGGAACACAGTTTTGTCTAGTGCCAAGAGTCAAGAAAACATTGAATTGACATTTGAAACATTGGATCCTTGTCCATATATAGGCCATGAAGAAATATACAAGAAGAGTTGGTTTTCCATCCATGTGCCGCTCGTTTGTGTATTCAAGAACAAGTAGATAAGTGGTTCGTGGAAAAAGGGAAGAAACGTGAAGAAGTTAACCAATTAAAAATTATGGTTAGTATAATTTTAAGGTATTTATTATAAAAAAGACATTTTTTAAGTAGTGAATAAATTTATTATATATATTAATTTGTAAGTAGATGATAGTATAATTTTTTATACTAATAGTCAGCGGTGGATCTAGGACTCTGAGTCAGTGGAGACAATCTTATAATTGTCTTCTAAGTGATTTCATGTTTTGAAATCGTTGAATGCCCAGTTTATTGTAAATGATATTGAACACATCTCTTACAATATAAGTCTCTAATAATATCATCATGTATCTTCATTCAATTTTGCAAACTATTTTTCATAACAGGAGATTGATAAATTGGAGGCAATGAGTTCAAATACATAAAAATAGAGGACAAAATATAAAAATTCAACAAATTTATTTGTAATTTTATGAAAATGAGGGGGTGCATTTGCACACCCTCATTTCTATATAGGTTTGCCCCTACTATCAGCGTATAGACTATTTTTCCATATTTCTTTTGCTTTTTTATTTTCAATTTTTATTTGAATTTAATTTTTATATATTATTAGTATAATAAAAAAATCATTCTAGGTATAAATTATAATGTAATTATTATAGAAATTAACAAATTTATGATATATACTAATTTGTAATTAAATGACATTTAACACTGTAAAATAAATCTAATTAAATTCTATTTATCTTTAGCACTCTCTCTCTCTGTGTCCCGGTAGGGTCTTTTAAGTGAAGTGCTAAGCAATTTCCTACACACAAAATTGTGGCGTGAAAATTAGAAAATTCAGTTGGTCAAAAAGGCGCACAAGTGCCCCCTGTTGGCAATGAAAATGACATAGGCCATAACCTGATAGCGACATAACGTGTCACTTGCTTGGTAATTGGTATGCATGGCAACGAAAATTTCAAAATAATATATATTTTTTTAATAAAATACGCTCAGCTTTAAGATGTTTAATTTGTATCTTCACTGCACATAGATTAATTGGCGTGAGATTATTATAATTTAACTAGCAATTTTGAGATCAAGTCTTAAATATATAGTTGTATTAAATATTTAGAGAAAAAATTTTATTGTCCATAATAATTCTATCTAACTTAAGCAAGATTATATCTTATATAAAATACATGTAATCTTAAACCAAAAACTTACATCTTTTTTTTTTATTTCAAAATATATATTTTCCCCTATTAAAAAATAAATGAGTTATATTTTTTTTTTGGGTACAAGTTATATTTTATTTTTTCAATAAACAAACCTTTTAATAATAATAAATAATTATAAATGTAATCTTAATTAATATTTTTACTTTTTTCAATAACTTTCGGTATCACTTGCAATTAATTTTAAACATTTTATTATTAATTTTAATAGTTTAGAAGGTAGAATGAAATTTTAAATATGTCTCTTATCAATTTTGAATTCCATTTAACATTATTAGTAAATATTTAAAATTAGTTATCAATTATGTCGAAAAATAACAAAGAGAAAAATTCTTTAAACAAATCATTTAAATTAAAATACACTCAAATATAATATATTCATCCTTTAAGAGAGGAAAGTATATATTCAAATAAGAGGGAAGAAAAATGTAACTTAAGCATATTTTAGCAAAAGCAAATGTAATTTATTCTCTTCTTTTTACTTAGATTACGGGTATCTTCATAAAAACATCCAGAATATACTGTAGTTAACTTCTTATCTGAGAATTTTTTTCATACATAAGACTTGAATTGAATGTGAAATCTTACTTAATAAGAAACAAAAACGTAATATTTGAATCAACCATCTGTTGGTTCCAAAATAACTTTTTATCTATAATAGTTAAACAACAAAAAAATATTAACAATGTCAGATACTGATTAAAAAATTTAAAGTAAAATTTTTATAAGAAACTTATTGTTTATATTTGTCACCATAATTTTTAAACACTTGTTAATATTTTATTTATTAATTATTTAATTAGTGTTTTTAAACACTTGTTAACAGGAGATTTTTAAATAATAATTAATATTGAAGTTAAGTACAACACTTTAAATATTTTTATATTATTTTTTAATTAAATTAAAAATTTTCTCAATAATTTGTATAATAAAAGATAATATTAAATATTGATACTAAGTATCAATATAAAACTTTAATTTTAAATGAAAAATATACTAAAAATACATAAAATATTATACTTATATTTTGTCTAAATAATTAATAAATAATTTTTTATTAAAAAATACTGTAAAATTATATTGAAAACATCAAATATTATATTTCCTAGTGAAATACTTTATTTTAATTCTTTATAGGCAATTGTTAAAATATTTATAATTATAAACTAGTATTCCAACGCGTCCTGTTACACGGTCTCAATATTTTTCATATTTAAAACACTGTTTATAAGTAGAGAAAAAAGGATATGTATTCACAATGTAAAGTTTTTTTATAGTATCATCTAATCATAAATTATCATGTATGGCAAGCATGTTAATTTTTATAATAATCATCCTAAAAGTCATACCAAAGCTAGTTTTTAATTGGTTAATGGTGTAAAATCTTTTACTCTGACAATGTATATCTATTAAACTCTTATATATATTAGTGTTGTGTGGTGAGCACGAGAAAGAATATCCGGCAAGCTTCCACGGTGGTTGTTAGTGTCTCCGGTAGTGGTACTTGCAAGGACTCCGATGCTTAAGTCAATAAAAGTGCAAGTATGAGTGAATTATGAGAGAAAAAGTGTACCTTATGAGCGTGGAGCCCTTTATATAGAGTATTTTGGAAGGAAATTCTATTAAGGTTAGGGTGCCACATGGCGTCATGCATTGTCATGCATTTAGGTGCCTTACTACACGTTTTTCTTACCGTTAGGCATTTTCCACGCCGTACCGAGGTAGGCATGAGTTCGGACTGGGATAGCAAGGGATTATTCTCCGGGATATACATGGCCTTGCTAGTCGGCATAGGCAGCAAGTGAGCCGACTTAAGGCTAAGTGATTAAGTAACCTCTAGAACAGTTGTCCCCAAGCCGGTGATGCTTGGAAAAAGTATCGTCAACTTAAGAGCCTAGGTCGGTCCCAGAACAATTAGCAAATGAATTTGAGAAAATAGGTTATGCACTAACAGTGTAAAGCATTTTTACACGGTTATCCAATTACAAACTATCATGTATAGTAATTTTGTTGACTTTTACAATAAGAGTTCAATGGCTATATACTGTAAGTGTAAAAATTTTCACACTATCAACCAATTAAAAATTACCATTGGTATAACTTTTAAGATAATTAATGTAAAAGTCAACAAACTTATCATATATGGTGATTTGTAATTAGATAATAGTGTAAAATTACTTTACACTGTCATAACATAGCTCATTTTTCCTTACAATAATTATCTTAAAAATCATACTAACGATAATTTGTGATGGATCAATAATGTAAGATTTTTTACACTGATAGCACATAATCATTAAACTTAATGAATTTAATTTCTATATACTATTCGTATAAAAATTTTACATTATTAATCAAGAGTTTAATTGCTATGCACTATCATTGTAACTGTCAACCAATTACACTGTCAACCAATCGAAAATCAGTTTAGTGTGACTTTTAGGATAGTTATTATAAAAGTCAACAAACTTACCATACATAATAAATTGTGGTTGGATGATAGTGTAAAATTGTTTTATACTGTCAGTGCATAGCCTATTTTTTCATTAATCAATTAAACTTACTTTAAATATTTTGTTTAAGCAATTATTATAAAAATCAACTATCGTATATGATAATTTATAAATAAAAAATAGTGTAAAAAAAATATTTATAGTGCTGGCAATAGAATCTAATTAAATTCTTAAAAAAAAAGTATGTAATAAAATTATTACATTCATCAAAAAATTTATTTTACATTTTTAGCAGTGATCTTTCAAATTATCCTGTCCAAAATTTGTGAAGAACTTTTTCGTTTATATATCATATTGATTTTCACATATTCTTGTCCCTTGGGATCCCCGGCTGTTCTTATGTACTAGAAGAAGATAGATTTTCTTCATATAGATACTTCTTCTTCATGTTCTTCTCATGTTAAGGGATGTGATCACGTGTTTGCAACATCAGGTTTTTGGTGATAATTAAATCCAAATAAATAGATACAGGTCCAACTCGTTCCAGTTTTGATAAGGGAAATTCATTTTGATTGGGTTTGAGTTTGGATTTAGATTTATCCTAATTTTCAAAACTAGAGTTTCACGGATATAACTACCTGTCCCTGCATCTGAACCCATCCCGTAATATGTGTTCGAATTTTGTTTTTACATTTTAATTTTTTATAATTATTGAAAATACAAATTAATTATTATAATTAGTAAATAATTCAATTTATAATAATAATCAAATAATCAAGTTTAAATTCTACAGTTTCATTAAAATATAATATAATTTTTAAATTTCTTATTTCTAAGTATTTTATTCTTTATTAATTTTAATATATTTTTAATTAAAATATATTTATTAATATATAATTTATTTAAAAATATATATAAATGAATTAAATAAGATAGGATGAGTTTCTCATAGGTTTTCCCAATCCTCAATAAAAATGAGATTAAATTTAAAATTTTCATCTCCACCCCTCTTAAACCTGAATCCACCCTAACTTGCCTCATTGTCATGTCTGAATGATAGCCTTCAAGTAAGGTATTTATGTGTCCAGCCAGCAAAGGTGAGAAATCACGTTCAAAGATTTCAACACTCAATTAAATAAATGTAGAGTCAAGAGGTAATCAACAAAGATGGAAAAGAATATCTTATTATGGTGATATGGTCAATGTGAGATTTAAATAGATTTGTCAAATAATTTGAAAGAATGATTACTGACAATTACGTAGTTTAAATAGTTAAACATTACCTTTCCACAAAATCAAATCTTGTCTCAACTAAGTATGATATCTCGAATACTTTTAAAGTTTATATATTTTTAATAATTATACATTGATAATAAGTCTTCTTTACTTAAATAACATTTTATATATCATAAGATTATAATTATATTAACTACTAAGGTCAATTTAGTAGTGAAAAGTTAGAGTAGTTTATACAAAGTTTTAGATTTAAATCTTTGGCTTAATTACACTTTGTGTCACCCAAATTTCATTATTTTGTGAATTTTGTTACAACATTTTTTTTCCGCATTTTGTCATCCTATTTTTGTAATCTCTCAAATTTTGCTTAACCGTCAATTATCTGTTAAATGACAAACGGAATGATAACTTGTCAATGATGAGTTGACATTAAACATCCACATCAACTTTGTGTTTGTTAATTGCACTCTATGCTAGCCAAGTTTCATCATTTCTCAAATTTTGCCACAATTTTTTTTTCCTCATATTTTGCCACCCTATTTTGTAATCTCGCAAATATTTTGTAATCTTTCGTATCAGTAAATGTACTGATATTGAATTAAGATTATGCTTTCAATTGCAATGCTAATTAGACTGATATTTTAATTTCTTGTTATTTATCACTGATATTTTGAAATCTCTGATACTAATTACATAAGAATGACATTAAGAATCATTATCTTCCAAAGAGAAACCCAAACTATACAGACAGTAACAGTGCATTTCAAAAATGTAAACACGTGAAATATTCAGTCTCTGATACTAATTACCAATGTGAATATTTCATGTCCAAACCGCATTACTACTGACTAAATATTTCAGGTGTTTGCATTTTTGAAATGCACTGTTTTTGTTTGTATATTTTAGGTTTCTCTTTAGAAGATAATGATTCTTAATGTCTTAGGTAATTAGTGTCAGAGATTTCAAAATATCAATGATAAATAACAATAAATTAAAGGCTTAATTGTACTTTGTGCTATCCCAAGTTTTATCATTTTGCGAATTTTGTCACTGTATTTTATTTCTCTCACATTTTGCCACCTTATTTTTAAATCTTGCAAATTTTATCCAATAATTAATTGTTCATTAAATAAAAATTCTCAAAATTAGGTAAAATTTGCAAGATTTTAAAAATAAGGTAGCAAAATGCGAGAAAAAAAATACGATAACAAAATCTGCAAAATAATAAAACTTAGGTTACACAAAGTGCAATTAAACCTAAATTAAAATATAAGCCAATTAACATTGCAATTGAAAGCATAACCTTAATTCGATATCAGTACATTCAATGATATGAAAGATTACAAAAAATTTGTGAGATTATAAAAATAGGATGGCAAATTTCACAAAATGATAAAATTTGGATAGTACAAAATGCAATTAATGAACACAAAGTTGACGTAGATGTTTAATGCCAACTCATTACTGACACATTATTACTTTGTTTGTCATTTACATGATAGTTGACGGTTGGACAAAATTTACAAGATTATAAAAAATAGGCTGACAAAATGCAAGAGACAAAAAAACTGTTGTGACAAAATCCACAAAATAATGAAACGTGGGTGACACAAAGTGCAATTAATTACTGCCATTATATACAAAAAGATATTATAATTATATTGAAATTATTTATTTTAAAATATATTTTGATGTTAATTTTATACTATCTTAGTTTCTTTTTACTTGTCCATTTTTTAGAATTTTTTTATTTATTTATCTGTCATTTTCAAAGTTTAATATAACATTAATTATTTTTTTGTTAATTATATCCTCATTTTCACATAATTTTTAATTAATTTACACATTTACTATTAGTATATATTTATTATAGAATAAACATGAAAAATGATCTAATAGAAAATTTTAAAACTATTTTATGAAAAATAAAAAAATTTATTATATTACTTAAGTTGTATATAAAAACGTTAAACAACAGTTAAAAAGAAAAAAAATAGTAATTCGTACTATGAAACACTATATGAAAGTTATACTATGGCGTGAGTTTCAATGGAAAGCAGAAATCAATTTTCTGATATTTACGTTTTTCATAGAAAAATCCACATTTCAAACCCAACTTTCAAGTTGTTGAAAACAAAAAATGATGGTTTACACATCTAATCCATTCAACCTTAATGATTGGCCAAGTATTAGAAAGCATATGATATATATTTGACTAAACGTATTATCATAAATCTCAATCTAAGAAAACTGTCAAATCTAAGCCTTTATTTGGTGGACAGAAAAAAAAAGACAAAAATAGATAAAAAAAAAACAAGTTAAAAGATAAAAAAAATATATTAAAAATAATTTTAAATTTTAAATTGCTTGATAAAAAGAAATAAATGAAAAATAAGACAAAAATAAAAACATGAATAAAAATAAATAAGAAATAAAATAAAAATAAGTAGTAAGATCTATAAAATTTTAAAAAATTTCTCACCTATTTCCATTGAACTAAACTATTAATATTTTTAAAAAATTTTAAATTTCTTTTCTTCTTTCCTTCTCTCTATTGTACCAAACAGGCCATAAAAGAAATTGTCACCAAACTTTACCTACTCCAAAATAAAATTTCTAATCCTGTTACGTATAAAATACCAATGGCCCAATTTAAGAATAAATAAAAAAGGAAGCAAATCTATAATAAATAACTTGCAACCAAGAGATTTTCCTTCCTAAGTAAGCGAAAAAATATAAGAGAAAATGAAAATTAAAAAAATTAAAAAAAAAACCTATGACTGCTAGAAGTGTTCATAAACTGATCCAATCTAATAAAAACTGAAAAAACCGATCTAAAGAACCAAAATAACCGAAAATATTAAAAATCGAAAAAATCAACATTTTTTATTAGATTAGATCGGATTTTGGATTTGATTTGAAAACTGATCCAATCCAATTCAAACCGAACTTATACATGCATATATATTTTCACTTGTAATTTTCTAATATCACTCATGTTTATGTTTTTATTTCTCATATATTTGTAAAATTATCATATAAATTATACTTGTTTATAAAAAATATATTTATTTAAAGATAGTTTTTTAGTAATTATTTGAATAAAGATACAGAACATAATTATCAAGTTATGTAAATTTATTTTTAATAATATATATTTGAAGAGTTATACTAGTATTAGTTATATAATGACTCATTAATGAAATATTTGATATTTTAAATTATTTTTTAATATATTTATTATATATCATATATCATATATATATTTATTTAATACTTTTTTTAAAAAATAATAGTATGATTAAAACCAAAAACTAATCTAGTCCAAACCGTTTTAAATTAGATCAGATTGAATTTAAATTTTAAAACAAATCGATTGGATAATTAATTAACAAAACCATAGTAATTAGATCGAATAATTTTTCTCTTCAAAACCGATCCAATTCAATACGCAAACACCCTAATGTTGCTATGAATGATTGTCGACCCATGTTGTTGTGTTGAATATGCTTATATAAGCAAAAGCCATTCACTTTTGTTTCCCTGTCATTGCAAAGTGCAAAGTGGCTCAGGACCCTGAGGCTCTCCTTCGTTGTTCTTCAAACATGGGAAAGCAGAGCACACAATCCCCTGAATCCACCAAACTCTCTGTTCTCAACTGCATCGACCTCTCCAACCCCAACATCAACCAATCCGTGAATTTCCTCAAACAGGTTCGGTTTCTCTGTTACATAACTTGGCCCAATTTACTTTGTTTTTGGACCATGAACTTTTTTTTCCTGTGTGACCTTAATGTTGTTGTTTTGTTTTAGGCTTGTTTGGATTCTGGTTTTTTCTACGTTGTCAACCATGGAATAAGCCAGGAATTCATGGACGAGGTTTTTGCACAGAGCAGGAAATTCTTCTCTCTTCCACACAAGGAAAAGATGAAGATTCTAAGGAATGAAAAGCACAGGGGATACACTCCTGTTTTTGATGAGCTACTTGATCCTGAAAACCAAGTACATGGTATATACCCATATGAGATTGTTGCACGTTTACATAGATACCACCATGTCTTATTATTCTTCTTTTCATGATTCTGAACAGGAAACAACTTAGATACAGTTCCTTAAGTGTGTTTGGTAACATTGTTCTCTAATCACAATTGAAGTTTCATCTCAATAATTTATGTAGACATTTAATACAAATATTTATTATACCAATTACTGAGATAAAACTTCAATATTAATTAGAAACAGCACCAAAAGTAGCTAAAGAATTCATCTAAGTTTTGTCCTTCTGAAGCTTGATAACCTTTTCTCTGCTTGGTTAAGTAGGAGACTACAAAGAGGGGTATTATATTGGAGTTGAAAAAGATGAAGATGAACCAGAATCGAAGAAACCTTTTTATGGGCCAAATAAATGGCCCGCACCAGGTAAACGAGTCAACGTTTTGGTCTTTGAGACTTTGGAGACAAAGTCTAATTTCTACTAAGTGAGTCTTCCAATTCTATGGATTTTCTTTTCTTCTTTTAAACTTTTTTCCTGAACTTTTTTACCATGTAGATGTTCTGCCGGGGTGGAGGGAGACCATGGAAAAGTTCCATCGAGAGACATTGTACGTTTTGGTGATGATATTTATCTGTTATAAGATGCAATCTAACTGTTGAGTTTTGATCATTTGTGCTGCATGTGGAACTACCTAATTGTTAGTTTGTTTCTGACTTATTGTTCTTTATGAAAACCTTAATCTTTAATATGGAGTAAGGTTTTAAATTGTGTTGTGGTCACCGTTGCCGTTTTGTCACGTTTCTTAATATTGTGGGAAATTGCGGCTGATGCAGTCACATTGCGGTTGCAGACACTCGAAATCACGATGGCGGACCATTTTGGGCGTTTTTTAAAACCTTGATATGGAGCATATGTTTGGTTTTCATTTCAACAAAAAATTTCCATTGTGTTTCATCTTCTTGCCTTGTTCTTCCTTGCCATGGTGGGAGGGGATTGAGGTCTTATTCTGTTTATTTTCTTGTCAATATTATTGGTCCCTTCCTGTGTCGAAAAGATTAGACCATGTTTAACTGCCTTGGTTGTTCATTTGGACTCAAATTCTGTATTATGGAGGAAAAGGGCTTCACACTTTTGTTATCTTTTGTTTCTGGTTGTTTTGTTGGGGAATCCAGAGAAGTGGGGAAAGCAGTTGCAAAGATAATAGCCCTTGCACTTGATTTGGATGCTAATTATTTTGATCAGCCAGAAATGCTTGGAGAGCCAATTGCAACCCTGCGTTTGCTGCACTATGAAGGTATTGAATCTGTAGCCTTTATAACTGGTATAGATACAGAGTTTTCTCAATAACCCCGCGCATAGGTGGACCTATATAGTAATGAGGGGGTACAACACTTTGAAAAAATTACATATAAATATCTTAAATGTTAATATTTTGTCCCCTCTAATTTTATCTATTTGAACCCACAATCCCAATTTTTTTTTTTAGTATACAATGGTGTCACTGAGGTTAAAACCTTTAACCTCATGCATACTACTCAAATCTTCCAAATTTTTCATTCATCTAATATGTTTATTACTTTTTATTTAAGTATCTAATTTAATGGCCCGTTTGGTGATCAAGATAAGATAAAATATGATATAGAATATGATCGCAGAATAAAAATAAAATAGGATAAGATAGGATATAAACTATGAGAGCATACTAGTCACCAGATAATATTATTGTGTTATATAAAATTATTTTTTATTTATGTAGTTAATTTTCTTAAAATTATAAAAAATTATATATATAAGATTTTTAAAATTATAAGAAAAATATATGAATAATAATTGTTTAAATTTAATTTTTAATTAATAATATACGTAGCAATGATTTTGTCTGTTGCCATAACAATAGAAAAAGTCTTTTCTGTAGAAAAATTGTGAAAAATAGGTTGCATAATCGAATGAGAGATACATGGATGAATGATTGTTTAGTGACTTATATTGAAATATGTGTTCAATAACATTGATAATGAGCTAATCATTCAACAATTTTAAAACATAAAATCATGAAAAAGACAATTATAAGGTATGTAATTTATTTAATTAGATATGTTAAATTTTATATCTTCATATGTATGATAATAATTATTATTAAATTTTGTTTTTAAAAGTAGATCGCCCCCACTCACCTAGGATCCTAGATCCACCACTGACCCCGCGTGTCACGTACAGGATTCACAGTACCACGTACTGGATTCTCTTTAAAAGAAGTCTGGTAATATAAATGTAAAAAGTAACAAACCGCAAACCCCGTACCATATGTCTGGTACAATTACAAAGAAAAATAACTTAGACAGTTGCATTCATCTTTGGTCAATGAAGGTCAAATCTCAGATCCCTTGAAAGGATTATATGGAGCTGGAGCTCATACCGACTATGGTTTAATTACACTGTTGGCAACAGATGATGTCTCAGGTCTTCAAGTAAGAAGGAAACTTATATTTTCTTTTTCAATATTACAAACATTTTTGTGTGATTAATTAAGAACATTAATGACTTCTATTGCAGATATGCAAGAATAGGTATGCTAAACCTCAGATATGGGAGGATGTGGCACCATTGAAGGGGTTAGTCCCTATGCCACTGTAGCTTTTATTGCCATTTGCATGCCATGCAGTAGTTAGAATTCTTCTTTCTTGTTCATCCCCTACCTTTCAATTCATGAGCTAATTTCTAAAATTTTTCTGACATGCTCTTCTGCCTTCAAGATTTTTTTTTTCTGGATTTGTTTATACTAATTTCACAGCCAGTCTTTCCAATTGTCATTCATACAAATCTATATGGTGGAATCATGTAAGAAGTCGTACTTTTCATTTGACAGCATCACAGGGTGCCACAAAACAATTCATCCATTGTAAAATTACACTTATCTGTCACAACTAATAATTTCTAAAATTTTATTTCATTTTGAGATGCATTATATCAAGTATTAGGCATAATTGGCTGCAAAGACAGGAAGTATGCTACTAGGATTTAAGTTGATTACCTTTGTCTTGTCCTTCTCCTGAATCATTACATTATTTGACTGATTGTTTATGTTGCAGAGCATTCATAGTGAATCTTGGTGACATGCTGGAGCGCTGGAGCAACTGTGTTTTTAAGTAAGAAATCTTTCCCTCTTTTAAATATTTCTGATCTTGAATGAAGGCAGGCTGCAGGCTTACTTCTGACCTTGGAGGAATTTAAAAGACAGATATTGATTTGTGTGTGGCCCAGCTACTACTATTCACTAGCAAAATATGAAAAGTACTAAATTAGTTAGATTATTAATGGTATGATATAATGTCGTTTACTTATAAATCTGTAACATAATATTTCCTCATCATTGTCAAATACCACACATATTGCCATGACATTTTCCTTGATGCTAGATTTGGCTTTTAATTAATAAATGGGAATTGCATGTGCATAGAACTCAAAAGTTTAGAGCGCTTGTGTGGTATCCTATGTCTTTGTTTAGCTGCTACAATGATAATTGTAAGCTTCAATTGAAGCTGAGAATTGCATGTGTACATAAGTGATTAGTATTTTTGTGTGCTCTTGTGAGGCTTTTAAATGTTATGTGGTATTCTATCATTTGTTTCCAGAAAGAAAACGCTAAGACTAATATGTGATGGATAAAAGCTAAGAAAAATGTGATTTGGCCTTTGGGGTATCTATACATAACATCCTTTTTTCATTTAAATTTTATTTATCACATAATCAACTATTTACTTTGCATTTACGCTCAGGTCCACACTGCACAGAGTTCTCGGAAATGGTCAAGAAAGATATTCAGTAAGCCCCAGCTCTTTTCTCTGGTTCAACTTTTTCTCTTTACCTTTTGATTTTTAATTTCATTACAAAACCGGTATTACATTGTTAAATACTATATAATATACTTTGCCTCCCTAACGGCCCTGTTGTTTGTTCATGTTTGAATTTTTAAATTGAAGCTTGTAAGTTCTTATCTGGTCAAATATAAATAATATTTCAAGCTTTAGCTTGTAGACTTGTAGTTCTCTCTTTATTATTTCTGCTAGCATTGGAATTCACAATGCTAAGGACAATTATTGGTTACAGCCACCAGGATTGACTTGGTGATTTTGCCAGCAGAGTTGCTCTTCCCTTTTGTTTATTCATTGATAGCGATCAATGTGAATCTTCACTATGTTATTATTTTCCAAAGTTCAATCTCTACAATATTTGGTCCCTTCCTTGATTATGAATCTTTGTATATCATATCAGTTTTAACTCGCAAAGCTTGGTTATAACTTGCTCATCCCAGTGTTGTTTCCTTTTACAGATTGCACACTTTATAGATCCCAGTCATGATTGTCTAGTGGAGTGCTTGCCTACCTGCAAATCAGATATAATCCACCCAAGTGAGTTAACATGTCATCTAAAATTTGACAGCATATTGTATGTTAGAAAGTTAAAATCACATTCAGATTCCATCCTTCCATTCTGATGCTTGTAGAGGGAGACTCAAAAATGAAGGTGTGCTATTTGTAGTGGTCCTCAACATCCTTGCATTTTCTCTTTTTCCAGATTTCCTCCCATCTTATTCCGGGACTACCTGACTCAGCGCTATGATGACACTCATGCTGATTTGAATATTTATAAGAAACAGCAAGCTTGAGTAGTCAACCTTTGGAACTGAACAGCCTGGAGTTTTTTCACAAGGACACTCACCTATGCTGATTTGGATATTTACAATAAACAGCAAGCATAAGAAAGTCTTTTGGAGGTGAGCAGCATGGAGATTTTGAACTTATGTTGTATTTGGGATAACAGCACCATACATTAGCCATGATATGTAGATTTTGTTTGAACGACAAATTAGATTTGTTTTGGGGAAGGGGGGGTTTAGCTAAAGGGTTTGGTACTTATTGTTAAACCTACATGAAAAGCATGGATGAAATTAACAGATGTATTTTTTTTATTCAGCCACAAAGTTGGGAATGATAGCAAGATGAAAATTAGTATTGCTTCCATACCTTGTTTCTAGCCAATATGATTTGCAAATAAAAGTTTGTTTTATTTACATTTATTGGTATTTCTCCTAATGTTTTATAAATTGTATTCTTTTTAAGCTTCAATTTTTTATGTGGTGATGGTAATACGAACGCTGTGAAGTATGTTTGTGATAAATTGGAAATGATGACTAGAGATTGTGTGGGGTTCACTGAAAGAGGGAAGGAAATGTCACGCTGTGGCTTGGATGGGGGTTATATTACTTTTCGCAATCTTCAGAGTAAAATGATTTTCGTGGATGGTGATGAAGGGTGGTCTAGAAGCCAATTGTTTTCGATTTGCCAGGCAAATGTTGTGGTCAGAGTTATGTCTCCTTTGTCAGACGCACGCAGAAACAAGTATCCACATCTTACGTGGTTGTTATAGTATTTATCCTATTTGGAATAGGTTAGTTATTCTAGGTGTCTCACATCCACTAATGTACAAGTATGTAGAAATGTGCATTTTGGCTGTGTCAAGAGAGTATAGATGGGTGTATAGGAATATGGCGTTGAACACTTCAATAAGGCGATTTTATTTTTTTTCTCAATGCGAATGTCCTTACCTGGATCAAAGTATACCTATCTAGAATGATCAAGTCTGATTGGATTGGCTTTGTTTACTTTTAAAGAAAGCAATCCAACCCAACCTGATAACAATCATGCCGGTTGATTCGGATGATCAGATTAAGTTTAAATATATATATATATATATATACAACAAAATAAAAAAAAAAACACTAAAAATTAAAAAAATTAAAATATATATTTTATTTCAAAAGTTAGATTTGAAAAAGAATAAATAAATAAAATTAAAAGATTAAAAGTAATAAAATATTAATTTTTTTTAATATTTTATTATGGTCAGAGCATATTGGGTCAAAAGCAAAATTCTCAAACTCGATACCCAACTTAATAACTCTCTGTTCATCCACTTTTAACCCAATTCCATCTTGTATTTTTAACTCAAGTTAGGTCAAGTTGACCCAACTCATCATGATCACCCCTACCAATATTACTCATGCAGTGGATAACAGGTATGGGAGCTCGTGGCCTACTCTTTTTTGTTATGTGTTTGCGGCAAGAGAGAAACAAGATCTTCTATGATGTGTCTTTTGTTTTAAAATTAGATAAACTTAATTTCAATAAATTTAATTTTAAACCAATAATCTTAACTAAAATATGTTTAAATTAATCTTAACTATAAATTTTATATTAAATCGGGTGTTACATAAAGAAATTAATTTTGAAAATTAGCCAAGTGGGCATTATATCAACTCCAAAGACGTGGAAAATTTGTCCATGCACAAAACGCCGGAAGTCTTGAGCATACCTCATAACGCATCATCAAAGCCTGTCTCGGTATTAATATGTTTATTTAGTACTCAACAATGCCTTAAACACAATCGTTTCTAAAAGATGATACCTATAAGGTAAAAAAAAAAAAAACCTTGTCTCAATATCAATATGTTCATGAGAAGTGCTAGCAATAAACTCCACATCACACTCTTTCTAACACACTCTTCTATTGGCTAAAATTTGTTGAAAACCACAATTGTGTACATCCCACTCTTTATTTAATGCACTCCACTAGAGAGAATGTGTTAGAAAAAATTGTGACAAAAAATGTATTGCTAGCACTCCTCTAAGTTCATTGCTTCATAATTTCCTCATGGAGGATGCTTCGTAATTTCCTCAAGAAGGATTTCTAAATGCAATTTTGATGTCTCTTTGGAGACTAGGGTCTCTAGCTGGGTACGAGGTTGTTTTCAGAGATGCTTCAGGTACATAGTTGAATTATGGGGGATTTTCACTGCTTTATCAATTGCTTGGAGCAAAGGACTTCTACAATTGTGGATAGAATGTGAGTCTCTATCTGCAGTCTCATTGGGTAACAAGGGTTGCAAATCCTCTCATCTTTGTGCACCAATAGCTAACTCTATTATGTGTCTCATTAATAGGAGTTGGAATGTCGGGGTAAGCCATTGTTCAAGAGAGAGTAATAGAGTTGCGGACCGATTGGCTAACTATTCTCATTCTCCTGAGGTTGGCACTCAAGTGTTTGATACTCCTCTTGCTTTTTAGGATTATTTAGCTGGTGTTTCTTTCTTCCATAGTATTCTAGTTTAGTTTGAGGTTCTGCCCCTACTAACAAAAAAAATAAAAAATTGGTTTCTCAAGTGCTTTATAAAAATCATAAATAATCCTATGTTTTGCACTTGATATCCCCTTCTATCTTCTCGTACATGCATCCAATACAAAAAATGTGTGTCTTCGGTGGACCTTTGTTTGTAGTAGTTAGGCACTCTCGTGTTTGAAGAACACTTTAATCTGTTGGCCACGAACCAACCAAGATAACTCGTTATACAAGGATCAGGAGAAAACTTGACGCAAGTTGCACGCATCCAAGAACCCAAGCTGATCTCAGTTGTCCATTCCATTAAGATGAACCTTACTTTCCTCAATTTGTGGCTTGACAACGACCTCGAGTTATGCCCAAATTAAGCTATGTTTAGATAAAAGTTGGGAATGTACTTTTAGAAATTCTAATTTATATTCCCAAATTTCAAGGTACAAAATGAAAAGGGAAGAATTTGTTGATTTGGGAATAAAAATACTTTTGAACTCTCCAAACATACAGTTAGAGATCAAATCGAAAAGCATTTTGAATCTACAAACGTTCTGACCTTGGTCAATACTCAATTCAACTTCAACAAGTTCAACATCAAAGGTGAAATACCACCACCAGACTCTTCATATAGCATAACACAATCAACCATGAATGCATGCATCTAACAATAGAACATGGACACATTCCTTTCCTGCCACATGCCGATCAATAAATATACAACTACTAAATGAAATTCTCAACAATTTAGCCCGATATTAGAATGAATGCCACACACCACACCACAGCAAAGCCATCTCTAAATTTCAAATGCATCCAGTAAGCAAATATAAATAGTTTTATATCAACATAACCCCAAAAAAGGGCATCCATTGAACACAGTCTAATTCTAGCTCAACTAATAAAATGGGGTCTAACAAGGTATAAAGTATTGCTGTAGTCACCCCCAATTAAACCAAACTAAAAGTAAAAACAAACATATAAAAATAAAAATAAATAAAAAAACCAGTCTAACAGAAACTTCTACTTAAAAAATAAAAAACTACCCTTCAAAATATGCATGTCCTCCTCACTTGGAAGATGAATTGGGTCCCTTTTTGCCGAATCCCACAACTGCAATTGCCGAAAAAAGACCAACCCATCAAAATTGAACTATATAAGTTTCAAACTTTACATTTTCTAATATCAATCACGCGAGTTTTGGAAAAGAATAAGTTTTGGGGCAAAAGTTAGGGTTTTATTTTTTGTGGGAGAGGTAGTTACCGGCGGTGACGAATCGGCGATCGTACTGCATGCGCTTGTGGGCGCGTCCACGTGGCTTCTTCTTCTTGTCTTGTTTGGCCACTTTGGGGGTTTGGCCTCTCACTTTTCCGGCACGTGCGAGTGACCCGTGAACCTTACCTGCGCCACAGACATTCCAATTCAATATGCGGAGCACAATACATCAAATCTGGGCTTATTAACCATTTTCGGATCTTTTTAAAAACAAAATACTAAAATGAAGTTACTCTTAAACATATTACCAGTATAAGATTCTTTTGACCATTAATTGGTTAAACTAGCGAGAATAAGTTCATGTAAGCTTCTTTTTTTTTTTTTTTAAATTACACATAAGTGGTTGATGTGGCAAATTTCGCTAATAGTAATAGCGAAAATCACAGGGTGATGCCACATGGTATTATCTTGTGATTTTCGCTAGTACTAGCAAAATGGTCATTCTCGCTATTGTAGTAGCAATTTCAAAGTTAGTCAAATTACATCTTTAATAACTTTTTGTAAATGCAAATTTAACAAATCCAACTGTGAATTGTATGATATTATCTTCGTGATCATGTATATTAAATTTTACATAATTTAGACTTTTCTAAATATCTTATCTAGCATTGAGTATTTACATATATCTTAATATTATATTGTACGTTAAAATAAAGTGATACCATGAACTACTAAATAATTTTAGAATTATATGAAATTTTGTATACTTAATCTAATTAATAAGAACATCAAATTCAACAATTAGATCGATTAAATTTGCATTCTACAAGAAGTTATTGAAGGTCTAATTTGACTAACTTTAACACCTGGTATCAACGGATCCTGACTCATATATATATATATATATATATATATAATGTTTATATTTATATGTATGTTTTTGTATATATATATGTACAATAAATATTTAAATAAAACACTAATTTTCATAAAATGTTAATACTCAAACAAAAAAAAATAATATTCATTTATCATAATAAATAGTATATACTTCTTTGTGTATATAAAAATACACGGTCACATAATTTTCTAACACATAATAATATATACATAGTCAAATTAAAAATAAATATAATTATTTTCATCATTTAAATTAAAAAAATAATATTTAAACATAAAATACAAACAATTATATTACAAAAATAAAAAATAAATGAAAAAAATTATAAATTAACATAGTCAATTATTAAAATTAATGCAAACCAAAATAATTAAATTAAACATAATCAGTTATTAAAATTAAATAAATTATACAATAAAAAATTTTATTGAACAAATTAAATCATTTATTGAACAAATTAACCACTTCAAAATACAATAATACATGTAATTAATGAAATAATTACAATATCTTACATAACATAAAAAATTACACAATATCAAATAAATATCTGAAATATAAATACACATTACAAATTGTATCACAAAAAAAAAAACTAAAGATCACTAATTTTCATAAATAAATTATTATTTAAATAAAAATCTATACGGCAATTATTTAAATAAAAAACTAATTTTAATAAAATGTATACAAAAAATAATTACCTACGATTTGTAGAAGTTAGATACAGTTGGAAAGCAAAATGGCAATGTTAAGACCCCCCAAGCCGTAACTTTCATTGTGGGGTGCAGTGGAGCTTTCGGTTATATTTAAAGGGGGAGAAAAATATTTTTTTTACTGGGTTCAATCTCGCTACTACAAGTAGCAATTTACACTGTGACATGACCATACAATGACCAATTTGACTGTATCAAACTCGCTACTACAGGTAGCGAAAATGGTCTGGGTGTGCCATGTGGCTGGTCATCATTTCATAGCAGTTTGGTGGCCAGAACAACGTGGCGACTTCTCATTTGTGTATAGAGAGGTGGCTTTGTAATGTGTAATTGTGAATAGTAAAAATGTCATGTGGCGTGACCGTGTGATTTCTACTACTGCCACTAGCGGAAATCACATTGTGCTGACACATGGCGACACCGTATGATTTCCGCAAGTGGTAGTAGCGAAAATCATAGGGTGCTGATACATGGCGCTCCTTGTTATTTTTGCTACTGCTACGAGCAGAAATAACAAGGTGTCGTCACGTGTCAGCGCCCTGTGATTTCCGCTACTATCACTAGTGGTTTTTTTTGCCTCATCGCCTTCTTACGTGTAATTTAAAAAAGAAAAGTTTACATGGACTGATTCTTATTAGTTTGACTAGTGAATTTGACCAATCAATAGTCAAAAGAGCCCTATATCGGTAATGTGTTTAAAAATAAACCCATTTTAATATTTTGCTTTTAAAAATGCCCTAAATGGTTAATCAGCCTCAAATCTGGAATCACAAGACAATTCAAACTCACTCACCCATGATTAACTGTTACTCTCTCTTTAACACTGCTACGAAATGCGCGAATTTAGGGGCTATGATTTCGGGGCTTTTACTTTTCTCGTTTTTTTTTTGTTATTTGATAGGGTTGAATGTCGTAGCGTCATGCATGATGGATTGATTTTTTTATTTATTTGGGCCTTGTATGCGGGCCATGTCTCTTTCGGGCCTTTTCCAACTCACTGCACCGTGGAATGTAATGGCACATGAGTAAGGAACAAATTCAACTAAAAGTCTAAAATATAACATATAAAGACAGAAATTGAATTTGAGTCATTGTCTTAATTTTATAATATTTTAACATCAAACGAAAAAATTTCTTCTTCTTTTTTTTTCTATATCTTCAAAAATATTAACTATTGATGGTTAGTTTAACTGATAAGATTGAAAGTCCTTTATTTAATAGGCTATTTATTTGTATGTATCACTATAAGCCTTCCTAGAAAGTTGTTGTAACGTCCTTAAGCTTAATTGTTAAAAGAAGTATTCATGAAAATTGAAAAAGAATAAAATCCAAATAATTTGAATATTTTTTAATTGAAATTTAATATTATTGACTAAATAGGCCTATTTGTTGGCAATCTTAACTCTTCCTTTATTGGTTTAAGTAAAAGGAGGTGAAGTGAAGGAGAAGTTATTGTATAATCTAGAATTATGTAGTCCCAACCAATTTTACATGATAATAATCACATTTTTTGATTTACAAAAAAAAAATTAATAATGTGTCATATATAGATGGGTTGAAACCACGTAGTCTAGGACCATACAATAATTTCTTGGAATGAAGAGCATTTAAAAAAAATAGCCCGTGTTGGTTTGTAAATAGCACTTCCATTGATTTTCAGAACAAAAACTCAAATCTTATGTAACCCCCAAAAAAATTCAAAGGTTTGAGCACACTGACGAGTGATGAACCAGTTGTTTGATAGAAATAATCTAAACTGAGCGTGCCCTGATAAATATTATAAACAGCATATGCCGGCCATTCTTATTTTAATTGCATGAATTAGTTGTTAAAAACCATTGCATGGTACAACAGGCCATACTGTTCCTCTGGCAAGGTTTATTGAGCCAGCCATTGGCATGACATGAGATGAAATTAAGATTTCATAAATTACATAGCATTGGTAATAATGACATCAGTTATAAAGCATAAAACCACTCACTTTTTCATAAGCTACATAAAACAACTCATATGCCACCTAGATATATGTTTATTACAGCCAAAGGTCGGTGATTTGCCCCATAATTCACCTATAGTTTCGGTAGACAGGGGTATACATGCAGCTCTCAGCATACTTCACAAGATTCTGAGGACGAGGGAGACGTGTAGCCAAGCCTATAAAGAGAGTTAAAACAATTGTTAATTTTAAAACATGCCGAATGAGACAACACTAGGTTCTGTTTAGATAAATTTCTCAATGAATACTTATAGGAGAAGAAAGTCCAAAGGCAAAATGAATCAAACTTTTTCTGTAAGTTAAAATGAACTTATACACCTTAACCTTTGGAAAAATTAGACGAGAAAACTCATATAAAAATTAAAGTGTATAAGTTGATTTTAACTTATGAAGAAAGTTTAATTTATTTTACTTTGTTATTTTCTTCTTCTATAAATACTTATTAACAAGTTTATTTAAACATGACTTAGAACAAATGTGAGTTGTGACAATGAGCACAAACCTAGTTCATATGCCTTGGCAGCAACTTGTGCAGCTATGTTAGCTGAAATTTTTCTGATGTCAGAGAATGGTGGATAAATCAAGCCCTTTTTGTAGTTCTCCTCAGTCACTTGTTTAGCCAATGCTTCCGCTGTATATTACATGATCAGAATAATGTTAAAAATTCCTTTGTGAATTTTACGAGATCCCAAAGCAATATTTAGATCTTAGCATTGTCCAATCACAAGTAAATACTTGTATCAATAAATCAAAGAAAATGTGCAGGGAACCACTATAACCGACAATGGAAGAAGCTTGAAAGTGAAACAAAGAGGATAGAAAGAACAAAACATCATGTTTGTTGGATGTATTAATTTGTTATCTACTTACAAGCTGCCAGAAGCATATCATCATGTACTCGGATTGCTCCTGAGATTACCAACCCCAAACCAAAGCCAGGGAAAATGTAAGCATTGTTGGCCTGAATGGACAAGGCAAGACTTAGATATGATGCTGTGTTGTATAAACCAAATAGGAGAGGTGATCATGAATATGAAGAGGATTGCAAAACCTGGCCAGAATAGTACACTTTGCCTTTGTATTCTACAGGATCAAATGGACTCCCACTAGCAAAAATTGCACGACCCTATGTTTTGAAGACCAGCAAAGATAAGTTGTGGAGGTTACTATTGCAGAGCAAGCATCATTTGCATCAAATCAAAGAACTCTCAACCAGATCAAGAAAGAGATGTGGTTGTCCCTTATTTTACCTGACTCCAATGGTAAGCCTCCTCAGCTGTACACTCAGACTGTGAAGTTGGATTGGAGAGAGCCAGAACAAGAGGTTTCTGCAAGCAGGAATGACAGAGATACAGTTCCTATCAAAGATTGTCTATCTAAAGAAGCACACAAATACTCATGAGCAAGAAGAGATAAGAGTTTACATCATTGATAGAAGTCAAAGCCTCAATTACTTCCTTTGTAAATGTTTTTCCCACTCCTGATGATCCAATCAAAACTGTAGGCTTGATTACCTGAAGATGTAACCTAATTAAGGACAGAAACACATCAAAAGACAATCTGCTGCATGTCATAAACAGACATATTTTGACACCTTAACAGCATCTAAGAGACTGTCAACAGGCTCATGCTCATGAGCCCAAGGCTTCTTGAAGTGTTGAAGTGAAGTCTTTCTAGAACTAACAATCAAACCCTGCAGGAGAAAAAAGAAATACATTGGAGTAACTTAAACAATTAAAATAAAAGACAACATAAATTAAACTAAAATGAGAAGTGTACTAATTTTCATGAAACCTATCATGCTTTTCTACTACCTTCGAGTCTACAAGCCATATCTTCTTGCGAGTCTCCTCTATAGGTGTCTTTGTCTGCACCAGAAATAAGAGAAATAATTAGAAGAGAAACAGCAATTGCAATTTAAAAATTAACTCAAGAAATCAACATGACCACTATATAAACAATAAATAGCTTATTCACCTGCTTTGACATCTCAAGAGCTATTAGTTCTGCTATTCCAGTTCCTGCCTGAAATACATGACAGAAAATAAATTAGACAGACTAACTTGCCAATTACAGACAACAGGTGATGTGTGAGACTGTGCATGCATAAGCCACAAAACGAAGAAGAAATATAAAAATAAGAAAGTGGGTATTTAGAAGTTTCCAAAACTGTACTACAGTATTACTTATTCTATTGCACTTGTTCTTTCCCTTTGCTTCAGCATCATGGAAAGACGCATAGATATTAAGTCAGAAAAGGAAAAAATACCTCTCCAGCACCAAGGAACAAGAATGTGTGGTCAGCCAGATTACCGCCAATGAGCTTCAAAGCTGCCACAACCCCAGCAAGAACGACAGATGCAGTCCCCTGAGACAATTAGGCATTAACAATTAGAGCATAACAATTTTCAAGATGTATATGTCATCCTTCGTGCAACTTAGTACCTGAATATCATCATTGAAAACAAGATGAGTTGTACCATATTTTGCAAGCAACTCAAAAGCATTGTGGTTTGCAAAATCTTCAAACTGCAGAAAATCAATTTAAATAGTCAGATACTAAAATTGAATGAGTTCAGAAATCTAAGAATCACACAAGAAATTTGTAACCTGTATAAGAACTTTTTCTCCGTAGTTTTGCTTGACAGCAGTCATGAACTCATGCAGAAGTTCAGAATATTCCTAAGAAGAAAGCAGAAACCAAATTGCATCAAGATTAATGCAAAATGATGCAGATAAAGATAGTATATTAAGATAAACAACTTTGAGCAAGCTATATATCATATATGTTATTATGTTAATTATACCAACCTGCCCAGTTGCCCTCTTTTGTCTAAGCCCAATGTAAAACTCATCATTCAGTAATTTCTCATTGTTTGTCCCCACATCAATCGTAATAGGCAAACACTAGCCACAAAACAAGAAAGAAAACATCACAACATGACTCATGAGAGTGAACTTAATTATTTTATTACTCACTCAAGTAAAAAATTTCTCAATATTCCAAACAGCAAAAGGAAACATACAATGATATAATAATGAGAATAAAAAAAAATTATGTATAGTGCTTACTGCTGATGGCCGAACTCCTCCTAATGCTGTGTACAACGCCAATTTACCAACAGGAATTCCCATCCCCTAAAACACATCAAACATCATTACGTGAGGAATAAATCATCAACTTTCATCATATATCTATATCTTCATAACTTGAATGATAGTTTTTTAAATCAAGGAATTTGATTCCCTAGGGGAAGTATTCAAGGCAAAATACCTGACATCCGAGATCCCCAAGTCCCAAAATTCTTTCACCATCTGTTACAACAATTACTTGAATACTCCTCTCAGGCCAGTTTTTCAACACCTCAAGGATCTTCCCCCTAAAAAAGGTCAACAGCTCAATGACCCTGCATTAAATCTAGTCCAAAATTGCATACAGGCACATAAAGAAATTCATACTTCTCTTTCAAACTTATGAAAAGACCCTGAGGACGCTTGAAGATGCTCCCATATTTCTGGCAAGCCTCACCAACAGTAGGAGTATACACAATTGGGAGCAGTTCCTCAACATTATCAACTAGAAGTTTGTAAAACAGCCTTTCATTTGTCTCCTGTGTACCAGCACAACATGTTTCACTTTTCAATTTTCAGAACTAGAGGAATAATATTTTTCATGTTCCCTAAATTCAATAGCATCAGCATCTTTTAGTTCTATTTTTGTGAATCCAAATAAGGAAATAGTTGGCACCATAATAAAAGGAGGAAAGAGATCATGGGTGAAAGAAAGAGCATTAGTATAAAATATTTGCAATGATATGCCACTGCCATGCATCACATATTAAAGGGAACAAAGACAACCTTAATAACATCATGAACAAAACAAACTTAACCAGAAATAATCTCATGCTGTGTAATGGAACTATATATGATGAGTTGAAAAACTTGCCTGAAGTTCCATCATAGCCATGTACTTTTGCAAGGGCACCTGATACTGTCGGATATTGTTTATCAACTGCTTCTCCTGTAAACAGTAGTAGAAAGAAGTGATCAAAACTAGAGGGAAGGACCAAAAGGGGAAAAAGTAAAAAAAAAGAAAAAGAAAGAAAATAGCCAACTAAAAGATAATAGATAAAAATCATAGTTCATCCATCTTTGAATGCAAACCTGAAGTTGCTGGGAGGTAACTGTAGGAGGTAGGAGTCCACGCAAATAGTGTGCATCCCTCTCTTTCTCGGTGAAAGCAAGCCCCTTGTTGTACTGTGGATCTCTAAGCAAAGAGTACCCACTGCAGCACAAAATCATACAGAAACTCAGACCACAATTTCAGCTAACACAAAAATGATCAAATATAATTAATCATTAGCATTCCTATATGTTATGTACACACCAAAAAAAAAAATCCTATATGTTATGTATGGAAGTTCAAGGAGGGTCAGAATTTTATTAAAGTCAACAAGTTCAATTTCTACTAATTAACCACCACTATAAGCAATCTTATAGTCTAGTATAGTTATAACTAATTGAAGCCATGAATCTCAAAAAACTTAGAAAGTATGCAAATTGCAAACTATGAAACATAGATTAAACAAACTGGTATTGAGATTGACCTGGCAACTGAGAAATTCCATGGGGTGACAAGTTGGTCCTCGGTGGCATGATCCTCGCCGTAGACATCCTCAACACCGCCACTCACGGTGGATCTTGGGCTCAGATCAAGCACAGACTCACCATCTCTCAGGGCCTTAAGTGTGCTCTCCATTCACAACACCACTGTCTGTGTATGTGATATGATTGTGAACTGTGGAAGTGCCAAAAACAATGTGCTCCACAACACCACACCACTGCTTTTATTTATTGACATGATGACTTACAATAAAATAAAAACGAGTCAAGGAAAGAAAAATAAGATAGTGGTTATGTCGTTTTCCATTCGGAAAAGTGAAACCATGTGAAATGAGTGCAGCACTTCCACTTCATTACATGACTAAAGTAATAATCCTTTCCGTGCTTCTGCGTTATTAGATACAAGTGGATCATTGGACGGAATTAACGTTAAAGGGGAGGTTATAGCAAAAGAGAGAGAAGATATATTATAAATCGAAAACATGTATGAGATGAAGTGTACTTTAGTATATAGTACAGATTGGTCACGTTCTATATGTCGGGGGGAAATTGTCGTGACGTATAATTGTTTTATGAAAAACACGTTCTATGTAGTATTTCCCACGAATTGTTTCATATGAAAAACACCGTGAAATTAACCGGGCTAGTCACCTAAGTGTTAAAAGGGAAATGCTGAACGCACTAACAAACGACACACACACAGTCAGAAATGGAGAGTTTGTATTTTGGGTGTAATTATTTTTGTCTTCCCATGTATTACTAATTTCCACCTGACTAATATAGTTATAAAGTACTCGTAATATTTTTACCAAAGTTAATTTGTATTAAATTATATTCCTAGTGTTGAAGTTATGCTAACTTTGATAGAAAAAAAATCAAGAATTAAAAGCCATAACAATTTGTCAACAAAATGCGTCAAGTGGTTTGATATGATTAATCTTTTATGGATTGGTAATCGTGGATGTCAAAATTGACATGGTAGAAGTAGAGTTGTTGTAATAAAGGGAAAACCCCAATGCTTCTGTCATGTTAAAATAAAGTATGGGTAAAACTTGAATTTTTGTCATAGTGTGGAAAAATTCAATGCTTTAATCTAGTTTCGGTATAAATAAATAAATTCAAGGAGCAAATATACAACTCCTGTTTTAGTCTTCTTGCTATTAGGGGGCGTTTGGCAATGGAAATTTTTAGTTTTTCAGTCTGAGATGAACTGTTGACTAATACGTTTGAGGTGGATGGTTAACGTTAGATTGAACTCTTATGGACATTAGATACACTCCACGTGACTGAGATTGGTTCGGTTTATTTTTAGGGTTGAACATTAAACTTTTCTAAAATTCAACTCCAACCAATCTAATTCCAATCAATTAGTTTAGACTTTAAACTAAACTTTTTTTTTTTAATTCAACTCATCACCATCCCTAATTAGGTATTAAAATGGACTAAACATGTCAGGAAACCCATCTATTGTTATTTTAAAATAATTTTTATATTTAAATTATTTTATTATTATTATTATTATTATTATTATATTAAATCATGTTTATCAAGAGATTTTTAATTAGTTTTATTTTTAAATTTTAGATTTTGTATCTAACAATAAAACTGAAATCGAATTTAGAATTTTAACTCTATATTATTTTTTCTTACATAACTTGAATACAAAATCTATAATTCTAATCTAATTATATTTTTTTTGTCAAAATTTGAATTAAAATTAAAATCCTAAACTATAATTTCACTTATGTGGTCCAAATTAACAAGCCTTAAAAGTTGAAGAAAAAAAATGTATCGTAAACCATCGCACAAGAAAAAGTTCTTTTGGTTTCCAATATATATAATTTATATGAGATAATCCTATTTGAGATAAGGTAAGACATTAAATGTAGATGTCCTATTAACATAGATTTGGATCATGGTCCACCACACTGCATGAAAATTAGTCTCCTTCTACTGGACTTCACTCTTGTTGGTACATGAATAAATTGATTAGTACGGTATTATTATTTCAAATAAAAACAAATTTTAATTATATTTTTTTTCTTCTTACTGTATTCTATGTGAGATTTTGGTTCTCCAAACTTTAATTGCTTAAATTTAGTCTTTCTAGTTTAAGTATCATTGAAATTAAGTTATCGTCCCAAATTCTATCTAATAGTTAATGAGATTGTAAGAGAAGTATGGCATGTTATTAATTTATATAATTTACAAAAGAAAATATATAAAATATTTAAAAAGAAAAAAAATCCTAATATTAGCACCTCAAAATCTCTTTTTTGGGGTTTTTTTATTTAATATTTTTTATATTTTTCTTTATCAATATATACAAATTAATATCACATCATATCTATATTTAATTTTTATTAATTATTTGATGAAATTTAAGGTGAATGACTTAATTTTAATAATTTAAAAATTATAAAAATTAGATGTGAACAATTAAAATTAAAGAAATCAAAATCATACATAAATTAAAGTAGAAAATTCAAATTATTATTTAATCCCAACAACTTCTTAAAAGTTAGCATTCCTCTAATATAGATCTTAACTATTCAGTTTTATATTATAAACTTGAGTCATCGTTTTTAAGAATTATTTTCAACATCATTAAATCATGTTACTTCTTCTGTATTGAGAAATTTATTTTATTTTTATTTATAATTTTTTTGTTTCTTTTAAATATTATTTGATAATTTTAATTCCTTAAATTTAGTCTTCTTAGTTTCACAATTATTGAAATTAAGTTATTCGTCCCAAATTCTGTCTAATAGTTGATGAGAATGTAAAAGAAGTATATTTATATAATTTACAAAAGAAAAATGTTAGCACCTCAAAATCTCTTTTTTGGGTTTTTTATTTAAATATTTTATATTTTTTCTTTATCAATATATACAAATTAAATAATTAATATCACCTCATATCTATATTTCATTTTTATTAATTATCTGATGAAATTTAAGGCGAATGACTTAATTTTAATAATTAAAAATTATAAAAAAATATATGTGAACAATTAAAGTTAAAGAAATCAAAATCATACATAAATTAAAGTAGAAAATTCAAAATGTTATTAACCCCAACAATTTCTTAAAAATTAGCATTCCTCTAATATATATTTTAATTATTCACCTTCACATTATAATCTTGAGTCATAATTTTTCAAAAAAAATGTATATTTAAGAATTACTTTCAACATCATTAAATAATGTTACTTATTTTGTATTGAGAATTTGATTTTATTTTGAATAAATTACACGTGTATCCCCTAAGCTTTTTGACACACTACAGTAAACCTCTTAAAAGTTTGTGGAAAGTTACAGTGTGCACCTCTATTTGTGAAACGACGTTGAAATTGTTAGTGCATGCAGATCATATGCGGGTCACATGATTTTTAATGTAATGTTATACCCAAAATAACCTCATCCCCTTCATTTTGTACGCACGTCAGCTCCTCCACCTACATACTGTTCATGGGATTTCTTCCTCGTGATAGGGTGCGAAGACCCGAAGGTAGCTGAGCTTGTCTTGCGAATTCGTAAGTGCGTTTGAAGGCATTCATTGTTGTGTTCTATTTTAATGTCCATGTCTGAATGCTCAATGTGAGTTGTTGTATCCTTCTTTTGTCCCTACTTGAGTTCAAATGGTCATCCAAAGTCCTATTCAAAATTTTGTTGTTGCTTATTTTGTTGATAGGGCGTTCGATAAAATGTCACAATCACAGGGCTGCATCTTCGTCAAGTGTTAGTGGAGGTGGAATAAGAGTGAGACATCAAACGAGATATTGTCACTATGGAAGACCTGCAGAAATTAGTGTAGTGGAACAAAAGCCAATCCAAATCGACTCTTTTACACTTGTAGGATGATTGTATGTGATTATTTTAAGTGGTGTGAAAAAGACATTGAAGATGAGTACAAGAAGTTGAAAATGGACATGGAAGACATGAGAAGGGAGCTTCAAAAAGTGAAGACAAAATTGAAAGTTTTAGAAGGAAATTTTGAATGGTTGAAAGAAAATGTTGTAACATTCACCATGTACATTCACCATTTTAGTTGTAATTGTTGCAACTTTGTTTAAGTGAGTTTGTGAGTGTGGGTATCAACTATGTTAAGTCCACCCGCTACTTATTAAACATGTTGTTATTAAGTGTTATTGGTTGTTTAATGTAAGTATGGTGGTGATTTTAGTTTGTTGGTAATTGTCTTTCTGTTGTATATTATACCATATGAATACTACCTAATTGAATTACATGTTAAATCCTTTTTTTTCCTTACTAGATTATTACTTTTTTTTGCTTTTTTTTTTAATCCTGTTATGAAATTAAGACGCAAATTTGATTGTGCAGCCTTTATAGGCATGAATGTCACTTATTTAACAAATACACACTTGAATTAGTAGTAAAATAGCTAACTTCATTCACAATAATCATATTGTTCATACATTAACTTTACCAACCCCCTACACATTGAACAGTTACAACATTTGTGGACCCAAAAAGAAAAAGGAAAAACCCTATACAATATGTACTAACTACACAACATATACAGTATAACATGCCCCTAAATCGATTCACTACCAAGAGGCCTATACACAAAAGAACAATCTTATTACCATACGCCTATAACTCATATACTTGAGTATAAACCCAAAAGAAATTCACTGATACTGTTTCCCAAAATACCACAATAAACAAGCTTTGTAGACTAAAGGTTCCTATTTCAACATCCTTCTTTTAGCTCTAAGCTCTCTCTCTCTCTCTCTCTTTTAGGCTAATTTTATGGATTGTTAACAATGTTTCCTCCTCCAGTGGATGATCCAACAGGAACCTGGGTAGTTGTTTGTGTATCCTGTTATAATTAGTTAAAGAGGAAATTAGTATGTGCATGGAATAATGCAATAAGTTTTAGTGGTATTTTTTTTTTACCTGTGCGGTGATTGTTAATTGTTATGTCCCTAGCACCTCATTTTGGACAAGTTCAATGTTTTCATTTTGGCCAGATTGAGCCCCAACAAATTGTTTCTACATAAAAAAATTACAACAATAAGTGTTAACTAAAAAATAGCAAAAATAGTGATATTTAAATACTAGTTTAAAGACCTATTTGCCTTTCCCCTTTTGCTTGACTGTAGCACTCTAACAAGTTCTATAATTATGACCAAACTCTTCGCAAGTGGAACATCTAATGGTATTTGACCTCCTTGCTTCTTATAATCCAGATGGCTCTCAACCTCACTCTTCCTTCTAGCCTTTCTAGGCCTACTTGGTAGCCTTTTGAGACTTGGAGCATCAATTTGGGGATAGCCTCCTCTGTTGTTAGCTCTCAACATATGCCAACAACCACATTGAATTTGAAAAGGCTTTATGATAGTAACTCTTAACACTATCTCTCTTGTGAGTTATGCAAAAACATGCGTGTTTGCATGGCAATCCAGTTATTTGCCAATAATTACATCCACAAGTCCTTTCCCTTAGTTTGACTACAAAATTAGTGAACCCATCTCTTACTTGAAATCCATCATTTCCAGTAAAGGTAACACCACAATATCTCCTGTCTTGCATTGTTTTGTCTAAAACAAGCCTCACCTTTGGAGCAACCCTATTTTGACTTATTGTTGCTTTTTCAAACCTCTTCTAGAATGTGACCATTAACATTGTAACAATAGACTATAGTATGGCCAATATAGTCTTTTTTCTATCCTCACCTATCCAAACATTAAAAACCTCACATACATTGTTGGTTACGTGATCACTCTTATAATGTGGATCAATTGTATGTTTGGCCTACATATTTTTTGGCCTATCTTATGATAGTAACCAATCAGCAGCTTCAGGACTACCTTTCCTCATCTCCTGCATAGATTTGTCAAACATGAACTCGTTGTATGCCATAGCACAAGCCTAGAAGTGTGAAGTCAACAGCAATGATCTAAACTTCATCTTAAAGTGATTTAGCATATGATTGCAACAAAACCTACAAGAAAGTAAAGCTTATTATTAAAAAAAAATTGATACAGTCTTTTAAAATTAGAGCACAATTATATATTCTGGTTAGGGAGTTTTCAAGGCATGATTATACCCTTTTTCAGGCAATTTTAAGCATATGTAACATATGATTGCAACAATCCATATAATTTGGTTTAGAAGTTTTCAAGATATATAAACACATGCAAGTAACGAGTATACATTTTGAAAGCTGATAAAACATAATCCACTGATTATGAGTTGTGAGAAAGGACCTAAACCCAACCAGTGAGTAGGACAGGAACCAAAAACAAGTTGATCATAGTGAAGCAGAAACCAGGTCAGACAGTTTTCAATGTGAAACACAAACCACTGATTTAACTACTATCCCATATTATAAACCATGTGCAAATGAGTGATTAAAACAAAAATATTGCTAACTTCAATCTGAACCAGAAAGTAGTCACTCAACATTTTCATAAAACTGAACCACAACTCACAAATTATGCAGATTAGACAACACCAACACAAAAAATCAAAAAGCAAACCAGTAATTCTTAAATTACAAACCAGTCATACACATAGTATATCAATGTTGGCAGCAACCACAAATTAAAACCCAGTTGCAATTAAAAACTAGATTATACACAGAATAGACAAAATATCAAGTTGTATATTACAAACATTGGCTTATAAACCACCTGTCATAAAAAATCTGCCACTAAGATACTAAAAATTGAACCAACATGTTAATATAATTAGGTATATGATCTGTACATAAATGTTTTTGGTACAGTTGAATTAAAATTGACCCACAGACCAAAAAACTGCATTTCGAAACATTCAAATAGCCATTTACAATTAGGTATATGATATGTATGTAACTGTGGTGATAGTCGGGTTTAGTAGCCTCTTATAGAAGTGTTTTATACAACTAAAAACAATATAAAATAATGGTATAAAATGTAGTGTGAATAAATAAGGTAACACTAAACCTGCAATTAGTATATTAGACACAAACTTGCAATTCAAGGGACAGTATACAAATTCATACAGTTTGGATCAACTAGATATAGCATGATTTAAATTAGATCAGTAATTACTTTTAAAAAAGTCATGTCTAAATTAGTATAGATCTGCAAATAATTCACATTTACGAACACGTGTTCAAATGCAAACAGTGAACATTCAAAATTAGTACAAACCAATTTGGAATAAGACAACTAACCTATGCTTTGCATAAGGAAATATTTCCACAACAGCTTGTGTTAGACCCTACATATACATATATAATGGAGTTAGTTTGTGAGCTCCAACTATTTCACATTTTTAAAATTTTACTAAAACAAGTTAACAACATTATACACAAACCTTCTGCATGTCAGACATTATAGTTAAGGAGTCATTTATCCATTCAAGAACAGTTTGCAATGCCTCATTTAGTTCATTCATAAAAAACCTCCACGAATCTTTGCACTCAACCTCAATCACTGCTATTGCTATAGGGAACATACCCTTGTTTGCATCAAGCTTGACAACAAACAACAATATGCCTCTGAACGGACCCTTCAAATGACAGTCATCTATCCTAAACCAAGGCCTACAACCTTTCACAAAACCCTTCTTCATAGCGTCAAGGCATACAAACATTCTTTTAAATTGAGGGTTCATGCCAACCTTCAGTTCCAAAGCCAGCTTTACAATACTACCCGAATTAGTCTCTCTAACTGATAATGCCCAGGATGGCAAATCATTATAACATAGTGAATGAATTCCTCTAGTTGTCTGGTGGACTTTTCTCTTCGCACGATACAATTGCATCAAATTACTTGGTTCAAGACCATACCTATCAAGTAGTGCTTGCTTCATAATTGAATAGCTAATGTTAACATACTCTCCAACTTTTTGGCAATCCATGTGGAGTTTGCATCCAAGTTTTTTTGTTGTCCTAATGCATATGTGCACACCATTATATAGCTTAATTTTAAACGTAACTCCATCTGAGGTTGGAGATACATGGATCCTCTAACAACAATCTATGTCTACACACTCACAAGTTACCCTCACCCTTTCATATTTGACCCTTCTCAGCTAAAATCCTTCTTGTATGGCAAAATCTTTTAGTGTTCCTAAAAATGATTTACATTTAAAAAAAGTTGGCCAACTCCAAACTTGATCCTCCCATTTATTTCCTTCTTAAAGGGTTTCCCTAAATTTCCCCTTTAAACATAAATTTCAGCCTTGTCATTATCTAAATGCTTATTTCTAATCACATCTACCGTTTCTTCAAAGCCACTCATCACCTCACTATCATTTTCATCACTCCAATGCCCATCCTCACACTCACCAATGGGATCAAAGTCACTTTCAGAACTGCCACTGCTACTCTCCACCCCATTATAACTCACATCATTATCACTCACATATACTCCATTAGGGTAAGGGTGGGCAATAGTCAGGTTTGGTTGGATTCGGGCCCAAAAGGCCCAATCTGAACGAAACCTACCCATTTATTTTTAAGCCTATTTCCGATCGATTAAGTCAGCAAGTTAGGCAGGTCTCGGGTTGGACGGGTCATGGGTGGGTCAAGTAGGTTTAGTTGGTTTGGGCCTAATGTGGACCAGTATTTTTATTTTTTTGGCCTTATCATATTTTTAACCAACTTTTGTGTTTATTTTCGCAGTTTTTAATTTTTAAAATCTAAATGGGTCATAGATATCGAATTGGGCCATTTGAAATTTTAATTCTATTGGCCTAAAGGCCAATTATATCCATATTTTAATTAATTATAAATTTAAAATCTTTCATTGCCTTGTAGGTCTAGTTGTATAGTATTTTATTTAATTGGTTAATAATATATATATATATATATATATATATATATATATATATATATATATTACTTTTACTACTTTTACCCAATTCTTAAAAATTGCTATCTCAATTTGCTTAATCTTGTTTGATTCCATAATTTCAATGAAAAACATAAAACATGACTTAACAAATTCCACATAATGGCCAAAAGAATTACGCTTGTTTCCTATGATACGAGTGGTAAGGTAACCACAAAGTGAACCAATTTCCACGTTAAGTATTTTTTTTGCAATTGGCAGGACCAAATCATTTTTTTTCATCAATTTTTGTATTTTGTATGTTGATGTTAAAGAGCACATAACACTCAATGCACCTGCCAAATGGTGGTACCCAATAGCACCCACAACCTACATCACAAAATTAAATCAAACAATTGAGGAAATTAGTCACAATATTATAGACACTTGCATCTATTAACAATATTACAAAATCTCAATCTTATTAACGAGAGCAGCATGTCTTGCAAAACACTATACAGAGCTCGTATATCAAGATTTAGATGGCTTCAAAATGCAAACTTTTGTTGCATCCTTTCTCCTTCTTGGTTGCAGGTTGATTTTCAAACTTCCTTTCCTCTGGTTTGAGGAATGGATCCTGTAAAGTACAATAAAAAAAGTAAGTTACAATCACTTAATAATATTTCACTCTTTAAAACAACAACCAACAAAATGCAACAGAAATGGGTTTGAGAGAAATAACTTAATCTCATGAAAATACTAATACATTTGCTTTTAACGAAATCAAAATTTAATTGTTTTGGACATATAACTTACAAAAGCTATTCCACCATGAAACTATACAATAGAGTTTGGTTGAAAAAATGGACATTACAAAACCAAACTAACCTATTCTGCAATAAGTCATAACATAAAAATTAAATTAGACAAGCGCCAAACTAAATAACCACCAATGAACCAAGAACCAAATTTCAAGGGCAAAAAAAATTGCACCTGCAATTAACTAGAGAAAAGAATTGATTATTAACTTAAACATCAAGAACACAAAAAATTATGAACCAAAAATTAAATTAGGAAACATAAGGAAAATTTATGAACCTTGCATGCAAAAATTAAATCAAACAAGTGTAAACCATAAAAACATCAGGAAAGAACACAAAAAATAAATCAAAATCAAACAAAATTTCCTGCATGCAAAATAACATATCAAGTTTGATCATTGCAATTTCAAAATCTTTTTTTACAATTTTGCTTAGATATAAGGACTGGAAAAGGATGCAAACTTTAGTGACTTCAGTCATGCTCAAATACTTGGAAAAATATGCAGACACTAGTGAACTAGACAATAAAGACAAAGACTTTTCAATTAGGAAGAGGCTGCATAATGTAAAAAGCTTACCCGTTATGCCAAAGATCAACAAAGGTGAAGAATGTTTAACTATTCTTGAAAATAAGAAGAATTCTAAATATTAAAGTGAGAAAGAAGGAACAGGTAGCGAGAATGTGAGATAAAAGGGTAGATTGACTTACGGTTCAAGATCTTTTGAGAATGCAAGAAGCTAAAGGCGAAGCTAGATAGGAGAGCTGGAAGACAGAAAAACCAATACAAGTTAGCTATTGAACCACAAGCTAGCCACCATTAAAATGACAAGCCACACTGGAACTACGAAATCATCACAACCCCCCCTGCCCCCTAATTTCAACCCCAATCTATAGAGGCACATTCAGACTCATAAATTTACATAAAATCAATAGCATTGAAGGAAAAATATTGCATATTTGAAGGATCAAAAAAGAAAGGAAGATATGGTTGAGGGATCTCGAAGTCGCCAAGATGGAGAACGAGAGAGATGAGATGAAAGATAGGCGAGAGAGGTAAGAGAGAAAGGGGATTACATGCAGTAGGTTGTGTTTGATAGAATGAAGAGAGACAGAGATCAGAGAAAGGGACTGCGGCACTAGGGTTAAAAGAACATAGACGAGGGTTAGGTTTGAAATAAGTTTTATATTAGGTTTTATCAATCGGATTCGGGTACCGATGGGTTACAAATTTCCAAACTAAGCTCGACCGAATACACCCATTTGAAACCGATTTTTTTCACCCGATGCAGTCCGTCCGAAACACTTTTTTATGTTCGATTTTAATGGGTCTCGGGCGGGTGGCAAAAATTTGCTCACCCCTACATTAGGGCATATGTTCGATTCTTACATGTCACCTTCATTTAAACCAGTAGCATCATCACTTACAGGCACCTTTTCATTTCCATCCACTGCATTGACAGGCTCATTCACAGCTTCATTCAAATTTCCTTCCACATTATCATTCCCACTTTCATTTGTGGGATCGTTAACAAATACATTTATAGCATCATTAGCATTTTTATTCAAAAAATCATCCCTATTCCTACTCACATACATATTAACATACATATGACCTTTATTATCTCTAAACAATTTCAACACATCACCATCAATATTAAGAGGTAGAATTTTACCACTACAGCCGGATAGAAACCACAGGTGAATGGGTAACATGGTTCCAAACCATTGTCTTCAACTAACAGGTTAACCACATCACGGGCATCAAAGATCCTTGATTTGTCAGGATCCATGTTATGTATCGTATTGGGTTTATCACCTTTCTCAATAAAATGGACCAAGATATCCACATTACCTGATAGAGGACCCAAATAAGGCAGGTCATCCATAGTGTTGACTGCACTATGACAAAAAGATAAAATAAGTCAGTGCGTGGTCCCCCACTGGAAGCCCACTAAAAGACACACAGAAAAAATAAACAAAACATAAACATCTGAATGTACACCGATAATGTCAGTGGTCCCTTACTACAATCCCACCTACACAACCTTCAGTATTCGTACACTGGTCAGTAGTCCCCCACTAAGACCCCATTCAAAAGCCTTAAAACAGAAATTACTTGTAAAAAAATTGGAAATGTTACCATTAATTGCAAGCTTAACACAAACAATATCTTTGTCCACTATTTGTGTCATCAACTCTCTGCGTCATCACTTTCTCACACGAAATTGGTCTACAAACCCAATTTAACTAAACCCTACCCACTATTCTCCCTCCTTCACCAACAAATGACGATGAGACCCACGATTGGAACCCTACCCTAGCACATCTTTGCACTGGACATTCCCCTTTCGAAAACCCTAAATTTCACTATCGAAAATCATAACTCAAAGTGAATGAGATGGTTTGAGTTTTGGGTGGGGTTTAGTAAATAGGGTTATTTTTGTCATTCAACCTTCCAATGAAGATGTTAGCTAATATCGTTTGCTGAAGGGGCGAAAAGTAATACGAAGTTATAGAGGGGTATCGGGTGTATTTTATTTAAAACTCAAGGGATGCGAGTATAATTCACTCTTTTATTTTTAAACACAACTAATATTTTAACCTGTGCATTGTACAGAATAAATATTCATTTTATATAATTTAAATTTATAATAAATAAATACTTTTGAATATATAAATTATATTATAATTAAAATTTGTAATCAATAAATATTTTTGAACATATAGATTATATTTTAAATTTATAATAAATAATTATTTTAATACAATGTTAATTTTTAATTATTGATAATTTTTTTTAAATATTGAAATTCAATTTTGAACTAAAAATATTGAAAATGATAGATTAAAAATGATAAGAAGTTAAAAAATCCCTAAAAACATTTTCATTGAAGAAAGACAGCTAAAAATGCTTTCGTTGAAGAATAGCAACGAAAAATGCTCTCATTCAAGATAGTTGTTTTCATTTAATATATAGGGTGAATTTTTATTTCTTTTAAATATTAGTTGTTAATTCTAATTACAATTTTAATTTAATTTAAATTTTAAATTTTAATACACCATAACAAATTAAATATATCCTTTTTAAGATAAACTAAATTTTAAAATTATTACAATCTCAATTTAAATTTAAATTTTTGATTTTAAATTATCACACATTATATCAATAGAAATAATATATCTTAATTTCAATAATTTATTTTCATAATTTCTTCTTAAATTTTAAAATTTTATATTTTTAATTTATTTTTGTATGATACAATAAAGGATTAATTAGTAGTAATAAAATATATATTTTATTTTATTTTTATTCGGAAATTTTATTCAAAAATTAAAATACCGACACAATATAGGAAAAGCTTACTAACAGTAACATATCTTATTTCTTCGAGAAATGAATAAATTCCCACCTTAAACGTGTTTTCCAAGTGTTGTTAAAGGGTGATGACTTTTTCAACAAAGAAGAGAAACAAAACAAAAATGGGATGCAGTCATGTCTGCTCAAAATAAATGCGAATATTTTTCTAGTACCAAAGGATATCCACAAATAATTACCATAGCAATTTTTATCAAAAAAAGAATTACCATAGGTCCGTAGCAATGAAGCATTTAGATGGAATAAATGAAATAAAAATAGAATGAAATAGATATTTTTATTTGCATATTTGTAGTAAAAATAAAATAAATCTTTTAATTATCTGAGAGATATATGAAATAAGGCTTAAATATATTTTAGGTCCCTAAAATATATTATTTTTTGGTTTTTGTCCTTATAATTTTTTAAAATGATTCCTGTAAAAAAAAATATTTTGGTCCTTGCTATTTTGTTTTAGTCCTTGTAATATACTAATTTTTTTGTTTTTGTCATTATAATATGTGAATAATTTGTTTTTAGTCTCTATCATTTTTTTTTCAAAGGAACTAATTCAAAAGGAACAAAATATTATAGAAACTAAAACAAAAAAAAATAGATATATTACAAGGACTAAAACAAAATAATAAGGACTAAAATAAAAATATATATAAATTTTATAATGACCATTTTAAAAAAATTACAGGGACTAAAATAAAAAAATGTTATATTATATGGACTAAAAACATATTTATACCTATAAAATAAAAAAAATAGTAAGTATTAGGTTAAATTTATTTTATTTCATCCTACATCTTCAATTGAAAAAAGAAAAATAAAAATATCAGGACTTTTATTACAACTAACATCATTTATTTTTATTAATCCAAACATAAGTTTAATTAGTTTAATGCCTAACTTTTTTAAATAAAAGAAACTGACTATGAAACAAAAATTATTTTAGGCTAACCCAAAGATAATAGATGAATATAACGATTAAAAAAATGACGGATGTTCATGTCATTAAATAAAAGTGAAAGTATATGGATCGCAGGACTTGATTGTTAATTATTTTTTTTTTTAGATAAAAGTTAATTATATTAAAATAACATACTTTTATAATAATTAATTAGTTCGGTATGATCAGACAAGCTAATGTTATTTTCTGTCAAATCATTATAATTTGCCCAGACAAATTAATGTGAGTTTCTGTCAAACTATTACAATTTGCCCTTTTTTGGTACAGAGGAATTTTTTAATTTTATGAAACATGACTTCTTGCACATCTGACTCATGAGTCGCGACCTTATCTTATCATCACAAATACAATGGATAGAAAGATATTTTTTTGGGTATAATGGATAGAAAAGATAGACAATAATTATCGATGTTGTCCCATTCATTGACTTTAAAGTAATGCCACGCCCTTTTTTTTTCTTTTTCCGAAACACCAATAATTCGTTGTAAAACTCATTGGATCAGTTCACTTTTGATAAAAGCAATGCTTAATTAGAAGATTTATAAAAACTAATATAAAAAGTAAGACCAAAAATGTCTTTTAAAGAAATAATTGGAAAACTATGGAAAAATATGTTTTTGAAATAAATAAAATTTATGGACCAAAGCAATGCCTTTTGGAAAAGTAGTTACAAACTATCTACACTGTGTTTGTGTCAATACCTAAAAAATTAAAACAACAAGTTACTACAGAATTTCCTCTTTTTTAAAAATCTACACAAAATTCGTCCTATTTTATACTACATTTAAATCTAAAATTTTAATTTGTCGTATAAAATTGACAAAAACATTCTTATTATAAATTTTGATTTATTATACAAATCCTCTTTTATTTGCTAAACATTATACAAAAAGTTTAATGGTCATGCATTGTCAGTGTAAAAAGTTTTACACTGTTAACCAATCAAAAATTACTATTGGTATGACTTTTAAAGTATTTATTGTAAAAGTCAACAAACTTATAAAAGTTAGCCCCTTTTATTTTATAAACACATTACAATTAAATCCCTCTATTATAGTACAAATTTGAAATTAATAAATTCTTAAAAAAATATTAGAATAACATAAAAGAATAAATAATAAAATGATTATTATTTCATATTCAAAATAAAAATATTATTGTAAATTTTTGTAATAAAAAATCTGATTAAAACTTAATCACAGTGAATTATTAATAAGATGGAATAAAACTATTTTAAAAAAAAATCTTTTTTATGAATTAAATAATAAAACAATATTTTATTGGTTTAATTATTTATCATTCACATGATTAAGTTTTAATTGAAATTTTATTAGAATAATTTTGAAATAATCCTTGTTATCTATATTGTGTTATTAATAGTTTTTTTTACTTATTTCTTCTATTATTTTAATGTTATCTTAAAATTTTACTGTTTAAATATTAATAATTTTAAATTTTTACTATTAGAGAAGTATTTAACTGTAATGTATATGAAATAGAAAGAAGTTTTTATAATGTTTAAGAAATATAAGAAATTTTATGTAATTAGTCAAAATCTATAACAAGGGTATTTTTATCAATTCATTTTAATATAAAAATTTTGGGTTTAAGTGTATCATATTTATAAAATAAGAGAATTTGCATAGGTTTCAGAAATAGCAGTAGTTTTGTGTACGAGTGCAAAATAGAAAGGAGATTAAAGTAATTTACTCAAATAAATAAAATAAAATAATCCTAAAGAATTGGTTGAGTAAAATAAGATAAAGTCTTACATCTAATAGGTCATAAATTTAAACTTTCACTCATCTTTAGCAGATAAGATAAATATAAATGATCTGTAAATTCTCTTTGAATTTGAAAGTTTTCATTACCTTAGAGTAAATCACCGTTATCTCTCTAAAATTTTTAGATGTTCCTATCAAAAATAAAATAAGAAATTACGAGGAAAATAAAATATCTAAAACGAGTTATTCAATCTAGGATCTCCAAACGGATTAACGGAAGGTAAATAACATTCCAAGTGGTGTTTGTGGTTACTTAACGTGGATCGTGGTACTAGAAAATCCTCATGATAGAAGGTTGCTATTGCACTATGTCAAAAAACAATATTTGGAGTTCACCTAAAAATAAACAGATTATTTGAGTATCTAACAAAGTTTTATTATTAGATAAGTTTTATAAATCTCAAAAAATAAGTAATAAAAAGTCACTAGAATTAAACTAGAGGTGAGGGACTAAAATTAGACTAGTGAAGAGTTTAAAAATGAATTTTACTCGATAATAAAATATGTTTAAAAAAATTGTGTGAAGAAGTGTAGAAAAGAAAGTCAAAATAACATGCTAATCTTCCTCACAACCATTATCATTTTTGCCCCACATAACATAACCTGATAAAGATCTAGTGAGATATATCAAAAAAAAAAAAATAAAAAAGCTAAAGATCTAGTGATACAACCTTTTAAGCTGTCGGCGTCTTGTATTTACTACCACTATCGAATTTATGCTTTGAATATTCAGAAGGCGAGTCCATCTCAACTTTAATCATTGTAGGCTGAACCTGCATTGTCATACAAGGAAGCTGCAAGATTCAAATAATGATATATGGATATTTTTTAATTATAAATATTTTATTAATATTTATTATTTCTTTTTATCATATTATTTTTTATATCATGCATACACTTTTCTTTTTTCTATTTTGCATCAAATAAATTGGAGGTGTCTATTAATTATTCTGTATAAGTGTTAATGAATTGTTTGTAATTAAAAAGTATTCATGTATTATTACCCATTCAAAAATATAATATCAGAATCAAAAGTTAAAATACAATATCAGAATCAAAAGCTATATAATAAGAGCTCATTTGTTACAGTTTCTTTGGAAAAAAAAATCACTTTTTTTTAAAAAATAATAACTTCTTTAGTTTTCGTACGTTTGTTTCAATTTTCAAAATAATCAAAAATTAAAAAGAATCTAAAATCTAATTAAAATCAGAAATTATTTTAAATAAATTTTTATAAAATTAATTGTTTCTTTTAAAAAATATTTTTTATAATCATAAATAAACATAAATTAACTTATGCTTTTTTAAAAAAATTCTAAAAAATAATCGCTAAATTATTTTACATCAGAATCCCTTTTCTTAATCTTAAACAAACCAACCTTAAATAACAAAATAAATAAAGAAACACAACTCCGAAAAAAAAAAAAAACCTTAAAAACGATAAATATTCCCAATTACTAACCCTTGAAATGAATAAATGTTGTACGCGTTGGCTGTCATTAGCAAGGAAACTCTCAAAACTTAAAAGGAAAATTATACTGAAAAGATAGCTATAAGACCAACATGCACCATGGTGTTGAATGTTGCGGATCATACACTTAACAAAATATCCCACAAAATGCTCTCCATGTCCACCAAAAATGTTGTTAAGAATATTATATGAACATATAATTGCCTGTCTTATCCGTTTTGTCACACAAAACTCCAAATTCCACTTAATCATTGAGAACCGGTGTAAGTATGTGGAAATCACTGGGGGCGAAAATATTGAAAGACCAGAAAGTACAAAATTCTAACACTACACATAGTTATTTTTTAACATATCAACCATGAAAGCTTCAAAAGCACGCAACACAAACATAGAAATAAACTAGGTGTTTCATAATGTACAATAGTGGCCACTTTTCTATTACTCTAACGTATTTTTATTGCGCTAAACTTGATAATTATAACAATTTATCTTATTATGCATTGTATAGGACATACTCTAATAGTATAAAGAATACTTGTAAGATGATGACAGGAATTTTATAGAGTTCATGTTTATTAAAAACCACAAAAAGATAGATAAAAGTAAGAAATGCATGAACGAAATGTAAATCCTTTTTAATATTAATAAGTAGATTTTCATATGTGCATGTTGCGTGTGTTGCACAGTTTATATTACAATCAGTGTCTAGAGAACACATGAAAATGGTTCTATCAACTTTTAAATCATTGTAAAGTGACTAATAATTATAAACAAATATGGCTTCCGAATCTTACTCAAAGGCTTATACTTCTAAATTAGCAACCTTTCCTCTTGGATACTTGTTTAATTTGAGGTGTATCTCATAAAAAATGTCCCAACTCCAAGCTTAAGTTCCAACTGAGAAAATAATAATAATAATAATAAATTAGAAAGACTGAATTTGATAAAGTAATGGAATTAGGAGTGAAAAAATAGAAAATTGTTAACACATATATTTCATTTAAAATATTAACTCGTATAAAAAGAGGTTATTTAATGTAAATAGTCTATTTGGAAGATAAACCAATAAGCTAATAAAATAATTTTAAGAATACGCCTCTAAAATATAAACTAATAAAGTAATAAAATAACATGTTAACAAATGTAATGCTTCATGCAGGGTTTTTAACCGTTGTCAATCCTTTTCTTTCTACTGGCCAATGACCTTTAAACTTTGTTATTAAATTGTATTGCATATTAGGTGGTCAACTATTAGCTTCAAGAACAATAACCAAGCTGCAATAAAGTAATAAACTAAGAAATATAAGACGTAATTAATTTAATTGGACACTAAAAATTTAACTCGTATACAATTTAATAAATTGAAATCGTGAGGGTCCTTATCACAATTTCAATTCATTATATGATCTATTTAAAAAAGCCAAGAAGAGAGTAGTGGGGTAGTTTGTAGTTTTAAAATTAAAAAAATAGCTATTTTTAAATAACAGTGGTTTATTTATAAAAGCCAAGAAAAAAGTGATTTTAAAATTCAAAAAAGTATGTAGTTTTTTTCACGTTATTAATCCTTAAAAAGCCATGTTAGTTTGTTAATTGTTAAATTTATGGACCAAAGCAATGACTTTTGGAAAAGTAGTTACAAAATATCTACATTGTGTTTGTGTCAATACCTAAAAAATTAAAATAATAAGTTACTACAGAATTTTCTCTTTTTTTAAAATCTACACAAAACTCGTCCTATTTTATACTACATTTAAATCTAAAATTTTAATTTGTCGTATAAAATTGACAAAAACATTCTTATTATAAATTTTGATTTATTATACAAGTCCTATTTTATTTGTTAAACATTATATAAAGAGTTTAATGGTCATGAATGTCAATGTAAAGAGTTTTACACTGTCATCCAATCAAAAATCACCATTGATATAACTTTTAAAATATTTATTATAAAAGTGAACAAACTTATAAAATTCAACCCCTTTTATTTTATAAACACATTACAATTAAATCCCTCTATTATAGTAAAATTTTGGAATTAATAAATTCTTAAAAAATTATTAGAATAACATAAAAGAATAAATAATAAAATGATTATTATTTCATATTCAAAATAAAAATATTATTGTAAATTTTTGTAATAAAAAATCTGATTAAAAAATTCTTTTTTATGAATTAAGTAATAAAACAACATTTTATTGATTTAATAATTTATAATTCACATGATTATGTTTTTATTGAAATTTTATTAGAATAATTTTGAAATAATCCTTGTTATCTATAATTATGTTATTAATAATTTTTTACTTATTTCTTCTAATATTTTAATGTTATCTTAAAATTTTACTGTTTAAATATTAATAATTTTAAATTTTTACTATTAGAGAAGTATTGAATTGTAATGTATATGAAATAGAATGGAGTTTTTATAATGTTTAAGAAATATAAGAAATTTTATGTAATTAGTCAAAATCTATAACAAGGGTATTTTTATCAATTTCATTTTAATATAAAAATTTTGGGTTTAAGTGTATCATATTTATAAAATAAGAGGAATTTGCATAGGTTTCAAAAATAGAAGTAGTTTTGTGTACAAGTGCAAAATAGAAAGGAGATTAAAGTAATTTACTCAAAATAAAATAAAATAAAATAATCCTAAAGAATTGGTTGAGTAAAACAAGATAAAGTCTTACATCTAATAGGTCATAAATTTAAACTTTCACTCGTCTTTAGCAGATAAGATAAATATAAATGATCTGTAAATTCTCTTTGAATTCGAAAGTTTTCCTTACCTTAGAGTAAATCACTGTTTTCTCTCTAAAATTTTTAGACGTTCCTATCAAAAATAAAATAAGAAATTACGAGGAAAATAAAATATTTAAAACTAGTCATTGAATCTAGTATCCCGGAACTGATTAACGGAAGGTAAATAACATTCCAAGTAGGTGTTTGTGGTTACTTAACATGGATCGTGGTACTAGAGAGTCCTCATGATAGAAGGTTGCTATTGCACTATGTCACTAGAATTAAACTAGCGGTGAGGGACTAAAATTAGACTAGTGAAGAGATTAAAAATGAATTTTACTCGATAATAAAATATGTTTAAAAAAATTGTATGAAGAAGTGTAGAAAAGAAAGTCAAAATAACATGCTAATCCTCCTCACAAGAACCATGACCTTACCATTATCAATTTTGCTTCACATAACATAACCTGATAAAGATCTAGTGATACAACATTTTAAGTTGTCGACGCCTTGTATTTACTACCACTATCGAATTTATGCTTTGAATATTCAGAAGGGGAGTCCATCTCAACTTTAATCATTGAAGGCTGAACCTGCATTGTCATACAAGGAAGCTGCAAGATTCAAATAATGATACATGGATTTTTTTAATTATAAATATTTTATTAATATTTATTATTTCTTTTTATCATATTATATTTTCATATCATGCATACACTTTTCTTTTTTCTATTTTGCATCAAATAAATTAGAGGTGTCTATTAATTATTCCGTATAAGTGTTAATGAATTGTTTGTAATTAAAAAGTATTCATATATTATTACCCATTCAAAAATACAATATCAGAATCAAAAGTTAAAATACAATATCAGAATCAAAAGCTGTATAATTAAGAGCTCATTTGTTACAGTTTCTTTGTAAAAAAATCACTTCTTTTTAAAAAATAATATCTTCTTTAGTTTTTCGTACGTTTGTTTCAAATTTTCAAAATAATCAAAAATTAAAAAGAATCTAAAATCTAATTAAAATCAGAAATTATTTTAAATAACTTTTTATAAAATTAATTGTTTCTTTTAAAAAATATTTTTTATAATCATAAACAAACATAAATTAACTTTTGCTTTTTTAAAAAATTTCTAAAAAATAATCGCTAAATTATTTTACATCAGAATCCCTTTTCTTGATCTTAAACAAACAAACCTTAAATAAAACAAACACAACTCTGGAAAAAAAAAAAAAAAAAACTTAAAAACGATAAATAATCCCAATTACTAATCCTTGAAATGAATAAATGTTGTATGCGTTGGCTGTCATTAGCAAGGAAACTCTCAAAACCTAAAAGGAAAATTATACTTAACAGATAGCTATAAGACCAACATGCACTATAGTGTTGAATATTGCGGATCATACACTTAACAAAATATCTCACAAAATGCTCTCCATGTCCACCAAAAATATTGTTAAGAATATTATATGAACATATAATTGCCTATCTTATCCGTTTTGTCACACAAAACTCCATATTCCACTTAATCATTGAGAACCGGTGTAAGTATGTGGAAATCACTAGGAGCGAAAATATTGAAAGACCACAAAGTACAAAATTCTAACAATACACATAGTTATTTTTTAACACATCAACCATGAAAGCTTCAAAAGCACTCAACACAAACAGAGAAATAAACTGGGTGTTTCATAACGTACATTGTAAAAATATAAATATACTGAAGAGACAGCACCTCTAAAAACTGTTCAGTAGGTAAAAAAATCTATAAATGTTTAAATCAGTCACTTGAGGTATCTTAAAGATTTCTTAAACAATTCAAGAGACAGCATCAGACACACGACAATGTGATGATTTAAGAATGCATTCCGCAGCAAACGAGCTTGAAGGTCAGTTAGCATTGATCTTAGTCTTTAGGACTATGATGTAATGTGTTCCGCATGTTGAGAAATTATTACATAGTCCTAGACTACTGTAGTCTCGGTTAATCTTCACGTAACACATAATCAAGTCTTATTAACTCTCATAAACTGAAAAACTCAGTTACGTGTTGTGTAGAGATTGATTGAAACCATGACCACACGGTGATCTTGGATCATGTAAAAATTTCTCCCACTAGCTTACGTACTGCTTCCTCTACGCAGGTGCTTGCACCTCCATCATACTAACAAAAAAAATTCTTTTTGCAAGGTTTCAAATCTTAGCTCACTTTAGCTGATACAGCCACAACATCTCAACTGTGGCAGCTTCAGCAACAGCAACACCCCACAATTGTGGACCACATCTAGTCTGCAGTGCCATAATGCAACCACGACCATGACTGCAACTGCAAATTAAAATCTTGGCTTCTGCAAGAGGGGGCATAAACTGTCAATTCTGTGTTTATTTTTTGACTTTTGGGTGGATTTTACTGTGATTCTGATGGTTTAACGCCTGATTCTAACCCAATTTATAACTTTACGAGCAGAAATGATGATTTGAACAGCAGTTATGAAAACCAGCCTTAATATGAGCTCTTCAGTCTTCAGAATGAAATCTAATAAAAAAACAGCAAGAATTCGAACTTGAGTTATACGCAGTCCAGATCACAGCTATGCAAGCCAGGGGCAACCACCAATGATAAACATACCGTAAAGAACCACATATAGGATCTTTATAAAAAATAATAAAAAAAAATGCAAAGAACAGCATTCTAACTAAATCCACATACAACCAACCATCTTTCATTTATTAATTGCTGCATAGAACCACAAAAACACATAGATAAAAGAAAGAAACAAAGAAATGCATTTCTTTGTTAATCATGGACTCTTCTAGGACCGAAAGGTAACCAAGATTGAGAGAGGAGAGGAGAGAAGCTGGACACATTCACTATGTCACAAAGTAATTCAAGAATGTACTAACACACTTACATAACAACCTAATGAAACCTACAATTATAACACAAGCACCTAATAGAACATTAGAACAAGATTTTCAAACTTGAGACAATGAATTAATGACAGCCTATAGACAGGTCTTATTAAAATTGTAGCTTCCATACAACGTAACTCAAGATCTGGTTACAAAGCTGACAAATAATTAAAATATTATTGAGTAAGCAAAAATTCAGAAATTTGATGTATGAAATAATTAGTGCAAGACTACAGATAAATTGGCAAAGAGTAGAATGATTTACAAAATATGGGAGAACAGATATAAAAGCAGATCAAAGGGTTGTAAACTTGTAGTCTAGATCATATGTTGCACAGAATAAATGAAAACACAAATTTCCCAAACTATTTAGATATTACAACAAAGACAATAACTCCGCCTAAACTATTTAGATATTACAACAAAGACAACAACTCCGCCTATTGTATCATAGTCGGTCCCAAGATCAGGTAAACGTTTAAGATTTTGTTAGGCCCTCTGCAACCAGCATAAAATTCGTCGATAACATGAATCACAGAATATTTAGATATTAATCAGATAAAAATACACTGACTTGAGGATAATAGAAAATTAGAAAACCTAGAAAGGCAAAAAGAAAAAAGTAAAATTAATACCTAGCAAGATGAAACAGGGTCATCAAAAAAAGCAATACAAACAAAGACCAACACAGATCCCTTCTTTTCCAAACTTCCCATAGAGAGTATTTGCTTCTTGAGCATTGGTCCTTGAATTCTTCGCATTCCTATCCTCAGCAAATTTAACTAGTAAAACAGTTTTATCAACAAAGAGGTAGGTATGTTCACGTAATATAGGTACCCTGAATTATAATAATTTAAACAGAGGCAACCAAATAAACGAGGATTGTGTATAAAAATGTACAGTGCCAACACTCAGGTAACCCAGTATGTTCATTTTCCATTGAATAAAGAAAAAGCTTCCCCGAGGCCAAAGCTTCCACAAATGACAAAACCACAAGACCATGTTACTCAGTCCAACAAGCCTATAATATCCAAAGATTTTCCCAATTCATTGAGTAAACAAATGAAAAATATAGTAATATCGTAGGCTGCAACCAGGTCATATTATGTTGTGAAAGAAATTAGAGGTACTGCATTAGTTTTCTTCAAGATACCAGAAATAAATTAGGTAGGTGAACATGCATTTCTAGCAACCCTTATCATTCAAAGACCAAAATTTCTTGTTAGGACTTAGAACAACAAACAAATACAAAACAGATCTTAATATAGACCAACTAGAAGAAAAAGGTTGTTCAAACTTCAAATAAAATGTCAATCGACCAAAGCTTCCAAAAACCAGAGCAAATTCCTCCGACAGACACGGATCTACTTTAAACATTACATTTCATTCAATATATAATTCACTGGAAAGATAGATTGTCATAACATCCATAAGCAGTTTAACAACAGAATTAAAAAAAAAAAAGTATACAAAAACAGTTTATTTAACCACCTAAACTGTGAGGTGAGAGAAAAACCGGAATGCTAATACAAGCACATTGTCCTGACCAACCATTTTCAGACATACCAACCATTATGGATACTCAACAACACTAAGCACAAGAAACAGGTCAGGCATGATTAAATATTAGGCCACCTAATGCCCTCTTTCAAATCCAATGCGAGTCCTACCAGAACCTCCCTCGTAACCATCCCGCATCGAAGATCCAGCACTTGCCCTCATAGTCCCTCCACCACCCACTTTCTCCATGGCCTTCTTACCCTTCTTCACCTCGGTCAAGAACTGATCCAAACCAAACGGATCAGCCTCCTCATTCTCAAACTCAACAGGCCTATCCCTGGAACCAATCCTCTCAGAAGCCCCAGAAAACCCTTTGTCGGGCTTAAACCTATCAGTCTTCATAATCTTCTCCAACTGCTCATCTGCACCACCATAAGCCTCATCATCAAGATCCTTCTTCGGCCTGTACAATGTTGAGAGAGTCGGCTGCGCAGTGAACAGCCCCTGCTCATACACATTGTACTGATCATCAGTGGCAAACCCAGACGACATTCCCTTGTCCTGGTTAAACAGCCTCTCGTCATACATAACCTCAGTCCCGGGCTTAGTAGAAGCCATCCCAAGAGCAACCTTCTCACTAATATCACGATCCCTATCTCTTGTAACCTTGCTCCTCTTCCCCATAGCAGCATCCTTAGCCTCCAACCTCCTCTCCCTCTCCCTCTCCTTCCTCCTCTCCTCGCGAATTCTCTCGCGCTGCATCCTCTCCTCCCTCTCCTCCCTACTCTCCTTCACAAAACTCCTCTCCCTATCCCTCTCTCTAGGATTCTCATGCTCGTAGTCAGCTCGCATTTCTGCCTCATCCACCGGCACCGCTGGCGCAGGCGGCGGGGCAACCCCGATTCTCTCCCCTCCAATTCTCTCCGACCGCGCCTTCTGCGCCAAAGCCCTCAACTCCTGCTCCTTCCTCTCCTTCTCCTTCAACATCATCTCCTTCTGCACCTTCGACCTCATCGCCACCGCCTCCCTCGCCTTTTGCTCTGCCACGTACAATGCCTCCGACAATTTCGCAAAATTATCGTTAATCTGAACCTCCTGAAGGCCCCTCCCATCCGCGGCGAGCCTCTTGTCGAGAGGAATCGTGTAACCCTTCGGATTCTTCCAGTTCGAAATGCACGGGGGAATCTTCCAGTCCTGCTGGTCCTTCACCGTCACCGGCCGCGGCGGCGAGTGCATCACCGGCACCGGCGGGGACCCCGAAGCCTTCGGAACGCGCTTGTGCTTGAACTTCGGAGGCTCGAGCGGGTCCACCGGCATCTCGACCATCCTAATTACCCTTTCCTTCGCGCCCGAATTGAACGCCGCGGACTGCTGCGAGGGCTTGTACTTTATATACTTCGCGTCGGAGTTTTGCTTCGGAACGTTCTTCGGCTGCGCCGCGCTTAGTCTCACGTTCACGATCTTCTCCAGCGCGGCCTTCGTTTCCTGCGTCGTCTCCTCGATCTGTTTCTGCGCTTCGTCGTCGGAGACGACGTCGTCTTCGTCGTCGTTTTTGAGAACCTTAGGGACGAGGTCCTTCTGCTGCGTGTACACGATTTTTTTGGCGTTCTCGTTCTGCCGCACGATGGCGTCGTAGGCGACGTTGCCGTGGGCGTCGACGGTGACGGGGAGGATCTTGGAACCGGGTTTCGAGGCCTTGTCCCTTCCCATGTCGAGCGGGTACTGCGCCACGTGGATCTCAGGGAACGCGCCGCCGTCGCCGTAGTCCTCGATTTTGCGGGGGACGAAGCCGGCGCGCTTCAGGTAGGGCGGGACCGGCTTGGGCTTGATGGCGGCGGCGGCGGCGGCAGATTTCTCCTCCTCCGAGGAGGAGAATCGCTGCTTGAACCATGGATCGTTCGTGTGGTCGTAATAAGTGGTCGAGGAAGATTTTGCAGGAGGGAGTAGCTCTTTCAGAGTGGCCATGGTTCTGTGAAAATTTAGAAATCAAGTACCACACAACAGAACGACACGATAACCTAATTTGATGTTATTGGGGAAAAAGAAAACCCTAGAGGAGGGAACTTTGGGAATTGGGAGAATGGAGAGTCTTGCGAGTTAATTTAGCACTGGAGTAAAAAAATTATAAGTACTGTTAATATGAAATTTTTTGGCGGTTAATTAATTAGGAATTGTAATAAATATAATTTTTAAGATAATTATTGTAAAAAATAATAAATTTATTATATATGATAATATGATAATTTGTAATGGGTGATAGTGTGAAAAAAAAAATTATAGTGTTAGTATATAAATTATTTATTCCTTTTATAATTATTAGATTAGCATATTTTTTATATTAAAAACATTAACATCACAACATAAATATTTATTTTATATTAATATTTTAATTTTACATTACATAAGATGAATATTAATTAATTATATAATTAAACTTTATATTAAAAAAAATTAATATATAAATTAGAATATAATTAAAATTTATAATAAATAAATATTTTTAAATATATAAATTATATTGTGAATCTACAATAAATAATTTAAATATGATATAAGGTTATTTTAATTATTGACAAATTAAAAAAACTACTGAATTCAATTTAAAGATAAAAAAGAATATATTAAAAGGGATAGATGATTAAAAAAATTAAGTATACAGAATAAGATAAAAAGGATGATAATTTGATATGTTTGTGAGAAAAATTATTTTGGCTAGTTCTAAAAAATAAAAATAATGTATAAAATATACATTTAACGAAAAGAATATGAAATATTGAAAATGTTTAATTGAAAAAGGTAAAGAACAAATATGTGAGTTCCAATTTTTTACTTGTTTGATTTTAATCTCCCGGAAATCGCAAAAGAAAAATGTTAATTCTCAAACGTAAATCTTTGACTACAAGTTTACAAGTGCAAACAAGTAATAAAACAGCCACATCACCTAATGTTGTGCCCAGCTTTTTTTTTCTCCATTTTTTTCTTATTACATTATTTACCGCATCTTCACTTCTGTATCTATTTCTTTTTTTTTTTCTGTGCTACATCACTTTTGTATCTATTTCTGACATGAGTGTATACCAGTTATTATTAAACTGCTGCTTGTTCAAATGTTCGTGTTCTTTACGTTGTGTGGTTTGGGCTCCTTAATGTAATGAAAGAAAAGAGACAATGTATGACCTCATTTTTTATTTTATTTTAAAATGTTTAAATATTATATATTTTAATGAAAAAGAAGAAAATTTCATATCAACAACCTTTTAGAATTGATGCATTTATGAACTATTCAATTTGGAAAAGAAAAAAAAAATACTAAGTAAAATATAATGAAATATATTTTAGTTTAGTTTAAACAATTATAGCTAATGTCGTTTTTACTCTATCATTTAGTTTTATCAATCCTGACATAATTTTAATAGTCTTACTTTTTCAATTAAAAGGAAACTTACTCTGAGAAAAGCAGACTAATCCAAAGATCATAGATGAATACATAACAACAAATGACAGATGACAACTATTCATGTTGTTAAGTAAAAAAGCACATGGATTACAGGACTTAATCGTTAGTTATATGAAAATAACATGCTTTTATAATTATTAAGTACTTCCTCTGATCGTTAATATAAGGCACTTATAACATAATTAAACAAACTAATAAAAATAGTGAAATTAGTTAGTTTTATTGGTTTTTAAAAAAAATATTATAACATATCAACTTTATCCTTGTTAATTATCGTTAATTTGTTATGAATAACGTGAAGACATTAAAGTATAAAAATATTTTACACCATGATCAAATAAAGATACAGATACTCAATCTTTAATAGGGACAAATAAAAAAAAATAGTTCAATGCTTTATAAGAATTGTAAAATGTCTTGTAAAAAAAATTATCAATACCTTTTAAATAGTACCTTATATTAAATATTAGATTAAGTACTTGTATGATCAAGCAAGTTTATGTCAAATATGATTTCTAATCAAATTATTATAATTTGCCCCCTTTTTATACAAAGGAAATTTTTTCCCTGAACAATGACTTCTTACTCATTTACCCAATGGATAAAAAAGTGTAACAATATCTAGTACGAAATTTTCATGCTCAAAAGGCTAGAACAAAGGGTAATTAGGAAAGGAAATAAGATAGGCAACTTGACAGAGCCTAATGGCCTAGTCTATATTAAGCCTAGATTGAGCTAAACCTTTTTAGAAAATAGATCAGATTAAAGTTTTTATTAAAACTTATTTAGTTAAAAATACTAAGCCTAAGACATTCAAAAAGTCTTAGGCCTAACAGACCGATCTATTTAAATAAGCATAAACAAATATTTATTGTTAATATTATTATTATTATATTAAATTTGTTATAATATATTGAAATTATACATTTATTTATCTTTTTAAATGATAAATATGTTGACATACATCAAGAATCAAGCTCATAAATTTATTGAAAAATAAATTATATCCTAGTGTTAAATTATTACAAAATAAACTCTTAAACAAGCTTGTAAGCCAGACCAAACCTTTAAAATAAGCTTATGACAGGTAAACAAATCATGCTCAGGTTATAAATTTTTAACCAAAACCAAGCTCCGCCCAGCAAAGTCTAACCTGACTTACTCTATTTCCATCTCTATGGGTAATCAGCAGCATAATGTAGGCTAGCTTGTTAGTGAGGGGAGGCACATACTGAGACCGTGGAGTCTCTGATTGTACATTAATTGTCTAAATTTCGTACCATCCCACAAATAATCATAAAAAATTAGACCATGATTATCGACGTAGTTCCGTGTATTGACAATAATAATTTCCTCTAATAATGCAATGTGCTTTCATTTTTGTTAAAAAAAAATAAAATCATTGGCCACTTCACTTTTATAAAGGCATCCATTTCCCCCCTTACTTTATCCTCTTATCACACAGAATTCACTTGTCAATGCCCAATCATAGACAGGTCAACATCATGAATCCCATTACATAACAACGAAAGAAAAGAAATTATTTGAGCACACTTGTAAGATTCCATCAACCAGAATTAGAGGTTATTGTACAAATTGTAGAAATGATTATATATTTGTCGCTGGTATATATAGAAAAAAAAAATCATTTGACACTTTCGAGGTGTATACACCCTGTCGCCGAAGAAAGAGGAGTAAGAGAATCGAAAGAATAGATATAATATGTGATGTAATGAGAAGAGAAAAGAGAGCTAAAAAGAGTAATGATATAAAAGATGTTGCAAGAAAAGGATGAGTGAAAATAGAGTCGGAATATATACAAAAGTTAATAACTTGTTTCATGAACCAAAAATCTCCCGCAATACAGATGGAGCACATTTTAAAGTCTTGTGATTTTGTTTCATGATATAAAGACTTGTCAAAGCTGAACCCGCAACCTTCCATGCAAAGCCACATTTACGGACTGATTTCGTTTGCATGGCGTATTCATAAGTAACGTGATACACAGCCAAAGCCTCGTTATAAATATCACTAATATTCTTCTGACTATCCTCCATCTTAGCAGTAGCACCATACAATTCCTACAAGAGACATTCCAATCAGCAACTCGGTAGTATATTGGAAATTCTAGGGAATTAATGCATGAAAGTAAAGCCTGAGAATAAAGAAACTGAAAATCTATACCTCCTTATATTTTCTAATGACTTCAGCTGCCTTGCCTTTGGCTTCAGGAGTGTCATCCAAGGCATTAGTCATATCCTTCCTATATTCTTTATATAATGTTTCCCACCTTTCCATACAGCTCGGAGGTATTTCAACATCAAAACAGGGGAGTTTTCTAATTTCTGATAGCAAGGAGAGGAAAATGGTAAAAATACATTAAGCTGACGAAGGTAGGTCAATAAAAACCATGAATGTAATGGAAAAATCTGGCATGACGTTACGAACAGGGGCGGTGCTCAGTGTAATGATGACACCCCTCAATTTTTTTCAGACAAGCAATTTTTTTAGTTATTTATTTCATTTCTTCACCCGAAATATAAAAATTGTTTCTCTCCAGCTCCACCACTGGTTATAAAGTATTTCAGAAATAATTAAATAAATAATGACTTAATTTTTAGTCCTCACCTTCTCCGGACATGTCTTCTGTTTGCCATCTGCCAACCTCATCATAAATTAACCCTAAGATAGAGGTTGAAGTGAATGACTTATCCTTTTCCATATAGTGCGGGAACATTTCTGCAGTTAAATCTTTTGGAACTTGGATCTGTTAAAGAATTTACCACAAGGTTCAAATTAGAAAACTCAAACTGTTTCTTGAAATCAAATATCTGGAAATTTACAAAGCTAAAACTGAATTCATGCTCCCTAACAAGTAACAATCATCCACAACTAGTAAAATGCCCTTTTTAATCCCAAAATTAATATTTTAAATGGTAGAATACAAAGAGGCAGAGCTTGTAGCAACCAAAGAATAATACAAAACTAACCTTTCTTCCACCTTTCTTAGGAGCATCTAATGCCTCATAGTATATATCGATCAATTTAAGTATATTTTCTTTCACATGTTCCTTCTCATTCTCTTTAGTGCGGTCATTTTTTAACGTCAAAAGACGATCCATGAGTGCCATCCAGCTATCAGCTGACACACTTATTGCGTTACTGTAACGAGGAGAATAAGTTCTCATGTTAAAAGTGGAAAAATTCTTTATTACCTGTAACAGTTCTTTTTCCTCTTGGTAGCAAAGAATATACAAAGTAAAAACACTCTAATGAAATGGAATTTCAAATGCCAGATGTCTATGATACATGTTACTACTATAACAGCACAACAAAAACTATAAAGAAGGTGATGTGTTACATCACTTAAATGGTCAAAAGACTCAACATTCTACATACTAGAATGCATTTAAAGGTTTTCAGGCTAATTATGACATAAACAGGCCTAATTATGTCTGCACAAACCTTTTCTAATTAGGAAGCAAGATATTAATAAATACTATTTACATAGTCATATGCACACCTTGGTTGGAACCGAGTTTCGAGGAATAGTCTAAAAAGTTCTTCCTCAAGTTCCTCTGCTGAAAATGCACTCGGCCTTTTAACACTAGAATCCAATCGGACAGAATTGCAAGGGGCAGAATTTTCCATCCAAGGGTCACCCTTTCTGAAATATTGTAATAGCTGAAACATTTCAAAACTTAAATGGTCAACATAAAGGAAATTTCAAAGTACAAGTACTATCAACTTTACATGATGAAAAATTTGAGCTTCAGTTTTGTAAAGATGATCACACAGACAAAACATGTATAAGGGTACTATCAACTTTTTAACGTGATGAAAAGTGTGAGCTTCAGTTTTCTGAAGATAATCAGCACTGGAAAAGGATACATTAAAATCTCAGTTACTCAAAATGATGATACTGCATTACTGCCTCATTTCCTCTGTTGTTTCTTTCTAGGGTTCCCAGGTCATCTTATCCTAGTATCTTATGATTTTTGAACCCCTTTCCTCAGAACTAATGCCAACCTAATCTCTAAGACATATGACATTCTGATTCCACCAAACAGGCAAGAAGATCCAATATTGGATAATTTGATTTTCTGATTGGCTAGAATATTCTAATATTCTGATTCATCCAACCCATCCTCTTATGTTCAGGATTTTCATCTTGCAAAAAACAATACAATGATACATGCTTGAATTGTATTGGGTTTCTGTTATCAGATAAGCGTTTGAACATATTAATACTTAACTATGGGCCAATCTATTAGTCAATCAAAATACAGAGCAATTCATCAGCCAATATCAGAGGCACTGATCACATGCAACTAGTTTGATTTTAGTAACACTCCATTAATATGTGCAATAAAATATTGCAGCAGAAAATACTCCTCAAAAAGGAAATTTCTTGAGTACCTTCTCATCTCATCCAATTTTAAAAATAATACAACAAACAACTCTGTTTTGTGTGCAGTTCCCTCTTTAACTAAGTACAATCTTCCCATGGCATTTTTTAATTGTCTTTCAATATCAGAAGCCAATATGTGTCTTTAGCCTCACTGCAACTTCGCATAGTCACTTGCTCTGAAATATTTGATCAGATAAAACTACATATATATATTGAAACTTATTCTAGAGATGGTGAAAATTCCAGATTAAAAAAAAAAAAGATTTATCTCCATACCCTACTACACAATTAGAAAGAATACTTGGGGAAGCAAGACTGTTCACTAAGAACATAGCATAATTTGTACATAAATGGAAATTAGAAAAATATAAACAATAATATCAAAATTGTTGCTTACAATGGCACAATGAACAAGAGCGGTGCATAAAAATATTGTTATCACGATTGTAAAGCATTATCAGAAGAAACTTACATGTGTAACAGCATGAAAATAGTTTGTTAAGCAATATTAACTAAAATAAAAATTGAAGTAACAAACAAAAATCAAATTTTATTATAAGCCTTGCAAACAATTTCATTTGAATTTACTAAGGGGGAAAAGGAAAACAGAAAAGGTGACAATTACCATTTAGTTAAAAAACAGAAACACTGAAAGGAAACAATTCCTTCAATACGATTAGATATAGTAAGAAAGAAAATGAAGAAGGCTTCTAAACTGAAATTGAAACTGGAACCTGAGGATGATTAGAAACCCAGTACAAGTCACCATCAAAATCACCTCCAGCTATCTCATCTGCCACAGAGCGAGTTCCAACACATGGGAAAAAAATTGCATACTTGCTATGTCCAACATAAGATTCTAACTCCTCCACATATCTGGCACGCATTATGTGAATGTCGCCAAAATGTAAACCTGGGTTTCGATAAACCAGGACATCCCCGGTCATTTGGCCATTCTCACTACGAAAGAGGAACGAAACAGTCAGCACATTCATGATTATATTAAACTGCAAACATCATTCCTATAATAAAAATACACTGGTGCACACAGTTGAATATGATCATCATTGTTTTATTGTTGCTCATCAATATTGCATACCACTCATCTCCACTAAGATGAGTTTTTTCAGCTACCCCCTTTCATAAGCTAAAGGTAGACTTCTATGTTTGGCATTAACATTACAATAACACAACAAAAGCTAGATATGACAGATACACAAGTTCAACTTCCTGCAAGCAAAGAATATATGATGATGTATAATATATATACATATTTAGGTTACTTTTGACCCAGATTTTTTATGACTTAAAACTTACTTTAATGTTAAAGCTCAAAATGAGAGCTTTAAAAACAAAATAGAAGTTTGGCAAATTTAGTTTAAAAGCTCCTTTAAAACTAAGCTCCATTTCACTGTCCCACATCAATTAGTTTCAAGATGAGATGGAGAGGGAGGTACTACATTATGCAGCTTTTTTTTTTTTTTTTTTGGGAAAGCTACGTCAGTTAGCTTTTTTCTAAAAACTATTCTTCCCTCCTTTTCTTTTATAAAAATTCAGTTTCTTAATTTTTTAAGAGTTTTTCTCTAAATGTGTTAAAGCTGGGTCAAACACTACCATAGTAAGAACTAGACCAGTTCGCATACAACATCAGTCATATTAAGGGACATACTAGAATCAAATTGTAACTACTGAAGACTGACAGAATTTTATACTTCTGTTGAATCTATTAATCATGATACAAGTTGGGTGGTTAAATGGAGAAAGCCGTCAGGGATTATTTGTGACCATAAAGTACCTACCAAGCTCAGGAATGTTTATAATAGTGAATGTTGGGCTTTGAAATGACAATAATAGAAAAAAGTAGGAGTGGCAGAAATGAGAATGTTAAGCTGTACCCACACAAGGACAGCCAGGATACAAAATAATTGTATAGGAAGAGAAATTGATGTGACAATTATTGAACAAAAAATCGGTTAATGTAGTTTGGAAATTTGCAAAGAAGGCTATTGAAGACACTGGTGAAAAAAGTAAATCGCATGGTTCTTAGCCCTATGAAAAAGGGTAGAGTGAAACCAAGAAGGAAATTGACAGAAATTATTGAAAGAGATTTCGTGGTGAATAATATCCATGGGAATTTAGTTTTTAATCAAGCCAAATGGCATCATATGATCCATGTAGCCAACCTCACCTAGTGAGAATGTGAGATAAGGTGGTGGTTGTTGAATCTATTAGACAAGCAATGTAAAAGTAGATAAATGTGCCAATACAAACAACAAAAACTTATCACTACAAAGTTTAATTAAAAAATCAATCGATCATTTCATTCAGAAGATCAAACAACAAACAATGCACCACATTTACAAATGGAGATAAAAGAAAATAGACAGTTTCTCAAACTTAGGTGAAAGATACATATCAATGACATCATCAAATATTCTCCTTTTAAAATAAGCTTTGAAGATAAAACACATTTAACACTTTGTTTTTTTTTGGTTTGATTAAAGATTAATAATTGACTACGAAAATTAAGAGATTTATGCTTACTGAATTATACAAACTTGATTTGTTTCTAGGCATCCAGTGGGATCTACAGTTCCCATTAAATAGAAACAATCAGGCATATAAAGCCTCCCCCCTCTAAGCCTCTTTTTTTCCTCCTTCGCAAGTATAGACAGATGATACTGCAAAAATGGCTCATCCAGAGGAATCCCACATAAAACCATTCCTGCTGCATTGTATTCATCCATCTCGCCACTGTAGATGGAAGCTGCATGTTAACCAAATAAAGGGAAAAACAATTAGATTTTGGGCAGCAGAACAAATAGAACTGTATCCAAATAAAGAACAGCTTTTAATGAAATATGACCAAAAGAAGCATTAGCCACTATGAGACCTACATCTGAGTGCAGCATGCTTATTGGAGTAGACATGGTCTGCATCTTCCAAATTACTCCTAAGCAAATCCATGAAGAATTCATTTGGAACTCCTCCATAGCTCAGAAGTGCAATCAGAGTTTTAGATAAATATGTTCTATTTGGCTTGTTGCTGAAACATGTAGGCTTCAGATCAGCTAGCTTTCAAACAATGCAAAAAAAATATTTTCCGACTCGTGAATACAAAAGGTTAGATCCAGCTCCAAATAGCTTCATGCTTTAGGCAATTTGGTTAATAATAGAATCAGAATATCATTATTAACCTATATTAACACGAGAAAAATGCATCAGAACAATCATAAATTTTACTCCAGATGATAAAAACATATCAATATAAGTGCCTTCCAAGCCATTTTATTCTTGAACGATTCTTGCTTTGACTGGCTACACCATGTCAATTGTGCACCAGACCAATCAAGCAATTGGAACCTGTATGGTGAAACCCAAATATGAAGATGACAAAACAACTGTATGTGTCTGTTGGTCTAGTGCAAAGCTAATGTGATGTATCTTGATAAAGCATATCATTTGTGGAAAGTACCATATCAGCAAGCTTCTACAATTGGGCACATCAAAGTTTAAGCTTTTAAAATCGTATAAAATATAAGGCTCATACAAGATATTTTAAAGTGTAACATAAATATATGTCTTCATTCTCCACACACCCACACTCATCCCAATAAGCCCAAGTAACATATTAGCAGCAAGAGAAAAAATATATATATTAACCCTGCAGAAATATAAAAATGAAATACCTTGTATTTATGACCTCCATTGAATTTATGCTTTGCATATTCCGAAGACTCAGGTCTGTCGCAACTTTAATCATTGAAGGCCGAACCTGTATTGTTCTAGGAGGAAGCTGTAAGATTCAAAAATACAGTATCAAAATCACAAGCATTATAATTAATTAAGAAAATAAATAAAACAAACACAACTCTAAAACAAGCTGAAAAATAAGTATCAACAAAACGGTGAATGTTAATAATTATTAACTCTTAAAATGGATAAATGTAGTCAGTGTTGCTTGTGATATCTAGGAAAGTCCCAAACTTAAAGGAAGATTCTACAGGACACCCATAAGACCACATGCACTATGATGTTGAATGTTGGATCATACTCTTGACCAAAATCTCTCACAAAATTCCCTCCATGTCCACCAAAATTATATTGTTAAGAAAATTTCATAAATATATTCCCTATCTTATCCATTTTCTCATACAAAACCCCAACCGCCAGTTAATCATTGAGAACAAGGGTAAATGTGTGGAAATCATTGAGGGCAAAAATATTGTAATACCAGAAAGTACAAAATTCAGATGAGATACAAATAATTATTTTTTAACATATCAACTAGAAAAGCTTCAAAAGCACTCAACACAAACATAGAAATAAACTAGGCGCTCCATAATGTACATTATAAAAACATACCAAGGACAAAATCAATTGTTTTGCCCAGTCTGTCAAACATATACCTTTCTGTTAACCAAAAGGGTACCCTTAATTGCACAACCCATGTGAAAGAGACGGCACTGAATCAGCAAAGGCTAGACAATCAGAGGAAAAAGGGTAAGTTATATTGAAATAATGTCCATCCACATTACATGGCACACATACACATACAAAATATGTGAACTGGCAAAAGAAAAACAAATCATCTACCGGCTGATGTGTGCTCAGCTTCAGCTCTGTTTCTCCCATTGCCTTGCTCATATCCTCAAGTTCAACAATATTGGAAATTTCCTAAGTTTAAAGGCAGTCATAAAGCATAAAATAAACAAAGGAAAAAGGGACTAGATCATAAAACACATTGAAATATATCTGAGCATACAAGAGTTGAAATATATGATTTTTGATAGAAATGTAACAGCAACAAAGGCATAAAAGCAGAATAACAGAAAGTCCAGGCAATCAAGAAAAAGTATATATCTCTCAAAAAAAAAAAAAAAAGACAGCATGTATAAAAAGAAATAGTTCCTTCAAAAACATATTAATTGGAAATAATTATCCAAAAGGTTTTTCTAATAGAAACATTTTCTTACGCTTTTTTCTCAACATTGATTTATTCCATTGAAGATGTTTTACTCTTATAGAATAGTTGATTATGTGCATCACATGCAAATACAAAGGAACATAAAGAGCATTCAACCAAAACTTTTCTCTTCCATACCTCAACTTCAGGCTCTTAAAAAATTTATATATGAGCAACAGGTTATAAAAATTAAACCATAATTTTCCATCAATAATCTATGTTTCACAATCAAATCACTAGGAAAAAGAAGGCAGCATAAATGGAAAGATATAAATTATAAAAGGTAAAAGTCAAGCTTTATCCCTCTAAAACATTAGTATTCATGCATGAATCAAGAAAACTAAATAAATAATCAAGGGGCAATGATGATGATAAAAATAACAATGATAGATCCATAATACATTTATTCATTAAGTGGATTCCTAACACGAGTTATGAACACTGATTGATAAATGAACAAAGTTAATTGAAAAGAAAAAGTCTAGTGGAATAACAAATTGAAAAGCAAAGAGACCTGAATATATTTATTCTCTAAGTTCCTTCCTTTGAACACATTGTTAGGGCAGAGCAATGCCAAATCTCCAGAGATGAACCCAGTTCCATCCGTGAGAATACGTGGTCTCTCATTAGCATACATAATATTGCCATTTTCATCCTAAACTCAAAAAAAAATAATAAAATAATTTGCTGGAAGCATGGCCATAAATTATAAAACCCTTTTAAGGCAACTTAAAATTGACTATACCTGGCAATATACATCTTGTATTGTTTGGACACTCACAGTTGCCAAGTCAATGTTGAGTTTTAAGGTCTTTGACAGAATGAGAGAGAACCTAAATGCCTATGAGGTTAGTAACTTGCATGAAATCTATTTTGAGTGGGACTGCAAGAGGAAGCAGAAAAATAGATGAAACTCTAAATGAAGTATTTTCATAAGTGTCATACCTAGCCATATACTTGTCCAAACTGGGTAACATGTGAGCATGCATGAACAAAGTTCTTGCTTCAGACACTGTCTTATTAGACAAAATGTAAACAGCATTCTCATCTGCAGAACTACATGATTGCATCCTAACAAAGTAACACTTCACAGAGGAACTTGTTGGGTCCTTCTTCTTCTCTTCTTTTCCACCATCTTTAAAAACTGTTCAGTTAGTAGAAAATTTATAAATGTGTATATTGGTCACTAGAGGTTTCTTAAACTACTCGAGACAGAATCAGACACATGACAAAGTGATGATTTAAGAATGCTTTCAGCATCCATCTGAGTCAACAAGCTTGAAGCTCAACTACAATTGATCTCAGTCTCTAGAACTGTGGTGTAATGTCCTCCACTAGCCTTACCTACCGTTTGTCTTCTACTCAGGTGCTTGCACCTCCTCTATACCCAAAAAAGAAAAGCTTTGTGATTTGTGCAAGGTTTCAAATCTTAGTCTGCATCAACTGATGCAGCCACAACATCTCAATATGGAAGCTACATCAGCTGTATTAGCCCCTGATGCCACAACACAACCATGACTGTAACCGCAATTTAAAATCTTGGCTTGGAGCATGAGGGGAGGGCAACCACCACATGACAAAAATACTATAAAGGACCAAATATGGGATCTACTAAAAAGGAAATGCAAGGAACAACATTCTAAATCCACATACATCTGCCTCTCATTTATTAACTGCTGCACACAGGACCACATAAACACAGACAAGAGAAGCAAAGAAATGCATTTGTATGTTAATCATACATTCTTCAAGGACTGAAAGGTAACCCAAGATTGAGAGAAGAGAAGCTGGACATATTCACCATGTTACAGAAATTAACTCGAGAATGTACTAATGCTCTTACATGACAAGCTAAAATTATAACACAAGCATATATAGAACAAGAATTTTAAACTTGAGGTAATGATAGCCTTAGAAAGCCAATAATAAAAATGTAGCTTCCAGATGAAATAAATCAAAATTTGATTTACAAAACTGACACATAACCAAGGAATATTATCGAGCAAGTGAAAATTCAGAAATTTGATGTATGTAAGATATAGTGTAAGATTAAAGATGAATAGGCAGAGAGTAGAATGATTTACAAAATATGGGAGGAAAACAGATATAAAAGCTGATCAAAGGGTTGTACACTTGTAGTCTAGATCATATGTTGCAAGAGAATAAATGAAAATGCAAATTTCCTAGACTACTTACATCAGTTACATGTTAATCAGATAAAAAAAATACACTGGCTTCAGGATCATAGAAACTATAAAAAGCCAGGATAAGAAAAACAAGGTAAACTAGCAAGAAGCAGGATTACCAAAAAAGCGATACAAGCGCAGACCAACACGAATCCCTTCTTTTCCAAATTTTCCATAGAGGCCATTTGCTTCTTCAGCACTGGTCCTTAAATTCTTTGCACTTTCATTTTCAGCAAATTTAACTAACAAAACATTGTCATCACCAAGAGTTCTGTGTAGGTGTGTTTGCTTGTTTTGTAATGTAGGGCCCTGAATTATAATTTAAACAAAGAGGCAATAAAACAAACAACATTTGACAGTAAAATAGACAGTCAAATCAGCAAAAAGTAACTAGAATAATGACCATATAACAATCTGAATATACTTTTTTGATTCGGTATCATAGCATTGAAGCCCTTGGACAGTGAGATAGTCACAATCACAACAACTTTTTTATCAGTACACAAATCCAAGGGAGGAGAGAGACATACAAACCTTGAACCTTAAGTTCCCATCTGAAGAAACATAACATTGATATACATGTGTGCGGCCAGAATCCCAGTCAACATACTGAAGTAACCAAAGTTAACATTAGTATTTAGTAAGTAAGCAATAATTAGCGACACAAGATAGCCAACACTGCATGATCGATATTCAGCATTGTGTGCTGTGACAGTTTGTACCCACCCCTTAACCAGATATTCTCTTTATCTTTCCATGACCATGGGTGTGATAGGGTTTAGTTTAAAATTATTCAACAAGAATTTAAAACTTGCCATCATTTTAATTACGCTGCAATTAAAACCTACATTTTAATTTGTGGTCTAGATTTAGCAGCAAAATGAAGTAATAAGGAATGTTTAAACAAGCTAAAACCTCAAAAAAAAAATGAACTACACTATTACTGAGCCAAATTCGAAAACTACCACGAGTGCTAAGCATCCAAGTTTGGAGGAATCTCCATTTAAAAAAAATAAAAAAAACAATTAATCGCTCATTGGAACATGATCTTTACCAATTGCCGATCACTTTCATGGTAGATGTAATTTTTCCCCAGATCTTCCCATATTGTTTTCTCGAACGCTACCATCGGCAAGTCTTTGAGGCTTCTAATATATTCAGCACTGACAACATTCTCAAGACTCTTTCTGCAATCGAGCAAATAAAACCACAGGCTTAAGCAGAGAAAAACTCAACAAATTAAACTTCGCGTAAAAACAACGAAACAAGGTATCTCTATTCCATTGATCAGTTTATACACAACACAAGGTTAGTTAGCGCGTTTCAAGCTTCAACACTCAAACGAAATAAAACTGAACGAAAGGACAAGAAACTTAAATCAACTTATACATGTCAGCTTATAAATAGTTGATGCATAAATTGATTTTAATTTTTAAGAAACTCACTTCATTTTATCTTTTTTTTTTTTTTTTTTGTGTGTGTGGAAACAAGTCTAACAAACTAACAGAATGCGTGAGGTTGTTAGAGAAATGCTGAGTCAGCAAAGAAGCGGTTAATAGTCACGAGGTTAGCATGACCCACCCTCCGATGTAACTGAGAAGCAGAAAGGCCTTTCGGAACTCCAACTCACCGAGCGCCTGCAAGGAGGAGTTAGGAGCGGGCGCGTGGAGCGACGGTTGGTGAGGGCGCGTGGGGTTGGGGGAGGGAGAGAGGGTTTGGGAGGGTGTGGAAGGCGTGAGGAACTCGAGAGGTTGGCACTGTTTGAGCATGTGATTGATGAAGGCGGAGAGAGAGTGTCGGATTGGGCGGTCCGCGATGACGTTGAGAATGTAAAGGGCTTGTTGCTCTCCGACGGCGGCAAGCTGTTGCCGGAGTTTGGAGTCCGGCGGGAGCTGGTTCTGCTTGTGGCAGATGCTCTCGATTAGATTATCCACCGAGGTGGGAAGAACCACGTGGTGGTGGTGCTGCTCTGCCATGAGAAAGAGGAAAATGGTTATGGAATAGAATATAAATAAATATAGAAGTAGAAGAATAGTTTATACTTAGCGAGGAAGTGAGTGAGTGAGAGTGAGTATAAGTAAGCACTAAGGAAAGCATTGGATGGATTCATTTCCCGCTTCACTCCTGGCACTGCAATGACAAGACCAGATCTCACTCGCTCGCCCCACGTCACTCACTACAACAGTACGCATTGGTCGTACTCTTTAAACCAAAAGACCATTTCTGCCTTTTCGTTTAAACTCAACCACCGTTTCGTTCAAAACAAAAACGGTTTTGTTAATAATCTTAGGATAACATTTAACAAATCTTAAAATAAAATTTTTAATATTTAATAGGTTAATCTATTCACTTCCCATACGGGCATTTGTTTCACAGAATGACACAGTATTTTTAGGAATCACATTTCTAAAAATATTGTAATCAAAAATGTATTTTTTGGGAACATTTAAACATACGTTTGGTTATATTATAATATTCTTAGGAATAATTTTAAAATTTAAAATAAATGAAATAAAAAGTAAGAGTTGGGATGAAAGTTATAGATGAGTTAGAGAATAACTTCTTATGTTTTCATGGGAATATAACATTCTCATCCTTCACAGTGAGAATAGAAATGGCTTAAATTATGGTATAATTATTTTCTTAAGAATCAACAATATCTAGAAATATTTTTTTTAAACTCATAACAAACATTAGAATACTACATTCCCAAGTTTACAATCCCAAATATAAGTTTTTAATCCATGAAACAAACACACTCATATAGGTGTCTCCACGTTAAATTTTAGTCTTGTGAGAAAATTGTAAGTTTTAATTTCTATACAGTATTTTAAGACAGTTTATCATCATCAAAAAAAATTTGTAATATCGCTAGAAAGTGTTCTCTAATCTTAGTAATAAGAACTAAAATTTAACTTTTATACTTGTGTAAAGATTAAAATTTATTTTTCTGGAGACCAAAACTTAAGATAAAGATAACTATATGAATTAAATAAATATTTTAACCTATTTAATATTGAGTTTAATGGTTATGTACTCTCAATGTAAAAAGTTTTAAACTGTCATCCAATCAAAAATCACCATTAATATGACTTTTAAAATATTTATTATAAAAATCAACAAACTTACAATAAATAATAGTTTGTGATTACATGACAATGTAAAGGTCAGTACGTGACCATTAAACTTTTTAATATTATTAAATATATTTATCACAATTTTTAAAATTTAATTAGAATAAAATAATGTAACGTCTGAAGCATTTTTTATAACCTATTTGGTTCTAGGTGGTCTAGATAATGACAAACATTAATAATATCCCTTCTAACACATTTGTTACTATTGACGAAAAATTATTAAAAATCACAAATTTTTATAAGTCTCACTTTTTATTTAATTGGTCTCTTTCATAACTTTGTAACTTTTAATAAATTTTTATCAATAATAAAAAATATGTTAAAAAAAGATTTGTCAGCAAATAAGCTGCTAATACTCCTCGTAGATAATATGGAGGTTCCATTATCACATTTAACATAGAAGTTAGTATTTATAACTTTTAATTTTTTATGTTTTTTATGCATGTCTTAGGATTTTCGAGATAAAATTAAATATAATTTTGTTGACTTTTATAATAATTATTTTAAAAATTATATCAAAGATAATTTATAATTAATTGACAATATACATATCTTTATACTGACAATGTATAATAATTAAACTCTAATTGTTAATAAAAACTTTTATTTGTTAATTATTTAATCATTGTTATCTTTAATAAACTTAACAAAAAAAAATATATGTTTTTACTAATATTAATAAATACTGAAAGAACAGGGAAGGCACGAGAAAAGGGGTTGAATTATGTGTTCAAAACCTTTTTAAACAAATAAAGCAACGTTTAAAAAAAAGTTCAATTAAAGCGTATATGCAGATAAGAAAAGGAAAGCACACAGAAAATTTTATATTGGTTCACTCAACTTAAGCTATGTCTAGTACCTTCCTTCAGAGGGATTTCTACTAACTAATCTCTTGGTTACACACAAATATTGTCTCTACCTCTTTAGGTCTTACAAAAATAATCCACCCAAGATCACTTACAACCTAAGTATTCTTGTGTCACTAAGCCTCTCTAAGCTTTCACATCATAAATAAAATTGTTGAACAGTATCGACTCACAGTGTGAGGATATAAAAGTTTAAGAGCAATCATAGAAATCTTTTCTAAGAAAAGAGTATGAAAGAAATAATTTCTCGAGATTGTCCAAGCAACATAGAGCAGTTTGTCTTTTCAGAGGAAGTTCGTCGTCACACCTCTTCTATGAACTTTATATATATATATATATATATATATATATATAGCCCTGAGAAGATAACCGTTGAACTCTTAGGCTTTAGTCTTCAAGAAGAAGTTCCAACATTTGTCGTGCATCTTGGTGCATATATCAAGTTTGCAGCAGAGAGAGAAAGACAGCTTTTGTTTTGCACAAAAAAAGAATGATGTAGTTTTGCATTTCAAAGCTACCGATTCTAATCATTCCTTATTTTGGTTTTGATAGTTTGATAAGTTAACTTACTTTTTTGCAAGACTGCCTTTATATACGAGAATGTCTTGTTTTTCATAAATGCTAGAATATTTGAATGTTAGATCATATCATAAGGAAATAAAGCACTTGTCACAAAGCATACGTGGATAAGCAAATAAAACATTTTAAAACTTAGTCAAATTTTAGATGTATTAAGTGGACGAGTTAGGCACAGGAGTGCTTTGGACACTTATTTTCCATTGGTGCGTTGGATGCTAGATTTTAATAACATGTTAGACTCTTAAAAGCTTCCTACTTATAGTAAAATGTAAGAACTCTAAAATTTAATACATTTTGTTATCTTCAAAACTTGAGAGACTAGACGCTTCATATGTTTTTGGTTTCAACAAATACTACATTCGTTTCTTTGTAACTGTCATTTAAGGTTTTTATATACAAATTAAGAAAAGCAATAAATTTTCTTGTTTTTCATAAAATAGTTTTGAAATTTTCTATTATACCTTTTATCATTTTTACTTCACTATAAATACATACTAGTTGTAAATGTATAAATTATGTGAAAAGTAATAATATAATTGAGAGAAATGTAATTAATATTATTTTAAACTTTAAAAATGACAGATAAATATAAACAACTTTTTTTAAAAAATGGACAAGTAAAAATCAATAACAAAAAAAAGTATTAAAAATGGAGGATTTTTACCAAAAGAGCATTTATTATTTTCTTAATATTAATAACACTTTGCGGTCAAATGCAATATAAGATGTCTTCGGAAATCGGAATCATATCTCTTCTTGCAGGGACAGAGGCATTCAGAATCCCTCAAAACGGTGCAATAAGATCTTCGGAAAAATCTCTCACACTCTTGTGCTGATTGACTAACAAAATGTCGCTTGGCCTTAGGCCCTTAGCTTTGCTCTACAGATGCGTGATTTAAAAACTGTTTACTTTATGTTAAGAATTAATTTTTCCATTCTTTAAAAAAAAAAAATAGAATGAATGAATGAATTTTTTGCATTGTATACACATTTAAAAAAAAAAAAACAACTATACATGCAAGAGAAATGTTAATATCATTTCCTAACACATTTTTTTATCACGCTTTCTAAATATATTTTTATTATTAAAAGATTGTGTTAATAACGCTTATCATACATGCAATGTAACAAAAGAAACAAAGAACAAGTATAAGAAATCAGGGCGGCCCAATATATTTTTATTTTATGCCTAAAACGAAGTTTGAGATGAGATCCTTTTAAAATTAATAATAATTTTTTTTTGATAAAAAAAAACTAATAACAACATTTTATTAAAATGATTATATTTTTATTGAAAGTTTATTTTTCAAATTTTTTGGGATGCGAAATTAGTTTTAAATGATTATAATAGATAAATTAAAATATTTTTAACATTTAAGTTTTAACATAATTATATGTACAAAATCGGATTTTGAATTATTGAAAAACTAGTATTTTACCTGTGCGTTGTACAAAATAAATATTTATTTTATATAACTTAAATTTATAATAAATAAATACTTTTGAATATATAAATTATATTATAATTAAAATTTGTAATAAATAAATATTTTTGAACATATAGATTATATTTTAAATTTATAATAAACAATTATTTTAAAACAATGTAATTTTTAATTATTGATAATTTCTTTTAAAAAAATAATGAAATTCAATTTAGAACTAAAGATATTAAAAATGATAGATTAAAAGATATAAGAGGTTAAAAAATTCCTAAAAACACTCTTATTGAATACTGACAGCTAAAAAAACTCTTGTTAAAAAATAACAGCTAAAATCGCTCTCATTCAAAATAGTTGTTCTCATTTAATATATAGAATGAAAGTTAAAAAAGTAACATAGGAAATAACTTAACACATTTAAATAAACTAAACAAAACAAATAAAAAATTGGCACTAGCCTTATAACTTTCTATTGTAACCTTATAGCATGAAGTCTATCAACTTATTGACCTTTTCTTCTTTGGAAAAAGTTGAAAGATTAGAGATCACAACACTATTATCTAAGGCTATGTTTGAATTGGTGAGAGAGAATGTAATAAAATGGATAAAAAATATAATAGAATGAGATTAATTAGAATGGATAGAATAAAAATGTTATTCCATTGTTTGGATATTTTATAATGGAATGAAACAAATATCTTATTCCATTGTTTGGAAAAATGACAAAATGGAACGAGTTATAATTTTTTAATTCTCATATTATCCTTATTTTAAATATATTACCTTAAAAGACTAATGATTAGAATAAAATTTACAAAGATAAAAAAGTCATTTTATAATTTAAAAGCTTTGTTCCATCAAGTTTGTCCCAAATTTAGGAGAAAGAAAATTAAGATTAAGTGATAGAACGAAATGGATCATGATCCATATTTTTTCATTATGTTCAATTCCAATTTTTATAAATCAAACAATTAAACAACTTTCTCTTTCATTCTATCCCTCTCTATTCCACCCTTTACTACCAATCCAAACATAACTTAAAGAAATAATTCACTTTAGACAATAAAATAAAATATTATAGTCATAAATTGAAAATCTAACTATTAAAATTTATATAATTACATAATTTATTATGTATATACATGCATTTAATTATGATTTCAATTGTTGATTTTCTAATTAATGACTATAACTCTTCAATTTAGTGGAGCAAAATGTAAAATGAGAAGTCTTTTTTTTGTCAGAAAAAGTATTTAGTTACTCTTAATAGACAAATATCATTTATCAAGTAATTATTATTTTCTTAAAGTATTATTAATAAGTAAAATTATTTTTGGGAATCCTAAAGCAAGGACTTTATTGGCCTCACCTTTGAGCCTACCTCGACAGAAATATAAAATAATTATAGAAAATACGGAACAATAAATTTATGTTTAAAAATCTCTTTTTAAGTAAGCTTTTACATCCAAAATCACATACAATAAATAATAGAAAATGTCATAAATAAAATATATATATTAAATAAAAAAGAAATGATACAGACCATGAACTTGAAACTCACAACAAATATTAAATAATTCCTAATAGAACTTATCTATAGTGAAATATACAATGAATAAAAAGTAATGAGAAAATCTTTTTTATGAATCTTTTTTTTTTTCAGACTATAAGTATTCTTTACAAAAAGTAATCTTACTCAAGTCGGATAGGACTATTATAAACGGCAAAATTTTCTTTTTGGGTGTTTAATATAGCTATATACTCAAGACTCAAATTCGAAATCACTGATTAAACTAAAACAATCTCACATCAGTTGATCCACACACTCAGTAATTTTCATAAGTCTTAATCTTAATATCTTTATCTTCATTTTATGCCTTACAAATTCTTTTACACATAATTACTGCCTATTATTATTGAGATTACCAGAATGGTCATAAATAACATGACTAAAAATAAAAGAAAAGATTACAAAAATATGTTATTTCTAAACAACCTTACTTTTATGTATAAAAAAATTTATTGTTATCATTTTTTCAAACACACAACTTAAATACGTTTAACATAATAAGAAATAGTTTTGGTAAAACGAATTCTATTCAAATTTAAAACACCCCGAAGTATTCCTTCTCTTATTTGTTTGCTTGGGCTTTGGCCCATCCAGTTTATCAAAACGAGGTCGTTTGTTACCCTAGTTAAGGAAGACACTTCTCCGCATTGCTTTCCTCAAAGTGGAGTTTCCATTCCATAGCCGGCGGTGAAGGTACGAAGTTCGTGTCCATGGCTTCATGCACTGTTTAATGTTTCAAAGATTCATAATTTTGTGTTAGGAATAGTGTATATGTCCCAAAGGATTAGTGTGTTGACAGCATCATCGTATTATAATTGAGAGAAAGAGAAGTGGAGATTTATATAATCTACAATAGCAATTGGTAGAGTGTAGATTCGTTGTGCATTATAACTTCAATTGAGAGAGGAAACGACTCAAACCTGTTTGATTTTGGTCTGAATTGAGAACTTGTCCCAATCATAGTGATATTGTTCTTAATGAACTGACATTTGTTCGATATTGATCATTTTGTTTGATTATATATTTGAAAGATGGTATAAGCAAATTCGTGTGCCACCATGTTGAGATGGTATTAACCCACTAGGGTCAGCCTAGTGTGCATAAGGTTATAGGTTCTAATGTCAGTGCCACCAGTGTACACAAAAAATATATATATATATATTTGAAAGATGGTATTAACAAATTTGTTTAGCCTTCTTGACCAATTGCTATATGATGCATGCAGATAGATAGTTAGCTGACTTGGCTGCCACTGGGCAGGAGGAATAAGATGCCTCCTTACGATTGTATGTTTCTGTTTAAGCCCCATATAAGGAAGGAAGCTGTCATGGATTTAGTTGTAAGGGTGGGAAAACATGTGTACAGAAGAAATGGGGTTGTCACTGATATTAAGAGTCTCGGAACAGTTCAGTTGGGCTATGGTGTGAAAAAGCTAGATGGCAGATATTATCAGGTGAGATTGATTATTTGCGATGTTGTCATCAGAGTTTATGCATTTGCTTTTCTATTTTGGTTTCTCTTTCAGGTTCCTTTTTATGCCGTTTTATAATACCTGTTTTGAGTGTGCTAGTGTTTTTCTGAGCCTAGAGAAATCAGGAATTCAACTGATCCTTCAATGAATTGTTCTAATGTTTAGAGTTATAGGGATGGTGGAACTCAATTAATTCTTATTTCATTTTAGCTGCTATTTCAGATTAATGAATTCATTTGCCGATAATATAGTTAATTTTTCTTGTAAGATTAATTCTAACCTGGTATTTATTTGTTATACATGCACAGCATTTTTGCCGCTTGCCATTTAACCTCATTGTAGTAACTGAGCTTACTAGTGCACCAGTAATATGTGGTCAAAGTGTCAAACCACCACCTTTTAGGTGAATACTTTATTTTTTTTCTGTTTAAGTCAAAATCTCAATGCTTGAACTGTTTTTGTCATCAGGGTTATATTAATCATGGACAGAGCTACATATAAAATTATCAAATTAATGTAATGTGGGTTGATATAAACAAGGCTTTGGTGGTACTGGTGTCAAAGGATTTGGTGAAATGTTTCACATAACTCTAGGTTTGAGGTGGTGTAATGTAGAAGTTGATTTATTGAACGTGTACTTATAAGAATATGAATATCAGTACTATTCAACCCAATGTGTCTCAAAAAAAGTGAACTGGAACATACTATTGAAAATTTAAACTGTAAAATGTTTATTGAATCTGCGGTTTTCTGCTTGCAGCCAGTGAAGTTTCAGCAAACTTTTTTTAGTTTGAGAGTCTGCCTTTAGTGAAATAGGAAGACTTTAAAATTCCCTTTTAAGTTCGAATGGAAATTATGCAATTGTAAAGTAATGTGTTGCCATTTTCCATTTTTAATGGCTGTAGGGCCTGCTGATGCAAATGAGCATGATGGCTACACCTGAAATCAACAAAGAGTTGCATTACCTAAACAAGGAAGACCGGTTACTGCGTTGGCTTTTGGTTAAGCAACGTAACACAAAATTTGGCCTTGACTTCCTCGCGGATGAAGGTAGATTCGAGCTAAGCAAATTCTCCCAAATCAGTAAACTTGATGATGAGGATGAGGATGAAGATGATGAGGAATACGAAGTGAACGAAGAAGAAACAAAGTGAACTAAAAGATAGCAGAGTATTTTGTTAGTCTCCATTATGAGAGGACAAAACCATTTTGCATAGTATTGTTGGCGCCAAACATGTGCTTGCTTACATTACTAGGTAACAAGCAAACATGATCAGTGGGCTTGAACATTTTTAGTAAACCCCGAGCTGTCTGTTGCTATTCGACAAATTAATATCTTTATAGTTTTGATAAAATAATTGATTTACAAATGTGGTAGTCTTGCCCAGGAATCTACGAGCAGTTGAGCTCTTCTTGCTTACGTCAATATCTCGAGAGAATGGATAAGAACAATTTGAATATCCATCAATATTTTGGAATGTAATGTGTCATGCAAAAGAATAAAAATCTTAACCCAATGTACCACCTAGGATTTTATTACCTCGTGTGTAAGTTGGTGTAAACTCTGGTTATCTGCCAGACCAACGCACGTAATTGGGCCAATAAAGAACTTTGCTGATTATAGTGGGAAAGACGATGATATGGACTATGCATGAAAAATAGAAGAAAATCACTTCATTTATTTGATTTCTAGTTAGCAATTTATGTGTTAATTAGGGGGAAAATAGCAATAAATCATCATAATTAAACAAGCCTTATATTAATGAAGCATTATTTTTGCGTATAATATTACATAAAATAATTATCTTTTTGGTTAATTAAAATGGTCAACTTTAAGATTAATTTTAAAATTATTTTTTTGCTATATTAACAAAAATATCAAGCTTTTAGGGAAAACGAAAAACAAGCAAAGCAATATACTTACGCCTGTTTTCGTGAAAAAACTGACAAAACCATTAAAGAGAGAAGGAAAACATGGGTAATTGTCGATCTTTTCATTGTTTGGAATCACGCAAAACACGATGCAAGGAAAGCATTTAGACGGGTCTTACATAAAAATATGTTCAGTCCAGTTTTGGACGAAAAAGTGAGGAATGAAAATTGTGTATATGTATAAAGATAACAACACCTTTATTTATGTTACAACTCTTTTTATTTGAGATATTTATGTCATTTATATACACATTTTTATTCTATTCCATCATAACATATTCAAATAATAATAGAGAAAAATTATTTCATTCTATTATATTCTATATTCCATTCTATTTTAATTCATTTTTCATTTCATCCTATCTCTTTTTATCAATCTAAACATAGCCTCAAGAATTACACGTAACAACGGATTTGACATGTATTATCATAGGAGACATCAAAACCAAAGGTTTGTTATATTTGCCATTATGATATTCCTATTTATGTCTTATAATTATATCTAATAATAAAGAGAAAAATAGTAATTATCAAGCGCAGTGTATTCATTAGATTTGGCAATTGCCCTTGGAGTGAAGAAAAAGGATATCACAAAAGATATTGGTATCTACATCGTTCCACTCGAAATACATTTTCAGAGACGAAAAAAGGAATAAACATATAATTAACCAATTCAATTCGCATTTCGCAGGACAGTCTACACAAAAAGGGAAGCTGCCACCCATTAAATAATCATTCAGCTAAAGCAAATTCCAATTTTCCAAACTCCATCCTGCAGCAGTTTCTCAAAAGATCACCTTGAGACATAAGATGCCTGTACGTAAGTTCCTCCTTTGGTTTGCAATACTTGAGTCATTTGCTGAACCATTATCAAGCCACCCTAAGCAGCGGCATTGGAAATGTACACTTGAAAATATGTAGTCAGGAAGATATTAACACCTGACATAGGCCCTAGATGGAATATTTTCGATAAGTCACGGTAAATTCTGGTTAGAAAGTCCCATAGATTCTGCAACTTCTCTAGCAGCCAAAATGTCAGCTTGTTCCTACATAGAAGATAAAAAATTCAGAATCCACAAGGTTTTACTGTGATAGGCTAATCAAAGGGATAGGTTTAACATTGCCGCATATATCAGTAATTGTCATATATTCTATATAGCAATCAGGTCTTTACCTGAAGGCGATGCAAGAGATACATCAAGAAGAGATGTACAAACACCTGTTGCAATTTCTCAAGGTAAGCAAAATTTCAAATCCTTCAATGGTATTTCATCTCAGCTCATTTGACATTTTAAACATCTAATAAACTGATCTCACCAAATAGAAAAATAAAATAACTCGAGCTGTTGGATATCGCCAGAGAAATCTAGTGGCCCTGACAGCCCCTGAATCTAACAGTTTCACTGCTTTTTGCAACTGCATGAGACATGTCACGGACAAAGTAAAAAATAATGCTAAAAAGGAGAATGAAAATGACATGAAACATGATGGTTGTTATACCTGAATACTTGCACCAACCAAATGACGGTGATGCAAAGGAAGGGGCCTGCAATTTTGACTTTATAAGATAACTTTCCAAACTCTACAATAAGAAATGGAAACAGATGGTGCAACCTTTTGGAGAGACAGAGAATGGTATATAGAAGCATAACTGGGAAATAAAGTGATTTTAACAGTTATTATAAACAAATCACAACTATAACTTTACCATCTATTAAGTAATGAACAGATTAGAATAAGAAGAAAATACAAGAGATGGTTTAACATGGGGAAGGTAAACAAATAGAGTTCCACAAAGGATCGGTGCATTTTATGGGTTGGCAAGAACTTCCTTTGTTGCTGGCAGGGCATGTGATATGACTGTTGAGGCTGAAGTTTATGGTCATTTTAATCAAATGCATTACATAGAAACAAGATAGATGCTATTAAGATAGTAAGAGGAAACATACTCAAGGGCTTTTATTTCAGTCTCATCTTCCCAAGATGACGATGCCCGATGAGAAACTCTGTTTCTTTCAGCCTCTGCCTGTTCAATATAACAATGATGTTAAAGTCAAGGTGATGTCAAACTACTAATCAAGTAGCCACAAGAATCTAATCACATACCTGTGCCTCCTGAAGCCGCTTAATTTCCTTCTCCAATTGAAACTCTGTGGCAGCTTTTTCACTGGCCATGGTTTCTAATTGTGTTTGTTTGTAGTACTGAAATGAAGTTAACATATAAATTTATTGAATATCACAAGCACTTGCATGAAATTTAATCATGACATAAATTACCAAAAGGTCAGTCAGCTCCCGATAGCGTTTCTCTAACTCCATATGCTCCTGTTACAAGATTAAGAAGATGCTTAGAACAAGCAGTATTCCAAAATTATCATAACACAAAAACATAGACTTGTTAAGAGTACTAAATTAACTTCAACTTTTTTATATGTCAATCACACAAGAATAGCATGATAGGTTGGAGACTATAGTGTGTGTGGAAAAGAGTGTCAAAGAAAGTATTGCTAGCATTACTCAAGGTAATATCTGATTGATATTAAATATATGGCATGTGACTGGGAAGATGCATGGATGCCTACGCTTACCCTTTTAACAAATAAATCATGACACCCATTTCAAACATGATGCAATTTTTTTTTTCTGGGTTAAATATTCTAGACCACCCAATAATCGACCATAAATATATTTCTGAAGATTTGGATGGTGGATATGACTAAGTGTAATTTATCATTTATGCTACTGAAACCGTAGATGCTTTAGACAAATTGGATAAAACTCCATAGTACCATTAAAAAAAGATGCATCTTTATATCTGGAACTGAGTCCATTCAGATTCACATGTATACTTCCATCCAAAGTTAATATATCAAGTGCCAAGAAGTGATGTTCAAAATAAATTCTCATGCATGGTAAAAATTACAAAGAAAATTACTAAAAGGATTTAATTGTAAAAAAAATATTTTCAGCTTAGGAACAAATATCATTAACCACTTGGATGGTTAATAAGTAACCATTAACTGATCATTCCTCAACTGGAAATGATTTTACCAAGTGTTTTTTACTGTTATTTTCCCAAAACATTAGAAACAAGACCACTTATATGACGAAAGCTACAGAAAATGATGCAGTCCATGAGGACATGACTAGAAAATTTCACTGGTAATGCAGCAGTATGACCTTTAAGTCTAAGCTCTGCCCACGTAAGAAACAAGGAGGTTTTATTTATTTTTATATCCAATTCATGAATTTAAATTTTATTCAAGAGAAATTTTTTAAAGAAACACCATGATTTACCTGACGTGAGTAATGCTCAGCATCCCTCTTCATGGCAGCCATTTCAACTCTCGTTTTTTGAATTTCAGCCTGAAACAGTAAAACCAAACATATCAATAATGGAAGTGCAACTTGACCAGCAATCATTATCTCAAATAAAGTTCACAATAAAATAATTAAAAAAATCTTGCCTCCAAGGAAGATAGCTTGTTTTCAGCTTCCCTCTGACCTTGACGTGCATGCTCCAATTCTTCTTGCCATGCCTGCATCTTAATATATCAAACATACACGGTTATAATTCCATAAGGATGAAAATTAATCACTAATATCATAATTGTCATCTTGAAATGGTTGTGGCAACTTTTGACATGTGCCCAGGTTCAACTATGACCATGGAAATTTTTTTCACACCCCACTCCTTCCCCATCTAGAATTTTCTTTTGCTAAAAAAAAGATGATATTTAGGTCTAATTTATCTTTCAAAAGAATTAGCAGGACAAACATAACAGTAGTGTTTCAGTTGTGTAAAGTAGCAAATAGGGGGAAGGTCTAGTTCTAAACAGTGACAGTTTAACACGCATAAAAAATAGCAAATATGTGCTCTATTTATATTTATACAGAAAATCAAGTGTGTTTTGAATTGGTTTAGGCAATCAACCAAAAAGGACACCAACTTTATAAGTATGCTATACACTTATCAATAAACTTTGTAGAAGATGTGAAATATAAGGAAACCTAATAAAGATGCAAATTGACCTACTTTCTTCTCAATAATCTGTATCTATACCTGAATTACTTGATTTGCCTCTTCTGGTGACTTTTTTTGTTCCCGGCGCACACGGGCTTCCATATCTTGTAGTTCTTGATTTAAAGATACACATTCAACCTGATAACAAATGTAACCAAAAACTTTTTAGTAGATCTTTCTTTCAGAATAGTAATCACATATCAGCCTTCACATTCAAAAAGGACAAAGTTAACTGTTTATTCATGTACCTCGAGAAGTGCCACCTTCCGCTCAAGTTCTGTGGCTTTTGCTGTTCTCTCATCTGCTACTCTCTGAAAAAAGCAGCAACTAACAAATCAATGTATATATTTAACCTAATGTCAATAACAATTCTACAAGCAAAATAGCTTGGCAGGGGGGGCTAAAGCAGCCTTATTAACACAAGATTTATCATTGTGGATTTGTTACTATTGTTCATCATTTTTTTTTTGGTAAAGTAGATCTCTACTAAAAATTTAAATAGCAAGACCAAAAGGCATCATTGATGACAATATGATGCCCAACTTTACCAAAAAGCTTGAGGGAATGTAGTCAGACTTGCATAGCAGCATTTAACAAGCTGAGATGATCCCACTTCCTATTTTTAAATTTAATGTGACCAAAAGCTTTTAACATTTCTGCCAATGAAAATTATTTTATTATCATCTCAAGACTCACTATACAAGACTCTTTCATACTCCTAGGCACCCCTGCAAGTGAAGATTCAGACATACTTTTATGCATATCAGGATAATAATTACGATATAGACTTGTATTTATGACCTTTGTATCGTTCTTCTATTAGCTGTGTTAATGAAGTAAACTTTTCAGACTTAAATAGAGATTGGGCAGCTTTGCTGCAGTTTTTTACTTTCCAGTACTTTCTTTTTTCTGCTTAGGAGGATGCCTTAATCCTCCTTTATTTTGTACTTCTCCCCTTCCTTCCAAAAATACTTCTTTTCTACAAGGATGCCAAAAAGCAATATGAACGGCCCATTGCAGCCCAAAAGTGCTCCAGCCAACCTGATCTCTAAGTAAATAGGCTAGCACAAAAGAGATTGCAATTCCAAAAGTAACAGGGACAGTGATTGCTGCCTGAAAATCACTCAAGGCTTGGATACTAGCATTCCAAATACATGAGTGTTATTTTAAAAAAGAAAATCTCTAGGATAAATTTCCACCCATGCTTAGAATCCGATTACAAGTTTTTTGTACAAGCTCTTGATTACAAAGTTCATATACAAAATTTTTAACCGTATAGACAACTTGACACCCAGCAAGTATATCTACCATCATGTTGTCAATTCAATCATGATATAAACTAATGACATATAGCAAAAACCAAACGAAAAACAGTGCTTAAATATTTTTGCACCCCACTTAAAAGTTAAACCACAGTAAGTGCTTACATTACCTGTATCCTCGCAAGCGCAGTGGATGACTCAACTGCTCTATGCTCCAATTCTACTTCTCTTTCCATAGCAGCCTGTTCTACCAATCACAGAATCACTAAAATATTATGCAAAACACAGAAACTTGAGAAATAAATAATTCTAGTTACAGACCATTTTGGTAGCATTATGTGCAGCACGCTCCTCTTCTGCTCTTCGCTCAGCAGATGCTAGCTCCTCTCTTAGAGCCTACAAGAACAACAGTTTTGATATGCAAATAACTTCATCATATAAATGGGAGATATTGTATAATTATAGTAATCTTACATGCATAAGAGAACCTACTTACCTGCATCATCCTTGTTTCTGTTAGTTCTCGATTTCTCATCATTGACTCCATGCTTGCCTGGTAAGATACAAATAGTGTTACCCAAGCCAAAACTAGAGTGAAATGACTACTCCATCACTACAGAAAGAAATTAATGAAGGAAACTGAAGTAGGTAGATCACTATGTTGCCCAGTCCAACGAGTCTATAATAGCCAAATATTTTCCTGATTCATTGAGTAAAAAGATTCCCTGACATCACCTAAAGAAGTAAATGTTAACAGACATCACATACAGACAAACACACGCACCCCCTAAATCAATGACCATCTTATAGCTATAACATGGGCAGCAAGAAGGGCATATTATGTTCTGAAAGAAAGTAGTGGTAAATTTCTTCTGGATAGTGGAAAAAATTGGGTAGGTGAACATGCATTTCTAGCAACCCCTATCATTCATAGACCAAAAATTCTTGGTAGAACAATAAAAGTATACAAATTAGATCTTAAGATTCATAGACCAAATAGGAGAAAGGGATTATTCAAACTTCAAGTTCAAACAATATGTCAATTAGCCAAGATTGTGTATAAAAATGTATGATGCCAACGCTGAAGGAAATCCAACATGTTCATTATTCATTAAAGAAAAAGCTTCCACAATATCAAAGCAAATTGCACAGAAAATAGTTCAGGTGGAAACAGCAGTTGCATGGGAGGAAATAAAATATTGGGAGAGACACTTCAATAAATTAACTAAGAGGAACCTGCAGGGAAGCTAGATTTCCTTCTGACAATGCAGCCTGCCTCTTAACTGCATCCATAGAACTTAGAAGTGCCTCAATTTCAGCATTTTTTGCTGCCAAGGCCTCGGCCATATTTGATTCAACTCTTGTCACTTCACTTTTACTTTCAGACAAATCCTTCTGTAGCTGTTTTATGCTAGCCTCATATGATTTACTCAGCTCTCTCTGTAGATTTAGAATTAATTAAGTGATAAGATCATCAATATGTTTCTATTTCAAGCATATAATGAGACCTGTTATTTCTTTAAACAGGAAATAGTGATAGTGCTTCACCTCTGCAGTGAGAAGTTCCTCCAACTGTGCATTTTCAGATTTGTATTCTTGAAGGCGGGATGACAATCCAGCACAGACCTGAGCATCATTATCATTAGAAAATATCAATCAGGCATCTATAATAAGCAATTAGGAAGAAACTCTTTTTGAGATTCCAGAACTAATCTTATGGAGGCCTTAGCTAACAGAAATGTTAGTTTAAGCAACACTCTTACCCGAGCTAACCTTGCCTCTTTAGACTGACCAGTAGATTTTGTTGTTTTAAGCAATCCTTGAGCCTATGTACCAACTAAAAAAATTAGTCAGAAGAATTTTTTAATAAAGATGTGTATAAGTAAGAACGTATAAACTTCTCCATTATAAGTATTACCTCATCAAGTTGATCCTGTACTTTTTTGGGGGAGATGTCAGTTTTTTGATCCTCTTGATTTTTTCTGTCCACAACAGATTCAACTTTTACATCAGAATCTTTGAGTATAGTGTCATTATTAGGAGCTGTGTCAGTAGCCACAGATTCAGATTTCTCTTGCTCCATGTTTTTATTGGCATCTAAATCTCCAGATTTGATAATTTGGCCAGTACTAGCAGGTTCATCACTGGGGCCCTCAATTCCTTTGGGAACTGGAGGAGGATCATTCTCACGAATGTCTGAAGCATTCTCTTTGGCAGGATCACCATTTGCAGCAATAGTGGCAACTTCAACATCAGCATCATTTACTAATGCTTCCGCATCATCTGTGTCATGTTTACCAACATCATCACCTAGCATTTTTGATAATGAAGTGCCTAACAAGGGTGATGTTGGATCGCTAGGTTGTGGCTCCTTTGGTTGATTTGTAGATGTGGAAGCACTTCCATCATTTTCAAGATCAACTTTGTCTATTGAAGTTGTTATGTCCCCAGGTGCTGCTGGAGATCCACTTTTCTCCTTAGTAGTATCACTAATTATAGATGATGTGTTGGTCAGTCCCTTTTGAGCCTGCAAAAACTCAAGAAGACAAGTTCGATGAGAATACTACATGAATATTATCTGTGGAATCTAGATAGTAATGCAGTGGCAATACCTTGGGTTTTGATTTTGTCCTCTTGGCTTGAGATCCTTGCCCATTTGATGCTAATTTTTAAAAAGGTAACAATAAAACAACTGTAAGCATTTCTGATATAGGAGAATATGTATCACTTAATAGTAATACTTACATCTGAAAGACATAATGCCTGATTCATTTGTTTTGGGCTTATTATTAGTCTAGTTACAAGGTAGGTATGTAACATCTAGAGAAAAAAAAGTGTTGTAAACAGGTTCATTGTTTAGTTTTAGATATCTAGTTTATAAGAATGTGATCCCAATACCACTTTCCTCAAAGGGATGGCCAATTCCAAAAACACACTAATTCAACCTCTTACAACTTCTCAGTTGAAGAAATAAATTGGGCTTCTCTTGACTTAACAAAAGATCTTAGTGCATGTTTTGTTTAGATTAATTTTGGGGAAATAATTCCTTATTTTCAAAAGCTCTCTAAGGAAGCTAACAAAAATAAGCAATGAAATATAAGCAATTGTTTATTCAAAATGAGCTGAACCAAACACATATTTAATGTTTTAAACCAAGACGGTCTCAATTTTTGTTTATATCAAGAAAAAGATTGTGAGAAGCAGAATAAGAAATGGAAATTCAGGTTTAAATTGGCAGCACATGTTTGCCGCAATAACCCAAGTCTAATTCCAGATAAAGAATTTGGCATGAATCAATCTCTAACTACGGGGTGAACCAAAAGAACTAAAATATAAACCTGAAGACTTAAAATCAGACTGCTCCTCTGATAAGTCACTGGCAACAGCCTTCGCTCGTCGATCTACAACTTCAAACAAACCTGATCAACCAAAGCCAAAAAAAATAAAGCTATACGTCAGAGTTCAGCTCAAAATGGAAGACCTGCATCCATCACTGTAACATCCTCAAATGAAAATGCATCAAGTGACATAACTCCCTCTCACCAGTCACCACCATCACCCCCCTTCTCCAAAACAATGAAAATGACGCAATACTCCTAATAGACAATGCTGTCCTTCATTGAATTGCAAGTGATAAAGAGCGACTAAGAGAGCATCTGAGCATGTAGTACAGCTAATACATTGATGAAACCGTTAATACTCACCGGTTCATTCCCTAATTTCCAATACATAAGGCATCATATTCATAGTTCATTACCAAAAATAACATTAAAAGATTTTGGCAAAATCATTTAATGAAGATAATTTTACACGAGCATGTCAGCATTAACCATCTATCGAATATTCAGCGATCCACCAAACATTGCGATTAAAAATAACAAGATGCCACGCCAAAACTAAAACTCTGAACTCCGAAAAATTAATGGAATGAAAAACGAGATTGCATAATTATAACATAGGAATCTAGGGAGCGAGATCCGTTACCTTCAGCGGCTTTGAGCCACGAATCCATGGCGCGAACAACGACTCGAGATTCGAATCCCGAAGAGTTCAGAGATCCAACACTTGAGCTGCTTCCATCGCCCAACGACGTCGCTTCGATTCGCAATCTCGCTTCGCTCAGTGCCTGAAACGAATCGCGCGAGAAATATAAAACCGCTTCTTTCTAGGTGTTGGCTTTCTAATTCGCCGCTCCTGCCTTCAACCACTTGATCATTACCCCTCCAAAAAAATGCACCCCTCTTACGCTAACGCAATTTTCTTCTTTTTTTAAAAACAATAGTATAAAAATAAATATAAATAAGGTCTTAGTGTCAAGTGCGATACACTAATTTAGAAATTAATAAATATTTTTCCGTTAAAAATTAAAATATTAATAATGCTTTTCGTAGTTTAATTTTAATCTTTTCTATTCCTTAGCAGTCTAACGACACTTGTAAATTTTCTCCACAAAAATGAGGTACCATGTCTATGTCTAGTGTCGTTAAAAAAATTAATGATAGGGACAGTGTCACGCATCCTTCCAGATAAGTTTTTACGCATTTGTATTTTAATTTTTGCTGCATCACTTATGCAAGTGGCACAAGACCAGAAAACTGATGTGATTTTCTTTACAAATGTTACTACTTCTACTGTTAAACACTTTCACATGGTCGTGGTTACTTGATCTTCTTCTGCATTTTAAGTGAATGATCTTCTTTTGATTTACTTAACCCGTCCGATCCAATCTACTTCCTTTGTGCTTAAAACTCGAAGAGAATAATAAGATAATGCTTGGGCAGTGTTACGCTGAGTATATTTATTCATAGAAATTAATTTTCATTTTCAGTGAATAGATTTTTATAATATGACTTTTAAAATAATTATTATAAAATTAATAATTTTACTATACATGATGATAATTTGTAATTGAATAACAGTATAAATCAGTGTATATAAATTAAATTCTTTATTTATATATATACTTTCTAATTTTACACTATTTTATTTCTATTGTATATGGGGTGCTGTGTTTGATAAATATGTCCAACTGGCTTTTTTCTTACACTATTTCCCTTTGGCTGCGTACATTGTTTTCTAGTTGCATGCTATCGTCAGATGATCAGAATATAATATGGATATAGCGGGCTAACAGGTTAAACAAGCCCAATCAATGAATAAAATGTGGACACTTTTTGGGCTTCGAGAGGCCCAAAGTTAGGAAGATTGTCGTTTGTCTCAGTGGAGGGGCCTGCTGTTCGCACCCTAATTTTCGCTCTTTTTATCCTAAGATTTGTTTGTTAATTTTTTAAAAAAAAAATACTCTTCGATGAAAAAGTGTTTCTATTATGTATTGTATACAACAAAAATGTATTTTCGTTGTGTTAGGAGATGTGCTCTCCATACACAAATACCTAGCGAAAATGCATTTCTGTTTTCAATATACAATGAAAATACCTTTCTGTTGTGTTAATTTTTCAAAAAAAATAAAATAAAATATTAATTAATTACGATAGGTTATCATTTTTAAGAGTAATCAAAATAATTATGATGCAAATTTCTCTTTTTAATAGTAATCAAATTAATTATGATATAATTTTAAAAAATATACGATATAAGTTATCATTTTTAATAAAAATCGACTTAATTATTATGTAAATTACCCTTTTTAATAGTAATTGAATTAATTATGATGCAATGACCACCGAGCTCGTAGATCAACTAATGGAGGGTTGTTCTAGCTTAACTAGTGGTCTTGAGTTTGAGTCTTAGATATGCAGTTGCATTAATACTTGAAGGAAGAGCTTTGTCGCCCATAGTGGTCCTACCTAGATCAAACAGGATTGCCTCTAGGGGAGCTACCAACAAAAATTATGATGCAATTTATGATACTATTAAAAAAGGTTGTTTTCATCATAATTAATTAGATTATCATTAAAAAAGGTAATTTACATGATAATTAATTCACTTTTTATTAAAAATGGTAACTTGTATTGTATATTTTTTAAAATTATATCATAATTAATTTGATTACTATTAAAAAAGGAAATTTGCATCAGAATTATTTTGATTATTATAAAAAATGATAAATTGTATCGTAATTAATTTAATTTCAATTAAAAATGATAATTTATATAATAATTGATTCAATTAATAATAAAAGAGGTAAATTATATCATAATTAATATTTCAATTATTTTTTTCAAAATAGTAACACAATAAAAACGTGTTTCTGTTAATAAAATATGGGGTGGGAAGAAGACAAAGAAAGAGTAAAAGAGAGAAAGGACATAATTGATATTTTACACTTTTTTGTAAAAGTTGGAGGTGAACAAAAAAAAGGGAGGGGGTGAGAATAGTAGAGTGGATCTCTTGATGGATGTCATGTTGTCTACACAGGAGACCATTTTTGACATAAATGCAAATATGTTGAGCAAGAATGGGCTAAACCAGGACCATAGCTTTAACTAATTTTTGAACCTATTTGTGGTTAGGTTTATCAATTATTATTATCGTTCAAAATATGAGGTTTGTCGATGATTTTATGAGTTGAAAATTTAACTTATTTATTAAATGAGTTAAATTTAAGTTTATAAGTATGAAAGCTTTTTTTTTTTTTTTTGGGTACCTAGGTACATTATTTTTTGAGCCTTACTAGTTTAAGTTTGAAATTAGATGAATCCACCTTGGAAGCAAAATTCTCTTAATATTTATTTATTTTTGTTCTAGACTAAGCTCGAGACCCAATTCGTATAATGGGTCACCTTGTTCCAAACACTGGATCAACACCCAAGAGTGAAATTTCTAAGATGAGATCATGAATAGAGGATCACACATCAACCCAGAGTAAAGTCACCTTGTTGTTGTATCTAGGCAAAAGAATATATATAAGGAATTTAGCCCATTTCAGGCTTTTATAAATACAACCAACACCATTATATGAAGTACATATTTATTACATATCATAACTCTGGTAGAATATCTAGTGACTTACGTGTAGAAGTATCTTTTGCATGTACATTCACCAATTCCATAAAGCTTTGGCCTTACTAGAGAGCTCGTTGTCAATAAGAGACGTCAAACCCCAACCAAGAGACTTCAAATCTAGGCCAAGATGCCTCGAACCTCAACCCACGTAGAGAGCACTTTGGTCAACATTATCCAAGGCTCAATCTATGCCAGTAGTCCACCTCTGATACACCAACTTCGTTCATCTCAGAGACATCAACTTAGTCTATCTCGGACACATCATCCATGTCCAACTCAAGCAGAATAATTATCCACTATATTCAAACTTCAAACTATATTTAAGAGAAATAAATTTCTTGTTAGTGGCAAAATCTTTTCTTATCTTTAAGGATTTGGATTATTCAAATTTTAGTAAAATTGATTTGAAAAAACTGATGTTAAAACATTTAATTAAAAAAATAAGTTAATAATAATAATAATAATAATAATAATTGTATCTGAAAATTATGTTTTAAAAGTGTTTAGAATTATATTCTCTTTTTGTTTTCGACATGTATCCTCTATAAAGAACACTATTATTTGAAACATGATGGGATATTATTAAATGAAAATGTCCCTCAATAAGGATTAAGAACTGATTTTGTTTGAAGAATAAAGTAAACTTTCTTTTAAAATATAAATATATTTTAAAAATTTGGTAGATCTTAGGTTTGATTTTTTTTTTTGTAATTTTATTATTTTTCAAAAAATTATTATTTAATTCTATTTATGAAAAATCTAATCAAGATAATAAATATTTTTTATATTTTTTGGTTTTTATTTATAATAAAATTTTATAATTTATTATTTTCATAAAAAAAATAAACATGTCACAAATAAAAAGTAAAAACAATTAAAAAAATTTGACAAACTTAGCAACAAATCTTAAAAAACAAACTCATGCATACTTAAAAATCAATTCTTGAAGAGCAGTTATGCTCCGCAATTGGATTTCCATTTTAAAAAAAAATGTACTAAAACGATACAATTTCTATATTTTGTATTATGTTTTTTTGGATGATTTATGCTTATGGAGAGCACTCCTTTACACAGGAAAATGAAGCGTGGAAGACTTTTTTTTTTTTTAAATGTGTGACTTAAAGATACATTGAACAAGGACGCCTTGTTAATTTTGGAAAAAAAATGGTTATGTTAATTTTGGAAAAAAAAATGGTTAATTATTCCTTTTTTATAATTTTAGAAGAAGGGTTGGCAAGCTAAATTGGGGTTAAAAGATTTTTTTTAAAGTAATTTAGATTTCATAATTTTTATTTTTGTTATTTGTTTTTATAAAAGTAAAGAAAATTTGGTCAAATTTGAATGTTCACATTATGGTGAGAAGGATTATATTGTAAATTCATAAAATATTATATTATTTATTGAGAAGTGATGTGCAAAAACAATTTTTTACCCCGCCATTGAGTTGAAAGGCACGACTACAAGTACTGTCCATTAGAGCTGGGTGTATGGACCAAGGCCCGTGGGCCACCCGTGTAGCCCGCAGCCCGTGCGGGCTACGGTCCTAAAAAATATGGTCCATTTAAGAGTGCGGGCTTTTTAGCCCAGACCGTTTAAACCCCGGTTTAGGAGGATTTATCCGTGGGCTTACGGGCTTATCTGCGGGCTTTTATGGATAGTTTATTTTATACTTGATACTTTGAATCTAAGACTTTATATTTCATATTTTGTGTTGAATGGTTTATTTAACATGTAAGATCCTGGGTTTAGATGGTTTTTTAGCATATTAGACTTTGAAATTGATTTATTTTTATTTTTTGGTGTATTTGTCATTTATTTTTATTTTTATTGTTTTTTTTGTATTTTTATAAAATTATTTTTGTCATTTATTTCACGGGCTGCGGATTGGCCTGTTAGCCCGCAGGCTATGCGGGGCGGACATGGGCCTCAAAATTCAGGACCGTTTATGTTGCGGGCAGGCTTGGTCCAGCCCATTTATTTTGTGGGCTTTGCAGGCTAGCCCGTATACCCAGTTCTACTGTCCAAAAAAACACAGGACGATTGTAATTGAAGAGCAGTTATGCTCCGCAATTGGATTTCCATTTTAAAAAAAAATGTACTAAAACGATACAATTTCTATATTTTGTATTATGTTTTTTTGGATGATTTATGCTTATGGAGAGCACTCCTTTACACAGGAAAATGAAGCGTGGAAGACTTCTTTTTTTTTTTAAATGTGTGACTTAAAGATACATTGAACAAGGACGCCTTGTTAATTTTGGAAAAAAAAATGGTTATGTTAATTTTGGAAAAAAAAAAGGTTAATTATTCCTTTTTATAATTTTAGAAGAAGGGCTGGCAAGCTAAATTGGGGTTAAAAGATTTTTTTAAAAGTAATTTAGATTTCATAATTTTTATTTTTGTTATTTGTTTTTATAAAAGTAAAGAAAATTTGGTCAAATTTGAATGTTCACATTATGGTGAGAAGGATTATATTGTAAATTCATAAAATATTATATTATTTATTGAGAAGTGATGTGCAAAAACAATTTTTTACCCCGCCATTGAGTTGAAAGGCACAACTGCAAGTATTGTCCATCAATAAATCAGTTCGACAAGCAAGTAATATTTGACTATCACAACTATGCAATTATTTAAATTATACAAAACAAAGCAACAACACTTCCTTTCCCAAATATGTTGAGAGGTTGTGATGCTTTCACTGTTGAAAAGTTAATGTCTAAAATTCTAAATAAGTAAAAGAATCATTTGGTTTTTTTCAATAGCTTGAAATATATCTTTCAATTTGATATCCAATGCATTCGATTCCACCTAATTAAGATGAGAATAATGTTGGTATAAATTTCTTTCCAACACAGAGAAAGACCAAAAGATTAAAAGCTATTATATATCTTGCATATTAAATAGAGAATGGCTAAAGTAAGTGAGTAAAGTCGTTGAAAAAATGAAAAGAAGAGAACAAATAAAATCAAAATTGTCCCATAGAGTTAACTTAGTTAATTAAGCTATGAAATATGGACTATGATTTTGCGGATTCAATATTTAGTAATGTGTTCTGCCTTTTTCACATTTCGTTACTTCATCTGCCCTTTTTCCTTTGTAAGACCTACTATAAGTATCCTCTAAAAAAAAAGGAAAAATCAGAAATTTCTAGTTTGTTGTACAATATATAAAACAACTTTAATCAAATTGCAATTAGAGAGTCCTTTAGCGTTTGATTGGATTAAAACTTTAACAGTATCTTCATGACATTTGTTTTTTCAATTTCAATGGTGGGGATTGTAATTTGTTGCATGTAGAATCAGACCTAAGGCATTGATTTAAAGATTTTTCTTCATATTATTTTTTTTTATTACAAGCTTTATCACTTTGGTTGTTTGTTTGTGTATTTGCATAGTTTTTGTGTTAATTAATACTATTTTTACACTTGTTAATTCATAATGGAACTTGATTTATTAATCTTAAAATGTTGTGATTTTTACCTTTATTTTTTAGGGATTTTACATGTTAAAAATATTACTATCCTTTGTTAATATTGTTTTTGGTCGATATTTGAGACTCAAATCCTCAAGTTACATGATGGTCCAAATGACAATAACCTAATGATCCAAAACAAATGATGAATGGACTCAGATGTACATAGAAGATGGTGCAAGTATGAATAATCAAATCATGGTAAAAAAAACCATAATGATCATTTAAGAATCGGGAGAAACATAGACAAATGTACCATCTGAGCACACACAAAGTTGGTACCCCTAAGATAAGGCGCCAAATATAAAAGGGCAAAGAGAAGAGCTTGAGATGGGCTCTTACTCATTATTAAGCTCATGCAGACTTCTTAGACCGACTTTAGTATTAGAGTCCTTGCAAGTGATCACACTCTTGCCTAAATTGAAGGATAAGTCAAAATATATATGACAAGCACTTAAACATTCAAGAAGATTCCATTACATCTGGCTAATGCTGAACAAATACTGTGTTGTTATTTTTTGTTTTACATTTATTTAATTTCTTCTAACAAATTTTTATAAGTAGGGAGTAGAATTTGTTGCCATTATCCCCATCGAATAATTTTCAAGATTCTTGTAGTCCTAATTCATTTCAAAATCTAGTACATATGCATGCATGGGAGAAAGGCACAAGAAATACATACATGTAAGGGCATGCCAAAAAAATAAATTAAGGAGAAGAAATTTAACTCAAAAGACACGACAGATAGGACAATGAAACTTGATAATGGATTTTGGAATTCTACAATTATGGTGTAGTAATAGGGAAACAGACTACAGAAACAAAGGAGATGAGGGAAAATAGAGAATAAAACAAAAGGCTAATAATCAAGAGAAAAAAGGGAACTAGCGCGAGGAGGAATGTCAAGAATAATTTTGAGTAAATTACATTGACACTTATTGAGATTTTTTTAGATTACACACAATATCTCTCATTTTCCTATCCTTACAATAACTCCCTTAATTGTTTGGAAAACATTATATTGACATCCCTTATACATTACACTAACCTCTTTAATTATTTGAAAAATATTATATCGCACATCCCTATAAGAGAGATTATTGTAAATGTTAAAAAAAGCAGAGAGATTATGTACAATTTGAAAAAAATTCAAGAGGTGCAAGTGTAATTTACACTAAATTTTTTAATGCATTCTTAACTATCAATTAAAATTTATGAATGAGATTTATTAAATCTTTAATAAATTGTAACTAATAAGAATAAGTGAACTAAAAAAAAGTGCTAGTGTGTTGTTAACATTTTTTTTACATAAGGATTTGAACACTTAGTTCATACATTTTTTTTAATTCCTCATTTGGTTCCTATAGTTACAAAATTTTTCCTTTTTAGTCACTATATTTAAAAGAAGGGTTAAATATGAAAATCTTCCATTAACTTTTTACGAATTTTGTTTTTAGTCCCTAAACAAAATTTTGATTGGTCTTAGTTCCCATACTTTTTTTTTGTTAACATTTTTAGTCTCAACTGTCAAGTATCACCATTAAGTGATGTATGGTAGTCGTGTTAGCAGTCACATGGCTTGCCACGTGGACTACTAGTCTGATGTGACAGTCACAGTGTAAAAGTTTTGTGTAAATTATGTTTTTAGTCCTTCATCTTTTCATTAAATTCACTTTTAGTCTCTCAACAACTTATTTACTAGTCTTACTCCCTAAACTATTGTTTGTCATTTCCCATCAAGTATTAATGTTAAGCAATGATGTAGCAACCACGTGACTTATCATGTAAACTACTAGTCTAATATGATAGTCATGTGATAAAATGTCCCTAGTTCAAGATATTTTCTAATAGTTCTAAGGTGCTACAAATTTTTTAACAGTGTAAAATTGTCAGTAAAAAAGGTTCATAGGAGCGTGATTGGAGAATAAAAATAATTTAAAAAAAGTAAGAAATGAAACTTACGAACCTTTCCTAACCCTTAATCTTTAAACTCTTCCAAATGCCAATCCTAACCTTCTCAAACAAATGCTAAACCCTCCCATTTCAATCTTACTATCGCAAAGCCTTCTGCTCCATAGGCAACATCATGCACAGAGGGCGGACACGGGGTGACGATGGTGGTAAGAGGGAGGCGGCAACACCGAGTTCTAATGTCATGAGAAATAGCAATGGAAGTGTCTAAACCGAAGGGAGTGGAGGCCATGCGACAAGGCCGTTAGGGCGAAAGGAGACCATGCGAGGGAGAGGAAGGATTTTTTTCTTCACTAGAGATAATGGTGGCTTGACAGTGGCGAAGGGTTTGTTAAAGAAGAGAGCAAACATATGAGGAAGGAGGAAAACGATTGCGCAAGAAAGGGAAAAAGAGAGGAAAAACGGATGGGGTTTTAGTGGTGGATGTAACACGATTATGGTGGTGTTTTGGTGCTTGAGATTTTGATTCATGGGTTCTTCAGTGTTAGGGTTCTTTGGTTTTGGTGCTTAGGGTTTTGATTAATGGGTTCAATGGTTTGTGATTTTGCTTATTCTTGTCAATTTTACTTATTGTGGATTGTTGATTTTGTGTTTTAGATCATTGTTCAATTGGTTGTTGATTTTTATGTTGTGGGTTATTGATTTTGCTTACTACATCTCATTTTCTTTTCTTTTTTTAAAAGTTTTTTAACCCCTTTTTGGCAGTTGTATATTGCAAGAAAATTTTTAGTACTTTTGAATTGCTAGAAAATGTTTTGAACCAAAACATTATACCACATGATTGTCACATCATACTAGTAGTTCACGTGGCTGTCACATCATCGCTTAAAGGGCCTAAAAATAATGACAAACAATAGTTAAATGACTAAGACTAGTCGAAAAATTGTTGGGGTACTAAAAGTGAATTTCACGAAAAAATGAAAGACTAAAAACATAATTTACACAAAACTTTTACACGTGACTGTCATGTCAAACTAATAGTCTACGTGGTAAGCCACGTGGCTGCCAACGTGACTTTCACATCATCACTTAACAGTGATACTTAACAGTGGATTTTAAAAAATTAGCATAGAAAAGTATATAGACTAAGACAGATCAAAATTTTGTGTAGGGACTAAAAACGAAATTTGTAAAAAATAAACGGATGATTTTCATATTTAACTCTTAAAAACATCTCCTTACAATCTTACACATATTATTTTTAATTCTTTTTAGTGCCTATACATATCATTTTAATCTCTTTTAGTCCCTACGATAAGGACTAAAAGGAATTAAAAATAATATGTGTAGGGACTAAAAATATATATTTTTATGTATAGGAACTAAAAGGAAAATTTTTTGTAACTATAAGGACCAAATAAATATTTAACCTTTTTTTTTTTTTTTACTTAAAGGTGATTATGTTTTTCAATTTTCATAAACCATTACCATATTTTGTATGAATTTAGCTTCTATGCATTATTAGTGTAGACAAATTTACATTATGAACTAATAAGAAATTATTGTTGGTATAACTTTTAAAGTAATTATTGTAAAAGTCAATAAACAAACTTATCATACATAATAGTTTGTGAATGAATGATAATATAAAAACTTTTTACATTGTCATTTTATATCATATTTACTCATTTTGCATTTATTTACACATTTAACTATCAAAAACCAACAAAAAAAGTAAAATAAAAAGATCTTCATGGCTCTTACAATTGTCATTAAAGCCACAATCCAACAATGTTAGTCCAGTTGGTAAGGATCAAACTCATATCTCATAAGGACATGAGTTTGAATCTCGCTACCCTAATCTTGATGAGCCTCCGGAACCCAACTCACCTAAACTATTTCTCATAAAAAAAACCCCGACAAATCATTGATTTATTTAAAATCTTATTAGCATTTGTTTACAAAACGACGCTATGGTGCTTTTACACAATCGCTTAGTGAAATTCAGTTTAAATCTACATATTGTTTTGTTTAATTAGAAATTTATAAGACAAAAATATGTAAAAATAGTTAGATTCAAATCACTCTCTTTAATTTCCTCTCATTCGTCATTTTTTAATTCTTTCTTTTTGCATTAAACACTTTCATAATAATTCTTTTTAAGAGATCAGGGGTTAATATGTAAGATACTAAATAATATTTTTCTCATTAAATAAACTTGATTATACATCATACTTTAATAATTAATTGCGAGACTTAAATATCTTTTTAGTTTTCAAATTTGGGTCAAGTTTGTTTTTAATTTCTCAAATTTAAAAGTAACTTTTTTAGTTGCCTAATTTATAAATAGTTCACTTTTGGTTCGCCCTAAATCCTAAACTCTAAAAAAAAAATCATAAAATAGAGATTAAAAGTGAGTTATTTCTAAATTAAGGACTAAAAATTTCATTTTTAAATTTGAGAAATCAAAAATAAATTTGACTTAAGTTTAAAAGATTAAAAGATAATTAAGCGTTAATCGTGGTGTTACAAAAAGCTACAAATAACTGTCAACCGAAATTAAAAGACACGCATACAAAAGCATACATCTAGACAAGGTCTTCTTGTGTCTTTATATTTTTGAATCCTTTTAATGCAAAAGTAATGCTTTTGTAAAGACAAAAGAGACACGAGGAGTCCCAACCTTATCTATTAAATTACATGCAAATTTTACAACCACTCATTATTACTTTTGGGTCAATACATACACACATGTCAATTCACATCCTTAGTGTTGGACGAAAACCCAAACATACTAGACTGGACTCAAATTATATCAACCGAAAAAATATATATTAAAAATTTAAATTATATAAATAAATAATATTTTTCAAATTTTTGTAAAAAAATAGAATAAATTCTTTTCTCTCTAAAATAATTATTAATTTAAAGGGAGAAAGTAATTAATAATTAAAGCCTATTAGTGTACCAAAAGAATTAAAAAGCTATTAAAAATTTAACACGATAAATATGCTTGGACGAAAGGATTAGTTAGATAACCCAATTTCACATCACAACGTTCATTTAAAATAAGAAAGACAAAAGTTTCGATCTAATTGCTTTTTATTTGATAAGAGATTCTACTTGGTATCTTCTATCTAAACCTGCGTGGCTGCGTCTTTTCTCTTGGATGGGGAAAGGAGAAACCAAGCTTCTTCAAATTCGCACTGTTTCACGATTTGCTATATAACGACCAATGGTTGCAAAATATAAACATCTCTTAAGTAGGAAAAATATGTAATTACACTTTTAGTTCTTTTAACAATAATTATGTGTGATTCTAGTATTTTATTTTTTAATTAATTAAGTTTTTTAAATTTAAATAAATTTGATTTTACTGTTATTTTTTTACTTATAATTCTTAAAATATTTTTTCATATCTAAATATTTTCGGAATGGATATTTGGCTTTCCTCCTTGGTTACTCTATTAACTTGGGATCTTGTAGTATTATTCAAACGAAGTTGTGGGTATTTTTCATGGCCTTAAGTTAGCTTGTCAACACTGGTTTTTCCAAGATTCAAGTGGAAACTTACTCTCTTAGTGCGATTCAACTTCTTGGTAGAGATTGCTCAACTTCTCATCAATGTTTTTTCTTGTTCAAGAGATTTAGAGTTATATGAAGCGATTGGAGATTGTGCCTTTGAACTACATTCTATGTGAAGTTAACCAGGTAGTGGATACGCTCGCTAAGCATGGTCTTGCTATATCTTGTAATAATATTTATTACGTCTATTCAGAGTTTTTTGTCAGTTTATCCTTTTGGGTGATGTATCCTATGTGACTTTCCCTCATGGGTATTAATCTTTCATGGTAGGGGCCTAGGCCCTTCCTTTCACGCACAAAAAAAGACATATAATAATTTTAAAAGTTTACAAATAAAAAAATTGGAGAAATTTTGATAAATCTTTAAAAAATTTCATGATGCAAAATTAGGATTTTAAGAGTAAAGATGAGATTTTTTTTTTCATTTGGGTGAAATTTGATGTTTAAGCTGATGAGTTTTGAACAAAATTAAATTTAGTGATTGCTTGGATACACGCCATAATCTATTCTTTCACCTAGTATACTCTATTTGTTCCTTTTAAAGTGTAGTTTAAGGTTTTTATGCGCAAATCAAGAAATACAATAAATTTTTTGTTTTCTATAAAATATTTTTGAAGTTTTTTATCATACTCATTTTTATTTCTACTTCACAATCAATGTATACTAATTGTAAATGTGTATATTAATTAAAAGTTAGGTAGAAAGTAATGGTATAATTGAAAAGGATAATTAATGTCATCTTGAATTTTAAAAACTGACAGATAAATAGGAACAAATTTTTTCCAAAAAACGACAAATAAAAAGAAACAAAGAGAGTACATTTTAATGTAAGATCTATGGTTGAGATTGTTTCGAATACATATTTCAATTACTTTTAATGATCTAACATTAATTTTATCAAATTTAATTTTATTTAATTTTAAAAAAAATTAACTCAATAGGTTGGCCTAATGGTGGGGGTTGGATAGTATACATAAAGTCTTAGGTTATAACCTTGTTACCGTTATTATACCTAAAAAAATAAACAATCTTTTAAAGCAATTTAATTGTTTTGATTTGTGAAAATTTAGATAAAAATGATAATTTGAGGGTTTTAAAGAGGAAAAAATTAATTACGAAATTAAATTTGCTTAATTTTAAAATAAGAATTAATCAACTAAAAGAATGAAAAAATAAAATTAAAGGAAATGAAATGCAGTTGAGAAAAAAAAATTCAACAATTCTTAAATTCATTAAGATATCTTTAAAAGCTATTATTATTTTCTCTTTTTGAATAAAGTAAAAGTTTTCCACAGTGTCCACAGACACAGATACGTATGGTAGTTGGTCGTGTGCAAATTTAGATATACAATATACAAACCACAACTTTGAAGGTTAAAGTCCCTTTTACCCCATTCTTAATTAATTGAAGCAACATTTCTATGTCTTGCCTATGCGATGAATCAAAAGCAGCATGGCTTTTTTGTCTTTTAAAAAATGGCTTTACTATTGTCATTGCCACTACTTTTATAGAAGTAATGGACAAATCAATCCACTACTTTTGATTTATCTCACTAAATAACTCTCCCTTATCACTGCAACTCTTGTAAAGTTTGTGGTGAAGAAGTCTTCCATTCCCTACTCAATTTAAGATTAAAAAAAATAAAATACATTTCTCTCAACACGACTTAACCTGATTATACGTACATAAATACTAGGCATGTTTATTTTATATTATAATTTTTTAAATATATAGTGACAATAATGATATTTGAATCTAAGATTCTATCTAAATTATCTAAATTTCTCATCATTACACTGATCTTAGTCGATTCATATTATAATTTAATATAAATTATAATTAAAATTAATTAAACATATATTTTAATTATATATAATTATTTAAAGTTAATTATATTTAACTTTAACACAATTAATGAATTGCCAAGATTCTTAAAAGTTTGTTAACAAATTCAAAATGCATTAAGTTTTAAGTTCTCTTCACAAGATACTCCACGTACAATATGACTTACTAGTTATTTAACTTTCCAAAATATACTTTCACTACACGCATCGGTGTCAAAATTGATGGAATATGATTGTTGTCCAATAATGATATTGATTGTCACAGCAAGTTTTCTAGTCAAATAGTTAAATGTCCAGTGCTATTGTATGCCATGTGTCGCAGGCTGGCTCCATATTGAAGATATTAATTATTTATTAAAATTTAAAATTAACTCCAAGAAAAGGATAAAATATCGTTCACAGCGAAAAGCAAAACTTACAGTTCAGCCAATGAATGCAACGTAGAGAGGAAAAGAGAGCTACCCTTCTCAGTGCTTAAAGAGGACTCTGCAGTCCAATTATAGAGCACTACTATATCACAATTCCTCACCAACTCCTTATTAGAATGATTAATTTCCCCGCTAGTGCTTTTTCTTTTCTTTTCGTTGAAATGTTAACCTACCTTTTCTTCATGCCCACTTTAATAAACTACCAAAAAAAAGTAATAAATTTTGTTCATATTTGAATTAATGTGTTAAGGTCAGGTATATATAATGCATGTCTACGCAAAAGAACCCTACATAATTTGCACAAAAATTAATTAATTTAAATTCTCCAAATAATATTTAGAATTCTATCAATTATGGTTTAAGTGATGTATTAATTGACCACTAATAAATTTTCTTTCTTGTGTATTATCAATAAGATCATTTTTGTTAATTTACTTATTACTTGCAGTGTTTTTATGTTATAAGTTTTGTCGAGCTGCCAATGCATATATTTAAGTTAACTGATGATATTAGCAAACAATTAATTAACGTTGCCAATGTTTATTTATCATCTAAAATTATATACAGACATTTTTCTTTATGATTTCTTATAATTAATCTCTCCTTTTAATAAATTAATATTTATTGAAATTTGTTGAGGAATTAAAGGAGGAATCTAAAAATAGCAAACTATTATTCTATTTCTTAATATTTTAGCATTAATTACTTTAATTTTTAATTTTTAAAATTCTCGTTTTAGTCTTTTACTTTATAAAATGTTATTTATTTTAATTTTTTAGTACAAAATAATAATATAAAATGAAGTAGAAATGGATTAAAATAAATAAATCTATATAAAGTTAAGTATTAAAATGATTGACGCTTACGATCTCAAGAATTAAAATAGGAATTTATTCAATCTAAATGAAAAAAAAGAAGAAAATATTATAATTTGTGTTAGTATCATTGTTTTTTTCACATATTTGTTAAGAAATATCGTGTTGTTATTTTTTTTTAAAATAATATGTAATATATATTTTTCAACTGCAATATGACAGACATTGATGTATATCACTTATTTAATTTGAGCCAGATAATGAATAGGAATAATTAATTCTTCTATGACTAAATTTATTATTCAACAAATCACACTTCACATCTTTATCTCTTAACCCTTTGTTTTGTGGAAGGGAAATAAGGTGGAAAGGAAAAAATTAAGTGGGAAATAAAAAAGTGAATGTGTTTGGTAAAAAAGAAATGAGAGAAGAGATAAATAAAAAAGTGTGAGGTCTACTAGTTATTTTTACTCTATTTTTTACCTATTTTCATTCACATTTTTATCTCTTCTATATTTCTTCTATATTTTTCTTAAATCAAATACATTTATTTTTACTATATTTCTTACTTATTTCTATTCAGTTTTTTATTTTTATTTTCATTCACTCCATTTCTCATCTATTTTTTTTCTTTCCTATCAAACGGAGCCTTAGAGTTCTTGTTTTTTAGTTTTATTTTCAATTCCGATCGAGTGGAACATATAACCGTTTTTGTTAAATTAATGGTTTATGATAGTTAAAGTGGGATTCCATCAGCCTTATTAATTATGATAGTTAAATAATAGAAAATAAGTACATCGCCCAGAAAATAGAAAGGAAAAAAAAAAGCAAGGCTCCTCTCCACACTTTAACTCACTTTGTATAGTAGACTTTGTACTGAGTTAAATGTATTTTTACTCCTTATAAATAGAATATTGTTTATTTTAGCTTCTCAAAAATAATAGTCTTTTTTTCGTCCTTTATTTATGAAAATATATCATACATGATCCTTATTTTTATAAACGAGAGATCAAAAGAAGATTTTTTTTTGTATGTGTGAATGACAAGAACTGCATTTGAGTACACATTTCTATAAACAAAAAAATTAAAATGAGACGATTTACCAATTACCAACATGTTGTTAGTCCGAGTAAAAGTGAGTTTAGATTCTTTAAGGTTTTAGGTTTAAACCTTGTAGATGGAAGAAAAAGTGATTAGAAGAAAAGACCTTAGTAAAGGTGGTCAACCAGGTTCTTTGAGAGATATTAGTATCGACAAAATCAATAAATACTTTGCACTTATAACATAATTGTCTAAAAAAAAAAGAAACACATTATTTTTTAAAGAAAATAATTATTGTAAAAGTCAACAAACTTACACTATATAAAAGTTTATAATTAGATTACAGCATAAAATCTTTTGACATTATACACTATTTTGTCATTAATTAAGATAACTTACTTGTTTTTATTGTTTAAGAATAGACGGTTGCTGATTCTAACAAATGTACACCAATTTGTTAAAAAAAGAAAGAATAAATAAAGTATGGATTCTGTTAAAAAATTGAAAATAGAAAGTTTTTATTGAAATTCACATTGAGAATGAATTGAAAATCATAATAAATATTCATTAATGATACTTTTTAATAATTTTTTTATTCCTTAACCAGTGCATTAAGCATAATGGTTATTAACATTTGCCATAAAGTATAATGTCTAATATCTGTGTTTATGTACGCATTGAATTAGCAAAAAGTTTATTTATAAAAAATATCGGCTACTTGTTACATTAATGAATTCAAATAAAGTTTATAAAAATAAATAAATAAATAAGCTATACATTGACAATATAAAACATTTTATATTGTCATCTAATCACAAACCATTATGTATAATAAGTTTATTAACTTTTACAATAATTATCTTAAAAGTCATACTAACAATAATTTTTAATTAGTTGACAGTAAATTTTTACATTAACAGTACATAACCATTAAATTTATAAAAAAAATAATTCAAATAAAGAGACTTTACACTCGAACGACTTTGCTGTAACGGTGCTTCGATTTAATTACGAGTTATAAGAAGCGTGTACAAATGAAGCAGAAACACCGGAACCACTATCATCATAATGCATAGAGACCAATCCAGAGACAAGAAAGACTCGAAAGGACTAATAAAGCCAAGCTCCAACCCACCAACTTGAAAAGCTGTACCTTAAATTTGTGTACGTAACGGACCCATGGCCATGGATGTAACGTTTCCTCACTTTATCCTCCATTTCATCAGAAAAAAGCAGAGGTGGGTGCAATGTTTTATCGGGAGCCAAAAAAAAAATCCTAACTACAAGGACAAGCACAGACACAACTCCCTTCTGTTTCCTGTGACCTTTCTTCCCCTCTTTTTGTTACTTACTACTATCAATAATAACAACATATCAAAACTTAAAATTCCACATCATCATAATAATGACGAAATTTAGTTTCTCGTATTATCAACATATGCAAATATATGCGAAAGCCAATATACAGAAAACAGAGTTTAACCCAAAAAATATATATATATAGTGTAATATACTGGAAACAGTAAGAGACCAAAAGACGGATATACACAAGCTGCCTCAACTCCTTTCGATCTTACACAATTTTGGAACAAAATCACAGGTATCTTCATAAGACGTAAATCCTATTCAGTTGGATAGGATAAGAAGACTGTAAACTGTAAAGTTCTCTAATTTAACTGCAGTTTTATATTTAGACTTAAACTTGAGACCACTAATTAAGCTGAAAGAACGTGCTCAGTAGTGTTTCGATCTTAAACTATGATCCAGGAAAAATTAAACTACTATACATCAATGAAAAGTCACAACATAACCATAGGTGTGGCATTGACTACATAAGCGTCCGTGCAAATAGCTCTGACCATGTGACTTTTTTTTACTTGGCAGAAGGCTGTGAAAAACATGAAGAAGATGCAGGTTTCAAAAAAGAGGTGGTGGTAACAACTAACAAGTTGCCTAACAAATTAAAATAGAAGAGTACTAGTAACACACTTTTTTTTAAATACAGAGTGTTCAGAAGAATGTGTTGCTAGTATTTTTCATTAAAATAACTGATCATAAGGTAAGAACGAAGACCATGTGCCATATGGTGACAACATTTTTTCATCTGTCCCAGAGGTACGGTGACTCAATAGCAGCCATTTTCTGTTGCAAGTTGAGGTCCTTATAGAACCTCTTAATGAACTGCTCAGCCGCCACGTCAACATGGTTGTCCCCTTCTTCTTCGTCCTTCACTGGGAAGGGCGAGTCCGTGATTCTGAGTTGCCTCCCAACTGGGCTTTTCCCGAAGCCGGGCAACGGAGAAGCCTCCACCTTGTTGTTATTATTGTCGAGTATCTCGAGCACCTTGTGAGCCGTGGAAACGTCGTCGTAGCGGGGGAACCTGCCTCGGTGCTTGCGTTTGGTGACGCGGAAGGGGAACGCGGGGCTGTTGCTGCAGCTGAACTCGTAGTCGCCGGGGTAAACGGCGTCGTTCTGGGAGTGGTGCAGGTGGAGCGTGAGGATGGTGTTGGCCACGGCCTTCGTGGCCGCGAGTTTGCCGCGTTTGAGTAACGAGTTGAAGTCGAGGGCCACTTTGCTTTTCGCTATGCCTTTTCTCAACATCAGGAACACGATGCGTACTATGTTCCACAGCTTCTTTGCCACCGCAACTTGTGGGCTTGGGCTTGGGCTTGCTTTGATTTCCATTGTTTGAGGTAGTCTAGTGTCAGTGGTGACTGGGACCTTCTTGTTGTTTTCTTTGTCTAGGGAGAGACAGAGAGTGGATGATTTGGATTGGAATGTGGCTTGGTGTGCAATGGGAGAGCGGGGGTTCGAGGTATATAAAGGGGTACGTGATAATTATCTCTATTAAGAAAGGGGTTATATAATTGCGTTTGGGGTATTATAATATAAAGTTCCACTTCCAATATGTGAGCGCGTGCTTTGACTGCATTGTTTATTTGTTTTGTTGATTGAGGGGGGAAACATTACACATTTTTAATTTATGGTTGAATACGACCTCGTAATTATATATTATAAGAAATGATAAGGAATGAAGTTATTTTAGGTAAAAATATTTTTTAATAATTTTTTTGTATATATTAAATTTTGTTAATTTAATTGTTGAATATTTTTTATATTAATTTAACACTTAAACATACCAAATTTGGATTTTTTGGGATAGGATTATTATGAACGATAAATTTTTTTTTGAATATTTAATGCAACTGTTAATCCAGACTCGAATTCGATACCATTAATTAAGTTGGAACAACCTCACATCAATTGATCTACACACTCAATAGTATACCAAATTTTAGATTAATAAGATATTTGTAATTTGTAATTTGTAATTATGTAATTTTATAATTAATATTTACTTATGTTTTTAAAAAGTATATTAATGTTAAATTAAATTTATTTAACAAAGTATCAAATAGTTTTGAAATTTTATAAAAATTATAGAGTTGATTTACTCAATAAAAATTTCAATTTAATAGTCAGATTAGTATAATTTAATATGTAGAAGAAATTATTGAAAAAAAAAACACTTTTTACCTAGAGTTATTCCTAAAATACCTTGATCGATATTTCCTCATTGAAAATATTTAACATAAAAGTGATTATTGTTGTTTAAAGTCAGTAACTCATGTATGTGAATATATATATTTGTACCCCAAAAATGTGAATATATAAGTTTATTAACTATATAAAAAAAAAGGTGCGATCATGTGAATGAGCTAACTTGTAACTGAATTAGCGTATAATTTTTAACATTCTCGAGTGACGAAAATATGTGGAGGTTTTATCTTTTACTAAACCAATTATTTTCCTAAACCAAATCTTATGGCACATAAAAATTTTACGTTTACGTATTTAATTTGTGAGGTGACAGAATTGAAGTGTAAATTTACTGAAAAATAAGATTAAGAGAATACTGTTTGGTGTATACCATTAAGAAGTACATCATTTAATATTTATGGGAGATGATAAAATTAAAGAGTAAGTAAAGATAAAAAAAGGTGAAATTAATTATAATTAAATGATAAAATTATACAAATTTAAAGTAACATTTATAAACTCATCCGAGGTTGGAATTCACGTGCCGAAAGAGCGTTTGCGAGGCATAGGAATGATTGGATTGTTATCATATTGTTTTGTTTGCATACGGAAGTTGGATTGGAATTTACTAGAAGATCTCCATGGTGGGAACTAGTAACACAAGATTTGTTAGCCCCCCAACGGTTAGCATTTGCCGTAGAGACTAAGTTAGTTACAACACAATACAACCGCATAATCTTTGCCGTCCATTGTTGACCATAGTCAATTTTCAGACACGTACGATTGAAATAAATTATTGGTCTATTTAAATAAACTAAAATGGTGGATACGTTTACGTACAAGAGGAGTTTTGGTAATACTCTCTTAAACATATATACTCTTCCTCATTTACTATTTTTTATTGATTAAATTTTATTAAAAGTTATAAAATTATGAGTGTGAATCATTAAATAAAGAGTAAAATCCACACAAATTTATTATTTCCAATAAATTTAACTAATAGTATAAAGTGTATTGAGAAAAATGTGTTAAAGGATGCATTGTTAGCATTTCCTTGTGTACAATTATATGTGTGATTTTTATTTGAGTTCGTAACACTATTTGTTTTCATGAAACAGAGATAAATTGTTTTATCACTGAATTATGTAAATAGTATTATCACATAGAGTTTAATGGTCATGCACTATCAATATAAAAAGTTTTACACTGTCATCTAATCAAAAATAACCATTAATATGACTTTTAAAGTATTTATTATAAAAGTCAACAAACTTACAATAAATGGTGGTTTGTGATTGAATGACAATGTAAAATTACTTTACACTATCAATGCATGACCGTTAAACTCTTATCACACACACACACACACACACATTTCATTTTAAATTTCCTGTATAAAATATTTGTATTATTTTTTTAATATTTTTTCTCATATTCATTTAACATTTCTTCTCTCTTTTTATGTCTCTTTCTTTTTCTATCACATTTTTATTATATATTTCACATTTTTTTCTTTTATTAATTTATTTATTTCACTTATTTCACATCTTTGTAAGGTGAAAAAAATATTATTGTAATATTTTTGTGTAATTTAATTTTTTTAAATAAATAACTCTTCGATAAACAAAGAAAAAAAAATCTTCCCTCGTGATAGGCGCGGACATGTACGCACTTCTCCACAAGTGTACGAGCGAAACAGTACACCGTAAACCATTAAACAAGGTCCGGATTGATGAATTGGGATAAGTCTAGTTTAATTTTTATCCAATGGAAAATTTTGGTAAGTTATTTGTACGAGCGAAACAGTACACCATTAAACAAGGTTCTGAATTCTTATTGATTTGTTTTTTTTTACTGTGTATATTTTAAAATAAATAATATAATATAACAATATTATTATATTATGCAAAATATTACTGATTAAGTCAAACAATTTTATTAATAATACACGATCATTAAAAAAATATAAATTTTAAAATAATATAAAACATCGAATCAGATTTGCGATGACTGAAGTACAACTCAAATAATTTACAGAACACATAAGGTCTAATTAGTAATTTCCAATTTTAGTTTCAAATTATATCGAATTAGTAGAATGAGACATACAACTATACAAGTATTGAAAATAATAAATTCTTAGAGAAAAGGGACTAAATTTACATATTTTTTAAAGTTTGAAGATCAAATTTATCAATTTTAAAATACAGGGATATTGACCACATTTAACATACAACAGCCATGTGCAAAATCAAATTGAGTTATCTTATTATTGACAAAATGACCTAAAATGGCATTTAATTAATGAATTTATTTTAAATTTTGATAAATTAGAGATACGATATATTTTAAATCAAATATAAGATAAATATACCTTACTTATCTATTTGAAAAATAAAATTATTTTCAATAATTTTTGGACATTTAGGATTATGATATTTATATAAGCGCCTAACAAAATCCAAACTTCATATTCCAGCTTTTATAATCCAGAACTCGTTGGTGTTTAACCTTGAGCAATGGATTGGGTTCTCGGATCTCTTATGCGTTTAGTTAATACCTTCTATTTTTCTTTATAAGAGCGTTGCTAATGCAGTGTGTACGAGAGTTCTGAAGATTTTTTCTGTTGTTCTCCTTTTTTGGTTTTGGTGAGGATGTGTTTAAGTTTGTTTAAGCTTAAATACCTAAAATATAGTTAATTTCTTAAGTCATAATTAATCACATAAATATTGAAAAAATATATTTTGTTTTCTATATTTCTATCAACAAAAAAATTGTTGTTGATGGACTAACAGTAAATGACAGAACAAATTTCCAACGTCTTCCAAGATGCTACTAATCCATTAATTATAGGATCATTATTGTAATTATGCGAGAATGCCCTTTGCGTCTTTCAAACTTTACATGGTACACAGGACGATAGTACTCTACTAATAAGGCTCCAAATAAAACTTTCTACGTTACCTGCTCAACCACATGTATGGGGCCATTCTTTCTTTCTCTTCTTCAAATCGGAAATGTTGTTTTATCATCTATGTGTGCATTCGATATCTAGTCCGTTTTTGATTCATTACTACTCTCTGGCCCCCAATTTGTTAAACTCCACATAATTAAGAGAAGGTACGCGCTACAAAGATAGCACATATATATCTCGCTTTCCATGCGCAACGAGTACTTCTGCGGTTCTTGAAAATGACCAATATATTAGTATCGAAAAAAAAAAACGAAAAAGAAAATGACCAATATATCGTAATTGTCATCGATCCATTATCTACATTAAACACAATGAGGAAGTAAGCAGTTTATTTCTTTTCTTTATTTGTTCCAAATTCTCACATGTTTACAGTTTACTTAACTCACTAGTTTGATGCTATTATGAATTGGGTCTTGCTAATGTTCTAAGAACTATTAAATGGTTAAAGGGTTAATAGTATAATTTTTTTTATTAGGAGAAGTATTAATATTTGATAACAAAAACTTTATTTTTAATTTTTTAGTCATGTCTTTAGAATACTAATTAACATTTGTCTTATGGTTTAACTGGTCAAATATTACCTACAGTTCAGATTATTTTTTGCTAGGGCTGAAAACATATAGACTGTATGGATGAGTATTAACGAGGTGATGAAAGAACAAAGATGAGAAGTAAATAAATTTTCCTTTGTGGAAAGTTTAAAAAATTGGAGAAAGAGACATATTCACATGTAACCTATCAGCAAGGTATACCTTTTTTTTTGTGTGTGTACAATGGTGGCAATAATGTTATAATTTAGGACCTTGTATATACTATCCCAACCTCCTACCATTAGGTCAATCCTAGTAAGTTTAAACTAGTAATACACTATAAGCTTCAATGCTGAAGACACGAGTGAATTTTCCTGAGGCGTGTGAAGACATTGTCCTAAAGGAGTTATCCACATGATTCGTGCTAGTTCCTCAGGATACAACAAGAACTTCTTGAGCTAAGCCTAACCACAAAACTAGTAAGATGGAAATTGAGTAACCCAAAATTAAGAGAGAGAAAAGAAGAGTGCATTTTTTTTTCAAGAGGAAGAAGGTATCTATTTTATGAAATTGAGTTGGATATATAAAAAAAATGTTAATAAAAAAATTTCGCAACAAAAATAGTCAGTAATGTGCATGTTAGAAAAAATAGTAACATAGTGGATAATTTCGGATAAAAAATGGTACCATAATGGAGATAAAATTCAGTGCACACTCAGAGGGGGTGCAAATCGGTAGATTTGCATTGTAACAAGTCCACAATGACCAAACTTATGCGCACAAGCTATATCTTTTTACTAGCCACTTTAAAAGCCTTTAACACAATTTGGTATACAAACACTTAATAAAAAACCAAACCAAATAATGTTAGACATGTACCTTTTGAAATACCACAAAACATACAACATATAAAATTGCTTAAATCTCTCATCAAATTGATTAATTAAACTTGTCAATTGTCAAACATGCATATAATATTCAAATATTTTCTCCTAAATTATTGGTGGTCCGTCGAAAAGATATACATTAGGCAGTTAGTTTTAAACTCTTGTCACTGAAGGACGTCTTTTAATTGTAATGTATCTGCTTTTTAGGACTTTTTTGCAAATAGAATCCTTTACACTTAAGCTTTTTCATGGTGGCCTCAGTTTATCATTTATCGCCTTTTTGTATTTGTTTGCCATTTGGCTGCTCACAGAGCTGCCACAAAAACTTGGTGCTTATCTGCAAAATGATTGGAACATTTTCATCTAATTAATATAAATGAGTATGCGTGGTCCGGAGATAAAACCTACGTGTCGCGGCTCATATCTTTTAGGTTACGGAAGAATAAGGAAAAACTAGAGGCAATATAGTGATACATATATCAATAATTTAATCAATTCATTTATAGTTAATAATTCCAATTCAAGCTAATTCCTTTACTTAAAAAATAAAAATAAATGAATTGGATGAACTGAATTATTGTAAATAATAATGGTAGTAATTTAGCTATTTTTTAGCTTATTAGATTATTAAATTATTAGAAATATTTCTTTTGAAAGCTTATTTCTTCTTCTTCCTATTACTTTTCATTAGAGTAATTATATACATACTGTTACGAAACATGCTAAGAAATGAGGGAAATGAGAGAAAATAAAATTGTTATCTAATTTAATAAGTAAAAATGATTAAATCAACTTATTTATAGTCATTAATTAAGCAATAATTAATTAATCAAGTAGTAACTAATTTCTAATTAGCTATATCTCTAACAATTCTTGCAAGTTGGAAGGTATTTACAACATTTTCAACTTGGAATAAACAATACAAGTGCATATCAAATCAAAGATAATACAATAAAAAATGTCAAAAATACATCTGTTGAAAGATATACAATGACTAAAACCATCAAAACTATCATAAAAGTTTAACCAAAAACCATAACTTAAGGCTTAACCACTTAAAAAAAACCCAAATATACTTAACCACCTAAAAGGTAGGAACAAAATAATGATAAATGCTTAACCACCATAAAGGCAGAAGCAACCAAAGTTTAATCATCAATAGCAGAATCTGTGAGTTTAATTAGTATACATTGTCAATATATTTGTCATTTAATTAGAAATCATCCTCCAAATAATTTTTAAAATAATTCTTACAAAAGTTAACAAATTTATTGTACATGATAACATGTGAAGAGATGATAGTCTAAATTTTATATGACAATCTGTAATTAAATGATAATGTAAATTTATACTGTAAGTCCATTTCAATTTAATTAAATTCTTAAATAAATATTTTTTCAGCCCTTTCCCCCCTTTCTTCTGCACCTTGTTTTCAAATGTTGTGTGAGGCCGACCCCCCTTATACTGGGCTTTATAAGCCCAACAAAAAGTATTATATATTGACGCAATAGGGAATATTTTGAGATAATGTGGCACTTGTTTAGAAGAAAATATTTTACCTAAATAATTTAAAACCATCTCTCTATGTAATTTAAAACTGAATAGACATTTTTCGATAAGGTTAAATATAAATTTATTATATAGTTCAGCCTATGCTCCTGTAACATTTGTTTCCTACAATATAATTTTATGATTTAGAGTTTTCTATAAATTATATTTAAATTTTATATTTGGGCTACTGCAATATATTAAGTTATATATTATTTTAAAATATAATAGTTGACCATTTATAAATTAATCATTTTCTTTTTTGAAAATATATGTATCATGAATTTTATATATAAATGGATATAATTATTTTCAAAACTCACACACGTCGCGTGTATGTTGCAAGTCTACATAGTATATTCTATTTAATAAGTCTCAATTATACTACTTTTATTCCATATTTATTGATATTTTGGCATTTTTTAAAGTATTCATGTTTTACAAATTTAAAGCACCATTAATTATTTTTTTCACCTATACTCCTATTTAACAATTAATTTATCATGAGATATTAAATAAGAGTATTTTACTATACATAAAACAATATTTTACTTTTATTAAATGTTTCTTAATTGTATATATTAACCTTAAATATCAAAAGATATAGAACAAAGACAATATAACACATTTATTGAAATTGACAAAATTATAATTAAGACTGTTATGAGAAGAATATAACCCATGTTTTTTAGGTTTTAATAAATTTTAACCAATATAACTAACCATATTTTAAAGATTGTATTGTTATCATTTTTTAAACCCTCAATATAAGTGAAAAATATATAAAAAAGGATTAAAAGTGAATTATATTTTATAATATTATAAAACTAAGAACGAAAATAAAAATTGTTAATTAAAAATTTAAATGACTAACACTTATAATCTCTTGATTATCATTTTCAATTATGCCACGTGTGCTCTCTTAATTTCTAAATCCATATAGCCTCGACTGATCCTTAATTGGTCATTATCATCTGTTTCTCTCCCAATATTCCTCCCCCCCCTATTAGTATTCAGATGACTTGGATCATAGCCATCTCATGCTTCCTAAAAACCAGCTTTGGTTAGAGCACTTAATTCAACTTTAAGCACACACAAGTTATTTAGTGTTTCATCTTCGTGAACTTGCTTTATGGCAATTTTCTCCTTTAGAGGGTCATTGTAGACTCATACCCACTCTAGTTTTTATTTTTAATAAAGAAAAATCAATGATGTTGGTGGTATAGTCATTGGTTTCCCTTTCAGCTTTAAGATGGTAAAAGACCCTTGTTCCCACATTGTACTTGATGACCACATTTCGAACGTTGTAATTAAATACGTAGTTTTTCATTTTTTAATCTGAAATTCTGGCTCACAATTCAATTAATTAGTGAACGAGGGATAGAGCTAGCTACAAGGTTGTCAAACTCGAAAGTTTACGTAAACTCTTGGAACTTTTGTAAACTCGCTGTAAGGAATTTACGTAATAGTAATAAAAATAATATTAAAAAACCTATTATTTACATTTACACTTAACAAAATACTCTTATTACAACAATAATTCAACATTTCAATTTCATAATAAAGCAAAATAGCAAACCACAATAATAAAGTGTGATTTTACATTAGTAATAAATAAGATCAAACAACATAAATGATCAAATTATATATAAATTCATAAAACATAAGTTACTAAAGTGAAAACATTTCAAAAAAGACTTAATTTCTTCAGATCATTTGAGTCTGGGTAAAATACTGTCATTATGGGATCAATGAGAGGCAAAAATTACATTTGATTTCAAACTCGTTAACTCGCTTCTTGACTCAAAAGTTTATGTGAGTTTACATGAGTTTACCAAAAAAAAAGTTTGATAACGAGTTAACTCGTTTTGTCTACCTAAAATCGTAAAATTGTAAGAGTAGTAAGGGTTAACTCGAGAGTTTGACAATTAGCTGGGACCATGGCATTCCTTTAATTAATCCAGCTGCAAATGAAAAGGCTGAGGACTATTATATAATATAATTTTATGCGTTACCACGACTCACAACGACTACACACAAAAAAATCATTTCACATGAGAGAAAGAAGACAACAGAAGATGGCACTCTTGCAGTAGCATTTGTTCCAACTTTGCCAGAACTATAGCTACACCAGCCCACTTCCATTTGTTAATTAATTACAGTATCAACATTTGTTGGGACTTGGAGGTAAGCTTCTTTATTTCATATATAATAAAGTATAATTAAAATAATCAAGCAAGGAGAATATATATACCATGTGTATATATGATTTTATATAAATTCTAATTAAATAAACAGATTATCTTCCCTGATATTTATGAATGCCTGGCATGTATAATGGTAGTATATTAACCATACGAGGGGGGTTCCAGGTGAGATATCCATCAACAAGGAGAACAGCCTAATTACCTCATTAAAGGAAAGCCAAAAAGTTAAATGTAGTTGGGGCCCTAGAACCTCACTCGCTTCTGTATATCCGTACGTATATCTTGCATCTGCGTATTCGCGTGTGAAAATCACTGGTTAAATGATTATAAGTCGAACGACCTATGAGACTAGGACTTTGTGTGTGTGTACTTGGGGGAACAAGCAGTACACTTTTTAATCAGTCATGTAATTCGAAAGCGGTGTGAACACCTAATTTTGTCCACCATTCTTGTTATATATTTTATTTGTTTCTCTTTATTTATGTTGTTACTTTATATATATAGTCCCAACACTTTAAATTAATACTTGTTCAATGACTCAATTTCTTTTTATTTATTTTACTTATAGCAACACTCAATTAAAAATCTTTTTTTTACTATGATTCCTGTTATTTTCTCTTTTTCTTTTCATTTATGTATTTATCTATTTTCTTGTCCCTTTTGTTATTGGATTGGACTACTGCTGGCTCTTTTTTTCTTGTTTGCTTCTTTTGGGCCTTTCTATTTATAATTAGAACACAAAAATATTTCTTTTAATTATTTACTTATTTATTTATTTTTATATTTTTCTTTTCTTCTTTTTCTTTTCTTCTTTCTTTCTTTTCTTCTTTCTCTGAAGCCGTCACCTCCGCCCACTCCTCTTGCAGTAACAGGCGCCGCCCACCCCTTCCTCTGCTGCAAGCTTCTCACCATGCCCTGCTCTGTAAATTGTCCTATTTTGCTTCTCCTATCATCCAATTTCCTTAATTATAGCTGCAAATTGCATTCCAATCAACCATTTTTTCGGATTAATTCGAGCAACCCCAGAACACTTTTTTCACTCTATAAATACCACTGCAACGGATAAGAATGAGGGGGGGGGGGGGGGTTGCAGAAAAATTGCGAAAAAATCAAAAAAATCGAGTGTGGAAAAGGAGAGTGCAGCAAGAAGGAAGCGTGAAGACAAGAGGCAAAAGCAGAGAAGAGATAGAGGAATTAAAACTGCGACTGGTATACACTTGAACATAATTCTTTCTATTTTAATTCTTCTGTGCATCTTGAATGCTTGTGTTCATGACATTGATCTAAACCTTGCTTCAAATATTGTTACAAACACAATAACAGAATAGAGAATGTGATGTTCACTGCTCACACGATACACAGATTTCTAGCCATAAACCAAACTCGTTCTCAGCAGCATCAAACTCAACATTTTCAACACCACTGAAATATGAAAAATTGAAATAAAAATAGAAAAAAAAGGGAGGAAGAGAAACATTTCCTTCGTCGCCTTGAACCCTGCCGTCGGCCGCCGCTGAAGGCGCTTTCCGGCGGCCGCTCTTCTCTTCCCTTCGCCTCCTCCTTCTTTCCTTCTCTCGTCCTCTGTTGCACCGCTCCCTCTCCTAGCCGTCGACGAAACTCGGCATCTCTGTTAGTCTCGCCGCATCGCCGGAGATTTGGGCACGTTTCCCTCAACATTGTCGCACCACCGCCTTCGCATAGCCACCCACGGCCACCCCGAAGCAGGAAACACGCTGCCGTGTTGCTCCATTCCTTCTCCACTATTGCGCTGCACGCGCAACCTTGAGTGGACGAAGTTTCTCTCCTCGCTTTGAATCTCCGCTGCTTGAAAAGCCCTAAGTTGGCTACCCTTTTTGGACGCCCAGCTCGTAGCAATTTCAAGGGCTTCACAATCTGCTTTGCCCCTTCTATTTTTCTAGTTTCATTATCACTGTAGCCGAAACAGGCTTGGCCCACGACGTTTTCTTCAAGCTAAATGTTTATAGAAATCTGAAAACAATATTTGATTATCACCTTTTTAGGAAATAATAAAATATGTTAGAATTATATAGGCATGTTATAAAAAAAAAAGAAGAGAGCAAAAGGTAACGTTAATAAATAGTAGACGTAAATTTTTAAATTGTGCAGGCTACGTTGAAATATGTCATGCTAATTAGGATAATAAATTAATAACTGATTTTAAACTAATTGCTTTTGTAAGAAAATTACTTGGCAAACATTTTGAAGTTGCTATTACGTATTAATACAAAAAAATCGTTAAATCATTAATGTATAATTTCATTAAAGCTATATGAAATAATAATAATAATACTGTAATATTTCTAAATTAGCAACTTACAACTTAATAATAACAAAATTAAAATAAAACCTTAATAGAGAAATGGTTAATTAGATGTGACATCTTCTTAATCTTGAGATTTTGAGACACAAGTTGTACAGCTTGATGCCTTAAAACTCTTCTCTTAAACAAAAATGTTGAACTAAAATTTAATTGTTACAAAAATAAAATACTAAAATCAAAATCAAAATAACAAATTGGCTTGGGTGTACACCTCTGTCAATTTTATATTTTAGGGTGTATGAGCCGTGACGGTTCAAAATTCCTAAAATTAAAATAGAAATCAATAACTAAAAAATTCAACGCACAAATATTTTTTTACAAAAGAACTACGTGAGTCTGATTCTCCATTGCACTGGGAGATACGTAGGAGCAGGGGCCCACTCCTGTCGATCTCAAAAATAATAAAATTTAAGATACAATAAAATTCTTCTTGCAATTATTTTTAGGGTGAGATAAATATTTTAAAAGTCATTAATAATTTGCTTAATCAATTAGAGGTAACCGTCTTTATGACGGACGTTGTAGGATGCTAATACCTTCCCTACACGTAATTGACTCCCGAGCCTAAAATCTGGTTTCGTAGACCATTTTCTTTTAGGTTTTTCCAATATTTTTCCTTAATAAATATTGGTGGCGACTCCCTGTTTTTTAAAACTCTTTTTCGCCGTCTCGCCACGACCCCGGTTGCGACAAGCGGTAATATATGATTTCTACCTCTGTAAAAAGTCAAATGTGGTGAGTGAAGTAACATATATGCTTGTATAGTATAACTTATACGATCAAGCATATATACAAATTATTCAAATGGATCCAATTGAATTCAGGTGACCTACCACGTACTGCTTACTTATAATATCATTTTTTTTTGGGTTGAAATAAAGTATTATTTTTTTAAAAATTAATTGGTATACAATGTGAATGTTAAAGAGTTTTACACGGACATTTAATTAGATTTTGACACATGATCGATCACTACTCATTACGTTTATTTTAACTAATGAAAAAATGATATAATAATTATTCATACTTTAACACCGATTGATATATAATATACAAAATTAGACTTCTTTTGCATTAGTTTTAGTATATTGATTTAAAATTCTATTATTTACATTTATTCAGAAAGTTTTAAAATATATACTTTTATTTCAAAGGAGAAGTATACTTTAGGACTTTCACTAACTTTCTTTTTCATCTTACTTCCATCCCATTTTTTTTCACACTTGGATCTTTTGTAGCGGTCCTATCTTTGTAGCAGTGATCTTGGCCATTAGATTTGCATCTTGTGATTATTAAAAATGGGAATATAAAAAAATGTTTTTATTGTTAATTACAAAAGGTTGATATGTTGCTGGGAGTTGGAGCTTGGAGAGGATCCAAATTCTTTTTCTTCCTATTTCTCTCTACCTTTCTTAATTATTATATCATTTATAACTTTTTTTCTCTACTTTTTTTTCCCTTCCTATTTCTCTCTTCCTCCACCCTAATCTATCCCAAAATGGGATAGGTGTTTACAATTTTCCTATATATATATAAAATTTTTATTAAGAAAATTATCACAACAAAAAGATTATATATTTGAAACAAATTTATTTCTTTTAAAGTAAAAATTTACTTAATTTAAAGAGTAAAGTGAAGAACTATAATACTATTAATTTGAAAATCAACAGCTAAAATTATAATTAAATACATGTGCATGTATAACATTATATAATTGTTTGTATAATGTTATACATGCATATGTATTTAAAATGAAAGCTAAAAGAGAAATTAAATCCCTCACATAGTCCATAACACAAGGAAAGCTAGTATTTAAAATGAAAGCAGAACCCACAGACCGCAGTGATGAAGTAAATAAATTATATGGAAAGAAATCTTTGTATCTTGTATTCTATTGACACTGAAGGCTTGATACAGGCTCAGATATATATAGCTGAGCAACAGAACAGATACAAATATTGTTACTAAGAGATAAGCCTTTATTTAATCATAACAAATTACTGATCGCAACAAACTAAATTCAAATATCCAGTACAACTACTAATTTCCGTCTTATCATATCTACAGATGATAAACCTCATCATCTTATGTTTATCTTCATTAGAAGTCAACTCAACCATGCTTTATTTCGGGATTATATTTTCTTTACATGCACCCAAGTTCTGTCAGTGTTGATGGAACTTCCAACTAACCATATGTATGTGTAGCTCACGTACAGCCACCCCTTGGGCCACTAGTCCTTGCTTTCTGGTTTGTCTAAATGGAGAGTGCATATATATACAATCACCATAACAACATGTTATTTCAACATCAAGTTCAAGGGGCTTAAATTGTACCATGCAAATGAAATCATGCATGTCGGCAGCTATCTCAATATGAAATTTTGGACCACAATGCGAGCGTGAAATACCCTTCTCTTCTCATATTATTGCACCCGCCGGCCTTTGTTACCTACCAGAAGAAAAACTTGCGTCCTGATTTGTTTTATTTGTTATTTATTTGTTAGAATTTTCCTACAAATTTTTGTGGGTTACAATCAATTGTGACTTTTTGTTTTTTTAAAAACGGACTAATAATATGATCTATTTGATGATATTTAAATCCACTAATAATGTAATTAATTTTTAATGAGTTTGGATACTTAAGATTGATCCATGTGAGACAGTGTAGGCCTAACCACTAGGCTCATAATGAGAGGTGTCTAGGATTAATAAATAGTGTGACTAGGTTTCATTTGTCATCACGACGACATTGAGTTACTCTCTAAGTTTATCCTATTGAAAACCTGGAATTTAGAATGTGTGATTAGGCAAAGGAAGCCTTGACCATCCTTAATTATGTCTTCAACAAGTAAGTAAATTTTGTAAATATTATTAGTGTTCTAAATTCATATAAAGTATGTACTGTTATTGGTGTGTTATTTCTTACATCCAAAAGAAAAACTTGCGTCCTGATTTGTTTTATTTTCTTCATTCTTTTGTTTTCTTTCTTAGTTTCTTCTCTCTGCCGATCTTTCGCTCTTAGATCGCTCTCCTTGACTGTATGACTTAATTAAAACACTAGTTCATTGGGTGGTCTCCACATTAAACTTCTTATTCTAATTAATCAATGCCATGACACTGACAAATTCAGTTCGCACGTTACGCCGGCCACTAACTCACACACACTGCTCTCCCTTTTTTTTTTTTTCTTCCCACTACATCCTTTTTCAATTAAAGTAAACGTCTGAACATCACATTGCCCATCAAGCCAGTTAAACAGAATTTTGAGTTATCAAAGATAGAGAGTGGGCCACCGAGGTTAAGAATTCATGTAGAATAAGAATATAGCATGGATATATTATAATTGTAAGGAAAACATTTTTTTTTTTTGCATCATTTCTTCTACATCCTTTTACGTTACCTGTATAAAATGCCAGGTCCCTGGAAAAAGAGGAAAGATAAAAAAAAGAAAAGAAAAAATGGCCCACCTCATTTTGAGGTGGATTGAGACAACGGAGGAAGAGAGAGATAGAAAGAAAAAAAAAGTGATAGATATAATATATAATGTGATGAAAAAGGTAAACTGATAGAAAAACAAAAGTGAAGTGAAAGTGAATTGTAAAAAAAATAGGATGCATGTTTATAATTACCCAATCAAAAAGTGATGTTAGCGAAAATATCATGATTCTATTTTATACATTAAGTAGCATGTTCAATTTATAGTGACCTCACACATTATATTACTATAGGTTGCCTTATTTCTTTGGCAGTCGCTAATCGTTATATGCTACCCCGTCCACAAGTCAAAGTATTTAAGTGCTATAGAGCCAATGTAATTTCTTATTACTAACAGTTCAAATCCAAGATATTATCCTCCAAAATCTTCAACATTACGTGGGGGAAAAATATTTTAATTAGGAGTTTTTCCCATATCTTTAAGGTGTGAGAATAATATTTGATTGGTCCATTCAGGATACCATTCTCTATAATACTCTGTCTAAATTAGAAGTGAAATAAAGAGAAAATAAATAAGAGAGGAAGAAATATAAAAATAAAAGTAAAAAAGAAATAAAAAAATATGTACTTTTAGAATAGATAGAAATAATAAAGAAAAGTGAAGGAGTTTATCTCTATTTGTTTGGATGAATAAAAGAGAAAATGAAAATGAATAAATAAATAAATTGTATAAAAAATATTTTTATACTAATTAAAAATTAATTTAATCCAAAAGAACAAATTTTTTATTCCATTATTTTTTCTTAACATGAACTTGTTTATTATTTTTTAATTATTATGTTATAAAACTTTATTCAATTTTTAATAAAAAATAAAAAGTCCTTTTCGCACCACTTTGGGGGATTTTTATTTTTATTTTTTTCTAAATCCCACAAGAAAATTTCTCTCCTTATTTTTCCTCTCAAATAAGAGGTAAAAATTTAGTATTTTCATTTATAGGGTGGTGATCAAGTTACTCTTGGTAGAGTTACTTTACTCAATTACTCTTAATATATATTAAATTTCAAGAATCCAACTGATAGATTAAAGAATTTTATTGAATAGATCAAATATACAAATTTTTATAAAGTTTGAAAACCATTTGATACTTTATTAGATAAATTCAAATTAATGTATAATATACTTTTTTAAATTATAAGTAAATGTCGCCTATAAGATTAATTAGCTACAAATATTCGATTTACTTAAAATTTAGTGTGCATGATGATTGACATAATATTAAAATATTCAACGATTGAATCGTTGAAACTATATATATATAATTTTCCACAATATCACATGGTATTATCACATCATGAATAATGTTTTTCAAATATTTAATAGGGATAACAAAATGTTCTCTCCTTTGATTTTAGAGTGGAGTGATGATATATAGACACTTCTATATATCAAACACTCAATCAACACCTATTATTTTTTTTCGTATCTCTCTTTCTATCATATCATATCACCTATTATATTTACCTTTCTCTTTCCTCTCTAAGGGGTAATTAGCATTTGGTGTCCACCAATCTTTTTCCTTTACAGTGTAGTTTTAAGATGCCTGTATGTAAAAGAAAAATGATGCATGGACACTACCATATGTTGGTTGACACCTAGAAAGAGAAAGAAAAAGAAGAGAAAAAAGCATAAGTATGATGTAATAGGAAGAAATAGATAGAGAGACATGATAGATGTTACCATTAATGACTTAATGAAGTGTTTGTAATTTTGAGGTATCCACGTACAATCACCCTATCTAAAAAGCTAAATATAAGTGAGAGATTAGAAATTAGAATAGTCAACCTACAATTTAATATAGTTTAACTAGCGAGGGTAATTCTAAATGTATATTCACTTTTAGCATGTTTGATCCCATGGTGGGAATGTGACTTCCTTTTTTTTTTTGTTAAATAAGAAGGAAATAATTATAGCTTTCACATCTTTAAGTAGAATTGGCTTAATTTCTCTGTTTAAAGCGGGTATTTAAATATACAATTTTTATTCCATCTCATTTCCATTATATTTTCTTTTAGTCCTTTTTTTTTATCACAATATTCATCACATTAAATTATTTTTTTTCATCTCTTTGTTCTTCTACGTAAAACCACCCATTGGATGGACAACGGATTAACCGTTAGATTCAAATAATAATAATTTTCTAAAGCCCCAAAAGAATCACTCAAAGTGTGTTTAAAAAACCGTTACAACTCAGTTAAACAGAAAATTTTCACTTTCTAATACACAAACTGAGATGGAGGAGTGTTAAATTTATGTTCAATTTAACTGAAAGAAAAAAATACACGCACTCAATCTAGATTGTTTATTGAAACATGCGTTCCTAATCATTTGACTTCTTATATGTAAAAAGGTACTTAACAGCCACTCATATATATAATATAATTCCCGACAATATCACGTGGTATTAATGTTACATCATGTAAAATTACGTTTTTGCGGGGATAACAGAAAGTTGTCCATTTTTATTTTGAGGTATATTTTTGTGACACGTATATACGAAAAAGAGTGCTGGAAATCCTCCACTTCAGAATAGTGTGGATTGGGATAAAAAAAAAAAAGGAAAAAAAATTAAAAATACATCTTAAATTTGGGGTGTATGTATACAAGAAAGAGAGAGATAAAGAAAAAAAATAGTGTAAAATTAATAATGTGATAGATAATGTGATGGAAAAAAAAAAAAGTAGAAGTAAGATAAAAGAAAAGCTGGGGGAATGAATATAATAATCTAGAAAGAAAAAAGAAAAATAGAGAAAGAAAATAATAAATTTGATAAATAATGAAAAATATATAAAAAATGTAACTCACATATTTAGTTTGCTTTATCTGTTTTTGTTTTATCTGTTTCCTGTACCAATATTTAAAAACTGAAAACAAACTTAAAATAGACTAACAATTTTGTAAATTAAAAGTGAAAATAGAAGTAACAGGCCCTAAATCTTAACGAGATCTACTAAAAAACACTTTTTTCCAACATTGGCATAAAATGAGAGAGAAATTATCTCTTTTTTTCATTTTTTTTTTGGTCTTAGTTTGCTATAAAATTAAATAATTTTTTTATAACATAAAAATTATAAAAATAATAAACAATTCTATATCAAGAAAAATAATGAAGTAAAAAATTATATTTTTTAATTAGCATAACTTTTTTATATATAATTTACTTATTCATTTTTTCTACTCTCTTTTTCACGTATCCAAATAAACAACAATAAATTTTTATACTTCTTTTCTTTTTATTTTGAACAACACATTTTTTCTCTCTATTCTTCTTTTATTTGATGTTTTTTATTTAATTATTTCTTCTGTATTTCTCTCATAATTTAAAGAACGTAATTAATTAAAGATAACCATTAGATTCAAATAATTATAATTTTCTCAGAAAAAACCCTCACTACTCTTGTCCACTACTGAAATGTGCTCCCAATCATTTGACTTATGTGGAATAAAGAGGTACTAAATAGTAGCCACTAGTCATATCATATCATATATATATATATATATATATATACACACACACACACACACGTGGAATTAATGTACATCATGAAAAAAGATTTTTTTAAATATTAAAATGGGATAATAAAAAGTTGTCCTTTTTTATTCTAAGGTATATAATATATGTATATCTGTATGTATAAAATAATGTTGGAAAATCAAGTATGAGTAATTAGTTTTACATTGGCTAGAAAAGAATTTAATAAAGGATATGATATATAAGAAATGTGACTTATGTATCTAATGCTTTGAGATTTTGAGGGAAGATGTGGTGTCTGATTCTCTTGACAATTCTTGTCATTAGTTCATTAACTTTTCTGGAGGTTCTCTTGTACTCCCAACAAGTTGTATCAGAGGACACTATTGAAGGTATGTAGCATTATAGAGATTGTTAGAACATCAAGTATAAATAGTTAGTCCTACATTGGCTAGGAAATAGTTTAATGAAAAATATATAAAAAATGTAACTCACATATTTAGTGCCTTAATATGTTTGGCAGAAATGTGATGTCTAATTTTCTTAATTGTCCTTGTCATTAACCCGCCAACTCAAATAATGCACCGCCCACTCCTCAGAAGTTGAAATGCAAGTGAGAGATAAAGATAATTTATATACAACGTCAATTATTTTATGTTTTGACTGTTACTCAGTGTGTAATTATATAGGACCGGTTCTATTATATATAAGGCTTTCGTATATATGTAAGATATACACATCGACTGTGTTTGTGTGGCATTGCAGCTTCGTAGTTGATATTATATATGGCGCCTAGTCAACAAGGAAGCGAAGCAGAAAAGGCAAAATGGAAGGGCAAGGCCACAACAGAAGTGAAAGGAGCCAAAGCAGAGCAAGTGTGGCTTCTTTTGGAGGATTTCTTTGGGCTTGACAAGTGGTTCCCCACTCTCTCTACATGCATTCCTGTTGAGGGCATCTCTGGCCAACCTGGGTGTGTGCGCTTCTGTGCTGGTTTCAAGACCCCTCTGGATGGCCATGCCAAACAAACCGTGAACTGGACCAAGCAGAAACTGCTATCCATTGACCCTGCTCACCGGACATTTAGCTATTCAATCGTGGATGGAAATGTTGGGTTTCACTCCTACGTTTCAACTTTGAAGGTGCACCCAAAAGCTGAGGGGTGTGAGATTGAGTGGCTATATGAAGTTGAACCAGTTGAAGGGTGGAAACTGGAATATCTTGATTCCTTCATAGACACGGGCTTGCAGGTCATGGCTCAGAGGATGCAGGCAGCTTTGAAGACCATGGAACAAGCACTGATGGCTTAAAAGTAATTACAAGACTGATATAATATGGACATGCCAACTCTTTCATATTATCACCTTATATCATCTATCACTTCTTTTAGTTTTATGTCCGCAAAACATTAATTACTCAAGTAATTAATTGTGACGTAGTCAGTGGTTGTCACTTATCTATATATGGCGCTACAGCCTTTTCACTTTAATAAGTACTTTTATTGCTGTGTTTGCGAATTTCAGCGTCTATCATTAGTCCGTCGTTACTTATTGGTAGAAACTGAAGGTACGTTAAGAATCATGCTTGTACTGTTGCCAGCAATTAAATAAGAATTTCAACGTATGTTTCTGTATTAATTCTTAACATATATGCTACAGTAGGACTCCTATTCCCTATTCGTACACCGTGCACGCAGAAAGACATGATCATCGAGGCTTGTGGCCTTAGAACATAGAATAAACATCTCTGGTCTCCATGATTTCACACACAAACTTGGTGATAAACTTTATAACAAGAAGAAAAAAAACATTTACTTAAAAAGAGTTTTCTTCCATAAGCAAGAGGATTCACATATCATGACAGATTGCTGTTTTAGCTCATTAATTAAAGACTGATTCACCAAGAATTACAAGATGTAATACTGTGTTCTCATAGTTTTTACTTTCTCTTTTTACTTTTCTTTTATTTCTTTCTTCTCTACACTCACCCACTTCAAATTAGGGTGTACATTCAAGATTTTTCTAAAAATATAGAGTAAATAATGTATCTACCAACATTGTAAAGGGTTTTTATACCATCATCTAATTATTATCATGTATGATATAAGTTTGTTAATTTTAACAATAATTATTTTAAAAGTCATACCTACTATATTATTTTGGGTAGGGTAGATTGGACAAAAGGAAAGGAAATGAGAGATAAAAAGACAAAAAAGTAGGGAAATAAAGTAATAAATGTGATAAATAATGCAATGAGAAAAGAAGAAAGATAAAGAAAATGAATTGAAAATAAGATAGAAGAGAAAATGAATAATAGACTAATATACAAATCCTCTAGGTTTTGGAGTATTTCTGATACTTCATTAAAATCTTTTAAGATTGGAGTACTGGGTAGGACCGTATTTGATAAATAATTACTCATTTAGTTTTTATAATTACAAATCTTTTTTTTAGTCCCTATATTTAAAAATATATCCTTTTAGTCCTTATACATATCATTTTAATTCTTTTTAATTAATCATTACGACGAGGACTAAAAAGGATTAAAAATAATATGTGTAGAGACTAAAAAATGATGTTTTTTAAGTATAGGGACCAAAAGAATTTTTTTTTATAATTATAGAGATCAAATAAGTATTTAAACCATAAAAAAAAAAAAAGAAGATAAGAGAGAAAATAAATATTCGAATATAACAATATAAGGATTGATATGTTTGCTTCCTTGTGACACGTAACTCTATAAGCAAGGCGGAGCAACGAAATTTATGTTTGGCTTTTTAGTTGCTTTGCTGAAGTATTGAATTGATGCGTCTTCTGCTGGTTAACTCTTATTTTTCGGTGCTTCGTGTCAGTAGTCAAATAGCTGAGTGAAATTATTAGATGGTCATGAATAGAACGGCATTATTATTGGAAAATATTGAATATATTCAGTTTTTATTTATTTATCTTTTTTCTATTTTATTTTTTTATATATTTGTCTCTTCCTTCTTCATCATGTGTTATTTTTATAAATAAGAAATCAAAATAAGACCTTTATTTTTATGGACTAAAAGTAAATATTATCTTATTTGCAAGGAGTAAAAATATATTTAATTTCATATTTTTAGTACAGTTTTTTTGGAAACTTGTTTATGTTTTGTAGAAAATATTAAAATTGATTTTTGTTAGAATTTTCTTCTGGTTAAATGCATAATTTAGTCTCTACACATCATTTTTATCTCAGTTGGTCCCTATATATGTCGCGAGTTCTTAATTTGGTCCTTGTTGTCATGATGTTGTTTACACATTCTTAATTTAAGTCCTTATATATGTAGCGCATTTTTAATTTGGTCTTTATATCTGCAGCGTATTCTTAATTTGATCATAGTTCATGTTGTTTATGATATCATGTGTGGAGGAAGTGCTTGCTTCCCTCATCTAGATGGTGACAGATGGTCTTTAGAAATAGTGGGATGGGTCGCTGATGCATACAGATATGGTTGAAAGCTGAAAATGGTGAATGTTCATTCAATTCTCATCAGAGCCTTTTGAAATGAATGTGCACGAACCACTATATGAACGACTAGGATGGGGACCTGCACGCAGAAAAAGATATGATCCTCAATGGAACCTTGCGGCCTTAGAATATACAATAAACATCTCAGATCTCCATGATTTCATACACAAACTTGGTAGTACACTTTATAACAAGAAGGAGAAGAACATTTGTTCAAGAGTATATCACATTAGTTTATCTCATTATAGACTGATTCACCATGTATTACAAGAGGTAATGCTTACTTTGCATTTAAGCACGGTCCGGGCCTGATGTGTACTCCAATCTTATAAGATTTTAATGAAGTCATATTGGTAAATACTCCAAAACCTATTGATGGAGGATTTGTACACTAGCAAGGGCAGAGTCAGAAATTCGACTCGTGGGAACCAAGAAGAAGGAAAAAAAAAAAAAACACGATTTAGTTAATTTTTTTTAAAATTTTCACTTGAAAATATACATAAAAGGTTAATATATTGTGTGTGTGTGTGTGTGTGTGTGTGTGTGTATATATATATATATATTATAAATAAAAATATATAACTATATTGAATACAAAAATAATATATAAGAAAAGAAATAAATTAGGTAGATAAAAAAATTGTGAATATTATATGAGAAAATAGGTTATGTTTTGATAATATAAAGTAATTTTACATTGTTATCTAATCATAAATTATTATATATAATAAGTTTGTTGACTTTTACAGTAACAATCTTAAAAGTCATACTAACGGTGATTTTTGATTGATTGATAGTATAAAATTTTTTATACTGATAATGCACAGTCATTAAACTTATAGATATGTCAACATCACAAACACTTCATTAATACCTATTATTTCTCTCTATATCTCTTGCTATCAAATTATGTTATCTGTCATATCTATATTTCTCTTTCTTTCTCTCCCTAAGTGTCAACTAAAATGGTGGTGTGTCAATGCATCATTTTCCAATATTTTTTTTATAAATTAGGGGGACCACAAAATTGTTTTTATAGTAATTTAAATACACTTAAAAGAATTGGGAATGATCATGGCCCCCTCTAACTCACCCCTTGCCTTCGTCGTTGTATAATAGCATGGTTTCAAAACGTGGAGTGGCATTGCAAGTAATCTTGCATTGACATGAGGCCGGAACAAAAAGAAAACGTAAAGAAAGAAAATGATAAATGTGATAAATAATGTTATAGAGAAAGAAGAAAAAGATGCAAAAAATGAGAATGATATGAAGAAAAGGCGGATATATAAATATAATTACTCTTTCCTTCTCACTTTACATTGATGATATTGATTATATATATTTTTAGAAAAATATTGAATTTACATATTAATCTTGAGTAGATAGGGGGAGGGAAAAGAGAAATAGCTAGAAAGAAAAAAGAAAAGTAATTAAGAAAGAAAAAAATAAAAGATATGATAAGAATGTGATAAAAAAAAAGATAAAAAGAAAACTAGAATAGAAAAGAAGATGAAGAGAAAATAAATATAATTATATAAGGATTGATAATTTTCTTCAGAAGATTTTTAGAAAAATGTTGTCTATACATCTCAATTTTGAGTGAATAGATGTAGCTATTAGGGATGTTCATGGATTGATTTGATCGATTTAAAAAAAAATTAAAATAATCTAATTTAGTGACTCCGTTTTTCTTACTTCATCATTGGTTTTGCTTAAAATCTAAATCCAATCCAATCTAAAGTGATTTGGAGTGGATCGGTTTTTATTTTTGTCTTACTTTTATTTTCAAAAAAATTAAATAAATGGCAACATATATAATAAACATAATAGAAACTTATTTAAAATTTAACATATCTCATTTATAAGTTATTATATAACTGATAGTAGTACAACTCTTCAAATATATACTATTAAAAATAAATTCACTCAACTTTATATACTATATATATATATATGAACTTGTTAATGTACACACACTTATTTTTTAGTTAGAGTACATTAGTAAGTTATAATTATAATGTATCTTAAAATACACCCACAGTATAATTTACTAACGTACTCCAACTAAAAAATAAGTGTGTTTACATTAACAAATGCTAGTGGGTTTGTTAACGTACACACTTGTTTTTAGTTAGAATACATTAGCAATTTATTAATGTATTCCAACTAAAAAACAAATATGTGTACAGTTAACAAATCCATATATATACACACACACACCTTTACTTAAATATGTAGTTACTAAAATACTACCTTTAATTAAATATATTTTTATAAATAAGAATAAGTTATGTGATAATTTACAAATATATAAGAAATAAACATGCAAATATGAGTGATATCAAAAATTTACATATAAAAATATATACATATGTATAAGTTTGATTTGGATTGAAATTTTCAAATTTTTTTCAATTTTTGATTTGTTCGTTTTCAGTTTTATTTGATTTTCAATTTTTTTAATCTGGTTTTATTATATTGGATTGATTTATGAACACTCCTAAGATATAGAGAAAAGAGAAATAGAAAGAAAAAATTAATTAAAAAAGAAAAAGAAAGATATAATAAATTATGTGATAAAAAAGAAATAAAAAGTTGAGATATCATAAAAAAATATATTTATCATGTAAAATGCATAGTTAAAATACTAGTTTACAAAAACGAGCAATAAAAAAAAGATGATTATTTGTTGAAAGACTAAAAACAAATATTTTGATTCGTAATTGAATTAGTTTCAGAATGGAAGTAAAAGTTTTGGTTAGAGCACTTAATTCAACTTTAAGCACACACAAGTTATTTAGTGTTTCATCGTCGTGAGCTAGCTTTACGGCAATTTTCTCCTTAAGAGGGCATTCATAGTCATACCCACTCTAGTTTTTATTTTTAATAAAGAAAAATCAATGATGTTAGTGGTATAGTCATTGCTTTCCCTTTCAGCTTTAAGATGGTAAAATCCCCTTGTTCCCACATTGTACTTAATGACCACACTTCGAACGTTGTAATTAGATACGTAGTTTTTAATTTTTTTAATCTGAAATTCTGGCTCACAATTCAATTAAGTGAACGAGGGATAGAGCTAGCTGGGACCATCGTATCGCATTCCTTTAATCCACCTGCAAATGAAAAGGCTGAGGACTATCATATATATTGTATACTTTTTTCCCTTACCACTACTCAACGAGTACACACAAAATTATTTCATATGAGAGAAAGAGAAAACAACAAAAAATGGCCCTCTTACAATAGCATTTGCTCTACCTTTGCCACTTGTTAATTAATTACAGTATCAACATTTGTTGGACTTGGAGGTAAGCTTCTTTATTTCATAATAAAGTATAATTAAAATAATCAAGCAAGGAGAATATATATACCATGTGTATATATGATTTTATATAAATTATAATTAAATAAACAGACTATCTTGCCTGCTATTGATGAATGCCCGCATGTATAATAGTATTAAACATAGGAGGGGGGTTCGAGGTGAGATATCAAGCAGCAAGAAGAGCCTAATTACCTCATTAACTGGAAGCCAAAAAAATTAATGTAGTTGGGGCCCTAGATGTTATATATATCCAAAAATCTTGCATCTGCACATTCATGTGTGAAAATCACTGGTTAAATGATTATAAGTCAAACGATCTATGAGACTGTGTAAGTTTGTTTTACACTCATCCCGCTCTCCGATGCATGTTCAACTCCAATCCTCTTTTCACAATGGAAACGCTTTCAACCCAACCGTATTTCAAACACACCCAATGACTTATCCCTCTGTGCGTGTAATTGTGAGAACAAACAGTACACTTTTTAATCAGTTATATATGTAATTCAAAAGCGGTAATATTTAATCTTTCTACCTCTATAACTTATACTCACATATACAAATTATTCAAATGGATCCAATTGAATTCAGGTGACCCTCCCATTACGTGTAATACCATTCTTTTTTTATTTTGGTTAAACTAACGTATTATCTTTTTAAAAATTAAGCTTATGTTTGGACTGGTAGTAAAGAATGAAATGAAATAGATCAATATATAATAAAATGAGATGAATTAGAATGGAATGGAATAAAAATGTTGTTCTGTTATTTAAATATTTTCTAATACAATGCAACAAATTATTTGGAAAAAGGATGAAATGGAATCAATTATGACTTTTTAATTTTTATATTATCTTTATTTTAAATATATTATTATTTTTAAGAAACTAATGATTATGATACAATCTGCAAAGATAAAAAAATTATTTTATAATTTAAAAGCTTTGTTCCATCAAGTGCACCTCAAATTTGAGAGAAAGAAAATTAAGATTAAGTTATGGAATGGAACAAATCATAATTCATTCTATTATGTTTCATTCTTATTTTACAAACCAAACAGTGAAACATAATTCCTTTTTATTCCATCCCTTTCGATTCCACTCTCTATCTCACTAATCCAAACACAGCATAAGTGGTACACAATGTGAACATGTTAAAGAGTTTTACAAGGACATTTAATTAGATTTTGACACATCAATCACTATTCATTGCCTTTATTTTAATTAATGAAAACATGATATAATATTTACTCATACTTTAACACCGATCGATACATATTATATACAAATTAGACTCCTTTTGTGAAATTAGTTTTAGTATATTGATTTTAAAATTCTATTATTTACATTAATTCATAATATTTTAAAATATACTTTTCTTCCAAAGAAAAAAGTATACTTTAGGGCTTCTATAATATCTAAGAACGCTTTTTCCCCTTAAATCACAAGATACGTACTAAAACGTATTGAGATATATATTTATTCTAATTAACTTATATGAGCTAGACAGTTAGCCCTGTGTACAACAGTACAAGCTGTTAAATGCAGAAATTTTTTTTATTAAACTATCACACAAAATTACATATAAACAAATTTGCTTATTTAAAGAGTTATAATTACTTTAAAGAGTAAAGTGAAAAATTTATACTCCCTTTGTTATTTATGAGAATTAAATTAAAAGTTTTGTTTTTTTTATAAGAATCAACTTAAAATGTCTCGTGCATTAATTATTTTTTTATAAAAATATCTTTAATTATGAGTCATTTCTCTAAGTTCAATAAATAGTAAGTGAAATACATTAATGTCCTTAATTATGAGTTATTTCTCTAAGCTCAATAAATAGTAAGTGAAATACATTAATGTTTTAAATTCTTTGAGAATCTAACTTTGTTTTGTGTGCAGAGCATTTTGAGAACCTTATTTTGCCTCTTCACATGTATAGGCTATAAAAATTAAAATAATAAATATATTAATGATGACAAAGATTAAAAGAATTAAAGCCGGTAAAAATATTTTAAAAAAATAATAAGAGTATATTTTATTAATGTTAGAGGTAATTTTGACAAAAAAAAACACAAATTTAGGACAAATTTAATGTTATTAACTAAATTATGTACTTTTTGTAACACCCATACTTTTGTCTATTGAACTGTTTTTCTAATTATTCTTTATTTTTTTTAGAGAATAGGATGAGAATCTCAAAAATTTGATCCCTACTATTATGTTTGTATTAGTAAGTAGTACTTAATTTAGATTTTAATAATTTTTGGGAAATAGAGTCCTAAAAATGGTAAAATAATTATTTTTCCCCTAGAAGGACTAAAAATTGAGAAAATTGATAAAAATAGTTAAAAGTGTCTAAAATTTATTTTTAATTTATTTATGTGCTTAGAATAATCAATAATAACTTTTCGAGAAATTTACTAGTTTTTCAACAATTAGAAAAATTCTCTTCTTAGAAGCTTTGCACTAACAATTTCATCCTCTTCATCAACCACCTTAGAGGTAATAAGGAGAGTGTGGTTGGTTCTAAATTATTGTCACTTTGTATGTTAGTAGAAAGGGTTTTACCCTAAACCCGTTTAGGCATAATTTTAATTACTATTACCATTATATTATTATGTTTAATGCTAAACTTTAATTTTTATTAAGTTGTTACTCTACTCAAATTTAAATTATTAAAATATAATTATTAAGTTGTTACTCTACTCAAATTTAAATTGTTAAATTATACTTGTTATGCTGTCACTCTGTTCAAATTTAGAAAATTAAAATATATTTATTTAGTTGTTATTTTACCAAAATTTTAGTAATTAAATTATAATCAATATATTGTTATTATGCTAAAATTTTATGTGGTTATGGTATTGTGTAATTTTTGCAATATAAGACAGAAATATTGATTATACTGGTGCTTAAATTAATTGAGACCAGGGAAACATCTGTTTGAGAAGTTAGGAAGTGAGAAATTAATGAGTAATATAAAGCAAGTAACATGCAGTGGCATGACACCCTACTAGAGAAGCTACAGTTTTGTACATTATGGGATAAAAGGCAGGACCTATGGTTAGGTCTAGAGGGTATGGTATCGAGTGGTAAGCATCCGAATGGCCAAGGTAGCATTCTTAAGCTAGAACAATAACTTAACCAGCTTGATAACCCTGACAATTGCTCAGCATCACCAAGATTGGTGAGAGTATACTTCTGTAAATAAATTGTTATTTTGTTTCTCAATGATGACAAGGACTATATCATATGATGATGTTGAGAGAGGTATATGTGCTCTCAGTCACTTTCCAGGTTCTGTTAGAACTATTATCCACTAATAAAAAGTATGGGTCCATACCGAGTCAATGATAGTATAATATAGAATAAACTTTAGGTTCCCATTTTATTGTCAACTATGTTTTATCTATATTTTATGGTAAAATTCTTACCATACATGCAGAAGTGATTTTAAAACAAATCACCTTACTCCATTACTTTTTCTTTTATGCATGATTGATTGCGGTTAATGAATACTCGACTATTGAAGAGGACCTATAAGGCTAGTCTAATAGTTTGTTATTTTATGGGATAAGGTAGACGGACACTACTCTGACTAGGATCTTTTTGATATACTGGAATAAGTAGTAGCTATTTTGATATATATTTTGATCTCTCTGTATTTCAGTGATTTTTCTTATTATAAAATCATGATGTATAGTTCTACGATGAATACATACAACTTTTATTTTTTTTACTACTATTTTCAAATTCTGTTAAATTTACAAATTTTCTATTATTAAAAGCGGAGAAAAATTTTACTCGCATTATTAAATAAGTAAATAAACATATACTTTCTCCTGTCCTTTTTATAAGAATCAAATTAGAAATTTGACTTGGTTCTTTTTATAAGAATCAATTTAAAAAGTTTCAAGTATTAATTATTTTTTACAAAAATATCCTTAATTATGAGTTTTTTTTTATGTTCAATAAATAGTAGCTAAGATACATTAATGTTTTAGACCCTTTAAAAATCTAACTTTATCTTGTATGAAGAAAATTTTGAAAACTTACTTTTCCTCTTTACATCCGTAGTCATATGTGTGGATGGAGCTTAACCATGCTTTATTTCAGGATTATATTTTCTTCACACCCAAGTTTCTGTCAGTGTTGATGAAACTTCCGATCAACCGTATGTGTGGCTCACGGACAGCCACCCTCTTCGGCCACTACCTTTGCTTTCTGGTTTGTCTAAATGGAGAGTGCATATATGTAAATGACCATAACACCATATATGTTATTTCAACATCAAGTTCAAGGGGTTTAAAATGTTCCACGCAAATGAAATCATGCAAGTCGGCAGCTATCTCATCAATATGAAATTTCGGACCACAATTTGTGCATGAAATACCCTTTTGTAATTCTCATACTATTGCAGCTGCTGACCTTTTTGTTACCTAGCCCGAAGAAAAACTTGCGTCCTGATTTGTTTTATTTTCATCATTCTTTTATCTTTCTTTGTTTTCTTTCTTAGTTTCTTCTCTTTATGATCTCCCGGCCCACTCTTGGACAGCACTCCTTGACTGTATGTATGACTTAAGCACAAGAAGTCCATTGGGTAGTCACCACAATAAACTTCTTATTCTAATTAATGAGACTCATGACACTGACCAATTCAGTTCACACGCTACGTCGACCACTAACTCACACATGTACACTGCCCTCGCTCCCTTAATTATTTTTTCTTCTCATACATCCCCTTTTCAATTTAATTAAGTAAATGTCTAAACATCTCGTCGCTAATCAAGCCGGTTAAATATAATTTGAAATTATCAAAGAAAGAGAGTGACCTCACATATATTTTATGTACTAGGTTGCCTCATTTCTTTAGCAGTCGATAATCGCTATGCTACCATGTCCACAAATCAAAGTATTTTTAATGGTACTAGAGCCAATGTAACTTTCTTATTTACTAACAGTTCAAATCCAAGATATTATCCTCCAAGATATTCAACAATATGGGAAAATATTTTAATTAGGAGTTTTTCCCATATCAAGGTGTGTGAATAATACCTGATTGGTCTATTCAAGCCACCATTCTCTATAATATTTTGTCTAAATTAAAAATGAAATAAAGAGGAAATTAAGATGGAATGAAATAAGAAAATAAAAGTAAAATAGAAATAAAAAAATGTGTTGATGGATTAAATAGGGAAAGAAATAGTGGAGGAGTTTCTCTCTATTTGTTTGGATATATAAAAGAGAGGGTGAAAAGAATAAATAAATTATATAAAAATATTTTTATTTCCCTTAAAAAATTAAATTTAATCCAAAAAATAAACTTTTTACTCAATTAATTTTTTACTTAACATGACTTTATGTATTATTTATTTATAATTTTTATGTCATAAAAATTTTATTTATTTTTTAATAAAAAATGAAAGTTCCCCCCTCCCCCTTCACACCACTTTGGGGGTTTTCTTTTTGTTGATGAATTCCACATTAAAATATCGCTCTTTATTTTTTCTTCCAAACAACCTGTGAAATCCTACTATTCTTTTTTCTATTTTCTTTCTCTCTATTTACGCTCAAACAAATATAAAGTATTTTTCATGACCTTGAACCTTTAAAGAGTCTTCTCAGTTAATGAATTTAATTAAGCTTGCTCATTACTTGGTTCACCACTTGTAGGTGCATATTAAGGCATAAATTGGAGTATATTTTAGTACCTCATTAAAGTTGTGCCTTTTGGATGTAATCAATCCTTTTCCTTCATATATTTTCAAATTATAAATTAGAATAGTTAGCCTACAATTCAATTTCATTTAACTTAAGTAGATAAGAATAGATAACTATAGATTTAAATAAAGAAAATAATTCTTGGACACCCCTTAAGTGCTTACACTTTGAGAGACAAAAAGATATGAGAGGTAAGTGATTAATATAATTAATAATGCGATGTGACATGAAGAGAATTAGAAAAAAATGAAAAATGTTGATGGGGTGTTTATAATTTATGAGTGTCCAATATCACTCTTCAAATAATAATAATTTTCTAAAGCACCAAAAAACACAATATCTTGTCACGTGGTAATATTACGTTACATCATGAATAATGTTTTATTTTTAATATTTAAATGAGATAACAAAAAAGTTGTCTCTTTGATTTAGAATGTATTTTTGAGATTCGTGTTTGTAGTGAGAGGTTAGAAATTGGAATACTCGACCACATTAATTCATATGGTTTAAATTAAGAGATATTCTTTGTTTAGATAGAAATGAAATGAATAGTTTGTTTAAGAGGATAAGTAGGAAAGAGAAAAGTTAGGGTCTATTTATTTTTATTTTTATTTTTTAATTTACAAAACTATTATTTTGTTTTCAATCAGTTTCCTATTTTTAAATATTTGTATATGAAATGAAAAAAAAATATTTTTTTGTTTTATCTGTTTCCTGTACCAATATTTAAAAACTGAAAACAAACTTAAAATAGACTAACAATTTTGTAAATTAAAAGTGAAAATAGAAGTAAACAGGCCCTAAATCTTAACGAGATCTACTAAAAAACACTTTTTTCCAACATTGGCATAAAATGAGAGAGAAATTATCTCTCTTTTTCATTTTTTTTTGTCTTAGTTTGCTATAAAATTAAATAATTTTTTTATAACATAAAAATTATAAAAAATAATAAACAATTCTATATCAAGAAAAAAATAATGAAGTAAAAAATTATATTTTTTAATTAGCATAATTTTTTTATATATAATTTACTTATTTATTTTTTCTACTCTCTTTTTCACGTATCCAAATAAACAGCAATAAATTTTTATACTTCTTTTCTTCTTTTTTGAACAACACATTTTTTCTCTCTATTCTTCTTTTATTTTGATTTTTTTTATTTAATTATTTTTTCTGTATTTCTCTCATAATTTAAAGAACGTAATTAATTAAAGATAACCATTAGATTCCAATAATAATAATTTTCTAAAGCGCGGAAAAAACCCTCACGATTCTTGTCCACTACTGAAATGTGCTCCCAATCATTTGACTTATGTGGAATAAAGAGGTACTAAATAGTAGCCACTAGTCATATCATATCATATCATATATATATATACACACACACGTGGAATTAATGTACATCATGAAAAAGATTTTTTTAAATATTAAAGTGGGATAATAAAAAGTTGTCCTTTTTTATTCTGAGGTATATAATGTATGTATATATATCTGTATGTATAAAATAATGTTGGAAAATCAAGTATGAGTAATTAGTTTTACATTGGCTAGAAAAGAATTTAATAAAGGATATGATATATAAGAAATGTGACTTATGTATCTAATGCTTTAAGATTTTGAGGGAAGATGTGGTGTCTGATTCTCTTGACAATTCTTGTCATTAGTTCATTAACTTTTCTGGAGGTTCTCTTGTACTCCCAACAAGTTGTATCAGAGGACACTATTGAAGGTGTGTAGCATTATAGAGATTGTTAGAACATCAAGTATAAATAGTTAGTCCTACATTGGCTAGGAAATAGTTTAATGAAAAATATATAAAAAAACGTAACTCACATATTTAGTGCCTTAATATTTTTGGTAGAAATGTGATGTCTAATTTTCTTAGTTGTCCTTGTCATTAACCCGCCAACTCAAATAATGCACCGCCCAACTCCTCAGAAGTTGAAATGCAAGTGATAGATAAAGATAATTTATATACAACGTCAATTATTTTATGTTTTGACTGTTACTCAGTGTGTAATTATATAGGACCGGTTCTATCATATATAAGGCTTTCATATATATGTAAGATATACACATCGACTGTGTTTGTGTGGCATTGCAGCTTCGTAGTTGATATTATATATGGCGCCTAGTCAACAAGGAAGCGAAGCAGAAAAGGCAAAATGGAAGGGCAAGGCCACAACAGAAGTGAAAGGAGCCAAAGCAGAGCAAGTGTGGCTTCTTTTGGAGGATTTCTTTGGGCTTGACAAGTGGTTCCCCACTCTCTCTACATGCATTCCTGTTGAGGGCATCTCTGGCCAACCTGGGTGTGTGCGCTTCTGTGCTGGTTTCAAGACCCCTCTGGATGGCCATGCCAAACAAACCGTGAACTGGACCAAGCAGAAACTGCTATCCATTGACCCTGCTCACCGGACATTTAGCTATTCAATCGTGGATGGAAATGTTGGGTTTCACTCCTACGTTTCAACTTTGAAGGTGCACCCAAAAGCTGAGGGGTGTGAGATTGAGTGGCTATATGAAGTTGAACCAGTTGAAGGGTGGAAACTGGAATATCTTGATTCCTTCATAGACACGGGCTTGCAGGTCATGGCTCAGAGGATGCAGGCAGCTTTGAAGACCATGGAACAAGCACTGACGCCTTCAAAGTAATTACAAGACTGATATAATATGGACACGCCAAGATCTGTACGAACACTCATTTAATACCTCTCTTTTTTCACTCTCTCTCTTTCATATTATCACCTTATATCATCTATCACATTTGTCATTTCTCTCACAGTCCACAAAACACTATTCAAGTAATTAATTGCGAGTTGTGACGTGCTCAGTGGTTGTTGGCTTGTCGCTTATCAATGTGAAGTATTGTTATTGATGTGTTTGAGAATTTCAGTGTATCATTAGTCTGTCATTACTTATTGGTAGAAACTGAAGGTACCTTAAGAATTATGCTGTTGTATTGTGTTGCAGCAATTAAATAAGAATTTCAACATATGTTTGTGCCTTAACTCTTAATTAACATATATGCTACAGTAGGACACCTATTCCTTATTCATATACCGTGCACGCAGATCATCAAGGCTTGTGGCCTTAGAACATAGAATAAACGTCTCTGGTCTCCATGATTTCATACACAAACTTGGTGATAAACTTTATAACAAGAAGAAAAAAAACATTTTCTTAAAAAAGTTTGCTACCATAAGATAGAGGATTCACATATCATATGACAGATTGCTGTTTTAGCTCAGTATACTATTATAGACTGATTAACCACGTATTACAAGATGTAATACTGTGCATTGAAACACGGTCCTGCTCAGTACTGCAATCTTATATATAAGTCTCTGCCGGTCTCTTTTTTCTCATCAAATTATCACTTCGACTCTACTTTTTTTCTTCCCCTTTCTATCTCATTTTTCCTTTTCCTTCTGTCCAATCCACCCTACCCCAAAATTGGGTGGACATTTTTACTTTTTTCCCCGAAAACGTGGCACCGCAGGTTATCTTATGTTGATATAGTGCATTGCGGTCAATTAGAATCTTTTTTTTTTTTTTTTTTCACTTTACATCGAGCTACCAATTATATATATTTTTGTGTTTAATTTTTATATATTGTTATTATCAAAAATTTTATATTATCATTTATTTAGAAATCATAATAAGTATGACTTTTAAGATAATTATTATTTAAGTCAATAAACTTATATATTATATACATGATAATTTGTGATTAGATAACAATATAAAAATTCTTTACATGTCAGTTCATATATTATTTACTCTATATTTTTAAGAAAAATACTAAATGTACACCCTAATTTTGAGGAAGATAAGTATAAAGAAAAGAGAAATAAAAAAAAAGTAAGAACTATGATCGATAAGAGAAAAAGGAGAAATAAAAAAGAAAAAATATAAATATATAAATATAACTATGTAAGAATTGACATATTACTTCTTTGTAACACGTAACTCTATAAGCAAGGAGGGGCAACGCAATTTATGTATGGCTTTTTAGTTGCTTTGCTGTAAGTGTTGAATTGATGCGTCTTCTACTGGTTAACTCTTATTTTTCAGTGCTTCGTGTCAGTAGTCAAACAACTCAGTGAATTTATTAGATGGTCATGAATAGAAGGCATTATTGTTGGAAAATATTCAATACAATTAGTTTTTCTTCTATCTTCTTTTTTACTTTATTTTTTCTTTTATATTTGTCTCTTCCTTTTTCATCATATCTGTTATTTTTTCTCTCTTCCTTTACATTTTTATTTCTATTTTCTTCTTTTCACCCGTATATCCAAAAATGGGATATTTCTTTTGTCTCTCTTATTTTTCTTTTTTCTTTTCATCTATCTCTTTCCACCTTACACACATACACACACACACACACAAAAAGAGAGGTGTCATGGTTATTATTAATTTTCTTATTTTTTTCATTGTCTGAGTTCTAATTGTGCGGTAGCCTTTTTTTGTGAGGAAATGAGACAAAGAGAGAGCTTAGAAGAACCCACGCGAGAAGGCAATTGAGGCCTTAATTATCTGCCAACATAATGAAAGACAAGAAGTTTATAAAAAATGTTACAATTTGAATCAATTGTAAGGCTATGCACTGCTAAGCTATCAAGTATCAACAGCTTGATTCACCTGATCACGTAAACGAAATGTTTTTAAAACCGAACTGGTAATTGAATCGGTAAAGACACTAGTTCAAGGTTTAGTGGTTAAACCGTGATCAAACCGGTATTAATAAAATAATAATAATAATTAAATAATATTAAAAAACATAATATCATAACTTTATAATACTAAAAACTAAAAATAAAACATAATTGTATAGAACATGTATAATATCTAGACAAGTTCAAATTAAATACATCATAATACTTAAGTCTAAATTCTAATAATACACATCAATATTTATTAATAAAAACAAGTTTATATTTAGAATAAAAAAGAAAATGATAAATATTTTACATTGATTTTTTTTTTTAAGAAAAAAAATCAAAATAATGTTTTATTAAACATTTTTTATTGAACTGCTGTAAACCAATTTTTGACTGGTTTTGCCCGATTCACCTGTTCATAGACCAGTTCTTTAACTGACCAATTTTTTGATTTAATTGAACCAGACACAAGGTCAGTTGACTGGTTTTTTCGGTTGAACCAGCCAGTCCAATTCAGTTTTTAAAACATAGCACCTCTTTGTATAGTCCAAGCTTGAGTGTGCCGAATAGCAAGGATGCCTATAGGGGAGCATCCATATGAAGGATGAAGTTTATCGCTACAAGGGAATCCAACTCTACATGTAAATGACGATGCTTCTAAAATTTAAATTCTGAAACCATATAGTTAACATTTTGGAAATTAAATTATTTAACCCTAATGACAAAATATACTTTCAAATTTAAATTTCGAAACAACATAATCAAGCTTCTGGAATTTAAATTCCAAAACTCTTAAGAGAGTGGTGTGCTAAGAATTCGCAAAGAAGTAATCTTAGAACAAAAATTTCAGAAAGAGAAATGGATGGTATGCTTAGTTAAAAATGGTTGTAAAGAACAAGTACCTTATATGTTTGGAGTTAGGAGTTAGTCCAGTCTATCTAAACTAGCTTATGAAAGCTAGACCAAATGCAAAAATGAACCGAAAAAAGTACAAAAAGATTAAATATAATTTGAGCTGGCAAATTATTGGCTTTGTCCCATCCTATACAAGCTACAAGTTACTAAGATAGACTCATTATCCTATATTGTCTTTATGTATTTATATAAATAAAGTTCAAAATAATAATTTAAAATAATTTATTCTAGGATATTCTAAAAATTTATTTTAAGATAAAAAATAAATTATTTTATAGTCTAATTAACAAGTTATACAAGTCTCGTAAATCTATAATTATATATAAATAATTAATAAATAGGTTGCTCAAACAAGAAAAAAGTTTTTTAAATACAGACCTTAAATAATGTTTAGCCCAACCTTATTTTAGGCTTCTTAAAAAATGTTGAGCCGAATAAAATTTAAAAGTGTATAGATATTAAAAAAAAAAAAATGTTACAGCCTGTATACAAAAATAATGTTACAAAAATTTGCATTTGAAGCTCTTCAGATAGGTCATAGCCTGTATACAGGTTCAATTCCAAGGAGATAAAAGCACTGTCTCATCACAACTAACGTTGTTTCACATAGCAAGAGTCTGCTAGTTTCCTCAGGCGACCCCACAACCTGCAAAGGGTAAGAAGTTGAATTGGATGACTTCAATCTAAACATTATTCTTTCACCGAACCTGGCCTAGGATTCTATTGTGTATGACACCCAACCGGAAGTAATATTTGAGAAATTTTTAAGGCGAAGAGAGAAATTTCAGCTGATAACCCCCCATCAGGTATTTCACAAAATAATTATCAAGACTATATATAGTAACCGATCTTTAACATCTTTCGCGGTAAATACAACAGATCTACCTACTTGGCAGCAATATGCACAGTTGCATACCATTTCGATTCTACGAAATAGGAATCAGAAGTGCATAGAAACTTAAATATGTAGCATAAATTTGAGTTTAGAAGTATACCTGGCAATTAGAATAAAATTTTTTTGTAAAGATTTCTGTCAAACTATAGAGGTATTCACACAGCACATTGGGCAATAAATTAGCCAATGACTCCTCAAAAACCTGAAAAAATAAATCAACACAACCGACATATAAACGCAAGTATCTTTTGGATTATAAAATAATATACGGGAATGTCAGATCGCGTTACCCATGATATCTAAAGCCTTTTGTTTAAAGAAAATGGAGTGCCAGTAACAAAATTCAAAAACATTACTAGCATGCAAGGGTCTAAAGCTCAAGAACAACATATACTATTCACGTGTCCTACCTCAGGAAATTGTATCAAATGAAGCCCCAGTGCACGTTCATCTTCATGATCCAACACTATTTCCCCATTCTGTCACACAAAGTCGTTGAACATGAAATAGGTATTAAGGAATGTGCACAAGTTTATGCTCGATATTTAGTTGACTGACTATATATAAAGCACACGTGAAACAAATCAAAATTATAATAGATGAGAGCAGAATTGACTAGCATCAAGTCAACCATGGCAGAGTGTAAACAAAGACAACACTTATTTTGTATTGTCAAAGTAAGCACATGATAGAAAAATAATTGAATCAAATATTAGTTTTTTATGACATTTAATAAAGTGGTAAATCATCATCCCAGGAAGAAAAATAACTTACTCGCTTTAATTCTTCTATATCTTTACCAGATTTCCTCATGATGGAACAGATCCTAGCATGTGCATACAGCAAATAAACAGCAGTATTCCCCTGTTTCATAACAAATTTAGGAAGGTGAGACATAAATAACTTTGGATCAGTAAGCTTAGATGAGGATGAAGAAAGAGTTCGACAACAGCACACAGGAGTTTCGACATTTCTTCTTAGCAGTTCCCACAGCCATTGTTAATAAGGAGCTAACAGTTATAGCTAATAGTTAAAAAAGGCTCCTACTTCTTAAGGAAAGGGACATTTGCAACTGATAACCACTAAAAAGAACATCTAAGATGTGAGTTCTCACGTATTAACAGTCAGTTATTAATGTAACATATATTTTATTTTTATCAAATTAAAAGACTGTCATTTCCCATCCATGGTTACCAACCACACATTAATCTCAAAAGTTACCCTACACGTCACGTCATCTGATGCTTGATAAGAGGGAAATAAAAGTGGCACAGCAACCATAAATAATTGTCAATAATCTACAAGCTTCTGTACTAAACTACACAAGCATACACTGAATGCACCTTATCATTAAGCATCTGATCAAAGTCGAATGTGTAATTCGTTAATCTGTTGATCTTCAAGTCAGCATACCTGCAAACACAAATTAAAGACACTAACATAAGGGGCAGAAAGCCTACAACTCATTTCATATTCCCATCACAGGCAAAGGTAAACTGCAAGTGAAAGATTTGTCAAGTCAAAGAAAAGCAATATGTATAACAAAAATTTAACTAAAAGCAAACCTCACAGCTGCAAACAAAAATATAACACCTGGATTAGCATTTAGCCGGAAAAATCACAGAATCACAGAATGGTAACAACCTAGCAAACTCATTTTTTGTTCTGATTTATTTGATTTAGCACTTAGAACATACAATTGGAAACCACAAAGTGAAAATTAGTATGCATTAACAGGATTCAGATATCAGTTCAGAATTTAAAGCACCCTATATACAATACAACAATTTAAAAAATTCAGTCAACAGTAAATTGGTTGCTGATACATCTGTCTACAAATTATCAGAAGATAATACATCTACAATGAAGCAACCACCAACACAACAAGCAAGGACAGAATGTTGATTTAGCACATAGAAGTAGGGGAAAAAACAGATTGAGTTAAAGGAGCTTACTTAACAGCCCCGTAACCAACTGCTTCTGATGTTTTTTCAATCTCTTCCTCAGTCCAATCTTTAACAGCATCTAAACGTAGATAGGATTTGGAAGATTAATCATAAGTGTCAAAAAAGGATTTGGAAGATTAATCATCAAAGTGTCTAAAAGTACATAGGATTTGGAAGATTAATCATCAGTGTTAAAAGTACACGGGATTTGGAAGATTAATCATCAAAGTGTTTAGAATCTCACAAAATGAGATTAGAAAGGACACACATTCATACAATTTAATCAAGCAGAAACTTCATTTCATTGATGTTTGCACTTCATTCATTCATGCTTACATGCAGATAACGAAGAAGTAAAAATCGCACTAGGCAACAAGTACTTTACCACGTTCGAGAAGGGCAGCTTTACAGCGCCTTTTGGCTTCATCAAGCAAATCAACTAATCGAACAGTTTCACCGCTGCGACTCCGAAATCGTTTTCCATCTTCCCCAAGAACAAGACCAAAACCAATATGAGTACATTTGGGAAACTCATTTTCATCCTTCGGCAACCATCCTGCACGCCTGAAGGCCTAAAAGAAAAATTGAAGGGGAAGTCTGACATTTTTTATCTCATTGGAAAAATGCACAGTAGCATCACGAATATGTCATGGTCCATGAGCTTTCTCATTTAGAAAACTGAAAAAATAATAGGAATTGAACAACAAACAAATTGAAATATGTCATTGGAATAATGCACAGTAGCACCAGGAATATGTCATGGTCCATGACTTTTTTGAAAAAGAAAATGAAATGAACAACAAACAAAAGTATTAGGACAGAAAATAATCAGCTAAGGATAGGATCAGCAAAACAAAGACAAGTCAATAACCAAGGACAACTCGCTACTAGAAAAAGCAAGTAGAAAGAGTTGTGGTTACAACAAAAAAATGTGGTAGCCAAGCGAAACCATAGTAAATTGAGACATACCTTAAAAAGCATATCAAAGTGTTGCCACTGCCCAACATCTGTAACATATATATTCCACTCAACTTTTTCCACATTTAGACGATACCTACATGATTGAAGTAGCTCAGATAATCATTACAGTTTATTTTCTGCAGTCAATATATTTCCTGTTCCATATTCACATATTATCCATAGTTAATATATACACAAATTTTACATGCAAGGCAAAGTATATAGACATTCAAAAGATAAATAAATTTAACATAAGTGTGTTTGGAACAGATTTAATAACATGGATCAAACATTCTATCACCACGTCTAATATGTGAAATACGCAGAAACTATTTGTATTAGCTTCTGATGAACATGGATCAGTTTTGATTAAACATGGAAGCAAACATGCCGATAATTGATAACCAATTTTGACCACTCTAGTAAGCCAGCAACTCCAGCAGTATGTGTGTTAGTTAAAAACTGAAACTGTAAACTAACCAAAGAGATGCCAGATCAGATGAAAAATAGTTGTAGCCACCATCTCTTTTCACAGCAATAATTGGTATATTTACACCCTCAACAAATATCACACGAGCACCTTCACTTTCTTCAATCAGTCCTAATTTATCCAATTTCTCCAAAGTTGGAGGGATTAAATCATTAAAGAAGCTCTCTCCCTGTAACCAAATATATTATCATTCAGTACACAGTAAAATGTCACTATTATTGAATTAAGTAAAAACATATAATTACTACAACAGTACAACAAAAATCTATTTATTCAATCTACTTATTGTTACACTTCATGCACATCATCACATAATCAGCTCAAAAATAATTCCTTTTAAGCTGCAATATTGATAATTTTGGCTGCAAATGTTAATGCCTGTAAATGAATCAAGCACATAGAGTTGTGTTTCATACAAAATCCTCATTTCATTCTTAATTGAGAATAAAATTGCAACAGAAAATCAAAGTTATCAAGCAGCTTCTGAAAGAAGAAATTATTCAGTTTTCTTAGGAAAATTTGAGAACCCAATCAAACTTTTGATAAAAAAAAAAAAAAAAAAAAAACAGAAAACAGACAAAAGATTTGATGGACAAAATATGGGAGATCTGGTCAAAAGACAGAAATCTAAGCCAAAAAATTCTAAGCATGAATAGAGTTAGTAGTGCTGTAGTGTTCTTATAACACATTAAAAGAAATAGCCATTAAAAAAAACCAGCTTAGAATATACGGTACAAAGGAATAGACACCACACTTAAACTCAGTAAAAAAGGAAACTAGAAGCCTTACCATTGCCTCCAATCGAACTCCAAGGCGTTGATACACCTTTTCAAATTCAGCCTTACTAATATCACAAATTTGTTGCCATGCCTTGCGATACTTCTCTTCGCCACTCTGAAGCCAAAATCAATACATACATAAAATTTAAAACCAAGTTCGTTAAGATCTTACGAACAAGGGAGACAAAAAAGGAAAACTCTTAAAATATAATTTACCTGGAGCCGGACCACTGACTGTTGTGCCCTCAGCTTAAATTCAGGTTCATTATCAAACCTCACTTTTGAGGCCCTATAGAATGCCTAAAAATGCACCAAGTCACATGAATTTCAGAATCACTAATAATAATCCACTTATCAAGGGAAACAAAAAGCTTCATAATAGAAATATATTTCACAAAAACAATAAGTTAAAAGCTAAGCGACAATTAATGAGAATATTATCCCTCAAGACTTGTGAACATTTCCATTTAAAGGTTGATGGTCCATAAGTTATAAGAATTGACAAAAAGCAATATTAATAATCAAATATAACCCAAACAAGTATTTCTGACTTCACTCCTTTGCTATTAGCTACTCTCTACTTTTGATAAAAAGAAGGGTGACTGGCTATAGAGGTATAGAACTAATTTCAATCAGCAGATCTATTATGTCCAAAGTTTATTCACAAACAGAGCATAGAATAACCATTTGATGCAATACATGCAGATAAAAACGATCACTTCTTTTGCAGGCACCGGTTACTTTTTCTTTCAAGTCGTTGCATGTGTGAAAATAAAACCTTGTATTTCCTAGGTAGGTTAAATGGCAATTATAACAAATTAATTTCTAGATAACTTGGAAATTGGAATGCGTAGTTTTTACTTCCATTTAGAAATTAGAAATTAATTCAATTATTTAAAATGAGTATACAACAAATGAACTAAAAACAATGCCAGATCTGAATTAATAAATACTAACAAAACAATATATGATTAAACATCTAAATAAGAATAATAATATATGGAATAAAGTTTGATTTGATATATTTTCTCACCTGAAGATCCCCAATAGCTGTGTCATTGACATCTTCTGGGTTTGGATAAGTGTCAAAGAGGTGTGCTATTAGCATCCCAAACTGTAAACAAATGCATGAACTTTGAACCATATGGTACCAATATCAAAATGAGAACTTTCCTAATAGAACATTTTATGATTCAAGCAAATGTCACAACTCACGGATATCCCTATAAAAAAAATCAATGTATATAGTTTAGAGACTAATTGAAATAGTTCGATATCTAAATTATTTTCTCTAGGGGGAGAGAGAGAGCAGTGCTTTAGGACATTAACTGCTTAAGGTTACATAAAAAAACAGAGTAGTACAGAACACATATCATACCTTCATCCAATTAGGAAGGATGTTGTAATACATGTTCTTGCTCATGAAGACAGTTAGAAAAGCAACTTACATCAGCCATTGTTCCAAACATAATTAGTGTCGAGCCTAGTAATGCTAACAAACATAATCTTGTTAAATTACTGTTGCAAATATGTTACTCAATGCCACAAGTTATATGAAGGAACCTAGTTTTGACAGTGTATGTCAAAGATCTAGTCACAACAAGTCACATAAACCATTTAACCTCAGTTTAAACATGCAGAATTTTCAAATTCACAGCACAAATAGCACTACTTTAGAAGATAATTCTACCTGCGTCCCCCAGTCACCAAGATGATTTCTGCGGATTAGAGTTTCCACACATGAAAATTCGAACATGCGAGCAATTGCGTCCCCAATAATGGTAGATCTCAAGTGACCAACATGCATTTCCTTTGCTATGTTAGGTGAGGAAAAATCAACCATAACTACCTTCACCGGAAGTCGAGGTGCCCACTTATCAATACCATTAATCAGCAACCTCTCTAACCTCTGCAGGAGAAATTTTGTTCTGTTAAGTACTAATAGAGGTTTTGAATAAACTCAATAATCCAAAAAAAAAAATGAGAATCTTATAGCTCCTCCCATCAATGACACAATGGTTCACACACGCCCCCTCCCCAGAAAAATAAAAACAGACTCAAACAATATCTACACACCATTTCTATCTTAAAATTAGAAGATAGAAAATGCAATCACCTGCGCTATCCACTTTTTCGATAAGACAATATTCACAAACCCCGGACCAGCCACAGAGCATGATTCTATCATTTCAGATGGCTGGAGATTGTTAACTATGGCCTACACAAACAAAACACACATATATTATCCTTTTCCAACAAAAAATAAAAAACAATAATTAGTAAGGTGAAATGCTAAAAGTAAGGGAATTATGTCTTACCATACCTGCCCAACTGCCTGGGGACCCCTGAATCCTGTCTGCTTGCCTTTAATCTTAGCAAATAGACCCATTGCATTATTACTGCACCATGCACGAAAATGTTTTCTAGTTAGCTCTAAAAAGGAGCTGGGGTGCCATTACTTTGCAAACATGCAGCTTAATTTTGCCAATGCAAAGTGCACCTAAATTAAAACCCTAAATTCGTTTCACAATTCACAACTGACCATTGATAATCAGCAAATTTGACACCAGATTTGGCAGCGCAAGCATCAATTAACGGCACAACATCGGGTTCGTCAGGCACCGTTTTCCTCAGAGACACCTCAAACACCTTCGCCAACTGTTTTTTAACACTTGCGGGACAATCTAATTCCTGTATAGTACAAATAAATAAATAGTATAATTTAGGAATGGGAATTTAATGAATGAACTTACAATTATAGCGGTGGACGAGGATTGTGTCTTAGTGACTGGAGATTGCTGCGTCTTAGTTACTGACAAAGCAAATCTCCGAGATGCAACCTTTAGTAAATCTGTCTACGCATTAACATTCCAACAAAACTACGCCGTGTTAGTGAATTAAGTTAAGGCGTTGAAATAGTGTTGGTAACATTGAAGAAATCGAGAGAATATGAGAGAGAGGAAGCTTAGCTGACCGGAACTAGAGGGTGGTAGAGAGGGAGGGGAGGGGAAGTGAGAGAATCGACTGAGGTTTAAGCACCCTAACCCTAACATCTTTCCTTCTTCTTTTTCGAGGTTCCACCCTTCCCAAACGCCACCATTACCATTGCTTTAGTTAGCCGTTTTTGTCTGCTGTGTGCTCGTGCCCGCTGAATGTAGCCGGTGGGCCACCACCACTGAACAGACCATTTTTTCGGAGTAAAACTAGTAAGATACCGTGCATTGCTATTTCCATTTTTACGCATGTTAAAAATACAATTGGTTATAAAATTAAATTTTTATATCGAGATAAATATAATTAGTTGTATAAGTTCTCTAAATATGTAGAAAGAGTAAGAGTATTCAAATAGAAAAAATAATTCAACCAAATTCCAACTTATTATGTTATTTAAACGGTTGCATGATATAGAATATTTGAAAATTGAGACCATTAACTTAAATAAATGAATGATATACCAAAAGATAGATATTGTTTTATTGCTTTATCAGAATTTGAAATAAATAATTTAAATTTAATTCATTGCACAGCCTCAAAAAATTAAGCTGCAATAGCTGTTACATTTAAAATACACTTTTTGATATATTTTTTGTTTTCTTTTCCATACTTTATGACTTTTATATATTACTCAAATCATGATGTATATTTTGATAATATATATATATACAGTTTTCATTTGTCAGCTTTTACTATTATTTTCAAATTCTATTTAATTTAAAAAAATTTCTATTATAAGAATCAGAAAAATTTTACTTGTAATAATTAAATAACTAAATTAATATATACTATAATTAAATGAATTGGTGTTACATATAGTTTATATTGCAAGTGTTACAACTCGGTGCTATTTTATTGTTAGCCATACTAACTGCTTGATAGTCAGCTAATAACTAATTTACCAACTTATCCCTTTATACCCTTGACAAACTCATGCGGGAGCAATTGTTAAACCCTGAATTTGTAGTGATAATGACCTCGTCCACATGCTCTTCACACTACTTTGCTCATCCTTTCACATAAAACTGTACACGTTATGAATTTTATTTTTTTAGTGTTAATATAATTATCTATTTTAATGTTAGTGTTAATATGCTTATACTTTTCTCAATTAAAAAATTGCACCCATTTCTTTACTATTTTTAAAGAAATTATATGTATGATTCGCACATATCGCACATATCATAAATAAAGAAGATATGTGTAATATTTTAAAAGTAATGAGTATCAGTTTATACTTTATATATTAAATTTGAAACTTAGTTTTAAATTTCATAAAGCCATTGATATATTCTCTTTTCTTATGATAGCGGAAAGCTCTTGGTTGATTTATCATTTTGAACGGTGGATGAAAAAAGCTCCAACACATATATAGACACACTTATGTCATACAAATGATGGTTAAAAAGTAATAGAAATTCTGTAATTTAAAAAAAATAAAATGGGAGGACATACATAACATGGTGCAACCACACATGCTGGTTTAACCTTCACCTCAAAACTCAATTTCAAGTAACTGGTTCTGCAATGGACTCACCCCTTTTTTCTGGTATCTATGCCCTGCTTTAAGAATTGCAACCTATTTCTGCATAAAATTTACATTTGAAAAAACGCAACTGCACAAAGTAAATAAAAGCAGGGAAGAATATTTACATAGTTCAGTAATCCACTGCATGAAAATAAAACAATCAATATTTAATCAGATTGGTATTATAAACAGGATTGGTGGCATTATTATCTGGTTTTTTTAGTTTTAGTCCCAGTTCCACATTATCTATGGGCCCTGTCCTGCTTTTATTTCCCCTTTAACAAATATCCTCTGAAGTATAGGGTAACTTCCAAGAGTAGTCTGTGGTTGATAACCATGGATGGAAAATATCACTGTTCTTGATTTTGATAAAATACAAGAACATTGTAATAAACCATTGATTTGTGAGAATCGACTCCCTTGGGTGTTCTCTTTAGTTCTTATTACTTGCAGTTGACTCTCAAAAGTGAAACCTTCGCTTTATTTAAGGAGCCAGATCCTTTTTTAAAGTTTTAACTACACCTATAATTGTTTGCTCCTTCTTATTAACAATTGCTGCAAAACAGCTAAGAAGATATGCTATGAAACTCATGTTGGCAATTGTTGAACTCTTCATCCCAAACAAAACTAATTGATCTGAAGTTATTTATGTCTCACCTTCCTAAGCTTGTTGTTAAACAGGGGAATACTGCTGTGTATTTGCATACTAGGATCTATTCCGTTATCAGGAAATCTGGTTGGTACATAGAAGAAGTAAAGGGAGTAAGTTTACCTTTTTTTCCCACGATGATGACTTACTAGTTTTTTAAATGTTTATTCTTAAAAAAAAAATTTGATTTAATTATTTTTGTATCATATGCTTAATTTTACAATACAAGATACAAGAGTTTATGCCTACTGCCTAGGTTTATACTGTACCCTGGTTCGCTTGGTGAGAGTCAATTTGTTTATGACTCGGTGTTTCATGTGTTTATAATCATCAGACAGCTTAATATTGACCTGTGCACTTTCTTACTGCCTATTTCATGTTTATCAACTTTTTGACAGAGTGGGAAAATAGTGTTGGATCATGAAGATGAACGTGCATTGGGGCTTCATTTGCTACAATTTCCTGAGGTAGGATATGTGAATAGTATATCTTGTTCTTGAGCGTTAGACCTTTGTATACTAGTTAATAGTAATATTTTAGACTTTATTATGGGGGCTCCATTTTCTTAACAAAAAACTTTGAGATATCTAGACTGAAGCGGCTGGGTTTCCTGCATATTATTTCCTAATCCAAAAGATACTTACCTCATACGAGGCTATAATTGGGAAATACTCCAAAACCTGTGGATCCGGAGGATTTGTATATTAGCATGTGAGGAGTGCTGGGAATACTCTTTTTAACACTTTCTTTTTAATGCTCTCTCCTATGTAGACATGGGACACATTAATATTTGTAATTTTCAATAAATTTTAATTAATTGTAAAAAAAATGTTAGATAAAAAGTGTTAGAGAAAATATTACTAGCACTTCTTTTGACATGTAACGTGGCTGTGACATTGCAGGTAATCTTACGTTGACCTAAATGTAAAGTACATTAAGGTTAGAATTTATTTTTTTTCCTTTAGAATGTGAATTTCAGTGGTAAGAAGAGAGAGACAGGAAGAAAAAAAAAGATAAAAAAGAAAATAATAAATGTTTGACATCATAAGGGTCATTACATCCGAAGTTCTCTGACCGAGGCTAAGGGACAAGAGTGGACTAGGCCCTTTCTCTAGCGCCAAATGTTCCAAGTTTCAACTTTAAGCCCACTGGTTGGATGATTGGATTTCATTCTATTCTAGATTTTCTTCATAATATTTACTCCTTTCAAACTCAAATATAAGTAAAATTAACTAATTTTGTGCTAACTAAAAAAGTTAGTTAATATCATTTAATTCTACTAATCACATTTAAAAAATAAACTTTTTTCCTAAATTATCTTTTATTGGAACTTGATATAAAAAATAAAAAAGAGTCATTAAAAATAAAATCTCAATTAATTGAAAGGTATTTTTGGAATAGTATTATTAAATAGTGTGAAAGTAGTTAAAATTTACTTATATTTGAGTCTACTAAACTTTTTTTTTTTTGTTGCTTATAATTGAATTTGGAAGGAGTATGTCTGCTGATTTTAATTGCGCCTTGGTAGTTTGTGAATTGGTGGTCACTGGTCAGGAGTTCTAGTTACGGAAACAACCTCTTTGTTTTTGCCTTTTTGGGAGTAAGATTATGTATGTCTAACTCTTCCCCTATGTATGCTCTAGCTGAGGCTCAGTACACTTCTGGCATTAATATGCAGACAATTCAAATTTCCATATACAAAATGTATATCAAATGCTACTTACACCAAGCCCTCCTATCGCTTGTGAATGAGAGTAAGCAAGCCACGGTCAAAATCATTTACACGAAGAAACATACGATACGAGAACTGTTGTCAATATAATGAATATTCAATCTGATATGGCCGTTGCGTTATAATGTAGATATAGCGTTGGGCAGATTTATTATAATGCATGTAGATAATGATATAAGTTGGTTGATGGTACGTAATAGAAACTTGAATCGTACAAGGCTTTGTTGAAGTTAAATAATTTGTATACTGTTTAGTTTTTATGGCTTTCATTTACTTGAAATTTGATGGAGCTACATCTTTGTGTAGTGCGCAGTTATTTCGATTTTTGAAGAATGATTATGTTCTACCTTTTCATTTTGGACTTTGCACATTTACATGATATGTTATTTTAAGAACTCTTTACGTAATCCTATCTCATTAATCATTATTCTTCTTTCTGAAGGCAAGTACTGCACGGCATACAACACATTGGTTCTGATTTATCTTCTATAGTAGTTGGAAGTCATAAGTTTCTTGGCTTCATCTTTAGTAAGAAGAGGAGTATTATTAACATAATCTTTAACATATTCTTTCATTATTGGTTAAAATTTATTGAAATTAAAAAATAAGTGAGTTATTGAATAAAATTAGGATCTACAAATTTTTGTGATTTTAATAAATTTTGATTAATAATAAAGAATGTGTTCAAAAGAATATATTAAAAACTATTATTAGTATTTTTCTTAAAGAGAAATGGTAGCTCTTAATTGTTGGCTTTTTAACCACAATAGTAACAAAAAACTATTTATCAAAATAATAATGAAAAAAACAATTTACCTAAGTAGGTTGTTCTTGACACGCTAAAACCGACGTGAATATATATTTACGAGGCCCACACTCGGTATGCATTACCATTTTTGCCATGCAAATTAAAGGAGACGTACAACCAATAGGCGCCTTACATTAAAAAAAAAAATTTTGCAGGGTGGCACCTACTAAGATGGTGCCTTGTGTTAAGCTTGCTATTTTGTCTTGTATAGGAGGTACTAAGTGATTAGGTGTCTTTTTTTAGTTAAAAAGGTATATTCCATACCTTTAAAAAGTAATATAATTTACCATAAATTTATTTAAATTTAATATGAACAAATATTTTAGAGATAGTTTTCTCTCTTTGTAATTCTCAGTATCATTAAGAAGAAGTTTTAAACCTGTGTTAGAAACTTTTGAAACTTTTAAAATATAAAATGTATATTTTGAAAAAATTTCTAAAAGTAGGACTGTTTAAAACTTTCACTTATCTTTTAATAGAACCCTAAAATTAATAGTAAGGTATTTAAAATTAGATATCAACCAATCAACATATTATAAATCTTTGAGTCATTATTTTCAAACGAGATAATATCTTTTATTTTATTATTTTGTTGGTAATATGTAACATTATCATTATTTAACACATGTTTATATTTTTTAAAATGTTAATTATATTCATATTTTTCTTTCACATTAAAATTCCTTTTTATTTCTTCATATCTCAATTTTAACTACATTTATTTTTTATATTAATTCCTTTTTTTTTTGTCATAAACCACAGTAACTTATATTTTTAATTTAATTTTTTAATTCATTATTTTTCCTTTTTCTTTCTATTTATTTAAATTAATAATATACATTTATATTACGATTTTCATTTTTTTTCTCTAATATTTTCAAAGTTTACCTAAATTATTCGTACAATACACAATAATTGCTAGCGACACCAAAAATTTGGGAGAAAGAAAACATGTTCTTAAGAAACGTATGCATAGTTACTTATTATTGTTAAAGGGTATGTTTAAATTAAATTAAACTCAAATATAACACATTTCATCTATCAAAAAAGAAAAATATAATTTTTTAAATATGCCTCAAGTCATAAAAGTATATTCAATTTAAAAATTAACGGCTGATATATTTTATGACAACTATTACCAATTGCCATTTTTTGTGAGGGCACATGTGTTAAGAATTAGACTAGTTTTCGTTGATTGGAAGCTTCTATTGAGTAGGAAAAAAAATAAAGGATACAAGAGAGACACCTATCAAGTTGGTGCCTCCTATACAAGACAAAAAAAGTGTGACTCTCAAGTACAATTCTCATCAACATATAAATGGGAGACCTAACCACTTGGTGCCTCCTATACAAGACAAAATAGCAAACTTACCATAAGGCGCCATCTTGGTAGGTGCCACCTGACCTCAAAAAAAAAAAAAATTAACACAAGCCGCCTATTGGTTGTGCGCCTTCTTTAATTTGTGTCACAAAAACGGTGGCGCACACCTAGTATGCGCCTCATATATATATTCACGTTGCTTTCGGCATGTCAAGAACAACCTACTTCAGTAAATTGTTTTTTTCATTATTATTTTGGTAAATAGTTTTTTTTTTTTACTACTTTGGTTTAAAAGCCCTGAATTGTGAGTGTGTGTATGAAAAAACAATTGGAAAGCTTATATATTAGTCCACTAACTTATTTTTAATAAGTTACTAGATATATTTGACTAGGTATAGCTTTTTTTAGAAAAAAAAAAATTATTAGGTTAAAAGCTTTGGTGTGATAAAGTTAGTACATGTTTGGATTTTCATTCACGACACGTAAACATACAAATCCACATCGTCAAAAGACAGCAAATAATTATATGTACACATTTAGTTATTTTACTTTTTGATTTTTTTTATGAAATATATGTTACCTAATAATTACAACAAGAGTAATAAATTTATTAAAAATTTAATTATTATATGTACACATAAATACGTTTTACATCATTTTATGTATGTATGCTAGTGAATTATTTAATTTTATTAAACAATTTTAATTCAATCAATTAATTTATCAACTTTTCAGTTCTTAGTAATTTTTTAAATTTTAACTAACTTTTGTTTAACTAGCTGCTCAACTAGTTATGCCACTAAAAACCTAACAATTGTTTTAGATTGCTCTTGGATTAATTTCTGCAAAATCTGTCATGCAGGTTGATTCTTGTTTAAATGATTGTCTCTTACCCAAGTGAAAACAATATGTTGATCAACCAATATTAGATAATTTTATATTGCCTTACCATTTGGCTCTTTCTTGAGTAATGCTTACTCTTAATTAATGTATTAATGACATCTTCAGCCATACCTCAAAGAACACAGTTGATTTAAATATGTTTTTAGCTTTAGAAATATGATTTTTTTTATATCAACTAGATTTTAAATTCATGTGTTACAAGAATTTGTTTAAATTATATATTTTTTACATTTGTATTTATTATTATTTTAAAAATATATGTATATAAATAAAATTTTAAAATATTTAATAGTAAATTAAATATAACTACATTAAAATTGAGGAAGATGATTATAATTAACTTTTTGATTGAGTAAATGTTGTGTTCAAAAATATTAAGCCTATTGAAATTTATTATGATTTGTTCTTTGTTCAAGTAACGATAGTGTAGTGATACCTATATGAAATGCATAAATTGAAAATGAATGTAAGCATAATAAATATGAATATATAAGTATTTAAATTTGAATATTCAATTTTATTATTGTGGATATTATGTTAACACTGTTTGATTTTATGTGTTTATAATTAATAATTTTGAATATATTTATTGTAAAAAATAAAATATATTTTAAATTTGTTAAAATAGTATGATTTTTTTATTAAATATATATACTTATGAATTATTTTAAAATGGTGTTTTTAATTGTTTAGAAGATATTAATTTTAATTATGAGATATTGTTAAAGTTTTGAGTTCGTTAACATGACATAAATTGAAACACTTTTGATTAGTGTGATGAGATTTATTTATTACTATTATTGTTGTTGTTATTTAATTTTGTTACTTTTTAAATTTATTTATCTATAATAATTATTATATATATATATATATATATATATTTGTTAATTATTTTAAAATGACATTTTTAATTATTTATAAGATATTAATTTTAATTATGTAATATTGTTAAAGTTTTGAGTTGGTTAACCTAAATGCAACATAAAATTATGTTTAAAAATTATAGTAATTTTTAAGTTTTTGCCAAAAGTAAATTTTAAAAAAATTATAAATAATATTTCTAAAAAATATTTAAAAAGATGTATTATAAAATTACTTCTTTTAAGAAAGTTATGAAACGAAATTTGTCGATCGTATGTAACAAAGTAGTCCTGATCAGATAAAAAAAAACAAAGAAGGTGATTACTTTAGTACTTTTTATTTTAAGAGGCTACATGACCTTTTCATCTTGAAACAATACAAAATAACCACATGTACATTAAAATTACATTATAAATGAGTTAGAATTTAATTTTAATAGTATTTCAAATTTTATAGTTATAAAAATATCATCGATCGTGATCTATTTCAATTTTTTTAAAATTTAATATTAAACATGAAAAATATGCAAGTATAAATGAAATTGGTAACAAATGTACTCTTAAGGATTATTTAGCAATTAAAAAATAACAAGATCCTAAACAATAAGTGATATTATCAATTTCATGTTATTATTTGTTTATTATTTATTGGTTAATTTAAAGAAAGGATTGATACCCTTCGAAATATGTAGATACCATAGAATATGCCGAAATGAATTATGATAATAGATGAACTAAGTCATTTATAACATTTACTTTTATATTATAAATATGAATCCTCATTTTGAATGAGAGCATATTTAGAATATATTCTTCAATGAGAGTATTTTAAAAAGTTATTATCACTCTTATTGAGTCACATGTTTTATCTTAATCTCATATATTGACTATTTAATTTAATTTTTTAATTTTTTATTTCTTTCAAATATACTTCTTAATTTTAATTTTATATTTAATTTGATTTATCAACTAGCCCAAAAAATTTCTTTTTCAGCTATCTCAAATCACTCTCTTTTTATCTTTATCTGTAGTTAAAATTAATTTCATATTACAATACAAATTATTTATTATAAATTCAAAATATAATTTATATGTTCAAAAATATTTATTTAGTAAAAATTTTAATTATAATATAATTTATATATTTAAAAATATTTATTTATTATAAATTTTAGATATATAAAAATAATTAGTTATTCTATACATTGCACTGGCTAAAATATTAGTTTACGAAAAAATGCATAACATGTGCAGTTTCCATCAATTGTTTTTTTTTTTAAAATTAGATTAAATTATATTTGGTTTAAAATTAGCACAGTGTCAATGCCTCTTTAATTTTGTATAAAGTTACGGGGAAATTTTGAAATATAGTAAATTATACAGATATTTCTTGGATGAAATTTCTTTTGATATATATTTTTTATTTTTGCACTAACTTTTCTTAATTATTTAAAAAATATTATACTATATAATTCTCTTAAAAAAAATAACTGTAGACCTTGAAAAAATAAGAAATCTGCAATTTCAAAAAAATTTCAAGAGTGTGAATATAATTTACTTTCTAAAAATATGGTAGGGTGGCATAGCTAAAAAAATTCTTATTGCACTAAAAATGAAAAATCAGCCATGTCCGAACCGAAGACCTGAGAAGAGAGTCTACGTCCAATCACGTGAGCCAGAATGGCAAGAATTCGAAGCAAGCCCAACAGAACTTCGCCACGTCAGAGGTTGAGGGATATTTTAGTGATTAAGCGCAAAAATAGACCCAATATTGTCCTTTCAGAATCCGCAAGCTAACACAGCCTAGTCTTCCCCCTCGGCGTCCGCAACGACTTCTACAGATATAAACCCCAGTTGAGTCACACTCCAAGACTCAGAAACGCACTCTCTTCTTCTCTCTTTCTCTCTCTCTTCGGAGCGCAATTTGGCCGTCAATGGCGGCCTCCGATGCTCTGAACAACGGCACCTCCATCAGGCACGCCTTCGGCAACGTCCTCGCGTTCTTCATCCTTCTCCTGATCGGCGTTCTCGCCTTCTCGATCCGTCTCTTCTCCGTAAGCATTTCCTCATCCCTTCTTCTTCCGCAGATCTGGTTATCTATACCTCGTTTCGATTCCTCGTTTTCGTTTTTCCAATGCGATTGTATGCTTCTGAATTCAGCGGCTCGAATTACCGCTCAATTGAACCGTTTCGTCGTGTATGTAACAACCTGTAAATATTCTAAGTTATTCTTATGGCACGGTAGCAGAATCTCAGTGACTTATCCGTAACTGTTTAGAAGTTTTTTTCCGCGACTTGACTGAGGCATGTTCGTTTATTCACCTGATAAGTCAACGATTTCAAAAACGTTTACACCAGTGGTGTAACAGTGATACCTAGACTGAAATGATGAAATGTAATGTAAGATAAGATGTTCAGAATTTGTGATATCATTGCAAATGTGCATGCTTTTGAAATGAATTTCCGGTTATAGTGTTTAAATTAAATTAGATTAGATTAGATGATAAATTAAATCCTTACTATTGGTTGAAATTCTAATTTGTATAATTGTATTTCGTTAGAGTTTTTGTTCTTTGGTTATGGTTCCAAAAGCATGAACGTGTCGAGCACACTCATATTTTGTTGATATAATCGTGTAAAAGTGGTGATATGGTGTATATTCATTACTAATCTGTATGGAATTATATGTTTCTGAATAATACTTTGAGATTGTAATAGTCTTCTGTTTTTTTTTCCAGCACTATAGTAAGTTATCTATTTCCACTTGTTGGCCAGAGTTGTTCTTGCACTCCTTCACATTTTTTATGCATTGTACACAGGTTATAAAGTATGAAAGTGTTATTCACGAATTTGATCCTTATTTCAACTATAGAGTCACTCAGGTGAGCACTATTTGGAATGAAACTATTTTGCACCTATTACTACATACTATTGGGATGACTGAGGAGTCTGTCATACTGGTTAATGGCTATAGAAAATTGGAATTTCTTCATGGCTGCAACATTGGTTCAATTTTACTCTGTTAATCTCAATGCCATAAAAATTCACGAAAGGTGACACATATTTGTTGGTTTCAGTTTTTGACAAAGAATGGGATATATGATTTCTGGAACTGGTTTGATGACCGAACTTGGTAAGTTAATGGTGATTAGATTGAAACAGTTTTCCCTCTATACTTATGTAGTTTAATTAGGTTGTTGTTAAATGTTTCTTGATATAATGTCTGTGTTACCTTTCCATTTCAAGGTATCCCCTTGGTCGTGTAATTGGTGGGACTGTCTATCCTGGTTTGACCTTGACAGCAGGCACCTTATGGTGGTAGGCATTTGAAACACTGCAGATGTTGGTTGTCATATGCTGTGATTTTTTTATCAATTATATACTAATATTAAATATCCATGCAAGCAATTGTTTCAAAGTTTATCTAAGGTGGTTGATATTTTTGGGCCATTCCCTTCTGGTTTCAGGATACTGAATTCCTTAAACATACCTCTCTCAGTTGAAACTGTTTGTGTGTTTACTGCACCTATATTCTCAGCCTTTGCTTCATGGGCAACTTATCTTCTGACAAAGGTTTGTCCATGCCAGAATTGCACCGTGTTTATTTTTGCTGTTGTTTATGTGCTTGCTAATTTGCTGCAGCTGCTTCCTTTTGTAGGAGGTTAAGGGTGCGGGGGCTGGCTTGACAGCAGCAGTTCTTCTGGCTATGGTGAATTTCTCAAAAAGCTTTGTGACTTACTGAGATTGTCTTCCAATTTCCCTAATGATTATTAAAATTTCATTTATGGTTGTAATGATCAAAATTATTGCCTAAGCCGTTCAACATTCTATATTTGAATGATTAACAAATCAATGTTTAGTAAAAGTGATGGATTCTGGTTGAATAATAACCATGTGTGTTGATATGTATATTTGTAAATCAATGATGACTGTTGGAAATAGTTACTCTAATATGTTTTGGTTGCTGGTCCCTGACATCCCTCTTACATGTAATTGATCCTGAATTATTTTGTGTATGCAGGTCCCCTCGTATATATCTCGATCAGTGGCTGGTAGTTACGACAATGAAGCTGTTGCTATATTTGCTTTGATCTTTACTTTCTATCTCTATATTAAGGTGATCTGCAAAAGCAAGCAACTTTACCTTATATTGAATGGCATTGTATAATGACATTGGTTTCTTAAAATTTCCATGGGATTATTAGAATGCACTATCATCATTGTCTAATAATGTGTGATTTGAATATTCTGTATGAACTGTCAGTTCAGTGGCCTCTGTAGATAGAAATCACTAAGCTTTGCATTATTTTCTATTTGAGTTTCTAACTTGATTTACACGTCATGTAGACACTTAATACAGGGTCCCTCTTTTATGCAACTTTGAATTCCATAGCATACTTTTACATGGTAAGCTTTTTATGATACTGTTTATTTTGGTTTTCTTTGCCTCGGCCCCCTCTTGTTTATGTTAATCTTCGTTTCTTCTCTTTCAGGTTTGCTCATGGGGAGGGTACACTTTTATCATTAATCTTATTCCGATGCATGTACTCTTGTGCATAGTAACTGGTCGCTATTCTCCTCGACTGTACATTGCATATGCACCTCTTGTAAGTATCAGTTTCGGTCATATAGTTATGTTAGTTTAAATAAATGATTGCCTTTTTCAATTGGAAAGTTGAAATGCATATAGTAAATTACTTGGGCTTGATATAGTAAGCTGTAATTTGGATAATATTTGAGGGAGTTCTGGTAAGGTTTAAAAACAACGAACAACAACAAAAGCATAATCCCACTAGGTGAGGTTGGCTTTTTGGTAAGGTTTAACAGATTGATATAATGCTCTACAACGAGGTTTAACTTGCTTGTACCAACATGTAGATGCAGAATTTATTTATGCATAAACTCTGCATTTTTCTAGATTAGAGAATGTGTTGTTCATTTAGGGTCACATATTTACTACTTTCTGTGACTTTATCACATTTTTGTTTACAATTACAAGCCAGAGTTATTTTTGGTTTCGATCTGGATTGTATATTTGGAACCTATCTCAACTTCATCTTATCTTGTTCCTGGTTCACAGTATGATTTTCTTCATGCAGGTTGTATTAGGCACACTGTTGGCTTCCTTGGTGCCAGTGGTTGGGTTTAATGCTGTAATGACATCGGAGCATTTTGCATCATTTCTGGTGAGTTCCCCCGTAATCTTTGGATTAAGTTGAACTTGCCTTAAAGATAAGTGACCAAGAGCATGTTTTAGCCTAACATTGTTCTTGCATACCTTTTCTTGTGAATGCTTTATTTTCAGTGGAATTGTTGTCACAAAATAATAATGATAATAATAATATAGTTAACTGAATTTTCTTTGTTTTTCTTTTGTTTCTATGGAGGGGAAATTATGTGCTAATATGTCAACAAAAATAACCCTTTAGCAAGTCAACGTACATTATAAAACACTTTGTTAAGTGAATAAAATTATACTTCCATGTCATGGTTAACTTGTAACTCCTTTTAATACAACTACAAAAGCTTGTTCCCTAGTTGGGGTAACCGGTTACCTATATGGATCAAACAATGCTACCATGCTCTGTTAACCAAAATTTCAGAAAGGCCACATGATCAAACTTCACTTGTGACTAAACTATGATCTTTTCATCAATGGGTGCTACTCCAACTTGTGCTCTAATAAATTCATTCCTGATCTTATCTTATATCCATGCATCTATCACAACATTTTTATCTTCACCACAACACTTAGCTTGTGCTCTTGTTGGCACTTCACCTCTCAACATTTATTATCATAAAGCATTGCTGGTTTTATGGATGTTTGGTAAAAGTTTCATTTGAACTTGAGAGGCACATTTTGATGACAAATTACGCCAGTTGCATTTCTCCACTTTGTTCACTCAACTTGAATCCTGTGGTTGACATCACCTTTTATTATAAAAAATAACTTATCAAAAGAAATAACTCAAACAAGAATTGAACCTTGAACTCCTTTTTACATCAAGACTGGAGTAGAATTAGTTGAACCTTCAAAGTATATTGGCAAGGGTAGAAAATTAAGAAAAACAAGTATAATAAGGGTAACGTATGTTCCACACTAATGACCCATCAAGTTGAGACACAGGAATTTGTAGACATGAGACATGGCCAAGTTGTGAATGGATATAATGTCATTTCATTAAAGTATAATTACGTTAATTGCATTTCCATCAAACAAATCTTTAAATCTGTTCCTAATCTAACTTAATAATTTATAAGTCTTTTATGTATGGGGAATATTATAATATAATTATTTCCACTATCTTGTTAACAATGTAATTCAGAACTTCTGCAAATCTCATGCAAGCTTTTAAATCTAATCTTCTAAATCTAATTATTATATAAATGCTATTTATTTTCTAAGTCTACCGACTTGATCATTATTTAGCACTGATTATATACCTGTTCATCTTTAATCAATTCAACTCATTTGAGCATATCCATTCCGATCATTTTTATTTTTTTTTTGTATTTTTCCTCTTTCCTTCTCTTTGTATTGAAACCCACCTATTTTTTCCTGTGCAGGTTTTCATTATCATCCATGTAGTGGCTCTTGTGTACTATATTAAAGGAATTCTTTCCCCCAAAATGTTCAGAGTAGCTGTGGCACTAGTTGTTTCTGTTGGCCTGTGGGTGTCCCATTGATTGGCTTGTTAGACTATTCAAAACAAAACATTACAGGTAGATATTAAAGTAGTAGCTGTGCTTTTCTTGTTTATTTTGCAGGGCAGTGTGTTGTGCAATGGTGGCAGTACTTTTCGCACTGGTAGCTTCAAGCCCAACAAAGGGATGGAGTGGAAGAAGTTTAAGTCTGCTAGATCCGTAAGTGCTGTGTTTTCAATCTCAATCATTTTTCCACTTAAAATGATATCCTCTGATTAAGGTGATTGTTGGTCATTCAATTTCATAATAACTATGGAATTTACCTAATATAGCCTCTGTAAGTGCTGTGTTTTCAATCTCAATCATTTTTCCACTTAAAATGATATCCTCTGATTAAGGTGATTGTTGGTCATTCAATTTCATAATAACTATGGAATTTACCTAATATAGCCCAAATAAGTGTCTTTGAAGTTTACCTTTCTTTATATGTCATTCTGCAAAATATTTTCTTTGTATGATTTGGCTTCAATCCTATATTTAATTTTTTTTGGTGAGGCCTAAGTACTTAATTTGTTTGTTGTGTGACAGTACTTATGCAAGCAAGTATATACCAATCATTGCTAGTGTTAGTGAGCATCAGCCACCTACTTGGCCTTCGTACTTTATGGACATCAATGTCTTGGCATTCCTGGTTCCAGCTGGCATTATTGTGAGTTATTTTTTTTATAAAAAATCATTTGTTTTATCTTCATATTCTATATAAACTAAATCATGGCTATGCTTACCTATTGTAGACATGCTTTTCTCCCCTATCTGATGCAAGCTCCTTTGTGGTACTTTATATTGTTACATCGGTATACTTTTCTGGAGTCATGGTAAGAATAATAATGGAAGTGGTTTTTCTTCCTATTGCATTTTTATTATTTTATTGAGACATAATCTTGCTGAATATCAGGTTCGCTTGATGCTTGTACTTGCTCCAGCAGCATGTATCTTGTCTGGGATTGCTCTTTCTCAGGCTTTTGATGTTTTCACAAGATCTATTAAGTTGCAGTTGCCCAGCCTATCAGGTCATTCTCATGTTGATGTAAGCATTTTTTTAATCACCACCAGTTTTGGCATTACTTCGTGTTCTTCTGGTCACTATGAGCTTTGCTTTGTTCAAATTGTGCTTTTGACTATCAAGGCAGGGGAAGCCAGTTCTGAAAGTGTTGTGTCAACTGATTCGGTGAAGACTGATAAAAGTGAGGACACATCAAAGGAACGGACCTCAAAGAAGAGCAAGAAGAAGGAAAAGGAACCTGTGGAAAAGCCTCTTAGCAAGTCACAAATTAAGAAAAGGCTTTTGGTTTTACCTCTGGAAACATCCATCGTTGCTATTATCTTGCTTGTGTTGCTAGGTGCCTTCTATGTGGTAATTTCCTAAGCATATCATTCATTTGCAGTTTCCTAGGTTTTTAAGGTAGATTATTTATTTGATACAAGTTTTTTGGTTTTTCTCCACTAGGAGTTTACAATTTATTTCTTCCTTTTTATTTAACTAATATATTTTATTAGTATTATTTTACAATTTACTTTCTTTTTAAATGAACCCCTAGTCTCTTTCTAGTTAAAAGTTGTAGGATTCTTCTCGTTAATACTCAATTAGAAGTATGAGGTCTTCTTTTATTTTTTATTATTATTATTATTATTTTCTGAACAGTAATGCCCTTTCATGCTATTGTGTATGTTATAGCAAAGTTCCTCACTATCTTGATCTCTTATGTAGGTTCACAGTGTATGGGCAGCAGCAGAAGCTTATTCGGCCCCTTCTATTGTTCTAACATCACATTCACATGATGGACTTCATGTTTTTGACGATTTTAGAGAGGCTTATGCTTGGCTGAGTCATAATACAGAAATAGATGATAAAGTGAGTTCTATGGGGTTTCATTATTTTTCTGCTGAAATGCATGTGTCTTGTGTACAAATTTTTTACCTATGTTGCCAACATGAATTATCTTTGCCTTTTTCTCTTGCAAGTTCTGAATTTAGGCTAATTACTGATATTCTTTCTGAAAAAGACTCTGGAATAAACGGTGACGATTAGCTTGCATGATTTCCTGTGTTTTGTACTAATTCCTGAAATTCAGATTACGTTTGGAAATTAAGTCAATTTTCTGCATCATAAATTTAAGCGGATAAAATATGACAAATGATGTTTCCATAGGTTGAGTAACTTGGCCATCGTGGCTGATGATAATGAAACGCAGCTGATGATAATGAAACTTGACTATTTTCAGTAGTTTGATATTATGGAAAGTGAAATTCAATTGAGACTTGAGGTGATTTAACTGATGTTATAAATTAACTTGGGGCATAGTCTATTCCTTGTAAGAATTATTTGGTCCCCTGAACATGTTGGTTCCTTTTCCATTTTTTTTCAATCAGTGGAAATTTGGTGAGAAGTTACTTTACTTAATCATTCTTTAATGCTTCATACTGTCAAAAGGGATTACGTGAAAATTATAATTTATGAACTCCAGAGAATAAAGTTCTGAAGTAGTAGGCATATTAATCCCTTAGTATTTAATATTCAGATTTTGGTTAATGCATTAACTGAATATTGATTTAATTAACCACTTGAGTGGGTAATGTTTCTAACTTCTAAATATTTGTTTTCTCCCTAAGATTACTTTCTTACCCCAAATGAAGAGAAAATAAGTGATGTTAAAACACATTATGAATGTTGAGATATTGATGCTCATAATATTTCTTGTAGGTGGCATCTTGGTGGGATTATGGGTACCAAACAACTGCCATGGCCAACCGAACTGTCATTGTTGACAATAATACCTGGAATAACACACATATTGCTACTGTTGGTACTGCCATGTCTTCTCCAGAGAAGGCAGCTTGGGAAATTTTCCAGTCATTGGATGTCAAATATGTTCTTGTTGTCTTTGGAGGTCAGCTTCTTTCTCTTTCTTGGGATTATCTAAGTCATCATGTTCTGATTTGATGCTATAATTATTAACAGGACTGGTTGGCTATCCCAGTGATGATATCAATAAATTCCTGTGGATGGTTCGAATTGGAGGGGGTGTATTCCCTCACATAAAGGAACCAGATTATTTAGTAAGTTAAATGAGTAATATGGGTTGTTCATTGTTTTATCATGGCCTTGATATTTATTTTGTAGAACAGATGATACTCTAGCTTCCTTCAATAATATTCAGCTTTTGAGGAGTGTTAACATCCCCCCCCCCCTTTTCTTTTCTTTTTTTAATTTCAAAAGAGGGATGGTCAATATCGGATTGATTCCATGGCCACACCAACAATGCTAAACTGCCTCATGTATAAACTTTCATATTACAGGTCAGCTTTCCTGTAAAATTGTTTGTGAGAAGTTCCATTTTCAACTGTTGTGCTACCTAACTCCCCTTACCCTGCTATTGCTCCAGATTTGTGGAGACAGATGGTAAAGCTTTCGACAGAGTGAGGCGGACAGAAATTGGGAAGAAATATTTCAAACTTACGCATTTCGAGGAGGTCAGATTGTTCTATTGAAACTGTGTCCTGTGTTAAATAATTGTTAGGAACTTTGTCTTGCTGTGTATTTCATCTATTATTCGGGAATTAATTTCGGTGCATGAGTGATGAATTACTAGCTGAACCCAGTATGTTACAGTTTCCTTCAATATTTTTTATTTATAATTGCATACATTTGTTAACTGTTACCATGTGTATGTGTTTGGATAGTTATTCTGCATTGTTCCTTACTAGTCCACCATTATACACCAATGCTCACATTATGGCATACTTTAATGTTTGATCAAACTAATAAATTTTTTCATTTGAAAATTTGGATAGTGTATTTTAGTTTACCTATAGTTGTTGAGTTTTTTCCCTCAACTTATCAATATATGATTCTATTATCTCGTGTTAATAAGTTTTCTTCAGATTTTTGCCCATCGATATTTTCTTTTTTGCGCTCTTTTTGGGTTTGTACATGATTTGCCAATACTTTCGTTGCATCCAATAACTCCAACTGATGATTTGGTCTCAAGTTCTGGGAGAAAACAAACAAAAGAGTACTCAGACTTTAGATTTGGAATATAAGCATTATTAGCTTTGAAATATTGGCCATTTATTTCTTGCCCGTTTATTTAGTTGGTGTTTATTGGATTAGTAAACTTAAAAGTCGTATAAATAGGTTTTTTCAGTACAATTTTTGGATATTGTTAATAAGAGTAATATCATTTTCTTGTTAATTCTCTCAATACTTGAAAGCATTAAATGAAAATGCAACTCTGTTTACTTTGGAAATATAAGTAGGAGAATAGTATGAAAATATTATAGGAAGATTTAACTTGCTAACCAGTGTTAGTTAAGGAGTTAATAAATAGATTTTATTTTTTTTTAATTGAAATCACGATGGGGTTGCATTAAAATTATGGTGGGGGAGTATTGGTAAAACTCTTCTGTAAAATATCTATTTTTGATTCCTAAACCAGTACTCAAAGCCTTTGTTAGCATTTTCCTTACAGTTATTCGGATGAGAATTGATCATCGCAGTACCTTCTATGGTCTTACTGATGCTACTCATGGCTTTTAATGCATTCAGGTGTTCACAACTCACCATTGGATGGTTCGGATATACAAGTTGAAACCTCCAAAGAACAGGATCCGAGGAAAGACTAAAAAATCAAAATCGGTACGTATATGATTGTTTTATATGCCTTAGATTCCATCTTCACTTAACCTAGCCGTGACTTGTCACTTGTTTCCATGTTTCGCAGAAAGCAAGCTCAAAAATCGCCTCGAAAAGAAAAGGACTAAAAAGGAACCCCTTTTAGTTTAGTTTTTTTATTTTAGTAGGTAAGCTTATTTCTTAGTGTGCGTTTCATGCATACGTGTATACAACTAATGCAATTGCCATGAAAGAGATTTTGCCGGCATTATTAGTTACTCTCGAGTATTGAATGATCAAAACGAAAATTTTGGAACTATATATTTTGACTGAATGTTTAATATCTCATTTTTAGGATTGAAATGCCCCTCAGCAAAATGATTTCTTGATAATTTTCTGGCGTACACTCGGCCTTTATCTGAAAGATTAAAAAATAAGTACTGAAAGTTTTTTAAGATAAACGTAATTGCTACTGCCCTTGCCCTTTAAGGATCAAGTATTTTTCAGTTAAAAATAGTTGAATAACGTCAATGATTGCTTTTCTTGTTTTAGCTGTTTGTCTTAATTTTCGTGTTGCCCACCGTATTTGCTGCACGGCTTGGTTCATTATACACTCGCATGGCATGCCGCCTCGTTAATTTGTTGGAGGCTTTTTGAGTATGAACCAAATGTTGTTACTACAAATCGCACGTTTTTGCTGTCTGCATTTTGGGAAATATTAATGGTAATTTAAGCGGGATTTTTGGGTAATTGAAAATTACATTAGTTGCATTTTTTTAGTCACCTTTCCTGCATACGTAATCGGTTTCTTCACGTTAATAGAATAAATAGTTTAGTCTTAAATAAATGGTTTATTCAAGTAATGCTTCTAAAGTAATAACAAACTTGAACGAAGAATTTCATTTTACAAGATCAAGCTCAAGTAGTTTGAGGGGAAATATTACAGTGCCGCATGAATAAATAGACCATTCATTTTGAAATTATAAAACAAATAATAATTATAAATACTTTTCTGTATTACCATGCTGTCAGTAATTGCGTTTTGACACAAGCTGAAAATAAGCCAACAGATTAGCAACCAAAGAATCACACCTGTACAACGTATACTTTTGAGCATTATTGATGATAAAGCAGCATATTTCCTGGAGTTGATCAGTAAGAGTATAATGCAGACCGTACCACCTTTACCTCGATCACGTCCTCAAAAAAGAGGCCAGGGTTTCACAACACAAAAAAGGAACTAAATTTATATTGGGTGGGAAGGACGTGGCATATCGCAGTGGTTACTTGTCAATTGTTAGAGCTTCTTAGGCAAGTTGTAATTCTTCTTAAGGAACTTGGCAGATGCCTCATCATTCCTATTACACAAAACTCGCAAAAGTGTGTTTGGTTCTGTGGGGCTCCATTGATCTGCTGTTGGAGGCAACGGAAGCCGGGATTTGGCGGTAGAACCATACATTTCCATAGTAAATTGACTGAATTGCTGAATTATGTGCTCAGTATCCGCACGAAACAGGGGAAGTACACCTTTGACAGTGGTTGAATGCTTTTCTATCAATTCAGCCGGCAATCCATCTCCATTGGACCAGAACAAGCCAGTAAGAAACTTGAAATCTTCCTCTATAATAACAGAATCTTGCAGAGAGAAAGCACGTGATGGCCCTCCAGCTAACAAAACCAACAGGAACCCATCAAAAGAAGCTTGCATTAGTTCAACAATTACACGTGTTCTAACTTTATCGTGCACTGTTGATGATATAATCTCCAAGTATTGCTCAAGCTCCTGAAGAAAAGGCTCAATCCTGGTGGATGCAACTTCTCCAACATATAGGCCATCCCAAAGAACATGACATAGATCATGGAAAACAATTTTGTATGCTATACACTCGCAGAGTTGATGGATGCCTTCCACAGCAGCAGATGCAGAAAGCTTGAACTTCATGCTCACCCCATTTGCTATATCCTCATTAGTGGATCTAGAACTACTGAGATTGGCAACTATTCTCTTTTCCAAAACCCCTAACTCCATGCGAATGCGCTGCATAGTATTGATGCGAACACACATCCGGGTTACATCAAATGAGTTGTCTCCATTTGTGGTTCCAACATGGGCCTTCCTCCTCTGAGTCACTTGTGACTTTTCTTTTTTCCTAAATACACCATTAAATTTTGATCTTGTTGAACACCTAGTCAACGGAGGCAAAGTTGGGATGAAGCTACTACGGCTCCCTGCAGATCATTGAAAAGGGAAATCTCGTCACACAGTAATTGAATAACTCCCCATGGTAAAACAAATGCAATGCAGTAAATATATACCACAGCCAGATTTGGCTTTCAAGATGTACTGTTGGAGAGATTTGTCAAGACCAGACATCAATTCAGGAAGCAAATCTGAATGCATGGGTATAGGCAACAGAAAGAAAGCCTCCAGAGTGTCATCTATGATTCGTAGAACTTCAACAGCAGAAGGAGCATAGCCCTCTTTATTTGCCCGTGGATTCCATACCTATAGGAAGTGAAGGTGAAGTTAAAAATTATATTAAAACTTTTAAACTATGCCAATGATATCTCAACAATATCCTCTTAAACAATAAAGAGAAAGAGACATGTTTTGTTCGATAAAAAGAAGAAAAAAAATACTATGTTAACTTGATTAGATTAAGAGCAACAAGATTGCGCATACCTCTTGTCGCAGATTTCTGTCAACCCATTCCCCCAATCTATCTACTCTGATATTTATCCATGACTTAACCAGACTAGCCATTACAGCTTCAGCCTCATAAGGTTGCATCTCCCTTACAATGGATTTTCCACCATCTTCACTGTCAACAGAATCTTCCACTGCTATCTGCACCAGATCTTTCTCCAATTTGTCAGCAGCTATCAGCACTTCTATAGCATCAGGTGTCAACTCATTAATACCCTTAACATACTTCTTCAACTCATTTCCATAACACACATGGAGGGTAGCAACGGCAACACCAGTAGCAAGTGGATGCCATCTCTTCAGTTTGGGACTAAATATTGCTTTCTCTTTAAAAGCCAGTTCAGTAATATCACGTGCAAGGACAGAAAGAATGGGAAAGGCTTTATTCTGTTTTCTAGATGGATGCTTGCTGGGATCCAGTTTCTCCAATTTCTGCCTTAAAGGAGATTAAAAAGAGTTAGGTCATACTGATGGCACCACATTAGGCAATTAGCTTTGTAAAATAAAGTACATAAAAATGAAAACCCAATTGCAGTATGTTGACACATAAAACATAGCAGAACCAGAAATTTTAGCTTATAAATTATCCTTGTACATTACAGAAGTGGTGGGCTCCTGCAAATGCAGTGCATAGAAAGAACTAATACCAACTTTGTAAACATAAAGCAAAACTTGAGCAAGAGTATTTTTAGAAGTCAACACCATAATAGAGCAAAACAGCTGACTTTATCCAGTTTCAGTCAGTGGTATCAAAAGTATACCATATACAAATATCATAATTTATCATATGTCTGTACCATCTGAAAGAGAGTATTCATATTTAGGCAGCTTGAATGACAGAACTTGCCTGAGCAAAAACAGCACGCAAAGATGATCTAATATAATAATCAACTCTAGTGTAGTCCACATCAGCTTCTTTCTTCTTCCAGTTGTACTCGTGAGAGATATCTTCTAATATCTTTGCTGATAAAGCTGCAAGAGAAACTACACTTTCCATTGATTCATTATTACCATCATGGAAAGTATCATGGTATGCAAGGAGCCTTTTCTCTGCCCAACCTAGTATCAAACTCAATGTGTTCCTCAAAATTTGTGAGTAAACAGGATCTTTTGAGTCCCCAGTATCTTTCCCAACTTCTGCCAATAGATTACTGGATGCAAACAACAGATCATTCTCCACTTGGCCAGTGACAACATACCGATGAAATAAGACCCATGAGAAACAAATATTATGCAGCATCTCATTAATTCCAAGCATAACCCAGGTCTTCTTAATGAGCTCTAAGACCTCATCAACCTCTTCTATTACAGAAGTTTCTGCATGAATATCAAAACAAGCTTCTAAAAGAGTTTGGTAGATCCAGAGGTTCAGTGGAAAACCATCAGCCCAACGGCATGTCTCAGAAATAGATCCATCAGATGATCTGCAAGCAAGAGACATAACAACACTCTGGAGGGTTTGCATTGATTCACCGTTCTTTGCAATATCCATGGGTTTCTCAAATGCTCCGCGGATTATGCGCCGGAGGCTCTGTGCAGAAGTGTTTGCTTTATCCAATGGAAGGCGAGGATGCAAAAGGAGTCCTGCTTCAAGAACCTTCAAATTTCTCCTCAACCAAGCCTCATACTCTTGTTGACTGGGAAAATCAGAACTCCTGAACAGTTGGATTAGCTCTAGTGGAAGAACCACTGACTCCATGCGTCTTCCAAGCTATTTGATGAACAAAGACCTAGTAAGTTACTATTGTGATTAAATAGAAATAAGGAACATAATGCACATGTTGAAACTTTATATTTTGGTCCACATGTTTCAATCCTAATTATTTCGAAAGGAATGAAGTGAAATTAACCGTTTTCTAACAGTAGGAAATAATATCCCACTAAATGGTCACCAAACAAGTAATAAACAAAAGTGAAATACAGATTTTCTACTCTAAACAATACTACTATATACAATCAATGATTGCTGATGTTCATTAGCTTCTTGTCTTTGTCTTCATACAGTTTAAAATTATAGTTGCAGTTGTGTTTGTACTGTGTCATGGTTTGATTACTGTAACTGTGGCTGTTGCAGCCACTGTAATAGGGACAACAGCTGCAAAAAAAAAAATTTCTCCAATTTTGCAATTATAAATTCTTTTTAAAACAAAAGCAGCAGCCAAGTGGTCAGCAATTTCAAAATCATGATTAATCACATCAACTAATTATCTAACACATTAATAAAGTACACATAGGGCTGAAAATCAGGTCAGCCCAATCACTATTCCGTAAATTGGGCAGGCAATCAAGTTGATCTGATCATATTGGGATAAAACTCAGGTCACCCCAATCATGTTAGCGTTGAATTGGGCCTGATCAATAACTTTGGACCGAAGCTGGGCCAGCCCAATAAAGTTTGTATTAAATAATTTCAATTTTCATTCCATCCCATTCATGTCTTCAGTAATTAAATTCATTAAATTGGATGGAATATTTTTCATAACCCAACAACTAACCATTGTTTCATTTTGATAGATTTACAACCTGTGCTGAGCCTGGTGAAAAAAAATAGAGCATTCATCACCAATTATTCCTCCTGACTACTGTCTAGGGACACAATCTCTTTGATCATCATGACAGATACAGACTTCATATGACTACTATCCTTGACATTGAGAGTAAGCATGATTAGGTATAATAACTTGTGAACTAGATCAGCGCAATCAATGACTTCGAATCAAATCAGCGCTTTTTGGAAACATGCTATATGGAATGGTATTCACTACTTACCAATAAGCACTTAGCAAAGTCATTGGACATTATACACTGAAGATAGAATGCTGCAAGCATTGTTGCCACCCATCATGAGCAACAACTGGTGATGAACACTACATTTTTGTCATCAGGTTTAGCACATGTCACAAAGCTATCAACAGCAAATAGTGATTACTTATATCCTGGCTTAAAACTCAAGTAGAACATTCCCTCCAATTCTAACACACTCCGTCAGTCAAAACAAGTCAAATGAAGTGTCATTCACTCATTTGGAAAACGTGAACGAAGTAAAGATGCACAAAACTTCAACCACAAGGCAAATCAATTGACGAGTCCAAATTGAACACCCCAACCTTAAAATTTGAAAACATTTCTCACTGCTAGTAAAAAAAAAGAGAAAAAAAAATTGAAAACATTTCTCACTGCTAGTAAAAAAAAGAGAAAAACAGTTTATGCACTTTTACCATCTTTTACACAGTTATCCAATCACAATTGACTTATATAATAAATTTGTTAACTTTTAAATAATTACTCTAGGCTAAAATAGAATTTCAGTCCCTTATTTACATTTTAAGTTTCAGTTTGATCCCTTAAGTTTAGAAAGTTTTATTTTGATCGCTTAAGGTTTCTCTGCTAGATCAACTTGGTCCTTCCGTTAATTTATCACAATAATTTGGTCAACTTAATAACACGTGACAAATTATGAGAGATGTCACGTCAGCCTAAATTAACACTGTTAGTGCCAAAAACTAATGGAAGTACTAATTTGGTCTAAAGAAACATAATAAGAGACCAAACTAAAACTTAAGGGACCAAACTAAAACCTAAAATGTAAATAAGGGACCAAAATTCTATTCTAGCCATTACTTTAAAAATCATATCATTAAAAAAATTTTACACTAGCTACCAAGATTTTTGCTTGATTGACATTATAAAGTGCATAAAACTAATTTAGCCTGACAGTGTATAATTGTCAAACTCATTTCAAAGAGAAAATACGTTATATACTACCAGTGTAAAGTAGTTTTACACCATCATCCAATTACCGATCAACATGTGTAACAGGTGTACACACATAACCATTAAACTCAATTTCCAAATTACCCACTTTTAGTAACTCCTTAAATTTTGCAAGTAGCCAAAGTCCAAAATTCCAAACCTGCCCCGCAGCAATTCTGAGCAGCGCTCTTCTAATTCTGGTATCACTCTGCTCCGAAATCCTCATCTGCACCCTCACCAACTCCCCCGTCGTCGCCGCGCGCTTGCTTCCCCTCAACGACGACGACGACGACGCCGTTTTGAGCCCCAGGGCCTTCTTCACCTTGCTCGCCGCCGTCGAGGTCAGCGAGCGGTGCGGCGACGGCGCCGGCGTCCGGTCCCGATCCCCCCTCTCCGACTGCGATATGAACGTCAGCGGCTTCGGCCCCGAACTCCGGCAGGCCCCGACGAGTATCTCGTACGCCGTTTCCCGGAGCTCGGATTCGGGGAAATTCGGAGCCGGGTCGCCGAACGGAGGAGGAAAGTCCTCAATTGGGTGCACCGGCATCGCGTTTTGGTGCCTCTTTGTGGACATTGCTCGGTGACCCAGATAAGGAATTGAGACGCTTTTGATGTGGGGTGGGGCAAGTTTGAAACTTTTTTGGGGCGCGTGAAGTGGGGTGCTTGGGTGTCAGAGAAAGTGTTATGGGGAAGTTTGGTTTTTCTTGTGTCTGTTATTCTTGCTTGACTTTCAAGATAGCTAGGTGGGGTGGGGTGGGCCAGAGGGGAAATTAATGAAGGAGAGAAAAATTTAGAGAGAGAGAGGGAGATGGGCGTGACTGAGAGCGTAGGGGTTTGAGTTCGAAGATGAAGGAAGACTAGGCGGTGGTTGTAAAGTGTGGACAAGGATGGGGAGTAGGGACAGAGAAAAAGAATCAGGGAATAAAGTGGAAAACAAAATTGCAACATTTCGGTTGGGACATATTGTTGTGATTTTTTTATTGGTTTATTTGCTGGATATGATAAGATGAGGGTGTTTTTATCATTGATTATTTTTTTAGAATTTTAAAGAGTTTAATGTAAAAAAAATTTAGAAATGTAACACGCTTATAAAATTCATACAATAATTTGTATAATAATATTTTTGTGTGTTTTTCTCTTCATCATTATGACATCTCATAATGATGAAAAGAAATAGACACAAAAAGATATTAGTGTATAAACTGTTATATGAGGTGGTATACAAATGACATTTTTCAAGGTTTTATATTGTCAATCAATCAGAAATTATTATTTGTATAACTTTTAAAATAATTATTGTAAAAGTTAACAAACTTATCATATATAGTAGTTTGTAATTAGATGACAGTATAAAATTAATTTATATTATCAATGTATAGACTATTTTCTCAATTTAAAATTTATGTGCTATCAAAATAAATTTTTTTACAAATTTAATTAATTAAAAATTATTATTAATATAATTTTATGGAAATTATATTAAACCTCAACAAATTTATTATATACATGATTTTTTTTATTAACTTACTATATGCATGATTTAATAATATTGTAAAAATCCTTCATATGCACATACTATTTAATATTTATTCTTTCTTTTATTTTGTAGGGATGTAGGAAAGTGTATGGTATTGTTACCGGTGAATCTTGTATGCTAGGTTTCTGACACTGACTTGGATTCATTTTTATCTTATTCGGTTATTGTTTAATTTGGTTATGCTTGTCGTTTGTGTGAAATGACAATTTAACTTAATGTTTTCTTTTGAATTTTTGTGGGATTTTTTTTTTTTTCATTTGGTTCAAAATTTGGAAGGAAGAAGAAGAGGTAAATAAATGGGTGATTAAGATTTAGTGTTCTTTAACTATTTGTGATTAATTTAGTTTTGAAAAGTCAATTACTATAGTTTAGTTTTCTTTATAGTGGAAGGATTTGAATAAAAAGATGATAATATTCATCTTATTTTTTTAGAGGGTGACGAGAAATTAATAAATAAAAAGTTTTTAAGTTAAAATTACATTAGAAATTATAATGAAATGTAATGTTATTTTTTTTAATAATTTTTTTTTCTATTTTTAATTCCTTAATTAGTATATTTAAGATACTGATTAGTATTTTCTTTTTTTAAATCATTTATAGATTGACCACATGCATATTAATATATACACTCATTTGTAATCAAATTATTTTTAGATATAATCGTCTTACTGTTTTATCTTTTCTTCTCAATGTTGTTGACCTTTAGCCTTTTGTTCACGGATCCATTTAGAACATCGAGAAGAGTTAGTAGGTGGTTAATTTATGTGATACATACTTAATTTTTTTTAGACAATATGTCAAATTTAAATTTTGTCCATATAGGAAAAACATCCACTTAAATAACCAACTTTATTATATTATAAATATTTATGTGGTTTTATTATATTATAAATATTTATAGCTTAAACAAAATTGTCTCCAAGAATACTTGTAGTCTTATGTTTAAAAAATATATAAAAAATAGTATTTTTATTTAACTAAGTATAAGTAATACATGTGAATATAAGTATTAAAGTACTCATAAAATAAAATAAAAAATATTCAATCACAAACTATCATATATGGTTAATTTGTTAACTTTTACGATAATTACTTTAAAATTCATATCAATAATAATTTTTTATTGATTAACAGTATAAAAGTTTTTACATTGACAAACCATGAAATCAAAAAAATATTACAATTACTATTTATACATATATGAGATTATGATTTAAGAAACAAGTATTTTTTATAGCGCAAGTATAAAAAATATATACTATAATGTCTTATTATCATTCCTCGAGCATCAATAGATACTTGCCTTGAATGGTTTTTTTTTCTAGAGTGTACTTACGCTGTTTTTACTTTACTTTCTTTTCCTCATCATGATCAACTAAAATATAAATTTAGAATTTTTATTATCAATCGAATATATATATAATCTTATTGTAAATCTTTATTATAGATCATATTTTCCCTGACATTGAAATTAGAAATGGCCTCTCCTTTAAGAAAAAAATATATGAAAATTGGCTGTTTTTATTTTTAGACATTTGTGGAACTAAAAAGCCTTTAAACACTAATTCAAGGAACGATAGAACAAAGAGTAAATTAGACTAACATTTTTTGAGGTTTTTTTAGATTATATACAATTTTTTCTGCCTTTTTAACTATTACAACAACTTTCTTTGTAGGGGTATGTAATGTTTTTCAGACAATTAAAGGAGGTTAGTATAATGTATAAGGGATATCAGTGTAATATTTTTTAAATAATTAAGGTGTTCAATGTAAGAATAAAAAGAAAATAGATATCATGTGTAATCTAATTTTTTTTAAGAAATATCAATGTAATTTACTTTATAACAAACATCGTGTATGATTTTGCATGGACATATATATGCCTAAATTGTCCTGTAACTTATATTTGATGGGTTTGTTCAACAAAGTAATGCAATACGGACAGCAGAAATCGTGAACATGACGACGTGCATAAAGGTGCTTTTTTATCCTTGTTTTGGTTTATGCATATCATGTCCCACATCTTATCTTAATTCATATCCATTATTCAGCCTTGCCTTTGGAAAGAGAAATCGTCAAAATGAAATTAGTACTGTAATGAAATAAAAGGAAGGCTACTAACACTGATTTTAATAATTTTTTCATATTCTCAATTTAATGGATCCTGTTTTTAATTTAATAAATCCATCCTAAATTTTAACTGATAGCAAAGAAAGTATTGAAAACAAAGTGTTAAAAATGCATTTTTAACAATTTTAATTAAAGTGAAAGATTAAAAAAAGTTAAATTACTTCACATATATGGATACGAAAGTTTCAATCCACTCAAAATAAATTTTGACTTTTTTTTAATTTTGTTACACGATAATAAGTAATTTAGCTACAATTTGAGTTAAGAAAATTGAAAAAAAAAAATATTATATTTAACGACTAAATTGGATAAAAAGTGATTTATAGTATATTTTCAAAATAAAATCAACATCAAAATCGAATATTCTTTTAATTATTTTTATTTATTATTATTTTTCTAAAAACTGCGAGGAATTCCTGGTAGTTGGGTCGATTATGTCAATAAAGGGCCTTCGCACCTATTAGCGACCAAACACACATCAAGGTCGTCTTAGTTAATCCATGCCTTCTATTCCAAACTCTGCTGCACCTTGAAACCAATCAACATGTATAAGCTGGAAATTAATTAATTTTCACGATGTAAGTTTTGATAGAGTAAATAACTCCTCTCTTGACTTCGTTGTGAGTGAATTCCATTTTTCAATGGTGAGCCAAAAAAAAATGTATATTTGTAAAAGACCGTACTCAAATTAGTAAATGTTAAAGCTTAAGATTATGTATGGCAAAGAAAATGTATACCTAGCTATTTTCTTTTTACATGCTGTTTTTTTGTTATCTTTACTATTACATTACAAGACAATTTTTAGTATGAAATATGCATAAAAGTTTAAGAATCATGAGATTTTCTCTATATTTTTTTTTATAATGTTGTGATTGTGATATGAAAAATGAGTATTAAGTTATTACTGCTTAAGTCGAACTATGAATTTGGTCTAGTTCACGAAATTTTCACCTGGTGAACACTTTATGAATTATGTATGTGTGTTTCTTGTTATCTTTATTCTTGCATTACAAGACAATTCATAGAATGTGGTATGCATAAAAGTTTAAGAATCATGACATTTTGTCTATTTTTTATAATGTTGTGATTGTGATCTCAAAAAATGATTATTAAGTTATTGCTTCTTAGGTCGAACTATGATATTTGGTCTAATTCATGAAATGCTCACCTAGTTGTTTCAAGGTAAACACTTCATAAATTATATATGTGTGTGTATGTAAACAATGCTTTTTATATTATTAATCTAGATGTAGTATGTGTCATGATAACAATTTTGTAATATTGAGACAAATGTTCTAGATCAATTATTAGCGCAACAAATGTAGAAAGTATTTTCTACATTAGTTATTTAATAATTGATGTAGAATTTTAATGTCTTTTTGCAATTTTTTAGACTCCTCATAAGACATTCTAGATCAGTCGCTCTACAACTGATGTAGAAAATACTTTATAGATCAATTATTACAACAATCGATCTAGAAAGTGTGAATTTTCTTGATAAGTTGTTCTAAGAATTGATTTAGAACGTATTTTCTACATGGTTTCTTTATACAACCCATCTTTAAAGACTAGTATATATTTGTTACATTCATATTTGCGCTACTATTTTCATTTTCACTCCAATTATGAAACCATATTCTCTATACCGAAGACATTGAAACCCTTATTCCTCTTTATGTCGATTTCATTTCTGTTCAATGAAGGTGTGTAGAACTTGAAGATGCTTATTTTTTTAAAGAAAAAAATATTAAGATTTAAGCCTAGAGAGACCTGTGAAAATATTTAGGAAATATGGATTAGGAATACCTTTGTATCTCTCAATTGTCATAGTGAAATTATTGATTGTGTCAAGAATTGGACATAACTCTCAGTTGTAGGATAAACCAATATAAATATTATATGTTGATTTTCTTCTTTCTTACATCTTTTAATTTGTTTTTCTTTAACTGAAGGATGGATTAAATTGTGAAATATTTTTCTAAAAAAAATCATTTCCTTCAAAGTTATTTTCTCTATTTTATTGACTTAGTCTTGAATTGATATTCATTCACTCTAAGACTAACCTTTCTTCAATCATCTTTAAAGGTTTTTTAAACAAAATCTCTTAATCTGTCAAGTTATTTTTTAAAGATAACAAAACAGAAATCGACCCTTTATCGTATTTTATATTTGTCTTTTTCATATTTTATAAAGTTTTTATACACATAGAAAAATGTGTAGGACTAAATTACGAGGATCTGATTTTACAAAATTAGTTCATCACTTATGAGAAAAATAATGTTAGTAGTACCATAAGTGAAACTAAAATTAACATATCATTGGCACGGATATTCTTTTAGAACAAGCAAGGTTGTAAACCACTAGGCTAATGAGGCACTTGTCTTAGGTCCTCAATTTATTTAATGCCTCTTTTTTTTTTAGATTTCTTTAATAAATTATTTATTTTTAATTTAAATTATGAATATAAATCATTTAAATGTAATTTTATTATTTATTTAAAAATTTGAAAATTTATTTTACATCTATTTTAAACTTTACCTCTCTCCTTCTTAAAAAAAATACTATTGAAATTAGTATAAAGTTTAAATTTAATAAATAAAACTATGATTGGTTTATATAAAAGATATTTTGGTAAAAATGTTGATGATAAGATTATGTATTTAACTAAGGACTCTATTCGTATTGATCATTTTGTATACATATAAGATTAATTTACACATTTAATTGAACGTCAATTTGAATAATTTTCAAAACATCAAATCAAGTTTTTTTTTTAATTCTAAAAATTAAAAACTTTAGATGAGGATAAACTGGAAAAAAATATTATATTAATCTTGATTTATTTTTGAAATAAAAGATATTACAAGAAGTGAATACAAAAGAAATTCATATTCTAATAAAAGTATTATGTTATCTCAAAAGATTAAATCCTTTTTAAAATTTATGCATTGTTTCTAAAATATTATTGAAATACTTGTAAGTTGTAACTATTTTATTTATGAAAGCTAATTTTTAAAATTAAAATTATTCAAATCTTATCTAAAATGACCTATGTCAAAGAATAGATTGAAATAATATGTCATTTTATATTTTAAGAATGAAATGTTCAAAATACTTAAAAATAAAACTTTGATAAACAATTTTTAAGTTAACAAGAAAAATAAAAATAAACAAATTATATTAAATTAAAATTTAAATGTAAATTTCACCTTATGTCTCATAATTTATAGAGACAACCCTAAAAATAAGGCCAAGAAATATCAAAGGTTCTATACATTTACTTAATTTTTTTGTAATATATAATAAACAATTAAACATAAACTAAAAGATTAGATTGAATTTTATTTTAAATATTAAAACACTCAATTAATATTTAGATTTTCTACACACACACATATATATATATGGGTCAGGATCCGTTGACACCAAGTGTCAAAGTTAGTCAAATTACACCTTTAATAACTTTTTGTAGAATGCAAATTTAACTAATCTAACTGTTGAATTTTATGTTCTTATTCATTAGATTAAATATACAAAATTTCACACAATTCCAAAATTATTTAGTAATTCATTGTATCACTTTATTTTAACGTACAATAAAAAATTAAAATATATGTAAATATTCAATGTTCGTTGACATATCTAGAAAAGTCCAAATTATGTGAAATTTAATATACATGATTATGAAGATAATATTACATAATTTAACGGTTGAATTGGTTAAATTTGCATTATACAAAAAGTTATTGAAGGTATAATTTGACTAACTCTTACACCTGGTATCAATGGATCCTGACCCTATATATATATATATAAACTCAGTCCAAATGATGTGAAATTTGATATACATAATCATGGAGACAATATATATATATATATATATATATATATATATATATATATATATATATATATATATATATATATATATATATATACACATATTAGGCTGGATTTTAGAAATGGGTTTAAATCGGCCCCAAAAAGTACCTTAGCTGAATTGCCCACATTCACTATAAGCACTTCAGGCAATAGGTATTGTGTTCTCTTTCATATTGGTCAAGACTCAAGAGTCACGACTTAAAAAAAAAGGTGGAGGGGGAAAAGGTAAGTCATGACCAATATATTTTTTCTTATTAAAGTTTTCTTTTCTTCGATTGACTAAATGCGTTTATGAGCTGGATTGAACTAACTTGAACTTGCTCTGATATTTTAATTAACTTATCTTTTAGATTTGCATCACGGCCTAACTAATGTATTAATTAAGTCATAACATTATAAAACTAAAAATTAAAAGAAATATTCGGAATAAATATTTAAAAGAAATTATATTAATATAAAAATATTATCATAGTATGCTTAAAATATTAACTTAAGCAAAAAACAATATTTAGTTTATTTTAATAACTTTTTGTCTTAACATATTGCGTAATGTCAAATAGGACCACTGAACTCGTTTATTAATTAGCAAAGGACTATTCTATTTTAATTAGAAGTCTTGAATTTAAATCCTTAAAACAAACAATTGCATTAGATGTTTCATATTTGGAAGTAGAGCTATGCTCTCCATGATAATTCTACCTAACTTAACCCAACTTAGTGTATGTTTGGATTTGGGAAAATTTAAAAGTACTTTTACTCGTAAAATAACAAATTCTTCCTTATTCATTTTGAGCATTGAAATTCATAATTATATATTGCCAATCTCAAAGATACTTTCCCAACTTTAATCCAAAAATAACCTTAAATGTTCTAGAAAATGTATGTATACCGATAAGCTCTCTCAATTTTGTTTCAATTAACTCCGTTTCTTTTATTTTCTTTTCTTTTTTTGTCAACAATTAACTCGGTTTCGAGTCATATTGTTGGGGCAAGTTGGATCTTGAGTATCCCTAGTCGACCACTTACGCCATTCAAAATTTACAAATTGCTCTCTTGCGCATGGTTAATGTCAATGGGTTAATGCTGTTTTCTTGTTTGGTCCAAGTGTATTACGTATCTTTTTTTTTTTTTGGTCTCGTAAGTGTAATACATATCTTAGACACCTTTTTTTAGTCAACAATCGGCAAAGGCTCAGTGGCCCTCTTATTTTTTGAGAGACAGTGGGCTTGGGTACTCAAGCCTTTTTCTGTCTTCATTAGTCCAACATCTTTGGGCTGCAATTTCAGCTGTGTTCTTTAAAATCTATTGGGCCTTCCGACCCAATACACCCCTTTTGGGGTTTTGTTCCTTTGATCTTGTGACGAATAAAAATGCTATTGGGCCAACATCATTTATAGATAAAAAGAAATCAGCAAAAGTACAGCTTGGCTTGGACGATAAAAGCCTCCTTAAAATTTCTCTACTAGAATAATGCTAGGAGATCTCCAGACCAGATACTTTACTGGGTCATGAATGACAACGCTGCACTTCTATAATCTATACAACTTCATAAGGAAAAGCCTAATTAGATCGAATACCACGTTCGTACCTGTCATGTTATTGGAACGTGATAAATAGATAATTTCTCACTGAGCAGTGGTAGATACTCGTCCCATAAATAAATATCAATATATATTTACTTTCTCTTTCATCTATTTTACACCCTATTTTTTTTTTAATATTATATCACTTATTATACCTGTCACTTTTTTTTTCTCTATCTTTCTCTTTGGGGTGTATGAATATCACTACTCTTTATCACTTACATTTACAAGAATCGCACATTCTGATTGGTGAGTTTTAAATTCGTTACAATTCGTACGTGTTGTTTTCGCACAAAATAATAACACTGACAACATGAATGTATTTTTAGGTCTTTTCAACGCAATCAAATGATGGATTTAGTGTGCTTTGGGAGCTGTTTATTTTTTAGAAATAATTATTTTCTTAAATACTCACTGAAAAATTGATAAAAAAATTATTATTTCTTCAAAATAAATTAAATCAAATACGCACTTGGGGGCTATATATTTTGTGTGGCTGTCGTTTGATGTTTTAATCGAGGATACGTCATACGTTGCCGAAAATGATAATCAACTTTAAAAATGTATTTATGCAAGAAAATTAAATAATTATTTAATGCAGGTATATAGTCTCCTCTAGTTGAATAATTATACTTAAATAGTTTTGTGATTCTCAACCCGACTTCTTCTTTATAGAAACGAAAAGTAACTAAGAATGGACTTCAAATCCTTTGTAAGTAGATAAATCTGCAAAAACTCTTATTTGTTGTGTAAAATTATTATCTCCCTCATTCCCAAACTAAATTTCATGGCACCAGTCATGCAGATTATGTAAAGTTGAAAACCTAAATCGATAGTAGTTGATTATCCAATTTTGATTTGGATGAGTACCAAATGCTGCGTCTTTTGACTTTAATTGAGAATTTAGCATGATCAAGGGTTAATTGACAATGTAGTTATATATATTAAGAAATTTTGCAAAGCCATCGAATACATGTGAAATTATGGTTCTCTCTCGTCAAAAAGTACTCATACTGTCACATATAATGTATGCTTTAGAAGGGGAATCTAAAATGAAAATAAGAAAAAAAACACCTAGTTCTATTTTATGAATATGAGGCAATAGCAAGCACAACGTGGTCTTTCTCCAAATTTTTGTCGAAATTCAACTTAAGAAACAAAGAAAAAGATAAGAATTCGCGCACGTGGAGTATACAGATGTAACCCATGTCCACCAAAAAGGTTAAGAGAAAAAGAGGAAATTGTATCTCTGCTCTTGCTGTACCGACATTGTCCCATTATTTGCTGCCACATGTTCCGCAATCTTATTTGGTAATAGATTTGCTAATGAGTGTCTTGAGATACTTGTTCATGAATTAAAGATAGAAGGTATATGATAAATGAAGGAAAAAAGGGGTGTTCGTAACACACACCAGAATAAAAGAATTTATTTTATGTTCAAAATATATTACAACAATAAAAATAGGGAAATTTAAAATTGTGTACTTAGATAACAGTTTTTGAATCATCAAAATTGTTTTTAATTGTGTGAAAACTCTACGTATATCCACACCAAGACTAATATTTGCTATCAACTCTTTGATCAGTGGAACCACATAAAACAAAGCTATCCTTTTGTAATATTTTAGTGCTTGTGAGCAAAGAGAAGAAGAAGGAAAAATATTTATGAGTCTATTAGTATATCAAGATGCTATTTGATCGCTAGCTATTAAAGATACATTTTTGATCTTAAGTAATAAAATCAAATAGATTTGATTTTGTTATAAGTTAGAAATTTTCTCTTTTCATTTTCGAAAAGCTCACACACATAAAAAATATTATAGTAATTACAATAACTAATCACATAATAGTATCAGATGTGTAGTAGTTACAGTAACTATTCATATGACTAATTACAATAACTAATCACATGATAGTCTTAGATATGCAATAATTACAGTAACTAATCATATGACTAATTACAGTAACTAATTACATCCATGTTCATGACAGGATACCTTTTATATATGTATTTATATTAATTGTATTCTTGATGCTAGCAAAGAATATAATAATGTTTCACATAGAAAAAATTATTTATTTGATTTAAAATTAAATTTTCTAATTTAATTTATCAAATAAATTAATTTCTTTAGCAAAGATTAGCATACTCGTTTGTGTGTGACCCCATAGGTTCAATACTAAGCATGTCGTAAATTAATCAAATTAATTTACTAATCAAGGTATGCATTTAGCAACACTCCTTAATGTCTACATAGTATGAAGTAATGTCTTTTATTTTCAAGAACCAATAGAAGAATAACGTAATATTTTCTCCTATCATTTACATCTCCAGATTAATTCTAGAGCATGGTATTAATGTTAAACTCTAATAAATTAATCCATATATTTATTCAGTAAATGACTTAATAAACTATTTTCTTCATTCATTCAATTGCTCTTGCTAAGGTCTTAATTTTATCATGGAGCTCAAACTCATTACCAAGAGTTGATGAATTCCTTCTTGATTAACCATTAATTTTACAAATATTTAATTCTATCCAATGTCCAGTCAACTAGTACCTTAAGGCATTAGGTGTCTGAGATTAAAATTTAATAAATATCTTGTTAATTATTATGATAATTTTAGGTCTAAGAAAACTATTACATTTCTTCTTGAAAATTTCCTATTGACAACTTAAGGTAATGTTAACCATTAGGAATTCTTAATTCAGTCAGTTCAATGATCACATCCATATGTCCATCATCTATATATGTAAATTAATAAATGAGATCTATTAATCTTTATCCAATAAAGACCATCACATATATATTGATCTATCTGGATTATCGATGTCTTATTCATAATAACCCTATGATCAAAAACAATTTAGATTAAAATTATCAAAAGACTTGTTTCTCATTATCATAATCTCTATCATTACAACGAGTCTCAAATTTTAATCAAGGACCTTGCCAAATTAACTGTTTAATTAAACAATAAACATGATAAAGAAATAAAGGACAATACTTTATTAAAATTGAAAATTGATCACATGATAGATTGGGTCTTGGGCATACATATTTATTCCCAACAATAAAAGGTATAACATTTTAATAATATTTGACACTATGATATTATATGATAATAATATTTAAAATTCAAAATATAGGTGAATTTCATTTTCAACATGGGAATGGCAACAAGAAATAGTTTCCATCGGTGCAAAAAATCTGTCGAGAATTTTTCAACAGTGACAACTCTGGTAACAATATGATGATAGTTCTGAATTTTGTTGTAGTCGGTACAATCCTATCCGTAGGGCTAATAGATACGATACAAAGGCTACAACTGCTGCTAACACTCCACAGCAAACTTGACATTGAGAGGTCACCAGTAGCTGTAAGTTTGCTCTTTTGTCGGCTCTGAATTATTTGTAAGGTTAATTGATCATATCTGATTATATCGTCATATTTCTTGCTATACCAAAGTTTCCTTTGTTCTTTTTTAACAAAATATTTGGATACGTTATTAACTATGCAAATGATATATGTGGATCGGTAAGGGAGTTTGATTTCAAATTGCACTTCTCCTAGCCCTCATTCCATTCTTCTCTCCCCTTTCCCTTGAAATCTTGCTACAGCATCATGCATGAGGTTTAATACTCTAGGTTTCTAGAACCAAGAAAATAATAAAACAAAAAGTACATATATGTGTGATTAAATGTTTTACCGTAAAATTTATTTGCTAATTTTATCAATGTCTTTAAATCAAATTACAGTTTTTATTTATTCACTTAATTTTAATATAAATTACTTTCTTTTAAGAAAATGAATTAATTGTTAGGTTTTGAGTTGGAAATTATTTAATCGACAATATACAACACTAAAATAAATTGTTCATATAGGAAAAAATAGATAAATAATTTTTAAACCGTGGTAACAACTATTTGATGCGTTCAAAGTAAATAATTTATTGATATTATAAAGGCATATTATTTCAATGTTTTTGCCTACGTATAATATGAGAAAAATTATATTTATAGGCATCAATTATTATTTTTTGTTATCAACTTAAGCACTATTATTTTCTTAATTTTAGTAAAATTATGTATGAATTGTCCTTCGTACAAACGTTAGCCGTCATCTGGGTCAAGACACATATGTGCCGGGATAGGTTGGGCTCTATCAACTGATTTAGTCTCGGGCTATGATAGGCCTAGTTTTTATTACTAAAATGTTATGATAAAAAGAAAAGACAAGAAAAGAAAAGAAAAGATCAGATAGTAAGATGAGGGTTTGCGCACTTAGCTTGAAGTAGTTAGTGGGATGGCCCTGATTAATAATGTGCTGCTTGGGGAGGGGAGAGAGGACCACTAATAAAGTTTCTGGTTGATGTAATTGAAATTGTTTTAAAGTGGTCTCTTACTATCATTGTCAAGCTTAAATTGGAAAAACTTTACACTATGACTACGACCAAATCAAGAATATAAAATAATAGAGGTGCTTAACAAGACGAAACACTAAAGATCCCACAGCCCAAATAACTAAAAGAAAATGAAGATGAGGAACCAAGCATGAAGCAACCATCTATTCCAAAATCCGAATAGAAAATTCAGAAAAAAAGTACTAATCTGTGGATGAAAAACTAGCTTTTTATGCCATAATGTGTGCAAAAAAGGTTTTGGACTTTGGTTTCGTCCATGTCGCATCTTTCACTCTCTCTATAAGGATAGGAATTGCATAATATGATAAAACACATTATGTTACATGATATCGACATTAGAAAACGATGTGGTTCCTTAGGTGATAGCCACTTCCCAATTCCCACCTACGACGCACCATTTTTTGTCGTCGCCTATCAATCTTTAGAAGACCGATTTGGTCTAATTTGCCGTTCTAACGTTTTGTTCTCATTCATTCAATTATTTTTTGGCTTCCCATCACTTTGTGCTATCCTTTTGTATTCCAGGAACAATATGATTAAGCCTACAATACGCTACCCCACTCTTATGAGTCTCATCTTTTTCCCTGCTTCATTGTTTCAATCATTTTACATGCTGTATGTGCTTAAATAAAGGTCATATGTAGCTAGCTTAAAAGCAAGGCTAGCCTATCAAATAAAAAAAAAAGGATTGGCTATTATGCAAATGTCATATATATGGTAGGAAAATAAGAAACGTCAACCTCATTTTAGATAGATTAGGGTGGAAGGATGAGAGAAATAATAATAATAAAAAAGATAGAAAGAGAAAGTTATAAATAAGTAATGTGATAAGAAAAGAAAAGAGATATAAGAAGAGAAAGATATGAAAATAAGATGAAAGAGAAAGTAGATATATGTTTGTAATTCTTCTGATCTCATTTTCGCTAGACTTGTAAGGATCATCGTATCCGAAATATTGTCTACTTTGGTCTCGACTCCTAAGCGATGTGAGACTTTTTGGCGTACTGAATCAAGTCCCCCAGTCGAGGCTAAGGAGCAAGAGTGGCCCAGGCCCTCCTTTTAACGCCAATGTTTTGACCTTAAGTCCACTGACATCGTTACGATCACCGTATTTGAGGTATTGTTTGCTTTGACGCTTGGTGGGCCGTCACGATTTTGTCTTGAAAAGGCGCATTGGTGGGTTAGGAAAGGAGGGTGTTTATAAACTACTCTTAATCTCGATTCCTAAGTAATATGAGATTTTTTGGTGCACCGGAATAATGGTAATCCTAAATGATACAAATTAAATCTTTTGGAAGAGGTGTAGGTTATTCCAACAAGCTATTTGTTTTTTTAATTGGAATCCTCAAGTTTTGAAAGAGATTGGGGGTAAATACATCTAAAATGTATTCTTACACGCAAAGTTAGTGTGTAGCAAAAGTGAAAGATATATCCTTCATAACGCAACGAACTATGTTTCAAATTTCTATAAGGAGAGATGTCTATATTTAATGTTTAATCGTGTCTCGAATCAAATTATTTCTAAACGAGGATATTTATGTGAAACCATAAAAAAAAAAAAAGAAGTAAAGAACAATTATATTTTTCTTTAGGGGTGTATCTTCCTGTGTATTAACGAAAAGCTTATAAAGGAGTTGAAGATTATGCCATTATGGATTGATAAAATGAACTAGCAGTCAAACCAAATGCCGAAGAGAATGATCATTGACGAGTCAACATTTAGATAAAACCTTTACAACACAGCGTGAATGTGTTAAAGAGTTATATGTTCGACATATTATTTGACAAATTCAATGGTTGAGGGTGAAGTTTCACCAAGTTAACTTGAAGAATTAGGTTGTCAACAACCATGGAAAGCTAACGGCGTGGTTATTTGCGAGTCATTTTAAATTTTAAAAAAAGGCATTATTGAGAAACCATCTGACTTTGAATTTTGCTGTGTTTGAACACCAGTTTGCATCTTTTTAAACAGAAATTCTTGCATTCTAATGCACTAAACGTAGAAGCAATTTTAAAGGTAGATTAACATTACGTTGTAAGACAAGTGATCTTATTTTAAGATCTTAATATTTGTGTGTTTAAGCTATAAATATTACTTCCTTTCGCTATAATTAGGGTAAGAAATTTTCTTGTAAAACTCCTCATATCCGCTTGATGAAGGATTAAGGAATGCATCCACACTATGACTTCCTTTTTATTTAATTTCCTAGTGATCGATCTTTATGTTTCTTACAACGCAATTTCCCTCCCCACCCCGCCCCCCCTTTAAATTCTTTGCACATTTACTTTCTTTGTGCTTCGTCTTTCTATAAGTTTATTTTTTCCAACCATTTACTCCTAAGTTGACTTGAAGACTTGGTTGAGAAAATAAATTGACTGACAATTCATTTTATCAACCCTCATATATAAACCTCATTTGCCCTTTTCTTTTTGGAAGTATCTGTCATGTTTGGAATTTATAAAATCAAGTTTGAAATGTAAATGAACATTGTTAGTAACTTGTGCCAATATATTAAATAATTTTAAGGTAAAATTGATTTTACATCAAAATTATAATTTTGTTATCAACCACAAAGTAACACTTGCAACTTTTACGGTAACAAAAATTAATTAAATATCTATAAAAATATTCTATAATTGAATATAACTTTTATATATGTGTGTAATAAAGATTATTTTTATTAAAATTATTTTTAATATTTAAACAAAAATTACTACCTATACACTCAATTCTAACAAATGAAATTTGAAAAAAAGAAAAACTCAATCAAAATTGAGTTTATTAAATTAACCCGAAAGCGGGAGGGGGGACGAAAACAAAACGAAGAATAAACGACAAATGGGCGAGAACAGTGTCCGTAGCATCCGTAGGGGTAAGAAAACAAAAGTCGGGACCTGAGGTGTCAGCAGTGTTAGTAACAGTTCGTAGAAGAGCTAGATAGGGAAATCCTGTGCTGTAAAGAAGAAGATGCGTTGAACATTGAAAGCAGAAATTCAACGTGTTTCTATGTTAAGATTTTCTTTTTTTGAGTTTAATTTAGTATAACGATTTTTATACTCTTAACTAATTAAAAATTATTTTAAATATAATTTTAAAAATAATTATTACAAAAATTAATAATTTTATCATAGATAACAATTTATAATTAAATAACAATATAAAACCTTTTATATAATTAATAAATTTTGATTATTTTTCTTTTTCGCTATATGATTGAATATAAAAATAAAACTTAAACAATTTTACGCATTTTTAGTATTATTTTTTTAGTTAAATTAGAATTTTACACTAACGTTGATCATTATTATTGTTCTACGTACTTATTAAAACAGAGTTTTAATTTTAATTAGAAAACACTATGAAAAACATTTTAAGCGTTGCACCTAAACTTTGTCCCGTGAGTAAATTTTCATTTTGATCTCTTAAATTCTTAGCACGATCATTTTATTATCTGATTTTATAAAATCCTTGCTATATTTTCTAACTTTATAAAAGTCAGTTTATTTTATTATCTTTATTTTGTTTTTTACTGTTGTTTACATTAATATTTACAAAATCAAAGACTAAAGTGAAAAAATTTATAAAATCAAAAACTTACAATTTTAATGATTAAAACAAAATTTTACTCCATTAATTCAATATGAGCTTCGATATGTTTTTAGTCCTTATAAAATATATGATATTTTATTTTGGTCCTTGTAAAAAATTTTCTTTATTTTTTATCCCTCTAAAATTTAAAATTACTATTTCTTTTGTTCATACAAAATGAGCAAATTTTGGTTTTGGTCCCTATAAAATATTTTTTTATTTTCATCTCTCTAAAATCTGAAATAACTATTTGTGGTCCCTTAACGTTTATTTTAAAGTAGATAAATATCATTTATTTTAGAGATCTAGAAAAAATTTAAGAGCTATCACAAGTTGACATGGTACTACAGACGGTTGATTGACCAAATTAGGTCACTTTAATAAACTATTTACTGATTTGTGACTCTTTTGAAACATATTACTAAAGTAAAATAGTCAACGTTAAAAAACATTAGTCAAACTAGTGTTTTTGACTAGTGTTTTTAGTGTCATGTCAGCATTTTTATTATTTTTTTAATTAAATTCTGAAAATGCCAAGTGGCTTCCATGTGGGATACCCAATGGCAATAGTATTTTCTAAAAACCCTATTGCCACTGGGTATCCCATGTAGCAGCCACTTGGAACACAATTGACAAATTTGATGATATGTGTGAAAAATACTAATATTACTAGTGTTTTCATTTTTTTAATTATTTTAAAAAAAAAACACTAGTAAAACTAGTATAACTAACGTTTTTAATTATTTTTTTTAACAAATAGACAAACTAAAAAATGTACATGTGTGGAATATGCTAGTATTATTAGTGTTTTTACTTATTTATTTATTTATATTTTTAAAACGTTAGCAAATACTTGTGGGGTTTGCTAACATACGCACATTTATTTCTTAATTAGAGTATGTTAGCAAGTTATAACTACAATGTATCTTAAAATACACTTACGGTGTAGCTTGCTAATGTACTCTAACTAGAAAACAACCAAGTGTACATTAGCAAATTTCATATATATATATGTGTGTGTGTGTGTGTGTATGACGCAGAGAAAATGAAGCATGCACCTGCTTTGGAACGATGGGATGGAACACAAAAAGAGAAAATGCTACTACTATTAGCATTTTCCAGTGTGCTAAAGATGCATCGCAACATTACTCAGATGAGATGCTTCACTAGAAAAATAAAACTCTATTGCTACTAATGTTTTCTAGTCAATCTTATGTAATACTAGATTTTTCCATTTTTAAAAAAATAAATAAATAAGTGAAAAAATAGTAGTACTAGCATATTACACACATGTCTGTTTTTTTTAAATAAATAAAAATTAAAAATACTAGTAATACTAGCGTTTTTGTTTTTTAAAAAAAGAATAATTAAAAAAGTGAAAATGCTAGTAGTACTAGCATATTCCACATGTATCACTAAATCTGCCAACTGTGTTATTGTCACTAGGGTATCCTACGTGGCAACCACTAGATTTTTTGGAGTTAAATTAAAAAAAAAAATTAAAATGTTGACGTGGCACTAAAAACGCTAATTTGACCAATGTTTTCTAGTGTTGACTATCCTACTTTAGTAATATATTTCAAAAGAGTCTCAAATTAGTGAATAGCTTATAAAAGTGACCTAATTTGGTCAATCAGCCTACTACAGACACTAGTAGGTGATACCTGTAACTGGTTACTTGACGTTCTATTAAACACATAAGTAGTTAACGAGTGTTACATATAGTAGTGACTAAAAACAATGATTTTAGTTTTTTGAGGATAAAAACCAAAGAAAATTTTTTATAAGGACTAAAATTGAAATTTACTTATTTTACAGGAACTAAAAATATTTTATTCAATATACATTCTTTACTTTTCTGATATATCTTTTTATTTTAAATAATTTTTTGTTTAAAATAAAAATATATTTTTTAAACTCGTTTTCTCTTCATGTATCATTGAAAAGTTTTATTTTATGCTTTTAAAAGGTTATTGTTTCTAATTCTAATGTTAAATTTTTATCTTTCTCTTTAATTTTGGATAATTAATATTATTAAATTAATTACTTTTCAAATTTTTTTGTTATAAAATTTATTAAATTAGTATAAATATTATAGATCCATATTAAGAGTATTACATTATACTAATAAATAATTTTATTAATATAGAAATTTAATTTATACTATCAATTAATGTCGTGTATCATATATACTCTTAATATAGACTTATAATATTTATATTAATAATTTAATTTTTCTATTATATAAATATTATACCAATAAAAATAATCCAACCAGTTGTTTGTGTATCACATTTTTTATGTGTGCAACGTACATGATATGTGTATATTGAAGAACTCTTGAGAATAATTAATTGATTATTATTTTTAAAAAAGGTCTTCTTGAAAGTTTTAAATTTAAATTTTCAAAATCAATTTTACATTCTTGTAGATTCAACTTTAAATTTTATAAAATTTTTATTTTTAAATTTACCCAAAAAATTAAAAAACCACATATAATTTTGGATTGATAGCTATGTTTTTAATAAATTGCTAATTATTACATACTTAATTAATAATGCGCTCTAGAATTATTCTTTTCAATTGTATTATTTACACATTAATATTTATACTGACGATATAAATAGGGATGTTAATTAAGAAATAAATAAATATTTTTTCATTGAAAAATATTTTTAAAATGTATTGATTTTTTATATGTCAAATATTATATACCTCTGCTACACTATATTAACATTTTTCATAATTTTATAAAAAAATAGTCTATACACTAACAGTAAAATAGTTTTATATTATTATCAAATACAAAACAATATGTATTATAAACCATATCAATAATAATATTTGATTAATTAATAGGGTAGAAAATTTTATACGACTACAGTGTAGGATTATTAAAGTCTAGTTTTGTTACCTTTTTCTCTTCATATAGAAGTGTAGGAAGGAAATAGGTGGTGGGTTCTTGGCCGACCTATTAAGCAAATGAGAGTGAGAGCACGTGCTGTGACGCTAACAATGCCGACTGCCACTGTTGGTTGGTCATAGTCACCATTGCCAAAACCTCTCTCATCATAGCCTCATCTCATTCAAAAATTATTAAGTGGTCTTAGATCACTATAATCTTTATTAATTTTCACATAATATATAATTAAATGTTATTAATTTTTTTTAGTAAATTATAAAAATTAAATATGTATTATATAAATATAAATATTAGTCAGAATTATGAATACTTATTAATCTTAAACTATCTAATAATTTCTTCATCTCATCACCATTCAGCTGAACTATTTTTATTTAATTTTAATTTTTTTATTTTGACAGTAGCTCATAAACCTACACATTCAGCTGAACTATTTTTATTTTTTGATTTTGACAGTAACGCATAAACCTACACGGTTCCACCGTCGACGCCATGGCCTTTCCCTCATGAGGTTAAAACTCCACTGTCAACGACACGTGTTCCTCTCTCCTCTCTCATCTTTTGCACTGCTTTGCATGCACATGCGTGTCTCTCTCTCTCCGTTTACGTTATTATTCTATTTTCCGACTTTTTTCTTTAGAAATAGGTATACAAGTTTAGAGTCAAATGTTTCGTTTAAAAGCAATTCTAATCATTTAGAGAGTAATGAATATATAGAAGTGCTTGCATGGTGGCGGTGGCGGTGTTGGTGTTGTTGTTGTTGTTTTGTTCCGTTTGGTTGATCGTTGTTTCGCAAATTTGACAATATTCCGACCCAAAAGAGAAAGGTTCCTTTTCCTATTCTTTTTCTATGTAACTTTTTGCAGTACAAGTTTCTAATGATTCAATGAACGTTGAAGACGCGTGGGTCATAATCTGATAGTCCTGTGCCATATAATGTCTTGGCTTCATGTAAAATTTTGCCGCGAATACAATTTGAAGTTTGGAAAAACGCATAAGCTTAAAATATTAAATGTTTATATACTATTGTTTAAAATGTGTAGTTGTACGGTGAAATTGTTTAAATAGTATATATACTTCCCACGTATATAGGTATATCTAGAATATAAGATGTATAATTAAGGCTAAAATATATTTTTGGTCTTTTATTATTTTTTTTACTAAAATTCGTTTTGGTCTTTTTATCTTTTAAAAAATTTATTTTGGTCATTTAATTTTTAAATTTGAGTTAATGTTGTCCTTTCGAAACAATTATCATTTTCGATTTTGGGACACTGATTTTGAATCCTTTTTTGACTGATTTAAGACGTGAAACTTGTGTTATTAGATTCACTTACATGAAAATTATAAAACTCAACTAATGTTCAAACCAAAAAGAGTCATAAGTGTAGTAAAAATCGCATGAAAAGTTAGTCCCACTAGCAATCAAAAAACTAAAATCAAATATCAAATTCTTTTTTGATTGCTCATGAGACTCATTTTTCACATAATTTTATCATCTTTATGGCTCTTTTTGGTTCAAATATTAGTTGGGTTCTATAGTTTTCATATAAGTGAATCTAATAAAATAAGTTTTATGTCTTGAATAAGTCAAAAAAGGTTTGAAATCATGTCTCAAAATTAAAAATGATTACTATTTCGAAAGGACAACATTAACTCAAATTTGAGAGTTAAATGACCAAAATGAATCTTTTAAAAGATAAAGAACCAAAAAGAATTTTAGTAAAAAGATAAGGGCCCAAAATATATTTTAGTCTACAATTAAATATCAAATATAATATAATTATTATAATTGAAATTTGGAATTGAAAATGAGGTTAAACTAAATAGTGGTGCTATAGGAATAGAAATAGTCAATCGTGAGGTCTTTTAGTTTCTTCTTAATGAAAATAATGCTCTCTATAGTTAAGAATTTTTAAGAAATTAGAGAGCTAATATACAAGAAATCAGACTCAATTAATGTTGAGAATTTAATCGTCAATCTTATCTTTAAAATTTGGATTATGATAAATCTTGATTATTTGAGTGGGGTTGGAAGAACTCATGTCATAATGTCATTTCCATAATAAATCACTTGTTTTGCTAATTTGCACGATTTTCCTCCTTTAATTCTGTGTTTTGGTTTACCTTAGTTTTTTTTTAATAATTTCAATCAAAATATCTCATTTTAAGGTTTCGCAAGTTCTTTAAGATGACACTATATCTTATTTATTCTATATTATTTACATGATTCAGTACAGTTGTTGAGTTTGCAGCATTATCATCTATCAAAGGTACAAATCTTTGCATGTTTGAAACTCAACTTGCTTACAAGGAATGTATTACCATCTCTACAGGAATTTGTTTTCTCCTTTTGTCATATTTATCAAGAATCTTCGCGACATCTTTTGTTCTTGTGCAATTTCTCATCTTAAGTATAGAAGATATTGAACTATATTGGCTGGGTTTTTACTTTTTATACCGACACCTCTTGAGATTTTTTTTAGATTGCATATGATACTCCTCTTTTTTTTATCTCTACACTAATCTCTTAATTATTTGAAAAATATTACACTGATATCCCTTATACATTACATGAATCCCCTTAATTGTTTGAAAAACATTACATTGTGTACCCTTATAAGGGAGGTTGTTGTAAACGTAAAAAAACAAAGAAATTATGTGCAATCTAAAAAAATTTCAAGGAGTGCCATAATAATTTACTTTAAAAAATTATGATTTGGTGAATTATTTTTCCTTATTTGAAGGAAACGAGACAAGAAAGAATTAAGGAGGTGAATCAAAAGTAAAACACATGCTATTAATTATGAGTTTAATGGTTATGCACTTGCTAGTATAAAAAGTTTTACACTGTCAACCTAATTGGAATTCACCGTTGTTATGAATTTTAAAGTATTTATTATAAAAGTCAACAAACTTACAATAAATGATGGTTTGTGATTGAATGATAGTATAAAACAACTTTACACTGTCAGTACATGACCTGTTTTCTCATTAATTATTGACAATTTGACATGAATATATTATATATTTATGTGCACGCGCACACACATATAAAACTAATTAACATTATGTATGAAATTTTGTATAATACTATGTTTTTTTTACAATTTTTAATTGAAACTATATTCCATTAATCTTATAGTTAAATTCAAAGTTTTTATAAATAGATTAAGACTGCAAAAATTCATACAATTTAAAAAGGTAAATATTTCATTGTTCTAGCTTTATTTAGCATATGATATATATTACTTAGAAAATAAATAAATAACATATATTTAATTACGTATTTATGAATGTCTAAATTATGTAAATTATATGTATGTGTAATCATTACAATATTATTACATGATTCAATGATTAAATTGATAAAACTAACTATAGTAAAAGAATATTCGAGATGTCATTTTTCAAAAGTTGACATCTAATATCAATTAATCTTATCCTTAATATATATATATATATATATATATTGTATATACTATATTTATCCTTATAATTGTGATTAACTTGGTTGAGTATAATTATAAGAGAAAAGTTTAATTAAATCATAAATTAATTATTTAATTATGTGAATTTTTTTGCAAAAATTTCAGTAAAAAATTCAATTGAAATTTAGACTATGATGAGAAACAAACAATATAGAATTGCACTATAATTGTGAGAAGGCCGTTAAATATTTCATGAAATTATTTATATTAGTCATTATTAATCATAATTAAACACTTGCAAAATTTAGAATTTACTAGTACTTGTACTTGTGTGATGCACATAATATTTAGGTTCTGTAAATAAAAATAATACTTATTAGCGTTTTTAAATTGTATTTTACAATTTATTACTTTAAGTAATTACATAATAAAATGAGTAAAAATAAGGAAAAAAAGAATGAAACATATAAACCATTTATTATTATGTTGCATGGAGAATATAAAAAAAAAAACCATAAGTATTTAATTTGATTTTTTATGTATGCTTATTTGTTTAGATTCATTCAAAATGTTTTCATCTCTATCTCTATTTTTTTTTTGCCTTGATGAAAAATATATTTTAATGTGCTGAGTTTGAGCTGTTATGTTCATATTCATTAATGTGATTTTTGATGAATTTTATGGTTGTAAATATCTTATTTTACTTTTATATTTTTTCTATGAATTTGATGGGTTTGGAGCATTTTATATGATATGAAATTTGTATGTTTGTTGTTAGATATTTTGTGCTGGAGGAATGAATAAAATGAGGTTTTTATTGTTTTTTATGTGTTATTTTAATTGTTGGGTTGTTGTGGAATTTTCTTGACTCATAAAATACAAAAAAATATTGAAAAGACGTCAAGTTTTAATCAAGTATAACTTTATGAGTGAGATTCTATGCATGGGAGCAAGATGGATCTGCAATGTTAGTGTTCTAGACCAAAAATTAGAACTGGGACACTTGAAGATTCTTTGACCTTAGTCAGGTTTAAAGAGCCTAAAACTTAATAAAAATTTAAGTTTAATGCAAAATAGTGGTAAACCAATAAATATACACTTATTAACGGTGGGTTAAGTTGGGTTTTAAGCTTTCAAAATAATTACAAATTTTATAGGACTTTACAAAAATATTGTAAAAAAACTAGGCCAATTTAAACTAGTTTTAAATAAAAAATCTTAAATTAATTGAGAAAAGGATATTTTCGTGTTTTCAGTTTTGGAAAATTATTATTATATTATTTACTAATTAATTTCGTTAAAAAATTTATTTAGTGGAAGTAATAGTAAAGGAGTAAAACTATAATTTTACTCTTTAAAATTTATTGTATGACTTAAAATAATATAATATAATTTCTACTACCCAAAATTTCAAGAATTTCGAAATTTAGAATTATTTTAAATTATATTTGACTATTCTATTTTTAATTAAAGATTAGGTGCAAAATAGTTATTTCACATCAAACAATTCCATAAAATTCTAAGAAAAAGGGACTAGAAATAAGGTTATTAACCTTACACAAAAATATTAAGTTAAAATAATACAAATAGAATTAATTATAAATTTTTGAAGTTTAATAAAATATAATAAAAGGGGTTTTTTTTTTGTTGAGAAAAAACTTTGTAATTGGGTCATTGATCTTGCAAAATTTTTGTCATTGGGTCCTTAGTATTGGTTTATGGCTGCTTGAAACTGACACAAAATAACAATTTGTGGCAATTTAAAAAATTTTAGGGACTTAATTACAAAAATTTACAAGATCAAGGACATAATTATAATTTTTTTAGTTTGGAGACCTAATTAAAAAGTCTCAAATAGTTCAAGGACCTACTGATTAATTTAACCTAATATTTAATAACACGTGTTATACGTGTAAATCAAAACTTAGGAGCATAAGACAAAAAACGTCCATGGAAAAGTCTAAGAAAATTTGTATGTTTTTATATGTTAATTATAAGGTGTTATAAGTACTTAGTACCTTGTGGAAGATTACACGTGGTTTTACAAACTTGTTGAGACCCGAAGTGGTTGATGTTAAGTTGTGTCTTGGGTTTAAGGATCAAGAATAATGTCTTATTGCTTTCTCCACACAATGTAATACTATGATTTTCTTAATGCATGATTAAGTGGTTTAATAACTAAAAAGTGAAATTTTGATATGTAATTTAGGTGATTAAAAGAAACAAATGAATTGTTGCTATGTATGGTTTGTTGTATGTGATGATGGCTGTGAGTTGTTGGTTTGAAATTCTAATTTGAATTTAGGAAATTTGAGATATGTGCTTGAGCCAATTTGGATATGTTGTAAGAATGATTTTTGGTTTTTGAGAGAAAACAGTTAAGTTAGACTAGTTTTGAGATAAAAGACGTGGCTTGGTGAGGTTTGGGCTTTAGTTGGTCAAAAGTTCGTGTGAGAGTTCCGGGGAGATCGAATATATAAGGGAAAGGGAGGGATTTTCCTTCATTCCCCCATTCTCTTTCTCTCTCTACACTTTCTCTCTCTTCAATTCTCTCTCAATCTCTCTCTAGAAATCTGAAGTTGATAAGTGTGTTAGAAGATTTCCAAGCTCGACTTAGTGATTGTAGTAAGGAAAGGAACGATCCTAGCTAGATTTGGCTCAAAAACACCAAATTCTCAAGGAACCTAAATTTAAATTCAGGAACTTTTAAAGGTAAAGGAAGCTTACAAATTGGTTGTTTTGTGTTAATAACTGTTGGTATACTAATTTCTTGTCTTATGATCGGTTGAACCTTTGTGGATGTTGCCATTTTGTTGGATTTGGGTGAAAATGGGTTTTGGGGGAGAAATTTTGAGATTTGGCTGAGAAATTGATGATTTTGTGATGAAATGTTGAATTGATTGTATGATTTGATTTGTATTAACTTGGTTGAGGTGGATTAAGGTTGTTGGAACACCATTGATTTGAAAATCTATGTTATTTGGTTGAAAGAGTTGAGTTTTCTTCGAAGACAATCGCGTTTTTTTTTCGAAAATCCTTGCAAATAATTGATTATAGGCATTTGATAATCGATTATCTGGAGTTTCAGAAATTGTTTTCGTGATTTGGTTTCGGAAATAATTGATTATGCAGTTGGATAATCGATTATCTACAGTTAAAAAAAAATTGGTTTTTGCTTCGGAAATAATCGATTATGGAAGCCCGTAATCGATTATCTTTGCTGGAAAATGAAATCTGATACATTTTTGTTACAGTACATAATTTGTTACTACAGTACATAATATGTTATTCTATATCTAAATGTACTATTTCAGATTTTAAAGTTTTCATCTCAAAATGTGAAATTTTATGAATTTCAAGATTTGTTAATCTTCCAAATGGTTTTCAAAGAAGGTTTTGGTTTTCAAATCATAGTTGATTGTTGGATTTGGTTATGAAGTGGAAGGTTGCTTAGATAAGACCTCCACTTGATGTGTATGATATTATGGTATGAGGTTTCTCATGAGGTGGGCTGCTTGGATAGGGCCTTACCTGTTGACCATGCAAGAGGTCGAATTGGGAGTGTATGGGGTTGATGGTGACTGTTAGACCACAGGTGGTGCTGAGTAGGCCATGTGGTGTTATGTTGATACACATATATGATATGATGACTGTTGTGGTTGAGTTGATGGGTGTGTTGATACGTTGGTATTATATATGTATGTATGTATGTATACACATGCATTGGCATGCATATGTTGTTGGCTAAGGTTGTGTGGGCCTCAAGTTGTGTGCGGGCAAGCATGCAAGGTGGATGGTGACTAGAGTTGGTACTTAGATAGGCCTCTAACCTCGTGCCTGGATAAGAAGTGGGGTCTTAAAGCTGGGCCTAGGGGATGAGTGGATGGATAATTTTGCAGGGGGCCAAGGCAGTGCAGGCCTTGTGTCACGGTATACCACCACCCACATACACTTATCATGACAACCATAAGCTTATCCAACTGATCAAAGTTTTGACAATCCTTGAATGGTGCTAGATGGCCATGGTAGGGGATAAGACCCGATTGATCGCCCGAAATGTAGAAATTTCTCGAGAGTCATGCCATTCATACATTGACATATGGGATTGACAGCATAGTATGTGATGTTGTGCGTGATATACTGTAATGTATGTAGACCCATTTATTTGATGATTTGGTTTCCATGTTGATGTGAATAATAATTTTGATTATGTTGGATTAAATATTATATGTGGATCTGTTTCGTAAGCTTACCCTTGCCTTGTATTATTGTTGGTTGGATGTCTTGTTGTTGTTGTTGTGTTGCTGTGACTGTGATGATCACGTCATTGTGGCGTGGGAGCAGAGGGAGAGAAGTCTACAGATCCAGTGTATCAGAACTGATGGAGGAGGTCTAATATGGAGACTTTTGGAGGCCTTTTTTGGGTAGAGCTTTCTAAAAGCTCTTTTTGTTTCTTTTTGGATGTGTTGTTTTGTATTATATTCTTTTGATAGGATTGTATAGAGTGACCAGCTATAAAGAGTGAGTTTTTGAATCCCTCTTTCCTGGTGATGAATATTTTGATATTGTTAATATGGGCTGGTGTTATCCCATTTGTTATGTATGTATGATGATTTGAGTTGAACATATGTGCATGTATGGCATTAGGAGAGATAGGTGGATCTCTCAGTTGATGTGTATGACTTATATAGAGATATGTTATGATTTGATTTTTATTCACTTGATGAATGGACAAGGTGTATTTTTAGCAAGGTTGTTTGTAGTACTGTGGCGACAGTGGGTCATTACACGAAAAGTCTAAGTGTTGACATTATGTTGAATCCAATGTTGATGTTGTGATGTTAGAATGACCATGCATTCATGCATAAATCCAAGTTGTTGTTGAGAGCATGCATCGAGTCTCAAACTAGTACTAGAAGGTTAGTGGAGGTGCAATTTTGTATCTTTGAGGGTATTTGGACATGTGATTCCACATGGGACTAGAGTCATTGCAAACCTTGTGTCATGGTAGCAACTACCCCATACGATTATCTTAATGATGCCACTAATTGCTCCATGATCAATATTGGTATCTACTAAATGGTTATGGCACATGTCATTATAACCTGCGGGTTAATGTGAATATTATACCATGTTAAGTGGCAAGTTTGATTGGTTACCCTGTTGGTTAAAAATCTCCATGGAGTTAAGTCTGTTACGTGCATGACTGTCAACATATTGCATCATTTTGTGTGTCGTATTAATTGTGATTTATTTAGGGATTTGATATGACTTGATATATGATATATGTTGCAGTGATTATTTATTTTCATTATGTTGCCTATTTTGGAGTATGTTCATCATGCACATACTTGTTATGTAAACTTACCTTTCTGTCTATTTGTTTGTGTGTGGCGATGATCATAACGTTTTCTTTCATAGGAGTAGATGCCGAAGACACGTTAACATATTGGCAACCTATTTGTTAAATTTGGAGAGACTAAAATAGAAAAAAGCGCACAAGAAAGGAGGGTTGAATTGTGTGTTTTAAAACTTTTTAATACAATATAAACAATTTTGAAAACGTTTTCAAGCTAAAGGATAGAGAGAAAGAAAAACACAGAATTTTTGTACTGGTTCACTCAACCTGAGCTACGTCCAGTCCCTTCACCCAGAAGGTATCCACTAACTAACTTTAGGTTACACAAGTATTGTTCGCGGCCTCTTCAGGATTTACAAAGCAATCACCCTAGATTGCTCAACCCAAGTATTCTTTTACACTAAGCCTCTCTAAGCTTTCACAACACAAACAAGTGTTTAAACAAAAGTATCGACTCACACAGTAAGGATTTGAAAGATTAAGCTCAAACACTCAGAATATCTTTGCAAGACTTTTCTACTATCGTCCAATGGACGCTTTTAGTTAATGTACAAAACGTTTTTGATGTACTGCTGAAATTGTCACTAGTTAGCACTTTGTCACTTCTTATTCTTTCACTTCTTCCTTGGTGCATATACAGTCTTCAAAAAAAGGTCCGTTGAGGAAGACTTGACTTCATTATACAAGGAGTGGCATACAAGCCATGCTTTCAGAAAGATCTGGCGTGGCAACTTTTAGATTTGCACTAAAACAGAAAGCGCATGACTGTGCTGACAGTCTGTTTTTCTGAACATTCTTCATTCGACTTGGCAACTTGATAAGTTAACTTGCTTTATCTATTTTGTTGTGCTTTTGCACTAGAATGAATGTGATTATATTTAATGCTTCAAACAATTTGAATGTTAGATCACAAGAATGGTAATATGTTAGTTTCGAGGAATACGAACATAAGTAAATTGGATGTTTAAATAAGACTTAGCCGTTGAAGATTTGTCGTTGGAAGTTTTAGTCTTTGGATGCATTTGATATTTGAATGTGCTCTAAGAGACAAGATTTAGCTTTAGACGGTCTTCTTCAGTATGTTCACCGGACGGTCTCCTTCTGTATTTCTACTGGATAGTCTTCTTTAGCATGTCTACTAGACGGTTCATATAAAAGTAACTTGTTCGTTTTGACCTTATTTCTTATGTGTTGGACTTCTTAGATTTGGACGCTGTAACAAGGTTAGTCCTTAGGCAGAAGCTTAAACGTTAATAAGTTTATTATCTTCAAAACCTTGAGGGTTTAGACGTTTCTACGTCTTTGGTTCCAACAGAGACTGTTATAGGGTGTGGTACGCCTGATGAGTGGATTGGAACGCCCAACATGTTAGGTATACAAGGGATATTACTCTCACTATATCCCTATTAAAGTCCCAATCTTCTTGTTCTTGTTAATTTGTCAGTGGAGTTTTGGCTTTTTACTTCTGAGATGAGGCACACACCTTTTTACACCTTGAGAGATCAATTTGTTTCCTCTTCAACTTGTAGCAGAGTACATGGAGGACCACATAGCTAGACCCTTGTTGTTCGTGTCCCTAATTCAAAGGAGGATGAGGACCTTTTGAGGCCTTCGAACAATAGATGATTAGGGTGTCTTGAGGTTGCCAGTGTGGGAGTGAATTTTGTTTTAGTTTCCTCCCTTCGTATGTCAAATGTATTATGTTTCAAATGACTTGTTTCTACTAGGTTGTACTTTATCCTTTTGAGATACTTTGATATTTATTTTAGCCTCATTATTTGTAGTGTTGAGGGGCATAGTACTCATCTTTATTTATTTTCCATATGCATAGGGGTTATTATTTAGAAATTTATTGTTGTTTACTATTTACTTATACATTTGTTGACTATATGGTATTATCTACGTCAAATCGCAAAATACTTACCCTTATTTTCACAAATAAATTAATGAATGTTTTATTTAAAATGGAATATTCTATGTTTTATGTTAGTTAGAATCATGTAGCACCAACAAGATGTTACACTTATCTTATTAAAAAATTTATATGCTTATTTTTTTTTACTAAACTTGAATTATAGTTTATCAAACATGGAATACAACCAACATTATGTTGGACAGAGTGGAATTGGTTTCAGATCCCTTAAGCAAGGTTTCAAATTTGAATCTTATTGATGGAGAAAACATGGTTGTGAGGGGAGACTCCACTAAAGATGACCAACTAGGTTTTTGCCAAAGATTAGTCATCAGCAAAATCAGTTGATATTTTGCACCTAATATGGTAACAAAAAAAATGGAACACAAGTATCTGTAAAACATTTTAATTTCCAAAACATCTCAGTAAAATAAATCAAAGAAGTGAATATATTTAGGTTTATACTTTTCAATATTATAGTAAGTTTTCAAAATCATATAACAATATAAGAAATTAAAAAAATTATTATTTTGAGTTGAAATCTAGGTAGGTCAAACTCTTGAATAGGTGTCAACTCAATAAGTAAAAGATTGTTTGATAGAGTGGAAATAGAGGGAAGAGAGAAATAAAAAGTGTGGGCCACACACCTTTTTATTTCTTCACAAATGTATGCAAAAATAAACAGATAGTTATGTGTTTGACATTTTGTGTTCATTAGAAATAACTAGAAATTGCTTGATTGACGATATTTTTTAGCGGTTTTCGATGTTGTTTAGTGATTTAAAACTGTAAGAAAACATATATCATAAAAAAATAATTGATTTTCAAAAAAGATAAAATATGATGCAATTTTTTATCCTTTTTTCTATTTTTCTTTTTCCTATTTATTCTCTATTTCTCTTAAACCAAACGCTCCTAAAATCTACTCCATTCCTTGTCTATTTATATTCATCCTATTTCTCTCTTCACTATTTTGATTTACTCTATTTTTCTTCTTCTTACTAAACACACCCTAATTGATCCAATCAAGACACTTAAACCATACCCCCACAAAGCATTGTAATAAAATCATGTAATATCGAACAATAATTTCCAAAAATCAAGAAAATAAAGAATTACGTGTCATTCCCTTATGGGCAAAAATAACACCATCATATTAGAGAATAGTACAGTATAAATACAAAAGCAGCTAACATCATTAGAGGTACACATCATTCTCTAATTTCTTCACATTTTGACTCAAAATATTTGTTAACTTGAGTTTTGAAGTCTTTTGCCGGATTTCTTATCCCCTGAGTTAGTGGTAAACAATTTTGTTAATGGAAAAAATATACAATATTATGTTATTATATCAATTGGATTAATTCACGGTAAAGAAGCTATACGGACGTTTATATTCAAAATTATATCGCGTATGTTGACGAGAAGATGTGAGAACGAGTGGAGCATGACGGGTACGAAAGCATTATTCTAACTTGTCGTGATCCCCATGATCTGAAATAAAACGTCAAGAACATATCCGGAAAAGTTACAGAAAGTTAAGAAAAGTAAATATAAACTGTCATTTATAACCAAACTTTTTTAGACTTTTCTTGACTTCAAATCTCATCAATGTAGGATACTCCTTGGCCCACTTTCATAAAGGACAAAACACAACGAAACATCTAACTATCTGTTGCCAAAATTGATATGGAAATGTAATCATAATGTTTTGTTGTAAACCATGAGATAACAACTGGTTGTTCATCGTTGTTCATGGGAAATGAGAAATATCTACCAATAACTGTCCCCAGTAGGATTGGTAAAATTCTTTTTGTATCTTTTTCACCCCACCCGAACTTATAAATGTTTAAAATATGGGAGGGATCAAATGACTTACATTAGTTATTATACAATTTAATAATTTTTAATTGGATAATTTTATCTTAAAATCCATCGTTAGATTGAATGTTTCTTTAACATAGATCATATATACAAAATTTTATATTGATCTAAAATTATTTGATACCTTATTCATATAGATCAAAATGGATGTAATATATACTTTTCAAAATATAGTAAAAACATGAGTCATTTGATTACCTTCTTATTATTCTTCAATTTTGACAAAATTTGACACAAACAATCTTAATAATATGAAATTATAATTCAATAGTTAGATCGATAAAAATCACATTCTACATTAATTTATTGAATGGCCTAATAGTTGTGTAAGCTACACCGGTGTCATTTGATCCATTTCCTTAATATATATATATATATATATATACTAACTAGGGAGCAACTCTTGTGAAAACACTTACTTATGTGAGAATATGAAAACAACTAATAATAACCCTTAGATCAACATTAAAATAATAGTTAGTTGAGATTAAAACTTATTAAAAACATCTCTTATTTCAAAAAAAAAAAAATGTTGTTACCACCATCATCACTACCTCTACAAACATCGCCCCCACTCCACTACCACCAACCATCATCGTCATTGTTGTCACACCATGCCAGTGGTGGGGGGCGACAATGGTGGTGGTGGTGGGTGGGTGGCGATGGTAGTAGGGGTGGTGATAGCGGTAATAACGACATTAATAGTCTCATAAGAGGTTGTTTTAATAGGTTTAATCTCAACCGTCTATTATTTTTAATTTTGATCTAAGAGTTGCTATTAATTATTCTCATGCTCTCACATGAGTCGGTTCCATATATATATATATATATATATATATATATATAGATATATATATATAAGTATTAATTATAATTTTAATATTAATTCATCATTTTGTACAAACTGAAAATATATGTTTAAAAGAACTATTAATGTAAAAAGAACCCATTAATATATGTAAAAGACAAGACACAAGAAATTGATACCCATATCATCCATGTCCGGGAAAGGAAGAAAGGGGAACATGATTATGTATGTTTAAATTACATAGTTTAAAGTTTGAAATTATAAAGAAATTATATTGATATATTAAGTGTTAAATGTATAATTTTTTTTAATTCTTTAACTATTATTTTAAGAGTAATAGTTAGTAAAATCGTTATTGTTTTGTGGATTTAAAGTGCTTATTTTAGTTCATTTTACAATCTAATTTCACATGGTGAGAAAATTTGGTCTGTTTTTTAAGTCCTTATAAAATTATGCTTTCAATCAGTAGTTTCTGGATGAGCTTTTCAATTCCAATGTGTGCTCTCTGTCTTGCATGAGCAAGATTGCGCTGACTTTAACTCTTTTACCTTGCCACTCAATTGCAGCACTCAAGAGTATATATAACAGGTAAAAATGATTTTGGCAGCTATCTTCCTCCCCGAAGTTTCCTTCACCAAGTAATAATAAAAGAGAGTGGGTCCCCCTTTCTTTTGAATCCCGGTCAATCCCAGTATATTGCAACTTTGTTGACAATGCAATATGCTCAAATGATTGAAAACATAAAGCAAAAGTAATTCATTTCCTTTGGTTACTTTTGCGCATGAATAATTCTGAAAAATAAAAATATAAATACACGTAGCATGTTAAATATTCTTTTACTGTTTTTCAAATATTAGAATTTTACTTGAATAATTTACATAATGAAAGTTTTTTTAGTCCCCTACTCTTCAAACACAATTATGTTTGAGACACTATCAAATACTAAATATGATTACATTTCTTAATGGAGATTGTCACATAATGAAAGTTGATAGTATTAACGATTGGTGCTAATTATTAAGATGGAAGTTCAATTTTAATTAAAAAATAATATTAATTAAAAAACTTATACTATGTTTGGTTCAAATAAGAAGAAAGGGAAAGTTTTAATAGAGGAGAGAAAAAATGAAGAGTTCCCTTTTTTGGTTCGGATGAAGGTAAGAGGAGGATCAGGTCTTGTTTGGCTAGCAAATGGAGGTAAAAGAAATAATAGTAATATGTTATTATATCCTTATAAGTATTAATAGAGAAGATAGAAAAAAAAATTATAAGTATAATTTTATCAATACACTTTTATATATCACTTTTCTTTTCTATTAAATCTCTCAATATTAGAAGAAAGACAAAAATGCAAGGAGAAAAATTTGGCCCCCCTCATTTCAGGTTCCCTTCCTCTCCTTTTTTTCACTTTCCTCGAATCAAATATTTCGTATGTCAAAGGATTCTCATTTTGCACGTTACAACCAACAAAATTTAAGGTTTTTTATGATGCAATTTTTGTTAAAAAATGTACATGAAACCTTTTTTTTTTTTTTTGACGTCATGAAACCTGATTTTTTATATGAACATTTTGTCCTATATTTTTGATTGGAAATATTTTAAAAGGTTAATATCTCTAAATAATTAATTTAGAAAATTATTTTAACAATAATTGGTCTCACACTATTTTCCATTATCCTTTCGACATGAAATAACTTTTATGCATTTTTTTTTAAATTTCGCTCAAATAATATTATAATTATTTTGAGCAAATCTTTCTAACACGCAGACAATCTCTCTAATAGAGAAGCTATACTGAAGGGAAAAAAAAAAGAGTAGAAAGAAAAAAAAAACCAATACATTACTTCCAAAAAGCATGCGTGGACGATAAAACTTAGGCTTGCAGGTGGGGCTCTGCCGGGGTTCCAAGTTGGGTATCCATCCATACCGTGTTGGGGGGTTGGGTTTCCCCGCCCCACCCTCGCTCCAACATTATGAATATATCATAACAATTAAAATTAAAAAAAGTTAAAAAGCAAGTTAATAAATTCACCCCATAAAAGATTATGCTTTAAATGTCCTTCAATTGATTAGGAATTTAGGATTAGGAGTTATATATATATGTGTGTGTGTATAAGGTTATTTTAGTAATTTTATTTTTAGCGGGGGCAAGGCGAGTAGTAACATCCCTGCCCTCGCCCCTAACCCTAACTCGGTCAAAGTGGGTTTTTCTAGTCAAAGTTGAGTGGGTTCGGACGGGTATCCACAGGCACGGATTTGCTTGCCATGCCTAATAAAACTAGATAGAATAACATAAAACACAAAATTTCCTTGCTAAGGCTTCAAATCAGAAACATTTTCAAAAGGCAAAATAGAATTTTCCACGTAAAAAGAAAAATAAATAAATAGGTAGCAAAATTAATAATTTTTTTATTGGCTTAAATACACTTTTGGTCCCTTATCTTTTTTTAAAAAATTGTTTTGGTTTTTTATCTTTTAAAATCGTTGATTTGGTCATTTATTTTTTTTAAATACTTTATTTTGGCCCTTTTTATCATAAATGCTAACTTTGATAACAAAAAAGTCTGACATGGCATGTTACTATAATAATTTTAAAAAAATAACGATTAAAAACTGTCACAAATTTTTTTTTTTCTTTCTTCTTCCTTTTGTCCCCTTCTTCATTCCCCATTTTTCTTTCCTTTTCCTCCTTTCATCGGATTTGAAGGAAATCCCATACTCATCAAACTCCTTGCAACCCTTTTTGTTGTCCTTAGGGTACACCACATTCCCAACCATGCTGCCTCTGTGTTGTGGTATCCCAAAGTTGCCAATAATGTTGTCGTTCGTGCCCTTGATGTTGTCCGACAATGTCACTGTCAAGCTGTTCTTCTCCACCACAAATTTCACCATTGACGACCGAGAAACCCTAGAAAGACACACAACGAAGATCTCTAAAGCTTCATTTTGGGAACACGCAAATAGCAATCAACATTAGGTTTTTCAAATTCCAAAATGGACAGGCTACAGAGATTGCTTATGGGAAGAAAGAATGGTAAAAATTGAGCCTTTATCAATTACTCTTAATTTTTATTAAAAGAAAATAAAGAAAGTGGGATTTTTTGTTGTTGTTTAAGAAGACAAAGCTAGGTTGGATACTTGAGTGCGTAAGGAGATGGATAATTAAGGTTGTTGGGAAGCGACACCTCCATTGCGTTTTTAAGCTTGCATAGCAATAGGATTGTGATTTGTTATGCTATGTGTTTGAAAGGATTTTGTTTTTTTGGATGTTGGTTTTTTAGGGGGGGGGGGGGGGGGGGGGGTAGCTGAAGATGAAGAAGAAGAACTTGGGTTTCAATGATTTTAAAATAATTAATTTTAAATAGTGGTGGTTAACTGCCACTGTAATAATTTTATTTTATTAAGATTTAAAAATGCACACACTAGCAATCAATACCTATAAAATTTAATCGATATAAGAAACGATTTGCAGCAAACTCTAAGGGCTTTTGATCGCATTTAAGAGACACAGAAAAACCCTCAATAAATCTTTAAAAAAATTGCTCCAATATAAATAATTGAATTCGTAAAAGTTTAGGATTCTTAAGAGTTTGAAAATAATGGTGATTAAAAACGTTCACTATGTTAAAATTAATTATTTTCACCATAAAACACTAATGGCATTAGTTCTAACTTGAAGAAAGGACAACTTTGATCCAAATTTAAGAGATAAAGGACCAAATCAACAATTTTGAAAGATAAAGGACCAAAATAATTTTTTTAAAAAAGATAAGAGACCAAAAGTGTACTTATTTAAGCTTTTTTATTTTTGATAAAACAAAATTTAAGGTAGGAAGTCCTTCCAAATTGCATCCTTCATCTACTAAATAGCATTTATTTTAGCTTAATTTTGAAAGAAATAATTATTTTAAAAAATTCACCACGTAAACCTAAAAAATTCAGAATAAAATGAAAGAAACTAAGAAAGATGCAATTTAACTTCGGTTTCCATTTTCTACAGTAAATTATTGGTGTCGTGATCATTTTACTTACATTTACATGCTCTGTCGCGGTCTTTCCAAATTGAAAATGCACTTTGACTCAGCCAATGACAGGAGTTATTTTCATGTCGTTATCTTCAATCAGATGATAAAAAGTATTACAATAATGGTGCACCTCTTTTTAGGCTTATGGATTCCATGCAATGGATTGATTTTAGTTTTAGGTGAGGCAGACGTCATAGACTGTAAAAGTTGTCGTCAAATTACTTTTTTTATTTTTTTATTACATGCTTGTCGTCAAATTACTGTTTGTTGAAAAATTGTTTCATTTTTATAAAGTACTCGAGTAGTTCTTTTTTGGTTTTGGTTTGGGGGTTTATATACTGTTGTAATAGATATGTATGTGGTCACTTATATATATATACATATATACATATATATATATACACGTACTTATTCTTCAATATCTTTTATTTTAAGAATGTATCAATATTTTTTTATATTGAAACAATAAAAAATAATTATTTACAAAGTAAAATCACATCATAAATAAGTTAAGATTTAATTTTAATAGAGCTTTTAATTTTATAATGCAAAAAAAATCCATCAATCAAAATTTATTTCATTTTTTTTAAATCCAATATTAAACATAAAAATATGTGAGTGTAAATAGAATAGACAACAAAAATAATTATAAAAATAATTTAGCAATTAAAAAATATCAATATCCTAAACAATAAGTTATATTATCAATTTATGTTATTATGTGGTTATTATTCATTATTCTACTTAAAAAAGGTACTAGTATCCATTAAAATATAAAGACACCGTAGAATTTACCTATATAAGTCAAACAATTTTTCTATCTATATATGTGAGGTTTACAAAGTTAAAAACAAAAAGAACAAAAAGGAACTTTTTAATGTAATAAATTATTTTTATTATTGATATCATAAATATTTTATTAAATATTTAATTTTTTTACTTTTAACATATAGACATAAATCGTAAAATAGAAAAATTGTAAATATAATTATTGAGAATTTCAGAGTAACAAAAGAGAAGAGATTGAGAGACAAGCCTCAGGAAAGAATTCATTCAACTGAAGGTAAAAAAATCATCTCTATTACAAACGCATTTTGATACATGTATTTGATCCAAGTAACTCAATCAGCAATTAATTTTTCTAGCTGAAAGCTAACAGAAAAACAAATTATTAACGGTCCCTGTCACTAGAAAACTTACTTCTAATCTCTCATACTCCCCCTCAAGTTGGGAATATATATCCAAGAGCCCAAACTTGGAAATTAAGGAAGTGAACAGTGGTTACATTGCTTTTGTAAATATAATATATTGTAAGGTTATGGGACAATGATGTTTTCCTCTTGAATTTCTGACATGTGGTTGATGTAAAAAATTGTCCATATATTATAGTATATTTGGACAAAAGGAAAAAAAATTAGGAAAGAAAATAAATTAAATAATGGTATTTTTTTAATTAGAGGGAAATTAGAACAAAAAATGTCTTTTAGAATTATTATTTTTTTCCTTTTTATTTTCTCTTGAATTCTAATTTTAATTTTTTTTCTTTATTTCATTTTCTTTTTATTTAACCAAACTGTTATGCCCGAATTTGGTTTTGGGGTAGTTCGACCTCGGACATTGGTGTTGACTGTTGAGTAGAATGCTGGTTAAGCTTCTTTAGTAAGGGATTTGACGGACTACTTGATTTCATACTTGCACGTGCAATGGTGGGGGTACTTGTAAAAATACCCCAATACTTAAGTTAGTAATAACTTTTTAATGAAAAATATTGTAATAAATGTGCATACATGCAATAGTGACTTAATAGGTATATATAAGTGTGAGTAAATTACTATTTTAGTCTCTCAAAGTGTACATCACTATCATGTTAGTTTTTGAAACTAAAAAAATTTCAAATAAGTTCTTTAAAGTGTAATTCATCAATCACATTAGTCCACAATGAAAAAATGTGTGACTTAATTGACAATATTAACATATGTTTAACAACCAAAATAATAATAAATGGTTAGGTTAAGAGATTTATATGAAACAACTAAAAATTTCAGAGACTTATTTAAAATTTTCTTAATTTCAAGGATTCATGTAACATGCCATATATTTTTAGGGACCAAAATGATAGTTTACTTAGTTGGCCCAAGGCCCTTATATATGGACTTGGATGTATCAATGGATTGGAGTAAATTAGGCTTTGACTCGTAGCACAAACATATCCTGGGTTTTAGAAAAAAGAATAGAGAAGAAAAAGATACAAATAATGATATATTTTTATTTAATTTAAGAAAAAGAAAAGAAAAAGAATTTTTTTAAGAATAGAAATAAAAAAATTTCTTTTTTGCTTATTCTTTTATATACAATTTTTTATTTTCTTTCTTTTAAAATGAACAGAAATAACGAAGTAAAATTATTTTTTATTTTGAACAAAATTAATTTCAAACTATTAAATATAATTTAAAATATTTTGAATTGATTTTAATTAAACATTTTATATTAAAATATGTGTTCCACTAAGAAGAATTCATTCTAAAAATATACGAAATAGGTAATTGTTTGGTCATTCTCAATCAGACGGATTTTAAGCTTTTTCCGTCCAAAGTCCCCCGCGCACAATCGCAAGGATTTTCTGCTTTATGAACTACGATTGGGCTTTCTCTGTTCCAAATACAGTCAGACAAAATATAATCATGTCCTAACACACAGCTGTCAGAGCAACACAATCACTGTTGCTGTGTTTGGGAACAGCAAGAGAAAAATGAAGAGAAAGATAAAAATTTGGAATTATAATAGAACAGAAACTAGTAACAAAGGAAAATATTAAATTTTTACTTTTTTTAAAATCGATTTTTTTTCTATTTTATCTTCAAATAAACAAGAAAAAAAGGTATTATTATCCGTATTTTTTTTTTATTTTCTTAGTCCCATTCCAAACATACCAATTTGAGTGTGAAATGAGTAGATGTAGTATTATTTTACAATTCTTCTCAATAGATATACTAGTTTTTTTTTTTACTTTTTAAAATGATAAATATTTTGAAAGAAACTAAAATATCCAAAAAACATAAAATATGAGATGACATGAATATATTATTTTATCCTTTAGTAAATCAGCACTTTACTAAGTTTGTTAAAATCAGCATTTTATTAGTAAATCCATCTTATTAGAATTGTTTATTGACAAAATATGTTATACATTGACAGTATAAAATAATTTTACATTATCATCTAATCACAAACTATCATGTATACTTAAGTTTGTTGACTTTTACAATAACTATCTTAAAAGTCATACTAACAATATTTTTAATTAGTTAACAGTATAAAACTTTTTACACTGGTGGTGTATAACCATTAAACTCTTGTTTATTTATCAATAAACTTATGCTTTTAAAAATAATTTGTATAGACTGAAGCTTTAAAAATTAAAATAACACGAATAATATTTTAACGTAATCAAATTATTATTTATTCATTGTTTATTTAGTATGCTTTCTTAAATTATATTATATGTCAAAATCACTGAATGATATTAGGATTTTCATCATCTCATGTTGACGAGTAACAAAATATGACCATGTTACCATTATTGTGTGGTATGGCTGACAGATAATCATGTTCTTTAAACATGTAATTAGAGGTTTGATCTATATATCTATATTGAAGAGCATCTGTTGAGAGAGGTTAGTTCCTTGTTGGAGATTCCATATCAACTAGTAATATGACAAAAATAAAGTATATAAGTAGAAATAACCCTCACCTTATAAGTTAGTTTTATAGAGTTGAGTTAGGCTTAAACCCAAATTCTAAGATAGTATCAGAGCTTATTCTAACGATTGTTGTTGGGCTTATCAGGCCACCTACTATTGGGTTGTTATCGGACCACCTACAAATGTCTAGTTCTGCAAACTTCACGCTTGATATGTCTAGTCCTCGATGTAAGGGGTTGTATTAGAGATTTCACATCAACTAGCAATATGGCAAAAATAGAGTATATAAGTGGGGGACAACTCTTATCTTACAAGTTGGTTTTGTGAGTTTGAGTTAGGCTCAAATCCAAATTCTAAGATTTCTTAAATGAATTTTCGTATCTCAAGAGATTAGTTTTTGGCTTTTTGCCAAAAGATATTCTAGGCAACCAAAAAAAAAAAATGATCTAAAGAAAAAGATGAAATTTTCATTAAATTTAATTAATAGATCATAAACCTAATCACACTAGTCATTGTTTGATATAATTATAGAGAAAACAGGTCATGCACTAACAGCGTAAAGTAGTTTTACTACTATTATCCACTTACAAACCACTATTTATTATAAGTTTGTTGACTTTTATAATAAATGCTTCAAAAGTCATACTAGTTGTGAATTTTAATTAATTGACAGTATAAAATTTTTTACACTAATAATACATGACCATTAAACTCATAAATATATCTTTCTCTCTCAAACACAATTTTATTATTATGTTGTACACAATAACATGATTGAAAGAATATAAATTCATAATTATAATTGGCATATATGGAAACAGGTATATCTGAGTTTGTGCCGGAAGCTTTCTGTTCCTAAACACTACTTTACGGTTTTGTGATTGAAGCTGGAGTACTGCTGATAACAAACGTTATTGTTCCTCTCCTTGCAATTATTCATTCCTATATATAGGAGTGTTTGCTAACGTGCATTTACATCCAATTAATGACATCTAATTATGTGTTAGTTCTAGCTACAATGTCACCTGGTTATTAGAAAAAAATGGTGGTGCTTGCAATATGTAGTATATGCTGACTGTTGGGGGTGGAATCTATTAAGTAAAGTGTTCAAATTAAGAAAAGCAAACAAAACTGAGTAAGTCAATTGGTCTCGACGCATTACGCAAGCCAATAGCTTTCTGTCCCCACCTGATTAGTACCCAGCAACTTCCTATATAAAGGCACCGCATTCATTAATTACTCTTGAATTATATGATAAATTATTGCCTTTGTATGCCCAGCTTGCCTTATTTGCATAAAAAGCATCAATTTTATACCATTAAACTAATATAGAAACAAAATAGAGAAAAGGCCTCGCAAAATTACAGGGCTTTCAACTTCAAGGTTATTAAGTAATAATTACCGGTTACCAATTGCAATAATGATATTTTTGGTATAGATTGCAATAGTGATATTCATGTAACTGCATAGTTAATATTAATTTATTTTTTCCTTGTCATTTCACATCTTCATTTTTTTTGTCTTTTTTATTTCTCTTTTCATTCCATTTTTTACACTTCAAAAATAATAGTGTATGCATAAAATTATTCTACCAATTATACCTTTGACACTTGGCAGCTCAGAAGGGTCGAAAGCTCCAATTTTCGCAAATTATTGTTTAAATTCACTGATCCATAATCCATTGAAATTGACTAGTTATGCTGATAGTGGATGAGACAAGAGCCTTGAATGAGCCTCATTTTAAGGGCTGGAAAACAGATACATATATTTTGGACCACCCTGAAACAGAGACGGGCAGAGACTTTTTTCTTGTTATGTTAATGCACCGGTTTTACATGCAAAAGAAGCAGCTGAAAAATTAAAGAAGGCCGTTGGGGAACGAGAATCTATCATCGTCTTGCATTAATTTGATACTTTCATTTTTGTTGTTATCTATTAATTAATTTCAACTAATACAATGTCCCATTTATTTAGACAAATAGATCAAACTCCCAGGTGTCAGCTAGTGCGAAATTTTATCATGCTATTGCTACGAGAATAAACCTTGTGTTGTAACACAAAATTAGAACCTTGGGAGTAAATAAAATGACTCCAAGGATATTCATCTTCCTTTAGCCTGGGTTGTTACGATATATGCATATATTTGGCAACCATGTTCTATTTTTTATATGTAAAATGTTATCTTATCAAGCAGAAATCAGGCACAAGAGAATCTTACAGATTCATAAAATTATCATCTGACACCGAAAAATAATAGAAATTTCCATCAAAATCTAGAATTATCACTTTATCACTGTTGTCTCATTGTCTTATTGTGATATGAGGACCCAAAATCTGATTCGCCCGTTGTGGTACAAGACTTGTCCTATGGGAATAAGATTGCATACCCACCCTCCTCAACAGACAAGAAGTTTTGAGAGACATGGTTCCCGGCCCTCTTGGGACTCCCATTGCCATCAAATCACCTCAACCACCTTTCGGGGTTCACTAGAGCAGCAACACCATGTGTGTGTATGTCTCTCTCTCTCTCTCTATAAGTATATATATATAAAATTGCCACAAATAGTTTCACATTGAAATATCTTATTTCCATGTCCTATTGTTGTATGAGAAAGTAGGCTTTGTATAGACAATGTAAAATAGTTTTATATTATTATTTAATAATAAATTATTATGTATGATAAATTTGTTGATTTTTATAATATTTATTTTAAAAATCATATTAACAGTGATTTTTGATGGTTAACAACAATATAAAATTTTTTACACCGATAGTGCGTAGCCATTAAACTCTTGTTGTATTCGTGACACTTCTTTTTTACTTGTCTAGTTGTTTAAGATTTCTATAGATCAGATATGGTGTTGCAGATGAATCGCGCCAAATATTTATCTCTTCTACTAGCTAGTACTTATTTAAGTAAAGGCATAATAAGCTTGACGCTTAATTATTAGTTAGAATCGAATACTATAAGAATAAAAAATTATCCAGTGATAAATACAAAGGGGTTTGGAGGCAACTTTCATCAGATTCTATGCTGAGATACGTTTATCAGCTAACCTTTAGTTAAAAATTAGGAAGTGTAAGGCCAACAACTAATATATGTTAATACTTTGAGCCAGTCTGTTCTCTGTTGCATCTAATAATGATTTATGGTTGTTTTGTTGGTAATTGAAGCAAACCACTGACTTGGTCATTTGAAGCGCTTGCAACGGTCTGCAGAGGCATGTGACCATGGAATCCAAGTGATTCATTGCTTAGCCTTATTCACGGTGACTAGTCTTTTCCTAGGAAAACAAATTAAAAATTGGTCTTAAATGTAAATCATCACATGATTTGGAACTAATGCTAAACAATGATTAGGTGAGTTATTGAATGTGCTATCACTAGCTAGGAGAGTGGTCCATTCGATTAGATTTGATAGTATTTTGTACTTTCTGTCTTAAACCAAGATTAGAGAATTTCATGGTGTTAATCACGTCATCAGAATCCGTCGTCCAAAAAGAAATGTGAACCTACAACAATTAAAAAGGAACTAATCTTTATATGGGAAAAATAATTATATATATACTCTTTCACATCTCAGTATGTGCTGAAAACTAGGTCAACTGATAAGATGATGCTTGTTTCACAGTGCGTTAAGTACTGTATCCGTCATAAAAAGAAAAGAAAATATTAGAATTTTTTTTTCTTTAGGGTACAAATGTTAGTATTTATGTGAAACCCTATATATGGCACGCAAACCAGTCCTACTCTTAACTTTGTTGTAATTCCCAAATAATTCCTTTATTAATTAATTAGAGTCAACTTTCGGATCAAAGAGCACGTGTGAAACGAAAGAGAATAACATCATCTCAATAAAATATACGTGTTTATATAAATCTAATTGGGTCAAAATGCATCAACGATGAAGTTACTGTTTGATCTAGTGCGCGCAACAATGGAGTTTCTCACACTTCAAAAAACAGAAAATGGGTAGCACAAGACGTACCCATCACTCCTTTGTTTACACGGAATGACGTGATTGGCCCCCCGTAAAACAAGGTTTCATAATGTTGTAATTTGATTGGGCGGTTAATTATTCTTAATTAGACACGCTAAGAAAAGCCGCGAGGAGGATGAAATAGCTACGAAAAGAATATCCACCCACAAACTTACTAGTTACTACTAAGTTTCTTGATAATTGGTCCATTTAGTAATAATTTAATTCAAATGAAACTCTTCGTTAGTTTAATTAAATAAGATTTTCCCATTGCCAACCACATTATAGAAAAAACCCAAATCTCGTACTAGCTAGAAGACAAGAATGGTAAGCAAAGCAATGGGCCCTTTTTGCTTCACATCTTACAGCTATGATATGGGGTCAAGAAGTTAGAATTCCTTACTAACCGATAGCTAGATATTTAGAAAGGCAAAACTTAGGTACAGTTTTTTAAGTATTTTTAGTATTGTTTTTTAATTAAAAGTCAAGTTTTACTTCGTTAATTTGCATGCATTAAAGATCAATGCAGATTATCAAAGTAAAATTCTAATTTTAATTAGAGAATAATAATAAAAGTATCTAAAAAGCTTCATCTATTTTTTTTTTTTCATTTAGAAGTGAGTTCCTTGTTGATAGGGAAAGCAATCGCAAGTTCACACAGGTGTATGTAAGAGATGGGTTAAGACTTCTACTCAATTATTGAAACAAAAGTCACTATTTGTAATTGAGTCCACCTACCCCTTGGGATTCCTCCCAATAATGTCTCGTTAGAGGTGAGGGCATGAAAAAAAATTATATATACCACTAAAAACACACCTTTTGGCTGCTAATGTTTAATAATTTCTCCAAATACGAGATTCAAATAGTAACAATTTTCATACAATAAAATTAGATAACTTAAATAATTTTTTTCTCTTTGATTTTTTATCACATCTTTCATCTTATTCTTTTCTGTATGAATTCATGCATATATTTATTGTATGAATATAATTTCTCTTCTTATAACGGTGCACAGCACTGAGCCCCTTTAAAATTGAAGTTTCAAAGAGAAACACCTAAGAATGAATATTTTTCACCAATTTATAGTAATTTTAATTTTCCAGGGTTACCAAAACATGCCATATTCACAATCTTCATTGGCACAAAGATTCTACCAGCTAGAGGACCACCACATAATAAATTATAATTCTATTTAATGTGGTGAATGGTAGATGAAAATTGATCAAAGTATTACCAAAAGAAGTAACAAAATGCTATTTACATTTTTGCAATGATTGCATATACTGGAATAATTTATCTTTTTCTTTAATTCGAAGAAAGACAAGTTATTTGTGTTAAGATTAGGGAGTTCACAAAAATATTTCCTACAGACTGGTACTTAATAATCTACGTATATAGATAAAATTTTGACATTTTTATTTTGCACTAAAGTATGTATTTCCCAGATGATCCATGGTTAGACTAATCAATTGAGATTACTAAAATGAATTTTATCATTCTTAAAAAAAAAATTATATTCATGATAAAAAAAAATCCGTCAATATATCTGAAATGTACTGAGCTTTATTGGTATAACATTTGAGCATATGATTGCATGTGTGCTTAACCACCCACAAGTATATAACATGCACATGCTTATCTAACACTAAACCAATTTCTTTGAGGTTAGTTTTGCACAATAAATTTGACTGGTGCGAACACAGGACTTTCAGCATTTCGCATTTTTTGTATGTTACGGGAATCCCTCCCTCCAGATAGAGTGGGGTTGAAGAAAACAAGGAGGAGCTTCTTCTATTAGTTTGGGCTGCCTAAGCTTTACCATTACTTGTTTCTTTTTTTTTTTCCTCATTGAAAACAGTGCTTTAATATTTACAAGCAAAAGTACTTCTGCAGTGGCAATTATTGCAAGCTGCAACTCTTATACTTTATTTGGATGAAAAGTGACACAAAAAAGGAAGAAAAAAAAAAAGAAATGAAATAGGATAGATAGAAATAGGAATAAAATAAAATAAAATAAAAATATTATTTGGAAAGATAAAATTAAGAAGAAAAGAAGTGAAAGAATTTCTCTCTGCTTGTTTAGATGAATGAAAAAAAAATAGAAAGAAATAAATGAATTATATATAAAAATATTTTTATACTAATTAAAAAATTAATATAATATTTTTTCTTAACATAAAATTATTTATTATTTTTAAAAAAAATTTATATCATAATTTTTTTAAAAAAATTAAGCCAAAAAAAATAAAAAATGAGAGATAATTTTCCTCCCATTTCATTCCTAAAATGGGAGAAAATGTTTTTTTGTGGGTCTCCAAAAATAACTTTCATCCTTCCTATTTCTTTTCTCAAACAAATAGTGAAAATCTAATATTTCTTTCTTATTTTTCTCTTTTTTATTTTTTTCATTCTATTTCAACCAAAACAAAGATAGGGTTCAGGTGCTTCAATTCTATCTTCTGTGCTTTAGGTTGGGACTAACAATAATCTCAGATCCTAACAATGACTATCTAAATTTGAATTCACGACCCAATTAAGGTGACTGTATGTCCTTTGGGAGTCTAAATCCACATCTATCATGTATATTGTCTGTTATATGCCTCTTAGATAACCAACCTAAATTTTCAGTGTCGACCAGTGGTCATAAAATTTCTGGGTCTTTTATAATGAGAAAGAGAAGTTGCATTTGTATAATAAATGTGTATAAATTTGTGTCCCACAAAGAGAGATATAGAAAGGGAAGAGAAAGAAATTTGTGATAATATAGGCGGTGTAATAAAAAAAATAAAAGGAAAAATAACATTACAAAAAATGTTATATGAATTATATATTTTTGCGAGAAACATTAGTTACACTGACATTTGAACAGACATTAGTGTGGCTCGTTGAGAACCATCCATATGTAAGGAAGGAAAAGAAAAGAAAAATGAAAAAAACGAAAGAAAAATAAAGGGTGGTGATCCACCAGTGAGATATGTGTACTACACCTTTTGATTGCAGCTATCAGTGTTCTTTATCATTCAAGCTTAAATTTGTGAGCATTTGACCACATTGTAAAGTCTAGACAGCATAAGCATACGTACACACGCGTCACAACAACGGCATAAAATAATTTTTCACTAGAAAGAGCTATTAGAACCCCACAAGGCCACAACTAAAGTCAGGTGTATATATTAATGAAGTAGGAAAGGGGAAAATGATACTAGTTTTTACTTTTTCCTTGAGATTTTTTGGCATGATTTGTTTTGATGAGTGGGGATATAAAATTAATAAAGTAGAATACCATTACTTAATATATAACAAAAAAAAAAACCCACATGTATCACGCCTTTAAATTATTGCATCTTGAAGTAATTAACTAGCAAACACAGAATCAATATTGGATTTGCAATTTAAATGGAATATACGTTAGGCGCGCCAAATACTTCTACATAATAATGCACCATTTATAATCAAACAGTGATATATATATATATACGATAACTATCAAATAGTGACATATGTATTAATGCTGTATGTTCTGAAAATCGGACCGAAAAATTGATAAACCAGTCACCTGACCGATTTAAATAAATTACAAAACTACCCTGAAGAAAAACCAATTAAAGAATCAAAAAATTAATCAAAAATCGGCCAAAAATCAGTTCATAACATGTCCATGAAAAATGCTTAATACAACATTATTTTAATTTTTTTCTTAAAAAAATAAAAAGTAACCTAAAGTATTTATCATTTTCTTTTTATTTTAAATATAAACTTATTTTTATTAATAAATGTTGATGTGTATAGTGAAAACTTATACTTAAGTATCATGACATATTTGATTTGCACTTTTGTAGATATTGTAAATATAAAAAACCTATAAAATTATGTTTTATTTTTAATTTTTAATATTATAAAGTTATGATATTATGTTTTTTAATATTATTTTATGTATTATTTAATTATTATTATTATTTTATTAATACCAGTTCGACCACTGTTCAACCACAATTAAATCATTAAACCTTAACTAATATCTTAACCGGTTCAATAATCAATCCAATTTTAAAAATATTGGTAATGTCCATAAAAAAAGAAAAGTGATATGTGTAGTAATTAAATTCCCGCCACCGGGTCTATATAAAAAAAATAAAAAATCCTGTCACTGATGTCTGTATCTTTCTTGCAAATCATCATCTTCACATCACATTTACTTAATGAGATAGCCTAACATGGGATGATGGAAAAAAAAATTTAATTCACTTTCTTACCAAATTTTTAAAAAAAATTCCGGACTTTACCAAAATATGCAGAACATGTTAAGCCTGCACTGTTTTTTTTTCTAATATAATAATGTTATTCCCCCCTTGTATTTTTTCACACCTCCATCCTATATTTCCTTAATATAAAAAAAAGAACAAAAAAGATTGGGAAATTTACTTTTTACTTTCTTTTCTTTTAATATAAAGAAAATATAAAAACAATAAGGTTTAGGAGTAACATTTGAATTTCCAGTTCCTCCAAATGCAATACCGAGAATGGAAACATGAACTTTCGCGTTGCGTGTCTAGAAGACTATCACTCATTGCTAGCTGTATACATGTACCATAAGTCGAATTTCTATTCGAAGCTTCATCCCCCTTTGCAAATATAATATAAAATCAAAGGGTGCATTCATTAATCGTTTCATTCAATCATACTTACGATGTAGACTTGCAATTTAATTTCGCTACCGTCAAGACGATCTTTTCTTAAAACAGAAAAACCAAAAAACAATAAAAGAGTAAGAATGAGCTGTAAAAAATAGAAAAAAATAAAAATTCAATAGAGAATCTTCCTTTAACCTTTATTCTTGTCCGCGAAAAGCAGAACTATATAATGTAAGCTTAGAACCACTTTCTACACGTATCTTTCACTTCATTTCCATCATCATCACAGAAGACTCGATACAACCATTGTATGGAGCTCATAACAACGACAAGAATCACAAACAAAAAATGAAGAGAGAGAGAGAGAAAAGAACAAGCAAACGAGCAAATCAACCAACACGTAGCTACTTGAGAAACAAGAAAAATTATATATATATATATATATATATAATGGCCCTTGAAAAGAAAAATTGCCGAAGGGCCCATAGCGAAAGGTTAAGTAATAAATACTATGCAATTCAGAAAAAGGAAAAAAAAAAGACAAAATATAAAAAAAAAATTACTGAACTCAGAGTATTCCCAGTGAAGAGTCTAATTTCTTGAGATAATTGATTCATTTAAGAGACTGACGTTTGTCAATAGATATTATTTCATATATACGACCTCAAAATTCGAACCTCTAACCACATATTTAAGGGACACAGTTTTCTGCTGATCACACCACACGGGAATATCAAAATAACCACACTGTAATGGGTAGCATTAGTGTAATTGGCACAAGTTCAAGGCCATAATGAAAGGACCATGCTCTCTGTGTCATGTTGCATTGAAACCATGTTGTTCATGTCACCAATGAAGTACCCACCGTCATAAATGCCGTGATACTGAGAATAGGGCCACGCGTCGTCCGGGTCGAGGAACACGAACTCGGCACTCGGGTCGGGCGAGTCGAAACTCGTTCCTAGCGGCGGCAGCTCCACGATCTCGCCGAGGTCCTCCGGCGTGGCGGCCGGCGAGGGAGGCGTTCGCGGCGGAGCCGCCTCCATGGAAGCGGCCTTCGCGGCGGCGGCCTGAACGTCGCGGGGGGAGTTGGAGGCGGGTCGGGGCAGCGAGGCGGCGAGCTCGGGGAAGTTGAGGATGGCGGAGGAGCCCTTTATCGTCAGCGCCGCCACGTCGTGCGCACGCGCCGCCATCTCTGCGGTGGCGAAGGTGCCGAGCCAGATTCGGTTCTTCTTCCGCGGCTCGCGGATTTCCGACACCCATTTTCCCCATGTGCGCATTCGGACACCTCTGTACACCGGGTGCTTGCTATTGTTGTTGTTGTCTCTCCCTCGTTTCTTGGAATTTGATGGTGATGAAGAGGAAGAGGGTGAAGTGCAGTTGGTGTTTCTTGTTGTTTCTGTTTCTGGGCTTGCTGGCTCGACCATTGTTTTAAGGAATAGAAAGTTCTTGGTTTGATGTTATGTTCCTGTGACAGTGACACTGTGTGTGCGAGAGGGTGAGAGTAATGTGAGGTGAAGAAGGGGAAAGGGGAAAGGGGGGGTTTTAGTAGAGAGGAGAAGAAGGACGAAAGAAAACAAGTGAAAACAAAACGTGGGGGCTTAAGTAAGGACCCTCCACAGTCCCACACGAATGGCTCTGCTTTCAAAACCACATCATGGGGGGTTTAGTGTATATTGTAGATCAATACATGTGCATACGCAAACATATATATTATGGTACTTGCACACCTACGGCTACTCATATGATTTATATTTATTTTATGGATTTTATTTTGGGAGGAGGTGGCGAAGGAGGAAGGAAGGTGACAAGGGTCCTGAATAGGTCTCAAAACAGGCTGGCATAGGTAGAGGCGATTCTGGAGATTTTTCATGAGGACATGGGCTAATAATAATAATGCAAAATAATAATAATTATAATGAATTACGCGCTTCTTAGTTCTTATACTGTTTCTATCTTATGAGAAAAGGGAAAGATAAGTTAGAAAAAGAATAGAAAGAAATAATAAAAAATAAATTATCAAATCGGTCCTTGAAACTGCCGCTTATAATTAACGAAATAAATTTTTTTTTCTGAAATTATAGTCCATCGTTTACATTAGTTTAGTCATTAAGCGATTCCTATTTTTTTAAATGGAAGTGCCAATGTGATGTGATACACTCATATGACACGAAGATAACACGTGGTTGTCACTTAGGCTGCATTTGGTACGGTAGAAATAGGGAGGGAGAGGAAGAAAGAGAGTGAAAGTGAAAGAATATTAGTTGTTTGATAGAATGGAAGTATAAGAAAATATTTGAAAAATATTGTGGGACCCACAAAAAAAATTTCGCTCAAAAAATAGGAAGAAATGGACAAAAGTTTTGTTGGAAGTTGTGCCACCGTGTGCTTTGCTACAAATATTGTTGTAACAAAAACAAGTTAATCGATTAACTTGTTCCTTTTTTTTTCTTTTTTGTTGAAAAAGTTACTTTTTTCATTATTATTATTATTATTATTATTAAAATAAAAATAAAAATAAAAATAATAATAATAATAATTATTATTATTAATAAAAATAATATTAATAATAAAAATAAATAATAATAATTAAAATAATCTTAACTTTCACTCTATTTCTTATCTATTTTTCTTCAACCAAACAATCTTAATTCCACTCTATTTCTCATCTATTTATCTTCTCCTCTATTCTCTTTCCTTCCTTTCCCTCTATTTCTTTTTTCTTTACTAAACACACCCTTAACGTTAGGATTGAAAATGAGTCGAGTTGAGTTGAACCCAACTCAACTCAACTTAACAATAATTGATTCTATTTAAGTTGGATAGAAACATTTTTTTCCAACTTGAACTTGATTTGATTCAAGCTTGCGAACAACTTAGTTTAGCTCATTAACTCAATTTGATTTAAAATTATGATTATATTACCTATTTTTATTTATTTCAAACAAATAAAATTAATACGAAATTAATTAAAAATTAGTTATATAAATTTAATAATATATATATATATATTATTTTATATATATATATAGAGACAGAGAGAGGGGGGGGGGGGGGGGGGGGGAGGGGAGAGAGAGCTTGTTCATGAACCAAATGAGTCAAACTAAACAAATTCAAGTTCAGTTCATTTATTCAATGAGTTCAATTTTCAATTCAAGTTCAACTCATTTGGTTCATGAATCAAGTTTAACGAATTAATTATTAAATTGAGTCTCAAACTAATTTCGAGTTAGTCCGATTCATTGTCAGCCATAGTAGTTAATGTGCCACGTAGACCCTATCCTTAAATAAAATAGAGGTCACTTAACAACTAGACTAATGTGAGTTGACAAACTAAACTTTTGATTTTTTTAATTTTATTAATTCTAGAAACTAAAGTTAAAACACGTTACAATTTTTGGGACCAATTTGTTGGTTTACTCTAATAAAAATAATACATGGTATATAAAAAAATTAGAAACATATATTTATTTTATTTTCTATGTCATTTTCTTCGCATCTCTCATTTTTTCATCACATTACTTATTACATCTATCACTTTCTCTCTTTATATTTTTTTTTCCTATTTTTTTCTCTTTCCACTTTAGTCTATTCCTAAACGGAATGGACATTTATCATCGGTCTAACAAAAACTTAATGGAAGTATAAAAATAAACGGGAATTGAATAATGCCTTAGCAATACTGTGTGTGCTTACTTGGATTCATGTTAATACACTTCCTCACTCAACACTTCAGCATAGACTAGGTATATATGTTAAATAACATACCTCTCCCTTATTCGTGGATTGTTCTTTTCCTTTTCACCTATCGCTCTTTGTGGTGGTGCTTGATTTCGACACTAGGGATACTATTATTGTCCCATCCTCTCTTTTTTCTTTTGGCTTGGTAGCAGCTAGCACTACAAACATGACTAATCTGCCCTCCCTGGCTTGTACTTCGTTCGACACATTACACACATGATTTATACGCAAAAACGTTCGTATGAAGTCATTTTTTTTGTCCCCCACCCCCCTCCCAAAAGAAGAAAATATTTTGTGTTAGTGTCGCGCTGTAAAATTAGAATAAAGTACGGTGGTGTAGAATTTTGATAGAATTAATTATGATTAAATTATGAAATTAAAATAATGTGGTAAACTGTGTCGGTGAGTGGTGACATTAGTATTCATTATTCAAGCTTTGTACCGAAAGGGGGGGAAAAATTTTAAGAACTACTCTCTTGTACCCAGGGAGTTGTAATGTGGTATTTCTCCGGTTAGGGTTACTTATAACACTATGTTCATGTTGTCGCAGAGATAGAACCAGTAAGCAGATAAGGAACAGGCTTCATAACCTGAAAGTAAAGTTTGGAGTTTTAATTTATTCGTATATCCCCCTTTTGTTCATGTATGTCATGGGATTGGGGCTTGATTATCATATTTTTGTTCGATAAAAGAAAAGATGACATAACAGGCGCAATATTTATATACATTTTGAATCCGGGATTGTTTAACTTATCATCAGAAAAAATGGGACTAAATAACTTCATAGTAAATTATTGGCACAATTTTTTTTTAAGGAGAAAATTTAGGTATAGTTTCTTAAGTGTTTTTAGTACTCAAAATTATAGTTTCATCTCAAATTTGCATGCATATTTAATGCATGAGATGCATGTAGATTATCGAGATAAAATTCTAATTTTTATTGAAAAATAGTATTAAAAATATTCAAAGAACTGTACTTAAGTTTTTTTTTTATGTACTTTAAGATGATTGGTTGCATGTATTAATTGCACTAATCATTTATTATGAAATTGTTTATTCCCATTTTTATTTGGAATAAGTTAGATAACTCTTTTGAATCCACTCATTCACTAGTAATATATTTTATATAGACAAGATAATTAAATTCAAATGTGTGAGTATTAATCAACATGCAAATAATTAAATTCAAATGTGTGTTGTTACCAAAACAAAAAAAAATTCAAATGTGAGTATTAATTATCATATCGTTGGTTCAAGTGGTACTAGGCCAAGGTCTGTTCTTACCCAAAATGTGTGAGTATTAATTTTACTTTGACTTGATTTTAATGAAAAAAAAAACTTATTTAACTAAGTTTTAATTTTTAATTTAAAAAGGCAAGAGTAAGACGAATTTGGAAATGAAATTATCCGCTCTCACTCTCGTCTTGCATTCATAAAATTACACAGACACACATGTATATATGTATGAATAGTTATTTAAATTAGAATGTACTTGGTATATAATTTATTTTAAAAAATATATAAGTAAATTAAATTTAAAAAGAAAAAGTAGAGTAAGTTCTTTGTTTATTTTTCCAACCTTAACAGAGAATGAGTTATTTTCAATTTTTTATTCCTCACTTTTTTATTTGATTAAATTGGTTTTGTTCGAGTTTTAAAATTTTTTTCAATCAATCCGAACCGAACCAAACTGATTAAAATCGAATTGATTTGGTTTGGGTCATCGAGTTATGATAAAAAAATAAATTATTATATTTTTTCAAGTTTTTATTTCTACTTATTGTTTATTTTATATAAATATTTAATTTTATATTAATGAAAAGTAAAAATATTCCATGTTTTTTAATAACTAATTATTTATTTCATTTAAAATAGTTAATTTTTCTATAGTTATCACTTTATATATACCATTAATTTATTTACCTAAAATATAATAAAAAATTTATATTTACATAATAAACATGATCAAATTAAAATATTTGATAACATTAGATAAAATCATAAGAAAATTAAAATAAATGAACAAAATAAAATACAAAAGTTGAAGCAAAATTTAAGCTCTAAGTTTAAAATATATTAATGTAAAAGTTAAATAATAATTGATTGAATTGTTTCGGGTTAGTTCGAGTTGAAAAAAGATGAATCCAATGACCGAAACAATTATAATTGGTTTAATTTAGAGTTGAACTAAGAAGAATCGATAACCGAACCAATCTGAATTAATTTAATTAGTTTGGTTTGGATTATCAGGTTTATCAAGTAAATTCATACTTATGAACACTCCTAGACGAGGAGGATAAAATTCTCCTCTTACCTATCCCGTCGTCATGCCTGTAATTCTAATTTCGATATAAAAATATAAGTTTAATTATATTTTCAATCTCCAAAATTTACATGAATTTTTAATTTTCTTAATTTTTATTATTTTCATTTATTCTTTATAGAATTTTAATTATTCAATATAGTCCTTCACTCCAAATATCTGTCTAACAATTAACAAAAATGTATCTCGAAATGTAAAATAACGTTGATTCATATAAATTAGTAAAGGAAAATTGTATAAAATATTTTTAAAAAATAAAACAAAGAAAATGTAATGAAAATCATTTTTTATTTTTAAATATCTTATATATTTCTTTCCTTTATGCAAATAATTGATATATCATATCTCTGTTACATTTTGATTAATTAATAGACGAAATTTTAAGGCGAGAGACTTCATTTGAATAATTGAGAACTAAATACGTAATTAAAAATAGAAGGATTAAAATTGCACAAAAGTTTTTTTTTTTTTTTTGACAGATTGCACAAAAGTTAAAGTATAAAAATATTAGTTTGTCCACGAAAAATATGCTTTTTTTATCTATTAAAATTAAGTTTATTTTTAAAAAAATGTGTTTAATTAAAAATAAAAAATTAACATTTATATTTGATTGATAATTTTATAATATAAGATAAAAATTTTAAACATATAAATTATTTCACTACAAATGTATTTTTAAAAAATTATAAAATCAATAACATTTAAATTAAAATTTTAAATACACATCCAAAAACACCTTTGATTTCTAGATACTTAGAATATATAATTTCTTATAATAAAATTGAACAGATATTTATATATATAGAGAGAATAGACTATGCACTGAGACTGTAAAATAGTTTTACACAGTTATTCAATTACAAACTATTATGTATGGTAAATTTATTAACTTTTATAATAATTATCTTAAAAGTCACATTAACAATGATTTTTGATTGATTGACAATGTATAACCATTAAACTTTTACACTGTTAACCAGATATAAATCACTGTTAGTATTATATATATATATATATATATATATATATATATATATATATATATATATATATATATATATATATATATATATATATATATATATTAATGGGCCCAACAATAATAGTCCTCTCTCAAATTGAGTTTTATATTTGCTAAAATCCAAATAATTTTTTTGGTTAGGAAAGAGGATATCTACTATCATTATTTTTTTAATCAATAAACCACAAGTCTACTCAACAAGGAGAGAGAGGTGTACTATTTTAGGTACACACAATTTTGTATTGCAGCATAACCAGTGTTATAAAACTCGGACCGGTCATCGACCCGGTCAGGGTACTGGGTCATTGGGTCAATGGTCGAACCGGAGGGTCACTAATTGAACCGCATGACTCAGTCTCTATTAAAAAATTTGAAAGTATTCATGACATGTAAATTTCATACCTATAAAATTTATTAAATTAAATTTTAATGGTGATGTGTAACCCATAAATAAATAAACAATCAACAATTATATTTAAGATGGGGGTAAAAGGACTAGAGGTTACGCATTAAGGACAAACAAATAAGAACAAGTGAATGAAGGTTATATATTCATGTTAATACAAGAGACATTTATGTTATACGCATACCTGCATTTATGATTTTGGTGATTATTATCATTAGTAAATAAATATTTTTAAATATGTAAATTATATTATAAGTCAAAATTTTTATTTATTTTTCAATATTTATAGTTAAAACTACGTCATTTAACACTTTAAAAAAATAATTTTTCAAACTGGTCCAGATCAACTGACTGGTTCGACCGGCCGGGTTACCGGTTTGACCGGCCGGGTCACCGATTTGACCGGTTGACCCACCGAGTCAAACCGGGTTGATGGCGTATCCGATCCAATTGCTAGCTCGAACCGGTTGTGCGTCCGGTTTCCGGTCCGACCGGCCGGTCCGAGCCGGTTTTGATAACACTGAGCATAACAAATGGGAAAGGTTAAAAAATATAAAGAGTGACTGAATATTTTGGGCCAACTTGCGTGCATCTTAACTAATTTACCGTTATTGCATTTTATGGTGCTCCGAAGCACGTTAGTAACATGTTGAGAAGCAAAATTCTACCAAAGAAAATTACTATATTTGTTGGAATATAAGATAAAACATTCACTTACCAAAAAATAAGATAAAACATTCACAACAGAATTGTGAGATTTATAAAGAATTTTTTTTACAATATAACCTTAAGTAATTAACATATTTAATTACTTAATTCTATAAAAAATAATTAACATAATTAGGATTCAAATATGTCAGTAGACTTTTTCTATTAGCTAGAGTTTTTGGATAAGACATCCCAAAGGATTGAAAGAGTGTCATATCTCTTGATTTGTTTTGTCTTATTATAATTCACATTGTGCAATAGAAAAATGTTTAGCTTGGTACAGATACAGAATGTCTTATCTAGATATCTTGAGGTTTTTTGAAGGTTGAATATAAAAGAGTCTAATCAGAGAACATTTCAATACCAAAGAAATTTGAGGTCTTATCCCAAATATTAGTAGAGACTCTAATAGAACAACTTTTGCAAAACTTTACTATAGAATTTTGGAAAGGTTGTTGAACTAGAGTTCCAAGTGTTGGAACTCCATAAGTTTATCAAGCGTGTCAATGGGCATGTAATAGAGGTTTTTGATGTAACACCTCTGCTTTTGGCTATTAAACTATTTTTCTTAATTATTTATTTCTAGATAATTGGATGAGAATCTCAAAAATTGATCTCTATGTTACGTTCGTATTTGTGAGTAGTACCTAATTTATACTTTTAATAATTTTGGGAAACGGAGCTCAAAAATAAATAAAATGATTGTGTCGTACCTAAAAGGCCAAATAATAGAATTAATAAAAAAATAGATAGAAATGTTAAAAATTTATTTTTAATTCTTCAATATACTTAGAATAATTAATACTAATTTTATAAAATTTTCAGAAATTTATTGAGATAATTTTTCTAAAATGATAACAATACCCCCGGTTGATTACGGGAACCAACCAGAGACTTTTTGACCTAAAATATTTTAAAAATTTTATATTAAGTATGTTTTATTATAAAAAATTTATTTTGAAAGAAAAATAGTGAAAAATATAGCAATCTTATTTCAATTTTTTTCAACTTTTTCTAATATTTGACGATTTAATTTTGAAAAATTGAGAGAGAATTTCTAAATTTTGATCCCCACCATTACACTCAAATTTCAGGAGCTATCTAATCATGATTTTTAATAATTTTTTTGAGTCGGAGCCTGGAGAAATTAGAAATGATGATTTGGTCCCTATTTCTCAACATTAAGGGCTGATATGAGAAAAAAAATTCAATTTAAATTAAAATGTCAATTTAAACTTTGAATCATGTCATATATATTAAAACATAATTCTAATTCTTTTTTGAAATTTCTATGTAAAATGACAAAATTGCATTATTTTGATATTAAAAGCCAATTTTTCAAGTTTAGGCAATTTTATCGATATTGGCTAATTTACCTACAAATAACAATTGACACTTGAAAGCTTCGGACAGCTAGTGGAGCACATCCCCAACCCTAAAATAGGTGATTCACCACCTATTTGGGTGTCCGTAAAATTAATTAAAAAAATTAAAAATAGATTTTATTGCATCATCACTTATGTTATTTTCGGGACACCTAATCCACCATTCTCCTCTATAAATACCTCCCATTCTTGGACATATTTTCACACATCTCCCACTCTCTAAAGCTAGCTAAAAATTCACTTAGAGAGTTTGTCTCTCTAGAAAATTTTCTTACTTAAGTTTTATGTTAAAATTTTGTTAGTTTTCAACTAGTAGAATTTCTCTCCTAGAAGCTTTACACCAATAATTCTATCTTCTTTATCAACCACCTTAGAGGTGAGAGGGAAAGTGTGGTTGGTTCTAATTATTGTCACTTTGCATGTTAATAAAAAGGGTTTTCCCCTAAACCCATTTAAACATAAGTTTAATTACTATTATCATTACATAATTATGTTTGATACGAAACTTTAATTTTTATTAAGTTGTTACTTTGCTCAAATTTAGATTACTAAATTATAATTGCTAAATTGTTACTCTGCTCAAATTTTGATTACTAAATTATAATTGCTAAGTTGCTACTTTACCCAAATTTAGATAATTAAATTATAATTATTAAGTAATTATTTTGCCAAATTTTTGGTAATTAAATTATGATTACCAAATTGTTATTATACTAAAATTTGGGTAAGTAGTTATACTACCAAAATTTTGATATTATCATGTAATTTTTGCAATATAAGGCAGAAATGTTAATTGTATTGGAACTCAAATTAAATGAGACCAAGGAAACCTTTGTGTTGAGAAGTGGGAATGTGATAAGTTAGTGAGTAGTGTAAAGCAAGTGACATGCAATGGCATGACATCTTGCTAGGGAAGTTACAATTTAGTACACTGAGGAATGAAAGACAGAAACCCACTTGCAGAGATCTTGGGGGTAGGCATCGAATGGTGAAGGTCCTAATGGCCAGGGTAACGCCCTCGAGTCGAGATATTCGCCTGATCAAGCTCGATAACCCCAACAATTGCTCAACATTCCAAGATTGGTTTAAGAGTATAGCTTTATAAATGGTTATTTTGACTGTAATTTTCCTCAATAATGATGAGGATTGTACCATGTGATGATGTTGATGAGGCATATGTACTCCTAGTCACTTTCTAGGTTCTGTTGAGAACTATTACTCATTAATAAGAAGTATGGATCCATACCAAGTTAAGAGTAGTCTAGTGTAACTTAAATAAACTTTAGGTTCCCCTTTATTGTTAATCGTGTTTTATCTATATTTTACGGTACAATTCCTACCATACATGTGAAAGTGATTTTAGAAAAAATCATCTCACTCCATTATTTTTCTTCCATGTATGTCTGATCGCGATTATTGAAGAAAACGAAAATGCCTAGTGATGTTGAGGATGAGTCAGAGGACACTGTATGGACAAGGATCTATATATTTAGTTTATAGTATTTTCCTTTTTTATAAATGGTAGGGTAGATGAACATTGCTTTGTATAGGATCTTTTTTATGTATATATTGGGTTAGTTAGTGTCTATCTTTTAATGTATTTTTAGACTTTTTATATTTTATGTCTGTCATGTATTATTAAACCATGATATACAGTTTTACGATATATATATATATATATATATATATACATATGTGTGTGTGTGTGTGTATACAATCTTTTTCTTTTATCTTTTATTACTATTTCCAAATTCTGTTTAATTTTAGAACTTTTCTATTGCAAAAATCGAAAAAAAAATTACTCATAATAATTAAATAACTAAATTAATACAAACTATGATTAATAAGAATGGTTGTTACATTTGATGTTTGATTTAGATTTGAGTCACTTGTCTATCATTATAGCAAGCCACATGGTTGCCAAGTGTCATCCATGTTATAACACAAATTGCCACATGTCATTAAAGCAACTATCCTAATAGAGTTAGTAATATCACTACTTTTACTATATTTCATAAATTTGACGACTTAAACCAATGGTTTTAAAATATAGGGATTAATACCTCATTTGACCAATTTATAAGGATTAAGACAAAGTTTGACCAATTTTACAAGAACCAAAAATATTCTTAAAATAACACCTATAACACTTGTTGCTTGTCAATTATGTGACATCCACATCACACGTAGCCATGTGATTGACATGTAGTGACCACGTGGTTGACAGGTAGTTGCCACACAATAGTCATTAGTCAAGTTAGAAATTAGACTAATGGTGTCACGGACAGGGATAATTTTTATTACACTTTAGAAAGTCAAGGACTAAAACTACTAATTTTAAAATGTAAAGATTAAGACTAAGTTTGACCAAATCTTTCAAGACTAAAAATACTATTTAACCAAAAATTAAAGCACCCAATCACATTGGTTCTTGTTCAATACCAAATACATGTCATTTTTATTTTAAATAGAAAGTAGGTTGTAAAAATGAGAAAAAAAAGGTAGTGTAGAAAATTAAGACGCTTCAGAGATATCTATTCAAGGGTTAGAGTGTGAAGAAATAAGGTCCTGTTTATGTTTGTTTTTATTTCTTATTTTTATTTTCTTTTTTCACTTTTTAATAAAAAAAATGTCACTTTGTTTTTTATCTGTTTCTTGTTTTCAAAGTGTACAAGAACTAGTGGAAACAACTTTTTTCTTTTGTTTTCTTTGTTTTGTATACAAATCTTTGAAAATAGAAAATAGATTGAAAACAAGGTAGTAGTTTTATAATTAAAAAGTGGAAATAGAAAATGAAAATAGGAAATGAAAATGAAAGTAAACGAACCATAGGGTTCTTAAAAGATTTCTTTGAATTTATCTCTTATTTTTTAAGGTGCTCAAAGATTTTTCTTCTTGTCTTCTTCTTTTTTTGTTTGACAGATCCATTGGAGATTGTGATGTAATTATCTTTAATTCTAATTTAAATTTGCAATTGTAGGTTAACCTTTAAATTTTTAATTAATTTGATTAATGCTTTGTATGAAATAACTAATCATACATTAACTTGGATCGTCATGAAATTGGAATGGAATGTTAGGTGATGCTTTTGGTCTAATGATCATATTCTTTGTATAGTTAGAAATAGAAATCGGTGGGTATATGATCATTTTTTTTTTTACTTTTTGCCTTTTTTCATGTAATTTGAATTAAGGAATTAATTAAATTATGTGATCAATTTAACCGTTTAAGAGGGTTTATACACTAATACTATATTTGAATAAAAATTAAAATAAGGAGAAAATAAATGGAGAGGACAAAAATTGAGATGAATTAAAAGTGAAATTTAAAATTATTTAAATTGGTGAAATTAAGAAAGAATGAAATGAAATAATTTTTTGTTCATTTGTTTGATTATAATGAAAAGTGAGAGGACAGAAATAAGAAAAAATATGGAGAAGGTGAAATAATTTCTCTTTATTATGTATATGAGACATGTAGTGAAAACTTTTTTTATTGTGAGAAATGATGACTATATACAAATGGTCAAGATTAAAAGTTAATTATTGATCACATGACTACTAAAAAAATTATATGTATTTTTCCTTTGCTAAACCTCTATGCTTACATATTACTTAGTAGTTTTATATTGAATGTGAAATTAATCAATTCAACTATTGAATTGAAACTTCATATACAAAAAAGATTAAGTTCATAAAATCCTATACAAATAAAACATTAATTGATATTATTGCACCACTTTATTTTAGTGGATAGCAGATTATTTAAAATATAAATAAATATCTATTGTTATATATAACACATGAATAAATGTTTAATTTAATTGAAATTTGATATATATTATCAAAAACATGATATCAACTAATTCAATGGTTGGAACAATTAATTTTGCATTCTATAGAAAGTTAATAGGTAATATATATGCAAAAGTTTGACACTTAATTATAAAATCAATTGATCTTGTTTGTCGTGTATATATATATATATATATATATATATATACATATGAATTTGCTAACATATACCCACCTAATTTTTAGTTGAAGTATATTAGCAAGTTATAATGTACACTTACTTTTTTTAGTTGGAGTACGTTCACAAACTACACCATGAGTGGAATTTAAGATAATTCTTAGTTATAACTTGTTAACGTACTCCAACTAAAAATCAAGTGGGTGTACGTTAGCAAACATACACCCACTTGATTTTTAGTTGGAATACGTTAGCAACCTACACTGTGGGTGTATTTTAAGATAATCTTTAGTTATAACTTGCTAACATACTTTAACTAAAAATCAAATGGGTGTACATTAACAAATCCCCCCTTCTCTCTCTATGTGTGTCTGTTTGTCTATATATATATATATATATATATATATATATATAAAGATCTATTGACATTAGATGTCAAAGTTAGTCAAATTATATTTTTAATAATTTTTTGTAAAATGTAAATTTAACCATCTAACTATTGAATTGTGTGATATTATATCCATGGTCATGTATATCAAATTTCACATAATTTAGACTTTTTTACATGTGTTATCTAACAATGGATATTTATATATATTTTAATATCATATTATATGTTAAAATAATGTGATGAACTACTAAATAAGTTTGGAATTATATAAAATTTTGTATACTTAATCTAATTAAGAAGAACTTCAAATTCAACAGCTAGATTGGTTAAATTTATATTCTACAAAAAGTTATTAAAAGTGTAATTTAACCAATTTTAAAACTTGGTGTGTGTGTATATATATATATATATATTTATACATGAGAAATAGAGAGAAAAGTATATACAATGACAATCTAAAATTTTTTTAAACTGTCATCTAATCACAAATTACTATATATGATAAGTTTGTTAACATTGATAATAATGATCTTAAAAGTCATATAAAAACTGATTTTTAATTAGTTGACAGTATAAAATCTTTTATATTGAAAGTGCATATATATCTATTAAACTCTATATATAAAATTAAAAGACAAATATGCCGCCCGCGTTGAATCTAAATGCTTATGGGGTCCATATAATTGTGAGAGGGTACTTCAATGTAGAAGTAAAATACAAATTTTGAACTGCTTCTCTGCTTCAATTCTAGACAGTGTTGTGTTCTACTGCAAAGTCAAGTTCATTGTTGGTTCGCCTGCTTCGATGAGTCTCAGAAAATTAGTACGATGGTACCATTTGCTTGAGCTGTCACCGTAAACCTTGTAATTTTGTTTAACAATTAACTACTATTTGCATATCTTATCATGGTTGGAAATGAGCACAGCATATATAAGACTGATACTTAGGTAGTACTATGTACTGAGGTTCTCTTGATTGGTTGCTGGCATTGGATACTCGTATTTGATTTGCTGGCATCAAATTAGATATGAAAATGTAGGTTCTCTTAAAAACCAAGATCCCCTTATAATATTTCGACAACCTAGCTAGTTGTCTCGTACATTATAAGATACTTGTGTCTTCTTTTTATTCAAAGATGAGTTCAAGATTCAATTAGTACTCTCTGTACAGTTGTAATGTATATAACTTCTTAAATAAAAACAAATAGCAAAAAACACATTACAATCTTGAAATGTACTAGGGGATCGGAAATGTACTCAAACCAAATATCCACAGAAACTCCCGTTAAAATTTAGCCGTAACAATATATAAAAAAAAAAGAAGCATTGCTAATTAAGATGCATAGGATTTTTATTTTCTCATACTAATTTTGGATTGAAATGATTTTCAATTATAATAGATATTAGATCATCATATCTCTACAATAAATATCTTATATATACATTGATTAAATACTTTTATCTTTGAAATAAATAAGTAATAATATTCTTAAATTCAATATGTTAATAATACACTTTAAATTAAGTCATACACTCTCACCTTGTTATCTAGATTAAAGAGAATTTGAGATTATACCAAATGCATAAACCCGCAATTGATAGCTAATTCGGAAATCCGTATTTTTTTTCCTTTTTATTATTTTTATAATTGTTTCAATACGTATGAAATATTAGAATATGCATTGGTTGTAACAAGTTTCCCGTAAAACCTATTGCAAGATCTAACGTCTGCCATGCTAATTAAGAAAAATTTATTTTATTTTTAAAATATATTTCATAATACTTTTAGAACTCATTTTTTTTCCTATTTTTTTTCATCATTATCTTGTCTTATACTTCTCTCTCTTTCCTTTTTATTTTAATTTCTCTTAAATGTAAAAAAAATAATTAAAAATCCATATAGATGAGAATAGACTTCTAGCTCATTGACGAAATCTAGGTGATTTTGTCAATTAATTGAATCTTTTTGAACTATACCTTGGGAAGATTTGGGTTTAGTGACAAATGAAGATCATGGATAAGGACATGCATTTTTTATGGGCAATTATCAGTGTTTGTAAATAGAAGCCCAACTGAATAATTGTCTCTTAAAAGAGGAATGAAACAAGGGGTTTAAATTTAGACGCAGTAGCCAAGGGTCAGTTGAAAGGTTTTGAAACAGGCAACCATGATATGACGATAACTCACTTGCAATACATAGATGATGATTTTGGTTGGAGAGGCTTGTGAAGGAAATTGGCTGGCTATGAAGGTTGCAATAAGGAGTCTCGAACTTGTGTCACGGCTGAAAATCAATTTTTATAAAAGCAGTGTGAATTGTGATTGAGGTTAATGTGGAAAAAGTTTTCAAGTTTTCGTTCTTCCTTTGACATTAAAGAACGGAAACAGCTATATTAGCTAGCAGAAATCAATGAGCTTATTTATTATGCTACGGACTAGTTGGAATATTTTTTTTACCTAACTTATAATTGCTTTGTATAAGTTCGGAAGTATACATGTTCCCAAGTTTAAGAGATCCTGGGTTCAACTCTAATGGAGTAAATTTTAAAGATGGAATATCTATAGCAGTAGTTTTTGGTTGAAACCTATTAATGCATGCTATTATAAGAATAACTGTAATTTAAAACAGTTGTTGTATCAATATTCGATACATATTTTATATGAATTTTATTTGAATTTTTATATACTCTAATTAACTTATATTCTTTAATAATTATTGAGTTTTTGAACCACAATAAGTAAAATACCATAATTAGATTAATATTATTATTTTATTATATCTCCAATGATTAAGGAAGACGTATAAAAACATTAATGTCTATATTTTAATTTAAGATTTATATTTTTCACGTTAATACTATATGAATTTTTTATGATGCATCTTAGTTGTACTATATCTTATAACTTTTAAATTATATTAATTGTATCAGATATTACTGTCATGTATTGGCCGTCTCGCCTACACATATCCTTGTTTCCTAGATTAGAGGTGGGCAGTGGGCACCGTAAATCCGTAATACCTACCTCATCTAACAAGTTTCAATTTGATTCAATGGTGTCCTATTTATTTACAGTTTCTAGCCATTTATATGACTTTGGATTAAGGGTCAAGAAAAATGATATGGAGCCGACAGAGATCGACACATTTGATCGTGTCTTTCACTTATATTAACTGTGACTTGAGTTTTATTTTCAATTTTTTCTTGATAATAGACGATATATAAATTTTACTATAAATTCTTGTTAAAGTTAATGATCCCTCCTAACCTTATAAGGGGCATGCCTTTATCTAATCTAAACTTTTAGCCACCAAAAACAAGAGAAATGATGAGAACATGCTAAAATTGCAGTTGTTATTGCGTATACATATTTTGAGCAATAGGCATATTTTGAATAATGATAATTTTTTCTTTTCTTTTCACATATTTCTCATATTTCATGATCGATTATAACATATTGGAGTTGTTAATGAGATTTGAGAAAAAAAGTCATGCACTGACAGTGTAAAATAGTTTTACACTGTTATCCAATCACAAATCACCATTTATTGTAAGTTTGTTGACTTTTATAATAAATACTTTAAAAGTCATATTAATAGTGATTTTTAATTGGTTGATAATGTAAAACTTTTTACATTGACAGTGCATGACCATTAAACTCATGAGATTTTACCATGGAGATGTTGCTGAAATCATTTGTGTTATGTTAAATTTGGAAAGCAATTAGTATGTCTCGAGAAATGAAGCAATTAATTAAAACTAATGGAATGGCGAAAGGATATATAAAATTACTATCGGTTTCAATAGGCTTTGAATATAATTTGATGAAAAGTATGTGTCATCAACCTGACCCACTCTGTCTAAATACCCTGAGACAATATACGAAGAAAGGCTGTTACATTAGATAGAGTTTAAGAAGTTGAAATGTGTAACTTCTGTTTATTACAAAGTGAATTTATCACTACATCGCAGGACCACAGAATCAGATATACATTAAATGAGTGGAGCCATATCTTTTTAAAAATGATTGGCATGCTTGTATTTCGTCTTATGCACATATAAGTAAATTATAACGCAAGTATCCTTGCGCGGAAATTTTAAATCAGGGTAAAATTTTAATAAATATAAACTAAAATAAAATTTAAAATATTTAATATTATGAAGGAAATAAATAATATGTGTCACTTAATAATTAACTAATAAATGCAAAATCTTATAATTAATAGTTGATATTTTATTAAGAACATAAATAAGAAATAAGAAGATAAATAAGGAATTGATAATAAATTATTAATTCAAATGTGAAAATTGTCTAAGTAGATTTATTTATTAGAATAAATAGGGAAGTCAAAAAATAAATTAGGAGTATTAAACGTAAAAAAATTAAAGTAGCAGAATATGTGTGATTTTAAATGAACAAAATTATGTGTTCAATAAAAATAAAAATAAAAAATTTTTAGTATACAATGGCGAAAACAAGGTTTAAACATAAGACCTTATACAAACTACCTAAATCCCCTATTATTAGGCCAACTCTAGTAGGTCATAAAAAATATTTCACGATCAAAAGTAAATATTTTAATTTATTATATAAGGTGGAGATATTGATCATAAAAAAAGGATGCTCTTTGAATTATTATTATTATTATTATTATTATTATTATTATTATTATTATTATTATTATTATTATTATTATTATTATTATGTGTGTATTTCTACTTAAATAAATAATAATTTCTATTTTTAAATTGGCATTTATAAATTATTGGGGTTTAAAATATATCTTTAGGAGACTGGTCTTGCACATTTCACTTGTGTCCATATATAACTTTTCAATATTAGGAACAGAAAGTCGGAGGAAAATAAAATATAAGAAGTCCAAATATATAAAAGAAGGCTTTAAAACATATCATGTTAATCATTTACATGCTCCTGATCTGTCTCTGATCTCTCTTTCAATTTTATTTTATTTTAAATTATGTCTTACGAGCTCTTTTTTAAACAAAAATATTGAAAAAGAAGATCAATTGGTATGAGAGAACTTCAACACAAACGTACAGTATCCTCCACTTTTCTTTTCCTTGTGCCTACAGTGGAATGTGCAATGCATGGATTCTGAAAACTATAGGTCCTCGACTTTGCAATCGGAGATAGCTACAGTGCATAGAAGGACCCAAACTATTTAATCTAATAAATGAGTGGAGCCGTTTGTCATTGGCTTTCTTTTTCCTCTTAATTTGTTTTGGATGCATGCCATCGTCATTCACATGCAATTCCTGTACCACCATACTCCACAGTTTTTCGGGGCCTCCCCTTAGTGTACTACTGGTGATGCCATTTCTTCGAAGTTTTTGTTTCAATTTGCTTTAAACAAGTCAAATTATAAGCCTGAAATTATAGTTCTCTTATCTTTCTAAGAGTTTGGCTTTTCCATCTATCTTTTTTTTAATTGCACTTTCTCAATGGTCAGTTACATAGGTTCTTGGGCCATCTTTGCTAAAATTCACTTTGGCCTCTCTAATCTCTGAAGTCTTTTTTTGGGTTGATGAAGCTCTCCAAAGTCTGAACTTCAATAACTGCATATATATGAATTGGTGAATCGAATTGAATATTGCACATATATAAATGTTAACGGAGCTGCTCCTTTTTTTAGCATTAAATACCATGATAGTGATTCTCGCTAATGCCTCAGATCTTGAGGTTTGGCGTCTCATCACTTTCGTTCTATTAATTATATACTTATCATCCTATCTATTCGTTCATAAATCCAATCAATTCATTTAATAATAAAAATAAAAATTAATAGATTAGTTAAATTGGATCACTATTTGTTACTAGATGCACAATGAATTACCAAACATATTTACTTTTTGTAATTTATTGGGTCAACTAATCCAAAGTTCATTGGTTGAATATAGATTTGTAAGAGAAATACCCTCAATTTCATAGTGTATGAATGTGTATAAATATTAAATTTGATTTTTGTAAAACATTTTTGAAAATAAAATATAATATATTTTAAATGGATGAGTTGGATATATATTCATCCACGAAAATGAGCAAATTGAATTTTTTTATTAATTAAGTATAGGATAGATTAGACTTATTTAATACGTTTTTAGGATCATAAATGGATTAATAATTTATTTTTAATGCATCTATTATAATTTAATTCAAAATTTATCTAATCCATTGGATTGACCCCTAAGTAGATCTGAATTTCACACACACACACACAAAATACATTTATGCAGAGAGAGACATGATATATTTAGGGAGAAAGTCTTCTTTATGTGAAAGTTAGAGAAATAAATAGAGATAATACATTTGTATGTTCTTGAACTTTTTGAGTTTTTTAAATAGGTTTCTATATTATAAAAATTTGTAACTGTATCTCTAATCTTTTTCAATTTTTGTAATTAGGTCTCTAGGTTAATGATCCATTTACAAACCATTAACTTAAGCTTAAGGACCAAATTACAAAAATTGGAAAAGATTAAAGACCTAGCTAAATTTTTTTTAAAATTATTTAATATAAAAATTTTGTGTGTTAAAACTTTTTATTTTGAAATATAGGGAATAATATATTTTCTAAAATAATAACATATAGAAAAGTAAAAAAAGAAAGTTATAACCCCTTCTAAAAATTAGAGTTGTCAAAATTGGCTTGACCCGGTGGCTTGCTAGGCCGGGCTTGGTTGGGCTCTTTATTTTGATGTCCGAAAAGAGCAGAACCAATTTAGCTTGGCTCAATGGGCCAAATGGATTAAGCCGAGCTATAAAAATGTTGGCCCGAGAGTTATTAAGTCTATTTGACCCAATATTTTTTTATAAAAAATATAAATTCATGCCAAAAATAAAAATAAAATGAGTTAATTTAGCCCAGTCTATCAAGTTAGATAGGCCAAAAAAGTTGTGCCTGTATATATGTGTTAATCTACTAAAAGCACAACTCCGTCCTTCAATGCCAGTTAATCTTTCCTATATAATTTGCTATATATATACGTTATTGAATAGGGTGACTCAATTGTTTGTTTAAATTCTAGAAAGAAAAAAAAAGAGGAACCCTAAAAGTAGATTTATAGGGTACACAAATTACAAGACATGTCTCTCATTACTAAGTTTTTTGTAAGGATAATACATTTGTAGGTCCTTAAACTTTTTAGGTTTTTTTAAATAGGTCCTTAAAATATAAAATTTGAGATCGTGTCCTTAATCTTTTTCAATTTTTGTAATTAGGAGCCTAGGGTCAAGAGGGAATAAAAAATATTCTGTCAAAGTTAATGGTTTGTAAACCCTAGAAACCTGATTACAAAAATTGAAAACAATTAAGGACTCAATTACAAATTTTTATAGTTTAGGGACCTATTTAAAAAAATACAAAAAATTCAAGGACTACAGATATATTATCCCAAATAAATATTAGCCATTAGAAATTATTATGAATGATTAAAATTAAAATTCACTGACTTGTGAGTTTTTAGAAAAATTACATGATTTATGTGTTGAATATATGTGGGTGGTTTGTTGCATATAAAGTTATGCATAATAAAAATTGATACACCAACCACGTATATCAATTACTAATGGATGGTTTTAATTAATAATATTGAGTATGAATTTTAACAATGCAATTATATTAAAATTTAATAGAGAGAATTTCATTGTCATTAGGGGTCTTATTTGAGGGTTTTTTTTTTATGTGTGTACAATAATGATAACAAGATTAGAATTTAAGATTTTCTGCACATTACTCAAACTATTACTAAGCCGAGAGTAGTGGGTATGAGCTCTTAATTACTTGAGTTTAAATAAGGTGAGTCAAACCCCAAAAGTAAAATTTGATCAGTTATTTACATTTATTTGTTTTACGCACAAGTTATAAGATTTCATACTAAAATTTATAATATAATCTTTATATGAATATGTAAAAAATGAATATATGGCTCATAAAATATAAAAATAAAAATTTACATATGAATGTTTATTTTTTTTGCCGTGATGGAAAATTTAAGAGAAAAAGCCGCTTTATTGAAAATTTTAAATGTCATAAGCTTCGGAAACGTACAAAAGTGACACATATAATTAATATAACAATGAAAAACCACTATGAAAAAATGAACTAATCCTCTGGCTTATAGTTTTTTTTAGACATTAACCTTTGTACTAATATACACTCACAATAACAAGTATAATACAGAGTTGCTTTCTTTTTTGTCCGCCTGTGATGTTGTAATTTTTCATTTGTGTACTATAGAATTGTAATTTTACTACAACAAAAAAGTCGGGTTTTATGGGCCGAAAAACTTCTAGTACTATTGGCTCATTGATCAAAGTAGTGCACTTTTAAAAACTATTTATCAATTTGGGATTGTTTTGAAACATATTATCGAAATAGAATGGTCAATACTAACTAGCATTTTCTAGTTTACGTCAGTATTTTAAATTATTATTTTTAATGTAATTGCAAAAAATGTCACGCTAGGTGCCACGCGGGATACAGTAGTACTATTAGCATTTTCAGAAAACACTAGTAGTACTAGCGTATCTCGCGTGACACCCTACGTGACAAAAAGGTGGCAGACACGCGTACAAAATACTATTACCATTACCATTTTCAATTTTTTTTTTAAACTGAAAAAAATAAGTTTTTATAAATTTTTAATTATTAAATTGTCAAAAACGCTATTAGAAATAGCGTTTTTGATTTAATTTTTAATAAAATAATTTAATTATTGAAATCTAAAAAAAATTATTCGTAATAGTGTTTACTAATGTTAAAAAACGTTTACTAATTTATTTGTAAAATATTAAAAAATTTAAATTTTATTAACATATTTTAATTATTAAAACATAGAAAATGCTATTATTAATAGCATATTCTTTATTTTAATATTTATTAAAATATTTTAATTATTAGAATATTAAAAAATTTATTTTTTATAAAAATTTTATTTATTAAAATATAGAAAACGTTATTAATAATAGCGTTTTCTATATTTTAATTTTTATTAAAATATTAAAATATTTTATTTTTTATTAAAATTTTATTTTTTAAAATATAGAAAATGCTATTATTAATAGCGTTTTCTATATTATTTTATTTTAAACAAAATTTTGCCTTAAATTTTTTTTTAAAGTTTCAAAATTTATTTTAATATTTTCTAAAATATATTCGAAAATGGTAGTGATAACAGCGTTTTCAGTTTAAATTTTTTTAAAAATGAAAAAAAAACGTTTAATAGTAATAAAATATAGAAAACACTATTTCTAATAGCATTTTCATTTTTAATTTTTTTTTCAGTCTAATTTTTTTAAAAAACAGAATTTTTAATTAATGAAATATAGAAAATGCTATTAGAAATAGAGTTTTCATTTTTAATTAATAAAATATTGAAAACACTATTAAATACTTTTAAAAAAAATTAAACTGAAATAAAAATAATTAAAAAATAAAATATTATTAGAAATAGCGTTTTCTCTATTTTATTAATTAAAAATTAAATACTTTTTTTTGTTTTCAAAAAAATTAAACTAAAAAAATTACTTTTTTAATTAAAACTGTTCGAAAACTCTATTAGAAATAGTGTTTCCATATTTTATTAATTAAAAATTAAATATATTTTTTTTCGTTTTTAAAAAAATTATTTTTTTACGCTAAATAAAATAGCGTTTTCTTTATTTTGTTAATTAAAATTTACATACTTTTTTTAGTTTTTAAAAAATTAAACTGAAAAAAATAGCTTTTTTTAATTAAAATAGCAGGAAAACACTAGAGAAATAGCGTTTTTCGTATTTTATTAATTAAAAATTAAATATTTTGTTAAAAAATTAAACTGAAAAAATTAATTTTTTTAATTAAAATTGTAGGAAACGTTATTAGAATTCCTTATTTTATTAATTAAATTTAAATACTTTTTTTCTTTTTTAAAAAAATTAAACTGAAAAAAATGACTTTACAAAAAAAAACACTATTAGAAATAGCATTTTCTTAATTTGATTAATTAAAAATTAATATATTTTTTTGGATTTTTTTTAAAAATTAAACTAAAAAAATATAAAAAATTGAAAACTCTATTTCTAATAACGTTTTCGACAATTTAATAATTAAAAATTTATAAAAACTTATTTATTTTTGTTTTAAAAAATTAAATTGAAAACGTTAATGGTAATAGCGTTTTATATACGTGTTCGCCCCCTTTTTGCCACGCTGGGTGCCACGTAGGATATGCTAATACTACTAGCATTTTCAAAAAACGCTTGTAGTACTTGCATATCTCATGTGACACCCAATGTGACATTTTTCACAATTAAATTAAAAATAATAATTAAAAATGCTAATGTAAACTAAAAAATGTTAATTTGACTAATGTTTTCTAGTATTGACCATCCCATTTCAGTAATATATTTTAAAACAATTTTAAATTGATAAATAATTTTAAAAAATACACCACTTTAGTCAATGAACAAGTACTATGAGTGGTAAATGTCAATGAGGCACTTGATGGGCTTTAAAATCATGACAGGAATTGGTCATGTTGTCAGTTATGATTCCTCAGTACGTTTGTACTTTGTACACTATACGGAACTGGCCACAGACATTAGTTTTCTTTTCCTCAAACGTGATTCACTTTTCAATTATTTTAAATGCTATTTTTTTATAAAAGATATATTTATACCATTCTAAAGAATTTACATTCCAAAAATCAATGTGAAAAAAAAAATCTCTTATCTAGCTGAACCAAGGTCTGTTTAGTTGATTAGTTCCTTTCACAATTGACACTGTGTGCCTTCAGTATTCGCACTAGTCATATAGGTTCTGTTGGACTTTCTGCAAGCTAAGGTAAAAACTGGTAATGACCCAACCCAGGCGCAGTGATGCATATGTAGTAGCAGTTAAGGGTACTGCTATTTCCACCCCATTTTTTGTCTTTTTTACTTCAAGATTTATTTGTTAATTTTTTTTCCAAAAATATCTCTTGACGAAAATGCATTTCTACTATATATTGTGCACAACGAAAATACATTTTTATTGTGTTAGAGGTGCATCTTCATACACAATGGAAACACATTTCTGTTATATTAAATTTAAAAAAATAAATATTAATTAATTACGATAAGTTATCATTTTTAATAGTAATCAAAATAATTATGATGCAAATTTTTCTTTTTAATGATAATCAAATTAATTATGATACAATTTTAAAAAATATACGATATAAGTTACCATTTTTAATAAGAATTGAATTAATTAGGATATAAATTACCTTTTTTAATAGTAATTGAACTAGTTATGATACAATTTGTGATACTATTAAAAATGGTAATTTGTATCATAATTAATTTGATTATTATTAAAAAGGATAATTTACATCATAATTAATTTGATTATTATTAAATATGGTAATTTATATTGTATATTTTTTAAAATTGTATCATAATTAATTTGATTATTATTAAAAAAGAAAATTTGTATGATAATTATTTCGATTACTATTAAAAATGGTAAATTATATTGTTATTAATTTAATTTCAATTAAAAAGGATAATTTATATTATAATTAATTTGATTAATATTGAAAGGATAAATTATATCATAATTAATATTTCAATTAATTTTTTCCAAAAAAATTAACACAACAGAAACGTATTTCCATTGTGTATTGTATACAACAAAAATGTGTTTCCGTTGATAAAATAGGAGTAGGAAGAAGAGAGAGAAAGAGTAAAAAAGAGTGAGAATAAAATGAATATTTTACACTTTTTTGTAAAAATTGGAGGTGAAAAAAGAAAAAAAAGGTTGGGAATAACAGAACCCAGCAGTTAATTATGAAAAAAATGTTATTCTCGTCCCCTTTTCCCTATTTTCACATTTCATCTTTTTTTCTTTTTAATTAAAATTCCCATTCTACCCCTTTCCTTGCACCCTCCCCCTCCTATTCACTTATTTTTCCTCCTCTCATTCCCTACTTGTGACTTTCTCCCTCCCATTCTTTTCTCTCTCGTACACACACTCCTCATCTCCACTCTTTAGGCAGTCCCTCGTCCCCACCTCCTCAACCCTACCTCCACATATGCTCTTATCACACCCCCTATTGTTTCACTTAAGAAAAAACTGCACCTCCCATTGCTTCTTCTCTGACACCTTTTTGTTTTTTTTTCATGTGTTGCTAATATGACGGAAACTAGTTTTTGTTATGCCAAGATACACAACAGAAACTTATTTTCGTTGTGTATCTAGATAAAATCTGTTGAGATACACAACAAAATTTTTTGTCTTCAAATATATTTTTATCCAAATAAAAGAAGGGTGTGAGAATAGAAAAAAGAGGTGTGAGAATAACCAGGCCCTAATTATGATACTTACACCATTACACTTGAATTCTCTCACGATCATAATATGCATCTATTATATTCGGATGTGATTTCATAGAGGGTCGTGTCTAAAAATTTTAAAGTCTTGAAATTTATATTTAAAATTTAATTTAATATAATTTCTCAATTTTTGTATTATTTTTTTGTCTTGATTAGAAGATCAAAGTTTTACAATTAAGTATTTTTAACATTTCATTATCAATATATAAAATGATAAATTTATTTAACTTATCTTTTAATATAGTAAATGTCAAATAAGATTTGAGAACTTTTAAATTTAAAAGCCTACTTTCAATAATAACAATAATTGTAAGTATTATCAATAATATTTACAAGTAATGCATGTATTTGAAAAAATAATATATTTTTTATATATTTAATAATTTTAGTGAAGTATGAATTTGTTTTGTTCGTATTTCTTGTAATATTTTTATTTTTAAAAATATATAAATCAAAATTTTCAATATTATAATACTTATTAGAACTTAAAATGTTTTCATGAGTAATACAATATATTTTTTTAATTCATCCTATCCAAAGTTTTCAATTGTTCAATTAATATTATCTTAAAACTACATAGTCTCATTAATGAAAGTTGTAACAAATAATATATATAATATATCATATCATAATAAAGTTTATCACCTAATAATTCAAATTAATAATAAATATCTTTTTAAAAAAAGTATGAAATTTTTTTGAGACTTTAAATGATTCGAGGACCTAAGGCAATTGCCTCAATAGCCTTGCAATTGCCGACGACCCTACTCCATTATTCATCAAAACCGAAAAAAAAAAAACATAATATGGTTTCATTTAGAGCGTGTTCATTACAATCTTTCATAAAAAAACATTTTTTAAAAAATAATTACTTTTTTTAGTTTTTCATGTCCTTGTTTCAGTTTTACAAAATAATTAGAAGCTGAAAAAGAATATAAAATCTGATTAAAATTGGAAGTTGTTTTGAATAACTTATAAAATCAGCTACTTTTTTTTATTTAAAAAAGAAGATAATTTTTATGACTATAAACAAACATAAAATCAGTGTAGTAGTAAAGGTGAGATTAGAAACCAAGACCCTCCATTTCTCTTTCACCTCTTAAACCAATAAGCTATTTGACTAGTTTAAATTATAATATAAACACTATATTAGAAATAACATTGTTGCATAAGTTAATTGAGTTTTTTAAATATTTATTTAATGTTAAATCTAGTTTAGAAATAATAAATTTATATAATAAAAACAAATTATATAACATATTTTTTAATATATTTTTTCATCCAATATATATAAACATATAGCCACTTTTGTTTTTCATCTCTTTTTTTTATCCCATTTTCGTCTCATCTTTTTCTACCTCATTACTAACATTATATGATTTATTTTAATATTATAATATTTATATCATTTAATTTTTTTAAATTAAAATAATAAAGGTTGAATATTAAATAAAATTAAATTCGCACAATGGTGGGAGACAAAAAGTGCAATTAACTCATGCAATAGTATTAAAAATATATTTATAATAAAAATATTTAATAAATAAATTTATAAACTTAATTTTTAATATTTTTTCATACAATAAATATAAACATACAGTTACTTTTCTCTTCCAATCTTTCTATTTTTGTTTTACCACATCACTTATACTCAATGTTTTAAAACTTGGATTAGTCATCAATTCGGTTAAGACATTGAGTCACTGGGTCAATGGTCGAATTAGAGGGTCACTAATTGAACTGCATGACCCGGTCTCTATTAAAAAATTTAAAAATATTCATGACATATAAATTTCATACTTATAAAATTTATTAAATTAAATTTCAATGATGATGTGTAGCCCAGAAATGAAAAAAAAATCAACAATGGTATTTGAGATGAGGATGAAGGAAATAATGACTGAAAGTTACATATTTAGGTTAAACAAACAAGAACAAGTAAATGAATGTTATGCATTTAGGTCAACACAAGAGACATTTATGTCATATGCATATGTGCATTCGGATTTATGATTATCGTAATTATTATCATTTCACATATGAATATTTATTTTTTTATAATTAAAATTCATAGTAAATAAATATTTTTAAATATGTAAATTATATTATACGTTGGAATTTCTAGTTTTTTTTCAATAGTTGTAGTTCAAACAATGTCATTTCATGCTTTAAAAAAAAAACAAATTTCTTTGAACCGGTTTGGGTCAACCAGCCAATTCGCTAGTTCAACTAGCCGGTTTAACTGCAAAACCCGTCGAATCAAACCAGTTCATATTGAGTCGATAACATGTCCGATCCAATCACTGGCTCGAATTAGTTGCACCTTAAATAAAGTGACAAATAAGTATAGGTGTCCACATTGTGAACACTTAATTTTGTTCGGGTAAATGGAAATAAAATATAAAAAAAAGAAAAAAAAGAAATGAGAGAACTTTTGAAAGAAAAAAGCTTTTGTTTATGATGAATACCATAAAAAGACAATGTGGTATCTTGAGTTATACTTGTCCGTTTGAGGTGTTCTTTGCACCGTTGAAAAGCTTGTAGAAAGATCTACAACTCATATCTCTACCTCAAAAACCAAAATCAACTTCTATCTTGATGAAAATCAACCCCAAAGTGAGGCATTTAATCATAAAAAAACTCAAGTCTCACATTTTTTCCCTTCACTTAAAAGTCTCACATTGGACAATCTAGACTCATGAATCTTCTTCTTCCCCTATATAAAGAGGTGCCTACCAAGCAATGAAGAGAAGCAAAAACATCCATTAATTATGGGTTTAATGCAAAGCATGGAGCCTATGAAAGTTTAATCTTTTTTTTTATTATCTCTTTTATTTTTTCTCTCTTGAAGCTTTTACTAGAAGCTTGTGGTGGATTGTTTTGTATTCACCACAAATTATATCTTGAGGTAAATCTGCCTATTTTATCTTTTTATATATATGTTTTATTTTCTTTTGTCATTGTTGTTTTGTTAAATTTTATTCTTTGTATGTCCTTTTCAAATTAGAAATATTTATATTTAATTAATTTTTTAGAGAAAGGATTAATTGGATGTGACATCTTTTTAATCCTAAGGTTTTAAGGCACAAGTTGTGACAACTTGAACTCCTCTCTAAAATTAGAAATATTAAACTAAAATTAATTTGTTTCAATGGATTAACTTGGGTGTACACCTCTGTTGATTCTATTTTTAGGACATATAAGCCGTGACAGTTTAGAAATCCTAAAATTTAATAAACAAAATAAAAAAAATAACAACACACAAATATTTTCTACAAAAGAACTACGTGAGTCTGATTCTCCATTGCACCGAGAGATACGTAGGAGCAGGGGCTCACTTCTGTTAATCTCAAAAATAATAAAATTTAAGATAAAATAAAAATCTTTTTTATAATAATAAAATTCTTCTTGCAATTATTTTTAGGGTAAGATAAATATTTTAAAAGTCATTAATAATTTGCTTAATCAATTAGAGGTAACTGTCTTTATGACGGACGTTGTAGGATGTTAATACCTTCCCTACTATGTAATTGTCTCCCGAGTCCTAAAATCTGATTTCGTAGACCATTTTCTTTTAAGTTTTTCAATGTTTTTTCATAATAAATATTGGTGACGACTCTCTGTTTTTAAAGCTCTTTTTCGTGGTCTCGCCGCAACTCCGATTGCGACACACATATTATTGACAATGGGTGAGAGAATATTAAAACATGTTAACTAGAGCATACATATAATGAAAAACCTATATGAGTACCACTTCATCTAATTAGAACAATTAATCTAAAACGTAAAAATTCATTGACATGTCACAAGTGACAATACTCAATTCATGCATAGTTATTTGTTTGTGGTGTATTTAATTTAATGCTGGAGGGTGAAAAGGTTATTACTCTTTCAAGAAAAGGAACAACACCCGTTCCACCCGGCAAGGATTTTGTAATTGGCATTAAAAATTACAGATTCCGTATCTACTAGCAGTTCTTTCTGTGACTTCATAGTTTGCCCTTTCGACCACCAATTTGAGGTTGCAAAAAATGTGCTGCCGACTTTTTAGACATTGTGTTGAATCGGTGACCACATAATTTTATGAACATCTACTTGTACCTTTACAGTACCCTAGCTCAGCATTGTTGACATCATGTACAAATATAGTGATGTCATGAAACTTCTTGAGACAAAAATTGATACCTGGGAAAGTGTTAACTTAACCTTTTTTATTGCTAGTAAAATGAAATAAATTTATTTCAGCACATAACCATACAATCACGCCCATAATTTCCTAGGCTCCGATCAGAAATTTTCTGCATCCAACATTTTTGATAAGGCACGTAACTTGTATTTTAATGCAATCCTGCAAAGAGGAAACACATACAAACGTAGGATCTTAAACCACCAGGATATAAGCTAAATGGCCCTTGGACTTCATAAAAATGAATAAGAAATTATTGAACATTTCATTGCATAGGGACACCTCCAGAATTGGACGTTTCATTGAATAGGAAATGACTGATCCTAGAAAAATTCTGTTTCAACTCCCACAAATTTCACATTTGTAGATAAATGCAATACCTTGTAACTTGTTTAATGCTTGGGCACCATAACATCCCAACAATAGTTGTAGAATAAAAGGAATAATAATAGCATTTATAATAGAAAGACATAAATTGCTATCGCTAGCATGCAAAGGTACGCACGGGAATCTACTTCAACAAAGCATAGATGGTGAACTAAGCTCTATCCTGTTAAATAATAAACAAAAAGCTCCATCTGAACTAAACTTTAGCTAATTAAATATTAGAACAAGGTTTACTCATGCGTGTGCTAGAAACATGGACAAGAAAGGTAAACCTCAAATGGCTTCAGAAGAATTTTATTTACACAACCCAAAAGATCATTTACAATTATCAAAAGTGATATTAGCCCAACCGATTAAAGAGAGGGTCAGTTCAGCCGAGCAATCCATAAAGCAGCTAGGGTTTATAAGTCCCCCAACATATTGACAGCATGAGAAAGAATTTTTGCTATCCAGTTGTTCAGTCCATCATTTTGATCGTATTTCATGCTGACTTCTAGTTTTCTTCCCACCCCAACAACTCTAACTTATGCACATCAATGACATCATAACGTGGGTGTAATCTGAGAAAGCCTATTGTTCCATATTGCGTGAAGAATCATGTGAAACAAGTCATACTTAACGGGAACTTTGTGCCACAGGAAGTGCTGCTGAACCTTCTTTACTCCCAAATGCAGTGCCAGGTACTTCTCTTCTGGGATTGAGAGAAGTATGTTTCTGAGACTAGGGATATCCCTTTCACGAACAAACACAGAAAATGACTCCCAATTCAATACCTCAAATAAAGGAGGCACATAATTATCTGATATGATAACCGGCACACACTCGGAAAAAATGGCCTCAACTATTCTTGGCGTGTGAACCTCATAACCTCTAGCGCATATGCAATACTTGCTACTATTCATATATTCCATATACATTCTTTTACCTTCCAAATTACGTGGCATTGGACCAAAAATTTTCATGTCAGGTTCTTTATTCTCCCAGTGTTTTAGCAGTTTTGGACGGAGATAACCATGCATGCTTCCTGCAAAAAAGGCCAGAATAGACCTTTCTGAAGGAGGTTTCCTTGCAAATCCTCTTAGTTGATCCATCATAGAGTGTATATATGTAACAGGTAGAGTAGTGTCCTTCCCTATTTCGAAGCCTTTAGCAACATTAGAATTACAAAGAGACCTAATGCAACCTTTCATGTGTTGCCTTGTAATTTGGGAGGCCTGCAATTTAATACATCACACTATGTTAATACTGCAGAAAATTTAAGCTGCACCATAGATCCAGGTTCAGCACTTGAAGTAATATAGCATGTGGACATTATCCCTTTTCACTAAATACATAAGCACTATGCTGATAATTTTCAAAAAGACAAAGTTTATCTTAGAATTTGCATCAAATTATATTATGTAAAACATGTAGGATATGATGTTATAAAACTTTTAGCCGGAAAAAAAATCTTCCATGACTTAGCATAACAAGTATTCAACAACTATGAACAAGGGCAAACCTTAGCCACATCATTATAGAAACAAGGTCCTCAGATCAAAAGGAACTGAACACCTGTCAAGTTGTGTGGGTGAGCCACCTTGTATTGAGTATATGATCAATTGAACTATATGTTGTATGATCTGATCAAAATTCTAAATTGATATATGGTTGTTTGCTTAAAAGGGTTTTCTAAAAGGATGTCAATCTTAAAAGAGAACTTTACTAGCACTATCCTGTAAAAATGTTACATAAATACTAATAAACTAAAAGTGATGCATTGGAAACGCACCCAATCATGACAAGCAACAAAAAAATGGTCCGCTCCCCCAGTGCTGTTCCAGAAATGATATCTTCCTGCAATTAACTCCATATATTTCTCAAGATATTGCTCCATCTGCTTACCGTTAGAAAGAGTAACTCTTAGCATTTGTGAACTGAATGGTAGGTAAAACAAATGAGCTTTTCGGGGATCCCTCACAGTGAACCTTTTATTTCCCTCCATCAATTTCATAAACCACCCCTCTGAGGCATAAACTCCCCTCATCTTTGGTTGATGAAATATAGGCATTGCTCCTTCTCTATAGATAAAAACTTTGAGCTTGCGCTCCATCAGTTCATAACTCCTGAAGAACAGATAATAGATTTGCTTCAGTTATCTACTTAAAGAAGACCTATGCATAAACAGGTAAGGAGAGAGAAAAAAAAGAAAGGGGAGGCGTTCCCGGCCAATAGATGGAATGATGTCCATACTATTGCTGGTACAGGTAAAGTGTAGTTGACAATGTGCACATTTAAATTTGTAGGATTAAATTGCAAATGAATTCTTGAAATTGATTTTAACAATTCCAAATCTAGTCAAATCAATCATAATAACACACTAACCAGAAAAATACAGGACAGCTTGCAACTGATATGTGAGATTATAAGCATAAAAGAATAACACTATAATACAATGATATACATTTAACATATTGAAGAATTGCCAGGATACCTTGAAAACTTGGAAACATCCCGGAAAATAGGTGCATAAAGTCCTGAAGAATTTGCTATGATACGGGCATTTTCAATGTCCAGTTTTGCAGATAAGAGTTCCCGGTCACGTCGAGAAGACCACCTTGGCCTCTGTCATAATAAACAATACATGAAAATTAGGAGTCCATACAGATTCACAGTGGCTCAAATTGGAACCAAAAAGCTGAAATCCATACCATAGAAGCAGAATTAAAACTCTGCAGCAACAATGAGTTCATCTGTGTTATTGAAGTTGGCCGCACCAACCTACTCCTTGTCAATGAAGTACCCATCTTAGGTTTACTATTTGACATGGACAAAGGAGATTTCAACAGTTGTGGTTTCTCATTTTGAGGTTCCATTTCCACACTTTGCATTCTACTAGCATTTGAAGGCTTTTCTACAGCAAGTAACATATCAGATGTGCTCAAATCAGCATACTTGGTGGGTCTTTTCTGAGTGAAACTGTAAATTGCATCCTCATGACTTTCCACTTTAAAACCCTTATTGGAGATGTGTCCCTTTCTTGAATTTCTGCCCCCATCAGATTCCAACTCATGGTCCGAATCAGCTTCTTTCTCAAAGGCATATTCTTTTGAATGTGAGGCGAAAGTGACATTAAGCATGACATTGTTTGCTGAGGATCTAAACATACCTTCCTTTTCTGAAGTCCCAGAAATGGAAACTTCAACTGGGAAAGCTACTGAGCTCCCATCAGCATCCAACAGAGAATAATACGTTGCCCAACAACATTGGAAAACAACTATCACAGCGATGAACACGCCAACAATTAAGAGCCTTCTAATTGCCACATGACACAACTTCATGGCTACAACAGAGATACCTATTTCATGCAAATCTCAACCGGTTAACTTCCCTAAAAACTGAACTAAACGCAAGCTATTGAAAGCATAAATAGTACCATATTTCAAAGAAATCTTCACTCTTCAGTACTAGCTAAAAAGACTTCAACTTAGCAAACAGAACCAATACCCTTTAACCAAAAAACACAGAAAAAGGTTAGTGTTGTAACATAAATTTCACTCCCCAAAAAAAATTCGAAAAAAAAAGTAAATCAAGGAACATTACCTTTGAACAATGCCATTTCAACTGTAACACCCCAAATTATATAAATATATTAATAACAATATTATATAGCGTTTCCTATGTTTGAAAATTTTGAAGTGATTTTTTTTTACATCTCAAATAATAAATACATAAAAATTTAAAATACAATATTACAATTTCCTAAAGCTGGCCGTGCTAAAAATAAATAAACTTTACTCGTGCGAAACTAAAGTGGCAGAGTTGCCACAAGAGAACACTGAGAAGATCCTACTAAGCTCCTGCTGCGCTATGCTGATGTTAATTGCTGCCATCTACGGGGTGGGGGAAGCACACAACAAATAACAGGCAAAGGAAAAAAGAAATAACACACAAACAAACAAAGATGGAGTGAGGTTCTAACTTAAAGACATTAATATGGTAATAAACATCCACAAGACCTAATCTAACATACAATCACACTGAAACATAACGAGTCTGGGAATTTGTATTATGTCACAGATAATGATCAATCAAATGAAATGCATTAATGCATAGATGTTGACTCATGATCAGACACAATGGATAAATGTACAGGTGCTGACTCATCTCCATGAAGGACTATTCAACAACAAAGTAGCATGATCAGGAGCTCATACTCCACCAACCAAAGCATGCCAAATCAATATCAATATTCACCTAATCTAGAATGGGAATAACATTAGGTGATGCACCAACCAAAGCTAGAATACGAATAGCTTTTGGTAGTAATAGGTACACGGCAGTACTCTCTACTGATCGTAAATAAATTGTAGTGACTGGTCAGGAATGTTAGTGCGCAAATCGCCTTAACCATAACACAAAGTTGCGACCCTCTGGCCCTCTGTAGGATGATGTACACCAAACATCCTCGAAGTCTCCTTGGCCTCCACTACAAGATTCACACCCCATCATAGGGTATAGCTACTCTGAGACCTTGAGTTTAACAACAATGATATGACAATTGTCTGCCTTATTAGAGTTGATATCAAGCAAGTATTTCGCTAGAAGGTCTCAACTTCCCTCAATACAAATTTTTGATTCGCCAATAGTAGGCTTCACAACAAATCCTCTCCATCAAAGGTTAAAATTCAACAATTTCACTCGATATCAACTCTAATATAAAAGACTAATCATTATGCACATGACAGTATGTTCAATATTTATTTAGTATAATCAATCACAACAATAGTAAGGAATTGAATTTAACTACATGTAATTTCACTCGTACGCTCTTGTCCCTTCTTACTTTCACTCATCCCTTAAGGATTAATAATTAATAATTGATTCACAAGTTTTATTAAATTTTATAAGAAGAATCTATCCTAATTAAAATATTTTAAACTTTTAATCTCTTTTAAATTTTATGGAACACCTCACCTTACGTTCTATTCCACTTATTTGTCTTCTAAAGATGAACATTGTCAATAATTATCATTAAGATTATTATTATTATCATTATTATTAGATAGTAGTAGTATTATTATTATTATTATTATTATCATCATTATTAAGGATATTATTATTACTTTTATTTACATTTTATCATATTTCCATCATTACATTTATTTAACTGTATAGGTATTTAAAATTTACTTTTATCATTGTAGTTAGTTAGATTCCATTAAACCACACTTATAGTTAACGAATTGGGCCCATTCATTTAACTTCTCCTTATTATTATTATTATTTAACTCTTTTATTTTGTAGCATACAGTTATACATACATTTTATTAGGTCTCTATTATCATTAGAAAATCTAACATTGGCTACCTGTAGACGTGTGTTTGAGGTGCAGCCCATTACCTCAAGGTTTGGGCTTTAGTTTTATTACCATTATTAATTAATATTTTCATATTATTAATATTTTGTTTAATTAATTAAATAAAAATCATTATAGGTCTGACATTTAAGGTGTAGGTGGTTCATATTTGTTAGATTGTCATATATCTGATGTCATTGTATATCATTTGTATTTGTTTATTTATTTATTGATTGATTGATTAGGTTCAGTGGCTTATTCTTTAGCCCAACCGAAATTGGGCTTATGTACAACTTTCGGTCCAATAAGCCTCCTGCACAAAAGAAAAAAACATCAACTCCTTCTCTCTCTCACTTGTTCATGTGCAGCTGCTGCTCATTTTCAAATCTGTATCTTTCTCTCGTTTCTTTCGAATTCTTCACTCGCTCTTTCTCAATCACTTTGTGATGTTGCTATCTAATTTCCTATTTACTGTTGGTTTTCTCTGTTGTGCAACTAACAAAAAATGAGAATAGCTCCATCCCTCTTTCTCTCTCGTTCCCAGTCCATTATGACAAAAAATAAAAATAAAATTACAGCTATTCCATAAACACCACCACACGCACAAAAAATAATAATAATATTAACAAAGTCCAAAGAGAAGGATTCCAATGGTATCAACATAAGAGAAGGGCATGGAATTTCCCCAAAGTTTGAGAATCAATTAATCAGCACCATACTGCAGAGAACAAAAATTTACAGTTTCTACACCGATTATCAAACAGAATAAGTGATTCCCAGCCAAGCAAATCAAACGCAACAAATTCTACAAGCAACATTCAATCAAAACCAAATTATTTAACAACAAAATAAAATAAAATTACCGATTGAGGCCTAACCTCCTCTCCCACCTTGAATTTTTTCAGAAATCTTGGACTGAGAATTCACTCTGCTCCAACACGGTATCCTCACTTTACTCTGATTTCGTGTCACATAGCAAGAAAAGAAGATGTTCTGGATTTTTTTATTTTTTTTATTTTTCAAACTTTGAAGGAAAGGGGAGAGGTATTGGAAAGACATTTTTGAAACCGATCCTCCTTATCTATTGATCTAACGGTTAGAGCCATTCAACTACTCCTCACCGTTAGATTCCATTAATGCAACCCATCTCGTACTATTCTGGGCCTCAGTTTTTTTTTAAGCATCGGTGTGTGTTTCATTTTGGGCCTACTAAAAGAGAAACAAAGTCAAACCTCACACACTTACACAAACATACGGGCCTGCTTTTTTGTGGGCCCAAGAGAAAAAAATTATCCAATTAATTATTTGACTCTTCTAAATTTTATTATCTATAATATATTTATTTAATTAAATTAATCCAATTCTTAACTAATTAATTATTAATTAATTAATTAAATTTATACTAATTTAATTAATTAATCTCTCCTTCACTTAATTTTCTAATTTAATTTTGAACAATTTATTTTCACACTTACAAAAATTGTTAATCTTTTTATTAAACCTCCTATCGATATTTAAAACTTCACAAATCTTATTTTGATCTATGCATAAATTCTTAGTTTATTTAAATTTCTAGTATTTTTCTAAGCTAATTTCTATTACTCTTTTTAATTACCTTTAATTTAGCACAAATATAATTATAATACGATTATTTAAACCAATAATCAATAACAATAGCAAGCAATTGAAATAAAATATTAATTTATACACAAACAAAAATTCCTGCAATTAACTAATTACTTAATTAATTTTTTTTAAAACCAGTTAATATAATTTTTTAAATTATCTTAACTTAATTCAAATATAATTGCAAACACAATTATTTAAACTAATAATCAAAATAGTAACGAACAAAAGTAAGCTGACTGTAGATTGTAGTGTTGCTCTAACTCAACAGAATATAATATATCCTTCTTAGTGCACATAATTACGCTGTTGCCACCAACCCAAAGTGCAAAAACGACGTCGCTCTCGTGATTGCCGAAAATATAGGCAAACTTTTATTTTAAGAACAAAATTTAGGCAATGTTCCTTAAATATTGTTACGGTTATTTCTAATCGAAATTTGAGTTTTACTTTCCTCTTTAATATTAGTTTTTATCATACATATTATGGAAATTAAATTTTCATTATAATTGAAGAACAATATCCAAGTTCTTCTTGATTTTGCTAACTTTTATCCCAGGGATTAACAATTGTTATTAAATTAAAAAGTATAAAGTTTTATAAAAATACAATATATAAAGTTTTAATAGAAAATTAATATGATTTATGTTAAGATCACGGCAAGTGTACTAGTCATACAAGTAATAAAATGAAAGTAAAGTATTGTGATAAATCTACTATGTAGATTTATCGAGTAAATTTCCATGATTTTTGCATTAGTTCATAGGAAATTTATGAGAAAATAGACCATTAATAAATGATTTCATGTGGTGTGCATTTCTAACCTTTCTATTTAAAATTTGCATGAATTGTCTTAATTTTTTTAGATTTTGTGAAGGGCAATTAGATGAGCAGAGAAAGGAAATACAATCCACAGACACAAAGGGAAGCTATGCTAGCCAAAGAGAACCCAAAAGAAGCAACAATGAGTTAAAGACCGCAAACGGAGTTCACAAGCGTAAAAACGGGCGAGAAAGAGATTCAGACGCACATTTTAGAGTGGCCAAGATCATACCCGCCTAGCGGGCTAGGAATGTCGCCCATCAGGCCACGCCCAAACTCACCTTGCTCGGCCGGAAATGCAGTCGGCCAGCGCTAACACGGAGTCCAATTTTCGAAAAAAAGCCGCCTAGTAAGTTTCCAGCCCCACCGAGTGGGCCCGAGGTCGAAATTCTAATTTTATTTTAATTCTCAATGGGCTTGGGTTGTGTGAGATGGACCGGGTTAAGTTTCCTTCTTTAAACTTCTAGAGATGCATTACAAATAGCAAGGAGCAAAGCACAATGCAAGGGTTGATCTTATCTCTATTTTACCTTTGTCTCTTCATTTTTATTTTATTTTTGTCTTTGGCTACTAGAGAATGATTATTGGAGGGCAATTAGATATTGAGAGTCAGAGATCGGAAGAAACTCTTTTCTTGTAAAAGATTTCTTATTCTCTTTTTCTTATGTGTTTCTCTATAATTATGATCTTTTTGTTTACCATGAGTAGCTAAACTTTTTGTTAGGGTTGTGGTATACTTTGTGCTTTGAACCCCTGAATGTTTAATTTTAATTGAATTCTTGTTTTTATTCAGTCAATTAGATTGCTCTACTGTTTTCATGTTCTTACTTATAATTGATCATATGCTTTGAATCGATTAATTGAATGGCATTAAATAATTAATTAATCTTCCTTTGTTCTTCATGCCTTCCTAGGGTTTTAATATCCTATATGATCAATTGGGAAATTAACTTAGAAAGGATTATTACAATTCATGATCAACAATTGACAATAAAATGCATAGAGAGATATTGGTAATTGACGAATAGTATGAAGTTCAGTTAAAATTAGATGTGCACACAAAGGAAACCACAACCCTAAACTTATCTTCCTCCAAATTTTTCTCTCCTTGCCTTTGCTTGTTTTACAATTTTCATTGCACGTTTATTGTTATTAAATTAATCTACCTCAATTTAATTTCACTTAAACAATATAGAATCTTTGGAAACTAGTGTTCACCACTTAGTTCTTTGGGTTTGATATTGGGACTCACATCCTTTTGTTACTACTGCGACAAAAGTACGCTTGCCCTTGAGCGTATTTCTAGCGCATCATATTGTCTCCACAGGGATTGTGATTTTAATCTTAATTCAACTAAAAATTGCTTACGTGTTTATGAATTAAAAGAAAATTTGAAAATTTTATGATTTTAGGAATTAAAGAGCAAAAGTAAAATGAGAATGCAATAAAACAATGTCTAGAAAATCAATGAATAAAATAGCTAGGTTTCAGAATTCTCGGTAATTTTTTCTAATGCAATTTCTTTCCCCTCTAAACCCGTTCTTATTAAACAATTAACCTAATTTCCTTAAATTAATTTACTCCTAATTCCTTAGGCGATAAACCTTTTGCCCTAATTTTGCACCCTAATCCCTTAGGTGAACAAACTTAGTTACAAGCATTAGGAATAAGAAAATTACATGAAGGCATATAATCTCTCTTCCTATCCCTAGGTTCAAGAATTTTATGGTTATTAAATTGGAACAATTCAGACCCCAATTTTTCAATTGCAAAGTTTGGATTACAAATCAATTTCAAATGGGTTTCAAAGCACGAAAAAAAAAACATTATGCATAAACTCAACAACTAAATTACATTAATAATCAAAGGTTCAAAGGAAAAAACAAATTACAAAGGAATCCAATTATGGTTCATCCTAACCTAACCAAGAAGAGGCTTAGAAGTTCATAGAGTTGCCCAAAACAAAACAAGAATCAAAGACATAAGATAGAAAAGCCACAAAACCTCAAGAAATTGAATCCAAAGTCCTAAGGTTTGAGGCCACAAGATGAGTCTTCGAGTTATTTCTCACTTTCGGTTCTCAGAGCAGTTAAAGAATGCCTCTTTAAAGAACTTCATTCTCATTTTAAACAAATTTCAGAAGTTTTTTTCTTATTTTCGTGTATAGGCCCATGAAAGTTACTTCAGGTTGCTCGAACATGTTAAGTGGGGCCCATATACACTGAGCTAGAACATGAAGAGGGGGGGGGGGGGGGGGGGAACAGTCACTCACGCTGAGTGGTTGCAATATTGAGCGTGCGCGCTCGGCTGCTGTTCTGCGCTAATAGGATTTCATTCACGCTGAGCGTAGGCGCCTTGTATTTGCTCCTATGCATCGACTCTTGTTCCCTCGGTGCTATACTTGATGTTTTCTTTAACTTTTGTCGGTCCAACCATTGCATTATAAGATTCCTATGGTTGAGAAGAAAAAACACAATTCTTTCATCCTTGGATCTTCATGTAATTCCTACTTTCTTTTTAGCCTTCAATCATTCAAAGAATTGGGAAAAAAATGTGAAGTTTGCAATAAAAATAAAAAAATAAATGCATCACATAAATTCTCATCATTACTAAATAATTTTTCTTAAAAACTTCTTCTAAACTGATGCATAATCAAATAAAATAGCTCTATAAATCTACTTCAAATGTAGATTTATCAATTTACTCCTTATAATTGATAGAACTCAAGTGTTTGAAAGAAAGAAAAAGGCTTATTTGTATTTTTAGTTTTTTATTATGGTTGAAATTCATATTTGGTTTCCTATTTTTTTTTTAAATATAGTTTCTTAACAACCTATTCATTAATTTAATATCTAATATTTAACAACAATATCAATATAGTACCCTTTTACTACTATTATGTTAACATTTCTTTTAAATATTAAGTGTCAAATTAATAAATAAATGAAAATTATTCAAATAAAATAGTAAAATATTAAATTTTAAAAAATAAACAAAGTTTGAGTTTCAACAATAAGAAAAGAACAAAAAGCATAATTAAGTCAAGACAAAACAAACAAAAAACCTTAGAGTGCATTTGTTTCACGGATTAAAAGTTGACTCCTAGGAATGTAAACATGAAAATGTAATATACTCATGTTTGTTACAAGTTTTGAAAAATCATTCTCTGGTATTGTTAATTTCTGGAAAAGTGGTAACTTCTTTTTTTCCCTATATTTTCCTACATTTCTATTCGCACAAGAAGGTATGGGAAAATGATATTCCCATAAGAATATGGGTAGTTATTTCTTAACACACCTGTAACTTATATTTTTATTTATTTTTTATTTTAAAAAATATTCATGAAAATATTAAAGTATCCAAACAAATTTTTAAATATACCTAAGAATAATATTCGTAGATATAACATTCTTAAAAATGTGATACTTAGAAATATGATATGAAATCTCGAAACAAACATTTCCTTAGATTATATTTTCACATGGCCTGAAATGAGATTTATTTTCAAAAGGAGAAATCTTAATGTCACTGTCTCTAATATTCTCTTTTTAACATTTTTTTTATTATTGGTTAGATTTATTAAAAATTATAAATTTTGGTAGGTATGAGTCTTTCTTTTAGTTTAAAAATGAGACTCACCAAAATTTATAATTTTCAATAAATTATAGTTAATAGTGAAAAAAAGGTTGAAAAGAGAAGGAGAAAGTGATGCCAACATTCTTCTTTCCTAAAATACCCTTCTGTTATTGAGTTTTATGAAGGGTTTATGGCAGCATAGAATCGAGAGAAGATATGGACGCGATTCTGAAGGTGGCAATCCGGTTACCCATATTTTCCCCGCCACTTGACCCGAACCCGACCCGCGACCGCCCTTCCACGGAGCTCCGCTTCTCGCAATGGAACAACGCCAACGCCGAGAAGTTCAACCAGCGCCGGCGAACTCTCCGGGAAATCGAAGACGAAATCCACCGCACTCGCCGCTTCACCGCCGCCGACAACATAACCAACACCGCCACCGATTCCGCCGCCGCCGAAACGTTCAAATCTTTCGGAACCCCCTCCGCCCCGTCGCGCCCTTCAATTCCGGGAAGAAAGTCCAAGTACTCCAAACCCCCGCCGAAGCCGAAACCCTTGCTCGATTCGCACCCCGTGGTTTCGCGAGCCGCGAGCCTCGAATTTCGGCCGGGACCGGAGAACGTGAAAATCGGCGACGACGGAGTGTCGTACGTTGTCGAAGGCGCGCCGTTCGAGTTCAGGTTCAGTTACACCGAGACTCCGAGGGCGATGCCGTGAAATTGCGCGAGCCGCCGTTCGCGCCGTTCGGACCGGCCACCATGCCGCGGCCGTGGACGGGGAAGAACCCGGTGCCGCCGAGCAAGACGACGGTGAGGGAGTTCCATTCAATCGCTATGCCGCCGCCGGGTGAGGAGGGGGTTGAACCGGTTCGGTTGGCCGGTCCGGTTTGGGAGTTGAGAGAGGAGATATTGGGAGAGCCGTTGACTAAGGATGAGATCAATCACTTGGTTAAGGGCACAGAGAAATCCACGCGCCAGCTACATATTGGTATTTTCTTTATAATTTCATAATATGTTCAAAAGTTTCATATCATTTTAGTGTGAAAAAATTTTAACCACACACTCTTTAATAAACCTTTTAGACACACTCTTATATATTTTCTGAAATTTATTAGAAATCTCAAAATTTGTGAGTCTCACTCGCTAATAAGTTCCCATGTATATGATTTTGTAGTTTTTAAGAAATTTTAACTAATGATGACAATATGTTAATGTGTAAGAGAATGTGTTATTAGCCCTCCTCGTTTTACTATTTTAGTGTTTCTACTTTTCTGATAAATAGGATGATGTGATTGTTATTGGTGTGTCCTTATGGAGGGTTGTTTTTTACATTGGAAAATGGGTAACGACTACCCCCATTGCACTAGACAGAAGAGAAATAGAAAGAAAAAAAAAAGGAAGAGAGGAAAAGTAACAAATGTGATAATTGATATGAAAGGAAAGAAAAGGAGATAAGAAGAAAAATGAAGTTAAAAGAAAATGGACGAGAAAGTGAATGAATGTTAATAATAACCTTTTTTTTATTTGTATTTTGTAGTTTATATTGCTTTAAAGAAATGCTGGAGTTTGGGGAACAACAAACTTAAATACAATTCTTTAAGTGTTTTTAGCACTATTGTCCAAGAGTTTCATTTTTATAATTTACATAATAAAGGTTGACTTTTAAAGTTGGCATTGAATATTGTGGTGAAATTCTAATTTTGACTACAAACATAAAAAACAATTAAAAAATGAGTTTAATGGTCATGCATTGTCAATGTAAAAAGTTTTACACTATCATCTAATCAGAAATCACCATTAATATGACTTTTAAAGTATTTATTATAAAAGTTAACAAACTTACAATAAATAGTAGTTTGTGATTAGATGACAGTGTAAAACTACTTTACACTGTTAGTGCATGACCATTAAACTCTTAAAAAATTGTACCTAAATCTTATCCTTTTGTCAAACCTTGCATGTAAGTTTATTTTGACATTGAATGAAGAGTGGTAAATAGTTCATTTTGGATGAGAGTGAGGAGATGACTTGTGTGCCCTTATCTGGTTTTTGGGGATGGAAAGTTTACTTTTGTCTATGCGCTCAAATGTTGTTTTAGGTAGGGATGGTTTGACACATAACATGTTGGAAAATATACATACTTATTGGAAGCGGCTGCGCGTGTGCAAGATAAAGTGCAGAGGAGTGTGTACGGTTGACATGGATAACGTGTGCCAGCAGTTAGAGGTTTGTTTCTTCTGCTTCTAATCTCTGATCATTTGCTTCCTGCTCTTACCAATTTACCACGAGTATAAACGTTTGAGTTTTTATGCTTTGAGAAGGTTTGGCAATAAGGAACACGTTTTGTATCTTGTGTCATGTTGTCTGGTTTTGCCAGGAAAGGACTGGGGGGAAAATCATTTACAGACAGGGTGGTACAGTGTACCTTTTCCGAGGCAGAAACTACAAATATAAAACGCGTCCACGTTTTCCTCTGATGCGGTGGAAACCAGCGACTCCAGTATATCCTAGGCTGATTAAACGAGTTCCAGAAGGTCTAACACTAGAAAAAGCAACTGAGATGCGTCAAAAGGGAAGGGACTTGATGCCCATACGCAAGCTAGGTAGATTCTTTTGGACATTCATTATAATTTAACAAGAAAGGAAAATTATTGTTCTTTCTTCTGCCTAACTGACATATGCCCATCTTTATATTGTTACAGCAAAAAATGGTGTTTACTGGGACCTTGTGACTAATGTCAAAGAGGCATTTGAAGAGTGTGAGCTTGTGCGAATAAATTGCCAAGAGCTAAATACAAGTGACTATCGAAGGATTGGAGCAAAACTAAAGGTATAACCAAGTTGACCTCAACTTTGCATTCAATATTGAACTTAATAAGGATTGACTTATGTAACGTGAATTTTATTAATGATGCTATAAGTAACATTTTTTTTCCATATATGTTCTTTTACTTTAGGATCTTGTTCCATGCGTATTGCTTTCGTTTGAAAATGATCACATACTTATGTGGAGGGGACAAAATTGGAGGTCCTCTTCACCAGATCCCAGACATGATGACAAGGAAGCCAATAAAATTAATGTTGACAATGGAAATTCCAATAAACTTCTTTCAGATGCCCAAGAATTGTCAGCACTGTGTCTGCAGAAGAATCCAGTTGATCATCTAAGCAATGAACCTCTTGACATTAGCGTTTTAACTAATTCAGATGATGTGAGTCTGCATAAGGCTGTGCCTTGTCCTATTGAAAATAGCAATCTACCTGTGTCTGTAGTTACTGATGCTGCTTCACTTAATATGAAAACCTGTAAAGTTGAAACCACAGAAGATGTCAAGGCCTCTTCTGGAGAGCCACAAATGGTGCCCGGAACTAATGACAATTCTGTTAGTAACATAGTAGATCCTTATTCTGACAAGTTGCTAGATGGATCAGGAGCAGCAGATGTCAGTGAGTCCTCAAGGTCTGCACCTTGTACAGAAGGAGTTTTATTACTGTTGGAGCAAGCTGTTGAGAAAGGCAGTGCACTTGTTTTAGAAGATGAATTTTTGGATGATGACTACATTTATCAAACCACAGTGGCTTTTGCTAAATCAGCTCCACCCAAGCCTGTTTATAAGCTACCTAGACAGGTTAGGATAGTAAAAAGTGACAGGCAAGAAGGCTTGACGTTGGAGACAGAAGAAATTACCAGTGTTACAATGAAAGATGAAAAAATGGATAAGAGTTCCAAAATTAGAAGAAAAGAAGAATTTGATGAGGAATGTCTGAATGTAGTAGTACCTCAAGGAACGATAAACGTAGATAAACTTGCAATTCTGAAATGATACTAGTTGGCAGTATCAAAAGTAAGTAAATTTGTTGGCAATGATATTATTTGTTACTTGTGTAGGGAATAAAAGATCATTATTGTTTATTCTGTTTTCTCTGTCAATTGCATTGTCTTTGTTACTTTGTATATTCATAATTCATATATTATCTTGATGTGGTTACCGTTATACCGCTATTAAATTGTCGTCTTATTTGATAATTCTCATTCCAAGAAAGAGATTAAATACACATTAACCATATTTGAGGTGGCAAGGTGACATGAGGAAGAGTTGTGGCACAAATGTTGACACACACCACAACACACTGCTGCTGACCTGATCTCCAATGGGAAGAACTCACTGGTAACCAACCACCCTAGTGGACCCCAAGATCTTCCATTTGCCAAAACAAATAAGAAAATCACTACAAGAAGAAAGACACTGATGCCTTTGGACAATTCTTTGCCATGTACAAACACCAGAGCAAAAACCACAGTTGTAGCAATCTGCAAATCATGAAGTACATCTTTATGGTTTGTGTTGAGCAAAGAAAAGGGGAAGGATGGAATAGGAAATGTGGAAAAGTCTAAATTATTTATTCCTTTATTTGTTTGTAACACTTCAAAAAGAGAAAGAAGAAACAAAAAAGTATGGGATCCACGTACTTTAACAATCATTTCAAATTTGATGAAAAAGCGGAAGGAAAAGGAAAGTTGATTTAAATAATAAAAAAAGTCAAATAACAATATTATATGTATATTTTTTTTATTAGGGATATTTATGTGTTATATATATATATATATATATATATATATATATTTTCTTTTATTTTTTTTATATAACCAAACAAGATGAAAGAAAAATTTATAAAATCATTTTACTTTTTACAACTTTTTTTTTACACAACCAAATAAGATGAAAAAAAATTATAAAATTATTTCACTTTTTATACCTTTTTTTCTTCTTTCCTTCTTTCCTTTTTTTTTCTTTCACTTTCTAAATCAAACACACTATTATTCACCATCAGTCTTCTATAGGGTTTCAAATGGGTTAATCCAATCTAATCTAACTCACCTTTAACCTATAAAAAAGGGCGGGGGCCGGGGGGGGGGGGGGGGGGGTGACTCATTTTGAAATTGGGTTGAAAATTTTAATCCAACCTATGGTAGGTTGTGGGTTGGGTTGAGCTACCCATCAAAATTTTTAAAAAAAGAGTTATGAAAAATAGACGACTCATAAGTTTACTTATCAAATAAATAATATACATATAATATCACAATCACAAAAATATTATCTTACTAAATTGTCTTAACACAAATTCTTTTTAGAAACTATTATCATATTAAATAAATGTAGAGTAAAGTAACAAAATAACATAAAATTCATAATAGTTCATAAAACATTATGTTCAATACAACAATATTTAACTAAACAATTTATCAAAATATATAACAAAAAACAACTCAACCTACCCGTTGATCTATTGGATTAACAGATTATGTGAGTTGAAGAGTTGGATCACACAACCCAACTTGTTTTAATTGGTTAGATGGGTTGACAGATATGAGCATATCTTTTTGTAGCCCAACTCCTATGTACTATGATAACATGATTGCTATACAAATCATCCACAACTCAGTCTTACACAAACACACCAAGCACATGGAGATTGATTGTTATTTCACTTGACATCACTTTTAGCATGGTACTATCACATTACCATATACTTATTCCTCCATGCAAATTGTTGACTTGTATACTAAATTGCATTCCACTTAACGCTTTTGTTCCTTGACTAGCTAGCAAACCGTTCAATGATTACTATTGATGCATCATGAGTTTGAGGGGTGGGGGATGTTAGATAATATAGCCCTTATGGGCCTTTATGAGCTTTAATGTATTTTTATTCTTTATCCTCACTTAAGGGTTTGCTTTGTATATATATTTACTCTTTACCTTCTTGTAATGGCGTTGGCTTATGCAATACAAAACCCTAGCCACCATTGTTTTCAATTCTCTCTTCTATTCTCAATTCTCTTAACAAGGTTGATAGAGAGAGACTAGGAGTGAAAGGGCTGAGGGGGGAAGGAGGGAAAGTGAGGGAGGAAGGTTAATTAGTGTCAGCTTAGTTGATGCTAAGGCCAACACTAACACCTAATCATTTATTATGCCATTAAGGCTAATGTGTGTTTGGCTGATGTTAACTTAATGTTGCACATAGCTTCGGCTTGGTCGACACTAAGTTTAAAACATAGTGTTGGCTAACGTTAACATTTCAACTCCATTTCCAACATTTCTTGTAGTGTCATACATAGGGTAATTTCTAATTGTTTACAGTATAATTTTTTTATCCTAATAATATATCAAAATTAAAATCTAATTTAACAAGTTTAATAATACACCATACATGAATTGTATACATTAATTAAACTCATGTATGACTAAATTAATCAAAATATGTGGTAACACATCATTAAATGAGAATGTAAAATTTTCAACATAAACTATTTAAATAAAAAACTACCGAAAACTATTTAAATATAAAAAGGAAACAACTTAGTGGCCTCGAACTCAATATTTGAAAAAATAAACAATTTGATATCTTAAAATTTATGTAATTTATTAAGAAAAAAATTCAAGTTTTTGTATAATGTATTTGTTTTGGTCCCCTAATACTTATTTTCTTTTTAATTTGTTCTGAAATAAGTATACATATAGTCATATATTTACATCTTACCTACGCAAATTATTTGAGACTATGCAAGGTATATACCCAATTAATTTCGTGTTATTGAGTTATTTTAATTACAATTGAATGTTATTGCATAATTTAACACGACTCTCTTATTTAACGCAACCATGCACTTGGATACTATTGCAATCCTGGATCAGTGTAGTGTATTGTCCATATATAACAAGGCAAGTCAAAGAAATTATTGCCCAATCTAATATACTTTTTAAAGTTGTACATTTTTTTTTAAAAGTGATGTAACTACACAAACTAATTTCTTAATAAAAATGCTAAATGGAAAGAATATGTATGTTTGATAAAACCACTTACTACCTAGAAGAAGGGTTTTCGTTAGGTTTGGGTGGAAGTGATTCACAGGTTGTTGTCAACCTTATGAGGGATAGAAATTTTTGGCATTAGCTAGGAGTATCCGTATGTCATCAAGATTGTTTATCTCAATTTATGTAAATTATTATACACCACATAATCCCTCATCCACTTAGGCCTAAGTCTATCACGTTTAACTCTAGGTTAGGGCACTTGATCCAAATCTTGATGGTCCACATTAGTCTCAGCATGCACAGCTTCTTGGGCTCTCATGGTCTAGGTCTTGTTCCTTCATATCATCCCTTTTCCCTTCCACAAACACCTAGTCCTCAAGGTGCAAATTAGGATAAGCAGCAAGGACATCCACAAGCACCTCCCAAGTAGCATCCTCTGGATATAGTCCAATCCACTGAATTAAAACCTTCTGTTGCATTAGTTCCCCTTCTCCACTGACAATCTAATATAGCCATTGGCTGAATACAAGGCTGATTATCAAGAGACTCTGGTGGCAGAGCTGAGACGTTGAGGTTGTCATTTCCATGGAACAGTTTCAAAAGAGAAGCATGAAACATAGGGTGAATTTTGGAACTTGCAGGAAGGGCTAATTCATAAGTTGTATCACCAATATAGCGAACAATGGGAAAAAGGCCCGTAGTACCGTTTAGCCAGTTTCTGAGTTTTAGATCCAGTCACTGACACTTGTCTATATGGTCGCAGCCTTACCATCACCAAGTCTCCAAGCTGGAATAGAGTAGGTAGTTTTTTTGCATCGACATATTGCTTTATGGTTTGTTGAGCCTTGAGAAACTTAGCATGCAGTTTGGATAAAAGTGCCTTTCTAATGCTTAATTTAGCATCTACAACTTCAATATGACTGCTACCAATGTAGTAGTAGGGGTATGGAGGGTGGTGGTTTGCCATACACAACTTGAAATAGGGAGATACCCGAAGCTGTATAGGTAGAAGAGTTATAACTTCATTATGCCCAGTGTAAAAAATGTCCCTAAAGTCTAGGTTGGTCATGAACACAGGCTCTCAAATATTGTTGCAAAGTTTGATTGACTACGTTCGGTTTGCCCATCATTCTTTGGATGGTAAGAAGTCGACATTCGAAGCTTGGTGCCACTTAGTTTGAAAAGATCTTGCCAAAAATGGCTTATAAAGATAGGGGTCACTGTCTAAAATTATACTGCGTGGCATACCATGAAGCTTGCAGACCATTTGAGGCAAATGAGTCTACTACCTTAGGTGTAGTATGATGGGTAGGGAGCATGCCAAAGTGCGCTACTTTGGAGAGTGATCCACAGTTACTAAGATAACTGTATGTCCTTGATACACTAGTAGTCCCACAATGAAATCTAGAGAAATGTCCTCTTAGAGCCTCGAAGGAATTTCAATTAGGTGCAACAACCCATAAGGCTTCTGTGTAGGAACTTTGATCTATTGGCAAACAACATAAGTCCTAATGAATTCAGCCACATCCTTACGCATTCCAAGCCAAAAGAAATTTTTGCTGAGACGCCCAAATGTTTTATGTACTCCCATGTGTCCCCCTAAAGGCAAAGCATGAAACTCTTCCAATAGGATTAGTTTAAGGGAACAATTTGTCCAATGTACAGCTTCCCTTTGTATAACAAGCCTTGGGAAATTGTCATTTGTGGGTGAAGAGACAGGTCAGCTGCTACTTGTTCAAAGAGCTCTTTGAGTTCTGACTCATTTTGATAAGCTTCCTTCAATTTATCGATAAGGTCATAATGAGGTACTGTCAACCCTAGAAACTGAATTGAAGGATCATAAATATGAGAAAGAGCATCTGCTAGTCTATTCTCATTGCCCAGGCTTGGAAATTATTTCATAAGTCATACCCTAACAATTTAGACAAGTAGTATTGCTGCTCTGGGCTCTGTATCACCTGCGTTATGAGTTCCTTCAAACTACATTGGTCAGTAAATATGAAAAACTTCCTTCCCAAGAGATAAGTGCGCCATTTCTTCACTGCTGTAGTAATGGCATGAAGCTCCCGAACATAGGTAGAAGTAGTGAGAAGCTTACTACAAATTTTTTTACTAAAGAAACAAATTGGATGGCCATTTTAGAGCAAAACAGTCCCTATGCCCAAACCTGACACATCAGTTTCTAAGATAAATGTTTCTTAGAAATCTAGTAAAGCCAACATCGAAGCTGCCATCATGGCTTGTTTCAATTTTTCAAAAAACTTTTGGGCCTTAGAAGACCAATAAGAACGACCCCTTCTTTAATAGATCAGTCAAAGGGGCGGCCACTGATGCATAACCCTTTACAAATTTTCTGTAGAATCCTGTAAGCCTAAGAAACCTCGCAACTATTTAATATTGGTAGGGACGGGCCAATCAACCATTGCCTGTATTTTGGTGGCATCCGGTCCAACCCCTTGTCTACAAATTATATGACCCGACTAATCAATTGAGTCTTGCCCAAAGACACATTTAGAATGCTTCAAATAGAATTTGTTGCCCAATAAGTAATGAAAAGTGATCTCCAAATGAGAAGTATGATCCGCTAGAGTCCTGCTATAGACTAAGATATCATGGAAAAACACTATAATAAATTGTCGTAAATACGGTTTTAATAGCATATTCATTGTTGATTGGAAAGTAGCAAGGGCATTGCATAGCCCAAAAGGCATAACTAGAAACTCATAATGACTGTCATGAGTTCTAAAGGTAATTTTTGCAACATCACTTGGCTACATACGTATTTGATGGTAGCCTGACTGAAGGTCCAATTTGGAAAACCATTGTGCCCCATACAACTCATCGAGTAGTTCATCAATTGAGGGAATGAGAAATCTATCTTTTATGGTGATAGCATTCAGGGCACGGTAATCTACACAGAAACGCCACGTGCCATCTACACAGAAACGCCACGTGCCATCTTTTTTGTGCACCAACAAAATCAGTGAAGAGAAGGAACTCGTACTATGTTGAATCATTCTAGAGTTTAACATCTCCGTAATCATCCTCTCTATTTCACACTTTTGAAAGTGAGGGGTACCGATATGGTCGATCATTAACAGGATTTGTGCCCTCAATTAGAGGAACATAATGATCGGTTACTCTTGCAGGTGGTAACTCCGATGGCTCCAAAAACAGCAGGGGGTAGTGCTCTAGAATGGCCTCAATGTTATGAGGAATACTACGATCCTTTGTCAGGGGCGAAGATGGAGGACAAGACTGCAGTTGAAAAAGGCCAGCAGTAGCTTTTGTCGACATCATGCACTTCACCTGTTAGGTTGTTGCCTCTTCTAAGCCCAATGTGGTTTTTTCCTTCTAATTGGACTACCTTCCCATCCTTCGCAAACTTCATAGTTAGAGTATCATAATCAGTAAGGACTAGGCCCAAAGTTTTAAGCCATTGAACACCCAGCACCAAATCCGCCCCACTTATAGGCAATACAAACAAGTCAACCAAGAACTTATGGGCCCCCAACTGAATATAAACATGCTTACATAAAGAAAAGCAAGTCAATTCTTCCCTATTCCTCGCTTGAACATTGAAACATGGGGCTTCGTGTATCTAAAGGCCCAAAAAGTGAGCAACCCGTCCTTGGATGAAATTATGTGTGCTTCCACTATCCACGAGAATAAACAACTCAGCCTTACCAATAACACCTTGGATCTTGAGAGTTTGGGGAACCCGATGGCCTATTAGAGCATGCATACTAATTTGGGCGTCAGTGGGCTTAGGCACATCCTCAATGGTTGAAGGGTAGGAAGTAGAAGATTCTACAATTAATAAGGAAGAAAGTTCGTCATTGGCCGTTGGTGATTCAAGTTCTGAAGCAGCCACCATAATCATAAATTGACATTTGTAGCGATGCTCGGGATGGAACTTCTCGTCACAATTATAACACAACCCTTTGTCTCTCTGAGCTTGCAATTCTGCGGGTGAAAGGCGTCGTATACTCAGCGGGGATTTCTTCATTGTGGGAGTTTGAGTGGAAGGAGTAATGGTGACAGGACCAGAATTCATTCATTTGGAAAGTGCTGCGGAACCGGGAGATTAGATGAAGACAGAGAGGGTTTATTCGAAGCAAACCCCATAGGTCGAGTACGAAGTGGAAGATCCAAGAGTTTATCCTCTTGCAATTTGGCAAGTCCCATGGCCCGAGATAGAGAAATGGGTTATAGAGCTTGAACCTCACGCTGTATCTTTGGTCAAAGCCTTGAAATGAAACAACTGAGAAAGAAAGGTGGTGGTAAACCCACAACCTTATTCGCAAGGGTTTCAAACTGTGCTTGGTACTCATGGACAGAACTCGTTTGTTGAAGTTTAAATAGGGCCCCTTGCTGGTCTTCATACTGAGACGGAGCAAAACACAACTCGATAGAAATGAAAAGACTTGGCCAGGAATGGATTTGCCTATTGGCATGCATCCATTGGAACCAACTGAGAGCTTCACCGTCCATATAAAAAGAGGCAATACGAATTCGTTGGTCGTCTGGTGTGTGATGGAATTCAAAGAATTGGGAAATTTTGAAAATCCACCCGAGAGGATCAGACTTGTAAAAACGAGGAACATCCAAACGTAATGAAGCGGAGCAATTGCTTGATGCTGGGGGTTAGGGTGTGAGCTCGAATTGACCAGGGTCTTGGATGAAACTTAGGACTCTAAGGCGGAGAACTTGAGGTGGAGGTTCTAGATCTCTTGTTGGAGGAGCTTTTGAGACTCAAGAATTTGAGCCAAAGCAGCATCGCGGGGTTGTTGTTGGATTTGTGGGAGCCTGCCATGGAAGGTCAATGAGAGCACCAAATGATAGAGAAAGAAGTAATAATAATGATTAATAGTAAAATAGCCCCACTTCGAAGGGAGGACCTCCATACAATAAATTGTATCAATCGTGTATTTTCATTAGCTTCCTCTTTTATTCCCTCCTCTATATATAAAAGACCTTTGACAAAAAAGCAATGCAGCAAAACAGAATAACCATCCTAACAAACTCTCCACGTTTATCGCTTCCTAACAACTCCTCCCTATTCCACTTTCACTCGCCACTTTTCTAGGACACCACATAATTCCTCATCCACTTGAGCCTAAGTCTATCACGTTTAACTCTAGGTTGGGGCACTTGATCCAAATCCTGACAGGTCCACATTAGTCTTAACATGCACAGCTTCTTGGGCTCTCATGGTCTGGTCCTATTCCTTCATATCAATCTTGTTCCTTGACAATTTACATTTTTCATGTGTTTAGGGAAGCCAACAAGGTTGCAAACTGGCAAGGCCAACCCAATGTTTAGTGAGGTCCAAAGCAAATTTGAAAGAGATTTTTTTACTTTAAAAGAGAGAGCTATATGTTGGGCATTTTTTCCAATATATGTGGCCTTTTATTAACATATATGGCCTTTTTGCTTTATAAAAATTAATAACAAATAATTTTTTGTTAGTGGGCCTAAAACTTGAGCTTTAATTGCTTTATCTTTGGGCCAGTCCTACAAACTGGTTTAATTTGCTAATAGATTGTAGTTGGATTTACATTTGTTTCAGAATCCTCCTATGCAATCCCCCTTCTATGGTAGGATTTTGTAGGTTTTGTCTTCCTCGTAATTTCTTAGTGGATAACAGCCTTTAGGCTTCTATAGGGAAAATAATAAAACAATGAACTAGAGGGAAAAAAATGAGTTATTGGATATAAGACATTCATGATATATATATATATATATATATATATATATATATATATATATATATATATATATTTGTTAACATACACATACTTATTTTTTAGTTAGAGTAGTTAGCAAGTTATAATTATAATGTATCTTAAAATATACCATAATATAGTTTGCAAATGTACTTCAACTAAAAAATAAGTGTGTGTATGTTAGCAAATGCTTGTGGGATTTACTAATGTATACGCACTTATTTTTTAATTGGAGTACGTTAGCAAGCTATAACTATAATATATCTTAAAATACACCTATGGTGTAGCTTGTTAATGTATTTTAATTGAAAAACAAGTTTGTGTAGGTTAGCAAATCTTATATATATATATATATATATATATATATATCTTGTATCTTGCAAAAGCCAAACACATTGATATCTCCATATTAATTAATAATTATACGCAATTTGTTATGGGAAAGCACCCAAAAATTCTCGATGCATAAAGTTTACAATACAAAACAGTGAATAGGCAAGAAGACATGGTAGCTTCACCACAGTAACATGGTAACTGCTTGAATCGAATACCACTATACAACAAGAAGTTTACATGGTAGCTTCACCACAGCAACACGGTAACTGCATGAAGTTTACAATACAAGAAGACTCGAATAAGTCCACTCTTAAATCAAACAAATGTGCACCTAGCTGCTGTGTTACAAAACTTATATGAACGCTTACGACAAGTAGCTTCACCACAGTAACACGGTAACTGCTTGATATTTCCATCTCCGCATCAACAACGCTATCAAGTTGGTAACCATAGTCATATGTAAGTTCCCGTCAAAACAATAACACGTTTTATCATTCCAAGAAAATGTCCCACACGGACAAAGTTATCAGCTACGAGGCATGTAACTAGCAAACTACTATGAATATCAATAATTAAAAGCATTATATCATACTAGTATAGCAGCAGCGATTTTCAAAAAGGTGGCATAGATTAATTATGTCAATTAAAAGTCTTTCATGATTCATTTCTATGGTAGTTTTCCAAAAACAGGTTACAATGATTCGATCCCCCCAGAAGTGCATTGGCTTGTGTTCTATCCTATATATGTAATGATATATATTTTGAGATATATGAAAAGTGTGATTGCCTAGTTGATAAACATAAAACAATGGTTGGTTTCCATTTTACTAGGAAATAACAAGAACACTAGTGTATAAAGACATAAATATAACACTTGAAGTCCATATCTTCCTTGATGTATACATGCAGATTAAAGGAGTGCACCCAAAATTTAAAGACTGATCGACGCGTTTAATTTAATTTATTTTGAAAAAATAGTATTTTTTTGACAACTTCTTTAGAGAATTTAATTAAAAATATATGATTATGTTCCTAAAAAATATTGTGTCCAAACATGCCTCAAAGGCACGAATAGCCATTAATCCCCGTCCAATATGACATATATAAAGGTATTTGAGTAGTAATATTAAGAAGAGTAAAAAAGGAGAGAAAGTGAAGGTAGAGAAATGGTCTTAAATCTCAAATAAATAATATGATTCACAACAAATACAAAAGGTACATTGAGAAAATTTGAGAAGTGCTATCAATATACTTTCTAACACACTCTCTATTATTAGTTAACATTTATTGAAAACTCCAAAATTATGAGAGAGATTCATTAAACAAAATGTGAGACTTACAAAATTTTGTGATTTACAATAAATTTCAATCAATAAAAAAAGTGTGTTAAAGAGTGTGTTAAAGAGTGTGTTCTTAGCATTTCTCAACCAATTTAATTAGAACGTTAACTGTTTCTCAAATGACAAGATATGATGTACAATCATCTCACACTTTTGAATCTTCTCACAATGTTTAAATCTCAGAGATGTTCTTGAATGTCAGAGAGATGACAAAGTGATTTAATTCACAACATACAAAGGGTCATTATGCATATCAACACATTATAAAAATCAGAGCATATCAACATCAAACTAACTAGTCGCTAACTATTGACATACAACAAAATACTAATGATTATTACTTTCTCTTAACCTATCCCTTAATTTATACTATTTTGGAGTAAACGAAACAACAACAATATTAATAATGGATCAGTGGAAACATGGTTGGAAATTTGAATGACAAAATTGTTAATATTAGCACTTTAAGTAAGACTCTTACTTGGTAAGGACGTATGCTTTTTCCAGCAAAAAAAGCAACACGTAGCTTGTTTGACTCCGTAGTGGGAGTTCAGAACACGTTGGACAAAGAGGCTAGGTTCACAACTGTGGTTGATGAGCCTAACAACATTACCAAAAGAGCCAGAATCTACCCAGTTGTCTCCTCATCCTCTCTTCCAACGAAAATATTTGCAGGCAATGGCTCGTCAGGCAACCGTCTCTGAGAAAAAGATCAATGCAAAAATCTCTTAATATCACACTTTCAAGTAATGTAATAAATATATACTTGCAAGTCTGACTAAGTGACCATAGCTAAACAAGCATAATTTCAAATAAAATAATCCGAAGAATGATATACTATGGTTATTTGACTCCATTTTTATCATAATGTACACAGAACTAGCTAGTTACGAAGCACGGATACTTCTAAATAATAGATGTGTTGTGTTGTATTTGTGTCAAACGTGTAGCTATGTCGATACTGCACAAATACTTTCAATTCTTCTGGTTGCATTTTCTATTTTTTTTTCTTTTTTCTTTTTAACCTTTTACCAATTCAAATTAAAATATCATGATATAATTAGATAAAAATTAGTATTTTATTATGTTTTATAATGTCTTATATTCATTTTTAAAATATAAACTCTCTTCTTATATGAGATTTTATTTTATATTATTTTTAAATTAATTTTATACTTTATATTTATAATATTATCGTATAATTTTTAAACTGTCGTATTCTTGTATTTGTGTAGTATTGTTGTATCCATTCTTTCTACCCTGCAAACTCTAAAGTAATGCAATCTATACAAATAAAAAACTCATTTATGATATTAATAACTACTTAATCTCAAACACTCAAGTTGAAAAGTTATATCATTCAAAAAACTTTAAAAAAAAAAAAATCAGTTAAATGAATATAATGTTATTTTTACCTCCCGTCTACCTAACCCTTTAAGTGTTTCCCAGCAATCAATGTCAAACATGTAATCATTATTTGTTGCATCGTCCAAATCTTCGTTTTTCCTGAGTACTCCTACATATTCACAAACGAGAGCTCCAAAAGGAATAGAATTCCATGTTCTAACAGCTCATCCTTTGCTAGGCGTACGATAAACCTGGGCAAAAGAAATAGTTAAAAAGGTTTAAAAAAGGTATGGATAAATGACCTCAAGCTGGTACTGTAAACTATTCTGAGATACTCTATTGGCACAATCAGGTCCACATCCACAATTTGAACCACATTCAAACACAAGCCTTGGTCAATTTGAAGGTGAATAAGCCACCAAGGAATGTTACATGACTTATAGAAGATTGAAAATCCACTACAAAAAAAGTTTTTGGAAGGTAAAGAAAAAATGATTTTAACTATGTTTAGGAAAGAAAGAACCTATTAAATTTTACGTAAGAAATTGAGATAGAATGTTTGTTGAAATATGATGGGAAAGAAATGTGGAAACAGAGGCATAAAGCCACTTTTGTGGCATAAGAAGTCAATTTTTTTTTCCGATACATTTATGTAATGTAGGTGGCTGTTAGATGAAGAGTGTACAATTGCATTAAATACTTTAAAGAAGAGTTTTATTGCCTACAATGATTCTACCCGATTCAAACATAATTACTTTTCGTGCAAGATACATGTAACCTCATATCAAAAATATTTCATGTCAACCTTTAACATTGACTTTAATCTGCAATTATCAAGATTTAAACTCCAATTTTATTTGAAAATTAATATAAAAAAACTTATAGTATTGTACATAAGTATTTATATAAAAAAAAACTCGTTTTTTATATGGTTCTATACTAACAACTACAACAAAGATATTTGACAATTGTTAATGAATCACAAATAAAAAAACATTTATTAAAAATATTTTTTAACACGTTGATAGTTTAAAAAAAATCATTTAAATTTTATATTTAAATTATTAATAAATACCCGAAGAATATTCATAACCATTTGCGATAATGGATATGGGTCTCAACCTCATCTATAAATATGTAGAAATAATTTTTTTGGGTAGAGACAAGTATTATTTATGGGGAGTAATTCTGCTTGAGGTGAATAGGACTATTTTAAATGATAAAGTTCTTCTTTCAAATATTTAACGTAACTGCATATTTAAAGCTCGAATTCAAGACCACTAATTAAATTAGAATAATTCCGTGCAAGTCGATTCACACACTGAGTAATATATGTAGAAACAATTTGCGTGTGTGATTTTCAAACTCTGTCATTAGGAATATCATTTCTCTCCATTAGAAAATACTCTCTTTCCTTCCCTATGAGTTGTCAAGAGGTCACAACTAAGAAGTTGAAACCCCTATATCTTCAATACCACATTTATCTTGTTAAAAGAGTTCTCTATTTTCTCCTTTCCTTTTTCATTATAGATTTGAATTGTATTTGTGCTAGATTTATGTTTGTTATTGAATGAAAAAAAAAACATTTATTAAAATATAGTATTTAATACATTAGTTTTTGGTAGAGACTATATGTATTTTTCAGGAGAAAAAATTCTACTCGAATTGCGTAGGATCAATATAAGTAGCAAAGCTTTTCTTTTAAGTATTTAATGTAATTGTATACCCAAAACTATTGGCTAAACTTTAACAACTCCATGTTAATTAATGAGCTTGATCGGTGGTGTATTTAATACATTAGTAATTTAAATAAAAAGTGTTTTTCATTTGGTTTTCTACTTTTAAATTATTAATAAATACCCTAAAAATATTCATTAAAATACCATTTGCCTTATTAATATAGAAATACATAAAATCATGAATGTAGATATACGATATATGACAGTAAAAGAGTCTTGGGTATGCAACTGCAATAAATATTCGGAGAAAGAGCTTTGTCGTCCATAAGTGATCCTACTTAGCTCAAATAAAATTGTCTCTCATGAAAAATACATGTGGTTTATACAAAAACAAAAATAAAATAAAATAAAATATGACAATAAATTTTTTGGAATGAATTGAAAAAATACTTGAAATTCAACAATTAATATGAATATAAACCCACTAGGGTCGGCCTAGTGGTGGGGGTGGGGATTGGGGTTGTATATATGCATAAGGTTATAGATTCTAACCTCAGTGCGACTATTGTACACAAAAAAAAAATTAATATGAATATACATAAACATAATTAGTATATATATACTAAATGTGAAAAAAAAGACCAACAACAAGAAAAAAATGATCAAATCTCTAATCTTAATTAATATGAAAAATATAGTAGTAAATATAAATAATAATTAATATATGTACTTTAGGTGAGACTCAAAGCCAAAAGGAAAAGTGTAAAAGTATTCTTTTTTCTTTTACAACTGTAAAAGGTGATTATATATACTAAACGCATTTGAGGTTTTTATATATAGGAGCGTATTAATGAAATAATAACTCTTTTTATTATGAGTAATAAGAAATATAAATATAGACCATCAAAGTATATTTAATGGTTAAAATTAAAAAAAAAGAAAAGAAATGGCATTCTTAAATGGTCACATAATTACTAAATATTATTTCGATCTTTTATATAAGTAACAAATAACTAATTCATCAAAACCAATAAAAATAGTTAAATTAGTTATTTTTAATTAATAATGTCATAAATTTTAATTTTTTTCAAAAATACCCATAAAATTAAATAGTTTAGATAGTGGTTATATTTAATGATATTACTCATAATTCAAGAAATAATTTTCTCCACCAATGAGTGTAATTTATATTATTAATATACCAGTGAATTTATCTAGCATGGAGAATGAGTGAATATCTCATTAATAGACTTTACAATAAATTAATAGTATAAAAGGAAGATAACAATTAATACATCCTATATTACTTATAATTAGGACAAAAAAATATCTCTATTTGTTATTTATATAAAGAACCAGAGCTAGTAACTTTTAATTTTGAACATTTAAAGTTCTCATATTATCAAAATGAGAACTATTCTCATTTAATACGCTCCCTTTCATTCAATACATATATAAATAATTTTTAAAGTGCATGTTTGTGTTTAAATTTGAATTAAATAAATCCAAATAAAACGACAACATATTAATAATGTTGTCAGCGTTTCATAGCAATTTCATCAATAAAATTAAATTCTAGGCTTAAATATGTTTTTGGTCCCTCAAATTTGGGGTAAATCCATTTTTAGTCCTCCAAATTTAAAAGTGATCTTTTTAGTTCCTCTAATTTAAAAAAAAAAGTTATTTTTAGTCCTTCAGGACCATTTACAGTATTATTGATAGGGACAGATTGAGTTAGGCAGCTATGCAACATCAGTTGAGTTCGGTGTGATGTTTTCATTGACAGAAACATTACTAGGTGGGTTTTCACTGACAGATACATTACTGAGTGAGTTTTGTGTAACAGATTCACTAACAGCTTTTGGGCAAAGGACTAAAACATGTTTTTTTTCAAATTACAAGGACTAAAAAGATCACTTTTAAATTTGGGGGACTAAAAATGGATTTACCCTAAATTTGAGAGACTAAAAACATATTTAAGCCTAAATTTTATAAATAAAAAATTCATTAAAAATATTAGAAAGAGAGTGTGCATTTTTAATACATTATCCTTTTTATTTTTTCTTCTTAATTAGTACTTGATAATTAATTATTAAAATTGGCAAATATCCAAAAATCAATACAATTAAGTATTTGCGCCTAACAAGTGTATTAAAGAATTTGAAAATGAATGAAATAAAAAAATTAATGTATGTAAAAATCAAAACATTTAACACTTTTTGTGTAGATAATTGAAAAATAGGACAAAATTTAAGTGTAACACCGTTAGTGCTTTAAAATTATTTTTCACTTAAAATTAAAGTTCCATCTTATTAATTCAATTGACATGAAGTTGTTTTAGCTTAATTAATTGTCTTAAGTTCAAACTTTGGGTATGCAATTGCATTAATTAAATATTTGAATGGAAAGCTTTGTCACCCATAATGGTTCTAGCCAACTCAAACAGGATTGTTTTTTGTGCAAGATATATGTGACCTTATACTATAAAAAAATTGAGATATGATACACTTTTCCCGTTCCCTTTTAAGTGTCGTTTAATATTTTTATATACAAACTAAGAAATGCAATAATTTTTTTTGTTTTTATAAAATAGTTTTGAAGTTTCTATTATACTCTTTCTCATTTTTACTTCACGATAAATACATACTAGTTGTAAATATATAAATTAATTAAAAATTAGGTGAGAAGTAAAGGTACAATTAACAAAGAAGTAATTAATGTTATCTTGAATTTTAAAAATGATAGATAAATAAATTTTTTTTTCTAAAAAACCGACAATTAAAAAAGAATGGAGGGAGTACATATAACAATTCTTACAATAATTTATACAACATATCTTTTGTGTCTATCTCTTTCCATCACATTATTTATTACATTTTAACTTTCTCTCTCTTAATTGTAAAATTTGTTGTACAAGTATCATTTTTTAAAAAAATTCACGTCAACCTTTAATCTTGACTTTTATTTTGATAGTTATCAAGATATAAACTTCATTTTCATTTAAAAAATAATATAAAAAAATCTTATAGTGCTGTACATAAGTATTGGTATAAAAAACACATTTTTATATGGTTCTACTAACAACTGCAGCAAAGATAATTGTGTTTTTGTTGATGAATCACAAATAAAAAAACATTTATTAAAATTATTTTTTTAACACGTTGGTCGTTTAAAAAGAAATTTTCATTTAACACTTATATTTAAATTTTTAATAAATACCCTAAGAATATTAGTAACCATTTGTCTTTAGATACACAAACACGTCCATGCATCCCTCCAAGACCATAATGGATATATAGGTCTCAACCACATCCATAAATATGTAGAATTTTTTGCTTTTGGTAAATACATATATCTTTTGTAGGAAGCAATTCTATTCGAGCCAAATAGAATTATTATAAGCAACAAAGTTTTTCATCCAAATTAATGCAATTGCATATTCAGAATCAATACTCAAAACAACTAATTAAACTAAAACAACTTCACACAATTAATTCATACTCTTAGTGATGTATGTAGAAAGAATTTGCATGTGTGGTTTTCAGACTCTTTGTTAGTAGGAATATTATTTTCTCTCCATTAAAAAAATACTCTCTTTCCTTCCCTTTGAGTTTTTTAGAGGTCACAATTAAGGAGTTAAAACACCTATATCTTTTATACCACATTTATCTTGTTAATAGAGTTCTCTTTTTTTTTTTTTCCTTTCCTTTTTCATTATAGATTTGAATTGTGTAGTTGTGCCAGATTTATGTATTGTTAAATGAAAAAACGTTTATTAAAATATAGTATTTTATATATTAGGTTTTGTTAGAAACCATATATATTTTTATGGGAGACAATTTTGCTTGAGTCGAATAAAACAATTAAGGGTGATAAAGCTTTTTCTTCGAGTATTTAATGCAGTTGCATATCCAGGACTCAAATTTTAAACTTCGGTTTAAGTTGGAATAACTTTATGTCAGTTGATTCACATGTTTAGTACGTGGTGTATTTAATATATTTGTAATTTAAAGTGTTTTTTATTTGGTTTTCTACTTTTAAATTATTAATAAGTACCCTAAAATATTCTTTAATTACCATTTGCATTATTAATATAGAAATGCATAAAATCATGAATGTAGATAACATGACAATAAATTTGTTGGACTGACTTGAAAAAAAAAATACCAGAAATTCAACAATTAATATGAAAATACATAAACATAATTAGTATATAGGGTTTGTTTGGAAAATTAGCTTAATTAATATTTTTTTCCAATAAGTTCTTATTATATAAGAGCTTATGTTATAAGTACTTAAAATTTAATAAGTTATTTGCATTTAGATATACAAGTTGATAAACACTTACACAATTTTAAAGTATTTGGATGCATTGCTACATAAATACTTATAAGATTTTGTCTCATTTTTAAAATTAAAACAAAAAACAAATCAAGATTAAAAATAAATTTAAAATTTAAAAACTAACTAAATAATTAATATACTAACACTATATATATCACAAAAATATTAAAAATAAAAGTCAATAGCCATCATTTACCTATTTTTAGTTTAAAAAAACGAAAATTTAAGTATCATAAATTTTAAAAAAAAAAAATATGTGACACACATGCACACACACACAAAAATTCAGCATACACCTATCAATAATTTTAAAAATTAAAATATTTAACATTCAAAACATGATTAAAATATAAATTAAGGTTTTAAAATTGAAATCATAAAATCATGATATAAGCATAAAAACTCACCATTCATATGTATAAATAAATATATGTATATAAAATAGTAAATCATTATAAAAAATTCAACCGCTACACATTATTGTAGAAGGAAGCATAAAAAAAAATTACTAGCAACATATAAAAATATAAATTTATTTAACTAAGTTATATTTTTTCAGTAAAAAAATGAAACATATAAAAGAATAATAAAAATACAAATTTGCTAGCAAAAAAATTATAATTTTTTGTGTAGAGTTCAATATTTATATTAATTTAGGTGAAAAAAATAAAATGTTTAATTTAGAGAAAGAAACAAAAAAAAATAAAAAAATGCAATCTTTATAGGATTAGTTTTGGTTGGATTCAAATATGTGGGTCTTTTTATAAGCTACACATAAGCTATTCCAATAAGCTATATTGGAGAGCTTAAGAAAATTAGCTAAAAATATCTTATGGATCAGTCATAAAATATTTTTATAAGTGTTCTTAAACACTCTCGCAAGCACCGATAACATAAAAGAATTCTCAATAAACTTTTTATAAGACCATATACTAAGGTTAGTCAAAGTTGAAAAGAAGAGCTTTAATTAAAATAAAGTAGAAATTGTTTGGTAATTTTTATTTTTATTTTAGTTTTAAAACTCCTTTTAAGCTAAAAATTGTTTGGTAATTTTTTTAAAAAAATTTACTTAAAATTAATTATCTCACTCAATAGAATAATATATAAAACATTATGTAAAGTTAATTTTAGTTACAATTATGTAAAATTAATTTAATCAACATAAATTTATTTTAATGATAAAAAAACAAATAAAATATTAAAATATATAAATTTAAAAATTTTAATTTTGAAAATGTCAAAAACTATTTTAATTAATAAAATTTAAATTTAAATATGTTTTATAAATAATTTATTATATATAATACTAATTAAAAAAGTATTATTTAAAAAAATTGTAATATTGTTCAATAATATTTTCAAAAGATAAAAAATAATCTATTCAAACACAATTAATAATGTCAATATATATTAAATAGTATTTAAAAATAATCAAAAAACTATTTATTAAATACATTGTTGTAATTAAAAATGAAAAAACATAACTAAAAATTAAAAATGAAAAAAATCTGAAATCTAAACTAAATTTAAAGAATAAACATTATAAATATTTTTAGATATAAAATTTTTATTTAACTATATTATTTACTTATTTTAGTAACATTTTTTATTTCATGTAATAAATATATTTGAAATTTTCAATTACAGAAATGTAAAAATTAATTTAATTAACAAAAATTAATTTTAGACATAATTTACAAATATTTTATTACATATAATATTAATTAAATAAATTTAAGTATTAATTACAAAAGTTAAAATATTTAAAAAAATTTATATTATTGTTAAATAATATTTTTAGAATATAAAAATAATTTATTTAAACAAAATTCAAAAATTTCAATATATATTAAAAATTATTTAATAAATAATCCAAAAGTATTAAATAAATATATTTTGTAATTAAGAATTCTAAAACTTAACTATAAATTAATTTTCTTTTAAAAATATGGCATCTAAATTAAATTCAAAGCATAAAAATTATAAATATTTTAAATATAAAAAATTTACTTAACTATATTATTTAATCATTTCATTAATCTTCTTTTATTTTATGTAAAGAATGTTTAAAAAATTAAAAGTAAATAATATTTTTATTTTTAAAATAAATAATTTAAAAACAAATTGAAACCTTATAATAAATAATTTAAAAACAAATAAAACCTTTTGATAAATAAACATTATATAAAATAAACTAATATATGTAAGTATTATTTAACAGGGAAGTCAATGAAACACTCAAATTGAAAAAATAGTGAAAAATTAAAAAAGATGATATTTTTGATCGAACTGGGAATTGAAGAGGAGACTATGTGAATAAATTTTGTATAAGTTGGAAAAAGGCTCTCCTAACAACTTAATTATAAGCTACTTTTTTTTAAAATTTTGTTCTACAAAAATAAGTAGCTTATTTTTTTAAAATCTTTTCATGAAATGTGTTTGGCCCAACTTCTCCTTATAGGGAGAAAATAAGCTAAAAAAACTAGGCCAAACGCACTTAAATGTGACAAAAAAAGACCAAAAAGTTAAAAAAAAAAAGGACCAAATCTCTAATCTTAATTAATATGAAAAATATAGGAGTAAATATAAATAATAATTAATATATATACTTTAGGTGAGACTCAAAGCTAAAAGGTAAAATGTAAAAGGTGATTATACTAAACGTATTTGAGCTTTTTATATATGCATTACATATATAAATAATTTTTAAAGTGTATTGTGTTTAAATTTGAATTAAATAAACCCAACAAAACGACAACATGTTGATAATGTTGTCAAGCGTTTCATAGCGATTTCATCAGTAAATTTAAATTCTATAAATAGAAAAGTCATTTAAAAATATTAGAAAGAGAGTGTGCATTTTAAATAAAAAAATATTTTTAGAATTTGTTAGGAAATATTTTAATATTTTAATGCATTAATGCAATTAAGTCTTTGTGTGTAACAAGTGTATTAAAGAATTTGAAAATAAAGGAAATAAAAATATTTAGTGTATATAAGAATTAAAACATTTATTTCTTTTTTGTTTAAGTAATTAAAATTTAGGAAAAGATATTAAATACTACCTTCGTTCCTTTTTAAGTGTCATTTAATATTTTTATATACAAACTAAAAAAATGCAATAAATTTTCTTGTTTCTATAAAATAGTTTTGAAGTTTTCTATTGTACCCTTTCTCATTTTTACTCTATAATAAATACATACTAGTTTTAAATATGTAAATTAATTAAAAATTAGGTAAGAAGTAAGGGATATAATTGACAAAGAAGTAATTAATGTTATCTTAAACTTTAAAAATGACAGATAAATAGAAACAAAATTTTTCTAAAAAATCGACAATTAAAAAGGAATGGAGGGAGTACCTTCCAATGCTCAAAAATAGGATAAGATTTAAGTGTAATAGCATAAGTGCTTTTAAAATGTGAACATTACATTGATTTGAGTAAAATTGGATTCGGATTCCTTAAGTCTGAAGTTTGAGTCTTATAAATGAAAAAACGTGATTGGAAGAGGAGATTCCATTAAAGATGGCTAAGAAGGTTTTCTAACAGAAATTAGTCATCAGTAAAGTCGATAAATATTTCGCACTTATAACATGATAATAAAAAAAAATAAGTGCTTTTAAAATTTCTTTTCAATTAAAATTAAATTAAGTTTCATTTTATCAATTCACATCGATCTTCAACTAAAGTTAAGAATATTAGTTTCATATATTTGGTGTGTAATTTTCAATAAACATTCCTGAAAAATATTGATTTTTAGGAATATTTTTTACCCATATTTCTTACAAAATTATTCTCATAGGAGGTGGGAATTGAACTTTCCTAACTTAGAGGGAAAGTTTTAATAATATAAAAAGATCACAAGCCCTTACTAATATAATAAAAAGTTTTGAAATGTTTTCTAAACAAATATAATAAATAATAAAATTTAAGATTAAAAGATACTAATAAATATTTTCAATATATTTATTATAATTTAAAAATGTTTATAAAATATATATTTTAATTTTTTAAATATTATACTTTTTAATACTTTTCTATTTTTCAATTCTTTAAAATCATCAAAGAACTAATTAACAAGTCTTTTAAGAATATTATTGTTGCAATATTCAAGATATTTTAGTAGAAACTATAAAAAAAAATCTAAAATAGAGAAAATGAAAAATCTTGTGATGTTATAAACTAAGTAAAAAATATTAACATTCACACTAACATATTTTATAATTTTAAAATTTATAAAAAATATTTTACAACAAGAGTTATCCAAACTTATAATTTGATTAAATTAATTTTAAAGTTTATCTTATTTTACGTACAAGAAAGTGTTGTAATAAATTATTTATAAATGTTATTATCTATATAAATCCTCTTTTTACGTATTATCTATATATATTATTTAGACTAAATTAGTACTAATAAAATTCAAATGATTTACATAAGGAAAATGCTATCCTTTCTCTTGCGTTCTTGTGCCAAAGATTTTATCATTTTTGAAGTAACTAGATTACATATATTTTCTATTTCAATTCAAAAGTTCTTATGTGTTTCCATGCCCCTTTGAGACCATTGTGCAATATTTTCAATAAAATTCACGGGAAAAATTGAAACTACTTGAGGGTGGAAATGAAGAAATGTCTACACTACTAAATTGAATCAGATACAAATTGAAGCGCTTACATAAGAAATGAAAATTAAATCTACATAAATTTAATTATTAAATTTAATTCTTATAAAATAATTTAATTATTATCTTATTAAAATTAACTATTTTCTAAAAAATGGGATATAAGTGATAACTATTTTGGATTTACTTTCTGATTGATTATTGTAGAAATCTTGTATTTTAGAGAATGTTTGAGTTATGATTACTTGATAATCCCTAATTTTTCCAAATTATAAAAATAAGTTGTCAATGAAAACTATTTTGGATCTACTTTCTGTTTGATAATTGTGAGAATTGCGTATCTTTGATTTCTCTATTGCATTCGAGATTACATAAGAGGAAGGAAACACCCTTTGTCAAGTTAAAAAAAAATTTCATAAATTTTTCTAATTTCAAAAATTGTTTTAGATTTATCTCGTTAAAATAGTTTTATCTTTTCTTTCTTTTCCTTTTTCATTATAGATTTGAATTGTATTAGTGTCAGATTTATATATTGTTACTGAATAAAAAAATTAAAAAAACATTAATTAAAATATAGTGTATAATACACTGCTATAATTTAAATGGAATTTTCTATTTGATTTTCTATTTTTAAATTATTAATAAATACCCTAAAAGTATTTATTAGGATTTTTTTATTTAATATAGAAATACATAAAATCACGAATGTAATTAATATGAGGGTGAATTTGTTGAAATGGACTTGAAAAAAATACCTGAACTTCCACAATTAATATGAAAATACATAAACATAACTAGTACATGCACTAAATGTGACAAAAAGATTTAAAAAAAAAAAAACTAGAAGAAAATGACCAAATCTCTAATCATAATACGAAAAATATAGGAGTAAATATAAATAATAATTAATATACGTACTTTAGGAGAAACTCAAAGTTAAAAGGAAAGTCGAAAAAGGTTGCTATACTAAATACTCGAGCATTAATGCATTTGAGGTTTTTATCCATTACATATATATAAATAATTTTTTAAACCCAAACAAACGATAACATTAACAGTGATGTCAAGCGTTTCATAACGATTTCCTCAGTAAAATTAACTTCTACGAACAGAAAAGTTATTAAAGAAATATTGGAAATAGAGTGTGCCTTTTTTTATTAAAAAAAAGAATAATTTTTAATATTTGTTAGTACTAAAATATTTCCTCAGTAACATATGACAGCATTCTCGTTCTGAGTTGTTACAGTTTAACTAATGATTTCAAATTTGAATTTTAAGTATGCAGATGAGTTAATATTTGAAGGAAGAATTTTATTGCTCATAATAGTCTTACTCAATTTGAACATAAATGTTTTTTATGAAAATAATTGTGGTTTCTTTCAAAAAATAAAAATAAAAATCTAGCTTTGCCACAACAATTGCAAGCTGTTGGCTCGGTAGCATTTAAGAGTGATGATATATGAATACTCATACATATCAACCACTTTATCAACACCTATTATACATATCTTTAACTTTCTCTTTCTATTACACCATATTACTTATTATACATATATTTGTCTGTCTTTTTCATTCTCTCTATAGGTGTCATCAAGATGTTAGGTGTCTACCTATTATTTTCCTACATTTAATGTTCCTATCCTGGCAATGAACTAGATTTGAGATTTTGGCTCATACATTTGTCCCAGATCCGTTGTTCCTTTCTCCTACTACTCTCTTCCAAAACCAATGCTTCTCAAACAGAAGATAAATCTCTTCAATTGGAACTTGCTTGGTTTCTGGCAAGAGGAAGAAAACAAAGCAGCTCATAAGGGCAATCAAGGCTGCAAACAGCAAGAAGATTCCAAATTTCAGGTGGCAAAGTGACACAAGGAAGAATTGTGCCACAAGCGCAGTGAAGATCATGTTGACACACACCACAACACTCTGTGCAGCTGACCTTATCTCTAGTGGGAAGAGCTCACTAGGAACCAACCACCCCAAGGGACCCCAGGATCTTCCATATGCCAAAACGAATAGGAAAATCACTATAACCAAAAATATACTAACACCAAATGACAGTTGTTTGCCTTTTCCAAATTCAACAGCCAAAACTATAGCCATAGCAACCTGCAGATAAAAATATAAAATCCTCAAATTAGCTACACAATGAGTAGAGGATATCATGTTTGTTGTAGAAAAAACTATTCCAAAAGTTTAAACTGTTTACTTAGTTAAAACACATAATATATAGTTGTCCTACCTTGCACTGAAATTTATTTTTTGTTGGAAGAATAGGGAAGTAAGGATCGAATTCTAAATCACTTAAACCTAATTTAGATTAGATTCTAACTCCTGGGAGCTTATTAATTGAGATAAATAACATTTGGTTCTTGACTTAAGAAAAAATCCTTATAAATTTACAAGTGTTTACAAAAAAAAAAAATTACATGAGAGAACTTTTTAAAACATTAAAGTATAAAAATTGATTTTAATTTATCCAAGAAGTTATTATTTAGAAGGCTTAATTAATTATTGCAAGATCATGTCAATTTTTCTTTTTGAACAAGTATTTTGAAAAATTTATCCCAATTAACTCCTAGACATAGAGGCTATTATACCAGATCCATGAACCAACTATTCCAGTAACTTGGCTGGTAAGTAAAAATAAATGAATGTTTTTTATTTTATCTCTAACAATGTTTTTCATTTCATTTATGTTTTATGAGTACTAAGGGGACAAAAGTAGTTACCATGCAGAATATCATTTCAGCACCGGCTTCCAAAAAGAAAACTCTCCTACCAAACTTGTCAACATAAGCCATTGAGATCAGTGTGGCAAGAACAAGTGCTACACTTGTAATAACAGTTGAATACAGAGATGCCCCGGAGCCAAATCCCAGAGTTTGGAAAATGACAGGAGCATAGAAAAGGATGGAGTTGTTGCCAGTTAACTGTTGGAATGCAGGAATAGCAAAGGCACCAATTATTAACTGGGGTCTGTTCTTTCTCAGAAGAAGGTTCTGGAATGGGTTCTTAATAGATTTTGCTTCTCTGCTGGCCTCAATAAGATCATCAAATTCAGCATCAACATTAGGGGTGCCCCTAACCTTCTCCAACACCATTCTTCCTTCATCAAATCTGCCTTGTTCCACAAGACTGTTGGGTGTCTCAGGACACAAACATCCTCCAATGAACATCACAGTTGCTGGAACTGTAGCTAAACCAAGAGATAACCTCCAACCCCAAGGATGAAGCCTCTCAGTACCATAATTCACAAGGTTGGCAATTAAAATTCCCAAGCATGTTGTTAACTGAAAGAGTTGGTTCACTGCTCCTCTCACTTTTGCAGGAGCCATTTCTGAAAGATAGAGAGGAACAGCCTGCACAATAATTAGAAAAATAATGCGAGTTTAGAAAGTAAAGTAAACAATTTCAAGTCATTGATGGAAAAATCAACGGTCGACAGTATGTTCATAACGCATCGCGCATGTGCTAGAATATCACGGTCAATATTACATGCACATGCATAACAAATCATGTATGTGGTAGAATATCAATTGTTGATTTTCTTATTGACGATTGAGATTATTACTTTATCCTTATTCACTTTAGAGGAGTCAAATCCGGAGTGTAAAGGCTTAAATGAATTACAATTTCCGTTTTTCAATTTAAGGATATGGTTATTGATTAAGGTTAAACATACTTGGTTACCAAATCCAATGCCAACACCAAGAAAGATACGCCCAATGATCAACATTGCAATGTTCATGGCAGCTGCATTGAGAACAGCTCCTATAAAGAAGCTTATGGAACCAACTATGATGCTGGCTTTTCTGCCCTTGTTTTTTGTTAGACTGGAAGCACCAAACGTGGACACAAGGGCCGCAAAGTACAGAGATGAAGTAAAGAGTGTCAATATCTGATCATCATATTTACAATAATCTGTCTCCGCAAGATGTGCATGCTTCTTCTCATACACTTTTGGAAAAAATTCTTTTAGGAAATCATCCATGGAGGTAACTCCACCTGTAATTACCAAGCAACAAGTGATCAAAGATTTCACCATTGTTTTTTCTTTCAACATTTAACAAAACATGCGCAGGGCTTATTTGATTCTCTTGTCACTTGTTTTAAAAACTGTTAATTTTCTAAATCAATTTCATATTGTTTAGCAATCAATTTCTAGTCCACAATCTATTTCGGTTTGAAAATTGTTTTTGGAACAAGTATTTTAAAAACCAAAAAACATTAACAATTACGAGATGTTTTCCCATCCTTTTTTTTTTTTTTTTCTTCAGGTGCTTTATTCAAATGTTCAGGAGAAAAACTCTTAGAAAATAGAAATATACTAAAGAGACAAACAAACACTTTTAAATGTGATCAAACCATTTTTGAAATCTGTAAACAAACAAGGCCTAAATTTCCCATGGTTTAGTTTTGAAGGAGTGACATCATGCAAGATGGTAGCTAGAGAACTCACCTGAAACACCAAGATCATAGCCAAATAGAGAGCCACCAAGAGCACCAACAATGCAAGAAAAGATGAAAAATCCAGTAATCTTGTACTCGTAAAGATGAGCCCTCTTGAGGGTCCCAACATCGCTAAATCCTCCACCTGCCATTTTTGCCTCACTTTTTATGTGCCTATCAATTAATTCAGAGTGACAGAATCACTGTCTTGGTTAACATAAGAACACACTTGACTAAACTAAGGTTACATACACCCAGAAAAACAGATCTTGCTATCTTATTTTAAACAAAATCAAAGTGGACTAAGAGAACGGTTAAGTGTCTACTCTCATGAGTATTCAAGAACCATATATCAATTAATCTGCATGCAGCAGATGACACAGTTGAAACAAGTACATTTATATTACAATTTGGTTCTCCTTTTTCTTTTCTTTTTTTTAATCCTTTAACGTTTTCCTCGATTTAGTTAATGGATTTGGAGGGTTGTTAACAATTCTGCTGTGTAAGCCGCTCAAGTACAAGAAAGAAGGCCTGCGTGTAGCAATAGTTAACAAACCAATATTACAAGATTGAGGGGAAAAAATATTCATGAACTTGACTAATTCCTTGCCTTAATGTTGAAACAAGTGTTTCCACCCCTCTTAAAGCGCAATCTCTTGTCCATTGGTTCTGCTTAACCGTTTTTCGTGTTGCACGGTTCTTGACCTATTTTTTCTCGATATCTTCACGCATGTTAAAGTATGATTTTAATTTCATGCAACTTTTTTTTTTCTACTAAGCCAAGTGCATTTACCATCTTATACCTTCTATAAAAGTCTACATTTGCCTTGTCTCGGTTTCGTTGTTTTTCGTCGTGAGTCCTGTTTATATCTCGGGTAATTAGAGTAGTGCTAATAAATATTTTTTGAAGCATATAAAAATTCATAGTTTAATTGTTAGCGATAGCAACTGAATTCTAAAGAGAATAGAGATAAAACACATACACGGATAACACAATTTAACAAGATTCGGCTAGTGTGCCTACATCCTCAGGAGTAGAGCGGTTGTTTTTATTATTTATTAGAAAATAGGGTTATATTATATATATAAAGAAAAATAGTACATATTTACAATAACACCTATGTACTGTACTGCGGTTGCTTTGCCCCCCGCGCCCCCCAAACCCACTTATTTCATAACCCAATAGGAAGGTGGCCCAGGCCCAAAGGCCAAATGCTATCGCTCCACTCCACTCTAGCATCTGCCCACCCATAGAATATAAGTTATATATATTTGATTTTATAAATTTCTAGATTAATTATGTTAGCATTTTAATATAAATTTACATATCTATATCTATATTTATGTATATATATAAAAGTACAATTCACTTGAATATAGGTATTAATATCAGGTTGGTCATGACATTTTATGAGTCTGAGGTGAAACAATAGATAACGTCCCTTATATATAAATATTTTAAAATGTAAATATATATTGCATAAAAAAATAGACACATGATTTTATTAAAAGTGATATGTTTTATTGCATTAAGTAAATAAACATAGTTTTAACAAATCTTACAAAATTATTACATTTTTCATTTAATTTATTCCTATGCTATTATCTAGCATCAACAAAATATTGTCTTAGATTAAAACTTACATATATTTTTGTTCTTTGTTAAGAATAAACAGTGTATGCACTGACAGGGTAAAGAATTTTTACACTGTCATCCAGTCACAAACTATCATATAAGATAAATTTGTTGACTTTTATAATAATTACCTTAAATGTTATACTAACGATGATTTTTTATTGATTGATAGTTTAATTTTTTTTATATTGACAGTGCATGAAAATTAAACTCTTTTATTAATATACTAGCTTTTAATTTTAATTTCTTTATAATTTGAGTTTTGCTTTGTACATCTTATCTTGTGAAAAAAAAAACTTAAACACTTTAAGTTTGTTTATTATTATAGGTCTGTTACCTATGTTAATAAGCCACAGCTTGTTGAAAATTCATTTAACACGAATTTATGAATCTAACACAAAAAAAAAAAAAAATTAACAACCAAAAGAGTGGTTCATTTTGATCACATATCACATTTTAATTTGGATTTAAAAAGAAACGAAACATGAAACGAGACAATAGTTTTAATCAATTTATGAAAACAACATAAAATGCTATAGAAAAAATACTACAAATTATTTAGACTTTTTAAATTTTTTAGGTCCTTTTTAGGTGTGGGCCCTAACCATCACCCCTCTAAATTATGCCCAAGGTCAGCGCTGATTAATATTGTACATAATGTTATTAATGTACTATTTATATAAATATAGAAATAAACTGTTTTCTTCCAATAGTAGTATTATTACATTTATTAAATTTAAGAAATGGACTATATATATATATATATATATAAAATATGTCTCTTAAATTCAAATTTAAATATTATTCTAAATTATTTTAAATTCAAATATATATTTAAAAATCATTATTTTAATTGTTGTTGTTCATAAAATACTTTTTAAATAACAAAATATAAAAATGAAATATACTTAATATATGTGTATAAATAAAATAGACTTAAACATAATTATTAATTTAATTTTTAATGCTTTTAATATAGATTTTATATAAATATATGAATAAAAATACCTTTTCCTCATAAAATATTTATTATTCATTTACTAAAATATAATTAACTTTAATAATATTATTAAATATTATATTTGGTCAATATAATATATTTATTAATTTTAATAAATGAAATATAAATTTAATAAACATGTGACTTTTCATCTAAATATATACATATATACACATATACATATATTATATATACATACACATATACATATATATATATATATATATATGTATATGTGTATGTATATATAATATATGTATATGTGTATATATGTATATGTGTATGTATATATAATATTTAATGAAAACTTTATTATTTAGAAAAATAGTTCATATCAATCATTCTAAAATAAAGTGTGTGTGTGTGTGTTCTCTTAATTTCTATATGTATATATTATTAAAAATAAACTATTATGAATTATTTGAAATTTAACTATATATTTAAAAAGTTCTTATGTTTAATTCACTGCAACAAAAGGCTAAAATAGCTATGACACGTTAGCGTCGACTTCAACACTGATACTAGTAGCATCAACCTAGTCAATACTATGTAAAGGCAAAGTTTCAAAATTATTTTTAATTTTTTTAAATAATAATAATAATTAGCATCGATTACAACTACCGCTAGTTTAAATTTAGTAGTAGATAAGCCGACACTACTCAAACACTACTTTAGGCAATTTTATTTAGCTTCTATATAGCATCACTAAACTCGACACTAAAAGAGATATTGAAGTTAGTGTAATAAATGCACTTTAAAAGTTGTGATTTAGCTTCAAACTAGCATCGGCTTAGACTTACACTACTTAAATATCAGTTGTAGCATTAGTCTAGCCAACGTTAGTTAAAAGCTACGTCACAATTTCCAAAGTGCATTTATTACATTTTTGTCTACGTAGTGTTAACATAACTTCCTCGCTTCTCCTCTTCCCATTTCTCTGGTTTCCCTTTCCCCCTTCCTTTTTTCCCCTGTCATGTCACCCATTCCTCTTTTCCTGTTGCATCACCCCCTCCCTCGCCACATAGCCCCCTTCCCTTGCCGCACGACCACTATGTCATCCCCCTCCAACATAGTGTCACCATCGTACTGTTGTGCAAGGTAACCTCTTGTATTGTGTAATTTAATTTCTCTCATTTTCTCTCTTAGGTGCCTATTGTATTGTATTTGGGTTGTATATTCTTTGATGTTTGTTGTTGTTGCTATTGTTGTTACTCTAAGTTTGAGATGCTCTTATGATGTTATTTTGCTTCATTGATTTAGATAGGTTAAGTAGGTCCCTGAACTATAGGGAATTTTTCATATAGGTCCCTATATTAATTTTTTTAATTAGGTCTTTATACTAAAAAGGAAGGCCCCTAGGGTTCTTTTTAGCGACTTGAAATTGCCAAAAAAATGACTATTTATGGGGGTTTTAAAAACTCTAAAAAATCAATTAAAAATAATTTATAAGATTAAGGATCCAATTAAAAATTTATGATGATGTAATTTTGCCCTAATTATTGATGATGAACTTTTGATGTTGGAATTTTATGCTTGAAGTTTGTTTTATCTTATTATTGCTTGAATTTAGTTCTATCTTGTTATTGTTTGAACATTGTTCTGAAATTTTTTAAAATTTATTTGAATTGTGCCAATTAGGAAGTAAAAAGTGTTAGAGTGAATAACCAACATTTTTCCTTCCCAATTCAAGTCTTGATTTTAGGAGGTTTCTAATAAAACAAAAACTCATATTGAAACATTTTCTTTTAGGAGTGTGAGTGTGACTTGAGAGAAAACTAGCAAGGTTTCTTTATTCTCAATCATGCTAATTGGAAAGGAGAAAGTAGTTGGAGTGAATAACAAACACTTTTCCCTTTCCAATTTAAGCGTCCATATTATGAGATTTCTAATCAAACAAAAGCTCATATTGAAACACTCCCTTTTGGGGAGTGTGAGTATAAGCTTGGGAGAAAACTAGCAAGATTTATCTCTTCCCAATTTAAGCCTTTCATTGGGGAGGTTTCTATTTAAGTAAGGGTCGTACTTGTTGTCTCTTCTAATTGCCGCCACCCACCCCCTTGGCAACATTTAGAGCTTCTTCATCTTGTGTTTTAAGACTTTTTACCTCTTTGTCATCCTTAATGTCATCGTCATGTCCATCATCACATCTAGCAAGTTTCACCACTCAAACCACCAACCTAACTCAAATCCTCTATCCTGTTTTTGAATCTTCATCCGTGCTCACTATTTTGGAACTATCGCTTTTGAAAGTAAAAGTTGTGCAAGTAAATAGTGTACCCTTGGTCAAAGAAAATGAAAAAGAGCAAGTACAAGAGCTATTTTAGTCACTCTAGGTAGATGTATAGCAATAGAGAAAACACTTTTCAAAATGACTTTGTGTGATCTAGCAGGAAAAACAAACATTGACAACCATTGCAAGAAAACTCCCCATGCTCTACATGACGCTCATTCTTCATGAAATGCTCCATCCATGGAGTATGGTCTGTCCTTTCAGCCAAATATTTGAAACAATCTAAACAGTGCAATCAAATCTTGTTTTATTTCTTTTTCCATGCATTAACTATTTACCTCAGCGACCATGTCAATATAAAAATATTACACAGTTTGCTCGCTCTCATTCTAATTGATTAAATCTCAAAATTAATTCAACGAGCATTTCAAATACCTCATTAGATTCAATAATTGTTTTGTCTTTGCTCTAGTTAAAAGTTGAGTACTAACAAATTTCTTGACTCAAATTGTTGCCACTAAAATTGAAGTCAAACCATATTTGAAAAATCTTAAATATTGCTACTAAATATCTATTTAAGATCTTTCAAATCTGGTTTGAATCTAATTTTAGTGATAACAATTTGATTTAGGAAATTTGCTAGTAGTCAACTTTTAATCTGAGTAAAGACAAAACAGTTATTGAAACTGATGAGATATTTGAAAGGCCTATTGAATTAGTTTGGGATTCCATCAATTAGAATGGGAGTGAGCAAACTGTAGAATATTTTTGTATTAGCATGGTCACTTAATTAAGGCAAAGAGTTAGTACAAGGAAAAAGAAATAAAACAAGAATTGATTACAATGTTTAGATTGTTTCAAATATTTGGCCGAAAGGATAGATCATCCTCCATTAATAAAGCATTTCATGAGGAATGAAAGTCATATGGAGAATAGGGGATTCTTCTCGAAATGATGTCAAGGTTTGTTTACCCACTAGATCACACAAAATCATTTTGAAAGTGTTTTTTTCTATTGCAATACATCAACCTTAAAAGATTAAAATAACTCTTGCACATGCTGTTTTAGCAAGCACTTATAAGGATGTGTTTACTTATTCACAACAAAATCAGACTGCCCCACAAGTTGATTATTTTCTTTGACCACGACTAAATCATATACCTGCACATCTTATATTTCCAAAAATGACAGTTCAAGAATGGTTTGCAGGGATTAAGATTCAAGTTAGGTAGAGAATTTGAGTTGGATAGGTGGTTTGAATGGTGTCCAATGTAACATTGGCCACAAAGCAAACACAAGTTTGCATTGATTTTTGCATTTGCCATGCGGACACTAGGACATAGGGTCGATCATTAGTTTTCGTCGGGCTTCCAAACTAGCATCCATTTTAGGTCAATGCTAATAATTAGTGTTAGCCAAAATGTTGGACACAAACACTTAACTTCAAGCTTTGGAGCGTTGGATTGCTCCTAACACAAAGACAAAGCTAAAGTCGATTTAGCGTCAGCTTTCGCATTTTAGGGTCGACCATGAAATTCTTGTAACAATTATTATTATTATTATTATTATATTTTAAAGTTAACCAAATTTAATATATATATATATATGTATGTATATATATATATGTATGTATGTATATATATATACACATACTTTTGACACAAGTATTAATATAATATTTATGTAAATATAAAAATATACAAATTTTACATTATATAATATTTATTAAATAAAATATATAATAAATTCCAATAATATTATTAAATATTATATTTATTAAATATAATATACTTATTGACTTAGCAAATATAATGTGTTTATGAAATGTATAACTTTCCACATTAATATATATATATATATATATATATATATATATATATATATATATATATATTAAAAATTAGTTTAGAAAGTATGTGTGTCAACACAAAAATTTCTTTACCATCGCTTAGACCCTGTGTGTGTACCCAATTTTATCAGGATAAATAATAAAAATGTGAGAAAAATACGAAAATTAAAAGGAAAAATGAATTCAAAAAACAAATCAACACAAAAATTTCTTTTTCATTGCTTGAACTCAAAACCAAAAAATATTATTTAACTTTTTTTATTTTATTTATGACTCAATTTAAAAAAAATGCCAAATTAAAAACTTACCAATTAATGAAAAAATTAATAAAAATTAAAAAAGATCCATGAACATTCACTTTTATTCAAGCAAATAAAATATAAAAGAAAGGACAGAGTTTTTTTAAGAGAAAAAAACTTCATTTTTATGTTGTACACCTTGAAAAAACAATGTCATATTTTAAGTTATACTTGTTTGTTTGAGGTATTCTTTGCGTAGTTTGAAAGCTTGGACAAAGTATCTACCATGAAAATCAAGATTGAGTTTTATCTTAATGAAAAATAACTCAAAAGTAGGCTATCTAACCACAGTAGAAATACTAGTCTCACATTCCTTTCCCTCACTTGAGAAGTCCTATACTGGGCAAACTACTCTTATGCCTCCTTTCTTTCCCTATATAACAAGAGGAGATCACCAAGCAATGAGAACCAAGCATCTAAAAAACATGTGCCTAGTGTAAAGTGTGGGCTCTATAATAGTTTATTTATTTATTATTATTATTTCTTCTTGAAGTTGTTTTGGATTGTTTTATGCATCACGTCTACGTCCTAAGTATTGTCATCTTGAGGTAAGTTTATCTATCTTGTTTCTCTATCTTTTATTTGCTTTTTTATTATTGTTGTGGTTGTTATTTTTATTCTTTTTGTTTCTTTTAAATTGAAAATCATTTATTTTTTTTCAAATTAAAATAAAAAATAATAACATAATAAAGACTTGGTAATAGTCATTTGTGATGCATTTCTTATTTTGTTATTATGAAAATATTAAAAGGGAACGATAGTCGCTTTAGATGCAATTCCATTTACTATACATATGACTTTTCATTTCAATATATACATTCATATATGTGTGTGTGTGTGTGTGTGTGTGTGTGTATAATTTACCTTAATTTTTTCACTCAAAAATATTTTATAAAAATTAATTTTATTTATTTTAAATTTAACAATATGTTTAAAAAATATTATTTTTAATTATATTATTTAAAAAAATAAAAGTAATCAAGTTTAATAAGTAAATTATACTTCTACACAAATATTAATGTAGTGTTTATATAAATAAAATAATTCTATCATTTACAATATTTGTTAAATAAAATATATAATTATTTTCCATAATATTATTTATATAAAAAATTTTATTTAAATATTATTTTAATTATATTACTATGAATTATTTCAAATTTAACTATATAATTAAAAAATCTGACTTTCAATTATGATTATTTACAAAATATATTTTAAAGTAAGCAAATTTAATAAGTAAAATATAGTTTGACAAAAATATTAATGTAGTGTTTATATAAATATGTACATAAACATTTTTTTATCATATGTAATATTTATTAAATAAAAATATATAAATAATTTTAATAATATTATAAATATTGTATTTTTAAATATAATATATTAATTCAACTTAATAAATGCATATATTAAAAATCTAATGCTATATAAAAGGTAATTGTCATATATATATATATAATATGTAATATTTTATTATAAATAAAATATTATAAATAATATTATAAATATTTTATTTTTTAAATATAATATATATATATTCAACTTAATAAATGTAGATATTAAAAATCTAATGCTATATAAAAAGTAATTATCACATATATATATATATATATGGATGGGGATTAAGTTACTTCAAGAGTATCTCTTCGTAGAGTTTCTTCACTCAATATTTCTTAATATATATAAAATTTCAATGATCCAAACATTAAATATTTTGATATTATCTCAATGATCATGCACACCAAATTCTAGATAAATCAAAATTTGTAGTTAGTTAATCTTATAGTTGACATTTACTTATAATTTAGAAATGTATATTATACATTAATTTAAATTTATTTAATAAAGTATCAAATAGTTTTCAAATTTTATAAAAATTTGTAGACTTGATTTACTCAATAAAATCTTTCAATTTAACGGTTAGATTGTTTTAATTAGGTTTAATATAGGATGTATATATATAGTAAGAGTGAGAAGAGTTAATCTTAACCATTCATGGTCAATATTGTTTTAATTAGTTTTAATATAAGGTGTGTATTTTGTAAAAAGAGGAGTTAATTTTGACCGTAGATGGTCAATATTGTTTTAATTAATTTTAATATAGGATGTATATTTAATAACAGTGAGGAAGAGTTAATTTTAACCATACATTAATGGTCAATATTGTTTTAATCCTAACTATTCATTTGGATTTTATAGTTGAGATTTAACTTCTTTCACATTCTCATCTCTTAGTTGAGATTTATCAAGTAAGAGATGAGAATGTGAAAGAAGTTAAATCTCAACTATAAAATTCAAATGAATAATTAGGATTAAAACTAAGTAAAACAATATTGACCATCAATGTATGGTCAAAATCAACTCTTCCTCACTGTTATTAAATATAATCCTATATTAAAATTAATTAAAACAATATTGACCATCTATGTATGGTTAGAGCTAACTCCTTTTACTTTTACCAAATATACACCCTATATTAAAACTAATTAAAATAATATTGACTATCTATGAATGGTCAAGATTAACACCTCTCACTCTTACTATGTATACACCTTATATTAAAACTAATATGGTCATGATTAACTACTCTCACTCTTACTAGATATAGACCCTATAGCTCTTAATTTATATATATTAAATTTTATTAATTCAATGACCATATATACCAATCAAATATTTTCATAGTTACATTTATAGTCAACATTTAGATATATTTTTAAAAAGTATATTATATGTTAAATTAAATTTATTTAATAAAATATTAAATAGTTTTGAAATTTTATAAACAATTATAGACTTTATTTACTCAATAAAAACTTTTAATTGGAGGATTGTATTAGTAAAATATAGTATATATACAAAAAATTATTCATCTTTAACAACAGTTTGATCCCTTCTATGTTGACAATTTGCTATTACTTGCAATAAGCGTTGTTGTTTTTTGTTTGATGTTGCTTTGGCCTTGAAGAAGAGATTATTCACACATTGCTTCAACAACATTCCTAGTTCCCACTAGAACAAAAGGCGTCTCTTTATCTTCAAAGAACCCCATCAAGATTAGAAGAGACGTTAATATAAGGGCTAGTTAAAGGAAGCAATGGCAGAGATCAGGGACACAGTAACAAAAAGAAAGAGATCAGCAAAGATTGCTCGAGAAATGAAAGAAATTGGCAGTGAAGGCATCAGAGCGGCAGCAACTCTTGCAGACATGACACGTCACAGGCAGACACACCACCAGGGTGGTGACACGTGGAAAGGTGGCATGAAAAGGGAGCACTTCATAATCCCAAGTGAGCCACATGTTCCAATTCTGAAGAACATTATGAAGGACGGCAAGTTCAGCAACCCGTTTGAGAAGCGTTTGGGGGAGAAAGACGGCATAGAGAGTCTATTCCTTTCCAAACGTGAGGTTGAGGATTGCGTCTTAGAGTTCTTGAAAGAAGGGGAGGATCTTGATAAGAAACCCATGCCGGTGACCGTGTACGATAAGGACGGTAACATTTATGAAATGATGTTCAAGAAATGGGAGGAAAAAGGTTACTGTGTGGCAAACGGAGGGAAAAGAGGGTGGACCGCTTTCTACAACGACCATGGTTTGGCACGTGGGGATTTTGTCGCTGTGTGGGCATTTCGCCATGCAGAAACTCAGTTGTTATGCTTTGTCCTTATTTCTAGAAGAGAGGATCACAAACAGGAACAAACTCCACCTCAAAAGATAGCACGCGATCATGCAGTGAAAAAATAAGAGTAATGATTAGTGTACTCCCCAAAATGGGGTGAAAAGAAGCGAAAGGTATGAAGAAAAAAAAAAGATAGAGAAAGTGTAATAGATGTGATAAGTAATGTGATGGAAAAGAGAGATATAAAGAGAAAATGAGATAGAAAAAAAAATGAGGGGATGATAAGTATATTCCAAAAAATAATTGACATGATCGTCTTATTATGTAGATTCTTGGGTGAATAAACTAAGAAATTGGAATTTTTGACATGTGATTTGTGATTGTTATCTCTAGTCGCTATTTACCAATCTATTAATATTTTCTTACTTGTATTTTATACATTAATTTGTTGATTTAATGATATACAGGAAAATAAAAGTTTATTCTTGGATATTGAGGTAAAGAGATTTGAAGGCATAAGTCCATGCGTGGAAGTTATGTGGACTTACGTGTGTCTTGATTTGATTGTGTTGATTAATGAACCCATTTTATAAGGGTTATGCCTTCTATATGTGGTGTATTTTTATGAAAATTGGCGATCTTTGTGCATGAAGCTTGTTTCTTTGTGATTTTTATCTTCTAAACATTTGTATATGACACGTTATCATGTGTTTCTCTTGGTATATTGGCAGCATATTTTGCTTAAGATGGTTTATTGTTATATATGTCTCTATTATGAGTATGTTAAACCATGTGATGTTTATTCTGATTATTTATATGTATGTATGATTGTTATGTTTGTTTGTGTGTCGTTAGCATGTATTGCTGTAGTATTTATGTTTGAATGTCATCTTTTTTCCCTGTGTTTTTTAGTCATTTGTTTGTGGTTATTGTGTTCGTTGAGTAGATGATGATAATAAGTATCGAAGCGAATACACTACGGACCGAGTTTATGGAAGACGCCAGACTTCATGCTGTTAGAGCATGTATGGAAAGCTCCTTACCATGCTCCACAAGAGGGATTTGTAACTTTGTTTGCCCATGATTCGAGGTCACACTATGTGCTTGGAGTCTCGAGTTTTTTAGGAGGACCCCGCCAAGGATTCTCACTATAGTTATAAGACAATACATGTATGGGTCAGTTATAGGGTGTAAAGATCATGCTAGTTATATTTCAGGTGTATTTTATTGTATATTTTGTTTAGGACTCTCTCTTTTGGTTGTGTTGGTCATGTACTTCGTTTTTCTGAGTCAAGGGACATTTATTTTGCTTCATTTTTGTATATACTTAGTCTCTTATAATGATAGCCTTGTAGCGCCTACGGGCATATGACGTAATTATTTATTTATGCATGGTTTATGTTTTATTGTGCAAACTATTATCGTTGCAATGTTTTATTTGCTAACAACGTTTATTTTAATTCTACACACCTTTTATGTAAGTTGGTTTTGTTTTATTATTTGAAAGAGAAAAATTATCAACATTTTGTTTAATATAAAAGAAAATATTTTTGCAACCTCATTTTATTTCCATTATTAGAGTTGATTAAGTTAATGTAATGTCATGGGGTGTTACACAAACAACCTAACCAAAGAGATCCAAGAACAAGAGTAGCAACCCTTAACAATTAGGGATAATTCAAAGGCTTCTTCACTTATTCCATTAGAAGATAATAACTCTATCACAAAGAAGATTATTACTTTATCTCAACTTATCTTATCAAAAAAGGGCATAAGACGCAGGTAAATACAAAAAAATGGGTTGAATTGTGTTTATGAAATATTTTTGCAATTTTTTTCTTAAAGCCCAACTTATAAACAAACAGACGAATGCTTCACCTGAACTTATAAAGTGTATTGCTGAAAAACTTTTAAGTAATAGCCAAAAGACGATTGATCACAAACAATTCCCTTAGGTTAGACAAATAAAACAAGGGAAGAGAGAAAAACACGTTAGAGATTTATACTAGTTGTCTCACCTAAAGACTACGTCCAGTCCTTGTCTACCAACCAAGAACACCACTAGCAACAAAATTATTGGAACCATTGTTTCACACTATTACAATTATTCTTTTTCTTTAAGTCTTTTCACGCTTCACGTAATTTCACTTAGAAATACTTAAGGGTAAACTAACAAGGCTATCATCTAGATGATAGATGGAGTTTTATAGTCTATACACTCAGAGAATGTTTGTTATGTTACAAAGAATGTACAAGAAATCACTTAGAATATTGTCAGTTGAATTCACACAAAAATTCTTTGATCTTTTTTTGAGTATTTATAAAGAACTGAAAAATATTTGTTGAGGTCTTTGAAGCTCCCTTGTTTTGTTCTTTATAAATTTGAACGTTGGTGTAATAAATGTTGCATTTAAAGTTTTCACCAACTAGTCACTTAGGATTTGATATAGCATATTACTTATCTCCCTTTATTTGTACTACTCTATAGAGCAGGTAATCATATATGCTTTTCAAATCAAAGTACTTTGTCACGTTGTTACTTCTACTATCAACTTGCTTTTGCTCACCTTTTTAATGTGAGAATAAGTAGTCTTTTGAATTTGTCTTTTATCTACTGAAGGATGAAGCTCTTGAATCTTCTCAGATTTGAGTTTGGCTTTCTCACTTTTTATGATCCAAAAGGGTGTGAGGCAGAGACCGAGTCAGAATTTTGACATAAAGAAAGTTAGGACTAAATAACATGACTTAGTAAGGAAATTTTAAATTTTCATATGCATAACATATGTAAGAAATTTAATATATAACTAATATTTTTTATGAGTAAAACAACATATAATTGTATTGAGTAAAACAGGCGTCATATTAATAATGTATGCGAAAAAGAATAGATTATATAAATGAAGTAATTTTGTTTTATATTTTCTAAGGCTAGATAGGAGGATCGGACCACAAAATAACATATAAACTTAAAAAAATTAGGAGTGATTATGACTCCACTTAATCACTCCCTCACTCTATCATTAGGGTTAAGGTCATGGCCACCTCAAGGCCAATGAGGTAGTCACCTTAGGCTCTCATTCAAGCTCCTAATTTTTTATACTATTAAAAAAATAGTTTTTAATTTAAATTGTTAGGTTTTATTATATTATTTACAGTTAATTTGTTAATAAGATTATGCAATTTAAAAATATGTATATACATAAATATTGATGTAGATTATTTAAGAAGTTTTATTCCTTATTTAAAAATTTATAGGAAAAATTATTTTACTTTCACTTTGAACATAGACAAAAGAAAATTATCAACATTAAAACGAATAGAGAGATTAAATTTCATAAAAATTGTATGATCTATAAAAAAAACATTTTGATGAAAATAATAGTGATGAAAGCTGTTGAAGCTTAATTCTTTTGATTTTGATTATTTATATACATATCAAATCAATTTATTTTCTTTTATTCACAGCTTATTTGAACAAATTTTAAAATATGAAATCACTTTTGACCTTTTTACTTGAATCTCAATCATTGAAAATTTTAAAATAGAATAAATTAAAATATTATATTAATCTTGAAACAATTTTAAATTTTACTAATAATTAATTTGATGTTAATAGTATTGATTTTTTCCCTAAATTGAGAGTATTGAAAAAAAAAAATACTAACAGAAATTAATGCCTTATTAGAAGCATATACAAGAGTGTTCGTGAATTGGATCAGATTGGTTTTGAAGAGAAAAATCATTTGATCCAAGCTCTTCAATTTCCCTAATTCATCATTCAATTGGTTTGGTTTAAAATTTAAATTTAGTCTAATCCAATCCAATATAAAAATTGAATTAGTTTACAGTTTTATTTTTATTTGGATAAAGTATTACACAAATGGAAAGATATATAATTAAATATAATAAAAACTAATTTGAAATACCATGCATCTTATCTATAAGTCATTATATAGCTTATAGTAGTATAACTCTTTAAATATATACTCTATAAAATTGATTTACAAAGCTTGATAATTATATGTGTATACCTTTGATCAAATAGTTACTAAAACTATCTTTAATTAAATGTATTTTTCATAAATACGTACAAGCTATCTGATAATTTTACAAATATATAAAAAAAATGTAAACATGAGTGGTATCATAAATTTATAAATAAAATATATATGTGTATGTATGTATGTATGTATAAGTTTAGTTTAGATTGAACTGAATTTGTTTTCAAAATTAAATTCAAATTCGATCTAATCCAATAAAAAAAATTTGGGTTGGTTTATTTTTTATTTGTTCAATTTTCAGTTTTTTGGATCAAATTTTTGGGTTTTGGTTGGATTAGATTGGTTTATAAACACTCTTAGGGCATACATATCAAATCAATTTATTTTCTTTAATTCATAGTTTATTTGAACAAATTTTAAAATATGAAACCACTTTTGAATTTTTTTAATTATTTGACTCCCAATAATTGAAAAGTTTAAAATAGAATGAATTGAAAAAATATTATATTAACCTTAAAACAAATTTAAGTTTTAGTGAGCATTAATTTGATATTAATAGTCTTGACTCTTTTTTTCCTAAACTGAAGGCACTAAGAGAAATACTAACAATTGAAATTAATGTCTTATTAGAAGTATTAAATTATATTAAAAAATTAATTATTTTTAAGAGAAAATAAGATATACATTGACGGTGTAAATCAGTTTTACATTGTCATCTAATCACAAACTACTGTGTATGATGAGTTTATTGACTTTTACAATAACTATCTTAAAAGTCATACCAATTGTGATTTTTAATTGGTTGACAATGTAAAACTTTTTACACGGACAGTACATAGCAATTAACCTCTCTTTTTAAATGTATATAATGTTTATAGAATATTAATAACACTTGTAGTTATTGTTATCGTGAAAAGAATTTTTTAAAATTAAAATTTTTTAGATTTAATTTGAGATTAACTACGTTGTAAGACAGTAATTAAATAGATTATTGTAGACTGAAATACTGAAATTGTGTGATTAAAAAACTTTAATTAACAATTTGTGATTTAAGTAGTCAGCAGAATAAAATGGAAATTGATGAATTACATTAGAGTAAAAATAATATAATTTTTTTCTAAAATCTCAAATTTAGATACGACCGTAATTATGGTAGGGGATAAAAAGGTACGACATGAAAATATAATGTAAAAGCTATTTTATGTTTAATTAGGGTCATTTATGAGTGTCTTATAATTACTGCGTTTCAAACTTTTTAGAATGACAGCCATGTAAAAAGACTAATTATCTACAAGGTTGGAAAATACTATAATGAGTGTCTTATAATTACTGCGTTTCAAACTTTTTAGAATGACAGCCATGTAAAAAGACTAATTATCTACAAGGTTGGAAAATACTTATAATGAGGTCTTATAATTACTGCGTTTCAAACTTTTTAGAATGACAGCCATGTAAAAAGACTAATTATCTACAAGGTTGGAAAATACTTATAATGAGTGTCTTATAATTACTGCGTTTCAAACTTTTTAGAATGACAGCCATGTACAAAGACTAATTATGTACAAGGTTGGAAAATACTTATAAGCCCAAGGACATCATCACGCAACTCATATGAGTGTTATATATATATATATATCTGTGTGTGTGTGGATCAAGTTATTTTAAGAATAACTCTTGACAGAATTATTCTACCCAATAACTCTTAATATATATCAAATTTGAATGATTTAACTGTTAAATTAAAAGATTATATTAAGTAGATCAAGTCTACAAATTTCATAAATTTAAAAACTATTTGATATTTCATTTGATAGATTTAAATTGATGTATAATATACTTTTTTAATTATAAATAAATGTCAAGTATAAGATTTAATTACTAGTTACAAATGTCTAATTTACCAAAAATTGATTTGCATCATAATTGACATAATATCAAAATATTCAACGGTTAGATTGTTGAAATTTAATACATATCAAGAGTTATTTGGTGGAGTAACTTTACTAATAATTACTGTTGGAGTAACTCTCTTTAGAGTTACTTTTGAAGTAACTTTATCTCTCTCTCTCCCTATATATATATATATATATATATATATATATATATATATATATATATATATATATATATATATATATATATATATACTAGTATTTTAACTTGTGCATTGCACAGAATAAATATTTATTTTATATAACATAAATTTATAATAAATAAATACTTCTAAATATATAATATAAATTATATTATAATTAAAATTTGTAATAAATAAATATTTGTGAACATATAGATTATATTTTAAATTTATAATATATAATTTATATGTAATACAATGTTATTCTAATTATTGATAATTTATTTTAAAAATATTAAAATTCAATTTAGAACTAAAAATGTTAAAATAATAGATTACAAGATATGAGAGTTTAAAAAATTCCTAAAAATGTTCTCGTTAAAGAATGACAGCTAAAAACGTTTTGTACAAGATAGATATTCTAATTATATATATACTAGTATTTTAGCCTACGCATTGCACAGAATAAATATTTATTTTATATAATTTAAATTTATAATAAATATATACTTTTGAATGTATAAATTATATTACAATTAAAATTTATAATAAATAAATATTTTTGAACATATAGATTATATTTTAAATTTATAATAACAATTATTGTAACACAATGTTAATTTTTAATTATTGATAATTTCTTTTAAAAAATATTAAAATTTAATTTAAAACTAAAAATATTGAAAATGATATATTGAAAAAGATAAAAGATTAAAAAAATTTCTAAAAACACTTTCAATGAAGAATGACAGTTAAAAATATTTTTACTAAAGAATAGCAGTAACAAGTATTATCATTCAAGATAACTATTCTAATTTTTATATACAGAGGATTAGTTTTGTTGTTACTTATTTTTTAAACACGTGCTTCTAAACATTCTAACCCAAGGAATTTTATCTGGTTACTCACGAGTCGGTGAAAGTGAGTTCTGCGAGTGAGGGGTGTGGCACATATATATATATATATATATATATATATATATATTGCCAATTAACTTGTCATAACCTACACAATAAAAACTGTTAATTTCGGTGTCATATCCATCTTTGCTTTGACTTTCAGAAGAGCTATTTCATTTTCATTCATTCACATTGCTCCAAGGAACGTTAACATTCATTCCGGTTCAAGAAAAGCCTCAAGACCAAGAACCCCACCAAGATTAATTCGCGTTTCTCTCGGCACGTGGAAAAGGCTAGCTAGCTAGCTAGCTAGCAATGTCAGAGGGCCCAAGTTCAGCGAAGGGAAAAAACGTGGTCATCGAAGAAGATCACAAGATTGATGAACACAAAGAAAGTGGAAAAAGTGACGATGACATTGAAGGCGTCCACGGGTTTGACGAAATTCTTCTATTTAACGACGAGGCGCAGCTGGATTTCGTGCTCGATGTGGACCTCGCGAAGGACTGCAAGCTGGGGATGCCGTACAGGACGCAACTGACCAACGACAAGTGGAACCTGTACCTGCGTCCTTGGTTCGACGATTTCCTCTTGGGGTTCTTGAAAGATGGCGAGGACGTGAGAGGGGCGATTCCGGTGCACGTGTACGACAAAGGTGGCCACGAGTTCGAAATGATGCTCAAGAGATGGCGGGGTTTCTACGTGCTGAACCGAGGGTGGGCCAGTTTCTGCCACCAACAGGGCTTGCGGGAAGACGATGTCATCGCCATGCGCACCTTTCGCCATGCAATAACTGACGTGTTAAGCTTCGTTGTTACTTACAAAAAAAAAAGGTAAAAGTCTTTACGGTGCACCTTTTTCAGTTAGTTTAGTTAATTAACCATTTTGTGTATGCGTACATGCATATGGTTCTTTGATATAAGTATATAACAAACACGCTAGCAAAATTGCACCAAAAATTGTGTTGCAAAAAACCGTACGAACAAGACAAGTGAAATGTGATTGGTTACTCAATTTCTTGATTGGTGAAATCGCTAATGCTTGCTTTTCTTGTCAATTTTCCTTTGTGACACACAGCATCACTGCTAATTAATATAATAATTGGTAGGATATAAAGTGAAAGAAAATGAAGATTTCTTTAGGTGTGAACAGAAAATGGAAAATTGTACATTTATGATTGTTGTCATCATGTTACTATATTTTTCAAAAGGGATATGATGTTACTAACATATTATTTTCCCCTTTTTTAGTTGAATTTATGTAAAATTTTCGTTCAACAACTTAATATATTATTATCAAGAGTGCGTGGTTAATTGGTATCCCGACTTGGTAGAGTCTGTTGAAGGGATTAAAGGCGATGGATGTGGGGAGGATTTAGTGGGATTGACGCCTATGTAGGGATTGCTGATAATCTGGTGCAGCTTGGACCATGTTGGGTAGGTGTGGATGAGACTATTGTACCCATTAAGGTTCTTGCGGGTTGTGAAGTTGCTGGCAGCAGCCCAATTACTATTCAACGCGGTATAATGAAAGCCCAAAGCCTAAACAGTATAGACAATAGTTTTCATCTAACGCATGGTTTAGGTGTGGCTAGCCGAGAGACAATAATGTTTAACCGCAGCCCATTATTATTTTCTCATTTTTGGCTTTTTTACATTCCAGCTCATTCAGTTACTTACAAAAGTAGTGTATCATTTTGTAGGACATGTAGAAATCAATTTTGAGTTTAATGGCCATGTACTGTCAGTGTAAAATGTTTTACATTGTCAATCAATCAGAAATCACTATTGATGACTTTTAAAGTATTTATTATAAAAGTCAACAAACTTACAATAAATGAGTGGTTTATAATTAGATGACAATATAAAACTACTTTACACTGTCGGTACATGACCTATTTTCTCATCAATTTTTTTGTTGTTTATTGCATATTTATATTTCGATCCTGTAAATTAAAAGTTATTATTTGATTAATTTATGGGCTAATTTAGATAAACAACTTGAATAAAAACTTATTCAATAATTATTTATCATATAAAAATTTATGAATAATAAATTGTTTTTATAATTAAAGAAAAATTGACTTAAACTATTTTCATATAAGTTGTACCATTTGCATAAGTTATTCCTGAAAAATTATTGACATAAACTAAAATTTTTACAGATATATCATAAATTATTTTCAAGAGTCTCCCATATACTTAAACAAATATTTATACAATAAGTTCACACAGAACCTAAAATGAAAATAAATTTGCTTATCAGAGTCATATAAAGGGCATAAAACATGAAATGACATTGCAGTCGTAACCCTCTATTAGAGAAAGGATGAAAATTCTATAAACGCAAATGTAACACTTCTCTTAAACGATAATATCTTCTCTCTAACTTTTTCAAAATTAAATTTCGAACTGAGCAGATTCCAAGTAGGCAAGAAACTTACCCTCTCCAAGACTTGAGCATTTTCCATCACAAATTTAGCGAAACGCAGCTCATGCTCATCACCGTTAAGACTTCCAAAATTTACCACTTGAAGGTCAGATATAAAACAAGAAGGCACTTTACAAACAGACGACTCAACATCCCAAATGCAGGAAGATCATTTTGCACTAGTGCAAGAACCTGAGTGGGGGCAAAAAAATGTTCGTATATAGTTGCAATCAGTTATACCTTAATTTCTATAAAATGCAACAAAACAGCAACTACACTAATAACAACAAACAATCTTTCATAAAATAAAAAGCTACAACGTAACTATATATTTCATAAAGATTTGTCTTCCATATAGAATTAAGAAGGTAAAATGTTTCTATAAATTCTAAAGTAAGGAAATATTGATCTCATTAAATTTCATTTTTATCGATGTTGGGTGAAGCAAAAAAGCAAGGAAGCATACCTCGAACCGCCCAAACTTCAGACATTCTACGTTATTATTGAATTGTTTCAGAAGTTCACAATAAAAAACGCCATGTCTTCACTCTGCTCCTCAAACTCGTGTGGATCATCAATGTCTGCTGAAGCAATATATGCTGTAGATAGGTCTGTCTCTAACAAAATGACGTTTGGTAACATGTAGCCACTATAAGAAAAATATGTAAGACGCGAGGCACAAAACTTGAAAATAGTGTGTGACTCATCGGATATCGACCCACGTGTATGCTCTATGAAAAGAGCTTCAAGTAGTGGAACTTCAAAAGTGACACCCTTTACGTTTAACCAAGTGCAATTTTTGGCCACATAGTCTCTAAGTATTGGGAAGTTAAGGGTCAGAATTTGCAAGTCATTAGAAGGGTCACAGGTAAACGTGATTCCGGACAACTCGAGTTTGTGTGTGTTTGGATGAGCACCGGCAAGATTGATTGTGAATAAAATTAATTTCAGTTAAAATTAATTTTGAAATGATATGATTTATGTTTGGATGTTTTTATTATAAAAACAAGTTAGTAATAAAATTTAATATAAAATTTTTGATCCAAAATAAAAGTTACCTAAAATTGATTCAACTCATAATGAATTATGAACCCAAATCAATTCTTTAATGTAAAACTAAATATGTGAAAATTTACTTAAAATCACGTTAACTGACATTTTAATGTAAATATGAAGAATTTAACGTGAAGCGAAACATATACTTCAGTGTGAGGGAAGAAAGAGAAACAAAGATGGGAAGTCTGATAGCACAACCATTCATATTCAGCACCAATACCTACCAGGATTTCAAAAGGGAATGTGTGCAAATGTCGAGGCTTTTCTATTTATGAATCAATATAAAGCTCTTTGACTCTCCGACTTAAAACATCAGATATCCACTTATTAACAAGGGAAAGGCGATAACTCTGAAAGAGAAAGAGAGAAACTTCGGATGCTTGAAGCATTCAGATGAAGTAGTACCCTATTCACAAAGTTTTGAAAGCGGGTTTTCCTTATTTTATTGCGAATGTTGTTTGGTTTTCTATCATCAAAGTCTAGCTCGGTGATGAATGACCAGGGGTATATCCATCTCTCGGACAAAACACTAGTACGAACTGCTTCTTTAGTAGGAAGAAAAGAGAGAATGCGACCAATAATGAAGTCAGGTAGGTTGCTGATCATGTCTTGACCTTCACAATTGGGTTTCTTTCTGCCTCTGGTTAATAGAATCTGAATCCACGTTTGATTCGAGTTCCTCCAAATTGTCTAGCTATACACACACAACACAACACTGTCTACAAATTGAAGCAAAGTCCGTAAAAGTAAGTTACAAAACTTTTAAGAGTCTCAAATTGCAGACCGAACGCGTGAAAATGTGAGGTTTTGGCAAGTGAGGCTTTTGGTTACTATCTCCGCCCCTTCTTCCTACTAATAAATAAGTTGGACAGTTTGGATTCCACCGTATTGCCTGTATTTGTTCATTAATTAATTTCCACTGAACTTTCGAACTCTTGAGACGCATGCGTGCTGGTGGTCCAAATCCACAACTACGAGTGTGAAGTGGCGATCTTCAAAATAAAAACATCTCGAAGGGGATTGGTAACATGAGGTCGTTGAGATTCTATTTGCAAAATATAAGCTGTATTACTTGCATAATTAATTTTAGAAGAAAAATTTTAACTTCTTTTACAATATCCTATTATATTTTTGAAAAAATAGGCTATACACTTACACTATTATCCAATTACAAACTATTATATATAGTAAGTTTATTGACTTTTACAATAACTACCTTAAAAGTCATACTAACGATGATTTCTGATTGGTTGACAGTATAAAAATTTTTACACTGACAATACATAACCATTAAACTCTTATATTTTTATTATCTTATTTATTTTATATGCTGAGCATTAAATGTTTTTATTTTTGTAAGATATTAAATATATTTATTTTTTATTTGATATTTTTTTATAGCGTAATGCTACATTTCTTTATAAGAAAAAACTTAAGTACAGTTCTTTAGGTGTTTTCAATGCTATTCTTCAACTAAAATTAGATTTTCAAGTCTACATTGATATTTAATATATGTAGATTACCAATGTGAAACTCTAATTTTGATTAAAGAATATCACCAAAAGCATTTAAAGAATTGCACCTAAGTTTTGTCTTTTTTTATAAAGAAAGTATCAAATAAAAAAATAAATGTTATGTCTTGGAAGCATAAAAAATATTTAATATTTATCATATATATTAAGTAGGAAGAATAGTAAGAGAATTTAAAATTAAGAAAATAGGCTATGCACTGATAGTGTAAAATAGTTTTATACTATATCATCCAATCACAAATCATCATGTATGGTATGTTTGTTGAATTTTACAATAACTATCTCTAAAGTTATAATAACGATGATTTTTGATGGTTGATAGTATAAAACATTTTATACTAGCAGTACATAATCGTTAAACTCTTTAAAATTATTCTTATTTATGAAATATTAGGAAAATTTGTAAAAAAAAAATAGTAACATTACTCATTTGCAATTATTAACACAATAATTACCTGTGAATATAGTTTGTATACATTGCTTTCAAATACTAAAAGTAGTGGTCGGTCTATTTCTTTTTTTCACTCTTTCAAAAATAAAATTAAAAGTAAATCAATAAATTATTTTATAAAAATTCTAATTCATCTTCCAACGCATAAAATGTGGATGACTTTTAACTCAATCAATAAGAATTTGAAAAGTAAAAAAAAATTGATAAAATATTTTTAAAAGCTTAATTATACTTTTTGTTTTAATATTGTTATTTTGCAAATTTGGTCCATCTAATATATTTTTTTTTTTTGCAAATTGATTCTCCACTATTTCAATTGTGCAATTTTGATTTATATGTTAAATTGATGTCCAATATTTAACAGTGTTAGATCAAAGATGATCTTGCTCTCAAGTTTTAATAAAAACAAACAAATATAAACTCTGTTATGATAAAGATTGATATCCTTTGTCGTATAAACATCTAAAAGGTTGGCCGACAGAAAGGAGCTATCATAGCTTCCTCTAACAAGTCAATCAATAGCTTTGGTCTGTTTGGTTGCTAAAGAACTTCTTCCTAGAAGGATCAGTGCTACCAAGGAAGTTATTATATAAAACATAAGCTAGAAAACTTATAAGAAATGCTCTCAAGGCTTCGTTCTTTAGTAGGAAAGTCAAAATACAAAAGACTACACATTCTCTTGCATCAAAAGGTGTGAAAAGCACAAAAGTAAGAAGACAAGACAACATGTCAGTGCAACAATGTATTTGAAGCAGGAAAAGGAGAAACCTTTACTTGTTGCACAACAAAAGTACTAGAAAAGAAGATAAGCAAAATGTTTTATCATCTTATGTGACTATTTGGGAAAGACATTTAATATTGTATTTAATGCCACCAACGTTCACAAATTTTCTGAGATTGAAGAGAAGCTCCAATGTATACTTTTCAAGCTCTCTATAAAAGTCTTGTAAGAAGACAAGCAAAATAGAACATGTGTCTAAATAGAATCAATCAACACTTGTGCTTTAAGTTTTATTCTGTCTTGAAACATTCTTTGTAGCTTTTGTATTTTCTCTTTGATCAAGTAGGTTATTATTTCTTTTATGCGGGATGATACCTCAAGTTACCTACTGTAAGCACTTATTTGTGATTGACAAAAGAACCTAAAGAGGACTAATAAGAAAGAATACTTGATGCAAGTTCCTGGAGAGACAAGGTAAAAAAAAAATACTCACTTGGTTAAGCCTCAAAAGGCTTGATGAAAATAATAATTGTAATAGTCAGGAATAGAGTTTCCTGTAAATCCGTGTTTTTGTGAAATTCTCAATGGTTTGCCAAGACTAGACAGTAGCCTGGAATGTGAGACAATCTAGTATAAATCATGCTTCTGTTCTCTCCTTCTTTCCTTATCTCTTCATTTAATAACTAAGGGAGTTGAATTTATCTCAAAGCATTTGGTTTTATAACTTAAGTTTTCCTATAGAAAGTTATTTCTACCCAAGACAATCCATTGGTCTGATTTGTTTTAAGTGTTTTTAAAATATTTGTAAAAAATTTTAAGTAACACAATTCAACCGATTCCATTCTTGTGTTTCTCTATGCATCTACAAACAGAAATGAAGCCGGGGAGAGAAAAAATTATTGATATCCATATAAAATAAGGTGAAATAAAATGAAAAAAAAAAAAAGTCTAACAATTTTACTTCTTCATAACTTGGTGAAATAAAATAGTAATAAATAAACTCCAGTGAATGAGATAAAATAAAACGTAGTTTAGTCGTAAGAAAACATAATTTTATAATAATTAAACTTCTTTTAACTTTTAATTTTGCGTATAACTTTGTGAATGGAAACATAAAAGAAAATAGAGATAATAATAGAATATAATTATGCATAATTGAAGTGGTATAAAAGTAAAATAAAATAAAATAAAATATTTAAACAAAGATATATGAACATGACTAAAAATGAAAGAATAAGTTACATATGTAGTCAAGATGCAAAGAAACATTCATAGAATATTTCTATTTTATTGTTGGTTAAAGTAAATTAGCTTACACAAATCTTTCTTATTTATTACTAGAAGAGAAAAAACGTTTGCTTTAGGTCGTATTAATAGATGTTGTAGTCTTTGGGTATAATTGCAGAGAAAATAATCCAAAATTATGATTTTTAGCAAAGAAAAAATAGGCCATGTACTGTCATTTATTGTAAATTTGTTGACTTTTATAATAAATATTTTAAAAGTCATATCAACGGTGATTTCTGATTGGTTAACAGTATAAAAGTTTTTACACTGACAATACATGATCATTAAACTCTTTAGCAAAATATGAATCATACAATGATAAAAAAAAAAAAAAAGTATAACACCCTATTCACTAAGATATTGTAAGTGATGGTCATTCAACAAAGAATAAAAAATCCACCTAGATAGTGTGACTTACTTTAACATTTTTTTTAAATTATGAAAACATTACCCTAAAAAAACTTTCTTTGAAATAAAACAACATGTTTTACATATAATATAGTCATTCAATAAAATTAAATTTCACTAAATAAGAGTTTACAAGAAAAACTATTTTCAACTAATTTATGTCCAGATAGATTAATTCTACTATCTACCCTATATATTAAATTAGAACTTATATATCTCACAAGAGTATTTTTAGTTATCATTCTTTATCTACCCTATATATTAAATTAGAACTTCTATATCTCACAAGAGCATTTTTAGCTGTCATTCTTTGACGAGAGCATTTTTAGCTGTAATTCTTCAATGAAAGTGTTTTTAAGAATTTTTTTAACCTCTCATATATTTTAATCTATCATTTTTAATATCTTTAGTTCTAAATTAAATTTTAATATTTTTTAAAAGAAATTATCAATAATTAGAATGATATTGTATCACAATATAAATTATATATTATAAATTTATAATATAATCTATATGTTCATAAATAAAATATTTATTTATTAGGAATTTTAATTATAATATAATTTATATTATATATTTAGAAGTATTTATTTATTATAAATTTGTGTTATATGAAATAAATATCTATTATGTGCAATGCACAAATTAAAATACTAATTATACTAAAAATCAATTACAGTTTGCCCAACGGTGAATAATAGTTTACACAAGGTCTTAAGTTCTAATATTATTATTGCCATTGAACACCTAAAAAATACTAAAAAACAAGATGCTTTGTACACTAATGAACAAAAACTTAACTTCTCTATCATAAAAGTCACAATATTTATCCATCCTATATATTAAATTAGAAATTTTATCTCTCACAGCAACGTTTTAAGTTGTTATTCTTTAACGAGAGCATTTTTAGCTATCACTCTTTAACAAGGACATTTTTAACTATTATTTTCAACGAGAGTGTTTTTAAAAAAATTTTAACCTCTCATATCTTTTAATCTATCATTTTCAATATCTTTAGTTCTAAATTAAATTTTAATATTTTTTAAAAGAAATTATCAATAATTAGAATGACATTTATCACAATATAAATTATGTATTATAAATTTATAATATAATCTATACGTTTAAAATTATTTATTTATTACGAATTTTAATTATAATATAATTTATATTATATATTCAGAAGTATTTATTTATTATAAATTTATATTATATAAAATAAATATTTAGTTTGTGCAATGCACAGGTTAAATACTAATTATACTAAAAATCAATTAGAGTTAGCCTAACGGTGAATAATTATTGAATTGTTATTCTTTTTACAATAAAAGGATTGGGTACAATTATTATGCTATATCATATTATAAACTTTTTTATCATGCATGATTTTTAATATGACTAGTTTATTTATAGTTTTAGCTTATTTTATTTTTTATAATTTTTATAATTTTTAATATATTATATTATAGTAAAATATATCTAATTTTAATTAATTTAATTACTATTAAATCTTTTTAGGATAATTCATTATAATCATAAAATTTGTAAAATAGATTTGACCCATACAGTGCACGAGTTAAAACACTAGTATACTATATAGTTGAAAAAATATTAGAAGACAAGAATTTTACTTTTGCTATAGTTACATTTCATTTGTTGGTAACTAGAAGGGTTATTACTTTTCTACAAGGGCATGGATTGCATATACAATATTGAAAGAAAACAAGGATAATGAAAGAGATTATTTATGTGGAGTAACAAAATAGATAGTTAATCATGACACAACCATAAAAACAAAACTTTTTTGTAGTGTGTATTTTTTTTGGGGGGGGCTACAAATTCAACAATATTGTTGGACATGCTTTTTTTCATAACAAAAGTCTCAAAAGGTTAAGTTTAGCATCGGTCCAAAGAGGAAAATATTCAAATGGAATATTCTCAAGTCTGCATGAGCTGAACTCAAGTGGTAACAAGTTAGTCGTCATGTATTATTTACTTTTTTTGGATAAGGATTTGTCATGTGAATTATATTTTACACAAGTTTTAAATTTAACATTCATCTTATATATTAAATGAGAATAACTATTTTGAACGAGAGCGTTTTTAGCTGCTATTATTCAACGAGAGCATTTTTAGCTGTTATTATTCAATGAAAGTGTTTTAGGAATTTTTTAACCTTTTATCTTTTTCAATTTATCATTTTCAATATATTTAGTTATAAATTAAATTTTAATATTTTTAAAAAATATCAATAATTAAAAATTAACATTATATTACAATAATTGTTTATTATAAATTTAAAATATAATTTATATGTTCAAAAATATTTATTTATTACAAATTTTAATTATAATATAATTTATATATTCAGAAGTATTTATTTATTATAAATTTAACTATATAAAATAAATATTTATTTTGTGTAATGTACAGGTTAAAATACTAGTTATTTATCATGAACATATATTAATTTTTGTAAATATATAAATAATATTTATTAACATATATTTTATAAATTAAAAATAATAAAGAAATTTATTAAAAAATTACAATATATAAATTTATAAATTATAAACTTACCCGTGCAGGGCACGGGTTATTGGAAAATTAAATATAAAAATGTAGATTGAAAGAGATGAAGCTAAGAAAAATTTTTAAAATGCCCTCATTAAATAAAAGCTTCTTAAAAACGTCCTCATTCAAGATAGGCAAATAGCTATTGTAATTTACTCTAGTATTTTAACCTATGTACTGCACGAATAAATATTTATTTTATATAACTTAAATTTATAATAAATAAATACTACTAAATATATAAATTATATTATAATTAAAATTTGTAATAAATAAATGTTTTTGAACATAAAATATATTTTAAATTTATAATAATAATTATTGTAATACAATGTTAATTTTTAATTTTTGATAATTTTATCTAAAAAATATTAAAATTTAATTTAGAATTAAAAATATGGAAAATAACAGATTGAAAGAGATAAAAGGTTAAAAATTCCTAAAAATAGTCTCATTTAAAAATGACAATTAAAAACGCTCTCGTTGAAGAATAATAATTAAAAACGCTCTCATTCAAGATAATTGTTCTCATTTAATATATAGGGTTGATTGAATTTCAATATCTTTTAAAAAAATTATCAATAATTAAAAATTAACATTATATTACAATAATTGTTTATTGTAAATTTAAAATATAATCTATATGTTCAAAAATATTTATTTATTACAAATTTTAATTATAATATAATTTATATATTCAGAAGTATTTATTTATTATAAATTTAAGTTATATTAAATAAATATTTAATCTGTGCAATATAACAAGAACATATATTAATTTTGTAAATATTTAAATAATATTTAGTAACATAAATTCTATAAACTAAAAAATAATAGAGAAATATAAATATAAAAATAATAGATTAAAAGAGATAAAGAGTTAAGAAAAATTTTTAAAATGCTCTCATTAAATAAAAACTTCCTAAAAATGCCCTCATTCAAGATAGGCAGATAGTTATTGTAATTTATACTAGAATTTTAACTTGTGCATTATACAGAATAAATATTTATTTTATATAACTTAAATCCCTTTATATATATAAATGTATAAAACTATTTGTTTCCTCATCTCTTCACTCTCTCTCGCATTCACTTTCCTTTGAATACTTTCCTCTCATGAAGAGGTGGACTTTACTTTCCTATAACATACATCTAGTATATCCTCTTATGCTTTTAATATCAACCGAACGGTTTAATAAGCTGTAACTAAATATTAGAAACCAATTTCAAATATACAATATACATATATATATATATATATATATATATATATATATATATATATATATATATATATATATTATCTTCAAAATTCAAATACACTCCTAATATGCATATGATGTATCCTTTTGTGCTTTTAATATTAACTAAACGGTTTAACAAGCTGTAAATAAATATCAGAAACCAATTTCGAATATATGCATTTTATATTCAAAATTCAAATACGATCCTAACATGCATATGATACCCCTCTCTCTATAAATTAGAATAACTATCTTGAGCGATAGTGTTTTTAACTGTCATTCTTCAACTAGAACGTTTTTCGAGATTTTTTTTAACTTGTTATCTCTTTAATCTTTTTATTTTCAATATCTTTAGTTTTAACTTGAATTTTAATATTTTTAAAAAAATTAATAATTAAAAATAATATTGTATCACAATATAAAATATTTATCATAAATCTAAAATATAATTTATAGTTGTAAAATATTTATTTATTATAAATTTTAATTATAATATAATTTTTATATTTAAAAGTATTTATTTATTATAAATTTTAGTTATAAAAAATAAACATTTATTCTATGCAATGCACAGGCTAAAATACTAGTTTATAATTAATAAATACTTCTGCATATACAAATTATATTATAATTAAAATTTGTAATAAATAATTATTTTTGTACACAAATTATATTTTAAATTTATAATAAACAATTATTGTAATACAATGTTAATTTTTAACTAGTATTTTAACCTATGCATTGTACAGAATAAATATTTATTTTATATAACTTAAATTTATAATAAATAAATACTTTTGAATATATAAATTATATTATAAATACAATTAGTAAGAAATAAATGTTTTTGAACATATAGATTATATTTTAAATTTATAATAAACAATTATTGTAATATATTTTATTGTTGATAATTTCTTTTAAAAAAATATTAAAATTCAATTTAGAACTAAAAATATTGAAAATGATAGATTAAAAGAGATAAGAGGTTAAAAAATTCTTAAAAATGCTCTTATTGAAGAATAACAATTAAAAACGCTCTCGTTAAAGAATAGTAGCTAAAAATGTTCTCATTTAAGATAGTTATTCTCATTTAATATATAGAGTTGATTATTGATATTTTTTTAAAAAAATATTTAAATTCAATTTAAAACTAAAGATATTAAAAATAATAGATTAAAAGAGATAAGAGGTTAAAAAATTTCTAAAAATATTATCATTGAAGAATGACAGTTAAAAACGCTTTCGTTGAAGAATAGCAGCTAAAAACGCTTTCTCTCAAGATTAGATATTCTCATTAAATATATAGGGTTGATATAGAAAGGATTTTATTTCACAATTAAAATTTCTTATTATATATAAATCCAAAATATAATTTCTATATTTAAATATATTTATTTATTATAAATTTTAATTATAATATAATTTATATATTAAAAAATATTTTTATTATAAATTTAAATTAAACAAAAAAATAAACATTTATGTTATACATTATACATACTAAAATATTGGTATTAAAATAAATTATAAAACACATAAATTAATCCAACTATAAATTCAAATTATGACCGAAGATAATCTCAGATTCTCTCAAATAACAAATACAAGATAAATAAATTCTTAAACACAAGATCATATTTCGGCATCTAGAAAGAGCAATGGCAGAGAGCTCAAATTCAAGGAAGGGAAAAAATGTGGTCGAAGAAGACAACATTGATTTTTCTTTTGGGGAAAAGGGCAACATTGACGAACACAAAGAAAGTGGAAAGAGCGAAGGCGACAAAGCGGAAGAAACTGTTCTATTTAACGACGAGGTGCAGCTGGAGTTCATACTCAATGTGGGCCTTGTGAAAAACTACAAGTTGAGCAAGCCATACAGGACGCGTTTGGGAGTTAGCAACGACAAGTGGAACCTGTTCTTGCCCGTGGTTGAGTTCGAAGGTTGCCTTGTGGGGTTCTTGAAAGAAGGCGAAGAGGTTAGAGACGCAATTCCAGTGAACGTGTACGACAAAGGTGGTCACGAGTTCGAAATGATGCTCAAGAAATGGGAGAGACGGGGCTTCTATGTTCTTAACCGAGGGTGGGCTAGTTTCTGCGACCAACAACGTTTGGCGGACAACGATTTCATCACCATGCGCACGTTCCGCCATGCTATAACCGACATGTTATCCTTCGTTGTTACGTTCAAAAGAATGAGGTAATTAAGAAAGCCGAAAAGTAATAACGTGTACGTACGTGCGAGTAATTGGCCGGGCTAGCTCTTTACACTGCACATTTTCCAGATTGTGTATGCATATATATATACATGGTTCTTTGATATGACAAACATGCATGCTAAGTTGCACCAAAGATTGTTGCAAAAAAAGGTATGAATAAGAGAACTGAAATGCGATTGTTTCACTCCAATTACCTGTGTATGGTTATTAGTTTCTTGATCGGTGAAATCACTAATTCTTGCTTTTCGTGGCAAATATTTTCTTTGTGACAACTGTTAATATAATAATTGGTACAGGATATGAAGTGAATAAACTGACAGAAAATGGATGATTGTACGTTATGATTGTTGTCTTGTTACTGTATTTTTCAAGAGGGATGATGTTACTAACATATTGTTCTCCCCCTTTTTAGTTGAATATTTATGTAAAATTTATTCAATATTAACTAAAATATATTATCATGAGTGTGTGGTTAATTGGTATCCCGACTTTGTAGCGTGTGTTGAAGGGATTAAAGGCGATGGAAGAGGGGAGGATTTAGTGGGATTGACGCCTGTGGGATTGCTGATAATCTGGTGCAGCTTGGACCATGTTGGGTAGGTGTGGATGAGACTGTTGTATCCATTAAGGTTGTTGCGCGTTGCGAAGTTGCTGGAGCAGGCCCAATTACTGTTCAGCGCTGTATAATGGAAGCCCAAAGCTTAAACAGTATGGACAACAATTTTGATCCAACGCATGGTTTAGGTGCGGCTGGCCGAGAGACACAATTCTGATGGTGTAGGTCTATCAATTATTCCATTAAGAACCTTGAATGGCGCGATGGTTCCAGGCGAGTTAGTCGAAGGTGTTTCAACGCAATCGCGGCATAACGATGTTGGGATGTGGACCAGGTGGAAGGAATGTGAAGCGGTACAAAAATTAAAGGAATTGGAGAATAGAGATAGAGTGGCCGCTGGTAGATTAGGAAGAGAGGAGTTGGAGGGAGAAGGGTAATTGTCCCGATGTGCAGGGGGATAGGCCGGTGTGTCTCAGCTAGTTATGAAGGTAATATCTAAGGTTTTAATTTTCTGTTGAGGCTCCAGTTGCAGCTTTGTTTATTGATATTGTGAAAAATTGCGGATAAATGTGGTTGATGCAGCCACAAGTGTGATCGTGTTGCGGTCATTGGTATCTCAAAATTCTAGATGTTGTGACCGAAATCGCGGTCGCAGACTGTTTTTTAAAAGCTTGGTAATATCATATAATATTAGGGGCTTGGGAGGTGTCTTAAGAAAATGGAGGTGCAAAAGTTGGTTTCTTTACACAAGCTAGACTCGGTGTGTATTCAAGAGTCTAAAATGAAGGTGGTGGATATGAAGTTATGCTTACTATTGTGGGGTGAGATGACTTTCAATGGACATTTAAACATGCAGAAGGAAGATCAGGTTGGTTAATTATGATCTGGAGGAACTCAAACTTGGGAGTGAATGACATCTTTCAAGGAAGCCACTTCTTGGGTGTTAGTGTGAGGGAGGGGGGGGATTAAGAAAAATTATCAGTCTCAATTTTGAATGTATATGGACCTTGCAAGTTATCACAAAAGAAAAAGATGTGAAGGGATATTGTCAATCTCAAGCAAACAAAGGGTGGGGTGAGATGATGTATAGCAAGGGATTTCAACTCAATTAAATGTGAAAGAGAGGAAGGGGATAGTAACGAATTTCAAGCAAGAGGAGATTTGATGATTTGAGGCATTTATTGTTGAAGCAGAAATCATTAATTTACCTCTTACAGGTAGAAAATATGTGTGGTATCGGGGTGATGACTCTGTCATGAGTCGCCTCGACAAGTTTTTAGTCTCGAAAGAATGGTTGAATTGCTCTTAATGGGGGTTAAAAATAGGTATATCTAACCATTGCCCAATGATTCTTAGAGGCGAGGTAATTAATTGGGGTCCTAAACCATTTCAGATGTTAAATTGTTGGCGGGAAGTTAAGAGGTATGCATTTTTTGTTAAGGTACAATGGTGTTCAATGAAAATAGAGGATTGTGGTGCGTTTTGTGTTGAAGGAAAATGTTTGGAGAATGGTTGTTTGGGATTGTGAAAGTGCAAAGAGTCCAGACCCAAACGGAGTCAATTTTGGTTTCATCAAACAATTATGGGTTGACATTAAATCAGATTTCATATTATTCTTGTCTAAGTTTCATGTAAGAGGATCCAACTGTTATTTTATTGTGTTAATTCCAAAGAAGGATAGCTCACAAAAGGTTGATGACTATAGACCCATTTCTCTTATAGGTTGTATGTACAAGGTTCTTGCAAAGTTGTTAGCCAATGAGTTGAGGAGGGTTATGCAGTCTTTGATTTCTGAAACACAATCTACCTTCATCAAAAATAGGCAAATTTTGTTATGGAAAGGATGGTTTTTTCGCAAAGATGGATGGGATGGATTAGAGAACATTTGGCCATGGCTTCAGTATATGTGTTAGTGAATAGTAATCCTACTAAGGAATTTAGGGTAGGAAGAGAGCTCAGGCAAAGAGATCCCTCATCCTTATTTTTATTTTTTTAGTTGTTGCGAAAGGTCTAAATGTCATGTTTAATAAAGTTGTGGAGCTATAATTGTTCACGAAAGTCAAGGTTGGAGGGATGCATATATTATGTATGCCTATTTTACAAGATTTGTATTGTTTTGTCTCATTTTGATTTTTTATAAAGTTTTTATTTTTGGTTTAGCTTCTATTTTACAACTTTTTGGTACTAGTCTAAATTATGTTTTAGCATTCCTGTCTTAATCAACTTTATGGTACTCTTTAATTTATTTATGATTTAATTTTTATATTAAAATTTCATAGTAAATATTAAATTCTATATTGAATGTCTTGCTTTGATACTTGGTGATGTTTTTAATTGTTAATTTGATTTTTATTTTTGAGTTATGATTTAATCCTCGAGTAAAATCTTTGATTTGGTTTAACAATTCTTTGGAACTTGAATCCTTTCAAATCTATTATGGGATTTCAAATTCTTGTTTATGCTAAAATTTATATTGAGATTTCAGTTTTAAAGATATAAAATTATATTGAGACTCTTGATCCCTGTTTAAATTTTTATGGAAGAAACTTGTGGAAATTGAATCTGACAGTGGTAACTTTTTAGGTTATGAGTACAGTTTTGTATTTATTTTTAACACCAAATGACTAAAGACATAAGTGGATGTTGTAGTGACTTGAATAGTGGAAATGATGCTTACACGGGTGGCTGCCTGAGTAACAGAGTAGCAAAGTTTATTAGAAAAGTTGGGTAGTCAAATGACTCATACATAGTCAGAAAAGTCAAGAGCAAGGCTTTCTAGGAAGCCAATGCTTAACTTTCTTGGAAAGCAATGGTCAAATAAAAGAAAGGTAATATGTGCTTATCATGGTGGTATAGAATGAGCATTGACAATTTATCTTTTTTTTATTTATTATTTGGAAAAGGTTGGAGATATCTCTTATTACAACATTTTACTCTTGAGGTAAATGGGCTAATAAAGCAGCAAGTTTGGTATCTTAGATAAATTGACAAAATTTTCACTTTTTTTCTTAATAAACATGAAATGTCGAAGACAATTTTGATTCTTATAATCCATTTTTTTTCAATTTTAAACAGTACGGGAAAAGGATTTTATCAAGTAAAAGAAAAGAAAAAAAAAAAAAGATAGAACTGTATGGTGATAAAATAAATGGAGGTGTGAAAAATAGTGGATAAAATGATGTTAATAAGTAATTAGTATTTAATATATAATTAATAGTTAAATATGTATTTATTCTTTACAAATAAGGCAATGTTTGGTTTTAGACATTTAGTCCCTCAAAATAAGATCGTCTCATTTTGTGGTATTTTATTTATTAAAATGTATTATGTTTGGTTTCTATTTTCATAAATAAGAGATTAAAAGAAGACAAATTTGTGGGAAAAAAAGAACCACACTTGACACATTTTTATAAATAAGAAACTAAAAAGAGACAATTTTACTTTAAAGGACTAAAAGGAAATATTTCAATATTTATAGGGACTAGAAATATATTTAATCTTAATTAATATTTTTATAATGAGAGAAAGTCATATTAAGATGGATTTTTTTTTTAAGAAAGGAATATTTAATTACTCTTAATAAATTAAAATTATTTATCAAGTAATTACTTATTTTAACTTTTCTGAAAAAATATTATTAATGAATAAAAATATTTTTGGAGCAAACGGCCAAGGCTTTACTCATTTCCGAGATGGGCCAACCTTGACCCTATAAGCATTTTGTTAGTGGGGGCTACTATTCCCACTCTTTTTTTTTTGCTATTTTCATTCCTTACTTCTACAAAAACGTGGTCAATTACCATTTTATCCTTAGTCTCTTTTACTCTTTCTCTCTTCTTCCCACCCTCAATTTATCAATGCAACGAAAACATGTTTTCGTTGTGAAAACACGTTTTCGTTGTGAAAATGCGTTTTCGTTGTGTATAATTCTAAGATACACAATGGAAACGTATTTTCATCATGTAACGCATTTTTGTTGTGTTATTCTTTTGAAAAAATTAATTAAAATATTAATTATGATATAATTTACCTTTATTAATATTAATCATATTAATTATGATATAAATTAGCATTTTTAATTGAAATCAAATTAATTACAATATAATTTACCTTTTTTAATAGTAATCGAATTAATTATGATACAATTTTTTTAATTGAAATTGAATTAATAACGATAAGTTCCCATTTTTTATAGTTATCAAAATAATTATGATGTAAATTTTCCTTTTTAATTGTAATCAAATTAATTATGATACAATTTAAAAAAATATATGATACAAATTATCATTTTTAATAATAATGGAATTAATTTGATTATTATTAAAAATGGTAACTTGTATCATATATTTTTTAAAATTATATCATAATTAATTTGATTACAATTAAAAAGGAAAATTTACATCATAATTCATTCAATTATTATTAAAAATGGTAACTTATATCGTATATTTTTTAAAATTATATCATAATTAATTTGATTACTATTAAAAAATAAAATTTGCATCATAATTAATTCGATTATTATTAAAAATGATAACTTGTATCATATATTTTTAAAAATTGTATCATAATTAATTTGATTATTAAAAGGGGTAAATTATATCATAATTAATTTGATTTCAATTAAAACTAGTAATCTACATCATAATTAATATGATTAATATTAAAAAGGGTAAATTATATCATAATTAATATTTCAATTAGTATTTTGATACACAACAAAAACATATTTCCGTTGTACAAAATACATAACGAAAATACATTTTCGTTGTGTTAAGGGGTGCGTCCTTCATATACAATGAAAATGCGTTTTCGTTGTACAAAATACACAACAAAAATTCGTTTTCATTGTATATGGAAGGCACACCCCCTTAACACAATAGAAACGTGTTTTTGTTGTGTATTTTATACAACGAAAACATGTTTCAATCAGGTGTATTTTTTAGAATAAAAATAATAAATAATATATGTGATAAAAAAACAAAAATTTGGGCGAGAATAACATGGCCCTTCATTAGTACATCAATAGGTCCAATACCATACACAGACTCATTAACTCCAATCAAAAATAATTTAAGGCATAGGTGATTAACATTTATGCTAGAGATAAGAATATTAAAAAATATATATTTATAAATTAATACTCATATATGTATATTCATATTCCAAAAATTAATATTTATAAAAAAAGAATAATAAGTTAAGAATATTTTTACAAAAGTATATTATTACTTTGAGTTTAATGGTCATGCATTGTCAGTGTAAAAAGTTTTATACTGTCAACCAATTAAAAATCACCATTGATATGACTTTTAAAGTATTTATTATAAAAGTCAACAAATTTACAATAAATGGTGGTTTGTGATTAGGTAACAGTATAAAACTACTTTACACTGTCAGTACATAACCTGTTTTCTTTATTTCTTTTTGTAAAAAAATTGTGTTAAAATTCTATATAATTTTCAACTATAATTTAAGGTAATCATTAATAGTTGACTACAAGAATTTAATGAGTATTATCTTTTCCAAAAATAAATAAATTCTTATGGTAATTACTTTTATTAAGTTATCTAATATATTTTCATTAAAAAAGGTAATGTCAAAAAATAATTAAATAAATTATTTATTTTATCATTTAAAAAATTAGTTTCTGAATTTCATTATATGAATTTAATAACTAATTTTGCATCCAAGAAAAAATTTATTTTTAATTACATTTAAAATATATATTGATATTCTACAGTCTTTTGGGTCGTGATTTTGTTGATGACATTAATTTATTGACTTTATCATACTTTAAGGATTATCTTATGTTTTGTAATCATAATATTTTTCTTAGAATAATAGTAGAAAGTAATCAAGTACGTATAAGTTACTAAAATTAATTTATTTAATCTCCAACCTTATAAAGAAACATAATGTCTCAATAATTATTGTGATGGTAAGAAAAATGATCATTTTGTAACCTCTTCTTGATCTTTAACTTTGAGTAAAGATTTATAATTAATATGAATGCTTGTCCCATAGACAAGTTAAGAAACATAATTATCACTCGAATAATTTACAATAAATCAAACGTTTGGTGTAAAATTAGTTTCAAATAGTAAACTCAATAATCAGAGCTTATTACATAATAGCTTATGTTATAAGTTCTTAAAATTCAACAGGTTATTTGTATTTAGATATACACGTTGATAAGCGCTTACACAATTTTAAAATGTTTGAATGCATTGCTACATAAGCATTTATAAGATGTTGTCTTATTTTTAAAATAAAAAAAAATAAATCATGATTAAAAATAAATTAAAAATTTAAAAATTAACTAAATAATTAATATTCTAACATTATATATATCACAAATATATTAAAAATAAAAATCAATAGTCACCATTTACCTATTTTTAATTTTTTAAAAATAAAATTTAAGTATCATAAATTTTAAAAAATTATCTGACATACACAAAAAAAAAAATTCACCATGCACCTATCAATAATTTTAAAAATTAAAATATTTAATAATAAAAATATGATTAAAATATAAATTAAGGTGTTAAAATTAAAATCATATATATTATAAAATCATGAAATAAGCCTCAAAAATTCACCATTCACATGTATACATAAATATAAGTATATAAAAGTAGTAAATCATTATAAAAATTTAGCCACTGCACACCATTATAGAAGGAATCATAAAAAAAAACACTAGCAACATATAAAAAAATTACTAACAACATATAAAAATATAAAATTATTTAATTAAATTGTATTTTGAGTGAAAAAAGGGAACATATAAAAATTAAAAAAACAAATTTACTAGCAACAAATAATTATAATTTGTTTTGTGTAGAATTTAATACTTATATTAATATGGATAAAGAAATGAAAAAAAAATATTTAATTTGGTGAAAGCAACGAAAAAAAAAGTATGCAATCTCTATATTTTGGTTATGCCAGGATTTCAAAGGTAAGTCTTTTTATAAGTTTCGCATAAACTATTCTTATAAGTTATATTGCAAAGCTTATGAAAATAAGTTAAAAACATCTTATGGACTAGTCATAAGATATTTTTATAAGTGCTCTCAAACACTATCACAAGCACTTATAACATAAGATAAGTTCAAATAAATTGTTTATAAACTCTTCCAATGGGACCATAATATAAACAAAAATAATCTAAACCAGTAAATGACCCTTTTACATTTTTGTCCATGCATGACGTATGTCTTTTAAGCACTGAGGATAATCTGAAGCTATGTTTTTAAAACCGGACTAGTCATTAAATGAGTCAAGGCATTAGTTCAAGGTTCAACGGTATTAATAAAATAATAATAATAATAATTAAATAATACATAAGATAATATTAAAAAACATAATAATAAATTTATAATACTAAAAATTAAAAATAAAACTTAATTTTATAGGTTCTTTACATTTACAATACCTACAAAAGTACAAATCAAATATGTCATGATACTTAAGTATAAGTTTTAACTATACACATCAACATTTATTAATAAAAAAAGTTTATATTTAAAATAAAAAAGAAAATGATAAATACTTTAGATTGGTTTTTATTTTTTGTAAGAAAAAAATTAAAATAATGTTGTATTAAGCATTTTTTCATTGAACCGGTTTTTGAACGGTTTTTTGATTCTTTGACCGGTTTATTTGAACCAGTTAGGTGATCGGTTCACCAATTTTTCGGTCCGATCGGCCAGTCCGATTTTCAAAACACTGATATGAAGTAATAACATTTGCTTATATGTTTAATAGGATATAACTTTTTTTTCTTAACTGTAATTTTGCTCTTATCATCATTATTAGTGGATTTTGTCTCTGTAATTTTATTTTTGTAAATTTAATATTCTACTATTTAAATTGTATAATTTTAGTTATCCATTAACTTAATATCTAATATTTTAATATAAATGTTAACGTGATAAAGTAGTAAAGTATCACATTAACATGTATGTGCTTATGTGACAGTGCAACAAAAATTTCACATCAACGTTTCTATTAAATATTGAACGTCAAGTTAACAGAAAAACTAATATTACACAATTAAAATAATAGATGATCAAAACTATGAGAAAAAATAGAAAAATTAACTTCGTGAAATGACGATAATATGAGACTGAAAGTAAAATTAAGCCTAACTTATTTCATAGAAACTTAATTTAATATGTTTAGTTATTTAAATTTATTTTCTACACTAAAATCTAATAAATCTTGTACAAAGCTCATGCATAAAATAAGTGTATACGATAAGCCGACACAGCCAGAAAATGCTGAGCTCATAACTTAAGTAGCAAATTAATGGAGGTGATTCACCGGGGAAAAACCAATGTGAGCTAAGTGACGGTGCCTAATTAATGTAGGACGGTGAGTCAGATGAGTTTTGTCTAAAGCTGATGTGACTTTGGCGAATGAATGAAAAGATCAGAGAGAGAGAGAGAGAGAGTTGGTGGCACAGAAACGACATGCTGAATGGATGCCAATGCCATTGGGTCTGGGTTGGCTTAATCTGCATTGCTCTCTTCAAATTTTCAAAATCACAATTTCTTTCGTATGGCTGGGGCTCGGGCGTATCACTCCCTCAACCTCCTTGGCTCTATGTGATTCGTGTTTCTTAGCACTCGTACCCTATTAGTTCGTCATTTACTTCTTAGTCGAAGTAGTATTATGCGTTTACTATCGAAGGATTTCTCACTATGTTCATTTAAATATTCCTCACATGTTCACTTATATTCCAACATAAGTTAATTGGTTTTTTTTTTTTAATTTCTGAATTTATTCAAATTTAATTTTTCTAATGTTATCTCGAACGCTCCAGCTCGTGTTTGATATGATGAACAACAGATAAGCAAAGATCTTCTTAAAAAGTTAGAATATTTGTCAATTGCATATCTCGTCTGTCTAGTTTGTGCTTTAACCATTAATTCATTTTTCTATTACGAACACTTTTCTTGCTAGTTTTTCTACATACGAATTAATTACCTCTTAGAGAAAAGGAATTAACTTTAATTGGGGATACAAAACGGGAAAAAAAATTAAAGCGAAAATAAGGAAGAGGTAATAGGAGGCATAGAAAAATAAAACGGGCCTACCAAAAAAATTAAAAAAAAAGAGAGAGACTGGAGTGGAATAAAGGGGGCACGTAGAACAAACAAAAGATATGAAAGAAAGCAAAAGAAAAGACGACTTTATAGCATATGCATTACACACACACGTATAGTTTATTCACATAATTTAAAAAAAGATAAAAAAATAAGAGTATATTATCAACATCTTTATACATATGTACAATTTAAATATATAAATGATTTATACATGATCTATAGTCTATAGTTTATGGTATATAGTATTATTAAATTTGGTGTACTTTTGTATTGTTGCGTTTGGTCACATCAAGCTACAATATAAAAGTACACCATTTTAATCAATAAAATATTTGTATATGATTAAAATAATTTATTATAAAACAGAAAATAAGTAAATATTAATACTAATTATTATATTATAATACATGATAACTGTGTGATTATTTTAAGTTTATAATATATTATAATAAACACATGTGCCATATTTATATTAAAATAAAATATTATAATAATACTAATTATTATATTGTAATATATGATAATCGAGTGAATTGTTTGAAATGTATTATAATAAACAAGGATATATTATAATATATAATAACCATGTGATTATTTGATAGAATGGGAAAAAATAATTTAAATAAATTATCTTTATTTTTACCATTCATAAATGTTCTTATAAGTTTTTTGGGGACCTGACCTAGTTTTAATCTCTAGGCAAGCCCCTTCGGTCTAGGTGTATGAAGATGACATTACCCTATTACAAAGTTCTTATATGTACTAGAGTGAGGAGGAAGTTGCTCTGATGTGTAGGGGATCTTGGAAGATTGTGGTCCTTGAATCTAGCTATAGTTTGTTTGGTGAGGATCCTTGATGCTTCTGAGGTGATGGAGGATGATTAGGAGTTGCTCCTTTTGGCATTGAGTTGTTGAGATGCAATCTACTTTTGCATAGGTTGACTGAGGCACTGAGGGGGGGGGGGGGGGGGGGGGGGGGTTCATAACCCTGCAAGTCAGGAGTGCCTTAGCACAAATTGGCTTGAATGGAGTTGATGGGTCAAGCAAGGCACGAGCAGGCACACAGCCCCACAAGCCATGAGTGCCTTGGTGTGAAGTGGCTTTAATGGAGTTAACGGGGCGATAGAGGCATGGATGAGTGCACAACCCCACAAGCTACGAGTGCCTTGGAGTGAAGTGACTTGAATGGAGTTGATGGGCCAATTGAGACATGGGCGAGTACAATAAATATTTTCATTATTTATAATAATGAAAATAATAATAATTATAAATAATTATTATTTAAAATTGATTAGAAGTAACTTTTCATATCATTACAAAGCATTAGCTACAATTATACAGTGATTTGATAGTTATTTACCTTAATTATATTTTTTGGTATAGACATCAAATATCTTTATGGGAGACAATTTTGCTTAAGCTAAATAGGACCACTATGAACGTCAAAGTTCTCCCTCTGAATATTTAATGCAACTGCATATCCAGGACTTGAATTCAAAATCACTAGTTAAGTTGGAACAACTCCATACTAGTTGATCTATGAGCTCGGTGGTCATATTGGTGGTGGGGTTTTAACCCTTTATCCTTTCACTTTAACACCACCACCATTACTACTAGGCGAAGGTTTTAATTCTTTACCTTAATTATACATATGAATAATTTTTTATATTTTTTATGATGATTAACATATTGAATTTGACTTGTGCAATGATTAGCTAAAATACTTGCTATTGTCTTTTTTTTTCTCTTTATTTTTTAAAAAATAGTTGAAAACTCGTCAATTATTTTGATATTTAAAATTTTAAAAGCATTTCTCTATTTTTTTTTACTTTTCACAATTGTTAACAAAACATATTTTCAAACAAATTTTTTTCCTATTTTTTAAAACTAAAAATTGTTTTTAAAACTTTATTTCTATATTATATATTAGAATACATAATTTGATCTGTCACTCTCAATTAGATGTTTTTCCTTATCTTTTTAAATAATTTTTTATTCTTTTTTTTCTAAAAATTTAATTTGATAAAATCGCACCACCCTATATTTTCACCATTCATTTTCACTTCACCCGTAATATCTATCACCAATAGGCTATGCGACTACTCTTAGCCACTTTTTTTTAATGTTTATTTCACACTAGTATTAATTAATTATGAATTCGTAATATATAATTCGATTTGAATTAGATAAATTTTTAACATAGAAATTGAAATTCAATATAATGAAAAAAATTATTTACAATTTATTTTACTATTACTTTTTCAATTCAATTACTATAATTTGTATTAAATTAAATTGATTCAAGAATATCCTTCATGCACCAAAAGTATCCAATCATAATTTTTGATAGATAAATCGATGAACATTAAGCTTAGAGAAGAAAAGGAGAAAAGAAAGTGAGGGGACCACCTCCTAAGAAACTAGAAAAGGAAAGGGTGTGTCATAAGGAATGATTGTGGATGCGGATGGCCTTCTATGCCATACCTCTTAAATATCCTTCTATGCCATACTTCTTAAATATCAACCTCTCATGGTCATGCATTGCTAGTGCCAGAATCAGTAGATCCTTGGATCAGGAATAATCATGGTGTGTGTATGCTGCACATTGCAGACCTTGTAAGAAGGGATTATGATATAGAAAATGATGAAAAAATAACAACTCTGTCGCTGGAACCATCAATTAATGACCCTACAAAAGTTGCTGAATGATAGAACTTAGAATTGATTGCCATGATCACTAAATTTTAGCGGGTTCATTTTTGCTACTCTATTTTATTATAATCATTGCTAATTTCATCATTTTTTATTTAAATCCAAACCAATTTTTTGAATTATGCAATATTACTATTACGTAAATTTTATTTTATAAACTCAAATAAATTAATATGAACTAATGACCAAAAAAGCTACAATGAAATTAAATTATTCCTTTTTAAAAATGATTATTTTTCATAAATTATTGTTTACTTTTTAAAATTCTTTTAAGAAATTAATAAAACAAGCAATTATTATTTTTAAAATAAATTAAATCAAACATACATTTAATGTTTAGCAATGCGAGTGACAACCAGTTAAAATTTTCATTAAATGTTAACAAATTAATAATCACTTTAAAGACGACTTTTAACGTAATTATTATAAAAATTAATAAAATTATTATATATAACAAATTTTTATTGATTGATAATGTTACGTTATTGTTTACACCAAAAATAAACCTCTCATTTTAATGTAGTTAAATTATAAAAAAAAATTATATAGTGTTAAACATGAGGACCGATGGTGGGCATAACGAAAACTAGTGATGAGAGAAGCAACAGCAATGTTTGGCGCGTGAAAACGTTAAACGCGAACCCATACCATGAGCAACAAAAGTTGTGACTCTGACCTTACACACATGCACTGATACGTCTCCAAACAACACCCTCCCTGTTTGTTCACTCACTCTCTCCTCTCAATTCGATACCTAGCCTCGCCCACCTCCTAACCTATGTGCACTGCGCACTGCACACTTATCTTCCATGCCATCTCATCTCATCTCTTTGCCCCTTTCCAAAATTGCTTCTCTCATCAATCCCACTTTTCTGCCCTTTCTCTTCTTTTGACTCCCCCTTTCAACCCAAACCAAACCATTTTTGCCACCTCAAACCCACGCCTGCACCAAATACCCCTTCACACCACACTAACTACTAAATTCCATTTAGTAATGTCCACTTAAAAACAAAACAAAACAAACCAACCCAAAAATCCCATTTTTCACAATTTTTTCTAGCATTTTTCTAAGGTAACGTAATTTTTTTTTATCGAGTCCTAATTTTTAGATACCTAAATAGTACAAATTCCTTGTTGCATGCCTCATTTTTCCTTATCCCTTTTTTCTTGTTACAACACATCATTAATCATATCAATGAATCAATTTATTATCTTTCCTCCACTATATAAAAAAATCTTACATTATTTAGAAATCAAGATTAAAGATAGTTTATAAATATCTTTTTTAACCAATTAAGATGCCTTTTAAAAATAAAAAAAATAAATTACATTAATACTTCTTGATTTTTTTTTAAATTATACATAATTTTCTATTTTTTTTAACGTTTACAATAATCTCTTTATAGAATTAATATTTTTCAAACAATTAAAGATAGAAGTAAAAAAAAAAAAAGGAGTATCATAAATTAGTCCCAGGCAAAATCAATGATAATTCACACATATACCATGATTAAAAAAAAAGAAAAAAGGCCAAAACAAACGATATCTCAAATATATTGAAATTAACAATGTATCGGAAGAATTACTCACCATTAATTTCCACAAATGCATGCTCATTTATTACAAAGAATTTGTGGTTCTGCCTCGTTCCAAAATTCCTTTCTCCTAATAATTGAGATTTCAGATTAGGACGCAGCTTTAGTAGCCTTAGCCACAAAAGCAATTCAAAATCACTGTGTCTCTTTCTCTCTCACTCACTCACTCTCCCCCCATTGTGCGTGTAAAAGAACAAGCTTGATGCCAATTTTAGCATCAACTTCGTTTCGTCCATTCTCCTCTTAATGGGTTGCATTTACTCGCGAGTCTGCATAGGCGACAACTGCAGAGGTTCCAGCATCAATGGAGACCCGATCGTGAGAACAGACATAGGCGAAGTACCGAATTTCTCGCCAACCTCTTCCGACGTCGAAGAAGGCGAAATCAGAGACCAGTTGAACCAACTGAGCATCACCAGAGACTCCGAAGCCGGAATCCGAAGACTCGCTAGGGTTTCGGCGCAGTTTCTTCCACCGGACGGTTCCCGAATCGTGAAGGTTCCTTCTGGAAACTTCGAATTGCGCTATTCGTTCTTGTCGCAGCGAGGTTACTACCCCGATGCACTCGACAAAGCCAACCAAGACAGTTTCTGCATCCACACACCTTTTGGTACTTTTGTTGCGCGCAGTTAAATTTGCGTCCTTCGCTGTTTCTATTTGTGGCGTGTTCTCGTGTGCGTTCTATCCTTTGATCCCTCATTGTGTGCGTGCGAGGGGTTTTCGCAAATGTCTTTTGCTATTTCCATTTGTGGCGTGTCTTTGTGTGTATTCTGTCCTTTGATCTTCGTTGTGTGCGAACAGGTACGAACCCTAACGACCACTTCTTCGGCGTCTTCGACGGCCACGGCGAGTTCGGAGCTCAGTGTTCTCAGTTTGTGAAGCGAAAACTATGCGAAAATTTGCTCAGAAACTCTAAATTCCGCGTGGACCCGGTCGAGGCTTGTCATGCTGCGTTTCTGGCCACGAATTCGCAGCTTCATAGTGATGTTTTGGATGATGGCATGAGTGGCACGACGGCGATCACGGTGCTGGTGAGGGGGAGGACGATATACGTGGCGAATTCCGGTGATTCGAGGGCGGTGATCGCGGAGAGGAGAGGGAAGGATGTTGTGGCCGTGGATTTGTCGATTGATCAGACGCCTTTTAGGAATGATGAGCTTGAGAGGGTGAAGCTTTGTGGGGCGAGGGTTCTTACTTTGGATCAGATTGAGGGGTTGAAGAACCCTGATGTTCAGTGTTGGGGCACTGAGGAGGGTGATGATGGTGACCCTCCAAGGTTGTGGGTGCCCAATGGGATGTACCCAGGGACGGCGTTTACGAGGAGTATTGGTGATTCCGTTGCAGAGACTATTGGGGTTGTGGCTAACCCTGAGATTGTTGTGTTTGAGCTCACGCAGGATCACCCTTTCTTTGTGCTTGCCAGTGATGGGGTGTTTGAGTTTTTGTCTAGCCAGACTGTGGTTGAAATGGTATCGGTAGATCTTTTATTGTTATGTCTCTTGCTTTTCTTTTAACTCAGCTTTATTCTTGTGCAAAAGCAAATATTCTTTTTTATTTTTTTGGCTTTTGTTTGTTGAAATATGCTTTTCTGTTTGCTAAAGAAGTTGGTGGCAAGGTTATTATTTCATTTCAGTGGCAATCACGATCTGGCACAATTAATGTTAGTTACTGTGTCTCTCTCATATTTGGAATTAGAATTAGGAATCTTTCTTATAATTAGGAGAGCCAACTTATGCAACTTGCGACTTTTTGACAGAAATTTCAAATTCACTCATGAGCATAAAGCCACAAGGAAGTTAAGGGAAACAGGATTTTCCATATAAGGTGTGGAGAAAGAAATTTACAGCTAATAATTCTGGAAATTCGAATTATACTCCAGCCAAATACACTACACTTCAGCATCAGAAAGCACAGTTCCGAAGCACTTTATTATTCCTTCTATCCTTCAAACTTTTATTCAATAAGGAAAATTTTTTGAGGGAGTATTGTTAGGAATAGGCACTTTTAATGATAGTTTACCAAAACAGATTGTGAATATACTTTACAAAATGAGAGGGAAAAATTAGTCTTTTCATTATGAAGCTGTTTTTCTGTTTCAAGCAAGATTGGCATTTGTAGAATTGCAAGCACACTATCCAATTGAGTCCAAGCTCACCATTTAGTGACTGAAATTGTTTTTAATGAGAAATAATTTTTAGGGGGGTGTAATGCAACTGCATTAGTCCCAACAAGTATTAAAATTTTATTGGTTTCAGTCTCAAAATTGTTGAATTAACTTTTATTATTAGGGCAACCAACTTGTCATGAGTTATGTTCAAGTTGGTTACAATTTTGTGTCTGAATTCCTGTCTGTAATTAAGCCTAATAATTGAAACGTGTAAGAATTAATGGAAACTTAATTTTGAGATGCACATTATTTAATTGCATGATGCTTTTGGCAATTCAGTGCTATGTAAGCATATTTTTATCAAGTAAATCTTTCTCCCTCATGTGTTATAAACAAGGATATTAAAAAAAAAAACATTTTTTTGGTGGAATCGTATTTTCTTTTTCTGGCGAGATGCTTTATTATTGTCAAGCTGTCCAGCTGATGCAGAAATGTACTAGGGCATGTCTTCACTCATAGAAGCCTGGTCAGAAATTTCTTATGTATGTACAGACTAGATTGACACATCAATGACCTTACAACCTATCTTTCCAAAGCTCAAATTAAATCATGAGGCTAACCTTATGGATTTCTGATAACAATACATGTAGATGATGACCATGTGCATATGCATTTGGTCTTAGACCTAGGTTTTGTAAATTTAATTTAAAGCAACCTTAAACTTAGATTTGGTTTATCATCCAATTTAAGTTAAATATTTTGTCTCTTAATTGCCATTATGTTCCAGGTTGCAAAATTCAAAGATCCTCGTGATGCTTGTGCTGCAATTGTGGCAGAATCTTATCGGCTCTGGCTACAGTATGAAACTCGTACAGATGACATTACAGTCATCATTGTGCATATAAATGGGCTAACTGAAGTATGGTACTTTTCCCTTTTTTTCCTGCTTCTATTCATTTATATTTTTTCCTAGAAATTGTTACACATTCATTTCCCCTTGTTCGTTGTTAGTAACTGATCTAGTCTTTCAAATTAGCCTGCTGTTGGTCAGTCAGCAAGTTATGGTGATGTTTTGCGAACCCCTGTGCCTCAAGTTGTAGAGGTGACAGGTTCAGAATCCCCTTCCACCTTTGGCTGGAGCACTAGGAACCATCGTGTAAGGCATGACTTGTCAAGGGCACGCCTCCGAGCACTTGAAAATTCCCTAGAGAATGGGCAAGTTTGGGTTCCTCCATCTTCAGCCCATAGGAAGACATGGGAAGAAGAAGTAAACCCCTATTTCATATTTTGCTTTTACAATTGATTTAGCTCCTCTGTTTTTCATTTTTTTATTTACGTTGATAACAACATTGGTATGCTAGTATAAATTCACAAATTTAGTTTCTCCCATTGGCAAGTTCAATGATTGTGAACCTTTGATGGTGCTTCATCTTCATATGCCATAGGCACACATAGAGCAGGCATTGCACGATCATTTTCTCTTCCGAAAGCTTACTGATTCTCAGTGTCATGTTTTATTGGATTGCATGCAAAGAGTGGAGGTCCAACCTGGGGATATTATAGTCAAACAGGTCAGTTTTCTAGTTGAAACTTGAAAATTCTTGAGTGCTATTATTCTTCAGCTTTTGTAGATTCCTGGGGCAGAAAATGAAGTTTATTATCCTTGAATGTAACTTGCCTAAGATCTTATTAAAAATTTCTCTTTATTTTGGCTTTGTTTATATTTATAATTGCACAATTGTGACAAAATTTGTACTTTGCAGGGTGGTGAAGGTGATTGTTTTTATGTTGTTGGTAGTGGAGAATTTGAGGTCTTGGCGACTCAGGTTTATAAACTTTGTCATTTGATTGCAGTATTGATTTGTGATGGCTCCACAGATATTCTTTTAGGCAAATATTGAAAACTATCCTAGCCAGAGGGAAAGGCAAGGGTCATGGCACCTGCAGGCTTTGGAAACTTCTATAAATATTTCTTCTCAGCTTTCCGAGCTAGTAATTTTTCATTCATGATAAAGTTTGTCCCCATATTACCTCTTTTGAAAACCAGCTTTATGTTATTTTTAAACCCCCAGTCCGCTGCTTCAGCTCTTATAATTGGTTTTGCCTTTGGTATAGTCAAGATGAAATTGTGTTTTCAAGGTCTAGAGCCAGATAATGAATGCTGCTTGTACCTAGTCTTTTCTAATATTTTGTGTTTGTTTCTGTATTGTCAATGAGACATGTTACGATTCTTGTTATTTATTGCAATGGCAGGAAGAAAAAGATGGGGAAGTACCTAGGGTTTTGCAGCGCTACACAGCTGAAAAACTCTCATGCTTTGGAGAACTTGCTCTAATGTTAGTCACTCAATCATACTTTTTACATTCTTGTGGTTCTTCTACTAAATTGAAGTAGTCCTTTTTGACATGAGAAATATCTGGCTATGAGGCCATTCAAGTTTCCTCTAGGTTAGGTATTAATTTTGTTGAGGATTGTTATCCAGACAGGCATATAAGGTTCAACTATAATTGCATTATTCCTGAACATGGGAAATATTATATAAATTTCCCAACCCAATTTTAAGTACTTAATATGATGCTTTCGCAATTTTCCTTTTTGTTGGAAATATGTGAAGTCATTTTTATGAGGGTGAGCCTTGACAGGCCTTGACACAACAGTCAAGGCTTAGTTTGTTGTTGTTATTGTATTTAAAGTCATTTTTATGTCTTTTCTTATTTTTTTCACATGTAGCTGCCACAACAATATTAATTTTTTGCCTTGCAGATTTTTAACATTTTGTTTTTCCTCAAATGGCATTACAGGTACAATAAACCACTCCAGGCTTCTGTACGTGCTGTAACAAAAGGAACTCTTTGGGCTTTAAAACGAGAAGATTTTCGAGGGATTTTAATGTCAGAATTCTCTAACTTATCATCCTTGAAGTTGCTTCGGTCTGTAGATCTCCTCTCAAGGTTGTCAATTTTGCAACTCAGTCAGATTTCTGACTCCCTTTCTGAAGTTTGCTTCTTAGATGGGCAGACAATAATAGAGAAAGTAAGCTTTTTGCTTGGTTGCTTTTGTCCATTTATTCTCTGTTCTTTTCTCAACGATCTTCAGTATGTCTTTGCAGAATGAAGTCCTTGCGTTGTACATTATCCAGAAGGGACGAGTGAAAATCACTTTTGATTCTGATTTATTGACGAGTCCAAATGCCTACAGCCTCAAGCCTGACATCCAAAATGAGGATGATGTACAGAGCAGAAGAGAACTGTCAATAGAGAAGCCTGAGGGAAGCTATTTTGGTGAATGGGCCCTTCTTGGTGAACATATTGGTTCCTTAAGTGCTGTTGCTGTGGGTGATGTTGTATGTGCTTTACTAACAAAGGACAAATTTGAATCTGTTATTGGCTCCTTACAAAAGATTTCTCAGGAAGATCACAAGTACGTTTTAATATGTGCATGTGGTAGACAACAGCTTTGTGGATTCTGCTTATTTTATTATATGCTGCATTAAAAAAAAAAAAAGGTTTCATATCATTGACACCATTAATTTAATCATAGGTCAAGGGATAATTCCAAGGAGTTTACTAGAAATTATGATTTTTCATCCCTTGATAAAGTCCAGCTCTCAGATTTGGTAAGGGTTTTCTGTTACTTTCCAATTCATTGGGCATGAGATCCTCAAATTAGCTTATGGACCTTTTTTTGCTAGGAGTGGAGAAAGACACTATATTCCACCGACTGCTCTGAAATAGGGCTTGCAAATTTAAGAGATTCAGGTAGGGAAATATTTCTCCAATTTCTCACTTAAAATATAACTAATGACTGCTTTAACCTGGAAATAATGGATTTACATATATTTAATCCTTCAATTTTTTACTTTTTACATCGATTGATCCCATCAATTCAATTCCCAAATCTGACTCAATCAAGTCCTTTTGTAGAGTAATTTGATATAAACTTACCTAGTCTTTGGAGGATTAGTTTCTCTTAATCAAATTTGAAGATTGATGTAGACAGTGGATGTGAAAAATATTTGAAAGACTAAATGAATGTAAACCTAATCTTTTAGTGGCCAAAATATCAATATTTTCTTAAAATTTTATGACTTCTTCTTCTTCTTTGGTATCTTGGTTGCCTTTTCTTCCATCAATTAATAGCATTTAATGTAATCAATAGTTATAAAAAAAATAGTGTATGTTGGATTTTGTTTTTGCTAATGAAATTTGCTGCATGAATACATTTTGATGGCAGAAAATTTGCTTACTTTGAAGAGATTTTGTAAGCCAAAGGTGAAAAGGTTAGGAAAGGAATCACAAGTCTTGAAAGAGAAAGATTTGATTAAGGGTATGGGTTCTTCAGCTTGTATACCAAGGGTTTTATGCACTTGTGCTGACGGCATGTATGCTGGAATACTGCTAAATACACGCCTTGCTTGCCCTTTGTCTTCCATACTTTCAAGTCCTTTTAGTGAATCAGCGGCGCAGTTTTGTGCTGCTTCTGTTGTTACTGCCTTAGAAGACTTGCACAAGGTCTTATATCTAAATAATTTTTTTGTATTGTTTTTATGGCTTCTTTGGCTAGTGGCTAAGGTTCTCTTTTCCTTCATGCATTTCATACTTGAATTTCAGAATGGTGTTCTCTACAGAGGTGTGTCGCCTGATGTTTTGATGTTGGAGCAAACAGGACAGATACAGGTTTGAGAACTTCTGTTTTATTGTTTTTCATCATAACCATGTTTATCAGCACTATTAATGGTGAATCTGCCATGGAGTTATGGCAGATGACATTGCGGCAAATGATGGATGCATGACAGCCATGGGTTAAACTATAAATTATAAAATATGCAAAATATACATAGAACAAGTCTAACACCTTATATAAAGAATTATGAAGTTAATTCAAATGTTTTCTAACATATCAAAGTTAAATGATGACAATTCCCTGATCGTATTACAAATGCAATCAATGGTGGTGCCAGGATTGTAATGCGAGAGGGACCCGGAATAAAGCTTAGATATATGTCTTCAAACGTTTAAGTTGACCAATTATTCTTATACTGGTTGCAGCTGGTGGACTTCAGATTTGGAAAACAGCTTTCTGGTGAGAGAACGTTCACAATTTGTGGGATGGCAGATTCACTGGCTCCAGAGATTGTTTTGGGAAAAGGCCATGGTTTCCCTGCCGACTGGTATAAATAAAACTTGTACACACACGTTGATTCTCCTTAAACCACACAATTCCTCTTTTCAGTAGCAAACCACTTTCTTTATTTCCTCAAAACATAAAGATAACCTAAAATAGCATTACATTTGCTGAATGTAAAAATTCATTTGAACCGTAACCAATATGATTGTAATTACACCTGACGTGCATTACATGAAATTGGAGTGAATGGTATTTAACATGCATTGGCAATGGACAAGCTCTGAATCTCTAGCATGTAAAGCATTTATGGTTATGACTTATGTTCCTTGATAGCATTTTGTGGATGTCAAGCTGACAAACTTCATTGATGATTATGCAGGTGGGCTTTGGGAGTTTTAATATATTTTATGTTACGTGGTGAGATGCCATTTGGATCATGGAGAGAAAACGAACTTGATACAGTTGCCAAAATTGCAAAAAGGAAGCTACATCTCCCCGAGACTTTTAGCCCTGAAGCTGTTGATCTCATCTCCAAGGTATTGCAAGAACTAATACTCTTTCTCTTATGATAGTCTGTGTAGTTTGTTACTTAAAAGTGCATGCTTGAGAACATCTATGCATACTTATTCTATGTGTCTTTTATTTGACTGGTTGGTTCAGTTACTTGAAGTGGAAGAAAACACTAGACTTGGTAGCCAAGGTCCTGATTCTGTCAAGAGTCACCCATGGTTTAATGGTATTGAATGGGAAGGGATTAGATACAACACCTTTCCTGTTCCTCAGGAAATTATTTCTCGTATAACACAGTACTTGGAACTTCATTCTGAGGATTGTAGTACTGGTTATCTGGGGTCCCCTTTGCATGAGGTAGAAGAACTTAATGTGCCTGAATGGCTTGAGGACTGGTAAAAGAATGACCATTAGGTTTTGTCTTCTTTTTGAAGTTTGGCTCTGCACCAATATTTACCTTTGCTTATTTGGACAAATTGCAATCCAAGAATACAGTTAACCAGAAAATGCAAAGGGAGCAATAGATGCAGAATATTACCTGTAGTTTCAATCATTTAGTTGCGGAATCGGTAGGGTAGGTTTATTATTATCTTCTTCATCTCTTCCCTTTTCTAATTTTTTTGGGGGTAATTCCCCTCCGCTGTAAATATTATATGTGTAAATGATTGAATTTGTTTTTATTTTCAATTGCAATTCAAGCAATTTAGTTTTGTCATGGACCAATATTCATATTAACACACAAAGTGTAATCTTATTTTTGTTCCTCCGGAACTTTTGGTTGTGTATTCAAGTTTACCCGGGTTCATTTATATTCACACATCATAAAGTCTAATTCAGCCTTTGGTTCTACCCGGGTTATTCTTGGCATAGCCGGGTTATTCACACAATGGAATATTTTAGGGTATGTTTGGAGTATAGTTTTAAAGGGGAGGGAAAGAGAAGTCAAATATTTTTATTTTTAAATTAAAAATTATATGAAATTTATAAAGGTAAACAAAATAATAGAATATTAAATGTATGATTGTTTTATTTCTTTCATTTTAAAAAATTATTAAATTAGAAAACATTTGTTAAAAATGAAATAATTGTCCTCCCATTTTTTTTTTTTTGTCAAAATTCAGCTTCAGAACATACTCTTGGGAAATATTTGCAAAGGTCATATAATTATCAAAATTCAAAAAGTATATTTAGTAAATTATTGCCAACTACATGGTAGTTTAAGTAATCAAATTTGTCTTTCTTTTACTTTAACCGTGGAGTCTAGTCAGAAAAAGAGTGCTTCATCGATGGCAGGTTAATAAAGGGACTTAAATTGCACTGGTAAAAATATAATGGGATCAATATTATCCCAATTAAAATCAGGTAAACCGAAGGCAAACTTTGATGACGTTAAAATGATTAAAAATATAATTGCAACCTAGTGATACGGTTCAAATAACTTAACATGCAGCACTATCTTTTATGAGGAAATAAGCAAAGGCGTGCCCAACTGATTGGAGGAATTGTATGGTTTCCACTTTTCAGAGAATCGATGGTTTCTAAGTTTTATACTACTACCAGCTATTAACAAGCAAATCATGGCCTTTTGCTAAAACTGTCATCGCATCCCACGTTCTCTGAAGCGGTCAGTCAGCCTTTTGCAAAACCGTCTCTGAATCTGAATGTTCTCTCACCAGAGAATTTCTTTGCGAATCTTTAGGCCAGTCATCGGTTTTAGCCTCAACTAGATTACTTTTACAAGTGTTTTTCACTAAACTGAATTTTATTTCTACTAACAAAACTTTTTTCATCCAGGATTTGAATCTTGATTATAGTGCTCAATAACATGTTATGATCATCGGTGTGTTTCATTGTGCGTAAAATATGCACGGTCTTTAACTAAACCACGTCTACAAGTAAAAAATGACACCAAAATTATATGTTATTATTTTTAGTGATGCGCATCTATTAGTATAAGATGAGGGCTAATAAGGCACTCCTTGACACACTTTTTATTATTGATTAAAATTAAATAAAAATTATAAAATCATGAGATTTATTAAATAAGATGTAGGACTCACAACATGTTGTGATTTTCAATAAATTTTAACTAATAATAGAAAGTGGATTTAAAAGAATATGTCAGAAAATTTGTTCTTAACATTTCTCTTGAAACAATAGTAAAACTAAATATACACCATGTTGGAGAGAAAAAAATACAATTTTTTTTTATCAAATTTAATACCTAAATTTTCCAGCTAATCATGATTGGTTCTTATTTAACAAATATTATTCTCTCCATTCCTATTTATAAGAATCAAATTAACTAACATGGTATGGCATGATTGGTAGATAACCTTGTCCCTTAAGCATGTAGTCAATGGTTCAATCCCTGGATCCATTTATATGGAAAAAAATCTGTTGAGAGAGGTCAATCCCTTAAATGAATTTCAATATCTCGAAAGATTAGGTGTCCATTTGGGGTGGTTGTGAGTTTTTGGTTTTGATTTTAAATCCAATTTTCAAAACAAAACACGTTTGGCTAAAATGGAGCTGAAATAGTTTTTAACTCAATTTTAAAACACTTTTACATTCATTTTCAAAATCAAGAAAGAAAGGTTTTGTGAATCTAGTTTTTAGTTTTTAAGAAAATACACATCATTGCATTTGATAATGACTCTTCCCACCACCACCACTAACAACGTTGTTGCCGTCACCGCTACTGCTACTACCACCACCACCACCACCACGACTATCAGTGCCGCCACCACTGTCACTATCGTCGTCACCACCACCACTATCACCACCTTTGCCACCACCACACAAACATACCCTTAAACTAATTTTAACAAAATAAAAAAAATTTCAAAATGAGTTTATTTTGGAACCAAAAATTTGAGAAAAAACTAAAACTAATTTTTAAAAACTAAAAACTAGTTACAGTTTTTGAAATTTTTGAAACTCAACTAAAAACCACCCCAAACGGGCCATTGGTTTTTGGTTAGGAGATACCCTTGGTTCACCAAAAAAAAATAAAAAAAAATCAAATTAGCAGTTTTGTTTGATCCTTTTTATAAGAACTAATCTAAATGTCTCATGCATTAATTTTATTTTATTTTTACAAGAATACCATTAATTATGAGTCATTTCTCTAAGTTCAATAAATAGTAGGTGAAATATATTAATGTTTTAGGTTCTTTGAGAGTCTAACTTTGCCTTGTATGCTGAATATTTTGAAAACCTTATTTTGAGCGTGTTTGGCCCAACTATTTTTAGCTTATTTCCTTCTTAAAAAGAGAAGCCGGCTAAACACATTTCATGAAAAGCTCTTAAAAAAACAAGCTACTTATTTTCATAGAACAAAATTTGAAAAAAAAATAGCTTATAAATAAGTTGGTAGGGGGAGCTTTTTTCTAGCTTATACAGAGCTTATCTGACAGTCTCCTCTTCAAATCCCAACAGTACCAAAAATGCAATCTTTTTTAATTTTTCACTATTTTTTCAATTTAAGTGCTTCATTGGATTTTTCATTAAATAATATACATATATTAGTTTATTTATTGTAAGGTTTTAATTTTGTTTTTAAATTAATTATTTTAGAAAATTAAAAAAATATTATTTAATTTTTAAGTTTTTAAAGATTCTTTACATAAAATAAAAGTACATTAATGAAATGAGTAAATAATGTAGTTAAATAAATTTTTTATATTTTAAAGTATTCATAATTTTTATTCTTTAAATTTAACTTAGATGACATATTTTTTTTAAAAAATTTAATTTATAGTGAAGTTTTTGAATTCTTAATTACAACACTATATTTATTCAATAATTTTTGAATTATTTATTAAATATTTTTTAATATATATTGATATTATTGAATTTTGTCTAAATAAATTATTTTTTATCTTCTAAAAATATTATTTAACAAAAATATAAATTTTTTAAATATTTTAACTTTTGTAATTAATACTTAAATTTATTTAATTAATATTATCTATAATAAAATATTTGTAAATTATTTTTAAAATTAATTTATTTTAATTAAATTAATTTTTACATTTTTAAAATTAAAAATTTAAATATATTTCTTTCATGAAATAAAAAAAAAGTTACTAAAACTAGTAAATAATATAGTTAAGTAAAAGTTATATTTAAAAGTATTTATAATGTTTATTCTTTAAATTTAATTTAGATTTCAGATTTTTTTTAATTTTTAATTTGTAGTTAAGTTTTTTTCATTTTAATCACAACAATATATTGATTAAATGCTTTTTCAATTTCTTTTTAAATACTATTTAATACATATTGACATTATTGAATTTTGTTTAAATAAATGATTTTTTATCTTCTAAATAGTATTGAACAATAATATAATTTTTTTAAAATAATACTTTTGTAATTAGTTTTATATATAATAAAATATTTATAAATCAGATTTAAAGTAAATTTTATTAATTAAAATGGTTTTTGACATTTTTAAATTTAAAAATTGAGTTTATATATTTTAATACTTTTATGTATTTTTGCTATCATTAAAATAAATTTATGTTGATTAAATTAATTTTACATAATTGAAACTAAAAGTTAACTTTACATAATATTTTTTTATTTTATCATTATATATATTATTTTATTGAGTGAGGTAATTAGTTTTAAGTAAATTTAAATTTTAAGATTGTTTTACCAAACAACTTTTAGCTTAAAAAGAGTTTTAAAACTAAAAATAAAATAAAAATTACCAAACAACTTCTACTTTATTTTTTAAGCTCTTATTTTGAGCTTTAACTTTAAAGTAGCTTTTTAAGCCAAATAAAAGCTGGGCCAAACATAACCCTTGTTTCCACACATGTATAGCAAATAAAAATTAAAGTATTAAATATATTAATAATGAGAGATTAAAAGAATTAAAGTCAATAAAGATATTTAAAAAAAAAAAGAATAAGAGTATGTCTTATTCATATTAGGAGTAATTTTGAAAAAAAATTATAAATTTAGGATAAATTTAATACTACTAACTAAATTAAATAATTCTCTTAATCTTAATAAATTAATTAATTAGGTCTTGTAAAAAGTACTAGAGTCTGCCTTTCTTTCTCTAATATGACCATATCATATTACTCAACCAAAAAAGAGTATCTAAATTTTTTTATATACGTGGGTAAGAATCAAACTTTGGTCACTGTATTTAAAGGATTCGGCTATTTGCCAACTATAACAGGTTTTAATGGTAAGTTTTATCTCTTTTAATAGAATTAAAATGTATCATTTTTTAACCTTATGTTATTTTATTCTTAGAAGAGTAAATATCCAACTCTATTCCCAAAAAAATTACTCAACCCATTTTAGTTCTGAGCTTAATGGTTATGTACTGTCAGTGTAAAAAGTTTTACACTTATGACTTTTTAAGTATTTATTGTTAAAGTCAACAAACTTACAATAAATAGTGGTTTGTGATTGGATGACAGTGTAAAACTATTTTACACTGTCAGTGCATAGTCTGTTTTCTCTTTAGTTCTTAAAAAATTATTGAATAATTTCTCAAGATTACAAATGTGAAACATTTTAGTCCATCATCCATTTCAGTTAATATTTTCAGGAATTAGTTTCAGTTACTAATAATTTTTTTAAAGACTAAATTAGTACACATTCACCTTTTTAGGAACTAATTATGTACTAAAAATAGAAAGAAAATGAGTGAAGGACTAAAATATTTCACTTTTGTAATTTTAAGAGATTATTTGGTGACTTTTATTTTTAAGAACTAAATAGAATCAAGTAATTCTTTTCATGAAGCAAATTAAGTGCTTGCTCTTTTTAAAATTTACCAAACCTAAAATAGAATGTGATGTATCAAGTGCTGCCTGTATATGCACGCAATGAGCAAAAATGATTAGAGTATAAATTTGCCAATTATCATGGCTAATTAATTAATAAGGCATTATCCTTTTATATGTATCTCAAATTAAATTTTTTTATTATATTTACTTTATTAATTCATGTTATTCATATAAAAATAAGAACATATAATATCACAAAAAATAAGATAAGATTGTACGTTTTTAATCGTGTATAATATTATAGATAAAAAGAAGACGAATTTAATTTTATCTCTATTTTTAATTTAGAATTCAATCTTAATATGCGGATTACCGAAATTGAAGTTTCACATAATCTATGTTATACAAACTTTCATTATACGGATTACCGAAATAGAATTCTAATTTTAATTAGAAACCAACACCAAAAACACTTATAAAATTGTATTTAAGTTTTGTTCTTTTTAAATTAGTAACAAACTGTGTGCTTGATCCAAAGTTGTTCCATTAATTTAAAAAAAAATGTTGTCCTTCCAATTTGCTAGAACTGTTTTTCTTTCTTCCTTTCATGCAAATACATGTTCAATTTAGTGCTTCTTTTCTGTTTTTTTTTTTTTAATACAATATGTGATGGTGGCAATCCAAAGTGAGTGATCTTTCATATCAAGATGGCCTTTTAAAAAAACAAAGACTCGTAATAAACCTTGTAAGAGAAAAAAGAAAGAAGATAGAGAGAGAAATAAAATGTACCGTGACAATCAAATCCTTGCACTTAAAAATTATATCCTACAGCTTAGCCAATTAAGGTCGCTTAAAAGAACGTAATATAGAGATGACTAACGTCATCATGTCATCACATGCTTAATAACTAGGGACATGTATTCTTTACCTGTTTTAAACTTGTTTATTATTTAATCGCTTTCCCCCATACTCCCAACCAAAATATTTTAATCCGATACTGACAAGGAAGAGACCTACCCCTTAAAAAAATGTAACTAAACACAAAACTACATTGACAAATGTAATAATAAATATATAAGCTAATGTTAACAGTTAAGCTATAATGACGAATTGATGATCAAACAGCCCTCTTGTTTTGAATAAAATACTCTTAAAATAAAATTTTCTGGACCATGTTAATTGTTAAGCACCTTGTCTTTCTAGTGCCTAGCCGACTCTAGATCTGCATAATACAAAACTATTGACAAAGCAGACAAAGTGTGTAAAAACTGGCTGATATAATTGCTGAGGTCACAGTCGGTAATGGTATTCTTCATTTCGCCCTTAAGACAATGGGATAGGACTTATTTCTTGCGTATTGTATTGCATTTCTTGTGCCAGGAATTAATGCATACTTCAGACCGAAGAAACTGACAAAAACTACCACTTGCTTTGAAAAGCTTCGTGAGGTTATACATATTACATGTAATTATTCAACCTAATGACATAAATTACAGACTCAATTTTATTTTTCTATTGGTTGACTTCAGGCAAATTGGCAACTTACCTTTGGTTATTAGATTTAAATCCATAGGAGGAAAAAAATGAAGAAAAGAGGTGCAAAACTTTGGAGGGGTTAGAAGTTTTAGGATTGGTTAAGCGTATAAAAATTAAATTGCTTAATCAAATATTAGTATGTTAGCTTCTTGAACTTTTGGGACTGATCCATTTTTTCCCCTTGCTTCATAAAAAGAATTAAAGAAAAAGGATGGAATGAAAAAGAACTTGTTTGATTTATGAAACCAAGGTGGTATTCAGCTACTTGTTGCCTAAGTTTAGTTGTTAATAATGTGCAATGCTTATATGTTAGGCAAAAGAGAATGGAAGATATATAAAACATGATCTAGATGATCATATTTAAATTAAATGGCTGACACACATATATACACAACATTATTGAGCCCAGCGGCATGAAGCTGTCTTCTATTATTCTTGTTGAAAATCAATAGAAAATCGATTATGAAATGAAAAAAAAAAAAAAAGATACAATTTTAAGGCTACAAGAGTTTCTATTATTCTGGTCACGAGGGGTCCTTTCATTTTCTGTCATGGAAAGATTAACAGAGTTTTTATGCAGATCATAAGAATTAAAAAATAGAGATTGAAACAAAAACAAGGAACCTGTACGTGCTTTGCTTAACTATATACTTTTCAACAAAAACAACCTAAAATCTACATGAAGTTGTTGATCAAGGACTGAAACCAAACATGTGTACCTCAGGAAGGTTGGATTGGATTATACATCTAATGTTTGTTCCTTATTCTGAGATTGCTGAGACCTTCTTTCTCTATTCACAAACCATTGAGCTGTTCTTCTGGCAATTGGAAACCAAAGCTGCCTCATTCTTTCCTCTTTAAGGTTGTTTTGAAGGGAAGAAGAGTCTTTGAGGACCCTACTTTTCATGCCTAAATCTCCAAATCTAGAGACAGCAGTGATTTCTGACATTGACCTTCTCTCACCCGGGTTCACATACTTTGTTGCATGACTTGATTTTCCCGCAGAATCTGATGTAAAAGGAGGATCCTTATCTGAAACTGATTTGATGTTGTTTAGTGCACCAACTTTGCTCTCAAAGGAAATCTTCCTCTCCATCTCCTCCTTGATGTTCATAATTTGCTCACTTTCTACCACTTCTCTTGTAGTTGACATCATCTCAGCATTTGATTCCAAGTTGCTGAATCTGTTGCTTGATGTAGCATTCAGCATCTCCGAATTCAAAAACATAAGGTCTGAAGAACTCACGTTGCTCCACCTGTGCTTGAACACAACATCAGATATAGTAATCCTGTGGTTATGTTTGTGATATCCCTTCTGGTTACCATCACTATCTTCTGCTCCTTTCTGGATGAGCAATTCTTCTTCCTTGACATCCTTCCCCGTTTTCCGAAAGCTGCTTCCAACACTGAATCTTGATGAACCATGATGCTCTTCCTCTCTCTGGACAAAGATCTCTATGTTAGATTCTTCACCTAGCCCTGATTGGTTTGCTAGCCTCCTTAAACTGTTTGAATATGTGAAGGTTGTGTGGTCCTCAGGGTTGACCTTGTGCCTGCAAATAGGACAGCTAGAGTGCTTTTCAAGCCAGTGGTCTATGCAATCAATATGAAAAGCATGCTTGCACTTTGGTAGAAGTCTGAGAATTTCAACATCTTCAAACTTTGATAAGCATACTGCACACTCCAGCCCTTCCTTTGACCCTTTGAGTGAAGAGAATCTAAAGAAGGGGAGTGATTCTATGACAGTCTTGTCAATTCCTGAGAATCTAGACCTTGATCTCATAAGAGTTGGTTGATTTTCTGGGTCCCTAACAGGAGCTGAAGCGCGGCGTTGACATAATTTCGCATACATGAGAAGAAAGAATGTTAGTAAAAACATGACACCAAGGATTCCTATGACAACAGCAAGGCTTGGCTGGAAATTGGAGACAGCATCTCCTGAAGGTTCAGTCTGTGCTCTAACATGGAAGAATAAGACTGAGAGAACCAAAAGGATAACACCAAGTTGATTCATGGTTCTGGTTCTCCTCAAGCATTCTGCAGCAAAAGTGCTAATTGATGAGTTGAAAACTTAGGACTTTATAATGGGATTGTTTGAGATTGGGTTGTTGTGCATGGACATTGTTCAATGATTCTCCCCCAAATAGTAACCTTTCCTTATGTCAGTTTTCTTGGTTTCTTCTCAGGCTACGTTTTGCGTCTCAATTTGGTTCTTCATTTAAAATATGTCATTAAAATATTAAGGAGCCAGTAGTGACCACAAGGTGGGGATGGCCTACAATTGTATTTAACTCGGGTTTTTGACTTGGTAGGCTTGTCTTAATGACACATGGCATGACAAAGCCAAATTTTCTAGTTTAATCCTTACGCCACCTTATTACTCCTTTCACCTTGCGTTTGAATTTTGGGCTGAACTCCGTTTTAGTTGTCTGTACTACTTAATCTGATACATGAAAATTCCATATCTTTCTTAGTAAATTTGCCTTTTAAAAAAGAGTTTAATAAGCATGCACTACTGGTGTAAAAGTTTTTACACTATCAACAATCCAAAATTATCCTTAAAATGATTTTTAAATAGTTATCATAAAAATCAATAAACTTACTATACATGACAATATAAAAGACATTTACACTATCAATATTATTTATTCTTTAAAAAATACATAAGGGATATGCAGATAAAAATGTCAAAGGAAGTAAACCCCACAAAGGAGCTGGGGGACAGTTGTAGGTAAACTGTGCTTCAAGGGAAGACGAAAGTCGTTTGTGAGGAAGGTTTAACCTTATGGCTTCCTGACAAAGGGGATTAATCTCACACCCAATGAGTGTAGTAATACCCTTGGAAAAACAAAAAAATGTCAAAAGTAGTTATCACATCACATCCCACAAGTCAAGGCGTTGGGTTCAATCTACCTTTGCAACTGCTCTTGCAGCTTAGGCAAACCATCAAGACATGGATCTTAACGCACCAAATGCCACACGCTTATAAAAAGTGCTATTATGATCTAATTATAAACCTAAAAGTACATGAAAAATTAGATTGACAAGAAAAGATAATCTGATCTGGCTGCATCTATTATGGAATCTGTGGTTCTGTTTGGATATGAGACTGATATAGCTTTATGTAGAATTAATATATTATCAATGCTCAATGATGGTCATGAATCATGTACTATCCTTCCTAACAACCTGTTATATTCCTCACAGTTTTTATATTTTAACAATAGAGGCCAAGTTAACTGTATTCGTTTCGCTGACCCTGCAAAAGAAACTTAAAAAAGAAAGTGTTGAAAAACGATGTTAATATACAAATTCCAAGTTTGATTTAGTCAATTATAATAAAGTTATCAATAAAGGACATGCTTGTCTTGCTACTGCCTAATAAAAGCTGTAATGTTCCAAGACTTATCAAAGAAGTAGAAGGTTATGTAATGTTTGGTCAAAGCAATGTTTTATTTTTTTCCTCGCTTGTATGATGACTACACAAGCTGAAAAGATATCGCTAATGAAACGTGATAAACACGAAATAGTTACGGGAAAAATCATTGCCCTTTGGCATCTTGCCGTATTTAAACTCTAAAATTAAAAAGTAACCGCTAGATTTCGATGATTATTACTTATTATGTGTTGCTAGATAAGGAAGAAGGAGTAAAAGTACGAGTTTGATTTTGATATAGTATTATCAATGTTGAATCATGTGTTTCCACACTTTGAAACTCTTAATATGTTACAACACATGACTAGATAACGGTGTAAGTTTGCTAAGACGATAAATTAAAATTAATAATAAAAGAAAATATGGTAAATATGTAAGACTTGAAGCCCCCTAGCTAGAAATGGAAGTCGGCACAACTCTTCATCTCTTTCTCATTAATATCATTTGCAATAAGTGAGGCTCTGTTTGGACATGGAGAAAACAAAGGGAAATGGCAGATAGTTCAGGATGATCAATAATTCTCTTGAGAAATAGAGGGGTCTGGAAGTTATTTTTGCCCATACCCTTTTCACCGGCCTTGTCACATTTCTAGAATGGGAAACTTGGAAGACAAAAGCATCATCGGTCGGAGTGGAAAATGGGTGCAGCTTTTCTGGAAGCTTGACGTTTGATGATTGACAAGGTAGCTTTACATTTAGCAGTGATACACAACATTCAATGCAACGTGTAATCATATAACCACACGTGTTGGATGAGCCAATGTGAAGGGGTAAATGCATGACTTTTGTTGTGTTCCAGCGAGTACATTGCTTCTTCAAATACTTACGCGAAGCTTAAAAAGAATTGCTACAAGGGATTGGCTATCCCCACCTTTTTCCTATTTGATGCACAGCATGCCCTTAGCAATCTGAAAACAACATTATCTTTGAAGTGTCCAGGATATCCTCCAGCCAATAGTCAAAGGCTAATCTTTTAAGGTATTAAGATCTATTTAAAGGGTTGATCTCTCTCATCAGATACTCATATATATAGATGGACCTAAGGATCAAAAACAACATTACTAATACTATTGATCCTTAGCACTAAAAAAGGAGGGGGTGGGGGCTGCTGCTATGTGATAGCTGGCATAAAATCTGATGCCTAATAACAACTATTTAATAGAACAGATGATGCTAGCTGAGCCATTATTACATACAACTGCAAACTTAATTGCATTGGCTATAAGTAAATAAAGTGAAATAGCCAAATAAGTTATTAAAGCGTGTACCGAAAATGGTAGGAATGTCATTCATCTATACAAAAATTAACGCCCGATTTCCCTGCTTCTCCTGTTGAGAACTTCAATATTAAGGTACAACTTAAACGGTACAAGACTCTAGCTGTGAGAAGAGGCACCAGGATTGCCGTTTGCTACTGTCCCCAAAACTGCATTGCCCTCCGCAGTGGCCTGGTCTTCATTTGCATGGCAAACAAACTCCTCCGGAGTCATGTGAGAACCATGGCATGCGCAGACAATTCTGAGTTCGTTAGTGTTGTATCTGTAAGTAACACCAGATATTGTCCTGCCATTTGGACCTGAACCTGAGGTGGAAACCCAAGGCAGATTTGGATAGGAACCACATCCGCCAAATTTCACATCTGCAGCAAGACCTGGCTTAATATTTGAAAAATCAATGATGGAACCTTCTCCTGTTGATTGGTCTGATGCATCTTTGGCCCTAAGGTTTGCACCACTTCTTCCTTTCAGATCTTCAGGTTGTGAAGAGGAGCCTTCTTCAGTGACACGCTGTTTACCATCTCCTTTGGTTCGTTCCAATGGCCTTCCTTCATATGGCATGGACTCGGATATGTTGTTTGAGATTACTTGTAGTGCAGCTATATCCACACAATAACAATAAATGTCATTTCCATTAAAAGCTCAGTATACATCAAACAACAAATTGAGCTTGCAATTAATACAAAAACATATTAAACTGCAGCCTGAACAGAAATGCAAACATTTATAACTGTGATATTGATAACTTTTCTGACATAAATGGGATCTAAGTTCAGTATTTCAATCTTACATGAGATTTAACATATTTGGTTTAATTTATCATTATTGTGACCATGATGCATTTAAGAATATACACACAATTCAAAACAGTTAAACAATTTATCAATCTGACATGCGCATATTGGAAGTTCGAGTTAGGAACATTAATTATATGGCAATATATTCCATTCATCAAACAAGTACCTGAGTTAGTTGGACCTCTGCCAACAAAGGAAGGGTGTAACTGTTGAGGACGAGAAACCAAACCCCATGAGTTGTCCTTCTCCAACATGGGAAGCTGAACAGGTGGATATCCAAACATCACTGGCAAGCTCCCATTATTCACAGATTGGGCTCCTGAGCGTTCACCAGTTGCAGTAGGCATCACATGCATCACTCCAGGTATCTGAGGGCCTGGTGCCCCAACAGAGCTGGACTCTTTTCCTTGAGAAGGGTAAGGTACATTCATCATATTTACAGGTTGGACAGAAATGGAAGCGCCATAAGTCATGTTTGCATGCTTAAAATCTTTTTCTGATGATCCAGTAAACCTTTTCTGCCCGCTAAAGTCAGTAGCATTTGATTCAGCACTTCCACGAACCTCTTTTGCAGCATTAGAAGAAGCACCAACTCTGATGAATCCTTTGGAACCATCGCTGTGGTGTGAGATGGGCCTGGAGGTGGAGTTCTCAGTTTCAGAGTCTGCCACATCTTCATTTTCTGCAGTTGAACCATCTTCTGTTATAGAAATATGAGATGTTCTAGCCCTGTCATGTAAATCAGCATAATGAACATCATTGTCATGCTTCTTTTGATTACGTATCTCATTGAAAGGCATTTTTCGCTTATTTGCTGCCTCTGACCGTTTATCTTCCTCAATTTCAAGAGGTTTGTTACTGTTGGCAACCAGAAATCCTCTCCCATTTAAATTCAAAGAAGCATTATCTTCTTTGGCCTTTGAAAGGTCACTGAAGAAGTTCTCCTCAGGCTTTGGGGAATCAGTTCTTCGAGTCCCAGTAATAGATTCTGGCTTCTGAGGAACGTTATCAAACATGCTCTTAAAGTCATCCACCATTTTGCCACCTCTACCAACTTCTTCAGCCCTAGTATCTGAGGAGCTACCATTCTTACCCTTTGACTTGGCTGATGAGCCACCAAAAGACAAACCCAAGCTGAGCTCAAGCCCACTCTCATCCTCCATATTGTAATCTCTGAGCCTATCAAAATTCAAAACAGATCAAACAGCTTGATTGCCATATATTCCATATCACTCTCTATTCATCAGCCCCTGTTTCACCATAACTAACCTTCCTCAAATATCTGCATTTAACTTTGAAGTCAAACAAGGCAAGCCATATCAGTGGCATAGCACATGTATACGGAACCAAAAATATTAACATAATCATGGTTTTCACTTAAGGTAACAGATAAAAACAGAGAATTCATTCCTATCTATATTATCAAGGATGGGGCAGATTTCATTAATATAAAATTCCAAGTGGACCACAGTAATATTGCAGTTGCTGAAGACTCCTCTGCAGCATCATACCCCATCTGGGGCATGTTACAGTACAATAAACAAACAATAATTAAAAAATCCACAAAAACCATACCTTTGAAACAGCATAGGACTTCAAAATCTACTGATGAATAGAAGAACAACAAAAAGCCAAAATAGACTAAAAAAAAATAAAATATTCAGTCTAATTTACTACGAGTAATGGTATGAATCAAGTGAAAGACCTCACCTCACTCCTGATCCAAATCTTCCCTCTCTCTCTCTCTCTCTCTCTCTCTCTCTCAAGTTAAGTGAAAATCTTGTTTGTGACACCCAAATCTGGAGAAGCCAAAAAGCATTGGGCCAAATCACGAGCTACAAGAGCAAGCTTTTTTCTCTTCAATTTGCAAACTTTGGTGTCCCAAAGCGTTGCTTGAAGGTTAAGAAAAGATGGGTGAGGCTCCAATCGGAGATCCAAAGCTTACTCTGTGAGATGCACGATGAAGATGCATAAAAGTATATATGAAATAAGGAAATTAGGGTTCCATGCCAATGATTGAAAAGGGGTTAAGAGCAATAGCATATGGGGAAAAATAGGGATACCTGAAATTGGGAAGAGGGATGATCAAAACCCTAGGTCAAGTATGCATCTCTCTCTATCAGTGGTGAGACTGTAATTGAGAAAATGCTTTAAAGGATAATATATTTAAAAAAAAAATAGTAATTTCTTAACGTTGGCGTTGCCAATGTGATTCTTGCGTTGGATCCCATTTAATGACCTGTTTTTTTTTTTTTGGAACACATTTAATGGCTATATAGACACATTGTTTAGTAGGTGGGTCCATTTGGTTCAAAATTAAAGTCTCTCGGTCAATTTTAGGTTGAAGTAATTTAAGTAAATTTTGTATTAGATTAAAAAATTTATATTAAATTTGACTACTAATTTATTTTTGAAATAAAAATATCTAAATACGAATCACATTTTTTCAAAATCAATTTTAAATAAAATTAATTTCATTTAAAATTAATTTTACCAATACTTACCCAAATACACACTTAGATTGGTTGAATCAGATCTGTCATTTTTTTAATTAATCCAAAACAAATCAACCTGATTAAATTAGAGGATGATATATATTGATAATTTTATACTTTTATAAAAATATTAAAAGCATATAGCAACGGAAAGAAATATATCATTTACCCACATATATAGATAGATATATTCTAATTTTTTTAAAATATTAATAAAAAATGAAATAAAATAAAAATAATAAAAAATTTAAAATAATTTGAGTTGGATCAAGTTCATTATGTTTGAGGGTATATGATCCGATGAATAATTCAATAATGATTAGGTAATACTATTTACAATCCAACTCAGTTAAAATACTTAACCTAATTTATATTTTTTTTCTTAATTTAAATCAGGTTGCGTTGGTTGGAAATTGGAATTCATGAATTGAATACTTAGGATAAGGCTTTAAATTTAGCATAAGAAATATGGAATTATAGTTCTTAATTAAAAAATAATAGTATAAAAATTAACAACTTTAGGATTATATATATATATATATATTTTCAACTGTTAATTTTTAATTAATAGTTATAAATTTATATTTTTCACCTTTTTAGAAAAAAATAGTAAATCCAGTTTACTCATTGTATTAGAATTGAGGTTCTGCATGTTGAGTTCGTTAACTCATGATTTGTGCAAATGTGCAAGTATATTAGTGAATTTGACTTTTCCTTTTTATGAGTAGTAAATATGACTTGAGGATTAAGTGTGTGTCAATAATATAGAGTGAGAAAGAGAGATAACTATCTCTTGACGTCTTGACTATTAATTTGATACGTCTCTTGTGAAAGTCTTTTACTTAATTTAATTTGATACGTCTCTTTTACTTAATTTTTCATATTTAAAGTATAATCTTATCGGTATAGTGGGACTAAGTAATTTGCATAAGTATACACACACACACAAGACAAGAACCAATATAAGATATAAATAATGTAGAATGAGTGAGATACGAATAAATACGATTTTAAGAGTAAATGATTAATTTAGTCCTTGAAATTGTCATTCATTGTCACTGTAGTTCATGAATTTAACGAAATTCAAAAGAAGTTCTTGAAACTGAAATTTTTTACTCACTTTAGTCCTTTTATTAAGCGAGACTTGTTTTCTTTAATGAAAGTACATACGTGGCATGTTAAGTGTCACGTGACACATACGTGGATGACACGTGACACAAGCACTTTAGTCTTTGAAATTGTAACTCAATGTTTTTTTAGTCTCTAAACATTATTATAATTTTGTTTTAATTAAGTAATTGTGACTTAAATATTTACATAATAAAGTAGGCAGTTAAGTTAATATTGTAAATAGGAGGACAAATATATTCAAATCATATTTCATAAATTCAAGGACCAAAATAGGTGATAAATTATAATTTCAGGAACTTTTTTTGAAGTTCGTAAAATTTAAAGACTAAAATGATAACTAATGACAATTTCAGGAACCAAATTGACAATTTACTCAAATGAAAAAAATATTAAAAATGTCTAATTAAAAAATAAAAAACATAAGAGTATCACTTTTCAAACTATATATTTTAATTTACATTTTAAGAGTAAATATTTTATTTCTTATTTATATCTACATGATATACTCGTACTATTTGCTAAATTGTTTATTTTTTTCCCACGAGTATTATTTTCAAAAACAAACTTATTTAACACACACGTACCAAATACGAGCACCTCGTCTAACGAAAATTTAAACTGTAATTTATCATGAAATACTATCTCTTTCCACTAAATTTAATTAATAACTTATTCAAATTCAAATAAACTATTTAAAAAAGGATTAAGGTTTTAAAAGCTTGTTTTGAGTAGAAGAATATTATTGAAAGAGGTTATATCCCAGAATTAGAAGAGATAGGGTAAATCCTCTATTCCTCTATTTCCTCAATCCTCTTTATATATAACATAATATATAAATTAGAATTAGAATAACTATTTTGAACAAGAACTTTTTTAACTATTATTTTTCAACAAAAATATTTTTTGCTATTATCTTTTAACGAGAGTGTTTTAGAAAAAAAATTTAACCTCTTAATTCTTTCAATATATCATTTTAATATATTTAGTTCTAAATTTAATTTTAATATATTTTTTAAAAAATATTATTAATAATTAAAAATTAACATTGTATTATAATAATTATTTATTATAAATTTAAAATATAATATATATATATATATATATGTTTAAAAATATATATTTATTATAAATTTTACTTATAATATAATTTATATACTCATAAGTATTTATTTATTATAAATTAAAATTATATAAAATAAATATTTATTCTGACGTTAAAATACTAGTTATATTATATATTAGATTAAATAAAAGAAATCCTCAATCCAATCGAACCTATCTAAGTCATTCATGATTCACCTATTTAAACCCTTCGATTATCTTTCCGTACCATAAAAAACCCCACAATCTTATTCTTAGCTTTAAACCTTTGAGTTTGTTATTCTTTTCTTTTCCACATTCACTTCACTCTGCGCATTGATTTGCCTTCCATGGCTTCTTCAATTCGTCCCTCACTTTCTTCCTTCATGTTACCCTCCCTCTCGTCTTGCAACCCTTCTCAAAAGCTCTCTCTTTTTCATCTCGGTAGCGGTAAGCTTTAATCATCTCTCCCTCTCTTTGACCCTTTTGCAAATAGTCCCCAAAGTTGCCATCTTTTTCGTCCACCCTTTGATCAATCCAAATTTTTATACCCAATTTTAAAATGGGTTTATTTTTGCCTATTTTTTATTATAAAATTGTGCCTGTTTATATTTATGTTGCATTTGCCATGTTTTTGACACATGTTTTTAACATGGATTGGTACATTTGCATGTTGGTGTGTGTGTGTGTGTGTGTAATTTTTATGAACTGAGATTGTTGTTGGGTTGTTTTATGCAGGTGTTAGACAGTTTCATAATTTTGGCCTGAAAGCTTCTAGGTTTTTGAGACATGATGATAAGTGCATGAGAGAGATGGCATCTGGGAACATGTTCCCAGCTGCTACACAGGAAAATGTACTAGATTGGGTCAAACATGACAAGAGAAGAATGCTTCATGTTGTGTATCGTGTTGGGGACTTGGACAAGACCATAAAGTATGTCCAAGATTAAATTAGTTACAAATTACTAATATATAATTCTGTACTGTGATCATTCTCATGGGAAAGCAAACTTGTTGTGATTTCAGATTTTATAGAGAGTGCCTGGGAATGAAGTTGCTCAGAAAGCGTGACATGCAAGAACAGAGATATACTAATGCCTTTCTTGGATATGGGCCTGAGGATGCACACTTTGTTATTGAACTGACATACAGTAAGAGTGTGATTAACTTGTTGGCATTTCTGATAATTACGGAACTTTTCATTTTATGAAACCGGTTTTACATTTTTGAGAAGTGGAAAGCCTTCTGTTAATGTTGATTTTCCTTTTAACAATGTTTCAGATTCTGGGATTGACAAGTATGACATTGGAGATGGATTTGGCCATTTTGGTCTTGCTGTTGATGATGTAAGTTTGCCAAACTTACTGCTATGATTTGTAAACATCCTTCATTGGTGAAATATATTTTTGTGTGTGAACTATTCCAAATGTATCTTTTTATTTTTATTGTTGTGGCGATGGAGATGGAGTTTTGTTTATTGCTTGGGATTTCCTTGTCCTTATAATTATTTACTAGATTTCAAGAATAGTGGAACTTGTTAGAGCTAAGGGTGGCAAAATTACTAGAGAGCCTGGTCCTATCAAGGGAGGCAACTCAACAATTGCATATATTGAAGATCCTGATGGCTATGAATTTGAACTTTTGGAAAGAGCTCCCTCTCCTGAACCTTTGTGCAAAGTAATGCTTCGAGTGGGTGATCTTGATCGTTCCATTAAATTTTATGAGAAGGTGAGAGTCAATGCAATTTTATGTTGGTTTACAGTCTTCTTATTTTCTATAAACAACATTGATTTGTTTGTGATAACTTGCTGCTTAGGCTTTTGGTATGGAGCTACTTCGAACACAAGATGATCCAGAATCTAAGGTGCCTTGATATCCATTTTGTTACATATATTTGGCAATGAGATCTTTTAATGTATCTAATATATGCCTACGTACTTAAAACTCAACAATTAAAAGATAATGAGAATTTAGGGTTTATATCTGGTTGTAGGGGCGCTGCTGCCTACATTGTCTGATACCATTTTATCCGTGTTGAAAAATTAGCTTGAGGGCAAGAGGTACAGGATCCTTTTCTAATCAATCCTCTAAGGTGCAATGATCTTGCCTGGGTTTGTACTGCAAAAAGTAACCCTGTTCTATGACTGTATGTGTATGCATTTTGGTGTCTTGTTATTAAATAACTTGTGTTTCAGACATAATTCTAATAAAATATGCTGTACTTTTTGCCTATTCTTTGGTGTCGTGCAAAAATATGTTCAGTTCAGCTCTATGCTGAATCAAAACTTGTTTATGTGTATGTGTTCTACCACATGACTATTTTTATATTTTACTATGAAAACTTGGACTTTTTCTCCTGGGGCTATTAGAGGGTTGTTGAACAGCTTGTGCCTGATCATAAAAAATTATATACAACATCTTTTTCATTCTTTATTGAGTTATGATTCCATAGGTGTCCATCTATAGTTTTTAACAGACAAAATGAAAGGATACTAATGATACACTTGAGGAGTTTGATTTTGCCACCTCCTAAACAATCCATTTGTATTTAATTAGGTTTTAGATGTCACTTAAACTTTCTATGTATGCCATTGTCCTTAAAATTACCTGTGTGAAGAATAACAAACCAGTCTCCCTCTGAGCTTACAACTGTCTAGAAGACACAGACATAAAGAACTATCATCCAATGAAGCTAGGCTAACAACTAATGGGAGCAGCAACTTGCATAAAGAAATATCTCCTTCCAATGTAGTTATGAACATGTAGCCCTATTGTCCTGCTTTCAATTTATTCCCTCATATTTTGAGAAAGATTCTGCATCTTTAACTATTTTATGCTTATATATTCTTCAAATTTATGTTTCTTTTGAAATGTGTATCATTTACTGGTCTTGAGGTTTAGGCCGTCTTTACCATTCTTTGGTTCAATCTTGCTTGCTTTGTTGACCCAAAATTTGTTTCCCTTGATTTATTTGATATATTTGGGCATGTGATCACCTTTGCTTCACCTACGACCATTTATGGTTTTTATTCTTTCCTTTTTGGCAGAACACAATAGCAATACTTGGTTATGGTCCAGAGGAGAAAAATACTGTCCTGGAGTTGAGTTACAACTATGGAGTCACAGAATATGATAAAGGAGATGCCTATGCTCAGGTAGACAGAAGTTCCTCTCTTTATTCTTGTAACATCATTTTAATCTGCTAAGTAGTATTCATCATTCCAATTTTGCTTTTGTTCTCTGTAGTAAAAAATGATTGAGTTTTCATAAGATTTTTATCGAAATGCTTGCTACCTTGTGTTTCTATATTAGAGTTTCTTGCCTATTCTAATTTTGCTTTTGTTTTCTGTAGTAAAAAATGATTGAGATTTCCTGAGATTTTTATTGAAATGCTTGCTACCTTGTGTTTCTTTATTAACAGTTTCTTGCCGTTTATTTGTGATCATTTCTTTTATTTATTCTCTTTTCTGTTTCCCTCTCCTTTTTACAGATTGCTATAGGTACAGATGATGTGTACAAAACTGCAGAAGCAATTAAACTTGCTGGAGGGAAGATTACACGGGAACCTGCACCAGTACCTGGTATAAGGACAAAGATCACATCATGTGTGGACCCTGATGGTTGGAAAACTGTATGGTTCTATGGACATTTTCTGCATTATTTCCATTATGTTATGAGAAATGCTAAGCAACATACTCTTTTGAATACATCCTTTTTTATTGGTTAAAATTTTTTGAAAATTACAAAAATTTGTGGGTCCTACATCTTATTTAATGACTCTCTCATGATTTTGTAGTTTTTAATAAATTTCAACCAATAATAGAGTGTGTGTTAAGAGGTATGTATTAGAGAGCGTGTTGCTAGCACTCCTCTTATGTTATTTATTCATTATTTCTTATGATGAAGCATTTAACACTAACTTGTTTTTCCCACCTCTAATGTACCCAGGTTTTTGTAGATAATATTGACTTTTGTAGGGAGTTGGAGTAGTTTTTATGTGAGTCATCATGGCAATTTTGGGAGACTTGATATCAAAACTTGGCAGGAGGAAATGGTATTCTTTGTTGAAGTTAAGAGTCACTTGGTGTATCATACGCAAGTCCATTTTTTGTAGAGGATGGAATAATGACTGTACAAATAAACCTTGCAGCAAATATCGTTAGCTTTATACAATTTCAATTACAAACTCTGATTTTGGCGATAACACGAAGTTTTTCCTTGTCCCCATTGCATGTTTCAGAATTGTATCAGGGCACATAGTGTTACTTTGACCTCGCCACTTGAAGAAGTGCCAATTTTCCGCAATATTGTACGTAGGTATTACTTAAATATATTATTAATTATTATAAATAACGAAGGTGAATGTTAACTTGTGTCTTAGGACCCTGGATAAATAAACAAAAGTATAAGATATGTAATAAAAAAAAACATTTATCATATCATAGACAGAAAAACTATTTAATATTTATTAAATAATTAAAATATTTAATAAGATATATCAAATGTTAACCAATTGGACCCATTATTTTCAAAGACAACTAAACCTGGAAGCATTTTATTTTGTTATTTAAATTATTGTCTCATTCTTTCAAATGCTTGCGTCATTAGACTTTAAGGTTAGGGATGATAATTTTTTTTGTCTTTTTTTAAATACCTTGTTGAACATGGAACCTGATTAAAAGGCTCCTACTCGGTCCCTAGGTTGCCCTTTGTGGGCTTGGGGTCCTCTCCACACAGGTTAAGGAATCAATCGAAGTGAAAAGTTTTTATTAAAAAAAATGTTATTCATGTATCTCACCACAATTTTTAATAAAAAAATTCTATTGTTGATTGTTTATCCAGTGTCTAACCAGTGTCTAGAAAACCTTTTCCTAAATATTCCAACTTTCAATTTCTAACTACTTTAATTCCATTAGACTGATTAATTAATAATAATTAAATTGTTGATGTGTGCATTTTAGAAGACCCAATAATAGTTGGTCATAGTGAAAATGATTTGAGTCTGTAACTTCATGCAGATTTTACCCACAAAATCAAGAGTTCAATTTTTAGAATTGTTCTTCTAAAGAGGGATTTATCTAATTATCACCTCGACCTGAGAGTTTGACTTATCGTTATATCTATAAGATTACCTAAATAAAGACAAAAATTGTTACCAGATTTCTTATGTAATTATTAGCATATGTACTAGCTTTTGAAATTTCTTTTCCAAAACTCTAAACTCTAAACTTTAAATCTATATTATATATAAAAGAAATTATTTAACATATTTTTCATGTGAACTCTTACATTTTATTATGTAGATATTAATTGTGCCATTTGATAATAGTTTAAATTCTCAAGATCAGTATCTACTATATTCGTTACTTTTTATCTCTTTCTTAAATATTTTTTAAAGTTTATCTTTTTCTTTTTTTTCCACCATACTACCTATTACATTTTTTATTTTTTTCCTCTTATCTTTTTCTTCTCTCGTAATATATAAACTTCCAAAATGTGAAAAAATTATTTTTCTAAAATTTACTTAGGACAACATTTTACTTTAACAATCAATCATTGATAATTATATTTATTAACATAAAAATAGTAAATTTATATTTAAATAATTAAAATACAATTTAAGTATTTAATAAGATATTACCTACACTAAAATAATTGCTTTTCACATAAAAAATATTGATATTTCTTTTTTCAGCTTGATAAATATATAAATTAGATATATTATCTTTTTTAATCCTTTAAGCAATACTTTTCAAAAAAATTATTAAAATAAATAATAAAATAATAAAAAGTATATACATACATGATGAATGATTTAAAAAAATATTATAATATTCTTTAAATATTTGATATAATTTTTTTATTAAAATACAATAGGGGCAAAGCCAGAGTTTCTACTTAAGGAGGGCCAACAACAAAAAGCATGGCTTAAATAATATATGCAAAAAAATTAATATATAAGTATAAAGCTAATATTTTTTGGTGAATAAAAAATACATAATTGCATTAAGTACAAAAACAATATACGAGAAACAAAATTAGATGGATAAAATAATTTTTATATATTTTAGGAAAGCCACAATAATTTTTATAATAATTTAAATAAACTTAAAAAAATTAAGAGTGACCATGACCCCACCATATGTTATCATCTTTGCCCCTTATTAAAAGCATTTGAAAAATATTTATTTAATTTAAATTTTAAATGTTTAATTAATAATATTTTTTAATTTATATGTTAAAATTTTTATACATATATACAAAATAATAAGTTGTGTATCGTTGTACATCTCGGTGAATAGCAGCAGTAAAGCAAACTGAGCTGAAGGATGTTAAAAATGAAAATACAATTTTCTTTTAGCGACGTAATATGTTATGTCAATTCGATCCCCATATAATATGGAGCAAAATTAACAGCAGTGAAGTAGTGGATGCGTTTAGGTTATGTATGATATATATATATATATATATATATATATATATATATTGGTGTACGATTATGTATGATATGTAACACACCAAAACTTGAAATCGTACAGTGAGTAGTGGCCAGTGAGGCGTTGACTTGAATTCTTCTACGATTGGGTTTCATTAGGGGATTTAGTGGTTCAAGTGAATGATAGGAAGCAATCATATTCAATCTAATCTGAAGTTATGTTTTACCTTCCTAGTTAGTAGTAGACATCATTTGAGAGGAGGAAGGATTCATTTAAGGCTGGACAGAAAAGGACAGATTTGATTCCCATTCATAGCTCTGCTTTAGGCACTTATTATTCCTTTTGGTCCTGGTCCCGGCTTATAATGTCCATTGCCATTTAATTTTGCCTAGAAGCCTTATGTCAATGGATTTATGTCAACGGATTTTATGGACCTTCTAGAAGTAAACAAGTTTTCTTGACAACCAGCATTAAGGTTTTAACTTGCAGTTATGGTCGTTATTTCATTGTGATCTTTGACATTATGAGAAATTATAAATAAATGCAGGTAATGCGGACCGCAATTGAAGTGGTGATACGGTTACAATGAGTTTAAAAACCTTAATATTGTGGCTAAAATTGCAGCAGTGGACCACTTTTTAATACCTTTACTAATATATTAACACACAACTTGTTAAGATGAGCCAAATTCCTATTGAATATCCAGTTGGGTGGCACACATCTTGAAAATAAATGTGTATATATTGTTACTACTTAAAAAAAATAAAAATTAATCAATCATAACACACACACAAATCACCTTTATCTTTGAACGTATACAATGGTTGCACAATCTAGTTTCTTCAATCATGTATGTACTCAATTGTGTCTGTATGTGCAAGTGTGGCTGAGTGCATTTGCATTCTTGCCTGAACGAGCATGTGTGTTGAAGGGAAAGGGGTGGGGCTTATGGGAGCTCATTGGTGTTCATCAGATATGAAGTGACAAAAGGGAATATAAATTATATAATATATTTTGTAAAGCTACAGAAGTCAAATATAGGAAAACAGCAGTGTCCAAAAGGGATTAGGATTGCCTGCAGTCCATTTATCACTACAGTCCCTGCAGTTGTATAAATCCCAGCCATTCCCATCATCCAATGCTGTATATACACCCACGTCATCTTAATTAAAGTGCTTTTTGTCCAGAATGTATTTTATTTGGTGCCAAATATTAGAGAAAGAAAACTTGCTCTGTTTTAATCCAAAAAAAAAGAAGAAAATTTGCTCTGTTTCATTGTAGCTCTTCCATGCCCATGTGTTTTGCCCTTGTTTGTGATTTTCTAAAACTCCGTTGTCAAAGCTTCTACATATTTAGTTTCAAGTTATACAAAAGTAAGTTCTATTAATTTCTTAAAGCTTTCTTTTTTGCATATTTAACCTCTTTACCTATTTGTGCTTTATGGTTTCCGTATCTTCAATGAAGGAATAAACCATACAAGTTTACCTTTTTGTTTTCAAATACAATAAATGATTAGGATAAGAGATATACTACATGTACAACAATTCATACAATAATTTATACAACAACACTGTTTAGTGTTTATCTCTCTATCGTTGTGAAATGTAATAAATGACAGTGCAAAAAAGAGCTAGACACAAAAAATTATTGTTGTACAAATTATTGTATGAATTGTTATACAAATAACATTTCTCTTGGGTTAGGATAATGGATAGGTTTGATTTTATATAGAATTAACAATCAATAAATATTGTTTTGACACAACCATTCTATTTTGCAATTAATTTTTCTACAACTTTTGCAATTTCTTAAAACTCAACCATTCTATTTAAAATTTATAATTATGTAATATTTTTTGAGACATCTGATAGAGTGGTCGATATTGGGTGACATGTAATCTAAACTCCATATTATATGTATGTATTGTCGGTAACTTGGAAGAGTTGAAAAAAAAAATGGTTTGATAAAACTGTGTGTGGACCATAATTGTAATCCAGTTATAGTCTCGCATGGGCGGCTAACAGGACCCTTTAGGTAGAAATTTACACAACTGCGGCAGGATAAATGGACTGCCAACGTGGGTGTACATATAAGCATTGGATGATAGGAATGGTTGAGATTTACACAACTGCAGGGACTGTAGAGATAAATGGACTGCAGACAATCCCGATCCGTGCAGAAGATGGGACCATATATAGTCAACCAAAATATATTAAAAGTATTAGGCCTCACCCAAATTTCTAAAACCATGGTCCAATTGAATTATGGCCATAATTAACTTGTTTTCTTTCCTAGGTCCATAATTACCTTACTACTTTTACTCTCTACGTTTTCTTCATTTCGCCTAACTTGATAACGGTCGTCATTATGGCATTTCAAGAGGCAGGCACTGATTTCCTTATATATATATATCAACACTCTTTGCTCTTTCTAAGTGTTCCTCCTCAGCATCAACAATGGATCATGGCAGAGAAAACTCAAAGGTACAACCCTTTGGAGAACAAGAACAATACACTTTACCATATTTTTCCTACCCTTCCTCCTTCACCCCAAATAATCACACCCTTTTCAGCACATTCTGCCCCATGTTTTCTACCATGGAATTCAATGTGCTAAACAATGCAAGGGCTGAGGCTGACACAGGCAATTCCAATTCCTTCACACCAAGTGAAGACTCATCTTCTGGCTATTCTGATGTTCCTGGGGACCATTCTTGTGCCAAGTCAGACACAGACTCGACCAATGAGGCATGTGGTGATGCATCAGATGAAGAGGTGAGTTTGGATGAGTTGCTGCTTGATGGAAAAACAAAGGAGAAAATTGAACTATTGGCTGCAATGGTTGGAGTTGACACTACTGATCCAGTGATTGTGCTGAATGAAGTAGTGAGAGTTCTCAAGGTTTTGAAGAGGATAAATCAGTACTAGTTAAGTGCTTAAACGAGGCTGAGAATTTTAGTTGTTCTCCAATGATGATGGGCTCAAACATTTTTTTACCTGTTGAAATGTGACTTGTGTACTTTTCTCAAGTCCTTCTGATGTCTTTGAAGCTAACACCTATAAAATATTGAGCTTGAGAATTTTTCAATTGATTATTTCAGCTTTGTATCGCCTTTTCTCTGCTAGTTAACACACAAATCTTTCATCATGGGCGATGGTGTTCAATAATTTAAAAACATAATAACTCCTCAAAAAGTTTTCATATATACTTGCAATGACAGAAAGAAAATAACCTTCTTTTGTTGGGGGGGGGGGTTCATCATATCAATATGACTTTATTTGATATGATTAAATTAGAATAAAAAAATATATATTAGGCATCTTAATTTCTTTTTTATTGAAATGAGTTGACATTTTTAATTGACCCTTAAATATAAAAGTAACTTTACACTTTTGACTTATCCACGGACATCATATCTTTTCAGGCTATGTTACATTACTCAAATTAAAAAAAAAAAAAAGTTTAGAGTTTTAAAAAAAAAAATGAAACAGAAAATTATAAGTAGGGCAGTTGCTTTATACACAAAATCCTGTATACTTCACTGGTTAGCTTACAAATAATTTTTAAAATATAAATTATATATTTTTTACCAAAAAAAATTACATATAAAATGTATATATATATAAAAAAAAAAACTGAGGAACAATGTTTGCATTTCGAATTACTATGTTTGCATTTCAATGTGAACGGAGTCTCAACACATAGCTATCTTGAGTTATTAATTACCGATGTCTTCAAAACTGTACTGATTATTGAACCGGTCAAGATACTAGTTTAATGATCAATAATTCTATCGTGATTGAACCGAGACACTAGTTTAAGGATCAATAATTCAACCGTGGTTCAGCCGGTATTAAAATAATAATAATAATATATAAAATAATGTTAAATAAATATAATATCATAACTTTATAACATTAAAAATTAAAATAAAATATCATTTTATACTTATTTATAATTCTAATTAAATATATATTTTTATTTATCTTAAAAATGTTTTAAATCAAATTAAAAAATTAAAAATTGAAAACAGTTATTTTCTGTACCGATTTTTTATTGGTTTTCACTAATTTTAGACCGGTTTGTCTAGTTCTTGGCCAATTTTCACCAATTCTGAAATGGCCTAGTTTTTTAGAGTTAACAGACCGGTCACTGGACCGCTTCTCAATCAGACCGGTCAGTCCGGTACAGTTTTCAAAACTGTGGTAATTACATTCCATAAAATAAACATTTTTATATAATTGTAATTTATAATAAATAAATATTGTAAATTTATAAAATATAGTATAATTAAAATTTATAACAAATAAATATTTTTAAATATATAATTATATTTTATATTTATAATAAATAATTTAAATTATAATATAAATTTTTTAAATTAAAACAAATAAACTATTAAAAAAATCAAATATACAAATAAAGATAAAAGAAAGTAATTTAACATGATTGAGAGAATTATTTTTTAACTAGTTGCAAAAAAAATGTGTGAAATGCATGTAGAGAATGTTAAAAATTGCTAATTTATAAAGTAAGGAGAGTGAAAACTTCTCACTCTAAGTTAAGGATCTTAATGCATAATATAAGTAGATTGTGCCTTATATCAAATAGATATTTGATTATTTTAAAACGAGAAAATATACTTCAAATTTTAAAAGATAAAACATAATTAGTCATCAATTAAAAACTTAAAATTGTAATTATATATATATATCAAGATCCGTTGACACCAGGTATCAAAGTTAGTCAAATTACATCTTCAATAACTTTTTGTAAAATGTAAATTTAATCAATCCTAACTGTTAAATTCAATGTTCTTATTAATTAGATTAAGTATACAAAATTTCACATAATTTCAAAATTATTTAGTAGTTCATCACATCACTTTATTTTAACGTACAATAAAAAATTAAAATATATGTAAATATTTAATATTAGATGACATATCTAGAAAAGTTCAAATGATGTGAAATTTGACATACATGATCATGAAGATAATATCACATAATTCAACGATTGAATTAGTTAAATTTACATTATATAAAAAGTTATTGAAGATATAATTTGACTAACTTTGACACTTAGTATCAATGGATCCTGATCCTATATATATACATATATTAAAAAATTTAAATTTAAATTAGAATGTGTTACTGACACTTCTCTCTATATAAACTAAAATTTATTAAATTGCTAAAATCATATAGCTATATTATTCAGAAAACACTTTGTCATGACTTTAGTATGTTTAGATAAGAAAAAAATAAATAAGAGAGAAAACATAAATAATAATATATTTTTTTATTTAGTTGAAGACAAAACAAAGAGAAAAAAAAAGTTAATAAAAATTCAATATTTTCTTTTCTTTTATTTTGTCTTTAATTCAAATTTCAAACTTTTTTTCTTTACCAAAGGTAAAGAACTGAATCTGATAAGACACCTTAAATTTATGCAAATATCAGGATTTATTAAGAAGTCCAAATCCAGACAATTGTATTTATAAGCCATCACAATGATTGGGGTTTAAGTTTTATGTTTAGTTGCGGTATACAACTTATCCAAATGAAGGGAAAGAGACTATTCGATCGTCCCACGTCCACGACATTATTCAACCCTAACACTGTATTCAAAGATATTTACAAATTACCAACGAAGAAAAAGTCGGTAACAATATATCAAAAGAAAAATATGATATACACTATCAGTGTATTTATTTTTATACTATTATCTAATTACAAACAATCATGTATGACAAATTTGTTGATTTTAATAACAACTATCTTAAAAGTCATATCCAAAATAATTTTTAATTAATTAACGGTATAAAAACTTTTATACTAACAGCATATATCCATTACTCATGTATCATACTTAAACTATACAAGTTACTTCAGCTTTTCCCGGCTAAACCAACATACTACTTTTTTTTTTTTTTTATAGAATAACGTTATCCCAAAAGCTTTTATTTAAAAAGGAAGTAATAAAATTTAACAACATATACGGCTAGCTTGCCCCCAAGAGAGTAAAATATTCATTTTCTGTCAACGGCAAAATGCCCTCAAATTAATTTTCTTGCTTCTAAGCAAGACAAATTCACCTCCGCACCAAGACTTTTATGACCATTATTTGGCAGAAAGGGTCTTTAAAGGTGAGGAAAGATGCTTCATGCAAATATATGACAGCATACTAAACAAAAACCATTAAACCCGTATGTATTCATGCAATTCAGAATTTAAAACCAGCTGCACCTAACAGATGCTGCTTTCCTTGTTTTCAAGCAAATTTTCCATTGGCCTCATACCTTGGATGTGTTTGAAACACCAACATCATGCAATGTAGGATGCCTTCGAATCCATAGTCCTCACGTTTATGTTTAAAATGATTTTTGTGTCATTCATACCAAACAAGGACTTGAATTTGGAACACCTGACGCTGGGTATCTACTATATAAGTGTGAATATGCTAGCTTACAAAATGCCTCCATAGGTGTTTTAATTGTGACGCTTCCGTTCACCACTACATATACTCCATCTGACATGGTCTGGCTAGACAATAATGCTTGTTAAAACATGTGATGCCGATCTCACTGGACTAAACTTGTACACATGAAAGTGGCATGGGCCATGAAAGTCATGGGTAATCTTGCTAACCAATAGACACCAAGTATAGTCTATCCAAAAAAGGAACTCAGAATATTCATCTTGACACCGTTAATGTTTTTCAATATATGAAAGGGAGCTTCCTTCAGATGCATTGTTTTCTGGTATATTTTTCCATTTGGGAGACCTACTTATAACCAGCAACAAAATCAATGATCACAGATCATGGCCATCAACTGAAAACAGAATAATCAACTCTACAGAAATGTTGGTTAGAATCATAGAAATCATAGATCTTCAAAGATCTTTGCTAACCAACATTTCTAGCTTGTCACAAAGCTGAAGTACTCCCAAAGTGCTATGGCTATCCAAACTGTATGGAGAGGTATGTTCCAGTTGATAATGGCATCCATATAAATACCAACTGTCAGTCACATTTCATCCTTCAGACAATATAGGTTGAAAAAAGAAATCCTGCAAAAGAAGTGAACTGATAATTGAGCTGCTCATATGCAATTGTTTTATCACAGGAACATCAAATATACAGTAATTTAACCAAACCTTGAACTACACTGAAATAAAACCAGATTTCATTCATCCCAAGAATGACAATACAAGTTAATCTTGCTGACCGTCAAATTCGAGCTACCTACAAGTAAAGAAGTGCTTCTTGAGCAACACGCTTGAATTGAAAATTTTGAAAACAAATAATAAGTTGATAAAATGAAAAGGTAATCTAAAGCAGCAAATCTTTGATTGTTCCAACTATGGGTAATTATATAAAATTCAAAATTTGACACTGGCAAGACACTGAATATTTTTCCTTTGAATAACATCCAGATTTAGACCAAAATGGAAAAAAAAAACAATAATGAGATACAGATCTCAATAATTAAACAAGCTCATAGGCTTATATAACACCAAAAAATCATGTTTGGAAGTATTAAATAGATGCCACCTAAAACTACCTTTGATGTCTGTTAAGAAACCATTATTTCAGGGTTCATTCTACCAAAATTCTGCCTCTGATTTGATGTAGTTATATTCTCTGAAAGCATGATCACATTATCAGGAATAGCAACTTACCATCATCAGAGGCAAATGATCTGACAGCGATGAAAGAAGTCAGAACACCAAAATAATTGATAAAATATTTATGAGAAAAACTCTTCCAGTTTAGGCTTTCCCACATTTGAAGAAATTTCATTTATGGAAGCTTCAAAACATGATATACAGGAGGTCATAAAACTGTAACTGCACTGTATATTATTTAGGCAGGGAAAATAGCATAACCAGGTAAAAATAAATGACCAACAAAAGCCAAAAACTAAAATCAAATATATCTTAACATAACCAACAGAAAATATACCTACAATTCATAATATCGTCAATCAATTTAAACGAAACTGTGTCACCATATATCATATGGCTCAATGATGATTATCATCAAGTAACAAAAAGGGGAAACAGGGCTACATTCACGCATTAATTTTTACATAAAAACATGGATACACAAGATTTCTGTGTGTCACATTTGAACTCTATCTACAGCAAAGCAGCCAAGCCTGGGCAGTCTGTAATTTATACCAAACAATCGTTTGCAGTCACCTTAAGAAAAAAGTAACACAAGATGTTCTCAGAAGATGAGCTTTGAAATTTATCAACCTTGCAGCACATTTGCAGTCTCCATGGATGATCACTTGAGAATTCTTGACCAAAATGTAAGGTTGAAGCAAGCAAATAAAATGAATTTGCGGCTTCATGAATGAATACAGGGAATCTTCTTGATCAGAATCAAACCTGGAAAAACAGCATAATATAAAGTCAATGATAGGAGTGGGGCATAGAGACAATAACACTTGCTGCAGCACATTTATTATAAATCAGAACATTACCATATTGGGCATTCATTTGGCAGAAGATATGCGCTGCAGAGATGAAATCCAGCTACTTGAAGGGCCAATTTTATTACTTCCCTGTCCATGTCCAGGGTTAGCAGCTTCAGTGGACAAGGCAGGCTTCAAGTAGTTCCTTTTTGAGGTACCAGCAAGAGAGTATGAGGTAGAGGGTATATTTGCTTCACCAAAAATCTACAAGTAAATGAATAAATTAATTAAATCATGCTTGTGACTTCAGCATTGCAAGACAGTCATAAAAATAATTCATAAATATTAGCTCAAAGATGACTTACATTCTTGTCAAGAGGCCTTTCAGAACCCAAATTTTTACCAACTGGTGATTTAAACTGAATTTTAACACCAGAACCAGTAACATTGCCCGATTTAATGCGTTCTGCTGAGACATCCCCTGAATAAGCATTAATAGTTGCCAATAACTATAAGTAATAATGAACAAGACATATGTTTATGTAGAGTCACAAAAAATTATGGAATTAATTTCAGATGCACCAACCTCGATGGTTGTCCACATCCATTGGCATTGCAGGACTGTTGCTTGCTCCAGGGACCGTCTGCAATATGACAAAAATTAGTATTATAAGCATGGGAAGACTCAAACCTCTATACATATAAAGCAAATATACTTACAGATATGCGAGGCTGGACTCTATTCTTCTGTGCCTGCTGGTACTTTAAAATAGTCCAATCAAATACATAATCAAATTCATAACCTGCACATACCAATAAGGGAAAATTACATAAATGTAGATTTGAAAACAAAGACAAATATTGCTAACATCACATTTGAACATGAATTTTGCATAATAAAAGTGTGCGTGTCAATAAAAACCAGAGTCCCATTGTACTTTTACATCATATATTTCTTTCTTTTGATATACTTAATAAGACATGTTGAATCTCAACTTTCAGTTATAATAGTAATAACTTCCATATCCAAAGATGCTATTCCAAAGGAAAATAAACACAATTCTGCAAGTTATTTGAATCCATATTACTCAAGAAATCATCAAAATAATCACCTTCTCGAGCAAATAGGTCCCGAAATAGGCGCTTCAAGAATCCATAATCAGGTCGCTGATCAAAGGTCAGAGAGTGACAGTAATGAAAGTATGAAGCAAACTCTACAGGATGAGATTTGCATAAAACCTGTGGTAAATAACAAACGAATAAGAATCGTGATCAAAACGCTTCACATCAGATAAATGTCCAAACACTTACCTCAATAGGAGTTGATACTTTCTTCTCACATATTTTATCATACTTTTGCTTCTTTGTTGCAGCCTTTAGGTTTTGCCAAGGAAGGCTAAACACAAATGTTCAGTCATTTAAAAGTCAGCACATTTCATTATATTGCTCTGAATAGATAAATGCAAAAAATGCCCATGAAAGCAAAACATCTAGAGAAGAATGCCGTACCTTCCTCTGAGGAAGTACAGAAGCACATACCCAAGTGACTCCAAATCATCTCGTCGACTTTGCTCTACAAATAAAATAGAAATTGAACATAAAGAAAAATTCATTTGGAGTGAAGGGCTTAAATAACTTCTTCTGACTTACCAATCCCAAGATGAGTATTGCAACTCGCATAGCGTGCAGTCCCTGTTAAGTTTTTGTTCTCCCTGCACGGTACAATTTGTTAGTATAAATTCTGGCATATTTACCAGGGATGCGAAGAGAAGAAACAAAGAGAGAAATCCTCTCAAAATTACAAGACTCAAACATCAAACCCAAAAGAAAAGGGAAGAGAGATAGAGAGAGAGAGTGAACTAATTCAATCGAATATGATAATAGAAAGTTAAAAACCTGTAAGGGATGTGGCGATTGGTTGTGGAGTCCCTATATCGTTTTGCAAGCCCAAAATCAATTACATAAACCTGTCAAGTACACCATGATTACATGTATATGTAATTTGATGCCAACTAATAACTGTAATGACAGTGCAAGTCAACTCCAAATTAAGGGAAACCACAACAACAGGAAAGTCACCTGGTTTGCCTTCCGACCAAGTCCCATGAGAAAGTTGTCAGGTTTTATATCCCTGTGTAGGAATCCTTTAGAATGCACATATTCTATTCTAGTCATCTGCACGAAATAAAATAAAAAAAAACAAAAGTCAACATCAACTGCACACTTCACTCACTTAGCATCATTACACATAACAAGAATTATAACACAGTGACACCAACGGCAAACTTTTCCTCAAGACTAAATAACAGAATATGGCTGAGAAAGCAGGACTTGAAGGGCCAGGAGGGGAGAGGGTTTTGCTGTCCTTTGAGCTGAACCCACGAACATTTGCAGACAACACGGTAAACCCATATGTCCAATAATAATAATAATAATAATAATTAAAAGTGATAGCCATTTACCATTTGATCAGCCAACATCAACACGGTTTTGAGGGAGAACTTTCTTCCACAGTAGACAAAAAGATCCTCAAGACTAGGTCCCAGCAAATCCATAACAAGCACATTATCCTCCCCGTCTACACCACACCATTTTATGCTCGGGATGCCACCTGCATTCAAAAAAAAATAAAAAAATAAAAAATCTTCAAACCTCACCAACTCGCTCACCCACACACCCACATGCACAACACTAATAATTAATTAGAAAAATAAGTCAACTTGCTTAATTTTATTAAGAACAAGAAAACGGCATACTTCCTCCTTGAAGAATATTGTACAGCTTTGCCTCGTAAAGCAATTGCGGATGCTTCGTTTTACCGTTCTCCTGCAACACCGAACCAACGAAAAAACAAATGAAACAAATATCGAAGGGTTTAAGAATCCGAATCCGCAATAATCAATCAGATAATAAGCGAACGAAGCTGAAACTGTACTAATTAAATTTTTATTTTTTATTTTTTTTAAAAGCAGAAGTAGAAAGCAACATACGATCTTGACGGCGACGATCTCGAAGGTATCAATATGCGTCGCTGCAGAATTGAATCGCAATCAGAACATGATAACATTAACATCAACAACAACAATGATAGTAACAATAATAATTAGGAATTGAGAGAGAGAGACCGAGATAGATTTCGCCGAAGGATCCGCTTCCGATCTTGCGACCGAGCTTGTACTTGGCGCCGATGATGCGCTCCATCGCCTTAACCCTATCTATCAACTGCTACAACAATACAAACGCTTCGATCTCAGAGCAACAACACCGAAACCACTGGTCCAGAAGAGAACAAACAAGAAACAAATACGCACACCGGGGGTGTTTTTGTCTTTTCATATTTTTTTTTCAATTTCCGTCTAACTCCAACCCCAACCGGACCGGGTTCCTGGGATGTTGCCTGGCTCCACCGAGCAAAAAAAATGAAAAAATCGGAGAGTTAAATGTTTTATTTATTTATTTTGGTAAACCCAGATATCTTTTGTAAAGAGTTAAGAATTCATTTTTCGACATACGGAGATCTAATTAACAGTTAATCATTCGTAACAGATATTTTTTCATAACATAAACTCGAGAAAATTAAATATATTTTTAGTTTCTATAATATAAATATAAAAATATTTTTTTATAGTCTCTTAAAATAAAATCGTTTTTTTTTTTTTTTTTATGGAAATGAGTTGGATACCAAGTCCTTCTTCGCACAAAATTATCTCTTTTTTGTGTTTCGTTTATAAAAATAGGAACTAAGCTATACATGACACATTTCTATCTATCAATGAGAGAATTAAAGGAGAAGATTTTAGGTTTAATTATGTTTTTAGTCTCTAAATTTGGAATAAATTTGTTTTTAATTCCTTAAATTGAAAAAAATTATTTTAGTCCCTATAATTTCTAAAAATCTATTTTTAGTCCCTCGCCATAGACGACATTAATGGAAGTAGGAAAAAGAGGTAACGTAGCGTTGCCAACATTTGCCACATGTACATTTCTGTGAGACATGTCACCACTTTTCGCTACTTTCGTTAACACCATTTGTTGTGAGCGACTAAAAATGGATTTTCTGAAATTGTAGAGACTAAAATGATTTTTTTTTTTCAATTTAAGGGACCAAAAACGGAATTATCCCAAATTTCAGGGACTAAAAATATAACTAAGCCTTGATTTTATTTTGACATATTAAATGTGAACACTGTGCTATTTGCATGAATTAAAAAAAAACATGTTTAATTTCCAAAAAAGAATTTAATTATAATGTATTAACAATATAAAAGTTTTTTGTTCTATTGTTTAATCATATATTATTATATATGGTAAAATTATTGACTTTGTGATAATTTTTTTAAAATTATTTCTACAGTGATTTCTAATTAATTGATAATGCAAAAATATATATACTATCAAAGTATTAAAATTAAACTCTACAAAAATGTTATGTAAGTAAGTCGTGAAGTTAAAAATTTGGTTTAATTTTGATATATTATGAGTGTAAAGATTTTTATATTTTCAACAAATCATAAATCACTTTAGATATAATTTTTAAAGTAATTATTGCAAAAGTCAATAATTTTTAATTATATGACAGTTCAAGATTACATGATAATGTAAAAAAAATCTACATGATGAGTGTATTTGAATTAAATTTGAGTAAATGGTCACTTTGGTCCCTGAATTTGCAAAGCACAATCACATTAGTCTTTGAATCAAAGAAAATTCAAAAGAAGTCCCTTGAAACTAGATTCTGTTTGTCACATTAGTCCAACCATTAGTTTCCCTCCATTAAAGCTAATGTTCATGCCTACTGTGAACACTCAATTTTATCCGAGTAAATGAAAATAAAATATAAAAGAAAAGGAAAAAAAAGAACTTTTGAAGAAAAAAGCTCTTTTTTTTATGATGAATACCATGGAAAGGCAATGTCATATCTTGAGTTATACTTGTCCGATTGAGGTGTTCTTTGTACTGTTGAAAAGCTTGTAAAAAAATCTACAACTCATATCTCTACCTCAAAAACCAAAATCAACCTTTATCTTAATAAAAATCAACTCCAAAGTGGATCATTTAATCATAAAAAAACTCAAGTCCAACGTTCCTTCCGTTTCACCTTCCCTTCACTCAGAAGTCCCACCTTGGACAATTTACATCCATGCATCTCCTTCTTCCCCTATATAAAGAGGTGTCTACCAATCAATGAGGAAGCCAAAAAATCTATTAATCACAGGCTTAATACAAAACATGGAGCTTAAGAAAGTTTAATTTTTTTTATTATCTTTTTTTTTCTTTTTCCTCTCTTGGAGCTTCTACTAAAAGCACGTAGTGGATTGTTTTGTGCTCACCACAAATTGTTATCTTGAGGTAAATTTGCTTATCTTATCTTTTTATATATGTTTTATTATCTTTTTTTTTTATCATTGTTATGGTTGTTAAATTTTATTCTTTGTATATCCTATTCAAATTAGAAATATTTTATTTTTAATTAATTTTTTAGAGAAAGGATTAATTGGATGTGACATCTTTTTAATCCTAAGGTTTTGAGGCACAAGTTGTGACAACTTGATGTCTTTAAACTCCTCTCTAAAATTAAAAATGTTAAATCAAAATTAAATTGCTATAAAAATAAAAAAATGTTATTATTACTTTTTTTCTATGTTTTTTATTGTTATTTTAATTAGGAATATGCTATTTTTTTAAAATATCTTAAATAGAGAAAATGATTAATTGGATGTGACATCTTCTTAATCCCGAGATGTTAAGACACAAGTTGCAACAGCTTAGTCTCTTAAGACTCTTATATAAAGTAAAACAAAATAAAATAAAAATAAAAATGTTAAGATAAAACTAACTTGCTTCAATGGATTAACTGGGGTGTACAACTCTGTTGATTTTATTTTTTAGACGTATGAGCCATAACGGTTTAGAAATCCTAAAATTTAATAAACAAAATTAAAAAATGTTAACACACAAATATTTTCTACCAAAAGAACTTGCGTGAGTCTGATTCTCTATTACACTGAGAGATACGTAGGAGCAGAGGCCTATTCTTGTTGATCTCAAAAATAATAAAATTTAAGATAAAATAAAAATCTTTTTTATAATAAATAAATTATTTTTTTGCAATTATTTCTAGGGTGAGATAAATATTTTAAAAGTCATTAGTAATTTGCTTAATTAATTAGAGATAATCGTCTTTATGACAGACTGTCGTAGGATGCTAATACCTTCCTACGCATAATTGACTCCTGAACCTAAACTCTGATTATGTAGACCATTTTTCCTTAGGTTTTTCCAATGTTTTTTTCTTAATAAATATTAGTGGTGACTCCCTGTTTTTTAAAAATATTTTTTGCCGTCCTGCTGTGACCCTGGTTAAGACACCTATAAAGCATGTTATTTGCACACATGGTGACTGACAGTGTACACATGGCAGGCCAGTCAACTGGACTAAAATGAAAGGTGACTTTTTTCCCCTTTATCATGACATGTGTTGTCACAACATGTATCATATTTAATTTAGTTTTTAAACTTAACTACTTACTCTCATTTCAGTCCCTAAAAGTACTTTCGAATTGTTAATTAAGTCTCACGTTGCATGTAAATTATTTATTAGATCAAAATTAGTTATTTATTATGAGTTTTAATTATATACAAATAAATATTTATCTTGGCTAAGAATACTAGACATACTAATCCTCAAATTAAGGTGAGTACAATTATATAGTAATTTTCTTTTATTAATGATTGTTAATTTTTCATTTTATTTTGTAATGTGATACCTCCTCTAGACTCAAATATAAGCAAAATTAACTTTTATGCTAATTAAGAAAGTTAGTTAATATCATTTAATTCTACTAATCACATTTAAAAAATAAACTTTTTTCTTAAAGTGTCCTTAATTGGAACTTGATATGAAGAATAAAAAAGAGTAATTAAAAATATAATTTAAATTAATTGAAGGGTATTTTTGGGATGGTATTATTAAATAGGGTGAAAGTAGTTAAAATTTGTTATATTTGAGTCCACTAAACTTATTTTTGTTGCTTATAATTGAATCTAGAGAGAATACTTGATCTTTATAAAAATGTGTAGACCTTTTTTGAAAAGAAAAAGAACTAAATATATATGTAAAAATCATTCAAGAAGAAAATTAAATTTGTCCAAAAATATTCTTTTACACCACTTTCATATCTTCATCATTTTTGGTGAGTTGTACTTGAGATATTTTAATGTTTTTCTTTAATTTCTATTCCAACCTAAATTTTCCTCCATACTTTCATCCATTAGCCTAATGTGAAGTATAATGATGCCAAAATTTAAAAGTTAATATTAATATTGTCTTATTCTTACACACACATTATGCCAATGGTGGTGGGCCCTAAATAAATATATCTTCCTTTATTACACCTACACATAGATTAAAATTGTACATTCTTATTAAAATTTGTAAGTTTATATGTGAGTAATGTATATATTAGCATCTTACGTAAGATTGACATAGCGATTATATATAAGGTGTTCAAACTCAATCCAATCCAAAATAAAACTACAAATCGTTCCCAAAAAATTGAAAAATGATGAAAACTAAATTGCTTAAATTTAATTTTAATTATTTATATAAGTCTCCTCATGTTATTACATGCTCATATGATATCTCTTCTATGTATAAAACAAGATCAAATATTATATGTAAAGAAAACATAATCGAATAAGAACCATGTATATGAGTGATAAAGATTGATCAAACTTAATTAGTTTCTTGAAAACAATTATTTTTTTGGCCATAGAGGCAAAAATAAACATATGAAGATTAAAAAAAGGAAAAGAAAAAACAAGCAATATTTAATTATTGGATGCTTGAGTTTCGCATGAGGACAATCTATCAATCTCGTTATGATTTAATTCTAAGTTATAATTTTTTTATGTTACAATACCAAATATGATATAAGACCAAATGACTAGTCTAATTATTGCGAAAGATTCTTCTCCTATTGAAGACACTAAAAATATCAAGAATACATAAAGGTTATCTTCTCCAATTTTATTTGAGTAGACAGCCACTTTAGTCCTTGAAATTGGAAAACGTTGTCACGTTAGTTTCTGAATTGAAGAAAATTAAAAAAAAAAATTCCTTAAAAGCATAAATTGACAAAGCATATTAGTCCAAAATTCAAAAAAATGTAACTAAAGTGATATTATTACATATATTTAGGAACTAAAATGATAGCAAGTGATTAAATTTAAAAGACTTATTTATTTGACAGTTTGGGGACCTTTTTTTAATTTTCTTCAATTCAGGAATTAATATGACAACACTTTTCACTTCCAGAGATTAAAGTGACTATTTACTCAATTTTATTTTGTCTCTAGGTATCTTTTATGTGTGTGTAGGAATGAAAGAAATCAATATTATATTAACTATTAAATTTTGGCCTCATTATACTTCATATTAGGCTAATGGATGAAAATGTGGAGGAAAATTTTGGTTAGAATAGAAATTAAAGAAAAACATTAAAATAACTCAAACCACAAAAAATGATCAAGATATGAAAGTGGTGTAAAAGAAGTGGTTCCTTAACTTGCTTCATGAATAGAAATTTACATGCAACATAGGAGTTATAATTGACAATTTGAAAGTACTTTCAAGGATCAAAATAACAATAAATGGTTAAATTCAAGAACGACATTGAATATGATACATCTTGTGTCGTCACATGTTGTAATAAAGTAAAAAAGAAAAAGTCAATTTTCATTTTAGTCCAGTTGACTGAACCACCATGTGTCGTCCACATGTACATCGTTAATTGCCATGTGTGCAGATAATGTGCCACATAGGTATTAACGTTAACTTTAACAAAGGAGAACTAACAGTTGGACTAACGTGATATATAGATAGAATCTAGTTTCAATAACTTTTTTTGGATTTTCTTTATTCAGGGACTAATGTGACAACGCCATGCAAATTTAAGGACCAAAGTGATTGTTTACTCAATTAAATTCTTATAAAAATATTAGAATAATTGTGTAACTTATTTTTAAAAAAGTTATTATTTTTATCAATTTTTTATTAAAGTTTTTGGAAAAAAAATATTACTTTGAAAATAATCTGTATCCACACATGCACTAAATAACGGTGGTAGAAATCAAAGAAATTATAGACCAAACGATTTGATATTTCACTCATATCGACTTAAATTAATTGGTTTAATTTAATTTTCGAATATTAAACATCTCAAGCAAAAATAAAATAAAATTACATTCTTGTTTTACTATTGACATTGGGTATTTACGGACCAGCGAGAGAAATAGATTAATATAAAACCGAAGGATAATCCTTTTTCAGATAATTATGAAAAAAATAAAATATTTGATTGTTAAGAAAAGTGAATAGGAGAACATCCACAATGATTTTCCTCCTTATTTCTATAGAGGCTGTTGGACATTAAACATGTTTGTTGAGTAGAAATTCAAATTGTAATTAATCATTTTACAAAATTATTCACATTGATATAGATACTATTTCAGATCCGTATGAGGCCTAACTAACTTCAAATTCCGGTCTAATCCACATACAGTTATATTGGATCTCTCAGATTAAAATCATGGCAACTAAGGTCCTCCCTTGTCACTCAAATCAGACACTGATCTGAGCATCGAATGTCAGAACTCATACATTTTCACGAAAGGATTCTACGCTACAAGTCATAAGATTTCTTTCCAACACAAAAGCAGTACTCAAAAGGTAGTGTACAAACAACCAGGAGGATTGACATGAAGACTTAATTATCCACTCGTTCATGTCACTTCTATCCCCCTATAAATACCTCTCACAAAAACTTGTAATAGGTTTGTTACATCTATTCCAACATTAAAATTCTTCTGGAATTCTTATGACTTAAGTGTAGGTGACCATCACGGTTGGTGATTTCCTTCCTCTTAGTTTTGAGCGACATCGTTTGACATCATCTTCACATTGTTAAGATACAACAATGTCGACATGTTTAGTTCCTCGTAAAACATATATAATGCTCTCAACTTTTATATTTATTTTTAATGACGCACAACAACACGACATGCTCAATTTCTCAAAGAATATATACTTATACGATAAATAGGTTATGTATTAACGATGTAAAATAGTTTTATATGGCTTTTACAATAATTACCTTAAAAGTTATACCAATAGTGATTTTCAACGGTGATTTTTGATTGATTGATAGTGTAAAAGTTTTTATACTAACAGTGCATTGTCATTAAACTCTACCTATAATGCTCTCATTTTTTATATTTATTTTTAATCACGTACAACAACACCGACATACTCAATTCTTGGAAAAACAGATACTTATAATGCTCTCATTTTTATATTTATTTTTAATGATTATATTTCATTAAAATTTTATCTATTCTTATATTATAAATGTGAATACTTACTTTGAAGGGTAAGATTCTCACTCTACCTATCTCTCAATTAACTCATTTGTTTTTATATTTTCCCTTTTATTTCATTACATAATGATTTTCACATACAACAAATGAGTGTGAGATTGATGTTTTAAGATTTTACAATTTTTTTCAAATTTAAATTATTGTTATTGCAAGCATTACTTTCAAATTCAAATTTAAATTAAATCATAATTTATTTAAATTATAACAATTACTATTATTTTAAGGTTTACATTAAATTATATTAATTATTATTATTATGAATATGCTATTATCTTCAAATTCAAATTAAATTCTATTTTATTTTAAGTTTTAAAAAATCTATTTTCTTTAAAATATTATTGTTATAATTATATTATTACATTCAAATTTATATCAAATTAAATGTTATTTTATATTAATTTAATTTATTAAAAAATATAACAAAGTAACTTTAATTTATATAATTAATTAAATGATAGTATATAAAAATATTTACCCCAAGTTTTTACCGGGATTAAAATAATAGTTAAGAAAAAAAATTGATGAGAAAAATTTTAGTATAGGAAACCAAAAAAGAATTTTAATAGATATTCTCTCAACAAAATATGAATAATTTTCAATTATATATTCACAATAATAAATTCTAATTAAATTTAGTTTAATTTTTAACTCCGTCTATCTACATGCATGAATAATCACGGTTGTCTATTTTGCTTACAGTTCCTTTGCCTTGAAAAAAAATTCTGTTTTGTCTTTTGCTTAAAACTGACATATCTTTGTAATTTTTTTTTGTCCTAGCCAAGGAACAAAACTCCAACATCGCTAATTAGTTATAGAACATCAGCGCAAGAATTATTTCTTGCAGAGAGCATGCAACTTTATTTGTCTACTGTTACTTGTTCTAGTTTTCCTTCAGATTCCTCTCTCTCTCTCTTTAGTCATGTCACGGAAGCTTGGTTAGATTGTATATTTGGCTTATCAGAGCTTAGTTTTTCTTGATTTATTACAATTGACTTCTATTCTTTTGATGTGTTTGAGGATCTACAAACCCTATCAAATTTCAATTCTTTCAAATGTTATAATTTAAGTGTTTAATTTCAAGGGATGGTTTGAAGAAATGAATTACGAATTCTAATCCTCTGCGATGACTATGAAAGTAGAATCCTAGGCCTTGATTCTGCTGCAGGGAGTTATGCTTTATTGCCATGAAGTGTAAATGTGCCATGTTTTGCGGTACAGGGCATTATTTCGTGTTTGCATGTTGCTTTTTATAGGGTAGGTTGTTCTCATTCGAGTTAGTGTAAGGTCGGTCTAATATTGAGTGAGACTTTAAAGCAAATTTTAAAAAAAAAAATTTTATTTTAAATAAATGAGTTATATTTTAAGCTTTTTTGTTAATATATGTAACTTTTTTATTAATATATGTGATCTTTTTTGTTTTATAAAAATTAATAACAAATAATTTTTTATTGGTGAACCTAAAACTTGAATTTTAATAGTTTTATTCTGAGGCCAGTCATAGTTAGTGCTTGATATCAGTGGGACAAAAATAAAAAAATCATACACACAAACGCAGCGGAATACGAGAGAAAGAGAAAGGAAGAATTGCTCCATACCCTCACGCACACTGGAGAACGAGATAGAGGAAGAGAAATTTTCTCTCAAACTTCAATTCACCAAATTCATTGATACTTAATCAACGTACAGCTTGTGGCCTTTTATAGGCAAAGAAATACAATAAACTAATAGTTATGCTAAGCAAACTAAAGGCTGTCATGTTATCTGCAAGTGCGGCTCTGGCTATTTTAACAGTGTATAATTCTTTATCTTTTACAATCATGTAGTCTTAACCATAAGGTAATTTTTCCAGTCGAGTCAAATTCATTTATCTGGTCAAACTTTTCAACTTGATTTAATTTCTGACAATGCTTATTTGAGGACATAGCAACAATAAAATTGTCAGTCTAAACCATGGCCAATTACTAATTAATTTACTCTCATAGACAAGTAATTGGTATGACTAAGAACCCATGGGCATGGAATGGAATGAATATGAAACTAAATGGCAATACACAAACCAGTATATATTATTCCATTGAACTGGATAACATGAATGAAATCACAGGGATTGAAACACAAACAAATGGGACAAGAGCAATAATTAAATGAAAAAACACGTTTCAGTTTGTTTGCCTTCCTCGTGTTTAGAATTGTGACTTGAAGCATTCAGGAGGCATCTGTCCATTGAATCTCTTGGTATCTCCGCAATAATCATAGATCATGTAATTGTTTCTGACCCAATTCAGCTGGCCCAACTGGGCATAACCCAATTGCTTGTATGTGGGAGAAGTCCACCAATTGGCAGGTATATTTAAGGCACACTGGTTGATGCTAACTGCTCCATTCCACTTGCAAGCCCTTGCTCTAAAATGATTTAATCTGGCTATGAATGGTGCACCACTCCAATTGGTCTTAACAAGCCCACCTCTAGTGGCCCAATCATCTGCATTCCATAGGCTGGTATAAACCCTCATTCCTTGCTTGTTTGGGTAAGCAATGCCCTCATTTTCATAGTTACGGAACACCCTAATTGGTATACTATCAATATACCACCTGAGGCAACAAATTAATAATATAGAATTATATATAGATCATGATACAATTGAAAAAGGTACAACTAATTCTTTCTTATGGAACTGGGAAAAATGAATAATTAATTAACTTTGTGCTGGCAGAGTTTAACAGTTAATTTATCAACTTACACAACTTCAATGGGGTTCCAATGAATGGTGTAATTGTGAAAATCAGCAGTTGGGTCAAACCAGAGGTAAAATTGTTTCTCCCTGCTTCCATTTCCTTGTGTATATATGTTTGTATGGACAATGTATGGTTGTCCTGAAATGTTGCCTAAGAACTCAAAATCTATCTCATCATGCTGGCTTCCCGTAGAGGATAACTGCACACGTTTTATGTGATGAAGCATTAGAACTTCACCTTTTGTAAAATCCATATATTTTCACTTTATTCACTGATACAATTTTGATAAAGTTAGCTGATCTGAAGTTCTGCTACATGGTCTTCTTTTTTTTCGTCTGTTTGATAGAAAAAAAATATCAGGTGTTTAATTATTAGTGAACTTACATAGTACGCAGTAACTGTTCCTGCAGAATTACCAGGCACCAGCTTGATTCTAGATTCAATACTTCCAAATAAGAATGCTCTTTTTGTTTGAGCTGCAGATCCTGAAATTCAAATGACACCAAATATTTCCTGTGAAGGTGAGAATATGGAGGAATTCATTATTATCAGTTAATCAACACATTGTTTATATTGGTTACAAATGTTGTCTAAAACTACTACATGATAGGTTAATGATTAATTTAATTTGTTTCTCTGATATATATATATTGTCTTTCATTTCTAAGAATGTTAATTCAATTGCAACATATTAAAAAGATGCAGCATGCTTGAAACTTTACATTATTTTTGCTTGATCATAAATGCAAATGTTTTCTATTGCCTATGACAAATATATGTTGAGATAATCTAAAATGGATGCAATCATGGACTTTTTACCTGAAGTTTGATCCAACACAAGTTGGAGGTCGTCACCCTGCATTGATGCATGTTGAGAACCCCAAGTGATGTACATGCTTTTGGAAAAGGTGGCATCTACGAGGATAATGCCGGGTGCAACTGCAAAGAGAAACAAAGTCACCAACAATTTTTCAAATTGTGCCATGTTAACACACATTAATAATTTCTGCCTCTGTTTGATGTACTATGGATTGAAAACTTGATGTACTATGGATTGAAAACTTGAATGCTTTGTCTTCTGGTTCGTGACGTCTTTAAATAGTAGTAGCGATGTGACATTCTGCGCGAAATAGTTGAAAAAATTAATTGGTTCCCCAATATATTGACCTTTCCTTAGGATTTGGTTTTTTGAAATTATTTTAGAAGAGAAAACCAAAAGAATTAACGTCAACTATCATAAATAAGTTTGACAAGGATTTGAAATCTGGTATACAGCTTTGTTTTCCTTTATTTATTGGTCGAGTATTTCAAAGGTAATTATAATGGAATATTAAATACACCTTATTAAATATTTTATTTTTTAAAATAATAATCATTGAATCACTTTTATGTTTTTGATATAATAAATGTTTTATTTTTAATGAATAAATATTTTTATTTTATTAACCAGTATTTTATGGTCACTTGATAACATTTGTCTTATTTATTTATGAAATTTTCTATTACGTATTTATGGAAACATGATATGAAGTTAAAAATAAAATAAAAATCTTAAAAAATATTGTGGAATAGAAAAAATCATTTAATGTTTTTTAAGTAATTTAAAACATTTAATATGATATATTTTTTTTTAACTATATATTTATTGACACATAATATAAAACTCCTTTATTTATTTATATTTAGATCCTCCTAACAATGTCTTAAAGATATTTGTTAAAAAATCAGTAAATACTTTTTTATTAAAAATTAGGGTAAAAATATATTAGTAACATTAAATGTTATCTTTTCTCATAAAAAAAATTCTACATTTAATTTTTTAACGAAAGCGTGAAGAACACAAATTAGTATTCTCCTTTATATTTTTATGAAAAGTTTTACTCGACAGCCACAAACATGTGTCTGTCGTTGACTATCACATGGTTAAATGCTATAAAATCGATATCTACTTCATTTTTATATCAGTCCATTTTTAAAGGAAAAAATGTTTTTATTTTTCTATCTACTTAAAAATTCAAGGTAACATTAATTATTATCTTTTTAATTATATCCTTATCCTTATTTGATTATTAAATATTTTATACACTTATAATTAATAAAAAATAACAATAAAGGTCATATTAAAAACTAAAAAAAATATATTAATTATATTTCTTAATTTATTTATTATCCTCTTAAGTGAGTAAATAAAATAAATAAATATGCAGTATAAGGAGTCAAACCAAGAAAACAAACACTGCACTTCGGCAATCAGAACTTGAAGATGTTTTACATTGGTAGGATGCATGATAAATTAAAGAGTGGCGCTGGGAACAAAACCAGACTTAGCTGGAACACGGAGAAAGAGTAGATTGTCGTGGCTAGGACTAATGTAGTGGTAGTAGGAGCGATGGACTATCCAGCTACCATTGTTTTGTTGATTCATTTATTTATGGGTCGTGCACGCTTGATCGAGTAAAATAATGTTTTTTTGGACTACTTGTGCTTTTTTTTAAAAAAAAAAGATTAAGAACATTTATTTAGTTTTAAAAATTAGTTTTAATTGTTTTCTTCTAATTTTTAGTTTTAAAATACACTTATTTTGAAAGTTCTCTATCCTCTTAAAATTAGTTTAAGAGAGTGTTTGTGTGGTGACGATAGTAATGATAGTAACGGTGACAGTGGTGGTAGCAGTAGTACCAACGGCAATAGTAATGGCAACGCTAGTGGTGGTGGTAGTGGCAATGCCAATGGTGGTGACATTGCTAGTGGCGGTGGCAGCGATGCTAGTGATGATGGCTATGTCGGTGGTGGTGATTGTGGTGTTGCCTATGTCGGTGGTAGCAATGACAGTGTTGGTGGTGACAACGATGCTAGCAATGGTGGAGGTGCTAAAGGTGGTGGTGGTGGCAGCCGAAAGGGTCATTGCTAAGGGCCCGTTTGGGGTGATTTTTGGTTGTGAGTTTGAAAATTTCAAAAACTAAAACCAGTTTTTAGTTTTAAAAATTAGTTTTAGTTTTTTTTTTCTAATTTTTGGTTTCAAAATAAACTCACTTTGAAATTTCTTATTCTGTTAAAATTAGTTTAAGAGTATGTTTGTGTAGTGATGATAGTGGTAGTGGTGACGACAACAATGATGGTGGTGGCGGTGGTAAAGTCGACAGTGACGGTTATGACAGTGTCGACGACAGTGGTTGTGGCGGTACCGGTGGTGATCGTGGCGATGCCAATGGTGATGGTGGTGGCAAAGTCAGTGGTGGTGGTGACATTGCCTATGGTGGTGGCAACAGCGCTGGTGGTCGTGGTGTAGTGGCGGTGACGATGGTAGTGATGATGAAGCTTGTAGTGGTGGAGGTGATGCTAGTGGTTGTGGTAGTTGTGGCAATAGTGATGGGTGGTAGTTGTGGCAGCAGTGATGGTGGCAGTGATGCCGATGGTCGTGGTAGTTGTGGCAGCAATGATGGTGGTGGTGGTGCTGGTGGTCGTTGTGGTGGTGTAGCGATGGTGGTGGTGACGGTGACGGTGGCTGCGGAGATAGCGGCAACGATGATGGTGGTGGTGGTGCCGGTGGTCGTTGTGGTGGTGGTGGTGGTGGTGACGGTGACGGTGGTTGCGGAGATGGCGACAGTGATGATGGTGGTGGTGGTGTAGCGGTGGTGGTGGCGGCGACGGTGACGGTGGCTGTGGAGATGGCGACAGCAGTAATGGTGATGGTGATAGTGGTGGTGACAATGGCGACGGTTGTGGTGGTGGTGGTGGCAAGAAAAGCTATTGTCAAATATAATGATGTGTATTTATTTTTAAAAACCAAAAACCAAATTCACAAATCCTTTTTTCTTGGTTTTGAAAATGAATGTAAAAGTGTTTTTGAAATTGAGTTAAAAACTATTTCAGCTCCATTTTAGCCAAACGCGTTTTGTTTCGAAAATTGTATTTGAAAACCAAAAACCAAAAACTCGCAACCATCCCAAACGGGGCCTAAATGTAGTGAAAGTGTGTTTTTTTAAAACTAAACACCAAATTCACAAAATTTTTTCTTGATTTTGAAAATGCATATAAAAGTGTTTTGAATTCTAAATTTTAAATAATAAAACTTTAAAATTATAAAATAAATAAAAATTATAATTTTAAAATAGTGACAGTTTGAAACTACCACTATGATAAATTTACTTTTTAAATTTCAAAAATTATAATTATTAATAAAAAATTATTAATCAAAATTTAAAATTTTAATATTAACGATGCAATAAATAAAATTTTAAATTTTTTATATAATGAAAATAAAAATTATAATATAAAATGAAAATTATATAATAAAAATAAAATATATTATATAATAAAACTTATTAATAAAATATAATAATGCAATAAATTATTAATAATTTCTACTATTTTAATAACTTATTGCATTATTATATTTTATTAATAATTTTTATATTTATTATATTTATTGCATTATTAATATTAATATTTTAAATTTTATATTGCTATATTATGTTATATTTATTATTTATCTTCATTATATGTAAAAAAATTAAAAATAAAAACAAATATAATTACTTATAAATAATAATTATAACATAATATAATAGTTTTTATAAATTCAAATTAATTTAATTTTAATAAAATAAATTGTAAATTACAATTTTTAGATATATAATAAAATAATTTTATTAAATTATAATTTTTGTTAAATTAAAATTTATTATTATATTTTTTATTAAATTAAAATTTTTTAAAATTTAAAAAATATCTTACTGGCGGTTTGACCGCCACTATTTTAAAATTATAATTTTTTTAATTTTTTTATAACTTTTATAATTTTTTAAAGTTTAATAAATTAAAATTTAAATAGTGGCGATTAAAAACAACCACTAATTAGCGACAGATTTATGCAACGATTTAAAACCATCGCTAATCCTTAAACCTGACGACATCAATTCCAATTTGACGAAACGGGCAACATTGTATCGATTTTGAAAATTGAGGGACTAAATTGAACATTTTAAAAATAGTGGGAGCAAATTAAATTTTGAAAATAAATAGAGGGACCAAAAATATAATTTAACCATTAAGTTAAAAACCATTTCAATTCCATTTTTGCTTAACACATTTTTTAAAAAAATTGCATTTGAAAACCAAAACTAAAAAATTCGCAATCACCCCAAACAACCCCTTGGTATGTGATAGAAATAAATTCGCCATAGTTATTTTTTTAAGTAAGAATTAAAATGTAAATATTAGTATAAAAAAGCCTTTTAACATTGGTTATTTTAAATTTCTAGATTAGTTCTACTTGCAGATGTTGAATCAATTGATATAAAAACTCAGTACTTTTTTGCTTCGATTTTGGAACCAGTGTAAAAATTTACTTTATAAATCAATTATAATTACAATTGATTTAAAGGGTAAACTTTTTATATTAGTTGTTTCCAACCTATTTAGAACTAGATAGATTGACCATGGAAATTAACAACTAATGTAGAAAATTCTACTTTCTAGATTTATTGTGGCCACAACCAATTTAGAAAATTTTATATTGTTTTTGACCACAATCGATGTAAAAAGTCAATTTTTTAAAAATAACATTGCAACAACAATTCCTCCCTAATATATAAATAACGATACAGACTCAAATACATAACCAAATAGGAACAACAAAGAACTACATTTCATTATTATATATACTACATCTCGTATATCAAGATACATTTGAAGAAGGAATTGATTTCTATTATTGGATAAAATGAAAATAAATAGGAAAAAAATACATGATCAATTGAGAGATATTGCATCTAAGAATATTGGTGATGATAGGTGTCCATGATAAAGTTTATGATCAAATGAGGTTTCTCTATGTATTAAGACAGTAAAACAAAATAAGGTAAGCAATTAAGATAAATAAACATAATCAAAATGTAAAATACAAAATAGATAAGAAAATGAATTTACTTTTATTTAAATTTCATGTGGAGATATATTTTTCCCATATCCCTTCATGGTGATCATCTCTTATTACATGTACATTGTCTTCTTCATCTTCTTCATGTAATTTAGGTAGCCTTGCTGGAAAAAAAAAGTAATCTTATAAATAACAAAGTTCGATTCATCAATTTTATCACTAGCATTCATAATTCTTCCTTAGAGAATCATATATTTTATTAGACGGATCAATGATAGAAAACACTTGTTTTGCTTAGATTATCATGATAAAGGGCCCTTCACTGTAACTTGCTCTATTAAGATTCATCAATGTAAATTCTAGCTCATTTGTTTGTACATTATTATTACTATTAACCCACTTACATTTGAAAATAGACACTCTAAATTTAGTGTAATCACTCTCTTGAGAGCTCTTTAATAACTCTAAAATAAGATATGGATGCTAATATTGGATTTTTACCTTTTGTACTAGCAAAATGCATGGATTCAACTACTATCATAACCCTAATATTTTTCATAGTGCTTTTGTCATCTTTCCTTTTTAGATAATGTAAGACTAGTTGGGGGTAAATAAGTCTTTTTTACCAATTGCATATGGAGCTAGCCCTTCTCGTATTCCCATTGTAATCAAATCTAGTGTAACATTCACACCATCCTTGATCTTACCTTGTATGTTAAAAAGTGTTTCAATCATACTATGACATGAATTTTTCTCTACATGCATCATATTACTATTATGTCTCACATCAAGACAATGCCCATATGAAAGATTAAAGAAGACAAACCTATTCTTCCATACATTTTTCTCAATTATGTGCTTTCAAGTTTTACTAAGTACAACATTGATGTCCTTCACTTATTGATAAACTTGCTCTCCAATTAATGTCTTTGGGGAATTTTTTTTGTTTTAAAAGTCATTGAAAACTTTTTTAATTCTACTATAGGGGTTCTGTGTGAGAAATTTTGGATGGTCAAGGTAGATTGTCTTCCTTCCAATGATAGTTGGTTTCTTCCCCTCAAATATATAGGACATGTATTATGCCCCCTAACAATGTATCCGAACAAGTTTCATATGCTAGAAAGTCATTTATATAATACAAAAGATCATGGCACACATCTTAAATGACTCCTTTTTATTCCCATCAAAGATATAAACAACATCCCCAAGAACATTTTCAGGTCTTCAATCAATGATTATAGGTAAACATCTATGTAGTTTCCCAATTGTTTTATATAACATCTCGGGTTTTAACCCTAGGAAGTAAACTCCAGCCAAGTACCTTGTACCTTGATAAGGGGCAAGTTCTTGTTGCCATAAGAGTTTGTACTGTTGTAAGCTCATGAAAGTGCATGCCTATGCCCGTTTAACATTGCATGTTTTTATAAATAAGAGTTATATATATGTATTTTGAGGGATATAAGTAGATTTCCATTTCCTTGTGTATATATGTTTGTAGGGAAAATGTATGGTTGTCTTGAAATGTTGCTAAGAACTCAAAATCAATCTCATCATGTTGACTTCCTGTAGAGATAGTTGCACACACATTTATGATGAAGCATTAGCACTCAGTGTTTTAAAAATTGGATCGGTTATCAACTCGATCAAGGTACTGGGTTGATGAGTTACTAGTTGAACCAGTGGGTCAGTAGTTGAACCGCATGAACCAGTGTGAGTAATATAATGTTTAAAGATATGTATATATATTATTTGTGTGACATAATTATTAAATCTTCATGGTGGTTCAATGGTAAGTGGCTACGCTTACGAATTGCCTGACTCTGGGTTTGATCCTTACTAGGTGAAGTTTTTGTATTTTTGGCTTAAAAACCAAATTCTGTAGGTGTAGGTGCGTGTGACAGAGTCTGAAGTCTAGCTAGGCTGTGCATTATAGGTTTGGTAGCGTGACAGAGTCTGCAGCTCCTTGGGCTTCGTGTGCTGTCACCAAAATTTAAGTCCCACATGAGGCACTTTGAATCTTGCATAAGGCATTTTCTTGTGTACAATGCTCGGCTCGGAGTTGGATTTCACCTATTTCTGGCCAGTTTAATGACGTCATCACTAGGTTAATAGCATACCCGATCCTATTATTGACTCAACCCGTTCACATGTCCGGTTTCCAGTCCAACCTGCCGGTATGAGCTGGGTTTTAAAACACTGAACTTTACCTTTTGTAAAATCTATATATTTTCACTTTATTCACATATACAACTTTAATGAAGTTAGCTTATCTGAAATTCTATTACATGTTTTTTTTAACAGAAAAAAAAATCATGTATTTAATAATTATTAGCTCTAGTGAACTTACATAGTAGGCAGTAACTGTTCCTGCAAAATTACCAGGCACCAGCTTGATTAGCGATTCAATACTTCCAAATAAGAATGCTGTCTTTGTTTGAGCTGTGTATCCTGAAATTCAGAAGCAACACCAAATATTAGTTAAGATGAGAATATAGAGGAAATTATTTAATTTTTGTTTTTTACAACAGTTAATTAACACATTAGTTATATTGGTTATAAATCTTGTCTAAAACTACTACATGGATAGTTTAATGGCTAATTTAATTTGTTTCTCCGATATATACGTTTGCGCTTGTATGTAATTGGATTATTAGATCATTATTGCCTTTCATTTCTAAGAATATTCGATTGATACATATTAAAAGATGCAACATGCTTGGAACCTTATATTATTTTGTTGATCATAAATGCAAATGTTTTTTATTGCCTAACACGATGTTGAGATAATCTAAATTGGATGCAAGCATGGACTTTTCACCTGAGGTTTGATCCAACACAAGTTGGAGGTCTTCACCTTGCATTGATGCATGTTGAGAACCTCACGTGATGTACATGCTTTTGGAAAAGGTAGCATCTACTAGGATAATGTCGGGTGCCACTACAAAGAGGAACAAAGCCACCAACAAATTTTCAAATTGTGCCATGTTAATACATATGAATAACTTCTGCCTCTGTTTGATATTCTATGGATTAAAAATTTGAATGCTTTGTCTCCTGATTCGTGATGTCTTTATATAGTAGTAGCAATTGCGAAATATTAGAAAAAGTTAGGCTTAATTGCACTTTGTGCCACTCAACTTTTATCGTTTTTGTGGATTTTGCCATCACATTTTTTTCTCGTATTTTGTTATTCTATTTTTGTAATCTTACAAATTTTGTCCAACTGTCAACTGTCTGTTAAATGAAAAATAGAATGATGTCGTGTTAGTGATGAATTGGCATTAAACATCCAAGCCAATTTGTGGTTTTTTTTTAAAATGTTTTTCAAAAAAAATAAAAATTATTTTGAAAAAAAATCTCCTAAAAGCTATGTGGAGCATAGAGTCAGCATTTTTTTCAAACAATTTTTATTTTTTTTGAAAAATATTTTAAAAAAAAAGTTGGCATGGATGTTTAATGTCAGCTTATCACTGACATGTTATCATTCTATTTATCATTTAACGGACAATTGATGGCTGAACAAAATTTACAAGATTACAAAAATAGGGTGACAAAATGCGAGAAAAAAACGTGGTGACAAAATTTACAAAATAATGAAAGTTGTATAACATAAAGTGCAATTAAACCAAAAAAATTAACTGATTCCCGAGTATTGACCTTTCCGTAGGATTTTTTTTTTTGAAATTATTTCTTAGAAGAGAGTTAAAAGAATTAACGTCAGCTATCATAAATAAGTTTGACAAAGATAGTTGTCTTTTGGATGATATTCGTATTTGTTTGTGTCAAATATAAGTATAAATATCAAAACTCAACGTTATATTCAAACTCCACATAATGTCTTGCATATAACGTTGAGTTTTAACAGCTATGATATTTTTAATTATATTCTTATCTTTATTTGATTTTTAAATACTTTATACATTTATCATAAATAATAATAATAATAATAATAATAATAATAATAATAATAATAAATGTGATATTTAAAAAAAAAAATAATATTAATTATACTTCTTAGTTTATTTATTATCCTCTTAAGTAAATATGTAAGAATAAAGTTTACATTTTATCCCTATATAAACAGATTAATTTACAAATTAATTTTTACAATTTATTAAAGTTATAATGTTAATTAGATGTATATATATTTAGTATATAAATGTTTGTCGAACATAAAATAAGAATCAGCTCAACAAAAAATTACCAATTAAACAAACATCTAATACCATTATAACTTTAGTAAATGATAGAAATCAATTTGCAAAGGTTTTTTTTTTTTTAAGTAAGGATTAAAATGTAAATATTAGTACAAAAAATGGCTTTTAACATTGGTTATTTTTAATATTCTGGATTAGTTATGCTTGTAGATGTTGAATCAATTGATATAAAAGTTCATACTTTTTACATCAATTCTGGAACCAATGTAAAAAGTTTACTTTCTAAATCGATTATAATTATAACTGATTTAGAAAATAAACTTTTTAGATTGGTTCCAACCTATCTAGAACTAGAGAGATTGACTATGGAAACAACTAATGTAGAAAATTCTACTTCTAGATCTGTTGTGGCCACAACAATTTAGAAATTTCTATATTGGTTTTGACCACAATTGATGTAGAAAGTCTATTTTTTTTAAAATAACATTGCAACAATTCCTTCCTGATATATAAATAATGATACAAACTCAAATACAAAACCAAATAGGAACAACACAAACCTACATTTCATTTTTTTGTTCATTTTATCCAATAATGGGAATCAATTGGGAGATACTGCATTTAAAAATATTGGTGATGATATGTGTTCATGATGATGTTTATGATCAAATGAGGATTCTCTATGTATTAAGACAATAAAACAAAATAAGGTAAGCAAATAAGATGAATAAACATAATTAAAATGAAAAATACAAAATAGATAAGAAAATGAATTTACTTTTATTCAAATTTCATGTGGAGATAAATTTTTCCCATATTCCTTTAGGGTGATCATCTCTTATTACATGTACATTGTCTTTTTCATCTTCTTCATGTAATTTAGGTAGCCTTGATGAGAGAGAAAAAGTCTTATAAATATCAAAATTCAATTCATCAATCTCATCACTAGCATTCATCCTTCTTATTTGGAGAACTACATGCCACATTTTATTAGACGGATCAATGACATAAAACACTTATTTTAATTGGACTATCATGATAAAGGGACCTTCACTATAACTTGCTCAATTAAGATTCTTCAATGTAAATTCCAACTCATTTGTTTGTACATCATTATTACTATCAACCTACTTACATTTGAAAATAGGCCCTCTAAATTGAGAAAATAGATAAAAATAGTTAAAAGTGTCTAAAATTTATTTTAAGTCATCAATATACTTAGAATGATTAATAATAATTTTAGAATTTTTTTGAAAATTTATTGAGATGATTTTTGCAAAATGACCAAAATGCCCTTAGTAACTTTTTGACCACTGAATATTTTGAAAATTTTATATTGAGTATATTTTAATTATAAAAATTTATTTTAACGAAAAATAGCGAAAACCTGAAAATTATATTTATTCAACAAATTTTTTTTATTAGGTTAATAAATGACCTTTTTAGTAAAATAATCATTATAAATAATATATAAATGAGAAAATTCTAAAAAACTTTTGTAAGACTCACAAAAATATATGTGAGCACATGGTGTGGCCAAATTTTCCGAAAATTTACCCAAAAACTCAATCTAATTTTATTGCAATAAACTAATATTTAATTATTTTTAATATCTAATAATCATATAAAATAAAAAATTTGATTTTTTCAGACCCCTTGCTTTAGTTGGATGCCTGCCTCTCAACCACATGAGGAAAGCACCCACACAAATATTATTTTAATGATTTTTAGTACAAAATTTAATCCTAAAGTCGCCTATTTTTGACTTATATATATATATATATCCCTTCCAACCGTTACTTTATTCTTTACTCTTCACTTCAAAAATCTGACCCTTCTCCTCTGGTTTAGCTGTTGAGACACTCTTGTTCGTCTCCCTTTCTTACATTTTTTTTCTTTTCACCATTAAAGCACTTCCAACCATAGTTTAATTTCTAAAACTTAAATAGCTCCTCCCCCTTCCTAACACCACCAACAAGCCATACTTAGAGCATCTACAACCCTATATCTCTCTTTGGGGTTCTTAAATGGGCCCCACTTGTACACATAACTTATTTTTATCTTTTTAAATTTAAGTACCCCACACCCCTCCAATCCAACAACTCCAAAAAGTCTCTTAAATGGGCCCTCACTAATAACCTCACATTCTTAGATTTCATCAATAATTTATTTATTAAGTTATAATTATTTTATTTATAAAATAATTAAATTATAAAAAATAAGAGATTTATTTGTACTATTTTTTTGCGAAATATTTTTTTTACACATATGAAACAAAACTTTAAAAAATAAAAACATAGCTAATTTTGATGAATTAAAAACTACCATTATAATAATAAAAATTACATAATTAATAAGAATTACATAATTAAAATAATAATTAATTTTGCTAACTATTGCGTCCAAAACATTCCCAAATATGCTCCACAAGGTCTGCTTGAAGTTGATAATGATGTTGCCTATCACAAATAAGTGCTCTCCTTTGTAAGTATGGTGCAAGATTCGGATGAGGATCATTACGTATATCAATTGTTAAGACATCATTGTTGGGATGATCATAAGAATAATCAAAATTACCATCATATGTGTGTCATTCATCTTCCATAATCATGTTATGCAATATGATACATGTATATAATATATGCTTGATTGTATCCATGTGCCAAGCACGCATAAGGCCATGTATAATCACAAATCGAGATTGAAGTACTCCAAACGCCTACTCCACATCCTTTCTTGCTACTTCTTGATGTTGGGCAAATAGTTTTCTTTTATCGCCTTGTGGCATTGGGATGGTCTTGACAAGCGTAGCCCATTTTGGATAAATACCATCTGCCAGATAGTATCCTATGTCATAATTGGGTTCCATTTACCATATATTGCACCCTAGGGGCTTGGCCCTCCAAAACATCATTAAACACAGGAGATTCGTTTAGCACGTTGATGTCATTGTTTAAACCCGCAATCCCAAAAAATGCATGCCAAATCCATAAGTCCTGTGACGCTACTACTTCGAGCATGATTGTAGGTTTTCCATGATCACCACGACAAAATTGACCTTTCCATGCTATTGGACAATTTTTCCATTCCCAATACATACAATTAATGCTACCTAACATACTTGGAAAACCATGTGTCTCCCCCATTTTTAGTAGTGTTTAATGTCATTGTTGTTTGTCCTTCTTAAGTATTCAATTCCAAATATCTCGTAGACACCCCTTACAAACTTATTCAAGCATTGTAATGCAGTGCTTTCGCCAATTCGCACATAATTATTGACACTATCAACAGGTGATCCATATGCCAATATACGAATAACATCAGTGCATTTTTATAACGGAGAAAGCCCATTCTACTAATTGCATCAACTCTCATTAGAAAATACTCATCATGATTGCCAAGGGCTTGTACAATGCGGAGGAATACATCCCTTTTCATTCGAAATCTTCGTCGGAATTGCTCCTCCGTGTATACTGGATTAGTGGAAAAGTAGTCATTGAACAATAGAGCATGCCCTTCTTTACGACTCCTTTCAATGTGAGTTCGTCTACGCTTATGCGTATTGACTTGTTGTAGTTGCCTCTCCATTACCAACCTTATGTATTGTTCTTCGTAGTCATCATTTATGAAATCTTCAATGATTTCTCACTCAAGGTCCTCTTCACGGGATGAACCACTAAAGTCCATTTGAATGAACACCGTAGAGTTACAGTTTTGAGAGAATTTAAGAAGAAGATGAGACTTATTTGCACAATTGAGTGGTGTGAAAAACTTCTTGAATGTGAACAATATATAAAAAGAGACAACACAACGGCTAGTTTGACCAATGGCTAGTTTGAATAACGGCTAATTTGACCAACGGCTGAATAACGACTAGTTGAATAACGGCTAGTTTGAACAACGGCTACATTGAAAAATGGCTAATTTGACCAACAGCTAGTTTGAATAACGGCTAGTTTGACTAGCGACTAGTTTGAATAACGACTAGTTTGAACAACGACTACGTTGAAAAACGGCTAATTTGACCAACAACTAGTTTAATCAACAATTAGTTTGACTAAGAAATTAGTTTGTATTAATTTTTTATAAAATAAAAATTTTAAAATTTAAAAGATAACCAAATCATTACATTAAATAATGAATACTTTAACTAACATCATTACACAATTCCATATTTTTCTCTAATTTTGTTACACAACTTGCCATGATCCTTTAGTTGTGTTAAGTTGTGCAATCGTTATAGCAGATGTATCCTTAAAGAGGACTTGTAACTCAAACTCTTTCTCTTTCATCTTCGCCTCGTACTCCAGCTCTTTTTCCCTTATCTTCAATTGGTACTCAAGCTTTTTCTCCTTCATGTTCAATTCTTTCTCCTTCAACTTGTTACGATCATGCTTGGCACATGCCAAATCTTCTATAGCTGAAAATTTTGACTTTTATGTCTCCTCCATTGCAGTGAGATCAATGTAAGCGGAAGATGTTTCATTTGCTTTTAATTTTCCCTTTCTCTTTGCTGCTTTTGTCCCCATTAGACGAACCATATTAGGTGAAGTTGGGTTATATTCGCAACTTGATGGCATTTTTGGATTAGAAGATAACGAATATGCTCCATAAGCAAACATCTTTATTCTCTTACTAGCTCCTTTAGATGATGAGTTTGACCATTTAGGTTCATCCTTCAACAATCGCTATGCATGCTCTAACCTGATGGATTCCCCTTCATCTTGAGAATAAATTGTATATGCATCTTGCATGATGTCACTCTTGTTGCTACCACTCTTTTTTCTTTGACAAGCTTGTTTGTAGCACCCTACAAATTTCTGAACTATTTTATTTAGCTTTTGCCATCGAGCTTTTAGTTGTGATGCTCCCCTCGCTTGCAAATGACCATGATACTCATTGTAATTAGCTTTAATTCTTAACCAAAAAGAATCATTTTTATTTATTTACCTCCACAATTGCATCCTTGGAAATGTTTAGCCATGCTTGGATGAGAAGTTTATCTTCCTCTGGGGTGAATCTTGCTCTTTGTTGTTTTTGAGTTGGCTCTTCCCTTTCTTCTTCACTAAGCACAATATTATCCAACCTAATTTGAGTGGAAACAATGGAGCTTGAGATTCAAGTCCAAACTCGAATGCTATTTCTTGATCTTTTTGCAGGATTACCCTCCACTAGTACCCATTGAACCTTAATCTATGGTGGGATTAATTGGTGGTAATTGAAACATGGGAAATTGATATGGAAATGGAAGCTTAGGAAATTGAAAATTGCCCATATTTGGGTTATTTTGTGGGTTTGATGAAAGTGGAGGATTTTGAGAATTTGGATTAGTGGGAAATTGATAATTTGGCTTCAAATTTAACCAAGGATTGAGATTGAATTGGTTTGGATCCATTGAAAAAAACAAATAAAAGAGGAATTTGACAATTTGAAATATGTGAGTAAAAAAAATGGATGAGATAGAAATTTGAGAGAATATGTGTAACAAGGAGAAAGGAACTTAATGAACAAGAAATATGAGAAATTTCAGAAGATTAGTTGTGTAAAAAAAAATTCATGTTAGTCATATTTATATACATGAAAATTTACTATCCAACTATAAAAAATTTTAACGGGTAAATTCTAACGTTCACAATTTCTAACGTTAATTTTTTAACGTTACAGCAGCCTCAATCTGCTGCATACTGCAATTTTTTTTCCACTTTTTTACATTAAAAAAATAATAAATGTAGTTATGGCCCACCACTTTTTCGTTTAGGTACCAATACTTGCATAAGCATTCGATTCTTATTTAGTGTGCAGTCCAACACTGGGGTCTTATTGGGAACCGGTGCTTAATAAGTAAGCATCGACTACTTTTATCCGTTGCAAATGACCTTAGAGGTAAAGGGGAGTGAGATTTAAACTTCTAAATTGTTTTCTTAATGGGTGTGTGTATTGGGTTATCTCTTAAACCCATATTATTATACTAATCTTATTTTTTATATATATATATAAGTATTTATTTAGTTTCTTGTTCATTTTTACTTCTTGTTTTACTTTAATGCCATTTATTTTGTTGTTTAATTATTTATTTGCTCTTATTGTTTATTTTCATTAATGATGCCATTTATTTTAATTTCTTGTTCCATTTATATTTTTGCCCATTTATTTATTGCCATTTAATTTATTGTTTATTTAATTCTTGCCATTTAACTTTATGTTGTCTTAAGTTGTTATTATTTTCATTTTTTTTATTTACTTAATCTCTATTATTTATTTGTTGCCATTTAAGTTTATTGTCATTTATTTTTTTATGTTTCTATTATTTATTTATTGCCATTTAAGTTTATTGTCATTTATTTCTTTATGTTTTTATTATTTATTTATTTCCATATAAGTTTATTGTCATTATTTCTTTATGTTGCCTTTATATATTTTTTTTACCCTCACTTTACATTCTATTATTGTTAATGATTTATTATTCCTTAAAATTTATTATTATACCATGATTAATATTATATAAGTTACTTATTTTAAATCCAATTTATAATCTTAGATCACTTGAAATAAAAAATTTTTGGAACCTATTTCTACTAAGTGGGCACTTGGCCTTTTATAAAAAAAAGAAAATAAGGCTAGGATTTTTTTTTTTTTTTATGATGACTAAACAACTAACATGAATAAAGTTGATTGAGGAATAAATATAAATTATAGGATGAACTTTTTTTTAGTAAATGCCTCTAATTTTTTTTACAAATGAATTTAAGAAGAAAAATAAGCAAACTTGGGCTTTTTCTCAAGAGGGCAATTCGGCCCATTAATGGATAATGTAGACAAATTTTTTTATACAATTAAATTGATTATACAAATTTAACTTGAAATTAAAAATAATAGAATAAGGGTTAGGCTATAGGGAAATTCGGCCTTAGAGTACTAGTAAGGAACTTAGAAGAAATTAAAATTTAAAATTTTTGTTGGATTGTCCAAGATTTGAGTGAGAAAAGATTTATTTTTTTTTTGCTTTGTTACACATATAAAGGCTCACGGCCTTTGTAGAACAATTTAGGAAAAAATGAGTTTCTTTAATAAATATAAGCATTTTGGCAATTAGCTAATTGCTAATTGGTAAAAATGAACCTTAGGATTAGTAAGAAACTTGGAAGAATTTTTTTTACAAAAGGCAAGACTTTTTATGAACTAAAGAAACAAAGTTTTGGGTCGTTTGAATTAAATAGGCTTTTTGCCTAACCAGGAAAAGTTTTTAGAAATAAAATTTTCTTAGACAAATTTTAATTGTCTTTGCATCTAATTATTATTTTCAGACAACTTATGGCTAGTATAGGAAAAGGAATAAATTTTGTTCAAATAAGTTTTATTAGTAATGTTTTTATCAACCAAATAAAAATGCATATTGTTAAGACAAATGACGATTTTATAATCCTCAAATATTTTGATAATAACAAACAATTAAAATGACTTTCTCAAACAATCGTCTAGTTACTCGAATATCTTATGCTTGCTATCGTCTGTTATTTTTGTTCATGAATTGTCTTTAATTGTTTTCCAAAGTTTTCAGTAGTTAACTTCTCTTAGACGATGTTCTAACAATTTGCACATTGGTTAGCTATAAGAGCGTAAGCAATCTCAAAATAAATGAAGTTTGCACACCTAATCTCAAGGGAAAGTTTACTTTATGCGCAAAAGAAGGAGTGTGCGTGCGGATGTTAGAACGAAAGGCAGATATATCCACTATTATAAGATAGAGTACGAGAATGGTAAAGATAAGCAGATTGCGTAATCTTATTAATGTGACAAGTTGGTGAAAGGCCTTAAATGCTATATTTAATGCTGCAACGACTCTTTCCACCAGACGAAGACTATCTCCCTTAAAACACTCACAACAGATACTTTTCTGGAGAAGTCTATAAATGGAAGAATAGACCTCAAGTTCTTAGTTAGTCAGTTGGTTCACTGTTTTAAAAATCTTTACCTATCAAGCTCTGATATTGTGACAATCATAAAAATCAATTTGTAAAAACTTTATTTATTATTCATTGTACATTCGTCTATTAGGATGTTAAACTTAATGAGGTAACTCACGTTCAACCTTTTCTTTAAGAAATTGGTAGAAGCCTGAAAAGGCTTTGATTGAAAGAATACTTGGGTTTTTGCTTGGAGAGGCAAGTTAAAGACTACTTGGGTTAAGCCTGAAGGGGCTTGTTGAAAGAATACTTGTATCTTGGATAAGTTAGTGAAACTTGGTTGTTGCCAAGAAATGGTCGTAGTCTCTGGGTGAGATGAACTAGTATACTTCTTATGTGCATTTCTGTTTCTCTTTCAGCATTCGTCTTTCCTGCAAAATCATTTTTGAAAAATCGTTTAATTCCTTCTTCAGACGATATGTCTTTGGCAAAGGTTTTGCGAAAATTTTCTATAATACAATTCAATTCCGCTTCTTGTGCTATCTTTGTGTTTTACACATACATTTATGAGTAATGCCACATTTTTTTAAGCAAAAATGAGGAAATTAGAAATTTTGATTTTTTAAGATAAAATCATCAAATTGTAGTAAAAAGAAAATAACTAAAGAGAAAATCTAAGTATGCTTTGTGGTTATAGTATAGCCTGACCTTTCACATTAGAAAATGATTTCTCTCAAATTTTAATTACTAAATCTTTGTCATATTTATGGGTTTTATCTTTAAAATAGTCTAATTTGAAAAATTAGAAAAGGAGAAGGATAAATCGAAGAAATTAGGATTAAATATGTTTTGGTCCTTCAAAAATATGATAGAATTGGTTTTAGTCCCCAGATTTTTTTTCCTTGAATAAAGTCCCTCAAATATTAAAAATACTTTAATTAGATTTCTGTACTAAACTCTGTTTAACTTTTTTGTTAAATGATGGTCACATTAGCTTTTAAGTAAAGTATTTTATTACCAGAAGTGCTTAGTGATAATTTTTAATAAAAAATCATGTAATTCCTTCTGTATTAGAGTTAAAAAAAAAAAATTTGTGGTTTAAAGGTAAACATGTAATAATTTTATTTAAAAAGTATGTTACTAATGTGATATAGACATAACAATTGACATGAATGGCTACATCAACAAATTAATGGTGACTGTGATGCTGATGTGACCATCATTTAACATAAAAGTAAAATAGAGTTTAGCACAGAGATCTAATTAGGTAATTTTTAATATTTGAGGGACTTTATTCAAGGAAATTTTTTCTAGAGACTAAAACCAATTCTATCATATTTTTGGAGGACCGAAAACCTATTTAACCCAAGAAATTAAATTGAGAAACTACCTCTAAAAATATATATGTACAAGTATGAGTGCAAACTTTAATTGGTGGCATTTTTCTTTATTATACTTATGATATGACTTGTTTCTAAGTTATTATAAATGTGATGGATGAATACAATCTCTGTAAAGAGTGATTTTGAAACTCTACTAGATTATCTAGAGAGTATGTCTTGAAACTTAGAAAACAAAGACATAACCAGTTGAGTTAGGACCATGTTGAGAAACATGAGTGCTTGTATCTAGGAAGTCACAATTTGGTACACTACGAGATGGAAGGTAAAGACCATTGTTTGGGTCTTAAAGGTAAAAGTACTAAGTTGTGAACATCCTAATGCCCAAGTTAGTGACCTGAGCCAGGATAAATCACGTAAACTGACTTGGTAACCCTGACACCTGCTTAACATCACCATAATTGCTGGATTGTATATCCCTAATAGGCATGTGGCCCTTTCCTCAAGGATGATGATTACAACATGGATGTTCATACCTTGTGAGGGATTATACAAGCTCCCAATCCTTTCCCAGTGATTCTTGATGGTTAAGGTGAATTATCAGAGATAGGTATGGATCATACTGTCAAGTAAAGATCTGTGAGTGAGTGATAATAACGTAGATAAGACCTTAGGATTTCATAAATTGATTGTTTGATATATGTGTTTGTAGCCTATTAAGAAAATGAATGAGGCTTTTATAAAAACCTCACTCATTTCTTTTCTGTTTCTTTTCATATATGATTGTAATACGAGCATATGGACTACTTTTATAGGATGGCAAACATCCACATTTCATACAGTCTGCAGGGACACTTGGTCTATGACCTAGCTAGCCAGTACTTTACTTTCCAAGGGCACGTGACATTCACATTTGTGTCCCCTATTCCCTACATGTTCCTTCCTATGCAGTAGTTAACCTTACTTATGACCTTATCCACCATCACACCTGATGGCTTCGTTAGAGGAGCACAAGCACCCATGATCCTTTAGATGGACAACGTTTTGGATATCGGTATCATGGTGATCCCTGCACCCTATCTTCAGTATTATGAGCCACCACTCGTGATCCCACCTTACCGCAACATGACTGAGTCTTTATTTGGTCCCTCTTACCACCTAGGTAATAACTATAGAAGGATCTTCTCCTCTTTTGAGGTTAGTAGTGTTGGCAGCTTCAATGACCTTGGGCAGTTGTCCAATGGTCATGTATCTTCTAATGACGAGGACGAGCATATGGTGGACTCAAAGGACATCGACACTACTACACAAAACAGATTTTAAAGCAAGAATTTAAATCGGTTAATATCAAACTGATTTAAAAAAGAAACGTGATGGCATTTTTGAAATTATAACAAACTTTTTTAAATCAGTTCAAATCCAACCGATTTAAAAAGTCAATTTTAAAAACAAAATAATATTTGCGCCAACTTTTTAAACTGGTTCCGCTGGAACTGGTTTTAAAAGTGGCTTTTTTAGCCTTCGTGCGCCTCTCTTTTTCTTTTCCAACAACCTTCTTCTTCCCCATTTCCTCCCTTGCAGCTTTTTTCTCCTCCATCCGCCCCTTATTTGCTCCATTGAAGCTCTCTTCTTCCCCATTCGCCCCTCATTTCCTCCATGCAAGCTTTCTCTTCCCTATCCGCCCCTCATTTCGCCTGTTGCATTTTAGAGGGAGTAGGAGACATAGCGCGTGCCATCATCGTCGCAGTGGGACTCATCGCCGTCGCGCCTGCACCGTCGCCGTTGCCGCCTTCACCTACACCATCGTCGTTGCTGCGTCTGCACCGCCGCTGTCATTGAAGTGCGAGCTTGGTGCCAAGCTTGCATTGTTTGGAGCTAGCTCGCGCCATTACTATTGGTGGAGGTCTACTGCTGTTGAACGTGCTCCATTGTTGAGTTTGGAGGTCCGCGCACTGGTTAGTCATTTTAATTTCATTTGGTTCATAATGTTTATATTGGTTCATTATGATTTACATTAGTTTACATTGGTTCATTAATTATGTGAATATGATTGTTTCATTTTTAATATTAATTTGAAATTAATCTTTTATGTTAATTATATTGTTACATGAAATTAATTAATAAAGGTTATATATGGTTGAAAATGTTTATTAATATATATAAGAAAAGTGTAATTCTTTATATGTTTATAAATTTATAAATCTTTAAAGAACAAGATAAATTGTTTAAGTTAATTATTAACTTATATAAATATGTGGTAAGAATTTTAAGTGTTGATGATTATATTACATAAGATAGAATTAAGTGAAATTGATTATTTTAGGTAAGTTAGTAATAAGTAATGTAAAAGAATAAAAGTAAGAAGTTAATTTAATTATATGTTAGCAATTAATTAATTGTCACTAAATATGGTTTAACAAGCTATATGTTCTAAAATATTTATTTATTATAAATTTTAATTATAATATAGTTTGTATATTTATGAGTATTTATTTATTATAAATTTTAATTATATAAAATAGACATTTATCCTGTGCAATGCACAGGCTAAAATACTAGTATAATTAATGTAACTATATTTTGTTTCAAACCCAAAGTTCTATAATTAATGATATATAGTGCCAGAAACAGACATCGTCATTGTCTAATTTTGTATGAGATAAGTGAACTCTTGAGTATTAGATTTAATTTGTTGTGGATTGGATTGCATTACATGAAATTGACATTTGGTTTTGTTATTGAATTTGGTTTTGTGTATAAATTATATGCATTATGTTGTGTGCTTAATTGTGTTTTGTTTTTCTATTGAATTTATGCATTATGAGCGAACCTTAGTTTCCCGTTTGAGATTCAATGCAATTATTAAAGTGGTAATTGTTGTATTGAATCTTGAATTGTCCGGTTGGACAGTTTAGAAAGGTCCATTTTTTATACTTTATTAATATATAATGGTTAAATCTCATCGTAAATTTGATTAACTTTCGATTTACTCATTCGTGTTGTCTCTCCAGGTGCATGCTTGATTATGGTGAACTTGATGTCACCACTTTCATTTCATGTACTTGGAGACCAATGCAAAATGCTACCGAAATTTTGTCAAATTTAAGATGAGACTAAACCAATGCTGTATTATTCAAGTTTAAAAAATGTACTTTTTGAATGGGATAAGACCACACCTTGTATTAAAAAAGTGAGATTTACATGTATTAAGATATGGTTTGTGGATTACAGAAGGAAGTTATGGATCGTAGTTGGATTAGTTTTAGATGCACAACTGATAAGTATCAAAATGAAGTGGAAGAGTTTATCCAATTTGCTAAAAAAAATCTTCCTGATAGTGGTGGGTTCTTTTATTGTCCTTGTGTTAATTGTCTGAATGAGAGACGATTGCAACTTGAGCAAATACGGGAGCATCTCCTTTGTGATGGCTTTTGCAAGAGTTATACAACATGGACATGGCATGGTGAATCATTAGACATGCTAAGTATGTCTCAAACGGATCAATTCGATGTACCTATGGATGATCAACTAGAGGACATGATCCGTGATATTGGACCAGAGTCTTTTCAGCTAGCTCAAGTGTACGACACTTTGTGCAGTGATGCGAATAAGCCTCTATATCCAGGGTGCACTAAATTCACACGATTGTCAGCGGTGTTAAGATTAGTGAATGTTAAGGCAAGAAATGGGTGGAGTGATAAAAGTTTCATTGAATTGCTTGAGTTGTTGAATGAAATGCTTCCAGAAGGTAACACGTTACCAAGACGTAACTATGAGGCAAAGAAGGTGTTGTGTTCGATGGGATTGGAATACATGAAAATACATGCATGTCCTAATGATTACATATTGTACAAAGAAGAGTTTGAAGTGTTGCACAAGTGTCCCAGGTGTGGGGTATCACAGTATAAAGTGAAGGGTGATAACATTGATGAAAGCACAAAGGAGGGTCCCCCTACTAAGGTATTATGGTATCTTCTAATAATTCCAAGGTTTAAGCGATTATTTGCCAATGTAGATGACACGAAGAACCTTACATGACATATAGATGGGAGAAAATGTGATGGACAACTTCGCCATCCTGCAGATTCTCGCAATGGAAGAAAATTGATCGTTTGTTTCTAGTTTTTGGGATTGAGGCAAGAAACCTTAGGCTAGGACTTGCTACGGATGGAATGAATCCTTATGGGAACTTATCCAGTAAGCACAGTTCATGGCCTGTTCTTATAATTATTTATAATTTGCCTCCTTGGTTGTGCATGAAGTGAAAATATGTTATAATATCTATGATGATTACAGGGCCAAGATAGCTAGGAAATGACATAGATGTCTACTTACATCCCTTGATTGAAGATTTGAGAATGCTGTGGGATGAAGGTGTTCATGTGTATGACGGTTATCATCGTGAAAATTTCATGTTGTGTGTAATGTTGTTCTGTACCATCAATGACTTTCCAGCATATGTGAACTTGAGTGGATATAGTGTTAAGGGACATAACACTTGTTCTATCTGTGAAGAAGACACATGTTACATACAATTAAAACACGGAAAGAAAACAATTTATACTGGCATAAAAAATTTCTCAGGACTAATCACCCATATCGTAGACTTAAAAAAGCTTCAATGGATGTCAGGAGAATGGTATTGCACCACACATTTTAACTGGTGAGTAGGTTTATGAATGGGTGAAAGACATTAACGTCTAATTTGGAAAGATCCACAAGAGAGTTATTGAAAAAACCTTGTGGAAGAAGAGGTTGATATTCTTTGATCTTCTATACTGGTACGATTTAGATGTTAGACATTGTGTAGATGTCATGCATGTTGAGAAAAATGTGTGTGATAGTGTAATTGGCACTCTTTTGATCATTAAAGGCAAGACGAAGGATGGTTTGAATGCTCGTCAAGATCTGGTTGAAATGGGTATACGCCTCTAGTTAGGTCCACAGTTAGTGGGTAAGCGAACATATTTGCCTCCAGCATGTCATATCTTGTCAAGAGAAGAGAAAACAAGTTTTTGTAAGTGTCTACAGGGAGTCAAGGTGCCACAAGGATACTCTTCAAATATCAAGAGCCTTGTGTCACTAAAAGATCTTAAATTAGTTGGGTTAAAGTCCCATGATTGCCATGTTTTGATGCAGTAACTCCTACCAGTGGCTATTCGTGACATATTGCCTAAAAAAGTTAGAGAGACCATTACACAACTGTGCCTATTCTTTAATGCCATATGTAGCAAAGTCATTGACCCTATGAAGTTGGATGAGTTGGACAATGAAGCTGCTATTATATTGTGCCAGTTAGAGATATATTTTCCTCCTTCATTTTTTAACATCATGGATCACTTAATCGTGCATCTAGTGAGAGAGATTAGAATTTGTGGTCCGGTTTATTTAAGGTGGATGTATCCTGTTGAACGATATATAAAGATCCTAAAAAGGTATAGTAAGAATCCATACCGTTTATAAGCATCTATTGTTGAGAGGTACATTGTGGAAGAAGCCATTCAGTTTTGTATAGAATACTTATCACAAGCTAAACCTGTAGGGCTTCCAACATCTCGTCACGAGGGAAGATTTTCTGGTAAGGGTACTCGAGGTGTAAACATTAACAATGAGGTGTAAACATTAAACAAATGAATCGAGAGGAAGTTCTGCAAGCACATTTCTACATATTGAATAACACTGATGAAGTTGAACCTTATTTTTCTGCTCACAAAAACATTGTCAAGAAAAATAATCCTAGAATGCCAGAGAAACGACAATTGACTGAGCATAACAAAACATTCTTAAATTGGTTTAAAGGACAAGTTGTGAATGATGATAATGTTTCTGAGGCATTAAAATGGCTAGCACATGGACCTAACTTTGATGTCGTATGTTGGACTGGATACGATATCAACAACTTCTCCTTTTATACAAAGTCATTGGATGAGAAAAGTACCGTGTAAAACAGTGGGGTTATGGTTGTGGTTGAGTCCATGCACTTCTCTAGTTCAAAAGATAAAACCCTGTTATGGCATCCATGTGTTGCTTTGCAGTTATCGAAGACATATGGGAATTTGACTACACAAAATTTAGAGTACCTGTGTTTAAATGTAAGTGGGTTGACAGTAACACCGGGGTGCAAACCGATGAGTTAGGGTTCACCTTGGTCAATCTTAGCAAGGTAGGTTATAAGGATGAGCCTTTTATTATGGCATACCAAACAAAACAAGTTTTTTATGTTAGCGATCCTTCTAACAAGAGATGGTCAGTGGTTCTCCAAGGAAGAAGTGTGCACGTTAGTCATGAAAAAGAAGACTCAAATTCTGATTTTATTGAGATTCCTTCTTTCTCAACACGAATCCCGACTTTTATTGGTGAAAATGAAGTGGATGATGTACATGCCACACGTGATGATTATCACGAAGGAATAAGGGAAAACATTCATACTTGACAATGTTTGTAACTTATTCATGTTTATGTTGTATATTCTTGTTGACATTATATAATTTTTATTATATTATTTAATTCTTTTTATCATTATGTTTATCTTTGAAACTTTCAAACTTCTCCAATGATGATACTAACAATTTTTTTTCTTTTCCAAACTAGTCATGGCTGATTCTTCTGGTAACCCATCTTATGAGTCTGCAAAAAAAAAAAAAGGGATAAACAAGGTACATGCCTAAAAGAAATGACTCTCAGTTGAGCTGGTGACCATCTGATACCAATTCAGTTTGACATGCTTAGTGGGGCACCTGAAGGGGAAAACGCCACAAAATTCATTAGTTTTATGGGCTTTCTTACTCGAAGTAAGGTCTCTATCCTTTATGAGGATTGGGATCATGTGGAGGAGAGCGTAAAGAACCAAATATGGCAAACTATCACGGTATTTTATTTCTACAATCTTAAACATATTAATTATATTTAAGCATATTATTATCACACATTAACTATTTAATTTTTTTTATAGTTGACTTATGATGTTCCACATAATGCCATGTTGAGAAAGAAGTTGCTCTCACTTGCGGCTGAGTGTTGGAGGGAATTTAAGACACAGCTCACCACGAGATACATATATGGAAAGTTGAAAGAGACTTCTCCTTGTGAAAAGTATGCATTTTTGGATGAGGATACGTGGACAAAGTTTGTTGAAAGCCGGGAGGATTCTGTCTTCTAGGTTTAGTTGCAATCACATTTTTCTAATCATACAACAATATTTGATTAATTTTTATTCAATTTAATAGTGTTTTATTATACGCAGTAGAAGAGAAAAAAAGGACAAGCGATTACATCCAAGAATGTCCACCCCACAGATTGTCTCGTAGGAGATATAAGTTGCTTGAACAGAAGATGATGACGGAGAAGGTGAGGCAACGTCAATTGGAAGCCTCAACATCTGGTTCTACTGAAGATATTGCTCCTCCTATCACCATCGCAATGATGGGATAAATGGAAGGTGGCCCGCACGCTACAATTGGGTGGATATATATCAGACAAGACACGTGTTGTTGCTGAAAAGATTGTAAGTCATTTTTTATTTCAAATTATAATTGTAACTTCATACGCCATATTTTTTACACATTTCTTGAATTAAATATTGTAGGACTCACTAGTTAAGCAGACCTCATAGGGAACATTTGTTCCTCATGGACGTGAGGATATATTAACAACGGTTATTAGGAGACCAGAGCATCTTGGTAGGGTTTGTGCAGCTAGACGAGGTGTTGGCATTTGTGATTACTACGGACCACCCTCACATAATGGGCCAACTCGGAATTGTCACCAGGGAAGAGGTGGAGCAAATCAGGCAAGAGATTAAAAATGAGCTTAAGGAACAGTTGAGATGAGAGATTAGAGAGGAGTTGGCATCTTTGGGTTTTCACAACAAAATACAAATGTCCAAACAGAACAAGCTTATACTCTTATACGTGTCAGCACAAAGGAAAGCTGTGCTACTGCTGATCCTTCTGGGGAGGAGACTGACACTGATGTCTATGAGTAGTGTCAGTTATATGTTGATGGAGAGCCTATTCGTTTAGTGGCCTTTGGGAGAGTATATAACTTGGGGCCTACCACACACCACATGACTGTTCAGGATGATATGGCGAGGATGGTGGTTGAACAAATATGGGATGCATATGCTCAAGTTCCTGTACCCATCGAGGAGGTTCAGACTATTGGACAGGCACCTAAACAGTTCATTCAATGGTCGAGACGACTTATAAAGGTCACATCAGTCAAGGTATATTCATAAGTCATCTTAAATAATTTTTTTTCTATTACAAATTAAAATAACTTGAATGTATTTTATAACCTTATTTTGTATTTTTTTATATGGGATGTTCAATCGTCTAAGAAAGATGTTCCACCCAAAAAATCGAAACCTGAAGTTGATCCAATAACACGCTTATGGCAAGTGGCATCTAGTATGGGGACAGATGTTGTTCAAATAGATTGGGAGCTGACATTCCGTGGCAACTACCTAGTGGTGTAGACCTGTGGATCACCTAGAAGGATGTATTGGAAATTTGTACTAGCAATGACATGCTAAATATCTCAGTTATTCAATTATGGTTGGTGTAAGTTTAAATTTTTTGTTAATCTCTTAAATATGCATCTCAATATTATATTTAACATTCTTTTGTATATTTTAGATACATCCATTGTCTCTGTCTCTAAAAGGGTCGGGAGAATGTATATGAATTTATTGACTCATTGCCTATTCAGAAGATAGGGAATAAGGATGGAGATTCTCAGGCCTACATTTAGAATTGGATGTATAATGGACAAAAACGGTGTTACGTAGCACCATACTTGCATTGGTAAGTACAAGTTATTTCTTACCTAAATGATTTTAAATGATTTTTGAATCTCATCACATATTTTCTTTTTGCAATGCAGCTCACATTGGCAATTGCTAATTATTTGTCCTAAGGACAATACTGTGGCCTTATTGTGTTCGTTGCATAAGAAGCCTAACAAAGATTTGAAACAACTACTAGAAAGGTAATTCTTTATTTATAATATATTTCATCCATGCTTTATATTGTAATTATGAAACCTATAACATGCCTTGTATATCTATTTTTTAATCAGAGTCATGATTGGATATCAAACATTGGCGGGTAGGCACGTGTCACCACGGAGGAAGCCTAGTTGGTTTTTTCCTTATGTAAGTAATTTACAACTACATATTCTATTACAATTTGTAATTGTTTTTACAATCATTTCTAAATGAATTCTCATTGGTAGGCTAACAAACAAGTAGGGAGCTATGAGTGCGAATATTATGTTATGAAACATATGTTGACCATAGTTTCAGTAGATATTATGGATTCATGGGACGAGGTAATATAATTTTTTTTAAGTTACAATAATACTTATTATTGTAGGTGTTTGACTAATGATTTATCTTATTTTTTTATGTTACAGTTATTCATTGATAAGGAACCATTCCCGCATGAGGACTTACTAGACATTTGTCGACGTTGGGCAAATTTTTTTGTTGAAATAAGTAATAGATAGTTTGTTTAGAATGACATTAGAGAGAAAAGAATAGTAGTTTTTATTTCATATGTTTCAAATATGTTATGAACTTTTGTTGGTTAATAAATGAATTCTGAATTCTGATAAATGAATTCTTTGGCTATTTCTATGGTATCTCTCTGTATCAGGTTTTGGTTTGTATCTGTGAAAAAAATGAAGGTATTTAAAAAAAATGAAACTTTTTAAATCGGTTTTGGCGGAATTGATTTAAAAAGTAGCTTTTTAAATTGGTTTTAGAGGGAACCGATTTAAAAAGCGAGACTCTTTAAATCGGTTCCCTGTAGAATCGATTTAAAAAGTTTTTTTTACATCGGTTCGTTTTACGGTTTAAAATGTTCATTTCTTTTATATCGGCTGTATCTATATCGGTTATAAAATCGATTTAAAAAGCCTTTTTTAACTGATTTAAAAAGCTTTTTCTGTAGTGGTGTGAGGTGATGGACTCTGAGAATTCGCAGTGATGGCGACTCTGTTTGTGATTTTTTGTAGATCCTATAGGATATGGTGGTTTAGCATAAACTTATAATGCTCTGACATAGGCTTTTTTGTTGTACAATTAGGGGTGGGTATCTAGGATCACTTTGATGTATTTGTTGATGTATTTCTTATGTATGTACTTTGACATATGACTTTGTACAAAGACTTGACACATATATATTATATGTTGACTTTTATTTCATGATCATGGTTCTTTATATAATTTCTTTTCAATTTGTTAAATAATTGCGAAAAGTAAATGCGGAAAAGTTTTAACTCAAGCTGACGTTTTCTAACAATCATATTAAGAAATAATTAACTTAAATAAACATTTGTCTTATTATGGTGGGTGTTATAGAAAACTTTTTTTATTCTACAATAGGAGTTTTGTGTGAGAAATTTTGGATGGTCAAGGTAGATTGTCTTCTTTCCATGTTGAAGTTAATGATAGTTGTTTTCTTTCCCACAAATATATAGGATATGCGTTATGTAGGGGTGTTCACGAGTCGGTTTGGTTCGAATTTGAGGGGCAAAAAATCTGAACTAATCATTTTTAATTGGTTCGAATTTGTCAAATTTTTTCTCACAATCCGAACCAAACCAACCTGATCAAGAACGGATTAGTTTAGTTTGATTCTATCGGGTCCAGTCTAGAAAAAAAATGCAAATTTCTAATTTTTTTTAAAAAAAAATTCATGGTTTTGTCCAAAAATTAATAGATAATCTTATCATTAAATGAGTTTAAACAACATATATGACTGCAAAGCCTACAATCCAATTTCCACAGACAGTAAAAAATAATTGAACAACAAAATGGAAAAATAGAGGAACTCACGGGGCACAGGCACGGCCTTGGTTGAAGACAACACAGTGAACATGCAAGGTCGCAAGCACTGTTCATGAACTCATGGGGTGACATAGGACAGCGAGCAACCACGACCAACACAGCGAGCATTGTTCACGCAAGCCACTTGCACGAAGGACGAGCCCAGGGCTGGGGCTAACAGCGTGAGAGTGACAGGCTTGGGCCTGGCATGAGGGATGGTGTGACAACGTACGGGCCTTGGTTGCGTTGCAGACGCGTGAGCCTAACAGGCTGGGGCTAGCATGACGGAGACGGAAGACGATGGCCGACGAGGATGACGGCGGCTGCACGGGGCTGGGGCGGAAGACGAAAGTGGAAGACAGGAAGAGATGAAAAGGGGTTGCTTAGGGCTTGTGAGTGACGTAGATTAAGTTATGGAAAGGGGGCTCCAAATTCAGATTTGCTTTTTAGTAAAGGGTATTCAAGTAAAATAACAAGTTAGCTATTTAATCGATTTAGTTCGAGTTTGTTCAGATTTGAAAATCCAAATCCAATACCCAAATCGATCTATATCGGGTCTCTTTGGTTTGGATTTGTCTGATTTAAAAAATTTGAACCAATTTAATTGGTTTGATTTGGATTGTTGGGTTCGTCGGATTGATCTGAACAGATGAACACCCCTAGCGTTATGCCCCCTAATGATGTATCTGAAAAAGTTTCATATACTAGAAAGTCATCTATATAGCACAAAAGATCATGACACACATCTTAAACGACTTCTTTCTATACACATCAAAGACATCAACACCATCCCTCACAACATTTTAAGTCTTTAATCAATGATTATAGGTAAACATCTATGTTGTTTCTCAACTGTTTTAGGCCTAAAATAATCATAAACATCATGTATTTGTGTTCTCTACATAAGCAAGGAGATAAGCTATAAATCACCAATATAATAGGCTATGAACTATGTGTACTACTAAGATTACTATACGAATTCATTCCATCCATACAAAGTGCGAGACAGATGTTTCTTAGCTCATTACCAAACTTAAGAAACAATTAATCAATTTTCTTCTATTGAGGAGAATCAGCTTGATGATGAAGTTTTCTACCACATATTCTAATCATCCTTATGTCATCTGAAATTCTTTACATCATTTTTATTAGCAAACAAGTGCTTCAACCTTAGCATCATTAGAAGATACCATAACACCTTTACTGCAAGTCACCACAACATTAGCATCCTGGTAGTAGCGTTGCACTCTTATCAAAAACACTAGATTCCCCTTAAACTTGTATATAAGTAACAACCTAGGTCATACTCCTTGAAAATACAAACCTACTGATTCTAATCTTATTAGGGAGGTTAAGAAAAAAAAAGGTTTTGATTTGAAAGAAAACAACAAATGATAAATGGAAAATCAATTTAATAAAACACTAATCCAAGGGTCTAATTCTTGTGGCAAAGTTGTCATAGTTCAAAGGTATGAGAATTTCATATGCATATTTGTCAAATTGAATTTGACTAGATAATCACTTTGAATATAATTAACAAAATTGAAATCACCATCTCAATCCCAAAATAAATGTTAATTTACGCGTAGTTTGACTTAGGTTATTAATTGAATTACATAACATCAATTAGATTAAGATTAATCAACCTTAACCTAAATTTTTCTTCAATTATGAAAACGCAATTCACAATCATGAAAAATGAAAATTGTAGCTAAAGAAAAGGGAAGGGAAAAGGAAGATATACATATAAAATTCATAATTTAAAACATGAACTCAAACTCTAACCACATTCACTAGAACCTTTGAATTGATTAAGCCTTTTACCCTTCCATGGTCACTGCCATTAAGAAAGGTTAGAGAAAGAACACAATAGAACTCCAAAGAGAGGAAGGAGGTGAAGAGAGGAAATGAAAAAAAAATATATAATTTTGTATATCAAAAGGTTTTTTTTTTTTTTTCAATTACATGATTTCCTATTTATATAAAAACAAGTAACAGAGATCAAATCCTAATCAAATCTTAATGAAATCCTTATGATAGAAAAACCTAATGAAAAGATAAAATCTCCATCCTAATGATGAAAAAAGATAAGATAAAATCTTAAAAACATATCCTAATGAGATCTATTATCTTCGAATCACATAGCTACTGTCCATTTATTTGGCCCTTCATATGGCAAATTTTCCCTTGATGTCTTCATGAAAGTAGTAGACAATTTTGTGGTTTCACAACGATCCAACCTCTACAACTCAAGATATCCTCAAAATACCACACCTAGGTCAGGCAACTAGTGAGAACAATGTCTTAAACTTTGTGGCCCCTTTTTTCCCTAAATCCATTAGAATTAGCCAAAGCTCTTGAAACATGAAATTGTAGCTCTCTTTCTTAACTTTCCAGGGACACCTAAATTGTCAAATTTCGATGTCTATAGCTTCAAATATACCTTGGGAACACAATAAGGCCAAAATGAGTAAAAAATCAAAAATTACAAATGATTAGCAATTAAGCCTAATGAAGCTAAAAAATCCAAAACTCAGCCAACACATCAATATTAAGCACATATAAAGGTTAATTAGGCCATGTATAAATCACGAATAGATACTTCAAATTTGATCTATCATATTCCTATATTTCACTTTGTATCGTGATCTCCCATATTTTGAACATCCTTACAAGTCTTCAAAACTTCTTATGTACAATATGTAGTCATTAAGGCAAGCATGCATCTTCTTAAATCTTATACCCATAAGATACAAGACTTTCTTCACCTCATTGGTATGATTCGACAATATATTCTTTTTAGCAAATATGTTTTTCAACAACACAAGCAATTTTATAAAACTCTTATCATTCCACCTATTTTTTGCTTTCAAATTGAACAATATTAATGTTGTTGACAACTATGTGAAATTATTGTAACCTGAATACAATGATGTGTTTTCATTATTGCACAAATTGTCATACACATTTGTCCGATCAAAAGTAAGGATGACAAAAAATTTTGCACTCGTATATATCCATCGGGAAAATTTGCTACAAGTAGAAAATAGATAGCTTTAATGGGTACTGGTGCGTAATTAATGGATATGAGTTTTTTTACTCCTTTGTTAATGGGGCGAGGACAGATATCATCGTATCCATACTCACAGGTAAAATTACTAAACTATCTTTAGATATATATAAGCAACTTACCCTAATTTCTTATACTTCCTTTTCTTTCTTCAATGATTCTGCCTCACGCCCTCACCTCACCTCAAGTCCTCAACCATTTCGATGCCTCACCTCAAGACTCAAGTCCTCAATGTTTCTAACTTCTCACTTTCTGCCTTTTCACATCAATGATTCCTCACTGCCAAAAGTATCCAAGCCTTTCTCTTCTATTTTATTTTCCATTTCTTTGCAAAAGTATGCCATCTCTTTCTTTTATTTTCCAGATGTGCATTTGTTGAATAAATTAAAGACTTTTTTGTAAAATATCCAATATGTTGGCATTTGATAATAACCAAATTAGGGAAATTAGAAATAAATATTTATTTCTCTTTGTTTTGAAAGTAAAACATTGTGCATTTGTGCTTGACAACTTGACTAATTGGTCATTCCCTGATAAATCTACATTTTATGTAGATTTATAAAACAAATTCACATGATTTTTGCATTAGCTCATAGGAAATTTGTGAGAAATAGACTATTATTGAAGGATTTCATGTGATATACGTTTCTAAGCTTTTTATTTAAAATTGCATGAATTACCTTAATTTTATCAGGATTTTGTGAAGGGAAGTTAGATGTGCAGAGAAAAAAAATATAGTCCATAGACATAAGGCATAAAGGAGTATTGTACTAGTCAAGGAAGACTTAAAAAAAAGCAAAAACCAAAGGGATGATCGCAAAAGAGGCCCACAAGCATAAGAACGAACCAAAAAGGAGATTAGAAGCACAAAATAAAGTGCACAAAGTCGTACTTGCCTAATGGGTTTTGTAGGCCGCCCGGTAGACCTTGCTTTAGTGGCACCCACCTAGTAGGTTAGCATGCTTGGTGCCAAAACGGAATGAATTTTTTTCAAAAAACTGTCAAACAGGTTTCCAACCACACCGGGCGATCTAAGGTCCAAATTCTAATTTTATTTCAATTCTCAATGGGCTGGGTTGTGCGAGACAGACTAGGTTAAGCCTCTTTCTCTGAAATTCTGGAGATACATTACAAATAACAAAGAGCAAATCCAAGGGAAGGATCTCATCTTTATTCTACTTTCTCTTGGATTTAGACAGAGGAAGGACTCTCCCAAAGCTTTAGAGGATTTCCCCTACATCCCAGTGGACAAAGGCTAAAGGCTAGTCTTTTTGTTAAGGTTTACCTTTAGTTTCTAATGATATATATTATAATAGATTGCTTCTCTGTTGCTATGGAGAACTAATCCCTAGGCTGGATTGTAGTGTAGCCATGCTCGAGATAATTGGAACCCCATTTTGATTTTTAATTTTATTCCCCTTTTTCTTTCAATTGAATTGCCTTAGCGTTCTTCATTATATTGTTTGGAATTGATCACTCCTTGTATGTCTTTAATTAGTTAATTAATTGGCGACCGTACCGTGGTTAATTAGTAGACCTCTAAGGTAATTGGGTTTAGGAAGTTGCATGATCAAACTGCGAACTAAGCTTTCAATCGAATTCGTTCACCCTAGTTTGTTCCTAATCCTTTCTTGGATTAAACATTGCATGACCAACCAAGGGTTTAATACAGGAAAGAGTTTTTACAACCCATGACCAAAGGTTGTGAAAGAACTCGGTAGAGGGATATTGGCAATTGAACTTGAAAATAAAATTACATTTTAACTTGGGGAAGGAAATTGAAGACATAGGTGAACCCATAATCCTAGGTTCTTAACTCATTGAAATCCAATTTAATTTTAATTATTCTTTTTGCAACCCTTTGCATTTTAATTCTTTGAACTCAACCCATAAAACTTGAATAACCTAGACAACGTATATAGGAATTTCTTTAAAAGATACTCCATATTAGTCCTTTGGGTACGATATTTGGACTCAAGTCCATTGTTACTACTGCAATAAGGTACGCTTGCCCTTAAGTGTGTTTCAGACCCATCATTCCCCTTGTTATCATTGTATTTAGGTTGTGAATGTGATATCTTGTTGATTCAGCTAGCATTAATCATTCCCCTTGTTTTGATTTCCTTTATCCTCTTTATTGCCATTTCTTTACAACATTGTTAACCATCCTTGTAAATTAAGATAAAGAGTGAGGGATAGCACTACAAGTGCCATCATTGTCTACAAAAGCCTAAAGTTTTTGTGAAACATAATTCATGTGAATAGTATTTGTGTTCTGAACCAAGCCTAAAATTTTAGCATTCCTAATTTCTTTCCTGCCTCTTTTCAAGTTTTCTCAGTTTCATAGCAGTCAGATGTTATTAATAATTTATGATGATAATCACTTTTTAAAAATCACTTCTCAACTCTTTCTTTTAGCTTTCTCTTCATTTTTTATTATATAATCATTTTTCACTTTTTGAACATTGTTAGTCTAACTCATTTCATTTTTTAACGTAACTATTAACTATTCTCTTAAAACTCTGTTTATATAAATTCTACTTTTTAGACCAAAATATATATGTTTTAAAATAATTATAATTTTAATAAGGTTTTTAGTTAATTTTAAACTCTTGTGATTCATAGTTAAAGATTAAATATTTTATTAAAAAGATAAAATAAATAGTATAATTATTAAAACAAATAATATAATATAATAAGAGAAAAATTATTAAAATATTGATGATAAAAATAATAAACAAAAATTATAAGTTATTAATACAAATGCTACTTCAAATAGTATATAAAAACACTAGAAGATAATGAGATAAGCTCATTTACGAAATATTTACATTTTTTATTAAATAACTTTATAAGTTAATTAAATAAATTATCAGTTGATTGAAATTGCAAATAAAAAAATTACTTAATTTTTTTTATTTTCTCATCATTATCTATTAATCCACTTTCTGTCTTTATCTTTTTTGTTTATTCTTCTCTTGCTATTACACTAAATGACTAAGTATGGGCAAGTTTAATATATATTTTTTTGTGTTTGGTAATCAGTTGAAATTTGAAAAAAATAATGAAATCTTATTCAATTTATTTTTCAAATAAAACTAGTTCAAAAGAAAATAAATACAAAATTGATTATATAAACTATCAAGTTAATACTAAAAAATGTTGAAAGACGAATAATTTTAAAGAATAAATTGATTTTTCAGTTTACATTATTGGGATATCTCATATGTCATGTTCCTTACTCGAATTAGTCTCCCTTTACATGATAGGTCTCATAAAAGTTTACAAATTAATTATTCTGCATGAACTAACTTTTACATGACTAAAATAGGGTGCGATAAAAACACCATTATATTTTCCTCCATTTTTGGTACCTCCAAAACGAGGAATTCCTATATATTAAAAAACCTAAATAAAACAACTTAAAAAAAAAACTCCCCATGTGTGCCTTGAAACCAAGCTCCTAATAACCTTAATCAATATGCACCCACATTCCTTTGCTAGGTACCCCACGGTGGACAATGAAGAGCAAGTAATATCCTGGAGGAGCCACCTCACGGAATGATGGTGCCTTCGACATAACCTTGTAAATCCCTTCAGAGTTTTGAACAATGAAAGAATTAAGAACCAATAGCCTCTGATTCATAGAGTACCCATGAGTGGTGAAAGGTGGAAAATACATGGTGACCTTAATGTCTTGCTTGGTCAACTTCTGATCCATATTTTGCATTTTGAATTGTGTCTCAAAGTTGTTTCCATACCTCAACTTCTTCTCTAAAGATTCCTCAACAATTTTGGGTCGATATTTGTCTAGATTTTTGTCCAAATAAGGAGGGGAGAATGACTCAACCCTAGTCTCAGTAGGGAACTTATCCTTGTCCTTGTAAGTATCATGGGTGTTGCTACCCCCAACCCAAATTTTGCCACTAGGGAGCACTGCTGAGGTTGAATGGTACATTCTAGCTATTTTGGTAGCTTTCAACACCTTAAACCTTTCACCCTTTGGCTTTTCTGGCCAATACAACACTGGTGTGAAATTAGGTTCATCAGCATCCCACCATGCAGCTGTGCCTTTCTGTGCACCATTGATGAACAAGATTTGTCCATTAGGGAGGATAAGAGAATCTCCCATGGTTCTCCCTGAAGGCATCTCTTCAGTGTCCCATTGAGGGTTAGGGTCTGTGATGATCATTCTACTACAGTCTTTAAGAGCTGGCAAGAAAAATTTCTTAGTCTCAGCCAAATAGAAACTATCATAACTATTGCCACCACATACAATGACCTCAACCTTGATGGAGGCACTATTTTGTTCAGTGCCATCAAGTTTTATAGGAAGGATAGAGGACATGCCAGAAGCTGGGTAGTTTCGGGAACCACCGGGAAGGACAGGGTAGGTGCGAACCACTTTGTTGGTGTTAGGGTTGAGGAGGAGGGAACGGTTGTTGGCGAAGATGAAGAGATTGCCATCAGTAGAGAGGTGGACAAAAGGGTAAAGGTTGTTCTCATCAATGTCTGAGGTCTCATAGAGGAAAGGAAAAAAGTAAGGTTTGAAACTGGCTTGGCCTTCCTTTGGAAAGAACTCATAGCTAAAAGATCTGCGGCCTCCTATCACAATGTACTCTCCGTTGGGAAGAATTGCTTGAGTTGCATACCTAGCATAATGGAACAACAAATCAATGATAATGTATGGCTTTTGTAGGAAAAGTAAAAGACTAATTGGTCTAACCATCTTTTCAAGTGAAATGATTATTTGCGGTATTATCACCATATGTATGATCTATTTTTCATAAACATGAAACTAATTTTTGATTAATTAGACGGCTAATATAGTAGGTCCCTTTGCTTAATACCAAGGTAGCATTTGGTAGATATATTAAAATGGGATGACACATAATATATGTATTCTATTTTATATATGTTTGATATATTTTAAAAGTGAGTTTAATGGTTATATACTGACAATGTAAAGTAGTTTTACATTGTCATCTAATCACAAACCACCATTTATTGTAAATTTGTTTACTTTTATAATAAATATTTTAGAAATCATATTAATGGTGATTTCTAATTAGATGACAATGTAAAACTTTTTAAATTAATAGTGCATGACCATTAAACTCTTTAAAAGTAAACCAAAACCTGACGTCAAGAAAAATGGCACATTTTAATTTTATTGACAAAGGTAAAATTGAAGAGAACGGAATAGAGCAAGATGTTTCAATCCATTTTATCTATACACTAAACGTTACCTAAATATAAAGTTGACTTTAAAGTGTAAAGTGCATTTATATATGTCATTTGCGTCCAATGCCTAAGTTAGAGATATTGTGATAAATAATATGTATTTAAAAGTTTTTCCATGTATTATGATCATATACACAAAAACAAAAAATAAAATAATAATAATACAAATTATATAATTGGTATTTTTAAATGCAAGCCAAATCTTTGTAACATTTAGAGTTTTCAAACAAAAATTGAAACCGTTAGAAATATAATTTTAATTAGATTAGTTATATTAAATTTAATAACTTTTGTTGAATGTAATCATATATAGGAACTATTGAACACTCACTAGCTAGATCATCATCAAGGATTTTAAAAGCAAACCCGTCATTAAATCGGTGAAAATACTAATTCAAGATTCAATAGTCTCTAACTATAGTTGAACTAAAAATAATTAAATAACATTATTTTAGTTTTTAATATAATATATTAAACCAAAAATAACATAATATTCACAATTTCATAATTTTAAAAATTAAACTTCACCTATAAATGTTACTACTCATGACATAGCATGTGATATTCAAAATTAAATATAAAACCAAATTAAATATGTCATAACATTTAAGTTCAACAACACATTATAATATTAATTAACAACTACAATTAAAAATTAAATAAATAGGATTGATATAATTATCAATCATCATAATATTAAATTAAAATTATATCAATCATTATAATATTAAATTTTTTAATTAAAAAAAGTTTTTGTTTTTCAACTAATCGGTTTGAACTAGCTATGTCTGACTTTGAACTGTTTTAGCTAGTTCTTTGAGAGATCGATTTTGAGGATTGACCAAGGGTGACTTTTAAACTGATTGGCCTGACCACTTTGTGTCGGGTTCCAACAACTATGATCATCATTAAGATGATTTTTGTGAGGTGTATATACACATTCTCAAGAGCAGGATAGTATTGAAATCGTTAATGCATAAGTATATTTATTATTATTATTATTATAAAGATTTAATGAAAGTTAATAAAACAAGTATATTTGAACGTGAATCTAACAAGTTAAATAAATATTTATATCAAATTTTATATGATAAAAACAAATAAATAATAAGAGAAATATAACATTATTGGTATTGTAATGAAAAATCCATGTTGACTTTAACGATTTATAGCATTTTCTATCTTGATTAAGGGTTTAAGAATAATATATACATATAATCGAATAATTAAAAATTTACAATGAATATTAATTTAAATAAACATTGCAACATGTTTAAGTAAAAATCTTAATTTCGGTTAAAAAAATGGTAATGAGCGTTATAATGGATAAATACCATACATACGTACCATCTATCCTCTTGAAATTTATTGGGGAATTCTCTCCAGTCACAGTCTTCGCAATTAGCCTGACCACCATAGTATCTGGAAGTTTTCCCTCCGTCTGCGAAACCACCAGCAACCACTAGGGTACCATCAGGTGTAAGTCCTCCACATGAGCACCATGGATCTGTCTTTACCTGCACCAAAGGTTGACATTATGCCATGCATTTAATCAACTCTTCAGATTTTTGTACCCTTCAATTTGAAAATGTCACAAGAAAAAAAAAATGTTTCCTTATGTTTAAACATTAGGTTTGCTTCATTTGTATAACTTTATCTAATAAAAATACGATCATGAGTTCACATAATATGATACATAATACAAAATAGATAATTATAATTATATATATATATATATATATATATATATATATATATATATATATAATTTAATTTTTATGCACTATTAGTATAATAAATTTTACATGTTACATTGTTGATATGATTTTTAAGTAGTTATAATTTTTCACACTATTAGTGTATACACTATTTACTCACACACACACAGATATATACATATATATATATATATATATATATATATATATATATATATATATATATATATATATATATATATATATATATATATATATATAAAGAGAGAGAGAGAGAGAGAGGGATTATTAATTAGTACTTAGTATTTTTAGTATGATGCATCACATTTTAATTAAACAACAGTGTGCCAATGGAGGTTAATATTCCTAATGATTAATATGCTTTTGTAATGTGTGAGAAGAAGAAATAAAGATGGTACCAACCGTGAGTGGCCTAACTTGATTTGTCTCAATATCGTATTCCATTGAATGAGCAAAACAATCTTGTTTTTCTTGTTTAAGCGTGGCATCAAAGAATGGAACACATGGCATCCCTTCTGGATATGTGAGTCTAGAGACACGGTAAACAGTGGCATCATAGACAATGATCTTGTTATTGGGCATCAAATTGATCTGCATGGCAGATACACCAGAGTCCTTATTAATCAACTCCCAGCGCCCTAGGGAATTTGTTTCAAAATCGGGCTTGACATTTTCATCCATAATAGCACTCTGGTCCGCTCCGGTGGTAGGGAAAAACATTGGAAATTTGGGAATTCCGGGAATCATGTGAAAAAACTTGGTAGATTTGTCTTTGTTCTTTTTGTCTTTGGCATCCACGACAAGGAACAAGAAAGTGAGAAACAAAAGAACTTTGTGCAAAGGTGCCATTGTACGTTGGAGAAAGGTGTTTGATGAGAAACCTCAAAGAGGGATATATGGACTAGACTCACGACATATACAATTCCACACGTCTTGGTAAAACTTATGAGATGTTGGGTGTGTCTAGTTTCTGTTCCTTAGGTTAGGTTTCTGCTTAATAAACCTTCATGTGGGCTTTCACATGACCGTTGGTTGTTTAAGCATTTACCAAAATAGCAAATGGATTTTAGCCATTGGAGATGGCCTTATAATAAACAGTAAGAAGCACTTTTCTGGTTAGGGAATAACACAAGGTAGAAGGTGTTTCTGATTTCTTTATAAAAAAACATATCCACTTTTAGATAATTGTGGCAAATATCATGAACTAATAATATTCCAATATTTTACATCTGTAGGTGAAGACTCAAATAATTTTAGAATAAAATGCTAACAAGTGCATTTAAGACTTTGGTTAATTAAAGAATTAAAAGTAAATTTGTTTATGAAAAATTGTTATTAATTAATATATTTTCATTGTGATTTTTAATAAAAAATCATTTATTAATTTTTAACTAATATCCTTAAAACATTCATTAACATAACTAGTATGAATTAATTGTTGCACATTATAAATATAATTTTATCATTGCACACATCGTTAAAGTCACATTGAAAAAAAAAAAAATCTCTCTCATTTCATTAACTTAGTCGATACATCCTGATTGGTGGATATTAATTTCATTAAAATTCATTAAAAAATGTCATCTGAAATAGTAATTATGATAGTTTTATATTACATATCTAATACTCTCTTGGCATATAAATTTTAGAACTATTAAATGGCAAGTTTGGACAAGTGTCACATTCTCACAAAAAGAACTTTTCCTATTCACTAACTACTTTTAGAAAGTTTTCACTATTTAATCTATAGTGCATTTTCTTTTATACCATTCTTATTATACAAATTTTCATTTTATTCCACTCTTTTTATATAAATATATATTCATGGAAAATAATAATTTATTTTTGATTATTGTAAAAATAATTAAATTATTTTATCAATTCATATTTCAAAATTATAATAAAATTTAAATTTAAGTGTAATATTAAATTCAATGTAATATATTTAATCATTTTAACATCTAATAATAACAGAAAAATCATTTAAAATTATATATTATTTACAACATTAAATTTTACAGTTTTATTATACTCAATATTTAAATTATATGAAAAATGTTTTATATTCATCATTATGTTGTAGAGTGACTATGTCATTCATAAATATTTTATAATCAATTTAAATAAAAGGCAAAACTTAGATATAATACCTTAGGTGCTGTTGGTGTTGTTTTTTAATCAAAAGTGAAGTTTCACTTTTGTAATCTACACAATTCTTTAATACATATATTTATTATGCGGATTACCAAGGTGAAACTTAAATTCTGTTACCTAAAACATTATATCTAAGTTTTATCCTTAAATAAATTTCTATTAAATATAAAGCTATTTTTTATTATTAAATATATTAATAATGATATATACCATATGACTTTAATATTTGTATAATATTGAAATGATAAATCATTTAAAATTGTATGAATATTTATATCCTACACAATTATTATAAAACTCGGGTGTATACTAATTTTCACTATATAATAAAAAATATATAATATTTTTAATAATTGAAATAATTGAAAAATATTTGTTTTATACAAATTTTTAAAAATTAAAAATAAGATTATTAAATCTGTATATTTCTACAGTTATACATATTATTATATTGTATTATTTTTTCTTTACAATATATAATTTTACTGTAAATTAAAATATTTTATGTTTACATTTAATTTAATTTTATATTATGTTAATTTTAATATACTTACGACATATTAATATCAACTAATATCATTAGAAATCCTTAAAGAAAAATTGATTGAAATATTTGGACAAAATATCACTCTTTTAAGTATTTATTACAATTAATATATCTTTCTATGATTAGCTAATATCACACGGTTATATTAAGGGGGGAAATACCTATATTAGAGAATTTAATAGTTAGTTCATTTTCTTTTCACAAGTTGAAGATAATACTTAACACATATAACAACTCATCTTACATAAGTGTTAATGAAATAAAAATTGTCTATTGAAGATTAAACTAATAATTTATTTTACGTAATATTTGATTTCAATAGTTTGCATCTAATTTAACTAATTTAATATTTTAAAATATTCAAAATATTGTTTATCGACTTTAAATATTATAAAATTAATAAAATTTATTTTTATTTTTAATATAGTTGTAAAATAATTGAATTATTTTATCATTTTACATTTCAAAATTACAAAATCATGTAAATCTAACATAATTTAAATCCCTATTAAATTTTTAAACATAAAATTCTCATGCAATTTTATAAATATTTTAAATAAAATAAAAAATATTTGTAAATCTATAACCAAACATATATCTTGTTCATAGCACAGGTTAAATGCTAGTATGTCTAGGAAAGGTGCTACTTGTAGGGACTCAGACTCTAATTATTTAATTAATCCAAACATTTAGCAAAAATAAACTTAAGTCGTCGTAATTTAGGAGATGTTTGGTAGAAATAAAATTTTCCCATACTCAAAAATTACAATTTTCGAGAAATCATGAATCCAAAAATCATGATTCCTAGAAATGACTAAAATATATTTGCTTAATCATAAACATTCTTGAAAATATTTACACATGTTTTCTAGGAATCAAAGATTTTCATGTTTAATTTTAATAAAGTTTTCCCGAATAAATAAGTGTTTTTTTTTTCTTCCAAAAATATCTTATTAGAGAAATAACTTCATTACATACACTTTTGTAAAATTTTATTATTTAAAGTTTTTTTAATACTTTTATTTATCATACGATAATATTTATTATTTGAAACACATTTCATTGTTTTTGAAATAAGAAAACTTGTTGAAAATATTTTTATTTTAACTTAACAAAGGTGTTTTCTTGCTCCTATATATTCTCGAGTACAATGGTAAATTAAAGTTACACAATTTTTAAGAAAATTTTTGGGCTCGTTTAATTTTAATTAATATTATTTTTACGAAAATGTGAAAGAAAGTTATCCATTTTATTTTTAAAAAGATAGAGATTAATAAGTTGTCATGATTCAAGTATTTCAATATAACCAAAGAAGAAGTGAATTTAAAAAAGTTATTACTAACAAATTTTTTTATATATATAATTTAGAAAAGTTAGAGATTATCAGATTGTCATGACTCAGAGATTTCCAAAGCATAGGTTTTCACAATCACTAAATAAGAAGTAAATCTAAAATAGTTATCACTAACAACCCATTTTTGAGAAAAAAATTATTTTTAAAAAAATAACAATTATATTGTTTTATAAGAATTAAATTTAATAATAATTATTTTTTTAAAATTTTATTTTTATTTCTTATGAAAATTATTTAGCATTTTTCTTAGGTAAATTATTTAGTATTACTAGTTCAATCTAAATAATTTATATGGATAATATGCAAAAATTAAAAATTATACAAATAAGAACACTTATAAATAATTTATTATAACATTTTCTTGTACGTAAATCAAGATAAATTTTAAAATAATAATTTAATCAAATTATAGGTTTGGATAAGTTTTGTTGTAAAAATCTTTTTCATAATTTTAAAATTACAAATATGTTGGTGTGATTTTTAATATTTTTTATTTAACTTTACAAAATTTCTTATTCATTCTACTTTGATACTTTTTAATAGTTTCTACTAAAATATTTCCTGAATATTGCAACAATAATATTCTTAAATGATTTTTTAATTAATACCTTGACGATTTTTAAAAAATTAAATAATAAAGAGTATTTAAAAAGTATAATGTCTAATATATTAAAAATTAAAACAATATATATTATAAAAAAATTATTTTTAAAATTATAATAAATATACTAAGAATATTTATTAGTACTTCTTATTTTTAAATTTAATTATTTATCACATTTAATGAGAAATTGTTTCAAAACTTTATATAATTGTATTAAATGAGCTAATTAGGGTACCACTGTCTTTTTACATCATCAAAACTTTTCTCTCAAGTTGAAAAAGTTAGATTTTCACCTTCTCCATGAAAATAATTTTATGGAAAACATAGGTAAAAAAATATTCCTGAGAAATAATGTTTTCTAAGATTTTTTTTTTTAAAATAATATACCAAACATGAGAAACTAACGTTCCTAACTTCAAATTCCTAGGAAACTAAAAATTCCCCTTATACCAAATACCCCCTTAGTGAAAAGATACACATTTTTTTTTTTCACAAGTAAAGATTGAAAATCACCATGGTCACCTAATAATGAACATTATACACACACACACGCACAAAAAGTATTTACATTATTGAGTTGAATATGTACGTACCATCAGAACAAGTGTACCAACTAACCATCCCAAAAGTCAACCTAGTATATATTGTCATAACCGACACAACTAGCAAAGGTGTAAAGTCTTGTCCTGACAATAAAACAAAATAATACACAAATGTACACATGGACCTATGGAAATCAAAGCAGCAAAAAGTACATAGACCATCCCCAGAAAAAAGGATTCCTTCCTTTACCCTTACCCTTAGTAGTAAGGGATAAGAGGAACTAAACAGACACTATAATGCTCACTCACAAGGGGAAAGAATGTAAATAGAGGTATCATTGCCACCACTACCACAACTGTCACGCTCACCACCTTCGTAACCTTGATCAACACTCTCATGATCATTGTTGCATCATCTTTCCAAGTCCTCAAACTTAAGGGGAGAGTGAGAAGGTCCAACCTTATCGTTAATTCATGGGAATATGGAGAAACGAGGAATGGTGGACATCTTTGCAATCCTCCGAAATCGAATGGGAATTACGACTATCAAAGGTAAACTAACATGCCTCCTAAGTGTTAATGCAAAGGATGAGGAAAACGAGGGGGTTTTAGGTTGATACACGGATCTGTGGAATAAGATGGACATATTTACATATGATATAATAAGAAACCTAAACCTAGGGCCTACACTAGCTAGTTCTAAAAGTTAGAAAGTCACTCTCTCACTATAGGTACTTTAGTAGTCGTCTCTCAACTGTTAAGCATGAACCACCCATCCACGTCGATCTTTAACCATAATGTTTAGGTCAATATGGTGCTTGTCCATTTGGATGACACAATGCATGCATAAGTATAGAGAAACACATACAAACATAATATAAGGAGAAAGGCAGTAATTTATACAACAAAATAGGCAGGGTACACACACATACATAACATAATCATCAACTAAGAATCAATCAATTAGTACATGGTTAATAAAGACAACCAACTAAGACGAGATATAAGTATCACAATAATAACAACCATTAATTAGGATATCATCAATACCAATGTGGAAGATGCACATACTGCCATCCATGATGTATGCCTCCTAAGTCATTTATTTTAAAACCTCTTAATTTAGTGACATGCTATGCATGATAGCCCACAAACTCAAGGTGCCACATTTGTACATAAACTACTCAAATCCGCTCGTGAAGCCACAACACTTTCGTAGCTTGTACTCAAAGTGCCAAATTTGCACATGAAGTACCAAAATTTGCTCACGATGTTGCAACGCTCTCATGACTTGCACATGAAGTGCCATAAATGCATATGATGCATGATAATTGTTTAATTCTTATCTCTTTGTGTGTGAATTGGATTCCAATAAGAATTCAACTTACAAAAACTGTAACACCCTTACTTTTGCACATTGAACTATTTTCTTAATTATTTTGTATTTATTTCTGGAGAATTGGATGTAAATCTTAAAAATTTGATCTTTATGGTTACGTTCATAGTAGTAAGTAGTACTTATTTAGATTTTTAATAATTTTTGAAGAACAGAACCCAGAAATTAGTAAAATAACAGTTTTGTCTCTAAAAAATTAGATAACATAATTAATAAACAAAACTAGTTAGAATTGTTTAAAAAATTATTTTTAAGTCATCAATATACTTAGAATAATTAATAATAATTTTAAAAAAATTTCAAAAATTTATTGAGATAGTTTTTATGAAATGACAAAAATATTCCTATTTCAATTTTCAATTGTTTTTCTAATATTTGATAATTTAATTTTGAAAAATTGGGAAGAAATATCAAAATTCTGTTTTTGGTAGTTAAACTTAGAATGTTGAGAGCTATCTAATCGTTATTTTTAATAATTTTTTTCGAGCCAAAACCTAAAAACAGAAAATTAAAAAATAACGATTTTGCCCTTTTTCTTAACATTAAGGACTGACATGAGAAAAAGTTTTAATTGATATTAAAATATCAATTTAAGCTTAAATCATGTTATATTCATTAAAATACAATTTTGGAAATTTTCTAGAATTTTGATGTAAAATGACTAAAAGCCCTTGAGTGTCTATTAAACCTAGTCAGTATTAGTTTGATATCTAGAAATGGTAAAAATGGTAATTTCAGTTTATTTATAGGTAAAATGTTTAATTTTGGAATTTTCATATTTATTGAATTAAAATGGATTTATTATAAATTTTATAGCTTAAAAATACAAAATAAATAGATAAAATTTGAAATAAATTAATTAAAATTAAAATTAATTATTAGAAACTTATTTTTGATGAAAATTAATGTATTTGTCCAGTTTCACATTAAATTGCATTATTTTGATATTAAAAGTTAATGTTTCAAGTTTAGGCTATTTTATCAGTATTGGTTAATTTAACTGCAGATAAAATTTATACTGATAAAGTTGGGACAACTCACTATGCACGTCCCAAACTTAGGGGATGCTAATTCACGACCTAAGTTTGGTTATGTGTCTCTAAAAGTAATTAAAAAGAAAATAAAAATGGTTTTATTGCATCATTTGATGATGCAATCAAAGTGGACACATAATCTTTTTCTTTCTCTATAAATAAGCACTTGAGAAGTCAGATTTCTCACCATCTTCACTCTCTAAAGCTAGCCGAAATCCACTAAGAGAGTTTCTCTCTTTAGAAAATTTTTCTTACTTTATTTTTATGTTAAAATTTTGCTAGTTTTCAACTAGTAAAATTTCCCCTCCTAGAAGCTTTGCACCAACAATTCCATCATCTTCATCAACCACATTAGAGGTAATGGGAGAAGTGAGTTAGTTCTAAATTATAGTCCTTTTACGTGTTGGAAGGAAGGGTTTTTCCTTAAACCCATTTAAGCATACGTTTTGTTACTATTATTATAATGTTTATTGCTAAATATTAAATTTTTACTATATTGTTACTCTGCTCAAATTTAGATAATTAAATTTTAATTACTAAGTTGTTACTCTATTCAAATTTAGATTATTAAATTATAATTGCTAAGTCATTACTTTATTCAAACTTAGAAAATTAAAATGTATTCACTAAGTTATTATTCTACTAAAATTTTGGTAATTAAATTGTGATTACCAAATTATTATTCTGCTAAAATTTTGGTTAATTCAATAGCTTTTTTCATCGCTTTACAAAACGAAACTCTATTCTTTAATTGTCCAGCTATAAATTCTGCAAGAATATTGGGATGTTTATAAGCATTTTCAACTCTTGCAATAGCAATGTTTAGTTTTCGATTCACATAATTCAGTTTTTTTTTTTGCATATTCGTCTGTAATTCTTCGATTTTTTGAGGCTTACCCTCTATTAATAACTTGGGAAATAAGTTGTTATACTGTCAAAATTTTGATGATTACTAAATTATTATTTCGTAATTTCTGTAATATAAAACAAAAATGTTGAATATATTGGTACTCAAATTAAATGAGGCCAAGGAAAACCTATACTTGAGAAATTTAAAAATTAATAAATTAGTAAGTAATGTAAAGCAAGTGACATGCTATGGCATGACACCCTGTTAGGGAAGCTACAGTTTGGTATGTTGAGGAATGAAAGATAGTGACCCATTTATGAAGGTCTTGGGGGTAGGCATCAAGTGGTAAAGGTCCCAATGGCCATGGTAGTGCCCTCGAGCCTAGATATTCACTGACCAAGTTCAATAACCTCGACAATTGCTCAACATTCCAGGATTGGTTTGAGAGTAGACCTCTGTAAGTGGATATTCTGAATTGTTATTTTGTTCCTCAATGATGATGAGGATTGTATCATGTGATGATGTTGATAAGATATATGTACTCCTAGTCACTTCCCGATTTTGTTGAGAACTATTGCCTACTAATGGAGAGTATGAATCCATACCAAATCAAGGGTAGTCTAATACAACTTAGAATAAACCCTAGGTTCCCTTCTATAGTTAGCTGTGTTTTATCTTTGTTTTATGGTAGAATTCCTACCATACATGTGAAAGTGATTTTAGAACAAATCACCTCACTCCATTATTTTTCTTTTATGTATGATTGATCATGATTATTGAAGACAACAGTAACACCTCGTGAGAACTAGTCAAAAGACACTTCAATGGGCGAGGATCGAAAGACTTAAGTTATGGTATTTTTCTTTTTGTATGAGGCATGGGGTAGGATAATACTGCTTTATACAGGATCTTTTTTATATATTTATTGGCTAGGTAATGTCAATTTTTTTATGTACTTTTGATTTCTTTATATTTCAATTGTTTTTTTAATTACCAACATGTACTATATATATATATATACTTTATTTTTTATCCTTACTACTATTTTAAAATCTTGTTAAGTTTGAAAATTTTCTATTATAAACACCAAAAAAATTTCACTCACATTTTCATTAATTCAAACTAAATACGGATTATAATTATTATTAATAGTGGTTACAAAAACAGCGAGCTCATATGACCTTAACAACCTCACAACAAGAGGTACTTAAACCTTTCTCAAAACCAAAAGCTTTATAAACAATGGATTACAAGTACATGTGTATTTAAAATTTAGGTTTTTAAAATAAAAAAGGTAGCTCAAGTGGATTCACTAATAGCTATTTAGAAATTAAATTTTCAAAGTAGTTTATGATTTACCAAATGAATGGAAACTTGTTCATATACATATACATATGTATAGTTTTACTTTTACATCAAAACTAGGAAATTATTAACCTTAGAATAAAATTTTGCAAAGATGTTGAAATATAACTTGAATGAACTTAGCGTCTAATACTTAAATTACTGTATGACATTATAATATAGCCTTAATAATTTGCAAAGATAGGTTTTAAGTAGTCAAAGTATTCAAAGCTATAAGTGATGTAAAATCCTACTTTTACATGTTCAATGTAGCAAGTTGAAAAATATAGTTTTATACCCAAATCATTTTTGCTTTACGTGAAATTTTATAAGATAGACCTCAATATGTGTAGGGCCAAATTACCATTTTGAAGGATTTTTATAAAATCATATTATAGGGAAAAATAAAGCAAAATTGAGCGCAGTATCAAATTTGGATAAATTAGGCCTGTTTACTTCAAAATTTTGTATAAATTCAGAACTTGGCTAGTCAGAGCTAAAATTTTACAACAAACATCCTTAAATATCCAATGATCATTCCAAATTTTCTCAATGGTCAAATTTATCCACAAATGGCTCAACTTAAGCTCCAAAACAAGTCATGTCATGGTATATGAATTTGGAATCCAACTTCACAGGTTAGTTGTAGGATTTTTAATAAATTCATCACTCAAGATAATCCTACCAAAATTTCCAAAATCAACATTCAACATGTCCAGATCATACAAAAAAATACCAAGGCATTCAAAACCCTCTAGACAGAGCTATATTAGCAGATTATTTCAGCAATTAAGAATAAAACATAGAGCAGTTAAAAATTCACCACAAATAGCACATGAATGATAAAATTATGAAATTTAATATATGTGCCGCATTATGTTATTGGTATTAAGATCCATAGAGATTGACCTCCGAGGTATTTTAGATATGTCACAAGAAACCTATATTAACATGGTTTTAAAGAAATTTTGGATGAAAGATTGCTCACCAAGTGTTGTTCCCATTGTTAAGGGTGATAGGTTCAATTTGATCCAGTGCCCAAAGAATGATTTTGTGTGGGAAGAAATTAAAAACAATCCTTATGCTTCTGTTTTATGAAGCCTTATGTATGCTCAGGTATGCACAATACCTAACATTGCATTTGTTGTTGGAATGTTAGGAAGATATAAGAGCAATCCAAGTATTAACCATTAGAAAGCTACAAAGAAAGTGATGAGATATTGGCTATTTTCATGATGGCCAGTAAAGCTATTTCATGGAGAAGTGTTAAATAGACTATGACTGTTACTTCTACTATGGAAGCCAAGTTTGTCTCATGTTTTCAGGCTGCTTAACATGGTGTATGGTTTGAGAGTTTCATTTTTGAGCTTAGAATTGTATATTCTATTTTTAGGCCTTTGAGGATTTTCTATGATAATTCAGTTGTTGTTGTTATGGCTAAGACCAATAGAAGTGAAAGTCGAAACACATTGACATTAAGTACTTAGCCATTATAGAATGAGTAAAAGAAAAGAAAGTGGTCATTGCGCATATTAGAAATGAATTGATGATCCTTGATCCTTTGACCAAGGGCATGCCACCATTAAAATTCAAGGATCATGTGGAAAAAATGGGACTTGGTTCCACTTTGTGATTGTATACATATAGGTTATTAATGAAAAAAAAAATGAAATCTTATATATTATATATGATGTTTTCTCATATTCATGCACATCTTAATTTATTTGAGAAAACATGTATTTTAATTTGAACCAAGAATAAACATATAATTTATTCATTAAGTTTTGTTACCAAATTAAGTATTATACTTAAAAAAATTCATGTTGTAATGCATGGATGATAATATTCACTACGAAAGGAACTATCGCTATGATTCTCGTGTTTCATTTCTTGAGAAAATTGTTTGTGAACTCATTTGAATCAATGAGTCAAATGTATAGACCAAGTGAGAGAATGTAACATTTTTTTTTTCACATTTATTTGTCCAATAACTCACAATTAGTGTGGCCCATACATTACAAACGTTTCAAATTTGAATGGCTAGACCTTGAATGACCATTATTGTGGTAATAATGACTCATTTGCAATCGTGATGGTAGAATATCTTTAAATAGTTATTGGACCTAAGCTCTTCTATCAATTCGACTAATACACCACTTATAGTGGTAGTGGGAGAATGAGAGCTTAGAAGTCAACAACAAAAGACCCGCAACTCTTCTTATTAACAACGTTTGGAAGTATTTTTCAATTTTATTTATTTCACACTAATATGTATTTTTATTTTAGTACCAGAAACATGATAGAGGTTTGTATACATAACATAACGTTTGGTTTTGTTCTATTCTCTTTGATTCCATCCTTTTAATAGAACCATAATGTACTATTTTTTTTTTATCGTATTTTATATTTTTCAAATACAAACCTAAAAAGAACTCATATATTTTCTTCTACACGTTCGTAATCAAGCATTACCTTGAATACTTGGATTGTTTTTTTTGGTAGAGAAAATACTTGGATTATACTACACTAGGTTATGAGATGAGTACTCCTTGTAATATATAATAATAAATTCATTTTGCCTCTAAAAAAATGAATTAAAAAATATTTTATCAACAAATGTGATTTTTTTTTTTTTCCACATGTAACGGTAATAATATCTTCTTCAGATTAACTTTTACATTTAAGACAAAAAAACATGTGATCATATTGACTACTTTAATTTGAAGGCAAACATGAGGATCGAATGAACAGTGTTTTTTCGTCCGGAAGCAAATGTTACCAACCAACAGACCACATCTTTCCAATCAAGTTGCCAATATTTCCCATTTCCTTTTCCCTTTTAAAAGAGCTGCTTTTACTTGGTGACAGGTATATCTGTGATTCTGTGTTTGTGTAATGTGGAGATTATACCGGATGCCTTTAATTAGTTTATACCACAATTAATTATCGACTACTGGAGTTTATGATTTGATTTTGATTGAATCAGTATATGATTGCTATTAATTATTTCCTGTTTTATACGTATATTCCATAAATTTGCCAACCTGCACTGACAATTTTGCATGTACTTGAGCATAATTTTTTGAAAATGTTTTTTTATAAAAGGAGTTGCGCTTAGTGCTTCTTAATTAACATGTGCAGGAGGTATTTGGCAAATTAGAAAATTGTTTTTGTACTACTCAACAGATGTTGGGTACAATAGTAAGCAAGTTGCGTTTAAGGGAAAATCAAAATTTGGCCAAAATTTAAATTCAGGTAAAGACAATTATTAGAAGAGTTCCTAATCGCGACAATACGTAAGGAGTTAAACTTACACTATTGTAAATGGAAATACCCCCTAATCAAATATCAAAATAATTAAAACTACTTTATGTGCAAAATAAGAGTTAGAGTGTGGTTTGTACATAAAGAAATTTTTTCATTTGTTAGACGATCTTGCCAATTTTTTTTTTTTCTGGGAGCGCATTGTTTCTTGTTAGGCCTTAACCCTTTCTGTGTATAAATTAAACAACGGAATATAAACTACATTTTCTTAAAAAAAAATTCGTTTATCATTTTCTTAATTTTAAAATACTCTCAAACGGATAAGATTTTAAATTGATCCGCTTATAGCTAGTTAACTGTCCTTATTAAGATAAAGAGACAGATAATAAAGCATCTGATACAATCTGGGTTCATTCTGATTCACTCATATTAAGCTTGAGAAGATTAGAGGATATTATAATTTATAAGTCACTCTGATTTGAGGGGCTTTCAGTAACACTTTCAATGTTACTCGAGCATAATTTTTCGTGTACCAATAGCATCATTACGCGGAGGGCTAATTAACCCTATGTTTGGTGGGGTAGAAACTAGAAAGAAAACTGAGAAAAAGAAGAAAAAAATTTTAAAATTTAAATTGAAGAAAAAATAAAAAAAAATATGAATTTTTATTTATAGAAGTCAACTTTTTTTTTTCTTCTTCAACTTAAAAAAATGCATATGTGATTTCTTCTTTATCCATTTCGTTTCCCTTCTCTCCAAATTAAACAATTTAACCCCCTAGTTATATACAGAAATAATGGATTCGCTTCTTTTCAATTAATGAACCAGTGCTTGTCACGCCATACATGACAATAGTCACAAGATGGAGATGGGATATAGTATGTGTAAATAAAAGAAAAACCAGAAAAAAAGAAGAAGATAGAATATGATTATCATCTGTCTGTGGGAGTCTAGCCTTGGATAGTTCCCAGCAGGTAAAAACAGGAAAGAAGAAACTAGAGGATGACGCACCATCCTTTTCTTATCTTTAAAAACAGTGTTCGTATTTTATAATGATATTAATTATTATCTCTATCGAGATTTGTGTGATTTTTTGTTATTATATATATAGAATAATAATTTCAAATCTTTTTACTTTTTAGAGAAAACAAACTATCTACTAACATTAAAATAGTTTTACACTGTCATCTAATCACAAATCACTATATATGGTAAAGTTATTGACTTTTATAATAATTACCTTAAGGGGTGTTTGGTAGGGAATTCTTTTAAATTTTTGAAAAATCTTATGTTCGAAATATTAAATTCCAGTGTTTGATATAAGAATTTTAAAAATTATTTCCAAAAATCTAATATTCTTAGGAATTATTTTTTAATTAAGTTTTTTACTAAAATTTTTTCATAGGGGGAGGTGGGGATCCAAAATTTTCATGAAGGGAAAAATTTGTTTATAATTATGTCTTTTATTCTCAGAAATATTCCAAACATACCAAATATATTTGTGACATTCTTAGGAAACATGATTCTCAGGGATGAAAAAAGTTTTTGTATACCAAACCCTTCCTAAATGTCATACCAATAATAATTTTTGATTAATTGACGGTGTAAAACTTTTTGGACTAATAGTACATAACCATTAAACTTATTTTCTTATAATTTCCTCTTACTAATTCTTATTTATTTTGTATGGTAAATATATTTTTTTTACCTTTTTAAGACATTAAATACATTTAATTATTTTTTTATTTAATACTTCTTTTATAAAATATTGGAAAGCTTTATAGAAGAATATAACATTAATGCATAACTCTCATGGTTTTTTTTTTTTTTTGAATAATTATGCTAAATTCTCTTACAATATTTTCCTATTAATCTTAATACTTATTATATATGATAATATTTTTATGTTTTTAACACATTAAATGTATTTATTTTTTATTTAATACTTTTTATAAAGTATTAAAAAAAGTTATAAAAAAATATAATATTCCTCTATTTTTTTGGTTGACTCCTTTATGCTTTAAAGTCTAAACTAAAAATCAAAAGGTGAAAATGGATCGATCAATTCAAATGGAAGATAAATGATCAAAACAAGTTATTGGTTTATACAACTTAAAAAATCGACAGGAAAAAAAAACAGTCAAAACGGATCAAATCAATCTAAAATGGATCAAAACTAATGATAAAAATCAGTTTAAACATTCACTAAAAAACTAGTGTAAACAATGTTTTATCTTTTACTTTTTGTTGTAAAATGTTTTTTACATAAATAAAGGTCAATTTAAAGTCTACTTATGAATTATCATCATTTAACGTTTTATTACAAGTTTTTAATCTTAAAAAATATGTAACATATATTAATCCTTTTATATTAATTCAAAATTTTATTTAACTTATTTTTCTTTTAATTTTATGTTAATTATTCATTAATATATTATATAATATTAAAATTATATTTAATTACTATCAAATCAACTACAGTTGTTTGTACCAAAAAAAATCAACTACAGTTGAACAACAATTAAACTATTAAATAACCTAAATTTATACTTTCATCAATTTAATAACTAACTTAATTTTTAAAACATTAGTCTAAACAATATTCTTATGCTCCTTCTCACACGCTTCATTGAAGAATTAAATTGAATCAATTAAAATTAAAGAAGTTATTTAATAAAATTTTCATTGATACTACAATGCCTCTTTGAACGATGTGCGACATATGCATTTGCATAAAAAAATTGCTAAATTTGCATTTGATAGAATAGGAAATACGTGAAATAATAGCATAGCATGTTCGTTACATTATTAATCAGTTTTTTTTTAGCAATTTATTTAAACTTATCAGTTTTTTGGGTAAACCATCTTTTTTATTGGAGATGAAAAGTATAATTTTATCGATCTTTATATTATAATAATGAATTTAATTTAATTTTTAAATATAAAGACTTTTTTTATTAAATCCTTTTTTCTTCTTGTGATAGATGACCTAATCATTAAAATTTATATTTCTTTTATATTAAAATTTATTTTTATTTCGTGATTTCAAATTCTCAAATCTTAACTTTAGTTATTTAAAAAAAATTTATATTGCCTTTTCATCTCAAATATTAACTTTTTATACTTTAAAATTAATTATTTCAATTCTTTTGAAATTTACTTTTTTTTCTTAAATCTAAACTACTTATTTTTTTTAATTAAATTAAAAAAAATGTAAAATGGATGAGTTATTTAATAGTATATTACATGTGGAGTGTATTGAATTTTTCATAAAAAAATAAAACAAACACTCCATTTTTTATTTCTAATCTTATATACATATTCCCAATAACAAAGCTATGAAACTAACAACTAAGAAAACGGGTGATACTTAAATAAAACCTTCTCCAATTTGATAACTTTAAAATTTGAGCTTTTAACACTACAGTTAAAATTCGTCTGAGTTATAATTCACTTTTACTAGAACCAATGTTCATTGGTTTATATATTTCCTTTAAAACATTTCCTTGAGTTATCTTTTCAAAAGTATAATTCTGATGTGAAAGCAAAATTGAATGTAAGATTCTTTCAAAATTACGAGTGAGATATGCATAGAATCAAAATGGAGTTAGCACTAATCAATTGGTAGATATATACGAGGCGTAGCCTTTATGATTATTCATGTTTGATCTAATAGCATCCACTTGGAGTTATCTCTATTAACTAATTTGTCTGGATTATTCTTTTCACTGATTGACATTAACACAGCTGTTTTTCCATCATTTGCCCCTAGAAGTTGATTCATTGATTGCTTTAACACTCTGTACATATATTACTTGGTTACGGAAATATTGCAAAAGTAGCCAACTTTTAAGAGGCATTGATATTTTTATCTCTCTAAGTAAGATATATAGTCTTCAAGGATTTCTATAGAACCCATCTTTCTCATCGTACATACTATCACAAGGCCAGCAAGCTCTAGATCATGTAACTAAAGGTAAGTTAATTTTAATTTTATAGAATCCAGCTTTCTCCATTATTTGTTTTCAATTTTATCTTTGAATTTCTCAGTCAAAATTTTGTCAAAAAAGGGTCACACAAGACACACTAGCACATAAAGCTGCTTATAATTAAAGTCACAAACTGGCAGAACAAGAAAGTAACTAGATTTGGAAAAGAGACTTTGAAACTGTACATGTACCAAAACTTCCCTATTTGTCAAAAACCTTCAACTTAACCGTTGGTTAACTTCCTGTCTGAACGTGTCATTTAAAGACCTTTCTTGCTTGAGATATAGTTTTCTATTTTGATTGCCTAATCTTTGTCATTGTCACACGTGAGAAACGAATTTCTCATAGGCTGCTGGAATGTGGAGCAGACTTTTGATGTGAGATTAATGAGAATCTTTGACAGAAATGTAATTACTAAGAATTACTATCTGTACTTGATTATTCGTAAACAGTATCATTGTTCATCAGTTGATAAAAAAAGTTCATTATTCAACAAAGTTGACGTACACATTAAATCTCCCTTGACAAATACACAATTCCCATACTATGTTACACATTATATTTTTCATTTTTGTTGGATGAGAGGTATATCTTAATTAGAGGCATAAACTCCATGTCATGAACAGTGCTTCAATTTTCTTCTTGTAAACAATAGGTGCCTCTAGAGAACACAATTTCGCGACTCAATTATTACACATTTGCTAATTGCTGAAGACAGACATTATGCTTTTATGAAGAGGATTAACATTACTAAGTCAATAAAGCTCCGGATTTGTTAGACTACGAGGAGTTTGTGTTCGCTGTTTTCATTTTTTTTATTTTATTTCAGTTTATTACATTCTTGAATCACGTTTCTACCGAAAATTCTATATGCACCTAGCTGCGGATGAACCAACATGAAAATAATAAAATCATGCTCCATTAGAATCAGTTTAAGACTTTAAGTAATTAAAGCTGAGCTAGCTAGTAGGGGATACTAGTTTTCTGAAAGTATTAGTTAGATTCAAATGTTTGTATCCTCGTTTAAAAAAAAAAAGAAAAATATATTTTTTTCTATATTTAGCTTAGTTTTCGTGTCAATTATAATTTTAGGTTGAAAATATTTTGATTGGATTAAATTTCTCACATATCCATTTTCTATGTTCTGAAAACTAGACCGGACCAGCCGGTTGGGTCTAAAAACCAGTGAACTAATCACCTGACCGGTTTAAATAAACCACAGAACCTGCCCAAAGAAAAACTGGTCAAAAATTGGCCAAAAACCGATTCACAACGAATTAATGAAAAATGTTTAATATAACATTATTTTGATTTTTTCTTAAAAAAATAAAAACTAACTTAAAGTATTTATCATTTTTTTTTTAAATATAAACTTATTTTTATTAATACATATTGATGTGTATACTTAAAATTTATACTTAAGTATAATGACATATTTGATTTATACTTTTGTAGGTATTGTAAATGTAAATAACCTATAAAATTATGTTTTATTTTTAATTTTTAATATTACAAAGTTATGATACTATATTTTTTTAATATTTTTTTATGTATTATTTAATTATTATTTTATTAATACCGGTTCAATCACGGTTCAACCTGATTGAACAATTGAACCTTGAACCAGTGTCTTGACTGGTTCAATGACTGGTTCAGTTTTAAAACATTGTACATTTTTATGATGTTCTTCTAATACCTTGCTTAATATGACTACTGAAAATGCATTATATGCATACGCTCAGCTATACTTTAATAAAGTTCGCCTGAAATCGCACTTTCCTCCTATATAAACCACTTTTTACTTAGTTGTACAGTAATTGGCTAATATGTTGTTCTTGGTAAAAGCCTTGTGTACGCTACTCACGTCTTTATGTAACTTACTCACAACGAGCTGCATGCCCAAGTGGTAACTAAATTTGAGCTTAGAGACTATGGGACTTCGCAATGATAAGAGTTTGAGTCTGCAGGAAAACATTTGTAGGGAGATACAACCTTGGTATTTTGAGTGAAATTTAATCACAATTGCTGGAAAACTCACAATTAACAGCATGTGTTTGTGCCTGTGTGACAATATGTTGAGTCTTGTCATCATCTTAAGCAGTTAATTTTGATCATGGTTCTAAATTACAGTTGCAGTCACAATTGTGGTTGCGGGCATTGCAATTGCAGGCATTGCGGCTGCTACGGTGCAGATTGCGGCAGTTGCGGTATGAAATTATTATATATTTATATCTCACCTTTCCGCTTGCCCCCACCACCTTACCTTTGTCCCTATTGGCCTACCCCTACCACCTCACTCTTTTCCCTTACCTTAAATGCATCACGCAGCCTACTAGCACCTAAACCAGTTACCATCAAATGTCTCCCTCCCCTTTCTAACATTCCACACGACCACAAAAAAATGGAACAAGATGAATCTTTGTTTTTTTTTTCACAAAAAATGGAATAGGATAGTATTGCGACTCTGTTGCGGTTTTGTTGCGGCCTCGTTGTGGATGCATTGCGAAAATTCCTGTTATTTTAGTTCATACCACAATTACGGGCCGTTGCCATCGCGGGTAGCTCCGCAACCGCTATAGTATGCGATTCTCACACATATAAAAATGAAACAAAGATAATCGATGAGCTTTATAACATGCATCCAATTTAATATTGGCTGAAGTAAAGAAAATGAAGTATATATTAAATCAGTCCTGTATGATCTTTCATGATCAACCCCTTCCCAGATTTCAGTATCATTTGTCACATAAATGGAACCTTGCCTCTTAGCATATTAACCAAGATAGATTCTTGAATTCATGAAAGATTCTGCATACTAACTAATGGAAACCTAATAAAATAGTTAAGAACTAGAGATCGTCATAACAATAACTTCTCTTTGACAATTTACGTTAAAAGAGAAGTTTGCATTCTTTTATGCAAATAGTAGTCAATCTATATCTTCCATGACACAAGAGTATGATCTTCGGATGAAACTTTAAAACAAACACATCGGCTTGTTCATATGCTTTTGCAATTCATAATTGTAAATAAAATCATTACAATTACTAGAATTGCCACTCTCTCTAGTGGCAGATCAAAGAGATAATCTTAGCTCCAAATCTGGTTCTTGAGTGTCATTTGATTCAGAGTTCTGACTGCTTGTGCCCACGGAACCACTTCTATGCTTCTTGGTATCTATGTGTTGCGAGTCCTTTATATTTATAGAAACCAACATAATGAAGATCATTTTGAATTAATTACAGATGAATAATCTTTTCTACGTAGACTATCAAATGAGATTTATACAAGTTGAAAAGGATTCCTTACATATAGGTTAAGTAAAGGTCTAGTTTGAGCAGTGGAATTGGCATGTTCCCAGCTGGTTTGTAACAAAGAATTAAACATATACATCAGCTAGAAATTCTTCATGACAGATAATTATAGAACAAAATGAGAAGAACAAAGATCCAATATGTATAAACAAATATTACTCTTTGCTCATATTGATGACAATGGATCTAATAGGGATGGAAGATTTAAGTACCTTGCAGTGTTAGTTGGCTGAGAATCTCCACATCTAATATTTGTTCTCTCATATTCGGGTAGGGACATCTGCACGAGCAAACAGTGTTGTCCAATTTCAAGATCCACGGTCCAAATTCACTTATGTCATATATGTAAATTACTACATTCGTATGAGCATGTTATGAAGCAGAAGACTTGTACGTTTTTGCAACACTAGACTTGAGAACTAATTAGCAAAACTGTAACGACAAAGATGATTAATTTCAATGACATTTTTGGCTCTTTTAATCACTTTTTATAACTCAGATCCTTTTCAATTAGCAGAACACCCCATCCATCCCTTTTCTCCTAGGGTTAATTAGCACTATCCTTGCACTTTCAAATTCAACCAAACATATATATAGGAGAAAATTAATTCAGATTCAAAAAGAAGATTGCTAGGGTTATGCTATATACATATAAACTTTTCAATAATAAGAAGATAAATGTGATGTCAATCATTTCCGCAAAAATATAAAAGAAAAAAGACAAGGGATAGAAAAATAAACCATCTTAAATTGCTTTGGGGACAATTCCAGCCCACTTGCATATATTGTTTTTGCGGTTATAGTTACTAAGTCGTGATAGATGACAACTATGAAAATATCACTCATCGCAAAAAAATGAAAACGAATAAGTTAAACATCTATAGTACAAATAAAAATATAGTATGCCTGTAGAAGTGTAAAATCAATTGGGATCAGTTGAAGAAAAGCCAAAACTACACATACCACAATGTTGGGTTGGAAGCCATATGAAGCTGAGTACGATGTAGATGAGGATGAGTAAGAAAAAGATGATGATGATGGTACTGATGAATAGGGTGTTTGCACCCTTGGATCTTCCTGCATGTTGATCAGGAATATAGCAAAAACCCCCATCGAATCCCACAAATAATCCAAGGAAAAAATATTGCAAGTGTTTGAGAGAAAAAAAAAGAGGGTCTTACATTGTTAAAGTCAGATGGGTAAGGAGCGTGCAGAGGAGGATGATAGCCACCACAGGCCATTTGACCATGTAATCTGATTTTCTCCAATTGAGCAACACCTAATCCTCTTTGGGGTTGCTTTGGCTTGTCTTGATTGTTCTTCTTTCCTTTTCTTGATGAAGAACCGCTTACTCTTTCATTTCCCATGTTTGGCTCTCCAAAATAACTGCTATCCATGACTCTTCTCTTCTCTTTTTTTGTGCTGTCCAGTGAAGAGAGAGATAGCTATTGGTTGTGGCCTTTTTACAAATCCCGGAAGAACTGCTTCCACTTAATTTCTGGCTGGGAAATCAGAGATCTCCTATGCTCTCTTTTAAGCTTCTAGCACACCCAGGAATAATTGCATCGCTGGATCAGATTGTGTATAGATTTCAATGTTAAGTTATATATATACGCCTAGATTCTATGCTCCTTATCTCTCCCTCTCTACCCTTTAACTTCAGTTTTTTTTTAAGACAATAATGATTACATTTTTTATTAATTTTTTGCCCATTTGTTATACGGACTTTGGAGACTATCTCTGAAAGCGATTGTCTCTCATTTAAAATGTTAAATAAGCTGTATTGGTAGACTCTCATCAGTAGCCACGCGCCACAAGGTTGGCTGCAAATTATGGAATTTTTTTATGTACATCTTTATTTATTGTCCATATAATATAGCTCTCGTTGAATATTTGCATTATTTTTTTTTGCTAGATGTTCGCTCAAACTTTCTTTCCATTAAAAAATTGATTAGTGTGTGCTACGCTATATATGCCGAGGATGATGATGAGGTTGGCACTTCTCAGTCTCTCAGCAATCAGCATGTATAGCCTTCTAAAGTGGCATGTAGGCGATTAATTAATTGTCTTTGATTCTTCTCTTCTTGATGGGTATTTTTAGGGTACTTTTATATAAGATTATTTTGATTACACTGATCAAAGTAGATTACAAAGCTTTGTGTACCAAGAAAAATATATATAAAAAAAAAAGATAACAAAGCCTTAAGTAGGTTCCACTCTGCATGTGGTTTCCTAGTTCTCGGTCAATTTGTCTCAGCTGATAGTACCCTAAAGGGCCTGACCTGAAAAGCACCAGCTGTAAAATTCCATGTAAGTAACTTATTAAGAAGGGAAAGTAATACAATCAAATTTAGTAATGAATAGTTTAAAACGTTAGTAACAATATTAATTAGAGACCAAATCATAGATGAATTGCAAATCCCGAAAATCTTTTCCATTTTTGCAGCTTTAAAAATAATTAATTTCTGATCGAGTAATTAGTTAGAATCCATAAATTTATTTTATCTTGATCTAAATCTAATAGTAATACAGATGGTAACATTGCTTAATTAATAAGAAGGGAGACATAAGATTGAGATAGCTCAAACAATTAATATATACCTAAAAAATAATTAGTATACAACATGAGATACCAAATATATGATTATAATAATAATGGAGTTATAATTAATTGTTAGAGATACCAAATGATCTAACTGAACTGTTTCACGCATGGTTTGTGGGTCATATTTTATGAGTTGTTTGTGTGGTGGAAAGTTAGAATATCCTCCAATTTGTTAGCCAGACATGTGAACCCATGCAAATTACAAGAAACCCCACTAACCCCACCAAAAGTATGTTATTTGTTGCTTAAGCGGATGACAAATTAAATGAAACAACTATATTGAACGAAAATATTTTTAACTATTATTCTTTAACGAGAACGTTTTTAGCTATTATTTTTTAATAAGAGTATTTTTTTAAAAAAATTTAATATCTTATTTCTTTTAATCTACCATTTTCAATATCTTTAGTTCTAAATTAAATTTTAATATTCTTTTAAAAGCAATTATCAATAATTAAAAATTAACATTGTATTACAATAATTGTTTAAAAACATTTATTTATTACAGATTTTAATTATAATATAATTTATATATTCATAAGTATTTATTTATTATAAATTTAAGTTATATAAAATAAATATTTATTTTATGTAATACACAAGTTAAAATACTAGTGTATAAACATTTACAAAGTGTTATAGTTAAAGAGAAAATAGGATTTTGTTGCTTTACGTTATTTGGCGATCTGCTTCCTTCCCTTTCTTTTCTCTTTACTTTCTTTACCTTTTCATTCTTCCTCTTCTTCTAATCTTCTTGGGGGCTGATGGAATTGCTGACCTAAAAGGCACTGCTTATTTATTTATTTTAGTTTTTATCGTCCATTGTTGCATCCACTTAGAACTAATCAGTTGTGACTTAAAAATGCTGACAATTGGTTTGAACTATACCTATCAATTTAGGGACCTAGAACCTCAGCTCATTTAAATATTGAATTTTCTCTTTACATTCAAGTTCAAATATTTTTTTAGTATAATAGTGGTAATTATATTTGAACTTATATGTCACGTAAATTACCCAAGTTTCATTCTATTAACCTAATTCAAGTAACTTAAAAGATTTGTTGTTAAAAGAAAATTTCATCATGCATTTTTTGTCGTTAAGGTTAATAATTTAATCTGACATTAAAAAAGGAAGACGGGAAGATCCTTTCATCTTAAAATTTTGTGGCTAAAAAATCAGTTTAGGCAACAAATTCAAGTAATTAACTAATTAACGTGGATCACAGCCTATTGGATATACTATGTGTATTGAATTGCGTAAACAATTTGACGAAAGAAAACTTATCTTTAGCTTTCAATACAAAATTGAAAAGCCAGCAAAAGTCAACAAACGCAATTTTTTTCCCTGTTTAGTCAAAGTTTATCAGCTACAGTTTAGGTTCCTATAATTACGTCAATATATAAATATTCTGTCACGTTTTAAAAATAAAACATAGACCGTTACAAGAATGATATTAATTAAGTTTGAGTAAATATATAACTAGTATTTTAGCTCAAAGGATAAATGTTTATTTTATATAACAAAAATTTATAATAAATAAATATTTTTGAACATATAAATTATATTTTGTATTTATGATGAATAATTTATATTGTGATACAAGATTATTTTTAACTACAGATATTTTTTAAAAATATTTAAATTCAATTTAGAAATAAAGATAAAAATGATAGATTGGAAGATATATATATATATATATATATATATATATATATATATGAGGCTAAGAAACATTCTTAAAAATCCTTTCGTTGAAGAAAAATTACTAGAAATACTCTCATTGAATAATGACTCTTAAAAACACTCTCATTTAAGATAGTTATTTTAATTTATATATGGAGAGGATATGTTTAAACAAAAAGGGGCTAATTTTCAGAGGATGTGACAAATCTTATTCCTAAAAAAAAGGAGTAACAAATCTTAACCATATAACTATATATATAAATGATTAAGATTAAATATTACTTAAAGTAAATCACTTAAAAAATCATATAGTTACAAAAAAATATATTATTTATTAACGAATAAAAAAGATTAAGCATTGGAATTCTGTCCATTAATATAGCATTTGTCAAATAAAAATTAAACTAATAATATAATGCACACTAACATTTAATGTACTATTAGTATATATAATGTTTTATACTAACAAAATTATATGTTAGTATGTTGTATTATATTATCAATATAAACATGTCATTACAACAACCAAAATAAAGGTAGATGATTAGTGATGATCTTAAGAATGATGCAATTAGCGATAACCAAGTCACTGGTTAGCTGATGCAAACTCATAATTTTTGAAAAAAAAAGGAATTATTGTAAGCGACAGTCAGGCTGTCATTAATGAATAATTTTCGAAGAAAATATATTTTATTGAAAGCGATAACTAGACTGTCACTAGTTTTTAACTAGAGTGTCAATCCAAAACCCACTTCTTCCTTCTCGTGCCTCCTTTTCATGAAGTTTGCAGATTTGAGCACTAATCACTAATAAGTGACAAAACTTGTCCATCGCTAAAGTAGTCGCTAGTAAGCTACAACTAGATTGTCACTTACAAAACCTTTTTTTTACCATTATCGACCTTCCTTCTCCCCTTTTTTCTCCCTCCCATGTTTGGGTGGAGATGTTGCACTGACAGGTTGGATGATGGTAGCAAAGGGTTGTTGGTGCGACGATGGAGGGTTACTATACATAGTGGCTTGTGACTTTTCTCCCTTTATTTTCTCTCTTTTCTTTTCTTTCTCTGCTTCTATTTGTTAATTGTTGATTCTCCTCTCAGTTGCAAGCTTTTGGTGACTTGTGTCGGTGACTTGCGGTCAAACAAGTGTGATGGCTTAGGGTGATAATGGCTTGTAGCATGGTAGCTTGTGGAGTGGTGCCCCAAGTGCGTTGGTGGCTCACAATGTATTGTAGCTGATGGTGATGGATGGCAATGTGCAACAACGACAGAATGGATAGGGTGTGTTTCTTGGTTTGGGAAAATAGGGAGACACATTGTCGGTAACAACAACATTTTTTTTGTTTTGTCCATGAGTAACCATTAACGACGACTTTGCATTAAAAAGGATGGCTTTTGGCCATCACTAATATGTGATTTTCTTATGGTTTGCAATGTCTTCATTAATAAATTAAATTTCATTAGTTAAAAACTACACTAACAAAAGTTAATCCAACATCAAATCATTAGTAAATATCATTTATTAGTGAATAAATTCTTAAAAAAGCCACAAGGATTTTATATTTTAATTTTGATCATTTATGATAAGATTTAATAGTTAATATTTGTCTCTTTCACTTTCATATAAAAATACTCATCTTATTTTGTGTGTGTGTGTGTGTGTGTATGAACAAAAATATATATCTAAAAGTCCTTTTTCTTTTACGAATGTGTTATGATACAGATGGAGGGAAAAGAGGAATTGTGCATCAAAACAAATAACTCAAAGGAGGTAAGTCATGTCAACAAAATAAAGGCAATAAAGTTAGTTACGACAAAGGGATAGATGGTAGGGAGGGTTGTGAAGAGAAGTGGGCGTAGGAAGCTCCCTAATAGCATGATGTGTGATTTTGTATGGAAAAGGAGTAAGAAGGGGGATATAAGGAAATGTAATTAAAAGGAAATGGTAGCAAAAGTATAGTTTAATTATTTCCTTCTTCTTCTATAGAATTTATTTATGTCTTTTGAATGTTGCATTTCATTTTTATATAGTATATTTCAAGCTACTTTCTCTATAGCAAACCTCTTTCATTTAGAATATTCAATAAAATCCTCTCATTCCATTGTGTTCTATTTTTGTGCTTTTGTTTCTGTTACATTGGTGCTTTCATCATATCATTACTTAAGGAATTGGAAATCAATATTAAAGATTTGATATGAATGGAGTTTACACTTATAGATTTAATAGGTAGCATGTAGGTATAGCATCTTCGATGACTAACTTACTTATGAGGATGCGTTTATATAGGATTCTAAGCTAGCTAAGTATCACTTTCCTTTTAGAAATTGAAGCAAGCAATCATCGTGGCACTAGTTTTTGTGGTTTCAAAACTTTCATAGCCTTTTACCTTAGAAATAGATGCATCCAGGATTAGGTAAAGGCTATTTAGAGTTAGAACAAGCCTTCCACTGCCTATTTCTCAAAGATGTCTCCAAGAATGCAAAAAATAGTTAACATATTCATGAGAATTGTACGCCATTACTGAGGCACTTGCCCAACTTCAACACTACTTACTTAAGAACCATTTTGTCATAAAATTAAACTTATCAACAAAGCATTAGAAATTTAATGGATCAAGCAATTCAAACCCTAGAACAACAGAAGTGGTTGCATAGGTTCTGGTAGTATGATTTTCGAATTCAATACAAATCAGAAAAGGATATTCAAGTTGTTGATGCCTTATCAAGGTTCTTTTATTCAGTTTGGTCAGAACCCTAAAACAGTTTCATACAAGCATTAAAAGAGGCTATTAAGTTTGAATCAAAATAACAACAGCAATTGTCTTATGTGAGTCCAATCAAAACCAAATATAAGGTTTTCAATTGTGGATAGAATTTTATTTTGGCAAGGCAGACTGATGATTCCTTAAGAGGGCAATTTGATTTAATGCATATTGAAAAAGTACCACAATTCTCCTATATAGGAGGCCTTCTTAGGGATAGCAAGGACTATAGCTATAAATAAATCACAGTTCTACTGGCTAGGTATGAAAAATGATATTAAGAACTATGTACAATAATGCTCCATTTATCAATAAGGAAAACACAATCATACACTTCTTGTTGGACTTTTTAATCCATTATGTATTCCTCATCAAATTTGGGAAAATATTCTCATGGATTTTATCACAGGAATGCTATTGTCTTATGGTTACTTAGTTATCCTTGTGGTTATAGACCGACTTTTAAAGTATGCTCATTTCCATCTCATTTTAAAAGTGAGTTTACTAGCAATCAAGTTGTAACGCCTAACCGCTTTTAGGATCAGTGACTATCTTAGCAAACTAACACAAGACTTTTTAGCATGCTTTGTCCTCACTCACACGCTTCCTAGGAAACTTTTTAGGAGGTCACCCATCCCATAATTTCTCAAAGTCAAGCACGCTTAACTGTGGAGTTCTTAAGTGATAGGCTACCGAAAAGTAGATGCATCTTGTTGGTATAGGTAGTACTTATTAATTCCTTTAAGCTATCCTCAACTGTACAGTCTTATACCTGCACAGGCTTTGGGTCCCTCTCATTCTAGTGTGTATTCGATTCATTTATGTGTCTCTCCCGCTAGAAGCCTACCAGAGTCGCTCCTTGCCCCTACCTTATCTCTTTTGCACCGGCGATCACTCCTCGCCCTTGTCAATGCTTGGGATGTTACATGATATATTGATCTTTTTCTATTTCAATTATTATTTTTATTATGAAATCATGATATATAGTTATGTGATGAATATATATATATATATATATATATATATATATATATATATTTTATTTTATTTTATTTTTTTAATACCATTTTCAAATTCTGTTAAATTTATAAATTTATTATTATTAAAAGTAGAGAAAATTTTTACTTGAATTATAAAATAAGTAAATAAGTATGGGTTATGTTCAATGTGAATGGGTGTCACACAAGTTGCTGAAGTTTTTATGCACAACATTGCCAAATTACATAGCATTCCTAAGTCCATTGTTTTAGAAAAAGAAATAGTACTCACTAGTGTTTTTTTTCTAACATTTACTCAAATTGCAAGGCACAATACTTGTTATGCTTTAGCTTATCACCCACAATCAGATATGCATTCAAAGGCACTCAACAAATATTTGGAGATGTATTCAAGGTGCCTTACTTATCAAAATCCTAAAATGTCATCAAAATGTCTTTCTTGGGAAGAATATTGGTACAATACATCATTCACACTAGTCTAGGCATAAACCTCTTCAAGGTAGTATACATAGAAAAGATCCCCCAGGTTTTATTAAGTATTATGTTAATGTGAATGATTCGCCAATAGTTCAAGAGACTTTACAATAGAGAGATCACTTACTCACTCAGCTCAAGGCTAATTTACACAAGTCTCAATAACATATGAAAGCCACAATAAACAAGAAGAGGATAGATGTGAATTTCAAGGTCGGAGATATAGTTTTGGCGAAGCTCCAACCATACTGACAACATTTTGTGATTTTGAGGAAGAAACAAAAACTCAATGTATTTTATTTCATTTCCAATAGTTGATAGGATTGGAGAAGTTGCTTACCATGTCCAGTTGCCACCTATTGCAAAAGTTTGTATATAATTCCTTGTTTCTTACATGAAATTGTTCAAGGGAGAAAATAAGACCCAATTGTTCAAAGTTCATCTTATTTTGGGACGGAGGGAGTATAAAACAAGAAATAATTAATAGTAATCATACCGTGATTCAATAAAAATCAAATCATAAACTCCAGTAGTTGATAATTAATTGTGGTATAAACTAATCATAAACAGGAAGATGTTGTTGTCATCTAATAACATTATCCTAGCTTCAACCTTAAGGACAAGGTTGATGTTAATAGGGGATGTAATGTTATGATACCAGTGGAGGGAAAAAAAGGAATTGTACTACAAAACAAATAACTCAAAGGAGGCAAACCATGTTAGCAAAGTGGAGGCAGTAAAGTTAATTACAACAAGGGGACATAGGGTAATGGGGGTTGTTAGGAGAAATGCACGTAAAGGTCCCTAATAGCATGGTGTGGGATTTTGTTCTGAAAGGGAATGAGAATGGGGATATAAGGGAATCTAATCAAAAGGAAAGTGTAGTAAAAAGTTTGGTTTAATCATTTCCTTTCTATAGGATTTCTTTCTATCTTTTAAATGTTGCATTTCATTTTTATTCAATTTACTTCATACTGCTTTCTCTCTACTATACATCTTTGATTACAAAATATTCAATAAAAAGCCTCTTCATTCCATTGTGTTGGTGTTCAGCTTTTGTGGTTTGACTTTTATTACAGAATGTGTGTTAAGTGATATGGAGTTTAGTTCTCTTTCAAAAAAGTATTGATTCCAAGTCTTATTAATTAAAAAATTATTAAAATAATATTTTTTATATATAAATTCACTTAATTTAAATTATTCAAGACCTATTATAGTTTTCAAACCACATTTTTTTCTTAAAAAACAACTAAAATCTAATAATTCCAACTATCCCAAACACACTTTAAAAGTCTTGTATCAAAATAAAATAAAATAAAATTCCTCTTGTTTGACTAATATATTCTTTTAAGTGAATTTGATAAATGAGTTATTTAACTTATAGTTTATTTGATTAATTTATAAATATGTTCAACCAAAATAGAGATGCTTAGTAAATGAGTTTGTTTCACTATTTTATAATGTTTTTTAGATGTTAATTAGAGTAACATTTGAGTTTATAACTTATTTTATTTTTCTTTATTTTTATCGATAGTACTTTTAAGAATTCCTCATTTACCATCCACTTTAGTATTACTATTTATTTTAATCATTACATCTTTTATACTCTTTGTTTTCAATTAATTATTAAATATTTAATCTTTAAACAAGAAATAATTAATAAGAATTCAAAATTCACTAAAAAGATTATAATTATAATTACACACACCCACACACCTATATGTGTATGTATAATGGGTGAGGATCAAGTTACTTTAAAACTAACTCTTAGTAGAGTTACTTTGTTTAATAATTCTTTGCATATATAAAATTTCAATAATTCAACCATCACAACAACAAAAATACATATTAGCGTTGACTAAAAGCTAACATTAACAACTATTTTAGCGTTGACCTAGAAACCGATGCTAACCTAATCAACAATAATGTGGTTGTGTAGGCCAAAAGAGGTCAAGATGAATTAGCATCTAACAAGCCAACTCATAGGTTGTCACTAAGAAGAGCTAATGCTATTATTTTTTTATTTTAAACTTTTGTGTCCTAATTAGTATTAGAGTTAGGCATATGGATTGAGGCCTGCAGGCCACCTATTTAACCCGCAGCTCGCATTGGCCACAGTCTTAAAATATTTGGACTATTTAAGATGCAGGCCTTTTTAGCCCGATCCATTTAACCTGCAGTTTAAATGGATTTAACTACGGCTTTGCGAGCCTACCCGCGGGCTTTTAACATCATACTATTTAAAAAAAAAAAAAAAGTAGACTTCATCCACTTAAGTGACTTAGAATCTGAAAACAGTTAATATTTCTTTGCTAATCTATTGATACATTACTCTTTTGTCCTTGACTCGGCTGGGGTTAGATGTGGTATTCAATTTGCTTTTCTTTTACTATTGCTTTAGCACATTTGAGCAGTAGGTTTTCTAAAAAACAAATTGATCTTCATAGTATGCAAGGGCATCAAGAATTTATCTCAATTGATCTTTTATTATATCAATGTATTTATTATTTATTATTTATTATTTATTATTTTTATTGATTTTTTTTTACATTTTTAAAATTATTTTCATTTTTAATTCGTGAGGCAGGGATTGGCCTGTTAGCTCGCGAGCTATGTGGTGTGGACTCAAGCTTCAAAAATTAGGACCATTTATCTCAGGGTTTAGGTCGACCTAACCCGTTTAATTTGCTAGCTTTTGCTGGTCGAGCCTAAACTGATGAGCTGGCTTGTATACCTAGCTCTAATTAGTATTGATCTAGCTAATGCTATATTTTTTTGGCATCCTCTTTCTCGTTCACACATCACACATCCTTTTGGGTCAATAATTGTAGGGAATAAATGGGAGAACTAGAGAGGTTAGGATGGTGTGAGCAGCAAAGGTGGGGAGAAAGTATGGGGAAAGGGAGGAAGAAGAAGAGAGTAAAGGGGAAGATAAAGAGTTTCAAATTAATAAAGAGAAGAGAGAATGGGGGAGAATTTTTGATTTAGTGCTCAAATCAAAAAATATTTTGTTAGAAAATGGCCAACGCAAGTTGAAAAAAGATAAAAAATAAAAATAAAAACATTAACAAATTGGCTTAGCATCAATATAGTCGACGCTAATTGAGATTGACACTAAGTGTTTGTAACTAGACATTATTTTTCTTGTAGTGCATTAAATATTTTGATATTATTTCCACAATTATGCATACCAAATTTTAAAGAAATCGAACATTTATAATTAGGTGGTCTTATACTCAATATTTAGTTATATTATATTATAAAAGGGTATATTATATGATAAATTGAAATTATTTAATGAGGTATTAAATAGTTTTAAAATTTTATAAAAAAATGTAGACTTGATTTATTATTATTATTATTATTGTTATATATATATATAGGGGGGGCATATCTAGTGAGAGGAGGGTTATATTTATATGAGAGTGAGAAGAGAAAATCTGGGCCGTATAACCATACATGGATGGTCATGATTTAATGTTATGTGACCATTTAAAAAGTTATGTGACTTTTTAAAAAACTCACATGACTTTAAATGTTTTAATCTTGACCATTCATGACAAGATCTAATGGTCAATATTCATTCCTCTCACTCTTATATAAAAAACCCCTCTCACTAGATACGTTCCCTATATATATATATACATATATGTATATACATATACATATACATATACATATATATACATATATGTATATGTATATATATGTATATGTATATATATATAAAGAGTTATTAAATAAAATAACTCTAAATTACTCATGAAATCACTTAATCGATTGATGCCCACACATATAATCATATAAACACATCATGTTATTTAATTTTACATTTATTAATTGATTTTACTTTTAATTTTATCAAACGATTCTAATTTAGTAAATTAACTTAACAATCTTTAACTTTTTAACTAAGTTTTAATTTATGACTAATTTTTCAACAATAACTCTTCAATCGTTTTTGTCAAACATTATTCTATTGCGCGTGATACTAAACATTAAGATAAATACAGTCTACTCAGCTATGATTTATTAACGGAAAACGTATTCAATCAAATCATGAAACCGGTGATTCAATTATATAATTCTTTCTCGTAAACCAAATTCGTCCTCTCTAACTTGGCACTTCCTTTTTAGCATATGAAAATAATGCGATTTGTCAAACTGCTAATAGAATCATGCCACGTATAGTGTTAGTCATCATGTCACTACAAAAAATATTAACATTAGTGACAAAACAATTTACATATAATTTTTAAATTTTATAACTAAAACTTTAGTGATGCTAGTATTAGTCATGAAAATTTTGTTACTAATGCATTAATTTCTTGTACTGTGTTCTGATGACATTAAAAAATATTCTTCTGATGATATATATAATAATTAACGTAATAATCAATAAATTAGTTCGGTAAGCACATATAATCTTGCGTCTCTTTTACTTGTTTATAATTCAAGGTTTTGATTTATAGCTCTAAAGGATATAGCACAAAGAATATATATTCATCCTATTGTTGAATAGTACCCCTTCTGTTTTTTTTTTAATTGTCAGGTATTTTAAAAAATTATTTCTATTTATTTGTTATTTTTAAAATTTAAGATAACATTAATTACTTCTTTGTCAATTATATCTTTATTTCTCACCTAATTTTTAATTAATTTACACATTTACAATTAGTATGAATTTATTGTGGAGTAAAAATAAGAAATGATACAATAAAAAATTTCAAAACTATTTTATAAAAAACAAAAAAATTTATTGTATTTTTTGATTTGTGTAAAAAAAAAATCTTAAATGATACTTAAAATGAAACGGAGGTAGTAGTAATTTGGTAGACCACGCGGTCATCCTTTGGAACTTGCTTATAATTCAATTAATTCAAGGCATTGAATGGTTCCTTTTTTTTTATTTTATTAAAGGCATTGAATGGTTCTATAGGACATATAAAAGATTTCAAACATATATAAGAGCAAACATATGCTTTCACACTGAACAAGGAATTAAACGTGTAAAAGATGGAAGGGCAACAGGGAAACCAATCGATTCAACTTTTGATGGTCATTCGTAAGCAGACGGATCTAGACATCATATAAGGTGGGGGCCTTTTTTAAAAAAAAAAATTATTTAAATATATAGACAGGGGGCTAGTTTTTTTTCTTTTTTTTAAATTATTTAAATATCTAATTTCTAATAAATAATTATTTAACAAATAATAACTTACACAAAAATATTTATTGATTTTATATATAAATTTAAAACTTATTTTGTAAATGATAAAAATAAAAAAATATAATAAAAAAATTTATCATAAAAAAATTATATTTCAAAAAATAAAAATTTTCATAATTCATAGAATATTAATTATTTAAAAAATAATTAAGGTTGTGTTTGGATGAGAAATTTTAAAATTTCAAAGAATTTAAAATGCTTGAAATTTGAATTGCTTTAATTTAAATTTTCTTCATTTATTAAATACTTTGCTTGAATAAATCAATTCAAATTTTTTAAATTTCAAATTCTAAATTTGGATGTGACATTTTGATTTTCGCCATAAACAAAATTTAATTTTTAAATATATATTGAAAAATGAAAATTTTAATATTAAATTTTATCGAAAATAAACATTAGTCAATTTTTAAATATTTAATAATTCACAAATAATTTTACTATTAAATAATATTTAATAATTCAAAAATATAAATATTGATACTTTTACATCAATATTGATAAAGAGAAGAAAAAGAAAAAAGAGGCAAAGAAGAGAGAGATGGGAGAGAGACGAGAAAAAAGGGGAAAGAGAAGGGGGAGAGGAGAGATATAAAAGAGCGAGGTCATAGAGAAATAGAAAATAAAAAGAGAGGAGAGAAGAGGAGAGGAGAGAAGAGAGGGAAGAGGGAGAAGAAAGAAAGAGAACAGAGAAAATAGACATAGAGGTGAGAGAAAATGAGAATGAAAATTTTCAAATTCTTACTTTTTTGGTGGAATTTGAAATTCTATAATTTTATGTAATCAAAATACCTTTATAAATTACTAGAATTTTAATTTCTTACTAAATTCTCTATCCAAACAACATATTTCACCACAAAGCATTTTAAATTTCCTATAAAAATGAACTATCCTCTTAAAATTCCTCATCAAAACACAAGATAAGGAAATGTAATAATTTTGATATATGATAAGGTTAAATAAGTTTCTTATCCTTATAAAATTTTAGATTTTTGGTTTTAGTCTTGTAAAAGTTTTTGCTCATTTTAGTCTCTTGTTTAGTTGTAATCATCAATTTAATTCCCGTTGAGTTAAATATTTGCCTTTTTATTGTCTATTTTTAGTCTCTTAATTAGTCCTATAATTTTTTTTGCTCATTTTAGTCTCTTGTTTAGTTGTAATCATCAATTTAATTCCCATTGAGTTAAATATCTACCTTTTTATTGTCTATTTTTAGTCTCTCATTGAAGAGACTAAAAATAGATAATTTTTTTTATAAGAATTAAAATTAAAAATCTAAAATTTTATAGCAATCAAAAAGCTATTTAACCATATATGTGAAACAAGTTTTTATTATTTTTATTACACTAGAAAGGCAATATATATATATATATAGGGAACGTATCAAGTGAAAAGGCTTTTTTTATGTGAGAGTGAGAGGAATAGATATTAACCATTAGATTTTGTCATGAATGGTCAAGATTAAAACATACAAAGTCATGTGAGTTTTTTAAAAAATCACATGACTTTTAAAGTGGTCACATGACATTAAATCTTGACCTTTCATGTATGGTTGTATGGTCAAGATTAACTTCTTTCACTCTCATATAAAAATGGCCCTCTCACTAGATATGTCTCATATATATATAGGGAACGTTTCAACTGAGAAACTCTTACAATGAGAAAATGAGAACTTCCAATGATAGTCATTAGATCATAATTAAAATAAATTTGCGACTGAAATTAAAATCCAATTAATTACCTCTTATGAGATCATTATTGTCTCTGCCTCTACCACCATTGTCACCACCATCGTCGTTGCCGCCACCACCACCACCGCAGGCAGTGGTGGTGGTGGTGGCAGCAACGACGACGACGATAACAACGGTGGTGGCAGTGGTGGTGGTGGCTTTGAAGATGATGGTGGTGGTGATGACAACAGCAACAATGATGGTGGTAGTAGTGACGACAGTGGTGATGATAGCGGCTGCGAGGGCGGTGATAATAGCAATAATGGTGGCAACTATGGGGGCGGTGATGACATCGGTGGTGGTGGTGACGGTGGCAGTGGTGGTGGTGATGATAGTAGTAGTGGTGATAGTGGTGGCGGCAACGATGGTGGTAATGGTGGCGGTGACAGTAGTGGCAATAATAGTGGTGGTAGCGGCAGCGGTTGTGGAGGCGAAGACAAATTTGGTCTCATAATTGAATTTTAATCTCAGTCGTTCATTGTTTTTAATTGTAATTCAATGACTAGCATTAATTATTCTCATTTCTCATTTTAAGAAGTTTCTCATTTGAAACGCCTCCTATATAGGGATTTGCTAATATACACACACTTGTTTTTTAGTTAAAGCACGTTAGCAAGTTATACCATAGGTGTATTTTAAGATAGATAATAGTTATAGCTTGCTAATATATTCTAACTAAAAAATAAGTGCGAATATGTTAGCAAATTCCCACAAGCATTTGCTAACATACACATACTTATTTTTTAGTTGGAGTATGTTATCAAGTTACACCGTGATGTATTTTAAGATATATTATAATTATAATTTGCTAATGTATTCTAACTAAAAATCAAACGTGTCTAAGTTAGAAATATATATATATATATATATATATATATATATATATATATATATATATATATATATATGGGTCAAGATTCGTTGACACCAAGTGTCAAAGTTAGTCAAATTACACCTTTAATAACTTTTTGTAAAATTCAAATTTAACCAATCCAACCGTTGAATTTGATGTTCTTATTAATTAGATTAAGTATACAAAATTTTATACAATTGCAAAATTATTTAGTAGTTCATGACATTACTTTATTTTAACGTACAATATGATATTAAAATATATGTAAATATTCAATATGAGATAACATATCTAGCAAAGTCCAAATGATGTGAAATTTGATATACATGTTCATGAAGATAATATCACAAAATTCAACGGTTGGATTGGTTAAATTTGCATTCTACAAAAAGTTATTGAAGATGTAATTTGACTAACTTTGACACCTAATGTCAACGGATCCTGACCATATATACATATACATACATATATATATATATATATATTCGCTAACATACTCCAATTAAAAATATAAGTCGGTATACACTAGCGAATGCTTATAGAGTTTACTAACGTACATCAACTTATTTTTAGTTAACGTACGTTAACAAATTATAAATAAGGATTATCTAAAAATACACCAATGGTATACTTAGTTAACATATTCCAACTAAAAAAACAAGTGGTATACGTTAACAAACTCATACACACACACACACACACATATATAAGGGGGTCAAGGCCCACGCCTAAATAATAATTCATCTAAATATTAATTGAAAACTAATGTTTTTGGAATGAAAGTTGTCAAAATTAACTCCACAACAAAATGAAAAAAAAATGACTCTTAAAATAATATATTGATAGAAAAATGACTAAAAACTTTGGTTTTAATACAATAATATATAAATTTAATATTATATAAACTAAAAAAATATTTAAATAAATTTACTTTTTTTGGACGAGGCCACAAGCAGGAACAAATCCAGAAGCCTATTAAAAGGGGGGCAAAAAAAAACAATAAATATTAAATAAACATTAAATTATAATAATTAAATACATCATATTGTTATTTAAGTTGTAAATATTGTTTTTTTTTAACCTACTTTTTTTATCATCTTTATAGTTAAAAATAATATTTCAATTATAATAATTAAAACATAAAGAATTAATCTCAAAAAATAATATAGATGATTCTCAAAGAGTGAAAGGGGAGGGGGGGCCAAGGCCCCTGCTTGCCCCCCCCCCTAAATCCGTCCCTGCGCACAAGTATTTTTTAGAGAAACAATCTTGTTCGAGCTAAGTAAGATCACTATAAGCAATAAAATTCTCCATCTGACTCCAACTCGATATACACTATTACAAGTTTTAGTTCTTTTACTCTGGTTCCCAATAAAAAATATCCGAGCCCCGTGGGGAGAGGGAAAGAGAGAGTAGTGAGAAAAAGAAAACACCATCATAAACAATAAACAGCCTCGTAGATGATAATGATCGTATGAGTAAAGGTGGGGATGAAAACATGGGATTATGTTGATGGGGTTTGATTTTGTTTGTTAGGAATAGAGGTACGCGGGTGATTGTGTGCGCATCTGTATACGTGTGTTTTATCGTAACAAATAAGAAAACGAAGACAAAAGGAAGTGGAAAGAGATGTAGGGAATATATGGTATCTACTGTAGATTCGTGGGCACATGCAAACCCTTACAGGTTGCATTACGCCATAGGATTCGAAAAAGAAAATGATCCCTTGGAAAATGCTGTATATTAAGAGAAGCCAAGCAGAAGCTCCCCACCACCAGAAGTTTCAAATCCACACAAATCAGCCACAATCTCATATTATATCAGATTCTCAATTCTTTTTTCAGATACACTGGTATTACACACACGGGGACTTGTGCCTATCTCTCATCATGGTCAAGGCAAAGAGTTTAAGTATTAAGACCATCTCTCTAGGATTAAATTTTCATCTCTATAATTGTTACCAACGCCAAATTTTGAGAAACGATGGCATGGGATAAAAATAGTCATATAAGTTCAAATTAAATCTATATTATATAAAATAGGCCGATGCTTATAATAAAAAATTATATATATATATATATATATATATATATATATATATATATATATGAATTTACTAATGTACACACACTTGTTTTTTTAGTTCGAGTATGTTAGCAAGCTATACTATAGGTGTATTTTAAGCTACATTGTAGTTATAGTTCATTAACGTACTCTAACTAGAAAGCAAGAACATATACATTAGCAAACCCCACAAGTATTTGTTAACGTACATATATACTTATATTTTTAGTTGAAGTACGTTAACAAGTTATACCATGTTGTATTTTAAGATACATTGTTATTATAATTTGCTAACGTACTTCAACTACAAAATAAGTGTGTGTACGTTAGTAAATTTATATACATATATATATATATATTAAAAATTATTAACTAACGTTGGTCATGAATGACACAAGTTGAAAAGAAAAGAAAAAGTAAAAACATTAACAAAAGTTAATTTAGCGACTACCTGATGGACACTAGTTACGTCGGTTTCGTAGCCAATAATGGTAAGTGTCCGCAGCAATGCACTCTGCTTTTCTTGTAGTGATTAAATTTAATATATATATATATATATATATATATATAATTTAACACATTTTGTAATTTTTTAATTTAATTTTGCGGTATAACAAAGGTATATTAGTAATAAATAATTAAGAAGAAGATGAATAATTAACGAATAATATATATCCTGCTTTTCATTTTCGTTGAAACCCGGATTAACAATATTTTATTAATCATGTGATTATTGGATTTCACTATCATTCTTCATTTCAATGAAGAGGTTTAATCACGAAGCCAATGATTTCTCGATAAAAAGTAGCTAGAAACTAGGAATCTGTCAACTTTTAAGATTTTTCATTTTGTTTTTAATAAAGAATATATTATCCACAAAATCTTGCATGTGTAAAAATGCATACTTTAATTTGTCAGAATCCATTTTATAAACCGAACCATATACCGTTTGCTGTCACAAGGTGTTGTCTATATGTGGCTATTATAGATTTTCTTTTCAACTTTAATTTAATTTGGATGTCCAATTAATAATAAGAAAATGTTTTGTGAATATAAAAGTAGGATAATAAAAATATTGTCTCTTTTAATTTTAAAATGTATTTTTAAGATGAGTGAATAGAAAAAATAAAAATAAAGGGTCTCAGTCCCCCTGCCCCTGCACTATAATTAAAATGCATGATTGATCTGTGTCCAGATAAAAATTAACTTCTGGATACCTTATAATTCCAAATATCTTTACTTAAGATGCTTAACAAATATTTTGATGTACAAGTAATCCATATTTTGCTTTGGTAGAAAATTTTCTCAGAATAAAATAAAACTAGAAGAAGTCTCTATAGACAGTATGCACTTGTATAATATAATTGGCACAACTGGACTGGGACCTTGGAAACTACAAGGAATGGTCCTGACCCACATGTGGAGTGGAAACTGCAAAATTCAACATTTGGCTTGCCTTTAGATATGAATCCCTTATTATAAAATGTTTATAAAGTCCCACTGATTACTTGGAAATGTGGCAGCATTAATGCGATAGGTCCTCCTTGTCTCATAAAACCAACATCCCCTAGTGCTCTTGTAATCTATCTTGGATATGATTTTCTGATACATGCACTTGATTTTGATCATGTAAATATAAAGTCAGATTAAGTTAATATCCGATCTCTAATTTCATTTGTTGTGTGCGCTGTATTGATTAGGAGCGCGCAGCGTCTGCTTTGCATTATTTTATGGCCCAATCATATGTCAAGAGGACCTTTAAGGTTCATATATTTCCATTTATCCAGCGTTATTGAGGAAGCAGAGAATAAAATTTTATTTGTTTAATTTAATTTTGACAAGATATATACTGGAAAGATTCAATGGAACAAGTACAGTGGTTAACAGCATAATTTTTAATTCATAATCGTACGAAAAGTTATAGTATTTATTATAATATTTTTCTGTTACACTATTTATTTTATCACACACATTAAGTATAAACATTTCTCTTAATTATATTTATTTTATTATGTTTCTTAATTGTAACTCTTCAATGATTTGGACAAAACTCAAAATCTTAAATCCCGAATTATAAATCATAAATTTGTTTACAGTTTCCTTTATAAGAAAAATTAAAATAGAATTTTAACGATAACCTTCACTTAAAATCTATCGAGAAGTTTAAATAATTTACAAAAAAAATAATTTCAAATATTCGTGCTCTCATTGTAAAAAAAATAATAAAATGGCATTTGTTGCTAGCTATCAATGAATCTTGGTCTGCTTGAATATATGGACTATATCTCCCTAACTTAAACATTGAATTACTAGCTTTTACAGGTTACTTGTGGCATGCATTTCATTTGAAGAGATATGCAGGGATCGGGAATACGAAATTATTACATTTAACATTCAGTTTTTTTACTCTCTTTTTTTCAAGTTCTTTAATTATTTTTTCGTCATCCGTTTACATATGTATACACCCACACCCTAAATTCGATTTTCTTCTTCTTTTTTTATAAGAAAAGCATGAATTTGAAGTAGCTTTAATTGGTTAGCTCTGTCTAGTATTGACTCGTGGAGCAGCCACATTCAGTCATGCATGACATGACATGACAGACACTCTGTCCTTTTCACGTGTCATCGAGATTTTCTTCTCTCGGATTAATTTGATTGTTTTTTAATAAAAGAATCAGCTCATCAGAAACTTTATTTTAAAGAACAATTTGGTACTTACATTAATATATAAACGCAATCTCAACCATGCCGATGATGTCATTTCCCTCGATGTTGAAATTATTAGAGTTCCACACATGGTTGGGTTAGTTTATTATGCATGCTGGTTGAATTATAATAGGGCCGTGTGCATTTCACGGAAAGAAAAAAGCATACCTTTTATAGATAAAAAAAAATATTAGTTCTTAAGATTATTTCATTATTACGATTTTTTTCCTTAATGCTAAATTACCTAAAGGTATCACTTCTTCGATCATTACTTTGGTGCCTAAGGTTCAGCATTCAAAATCTTTATCATAATTTAGACTTATATTTCTTATAGGTAGCATCTATAATTAAAATTATCTCGAAAATCCTGGAGACGAAACTTAAAAAAGTGCTAGAAAAAGCTCATATCATCTTCTCAAACTACGTTTTTGCCCAATACACAAATTTAATTGATGATGTGTTAGTCTTAAATGAAATGGTTGACATAGTATTGAGGAACAGATAGAATTTCTTTAAGGTAGATTTTAAAAAGATATACAACTTGTCAAATAGAGTTTCTTGGATTACATAATGGGAAGAATGGGATTTTGTGATAGATGGAGGAGGTTTAGAGCTTGCACTTTTTGTTTTTTTTTTTTCAGGTTCAATATCAGTGTTAGTTAATGGTTGTCCTTTTTTGGAAATTAAAATGCGCAAAGGGATCAAGCAAAGGGATCCCATTGTTATTGAAGGATTGAGTGGCTTAATGAATAGGGAAGTAACATTGGGTACGTTTTCAGTAGTTCAAATTGGAGATGAAGTAAACATCCCTGTTGATGACACAGTGTTGACTGGGCACACTGCGTATACTTTGGAGAACTTGTGGTTGATATAGGTTGTTTTAAGAAGCTTTGAGTTAGTCTCTGGCCCAAAGATTAAATTCTCCAAGAGCAACTTATTCGACATCAAATTGGAGGATAACTTTCTTTATGCAACCTCAAATGTTCTGTATTGCAATTCAAGAAAATTACCATTTAAGTTCCTTGGCCTGCCCATAGGAGTAAATCCTCATAAGTTGACTACTTGCTCTCCTATAATTGACACTAGAAACGAAGGTTGGCACCATGGAGAGGTAAGCAACTGTCAATGGGTGGAAGGATTGTCTTAGTAAACTCGGTATTATTAAGTTTGCCTATACACTTTTTTTTTTTTTAAAGTACCAAAGAAAGTTATAAATATTTCATTGAGTTCCAAAGAGACTTTTTGTGATTTGGTGGTGATTCATTGCTAAAAAACATGGTTTAGTTAGGATCTATCTACTGAAGCATAGAAGTGGATTTAGTTAAAAATTTGAAGATATTTAATATTAATCTATTGGCAAAATAGAGGTAGAGATTCCTAGTTGACTGTGAGGCTGCCTGGCACAAGCTTTTGTCACATAAATACGGATTGCTAGACATTATGCACGAGAATAACAATTGGAATAATACCTCAACTTCTACTCGGTGGAGGGACATTTGCTCCATTGATGATGCTAGTATACTACCACTTTGGTTCTCTTCTGTTATAGCTAAAAAGGTAGGCAATGGGGAACAAGTCAAATTTACTAATAATTAGATGGGGAATACTACCTTTAAAGATTTTTTTTCCCAAGGATTGATAATCCCTTAGATTATCTATTTTTTTTTCCCATTATTTAGAAGAATTTAAGCTACTTATTATGTAGTTTTTCACTTAATTTGTCCTTAAAAAATGAGTTTTACAATATTAGAGTGTAAGAAATTATTTTCCTTATTTTCTGTTAGATTTAGTTAGAAATGTTATTCTTTTATTTTGATATTTTAAAAGGTTAAAGGTTTTTCTTGTCCCTAAAATATTTTCGAATTTTGATTATTGTTCTCGTTTTTTTAAAACCATTAGTTTTCATCCCTATGTTTTTGAAATATTCAAACTTTGTTCCTTAATGTTAATTTAGTTAATTGCTAGACATTGTACCAGTGACTACATTAGATGATGTGTGGTAGCCACATAGCATTTTGTATGACATGACAACCACATAATAATTTGTGTGACATGAATTATGTATGGTTGCCACATGACATTTACATGACTGACATATGACATCCACATAATTGCTACATAACAAGAGTTGCATGTATTATTTTGATAATATTTTTCGTCCTTAAAAAAATTTCACTTTAATTTTAGTCTCCTTAAAATGACTAATTTTAATTTTAGTCCCCAAAAATATTTGACTTTGATTTTATTTCTCATAATATTATTAATTTTGATTTATTTTTAATTAAATTTTTATCTTTTTTTTAGGTCAGGCTTTAAATAATAATTTAGTTCTCATAATATTACTAATTTTGATTTTAGTTTTCAATTTTAAATATAACATGTTTATATTTAATATTGTAACCTATTATTAAGAGAACTTATACAGTCACACTAGCTAGGTATTAAGATAAGCCTGGTAGCAGTGAAAACTAGAGAATAGATACCAAAGTAAGTAGTTAAAAAGTGATAAATGTATTTGGACATTGTGTGTCTGATCATAGCCGAGTAATTAATCTTTGTCTCTTTCCCCACGTTTCGAATATGTGTGCAGCCGTACATAGATTGGGACTATGTTAATGATCCTGTTAAAGATATAATTTTATTGGTTTTCAGTTAATAGTTCCCCTTTTAAGAAAGTTTATCTCTATCATGACATCATAATCTATTCTTTACTGTTGTAGCTGTTGGGTTCACATCAGGACTAATCATGTATTATTTCTTTCTATTATATAGGTATTATTTTCACATCGAAACTTGCCTAACTGGTGTGAATACAATCAGATGCCAAATTAAATATTGTATCTATTATGTGCAAAATTATAAGTTATTTTTGTACACGTGTTGAGTGATATTCTTACTATTTTTTTGCTATATGATTATGCTTTTCGAGAAATAAATAATTGATTGGACTTTCTGATTTTTTTTTTTTATTGGTAAATGCTTTTAAATGTTTTTAAAGGTATTTGTAGAGGATTCAAATATAAATTATATTGATTTTGAATGAAACGTTAGGTTTTTTTTTTTCATATATTAGATGTTGCACTTTTTATTGTATCGGTTTTATTTTTTTTATTTCTTTGATTAATAAAATAAATAAAACATAATTGAGGACACGTAGTTCATTTATATAAAAACTCTTCCTAATCCCAAATACAGACACACAAAACGTGATCTTATTAGAATGTTGAATTCATAATTAAATATAGCACTGGATACCTATCATGAGAGAAAATTATGACATCTCATATTAATATTTAACATGATATGGTCATATTTAAAATTTATATCGATCTCATTTTCTTATTTAATATTTTTTAAAGAAAGATAAATACAAAATTTGAACAATAATTATCATACAAAATAAAGAACCGATTTCCAAAAAATACAAAACATCTAACAATTTAAAATTACACCAAGGTGTGATTTCTCAGATTAGGAATGTAACGGATCAAATTATCGATGAACGTAACTATCCAAATTTAACTTATTAAATATTTAGTCAAATTCATTATTCAATTAAACAAACAAGATTATTATTAAATATAAACTTCATTATATATATAAATGAATTAATCTAAAATATTGTATGCTTAATATTTAAAAATTATGAATATATAATACATGCTTTTATACAGACACACATAATGCCAAGGAACTACAAATTTAAATAAGAAAAAGTACAAATAATAATTTTGTTGCTATTACTTTAGTATTATGTAAATCTATTTAGAAAATTATAATTCTATATTTTATCATATTCATCACTTATTTAATTCAGTTTTCATTTTTTTTCACTCTCTTCTTATTTTTACTTTATATTTTAATATAATATGTTTACAAATACTAAATTAATAAGTTTAACAAATATTTAAGGGAGACAATTGTAAAGCAAAAAGGAAAATAAAAAGGTTATATATGTGCTAAATAAGTTGATCAGTTCAAGTTTTATAATTTTAAACAAAGTCAAATTTAAACTTTAAATATAACTCATTCATATGAAAGAATGTATCAAATATCATTTTCCCTTTCTTATTGTACATCAAGCTTACGTTTCAAATACTCAATTCTCTCAGGACTAGAAAAGAAAAAAAAAACCTTTTAAGTTTCGCTGTTAAGAAAGTTTCATCTTAAATTTAGTAAAGACCCATAAATTATTTTTTAGTTTTTTTTTAAAAAAAACTAATATCTTTATAAAATAAAACTGTCCCAAAGTTAACTAAGCATCTACTCTCTCTTTTTTTAAAAAATTTGCCAAACATTCCGTAATGTTTAAAAAACCAATCCGGAGATTGAATTAGTAAGACCATCAAGTCTTCGTTCAGTTGATTGAACCAGTAAAATTTACAGTTATACTGTGGTTAAACTACGATTAAGGGCAGTTTGTTTCAACTTTTTTCATAAAAGAATAACTTTTTCTAAATAATTATTTTTTTTAGTTTTTCATGTATTTATTTCAGTTTTTTAAAATAATTAGAAAGTGAAAAGAATTTGAAATCTAATTAAAATCAGGAACTATTTTGAATAACTTCTCATAAATTCAGTTGTTTCTTTTTTTTTTTAAAATTATAATTATTAGCAAACATAAATTAGCTTGCTTTTTTTAAAATATCTAAAAAATAATCACTAAATTATTTTACATTAGAATTACTTTTTTTAATATATAAAAAAAATCGATTATTAAAACATTTCAACTTTTTTTTAAGAACAAAACTTAGATACAGTACTTAAGGTATTGTTGGTGCCTATGTTCTAAAAACCGGACCGCCCGGTCGAACTGGAAAACTAGTCACCTAACTGATTTAAATAAACCACAGAACCAGTCTAAAGAAAAACCAGTTAAAGAACTGGAAAACCGGTCAAAAAATAGTAAAATCGGTCAAAAATCGGTTCACTACGGGTCGATGAAAAATGATTAATATAACATTATTTTAATTTTTTCTTAAAAAAATAAAAATCAATTTAAAGTATTTATCATTTTCTTTTTAATTTTAAATTTAAACTTTTTTTATTAATAAATATTGATGTGTATAGTTAAAATTTATACTTAAGTATCATGAGATATTTGATTTGCACTTTTGTAAGTATTGTAAATGTAAATAACTTATAAAATTATGTTTTATTTTTAATTTTTAGTATCATAAAGTTATGATATTATAATTTGTTAATGTTATTTTATATATTATTTAATTATTATTATTATTATTTTATTAATACCGGTTCGACCACAATTGAACCATTGAACCTTGAACTAGTGTCTTGACTGATTCAATGACCAGTCCGGTTTTAAAAACATAGGTTGATGCTGTTCTCCAATCAGAATTGAAGATTCACCTTGGTAATTTGCATAATAAAAACATAGATTAAAGGATTTTTTAAATTACCAAGATAAATATCTAATTTTGATTGAAAAACAGTATTTAAGTTACTATATCTAAATTTTCTCCTTTTTTCAATCACTAAATAGTCGAATGATGTTTTAACACAAGACTGTAATAAGAACAGTCCAACTTGTCGGTCAGTTTGATTATTAAAACATTGGGTTAAATTGTTAAAGTAAACTCTGACTCAAATCATGCCTTTATTAGTAGGGGTAAGGTTAATTAATTGAACTAATTCTCATTATACATCACACTTTTTAAAAAACAAAATCCTTATTGGAGCATATATCAACGGTTTAGAGTAGATATGGATATTCTCTTGCTGAATTTTTATTTCACAAAGTCAAGTGAAAAATTTGTATCCATTCCTCTTAGCATAAAAATTAAATTAATTAGTAAAACCTTATTAAAATTTGTAAATGTTTATAAAAAATAAATAGATGCAAATTTTTACATGATTTTTTTCATATAAAAGTTTAACATGAAAATATCTATTTCTATTTTGGAATATAAATTTCACTCCTCAAAAGTAAAAAGGTATACTTTGTAAGATAAAATATAATTATAACTGTTTATTGAAATATCAATAATTAAGATTTTAATAATCCCATACTTTATTATACTGAGATTATATATTTTATCACAATATCAACTATTAATTTTCTAATCAATGAGTATAATTGCATTTTATCCTTTATATATAATTTCTCATGAAAAATATATGATTTCTCATGAAGTTAAATCTCATGAAAAAAATAGGGCATTTTTTTTTTCAAAAAATGAAAAGAGGCTTGTTTAGTCCACCTTATTTAAAAGAAATAAAATTTAATTTTGTTCATTAATTTTTTAAAGGTGATTCTAAAAAAATTCTTTAGTTTTTAATCAGATCCCAAACAAATACTCATTAAGTATATTAAATGAGGAATTTTGATTATTATGAGAAATTAAGAACATTTAATTATAACTATTAAATTAAAATAACAGTTTAGATTGCGCATTTAATTATAAATTTCACGTGATTTTTTTCTTTTTAATTAAAAATCACATTAGATTTTTAAAAGATTATGTGAAATTTGTAATTAAATACACAATCTGAACTGTCAATTTTAATTTAATGATTATAATTAAATATTTTCATTTCTACAATAATTAAGAGTTCTCACCTATTAGTTATACTAGATTTCATACCCATGGAACGCACGGAAACGTAAAGAGTTTATTGATGAACATTATAGGCATTATATTGATGATATATCTTTGTTAACATTAATAAAAGAGTAAATTGAAATTACCATTAAAAATAATTTGATGTCAAATTGAAATCTTGACATTTTATATGCTATAGATAATGTCTAATTTTTGTGTATTTTGAAATGAAATAAATATGTTTAAAGTATAAATTATAATAAAATTTTATAACAATTCATACCCTATTTTACTTTGTGCAAAATGATTATCCTCTTATGTTATGCTTTATGCATATCCTTTATACTAATTAATTTATGTATAGATTTTAACGAATAAAAATAGGAAAAGAATATTGATTTATTCACAATTTTTTAAGATTTTAAATTTTAAATATCAATTTGAAACAAAATTTTAAATTGAATTTAGTTTTTGTCATTTAATTAAGAGTTTAATGGATATGCACTGTCAATCAATTAAAAATCATCATTGGTATATTTTTAAGGTAGTTATTATTAAAATTAATAAATTTTCTATATATGGTGGTTTGTGATTAGATGATAGTGTAAAAAAGCTTTACGCTATCAATAGATATCCCATTTTCTCTTTAATTAAATATAAACAAAAAATTTAAGGTGATTTAAGATAAATTGTTCATCAGTTAAGTCTAAATTTATCTTTATACTTTCATGAAAAATATTCATTCTCGTAAGTTAAAGATATAAAGTACAATTCAAAAAATTGAAACAGTTAAAAAAATATACAATATTTATATAAAATATAAAATATATGTTTTCGTTCTTATTTTTAAAATATTGCAATTGTCCACTTTCCTAAACGGTCGCACAATGTATTTTTTTGCCACGCATAAAAGAAGCATATACTTCTCCATAATCCTATTTTTTTATAAAATTAAAAATTTTGAAAACAAAATAAGACCATGAACATTAAACAAAAGAATGTGTTGCATTAAAATGAGTTGAAATTTATGTGTTACTTACTAAATGATATAAGTTACGTGTTACTTATCAATAAAAGGGTGTATTAAGGGGTGTGCTTTGTTTTTGTACTCATAATTTGTCTTATTGGGGCAATCATGCCTGTACTATAGCTTAAGTATTTTTTGATTGTGTCACTGCTTGGCACTCCTTGTGCAGTACGCAATTGCTCATTTTAATGCAATTCTTTTGCTTTTTTTTTTTTAAAAAAAAACTTACCAGTAAAAAACTTATAAATTGTGAAGACTAATAAATTTATGCTAAAAAGGAAAATTGTGTCCTCTAAAGGGTAATGTTTTCAAACATGTGTTTTTCCCTTTGTCAAAAATCTCAATAAAAATAATAAAAATTACATAATTGTTAAAAAATGCTTGTACCAATAAAAGATCATTCTTCTTTTCAAGCAAAATAGTATAAAATGTAGTAATCCAAATGTACTTTACATCTTCATAAGGGGGAAATATTTGTGAGAATAAGCGTACAAAAACCCAAAAACACAACATGAATATCATATAGAGCATATTAGAGATCTTTTAAAAATAGCAATGAGCACAATAATAAGAGCAATAGCAATGCTTCTTTAAGGCCCAAAGGTTTGCGGGAGCTGTGTACAAACCCAACAAAATGCCTTGTAAACATATACCATTCTACAAGATATAGGTGAAGTGCATTGCTTCCACGCATTTTAGTTAGCGTGCTTCCATCCCACTACTTGACTGACACTTGATCTTGGAATGCCATCTATATTGATCTCCAACAGACCGCGTGTCACTTAAGGGTAAAGCCACCATTGTGATACCCTTTTGATCCTTGAAACCGCTTCCAATACTTCTACAACTGATAGTTGCACCCCCTTTTTTTACTCCAGCATATTTGTTGGATGCCCTTTAGCTCACCTCTAGCTTGCAACTTCGAGTGATTGCCACCCTATGCACCACATCTCTTTGCTCAAAGCAAATGGTCCATGCGATACATGGCCTATTGACCCTCCTACACAGGCTATATCCTCATAAACTCGTATACAAATTGCCAAGAGTATTGCCCTTTCACTTACGGTCTCACCCAGATTAGAGTAACATCAGTTAACAACAAATGCTTACTGCATAATCAAGATCAACTGCATAATCATAGGCATGTATTGCCCTCAATGACTTACTTATTGCATCAGTGATTGTAACCACTTCTTCAATCAAAGCCATAAAGGCTAATCCATCAGTTATTCACATCATTAACTTAATAAGTTGTCTCTCTTTTATCTCCATCTTTACATCTCTAGCTAGTTCCCCTCACACTATAGATGCATAGACTATTTACTCAACAACTTATACATAAATGTTTACATAATAAGTATGTATTCAATAAGTTCTTAATTAAATTGTTTACTGGTATCACACTGGCACACTCAAAACACCGACCATACAAAAGATGTTTGTTTCAAATTTTAATTTACACATAATAATATGGCTCTAAAGTTACCAAAAGGAAAAAAAAATTTGTGTGTGTAAGATATCCTATTCTTATAATATGGCTTTTCTATTGTATAAAGGTGTTGTATTACTTTCTTTTTTTAAAACAAAAAAGTGAATCTGACAAATCATTGCTACATCTTAAAATGATCCTTGTTTCCTCTCAAATGAAAAAAGTTGTACCCAAACGAGCAGCTATGGAAAATGGTTTATATGATTTTAAATTCTAAATGGCCTACATGTAAAATTGTAACCAATTCAACTATACAAACAATTATTCTCATCTCTTCAACCAGGACTCCAGATTTAGAACCTATGAATATTTCTCAGTATCAAAGGTATTACTAAAAAAAAGCATATACATCCATTTGTTGCCACTTAACAATCAAAAGCAAAAACTTTCAACAATCTAATGACCCCTAGTGCTTACTGTCTAAAACTTAATGCCTATTTATATCTAAGACATGTTGATTTAGGCCCTGAAATAGTACCAAGAGCTTGAAGTAACCTCATCACATCCACAGTTTCATCTAAATAGTACCTAGATTTACTTGGTTTTTGACCAACACTGCATGCAAAGATTTTTGGTGCAAGAGAAAAGATTTCATTGTAAGCTTTAGTTAGTAAGCTTTCAAACATTTCCTCGTTAGATCTATCATCCCCTATGCACAATACAAAATCTAGAGCAAAAACATACATAAAACTAAATTTAATTGGACATCTGGGTGCACAAACATGAAAATTTGAGAACAACTGTGTTGGCCAACTTTAAGAAATTTCAATGTTTCAAATGTTGCAATGTTAACCCTTTAAGAATTTTAATCCATGTGCATATATAAATAAAGAGAGAAGAAATTATCTCTGCCATGGAGTAAAGAAATTGAATTTCCAATTACTACTTACTAAGCTTCGACAAATGAACAAAACCAAAAATACTTCAAAATCTAGAATCCTAAAGCCATAAAAGTTTGTACCTTTAATTGAATCACCAAGAAAATTCATAAAAATAAACCAATTTTTTTTCTCCAAGACTTGTCTACAAAACTAACTTTGAATTTTTATGTATATAAAGATTTGAGTGTTGTTTATCTCTTTACTAACCCAATTATCCTAACTTGATCCAAATAGAAATAAAAAAAAAATGTCATTTACTGTGAGTGTTCCACCACTTCCTATGTTCCTAGCAAGGACATCAACAACATGGCTTCAACTTTAGTCAAGACTTTCTTTGTCTACTCGCAATTCCAATCAAAGTTCCTCAATCATCTTGGGCAACCACCAACTCATGATCGTAACAAAGGCACATCGATCATGTTTCTAAAAAATTAGATAAAACAATCAATGACCAAGCTTAAAAACTCAAGAAAAATAGAAGGGATGATGAAAAAATGAAGAATAAAATGACACCATGAAGAAAACCATCAAGCTCAAACACAGAAAATCAAAAACCCTATAATTGTAATTGCAATTAGGGAAAAAGGCAAATAAAAACTTCAGCAAATAAACCAACAACCAAAAAAACACTAAAACACTTTGACCATTACCGATTACACATCTATATAGAGGACACATGATAGGTTTTATCTTTAAAATTCAAATTCAAATTCAAAATCAACAAAATTTGCTAAATTTAAATTTAAATATATATATATATATATATATATATATATATATATATTAAACGTATAAAAGAGATTTGCTTCAGATTACCACCTCGCAAATTGTGTTTTTGTGATAAAATGGAAAGCTTCAAAACAATGTCACTAAAATGGGAAATTCAATCTGGAAATGCAATCCAAATTCAAATTCAAATTTCAAATCTGAAAATCTACTTACGCCTCTTCAAACATGCATGTGCTGTTGATGTGAGAGGAATGTGACCAAGTCATCTTCTTTCTTCAAATAGAAAATATTGTAACCCTACAAGCTCCATTAACAGACCCAATGTCTAAAGATTTTCCACTAATTAGAGGCCTATGGGAACCTCTCTCTTTCTTCCCTATCATTAAGGCCTGTTTTGTCCACACTTCACTTTTCTACACTCTGTCACAAAAGTTGCGTTTGATGAAGGAAGATAGCTTTTTCTTTCTAATCTGACAGGTTCAGTGTTTACAAAATAACCATCATGTATGCATTTTGACGGTTCCCTGTTTATTTTGTCTTTTACAGACCCTTTTGTCTTCTATTGTGGACTTGGGCTCCCCTAACGTGTGTGGATCCAGTGTCTTGACCCAATTTGTTCAGCATCACATTATAATTCTTGAAATAGTTAACTTTGAATATATATATATATATATATAATTCTCAATTTCCATTCAAGCCTAAGAGTTGACACTTGTCAAAAGTTGCCTTTTGTGATATAGATACACAAAAAAATTCACAAAACGAAATTTAAATGCGTGAATACTTTTCTATTTTTGGTTCACAAAATACGTGAATACTGCTGACTATAGATTTTCAAATCCTAAGCAGCTAAGCCCAGCCATAGACCCGATTTCTATGGGCTTCTCGATTTGGGCTCCGAAGCCCAATTAATCGGCTCAGTGATCAGCGTGGCTCTTTTGGCTGAACCCGTAGCCGACTGAGCCGAACAGCTTCACCGTGCATTTGGAACCAAAGATAAGAAACAACAACGTTGGCTCAAGATAAGGATTTAAAGCCTCGCCATTCATTTCCCTCCTTCCACTTCCACCCTCTATCTATCATCATTCATCCATATATCCATTTCGTGTTTCACCACAAAGAATTCATTTTCACTATTTTTGTTTTTTCCTCCCAAACTTTCAAGACCAAAATTTCTGTGATTTTTTTATCCTTTTGAAGCTTCCGAGGTACAGATTCTGCTTCGAACTATGATGGGTCGTTGTTGTTTTCTCTGTGCTACTTCTTATCATTGTGTGGATTTTACAGTACTCTGTTGAATTTGCTTAATTGAACTTTGGACTCGCTTGTTACTGTTGCTAAGTTTCCTCGGGGCATTCTTGTTCCACACTGTGATTGAAATTGAAACAGAATATACTCCCTTGAAGCTTAATTCGGTAAGATAATTTTGTTAATTTTGCAAAAGGACTCGTGCGGTTTCATGACCTTGCAAATATGTGCATGTGTAGTGTGTATTTCCATGAAATGAACTTAAAAGGACTTGTCTTTTTATTTAATTTTATTTTATTTTTTGGTTCAATTTGTAAGCCTGGTTTGCATTTTAGTCTCTTGTATAATTTGTGGGGTCAAATTGTATTTACTTATGGTAATTTGAACAATAGTGAGATGTGGTATCACGTAATGTTGCTTGCTGCATTCTGATGGAAAGGCCAATTTTCACAGGCTGATGATTTATGCTTTTGTTATTTTGAAATTAACATTGATGACATAAAGGAGATAACTAAACCTGTCACAGAGTTGGATTGCCGAAACCAGATATTGAAATTTAACAACTAGCGTTTTTTGGATTTTGAGTAAGGTGAAATAGTTGAAGTTGGAGCTTTGAATGCTTCAAAATATCGTGCATGAATAAAAATAAGATGAAAGTAACCAATCATATTGTAGGATTGGATATACAATTTTAAGTAAAACCAGACTCTCTTTGATTTAAGAAAACATTTTTTTGTTTCTGTTTTCTGTGTTTTTCGTTAATAATTACTAAAATGCTACTTTGTTTTCTCTTTGTTTCATATTTTCAAACATCTGTATAGGAAATGGTGAAATTTTGGTGTTGTTTTCACTATTTGGTGTACAAATTTTTTAAAATAGGAAACAAACTGAAAATATGGCATTTTTATAATTATTAGTGAAAAAAAGAAATGAAGACAAAAACCATTTTCTCAAACCAAACAGACTCTTATATCATCAAAAACTGCATTTGTGATGTTAATTACCCTACTACACTAAATGGAAATCCTGATATACCAAATCTCCTCGCATTTGTCATGTAGCCTTGATTCATTGACTATCTTTTTTGCAGTAAAATTCATGTGCGGTAGTTATCATGGATGTGATGTAGTCAGTGTCTTTATTTACTCATGATTTGTAAAAGATGTGATTATGCTTGCTGTTTTTGTGAACATTGATACTGATATATGGAGCAGGTTATGTAATATGATTTGTGTATTTGTAAAATTTTGCTGGCTGAACAATTAAGGTGATTTTTGTCCAACACTGTCATTATTTTATATCATTATGTAGTGGCCACCTAGGTATTAAACTTATTACCTAAGTCCTTACTGACGTTCATATCCTTCATATGTTTTTTGAAGGTGACAAAGATGAACTGATTCTGAAATAGAACTTAAGTTTTACATTTCAAGCCAACATGAATCCTGTAATACCATGCTCTATTGGCAATGTTTCAATTATTCCTGGCATTGCCTATTCAACAAGGAAGAATAACACTTCAACAAGACTCAGCTTGTCAAGGAGCACTGTAAAACCTGGATCATCAACTAGGAGATTTCTATTACCTTCATTTGTTGCCAGTGGAGTGTTTCCACAAAACAAAAGGATATGCTCTTTTCATAAGAAGTCTAGAACCTCCATATCAGCCACCGAAACAGATGTAGCAGTGGAGGAACCAGGTCCACCTGTTGCAGATGAAGATTCTGGTGAAATTCCTTCAAATGAAGTTGGAATAAGTGAAGATTTATCTTCTAAGTCTGATGCCAACCCTGATCCAGCTAAAGCCAAACGTTTAAGACCTGCAAGGAAAAGTGAGATGCCTCCTGTAAAGAGTGAGGATTTGATTCCTGGGGCAACTTTTACTGGGAAAGTGAAATCTATCCTGCCATTTGGTGCCTTTGTTGATTTTGGAGCTTTCACAGATGGGCTTGTTCATATTTCAATGTTGAGTGATAGCTATGTTAAGGATGTTGCAAGTGTTGTTTCTTTAGGCCAAGAAGTGAAGGTGAAGCTGATTGAAGTGAATACTGAAACTCAGCGTATTTCTCTCTCTATGCGTGAAAATGCTGACACTGGTAAGCAACGAAAAGATGCACCCATCAAGACAGAGAAAGCTGGACCTGGTAAGAGGAACAATTCAAAACCCAGTCCAAGGAAAGATAATGTGATGAAAAGCACAAAATTTGTCGTAGGGCAGGACCTGGTTGGTTCAGTGAAGAATATGACTAGGAGTGGTGCTTTTATATCTCTTCCTGAAGGGGAGGAAGGATTTCTACCTGTATCTGAGGAACCTGATGATGGATTTGGGAATGTTATGGGAAACACTTCACTAGAGGTTGGTCAAGAAGTCAATGTACGAGTTTTGCGTATCACGAGAGGACAAGTAACATTGACTATGAAGAAGGAGGAAGATACTGCAGATTTGGACTCAAAATTTAACCAAGGGGTTGTCCATGTTGCAACAAACCCTTTTGTATTGGCTTTTCGTAAGAATAAGGATATTGCTTCTTTTTTGGATGAGAGGGAGAAAACTCAGAGTGAAGTTCAAAAACCATCAATTGCAAGAACTTTGGAAGAAATTAAGGGAACTGTCAAGCAAGGGGAAACTGTATTGGATGTTCCTGAATTGCAGGGAGAACCAGAAAGTGGCAAGAAGTTGACAGATGATGTTCCCTCTGCTGTAAAACAAAATGCTGAAGTTGAAGTTTCTGAAAATGAGGAAGATGTAGGAACCAGTGCAATGAATGGTTCCTCAACAGCTGTTGTGGCTGATGAAAGTAACCTAGTCAGCAATGTTTCTAGCCCAATGCCAGGTATAGATAGTGCCATTGAGAAGGAAACAGAGGTAGCTTCTGGAAGTTTGACTTCTATAGAGGATCTATCTACTGTAAATCCAATAATTGAGGAAGCTACTCAGACAGATGTCACAACAAGTGATTTGAAAACTGACTCACCTGTTGAAATAGCTAATGAAAATGTAACAGAAAGTGGTGTTAACCAAATTGAGGAAGCTACTCAGAGAGATGTCACAACAAACGATTTGAAAACTGACTCAACTGTTGAAATAGCTAATGAAAATGTAATAGAAAGTGGAGTTGACCAAATTGTCGTGGAAGATGAGAAACAATCACAAACTCCTAATGCAATGGAAGAAGTTGCAGCTGCAGTACTAACAGACAGTGATGTGGTTGAACCTAGCCCTGATAAAAATGATACTATTACAACAGGATCAGATATTATGTTGACTGCACCAGCTCCCCAAGAAACTGCAGGTTCTGTTTAATCTATCTCACACTCTCTCTGCTATACAAATCTATCTGTCTATTTGTCTTTCTAATTCATATTTACATATAGAAATACGATTGTAAAAAATCAAACATTTTGTGCAATTAGATGCATGTACCAGAGCTTTCCAGTTAATTTATCAAATAATATTTCCTTTGCATCACAAGCAGATGATGATTTTGGAGCTATTCCGGAGAGCAATGACGGTGATACTAGTTTGAGTGGACAAAGTGGTGAGTTGTCTCCTGAGGGAAGCTTGAATAATGGTTATGCTTCAATTTCTATTTGCCTGGTTCATTTTTGGCTAATGAATGAGAATCACTAGCAAGTTTCCCAAAATTGATGTTCATATATTACATGATATTGCTATTGCATCCCTTTCATTTCCACTGCAATCCCAATCAATTAGTTTTATGTAATTGAAACAATTGACCTCCTTATAATCGGCTTATCTCACAAGCAGAGTAATTTTTTTTCCATCTACTGTTATAAAAGGAGTGCTCTTGAACTGTTTAATCGTCTGTCAACAGATGCAACAGAAGAAAATGATCAAGTTCCTTCTCCTGAAAGTTCTGCCACTGAAGTAGTAAAAACCTCCATTGATGATCCTGAAGAAGAAGTGCAAAAACAAACTCCTGCCACTGAGAATGAAAATTCTTTTGCCTCACAAGTTGAAGACAAAGAGATTGCAATTGCATCTGAGAAAAATGGCAGTTTATCTAATTCTGATGGACAAACTGGCGCTACTTCAGGAGAAGGCTTGAGTAAAGGTTTACCTTTCATCTGATATTCATCCTACTTCATTTCACATTTTTCTGCATCAAACTGAAGTATGTTAACAAGACTTGAATTTATACATGTATTTTAGTTTTTATATTTAAATGTCAGGGTGAAGTGGAGCACATGATAGAGGGTGCATAGTTGCTGTATTTATGTAGTTTAACTGTGCATTACATAATCTCTATACTTTTTCATTTTCAATCTTTTTGTTATTATTTATTTATATAACAAGTTTGCTATATTGCCGCTAGGTCCAACTGGCAGTTGGACTAACCAATGTTGGGCTGCAATTCCAAGTTGATCAATGGCATTGCCTTTGGGGGATTAAATTATGACAATTGTTAACAACACTTTACGTGCATTGATATTTCTTGGTTTTCCATCCTATTGGCTTTTCTTTGCATTCTTACATAGGATTTCTAATAGTTAAATATCTGTCCCCATTTTTTTTTGGATTGCAGCAACTATATCACCAGCACTTGTGAAGCAACTTCGGGAAGAAACAGGGGCTGGAATGATGGACTGCAAAAAAGCTCTATCGGAGACTGGTGGGGACATTATTAAAGCACAAGAGTACCTTAGGAAAAAAGGCTTATCAAGTGCAGAAAAGAAAGCAAGCAGAGTAACTGCTGAAGGAAGGATAGGTTCTTACATCCACTACAGCAGGATAGGTGTTTTGGTAGAAGTAAATTGTGAGACAGATTTTGTCTCCCGAGGTGAAATTTTTAAAGAGCTTGTCGATGATATAGCCATGCAAGTGGCTGCATGCCCTCAAGTGGAGTATCTTGTTACTGAAGATGTTCCCGAGGAAATCGTGAACAAAGAAAAAGAGATAGAAATGCAGAAAGAAGATCTTTTGTCAAAACCAGAGCAGATAAGATCAAAGATTGTTGAAGGGCGGATAAAAAAAAGACTCGAGGAGCTGGCATTGCTCGAGCAGCCGTACATTAAGAATGATAAGGTAGCAGTAAAGGACTTGGTCAAGCAAACTATTGCTACTATTGGAGAAAATATTAAAGTTAAGAGGTTTGTGCGGTTCAACCTTGGAGAGGGTTTAGAGAAGAAAAGCCAGGATTTTGCTGCTGAAGTAGCTGCACAAACTGCCGCAAAACCAGCACCTACACCAGCAAAAGAACAACCTGCTGTTGCAGAAGCCAAGGAGACCGAGCAAAAGTAAGCAGTTCTATGAATTCTTACTTATGATCAAGTAATTAAATTGTTAAATTTAGCTGATTAGTCACTGGAATGTGCATTATTTAAGATTCAGAAAAGGAGCTATAATTGGCATAATTATGCCAGAGACATTATCTTGGAAATGGCATTAAATTGTGCATTAACTGACTCAGTTATGTGCAAAAAGGTGGAAGCTGTGACTAGCATTTTCTCATTTTACTCTCTTTTTACAAATAATTCAAACAACTGACTAATTTTCAAAATCTAGTAGTGTAAGACCACATACTGTATCAATATGTTTAATAATACATTTTCTTGCACGTGTTTACCCCAACCTTCCTTGCACACACAGACACACACATGCACACACATATTGTCTTTGAATTATTCTTGAGATAGGTGAAACATGACCTAAGGTGTTGGGTTGCTGGCATATGTGAATGAATGTCAGTTGTACATATTTACACTGGAATTCACATAGTCAAGTCTCGAGAAAAAACTAAGTCTTTGCAAATCTTAAATTGTTCAACATTCTGCTGCAGGGAATCAACAGTAGCAGTCTCAGCTTCATTGGTTAAGCAATTGAGGGAAGAAACTGGAGCAGGGATGATGGACTGTAAGAAAGCTTTAGCTGAAACTGGAGGGGATCTTGAAAAGGCCCAAGAATACCTCAGAAAAAAGGGTCTCTCCACTGCTGACAAGAAATCCAGCAGGCTAGCAGCTGAAGGCAGAATTGGTTCATACATTCATGATTCGCGCATTGGCGTTCTAATTGAAGTGAACTGTGAGACTGACTTTGTAGGTAGAGGTGAGAAGTTCAAGGAGTTGGTTGATGATCTTGCAATGCAAGTTGTGGCCTGCCCACAGGTGCAGTTTGTATCCATTGAAGATATTCCAGAGGCTATTGTGAACAAAGAAAAGGAACTTGAAATGCAGAGAGAGGACCTTCTTTCAAAACCAGAGAACATCAGAGAAAAAATTGTTGAGGGAAGGGTCTCAAAGAGGCTTGGGGAGGTTGCTCTTCTAGAGCAGCCTTTTATCAAGGATGACAGTGTTTTAGTGAAAGACTTGGTGAAGCAAACTGTAGCTGCACTCGGAGAGAACATTAAAGTGCGGCGTTTTGTTCGGTTTACGCTTGGGGAGACAGCTGAGAAAGAAATGAAGCTACCAGCATAACTTTAGGATAAGTGCCATAAAGCATGAATGGTAACTGGGGAACATGTTACAAAAGCATATGGAAAAGAGTATTGGGCAGGGAGAGACTAATGTTGGAAACAGCAATTTATTCTTCATCATAACAACCAAATGTGCAATCGGCAGGGACACATTTTCCTAATCTGTATCTACAATGAGGATACACGAGGACTAAATTTTGTGTTAATTCTCTACAGTTTGTATGCTGAAAAATTTTAGTGGATGCATTTTTGAATTACAAGTTTTATTAAGTTTTGAATTACTTGTTTCATTAATTCTTGACCCTTTACATCCCATGGATCACTCTTTTTTAAACCTGTACAAGGGATAGCTACTCTTTCCACATCTTACCATGGTATAGTGAAGTGGAATGATAGGATGCCTGTTATTCTTCCTGCCATGGAGAGCTTCTATGATCACTTTAACAACCAAGCCAAAGGAGGCATTTGTTGCTGTGAAAAGTCAAATAGTTCTCATGCCATGTCCAAAATTGGCATGCCATCTTAATACGTCACATATAAAATAGATACGGAATATTTGCACAACAAAATCTAGAGCATGTTAGAGATTTTTTTTTCGGAAAAATAAATCACATTTTTTCACTAACTCCTAAAATGCTAATAAAAAAATATTTTTTCTAAATAAATTAAACGAAACACACATAGTGTTTCTCTATGAATTATTATATTTTGTCACATGGTCATGAAATTCCAGTGCTCCATATGTGGAGCTAATTATTTTTTTTTTTTATAACCTTGTCTGGTTATGATAAACAAGATCCTTATGCAATTTGGTGCAATGGATTATTAATAACTTCACCCAAATTTCATAATCAAAAAAACCATTATATAACCAACTTCAGGAAGTTGCCATGTACGTATAAGTAGACGGGACACTGTAACTTGCTCAACTATTGAATTTGATACACACAACTACAGAAGTGGCATCGCCCAATTTAACGTGCAAGAGCTTGTTACATAGAGAAGGTTTCTACTCTTTTTAGGTACCCAAAATATTCTTTTTAACTTGCAATGTTATCATCTATTCCAATACACACTATCCTTGTCTGCATCAAATACTTCTGCTCCGATGACCTGCTGGTAAAAAACGCCAGAGGTCCACAGCAATATCTACTTCCTTCTTCTTATGAAATTTGTACATTTTCGGCACATCAAATCGAAGCTGCCAAAGCAAGAAAATAAAACTAGATTTCAATGGTAAGAGTCAGGTAAATTGCACTATGATTACTATATAAACAACTGGCATAAGAAAACTGTACAGGTAGACCTGTTAAATGGAATGAAGGAACTTGGGCATGGTTCGCATCAAAGTTAAAGCTGGCCTATGAAAGAATTGGGATGTGGTGTGGGGATGGGGAACTGGGAACCTGAGTTGAAACTCATGGGCTCATCACATTTTGTTAGAAATAGCAACCATACAAACACTTCATTCAATGAATCTGGAAAGTGGTTCAAGTATCATAGGTGTAGAATCTAGTGTAGAATACAAGTTTACTTGAGTTTTCATGCAAAAAAAAGGTCGATTTATGCAGAAAAGGATTAACTTTTATTATAACTTATAAGACTCAAAAACATCAAATATGAAATAAACTCCACCCACCTCGCATAGTACTTCAGCACTGCTAGCATTGAAATCCCTTAAGGCTGTTCGTCTCACATGCTGCAATCAGAAAAACTTCTAAAATGCTTTGATAGGAATTATATCTAAATATGTATTTAACAATAAATAAACATAAGGAGTTCACGGAGAATTACTAAATCATTGAATCAATTAAAGAAATGAAGTCTAGAATGCAAAAGTACAATACCTAGTCATGCCATACCACATCTCACTAAAATTTAAATGATTAGATAAATCAGTAAAATCAGTAGACAGTTAATAACTTCATATAGAGATGTGTCATATAGCTTGAAGCAAGATTGGGTTATGATGTTGGTACGCCATAACCCAATCAATATTGATGTAAAGTGGCAACTGGTAAGAAGGTTCAGCTTGTTATGCCTCAACCCTCAAGGATAAAAGCATATATTAAGGGGATTAGGGGACTGATATGTTAACTTCATAATGAAGGGGAGGGGGTTACTACAAAATAATGGATTGTTGCTATCCCCTTAAGTGTGTCTTCAATTCAACTTATTTTGAGATTTTTGTTTTTGCAGCTTCATGAGAAAAATCAAAAGAAAAAAAAAAAAAAACGGTTTATTTTCCAAAATTACTTTATTGCTAAAATTTCAGATTAAGTAAGCAACCTGAACCTTCTACTTGTTTTAGTCTAAAAACATATCATTGATAAATTTTATGCTTAAACTTTAAGTGCAAGCTAGATGCCAACGAATAACTGGGAGGAAGTTATAACATAAGCTTCATATGATGATGCCACAGATCACACTCTCGTAAAAATCTAAATGGAAAGGTTCAAGAATATAACACTAATGGCATCCTTGTGGAATGGGAAGGTTATTAACTCATGGCCTGATATACCTTCTGTGATTTTTTTAAAAAGGGAAAAACAAAAAAACTAAATATGATGCAGGAGGTAACAAGTCAAAAACAATTTGATCAGGCTTGCAGATCTCAAATGCTCGATCTAATAATTAGAATTTAAGATAAAAACAACTTACGTCTCTTGTTGAAGTCTTATGCAAGGAATAAACAGCTTGGGAAGCAACCTGACAAAGTAATATATAGTACATAGGTAATATTAGAATTCCCATCAATCATATATTTATAACCAGCATTGATGCTATTGCTTACCTTCAAAGCAACAGAGAGAAAATCCAAATCTGCACCCTTTTTCCGAGTACCAAATGGAGGATTCATTATAACTGTATCAACAACTGGACCTAGAGGCAATACCAAGATAACCATATGAATTTGTTATAGAAACAATTTACAGCAACATATAAAATCTAGAGTTAGAATTGATTTTCAGCCAGCTTTCCCCTTAAATTGATGACTAGTTCACATGATCATTTTGTTTAACAACTACTAGAACATGTCATCACTACATGGAATACTTGTAAATAACATAAAATGTCCATAAGTCATATAAATGATGCATAAAGAATATAACTGTTACATAGGAATTAAGGACTCAATTCAGAAACACAGTTTAATCTATTAAACTCTCAATTATAGATTCTGGAAACACAATTAGAATTTAGAAGCAACTTGGGAGAGCAAAAAAATTGTGTGTGTGTGTGTGTGAGAGAGAGAGAGAGAGAAAGATCAGTAAATTGCACCAAGCAACAAGCTTTCATTCAGACTGTTGTTGCTCCAAAATCCCAATAATAATAACATAAAAGTGCCAATATCTACTTCACTAGAATAATTTCAAGTTCATAAAATTCAACAACAAATACAATGTAGTTCCAGGTAGGTGTTGTTAAACTGCTAGGGTTCAAATATAAACCAAATTACTACAAAACCTAACACCTTATACATAGAAAAAGCTCCTGATCAATTGAAGTAAAAATAAAGACGGAATTTTATTTCCAAGCTTGTGCATTCTGAAATCAACTGGCATCATACAAAGAAGAATTCATGTGGTTATAAACTTAGTTAGATCCCGTTCTCTAATATTTTCAAAGATAAAGGTTATGCTTCATGTACCAAAAAAAAGTTACACTTCCATGTGCCACAAGAAAAAGGTTTTGCTTCAAGATGCAAACTTGTACAATGTTATGGTATCGTAAGATGAAGATGATGTGGAAAGCTACCTCTCCATCCCAAGTCCAAGACATTAGACTGAATAAAATCCATGTCCAGCTGCAGTTTTAAATGAATAACAAAGGAATGTTGTGCATCAGTTATTAGTAGCCAACTTTAACATAATTATTGCATTTGATAAAAAAATAAAAATAAAATCTATTTATTGCATCTAGAGCATACTAATGACCACTTCTTATCTCCTCTTATTCCATTAGAACATCAATACATTGACCTGAATATTTTTCATTCCACATATTTCACTTTTATGGATAATATTCAAAACATATCGAAAATTCCTCAAACAAGAGACTCAGCAATCGCAAAACAAAACCTACTAACCTATACACTCATTTACCACAATAATCAGGAGAAAGACAATACCTCAAGTTCCTCAGCATTAAGAGAAGCTATTTCAAGAGATTCTGGATCAATGTCAATGCTGAGAACATGTCTGATCAATGCTAAGAAAAATCAAGAGAATATTAGATACAGCAATATGAAAACATATTATTTGATTGAAAGGGGAAAAAGGTATTCGGTACACTCTTTTACTAAACATGAATGTTGAAATTTGGACCTTAATATTTGATTCAAAAAACAGGAAATTCCAAGTGACAGTGTACATGACACGGTGTACAGTTCAAAAACTGGGAAATAAAATTCATTAAAGACAGTTCCTGCAGGTTCCACACAATAGTAGTCCAAAATTTCATAACAGCTATAATGTGATTCTAATGTCAGCTCCGATTTAGGCAACATTAAAAAATTTAGGGAATGAGAAACAAAAAGGAAAAGAAGATCCCACAAAAAGTAGGCAGGGAAAGAAGCAACTCACTCTGCACTCAAAAGTGCAGCTGCAACACCTAACGTACCACAACCGCATCCAAAGTCAGCCACTACTTTGTTACTTACATCCCCAAAAGAATTCTCTGCCTGATTCTCATGAACCACAAAGGAAACAGAACTTTAACAAAGTGGAAATTAGTATAACTATTTTCAGTCTAACAAAGCAAAAACTATTCCCTAAACCTTTTTGCAAATCCGCGCATACTTGCACACAATTGGATTGATTTACTAAAATACCCTCTCCATCTTTCCCTAATCCCTACCACAAAGAAAGAACTGCAAGCAAATATTCCAAACGTGGTCTTAAAACCCAACAACCAGTTAAAATTGTTACCAACAAGAATCATTACTAGATGTTTACAATCACATCACACAAGTAGGCATGACCAATAGGTACCATTTGCACGTTCTAGGGTGTCCAACCTCCACGAACAAGCAAATATTAAAAAATACCCATTAACAAGCACCACAAGATGGACGTGGGTCAAGGCAAAAGAATCCAACTTTGGCATATTTGATGAGGGAAGTTAGAGACAGAGTGAAAAAAGAAAGATGGCGAATAAAGGGAAAGAGGGAACACAGTGAAAAGCATTCGAGAAGCGATATGGGGTCCTGTTGGGTACTGCTCAAGCTCCACCTGCAATGCGTGCCACAAACCACAAACAAGGAAGTGATGAGTGTCCAATGTTATAGTAGAAGTGAGAAGTGAGAGAAAGGAGAAACCTTTTTACCTTGGGGTGAGGGAACTGCTGGAGACCACCGAGGTGGCCTTCCAACTGCTTCAGCTTCATCTTTCCCGGCGATCCAAACTTTCTCTTCCATTTTTCCTACCTAAAGTTTGTATCATCCTATGCTTCCACCATCTACATTCAGAAGGCCCAGCCCAATCAAACTGCACAAAGTTTATTGGGCTTATTCTCTCTCTCTCACCTTTTTTTTTAATTTTGAGTGAACTAGGTATCTTCAGTGCAAAGCTAATAACTAATCTTTTTGAAGATATTGAGATATATTTAAACAATTGACTTTTCTTAACAAATGTTTTACTATGCATACAGACCTAACATTAAACTCCTGCTCACATGCTTAAAAGGAAATAATTATTCGTCAACTAAGACTATTTTCTCAAGAAATTTTTCATTATTAACTAAACTTTTTTTATGAATGAGATTTTTGAGAATAAAATTTTTAGGAAATTTTATAAACTATATTATCATTTAACTTAAAAATAATATGTTTATTGTCAATTACCATAAAAGAGTTTAATAACCTTCCGGTCACTACAAAAAAAAATTTATTGAGCAATCAAATATAATAAGTAAACTGAGTTTAAGTTTGAGGTGCCAAACAATTATCCAAACATGTTCATATGGTTATGTTTGGCAAAGTATTTTAACTAATTTTTAGCCTTTTTACTAACTGAAAAGCTTAATTTTTTTAGATATTTTTTTATATTATATTATTTAATATTAACCATTATACTATTTATGATATTTATTTTATTATTTTAGCATTATATTTCAAGATATTGATAATGATAGATAATAGGTTTATTTTATTTTATTTTATTTTTGTTATTATTATTAGATATTTTTCTATTACACTATTTATTTTAACCTTTACTGTTTACAATATTTATTTTACTATTTCAACATATACTTCAATATATTGATAATGATAGGTGAAAAATTTATTTTATTTTTCTATTATTTTTTGAATATTTTTCTATCACACTATTTATTTTAACCATTATACTATTTACGTTATTTATTCTATTAGTTTTAACATTATACTTCAAGATATTTTAACAATTATACTAATTAACATAATGAAAGTATAACGCTTACTTAAGTATATGTTATTTTTGCTTTATTTTAAACATGACTGGAAATATTTTAATATATAGTATAACATTAATAATAGAATACACAATACGAAAAAAATATAATAATTGAAACTAAAAAACGTAATTAAAACAATTGATTTATAAATAAAATAATTACAAGAGTTTAAAATTAATAAAAACCTAAAATTATAAATATCCCAAAATATATTTTTATAAATAAAATAAATTAATATTTATATAAAAATATCATACAAACATATCCATTTTTGTCATTTTATATTTATTTGCTACTTAAACATATAATTTTACCAAACACTTATAGTTTAATAAGTTAGCTTAATAACTTTCGGCTACCAACTATTAGCTAGCTTTTTAGTTAGTTTTTCAGCTCCCAGCTAGCTTTGCTATATATAGCCTATGTATTGACGGTGTAAAGAGATTTTATATTGTCATCTAATTGTAAATCGACATGTATGATAAGTTTTTTAACTTTTACAATAATTACTTTTAAAATTATATTTATTATGATTTTTGATTGATTAACAGTATAAATCTTTTACACTAATAATACATGGAAATTAAACTCAAATTTCTTATCAAACACTGCCTAAAAAATGTTTTTAATTCATATGAAAAAAAAGTTAATTTGAAAGAGTCATGACTCCCTTCTATCATAGTCTACCACTGGTGTATTTTTCATATTTGAACCCATCCACAGATAAGGCTCATTATTTTGTTACTTACATTAAGTCAAGTGGTAAGATATATTTCTCCTCAGTATTGTATCCCATATCAAAACAATCCTATTAATATTGATAACATTAAAACTTCACCCAACTATCATCAAAACAAGTGTTAAATGGAAGAATAAGAACAAATTAAAGTGCCCTTTAATTAATTGGGAATAAGTTTCTTTTCAATTAAGCCGAAGATTCTATAAGGCCATATTTATCCACTCTAACATAATAATTTTAAATATTTAGTTTTAAAGATAACTTAATTTATTATGTTATTCTATTTATTTTTAATATTACATATTACTTTTTTTTAAGGTATTAATATGAATATTAGATCATTTGAATCATTATCTTTAACTTTTCACTCACAAGTCAAAACTTTTTCTACCTAATATATTATCATGCCTCCCCCACCAAAACTTTGTGGTCCACTCACTAATCTAATATTATATTTTAGAAGTAACTTATAAAAGAATCAAATTTTGGATAAAAATAATAAATATAAAAGTGTTGTAAAATTAAAACAAAACCTAAATGTAAAAAAAATCTTATTTAATAATATATTAGATAATATATAGATTCATTATTAGGTAATGCGTAAAAAAAAAGTGGTTAAATTAATATATAGATTCATTATTGCTTAAAGGTGCATGATTGGTGAATAAGCTTTAACATTCTTATAATCTATTCTTTATTTATTATTTTAAAAAAAATAATAAATCCCATAATAAAGTATATATATAACAAATGAAATCCAACAAATAAACAAAGACTAAGTATAATTCAAAAAAAATATTTGTTTTATATACTTACACATTTATAGCATGTATATAATTAAAATAGGATATTAATAAACATAAAACTATAATATACTTAAGAATTAATTTTTAAAATAGCTATACAAAAGTTGGTGTGTAATTCACTAATAAATAAAACAAATTACTGTTTACCTTTCCTTATCAATTGTAATTGTGTATATTCTATTATGAACGTAAAGAATTATTGTTTTATAATATGAGAAAATTGTTTTAATTTGTTTTTGCTAATTATGTTTTGTATGATTATTTCTTTTTTGTTTTCACTTTGTAGCAATTAAATATTTCATGTTTTCTACACAAAAAATTAAGTCATTTTAGACATGGTTTTGAATCTATATCACGAGTTTTAATGTTGTTAAAGGAAACAAACACCCATGACCCACACTAGATATAAAAATTAGATCAATCGAAGAAGTGGAAGAATCAAGAATCAAAAGGAAAAAAGCCATGGCACTAAACAGAGAAAAGGGATTTGGAAAATATGAGAGGGAGAATTAGATGCTAAGTAATGTGTGGAAGAATAACCCTTTGGTTGCAGTGAGAGTGCAAAGATTCTGAAATCCGTGTATTTATAATTCTGCCATGTGAACATCCCAACCATGCTAACCAGAAAGGGGCCTAACCTAGTTAATACACATTTTTTCCAGTAACTCCTCCTGCACTGCATTCCTCATGTATTGGGTAACACTGTACCCTTCCTCATAATACCTACCTTACAGCAAGAGTGCAAAGATTATTCTATAATATTTGTATTTATAATTTTGCATGTGAACATCCCAACCATGCTAACCTTGTTTAGTTACCTATTATTTTTTCAGTAACTACACATGCGCTGCATTCGTCAGTGGCGGACCTACATAATAGTGAGGGTGTGCAAATGCACCTCCTCAATTTGAGAAAATTGTAAGTATATGTCTAGAGTTTTTTGTATATTGCTCCCCAATTTATATAAATTTGAATCTATTGTCTCTAATTTGTCACTTCGTTGCCAAATTTTATATTTAATTCCCTATTTTTTTTTTTATGTTTTGTTTCATTTTTAGTTTTTAGTATTTTACGCATTATTCAGTTAGAAATTTTATTTCATCTTCCATTTCATTCTATTCCATGATAACAATTATTATTGTTATTTTTTAATTTTTAAAATAAATTGTCCCTAGGTCTTGCGTACCTTTCCATAACACGTGCTTAATTTCAAGTCTCCACCCTGAACTGATCCATTCCACTTGTTTGAGTTGTGGTTTGCGTGCTGTGCTGCATCTATATATAGAAATTAAGATGGGAAACAGTCTTCGTATTGATCTCGATAATAGTGAGAGTCCTCGATTTCCTTGCCATATACAGCTCGGAAGATCTGTTGCCGTCGACTTGTCCGCAAGTGTGGATTACAAAGGACTTGTCGAGAAGCGGACTGTGTTATACACCGTAGATGGGTCAACTAGTGACCTCAGCTTAAGCAGAACTTTTGACACTCACGGCAATGTCAAAACAGTATGCTTCATGCTGAGTGACGGCATGTATTTACCCTTGGATTGCATAAACTTGGAAATACGAAGAACTGAAACCAATATTGGCCTTTCTGTGGATGCATGTTCTATCACGTGGACGAAGACAAACAGCACCGTTTATCCGTGGGGTGGCGTTGTGGAAACGAAAGTCCACTCGTATGGGAGTGGAAACAGGCGGGGTCTTATTGTTTCGGAGTGCAAGAAAAATAGTACGGACGGACAGTACTATAGTGCGGCGACGGTGGCGCACTATTTTGCTCAAAGTAGGGGAACAGCTTTTAACGGATCAACTGAAGCAGACATTGGCTTTTCTGTGGTGGTGAAGTTTCGAGCGTCCAATGGCAGATTGGATACAGCGGTGGAGGGCCCTGAGCAACACCCTGCTTCTGAATTGTTTTACATGTTTGATCAAGTCAATAAAACCGGGAAATGGAAGCCTACCATGTGCCCTCACTGTTATAGCCTTCGGAGGGGCAGAATGATGTTTTGGCAGTCTGACAGTGAAGACAGCGATAGTGTTCTTGTGCCACCACGTCATGGCCGGCAAAGTGCAAGAGGTATTGACAATTTTGGAACGTTCAGGGGGAACGGTATTGGTAATTTCATTGACAAAAATTATATGGTTTTTGGAGGATATGATGATCATAATAACTTGATGTAGCCAAATTTATGTCAACTCTCGTCTTGTGCTAACAGAATCCGATCCTATTATTAATAAGAAGTAACGAACCAGCATGGCAGTGATCTGGCACAGAAGACAGCGACAATCTTGAAGGAAGAAAAAAAAAATTTAGGTGCTGTTGTTTTTGTTTTTAGTCCACAATAATTTATATATAGCTCGTTGTATTATGGAGAACCCAGGATGTCTAAGTTGTGTCCGTATAGTGTGCTTGCACTTTAAGTTTTCTTTCTCAACTCAACGATAGATTTCAGCGTGTCTATATCTTCTTAGTTAGCTTGTATATATTTATTATAACAAGGTCTTCCCTATCAATGTTCTCCAAACATCTCATTCTTTGACGACACAGTAGCCGTGTCCATCAACATCTGCATCACCTTCTGAGACCATAACTTAAACCGTTTCAATTCACAAATTTATTTAAAGACCAAATTACTTTCATATAAATAACTTGTAAACATTCAAATCTCTTTTAATAAAATTATGATGTTCTTCCCAAACTAAATCACGTAGGTTTAGGTATATTGGTTTAATCCTATTTTAACTTAATTATGTTTTACTAAACTAAGATCAATTCCTTTGTGATAGTATTATTCTTTGATTGAATGATGTTTTCAGAGAATTGTTTGAGGTGATATGTTCTTAAACGTGAGTTTAATAAAAAATTGTTCTGGGCGGCTTACCTCTCTCAAGTACCCTTTTAGGTAGTAATGAGAATGAGTTAATCTTTAGTTGATTAAGTGATAGGTAATTATTTTATAGGAGACAATAGTTACTAACCATCTTTACAGTTTTCATTAGAGAATATTGACACAATGAATTTACAGCATGAATAAATTAAGTAGAAACATTACCAAGTTGATTTGAGTGAACTGGGCTTATATTTTTTAAGCAATGTTTCAGGTTCAAATTTTGTGAATAAAAAAAATGTGGTTAGAAGAAAAGATTCCACCAAAAATGATCAATTAGGTTCTCTAACAAAGATTAGTTATTGATAAAGTCATTAAAAATTTTGCACCTATACATAGGTAACCAAAAATAAAATAAAATAAAGTAGAAACATTTGAGAAAGGCACATGTGTGTGCAATTTTTTTTTTTTAAAGGTATAAAAGAGTTAGGATATGTTCAATAAAGTGAATGGCAAGAAAACTTTAACTATGATGATGCACATGGTTCTAATAGATTGGACTTGAAACTTTTTTACTGGTTATAGTGTCAAGTGTGATGTTTTGAGTATAAGAAAAAAAAAATGCATGGCATATGAGATGCATTTGGTGATAAATTAATTTGAATGGTAGTTGTGCTAAGAATGTTTTGAAAGTCAACATTTCTGTTATGACCGATTGAGACTAGAGTATATTATGTGAGTTTGATTATATGTCTACAGGGCCAGAGAACTAAAGTAAAATCCATATTGAAATAGATATCCACTAATTAACTTGGTTCCCATTTACAAATTTACATTTAAACTTCTTCAGAGGATAAAATTATCTGTGAAGAAAAGGGACTAATCCAACAACCAATGCTTAGTTTACAATTAAAATTTCAACACCTCCCTTGATATTGGGAAGAAAATATTAGTTTAATTCTGTATATAACAAGCCTGGCTAAGCCTTCTACCATAGCATAAGCACCAATACTGACATTATTTCGGTTGTGATTTGTTAACGAATTAGTGAAAGTGATTCAGTATGTTTCAATTTTAACTTGAATTTTAACAATATGATCAAATCCCACCACGGCCTTTCAAACAAATTATTCGGATATCATCAGAACTTAAAAATTAAAATCAAACACAATTGCTGCAAACTTCTTAGCATAAGCAGCAAATTTGCACCAATCATTAAAAATCTGTCTACTCTAGTGATTCAACCATTATACCTGTTAAAATAATCAACAGTTATCTCAGCCTTTCACATGGCATAACCGTTCCATTACATGCTTGCAGATAAACTACAGGGCCTCCACCTACAAGATTTCCTAACGAAAGCTTAAAATCAAATAGCAAAATTACAAAATGCAACTATAAAACAGAACACAAACGGCAAAGTACTATTCGAAAGAAGATAAAAACAATCAATTCAGAGAAATGCAAAAACAGAATATGAACCTTCAAAAGTGGGGTTGACAAAGGAGCGATCAGACAAGCCAGGCATATTAACCATGCACAGTGATCCATTGGACAACTGAGAAGACACTCTTTTTCGGAATCCACACACCACCATTCCAATACCTCTGTCACATCGAGAAACAAAGTGATATTGAGAAGAACATATAGAGGTTGATTAAAGTGTTTAAGGTTGGAGACAGAAGCTCTACTTTTTTTCTGTCCTTGTTATAATTAAGGTAATCTACGTATTTAAAAAAATTATTAAATATATTAATTATTATGATTTATGACATAATAATCTTTTAACTAAAATAATTCTCTAGAACAATTTTAATATTTTTTAAAAAAATTATCAATAATTAAAAATAATATTTTATCACAATATAAATTGTTTATTATAAATTCAAAATATAATTGAGTTTAATAGTTATGCACTGTTAATATAAAACTGGTTTATATGAACAACCAGTTAAATCTTTCTATTTTGTCAATCAGACTATATTATTTTAATTAAATTAAAAATTAAAAAAGATAAAAAAAAGTCTGTTACATTTTATGCTATTTTAGGCAGTTTAACACAGAGGATGTCATTTCTCTAAAGTTGTAGTGATAGTGCGAGAATTGATTAATGAGTATCGCTCCATCAAATGGGGGGTTGGGATTTTGATATGAAAAAGTGAAGTGGAGGAAGGAAATCCGAAAAAAAAAATAAGAGGTTGAGATTTTCAAATGGAGGAGTGGGGTAGAGGAGGGTTGTCGAAAAAAATGGAGGTTGAGATTATGATATGAGAGAGTGGAGCAGAGAAGGGTGGTAAAAAAAATGGGAGTTAGGGTTTTGAGATGAGAGAATGAGGTAGAAGAGAGTTGTTAGAAAAAAATGGAGTTGAAATTTTTGAGATGAAAGAATGGGGTGGAGTAGGGTGGCCGAAAAATGGAGGTTATTGTTTTCAAATAAGGGAGGGTGGCTGGAAAAAAAACGAAGAGTTGTAGTTTTGAGATGGGGGAGTGGGGCAAGAGAGGGTGATTGAAAAAATGGGTATTAGGGTTTTTGAGACAAGAGAGTGGAGTGGAGGAGGTCATTGGAAAAAAATAGGGTTGGTTAATATTTTTAAATAACCATGTTGACATGGCTAAATAGTTAAATTTAATTGGATGCCAATTATCGTAACCGAGGTTGCGGTGGAACGACGAAAAATATTTAAAAACAGAGGTGTTGCCACCAATATTTATCAAAGAAAAACATTGAAAAAACTTAAAAAGAAAATGTTCTTTGAAACCATATTTAAGTTCGGAAGTCAATTATGTGTAGGGATGGTATTGACACTTTACGACATTTATCATAAACACGGTTACCTCTTATTAAATATGTAAAATTAAGTAGCCTTAAAATTATCTATTTTACCCCTTAAAAGAAAACAAGAAATATTTTTATATGTTTTATTATTTATTTATTTATCCAGCTAATTTTATTATTAAAAACATAGTTATTATATTTTTTTAAAAAGGATTTTATTTATTATAAAAAAAATTATTTTATCTTAAATTTTATTTTTTTGAGATCGACAGAAGTAATCCCCTATTCCTACGTATCTCCCGGTACAATGGAGAATCAAACCCATGTAATTCTTTTTGTAAAAAACATTTTGTGTGCTAAAGGATTTTAATTTTAATTTTTAATTTAATTTTTTATTTGCAAGACTCTCTTAATAATCAAATAGGAAGTGCATTCAAAATAATTATCGTTGTCTTTCAAGGCTCTCATAATACCCAAACAGGAAGTGCATCTAAAATTGTTATTACTAAACCTTTTATTTATTAATTAATTTTTATTTAAATATTTGTTTTAATTTTTAAGGATTTTTATTTAAAAGGCTTTTACGATAATTAAATAGAAAGTGCATCCAAAATGACTAGTACTAAACCTTTATCATTAAATACTTAATTTTAAATAGAAAATAAATTATGTTAATTAAATAGATAATTCGAAAAGTTTAGGAAAATAGTAACTTTAGAAAATCATTTGATTTTTTACTAAATAATAAATAAATAAAATAATAAATATATAAATAAATAAGTCCAAATAAAAAAATAACTTTCAGCAAGTTATTCTCATTTTTTATATGATTCAAGATTTAAACCAAACTATCTAAACATTTAACTAATATGTTAGCCGTATTCATGACATTTCTCCGTGCCTTCTAGAGGGAATGCCGGATTTATGGGTGTGGCAGCATAATATTTGTGGGGAATATAGTACTAAGGGTGCTTATAATTGGCTGCTTGAAGACCAAGGAAGGCTTGCTCCTCTTTGTGGTTGGTCGTGGATTTGGAGACTTAAAATCCCGGCGACCGTTCAGTTTTTTATTTGGCAGATTTGTCATCAAGCCATTCCAGTTCGGGCTGTGCTCATGAGAAGGGGAATTGTGCTTTTAGATACAAGCTTATTATGTCATGCTTATCCCGAGACAATTTGTCATCTTATGTTTAGGTGCACTTGTATCAGGAAATTGAGAAGTGATGCATGTTACACTAAGTTGATGAGGTCAAAGATCATAGATGTCAAAGAACAAAAGAGGACTTCCATAAAAGTAATTCATTGTATTGATTCAATTGATAAAAGATACAAATGAAAGAAAGTATAAGCTTTATTTATAGAGCTTATTAGAAAGGTAATTAACCACTAACAAATATTCCTAACAACCTAACTAACTAACCAATTTTCAACTAACTAATAACTTGTAACATTCCCCCGCAAGCTGATAAGTGATATCACCACAATCAGCTTGATTTACAAACATCAAACTAAAAATATGTAGAAAATAACTTTTTTTTTTTGTTTTACACATATAGATGGGAAAAAATGGCTGATGTCTCGGAAAAAAATGGCTGATATCCACACAACAAAAAGAAAAGTGACTAATATTAAGCAACAAAAAAAATAGGCCCAAACCCAAATTTGAATAATGGGAAAAAAAATAAGAACCGTAGACAAAAAACATTATCCAGCCCAATAATGTGTTAGGGCAAGAATTGTCAATTGCCTTCTTGTACTTCTCGTCTTCTCCACACTGAAGCTCAACATGAACTCCAACTTCGACAATACCTCGTTCAACTCCATGCTGGCGCTAGCATTTAAGATTCCCATAACAACACATATGGAGGTGGCGTGGTGGTTGAACAATTGCGCCTTTTGCAAGAAATCCCATTTCACAAGCAAGATAGAAGATGTGATTAGGGCTTCCAGATAGAACCAACAAGAGTTATAACAGATTCAGATTTGACATCGTCTTCTCTTGCGACGACACAGCTATTATTGAAACAAGCTCATTGAGTATGAACCACGGTGGATTCATTAGATTGAGTGTGGGGGGAGGTCGAAATCACTATGCCTTGAAATAGATAATTCGCCCCAATTTTTGGCGTCAGAAAGAATGTGAATCTTGACAAAAAGAATGGTGTTGAAATTGATGAGGTGGCGGTCGAGGGCAGAAAGATTGATGTGAACGCCTACGAGATAAGTTCCGCCAGGATCATAGGTAATGATGTAGAAGGCATCGACAAAAGAGAGGAAGAGTTGCTGAGATTCTCAAATCATCGAAAATCACCATTGTCAACAAATTCACCATTGTTGACAGATTCCATGGCAATTTGTGTTTGATCTAGTTAATACTCTTGAAAACAAAGGTTTCAAGAATGTTTGCAGTTTGCATTTCGTTCACTTTCTCCTCTACGATCATTTCTGGAAGCTTTATATGATGATTTTTGACTAGGATGAAAATTTCCTCCACAGCTTCAGCATCTTCGATCTTCTCTTTGCATTCTTCAGCAACAGAATCATTGCTCTCTCCATGAGAGAGCTCTGATATCAAATCAGAAAATTGAGAAGTGATGTAAGTTACACCAAGTTGATGAGGCTAAAAATCATAGATCTCAAAGAACAAAAGAGAACTTCCATAGAAGTAACTCATTATATTGATTCAATTGATAAAAAATACAAATGAAAAGAAGTATGAGCTCTCTATTTATAGAGCTTATTAGAAAGGTAATTAACCATTAACGAATATGTAGTCGGTAACGACGGTATGGCAACGAATTTTCCTGAGGTGTATGACAGCACTGCCCTAAAGGACTTATCCGCGTGATTTGCGCATGCCCTCCAGGATACAACAGGAACCTCTTAGAATGGATCCGAGGAACAGAACTGGTAAGCGGAATAAAACTTTAGAACCCAGACACAAGAGTCAACACTTTATCAAAAAGAATAAGAGTTTTTTTGTGTTTGAAAAAATAGGAAAAGGCAGATATATAAAACCGTTCACCATGCTCTTAAGAAAACGTTAACATAATAATAATAAATTATAACATTAAGTAAAAACTGTCCACAACGTTAATGGTGTCCATATTCTTCAGAAAGTATCCAAGAAAACGAATATTGAGTCAACTAAAAAAAAATGGTTACAAAAGAAGGGTTTTTCGGACAAGGTTATCTGAAGCTAAAAATATTCTAAGGCCCATGATCGCACGCACACGGGTATTCTAATACTTTTTTTTTAAATAATTTAAAGGTCAAAATTAAAAAAAAAATTCAAATATTCAACATAATTAGTCTACACAATTATACTAACCAAGATACTTCAATTTAGAAACTAAATTTAAATGTTAAAATACTTCAATCCTGTAAGTCCAAACAAAAGTCAATAAACTAAAAAAATTAAATTCGTAAGTCCAAACAAAAGTTAATAAGACATAATACTTCAACCTCACAAATCCAAACAAAAGTCAATAAACTAAAATACTTCAATTCTATATAAGTCCAAATAAAACAGCAAATGTCAATAAAACCACACTCAACACATGTTATATATTTAAATAAGAGCATTTAAGTAATTTTATTATAACAGTTATTTAACGGATACCCCCGGGCCAAGTACATTGATGCCCATCCCTACCCTTATTTATTAATGGATATGAATATATCTATTTAAATTATCACAGGGTATCTATTTAATTATCCATCTTTTATCTATTACAAATTTTATCCACTGATTTCTACATGCAGAGATATTTTTGTCATTCCTAATTTTAATGATACAGAATAGATTGACAATGTTTTTTCCCGCAAAAGGAATAAGAAAATAATGTTCATGTTATAGACAAAGGCTAATAAAAGATATCCTGATATAGAAATTTGGGATGCAATGAATTCCTTTCTTTATTTGTATGTGATGTTAATAATGAAGAATGACATTTAAAAAGGCATAGTTAGTGAATTGGCCACTAACATCTAAGGTATGATTATTTAATATAGTTTCTCAATCTCTAATTCACATTCACATGTAGTTTTTTTTTTTTTTTTGCCAAAACCAATATTTTAACAAACAATTATATGATATGGTATTAATAATTAATTAAATGTAAACAAGGATTGAAAATCTTGATATGTAACAACAACAATACTCAATGTATGTCCACTAAAAATATAATTTACAAAAAAATCTTTTAAAACATGATGTATTTAACTATAAAAATAGACATTATATTCGTATCAATGCAAAATTTTTGTTACTGTGTTGTGATGTCAAGATTTTAATACTTTATGTGCAAAAAGAATATGCAGAAGGATGTCAAGATTTTACTACTTTATGCAAAAAGAATATACTGCAGATCTGTAACGTGCTTACGGGATTCATAGCAGCACTTTTTATTTTTTGCTAGTTTAAGACAAACAATAAGCATAAGCAGACGAAACAAAAACCGAATGAATGACTGAAACGTATTAAACAATCACTTCCCCACAACACTTTCTTTGAGACTGACATCGAAGCATAGAAACCAGAATCCCGCAAAAAGGTGTTCCGATTCCTTATCTGGGTCATCGAGCAATGTCCCCAAAGAGGAGGCACCTGATTGAGGACCTTTCGCTTCCGTTCGGCGACCCGCGTCCCATTTTTTCGGAATCGGAGCTCCGGGAAACGGCGTACGAGATCCTCGTCGGGGCTTGCCCTAGTTCGGGGCCGAAGCTGTCGACGTTGGAAATGATGAGAGTGCGGATGAGGATTTCGGAGCAAAGTGATGCCAGAATTAGAATAGCCGCTGAGCAGGTTTGAAATTATGGACTTCGATTACTTATTTTGCTTTGGTTACTTACAAAATTTAAGGAATTACTGAAAATTGGAAATGTGGAATATTTTTAGAATTGACATTGCGTGCCTAATTAAACTCCTTGTTTTGTTTCTTTTGGCGCATATGACTTTTAATCTCCTCCAGAGATATGTTGGTACTCATAGGTGGATTATCCCTTTCCATCAAGGGTTTCTCCATATGTATTAGTTAGGATTCGAATCCTAACCACATGCTTAAGAGACACGAGCCCGGTGTCATTCCTTGTTTTATCATCAATGAGTAATGGGTGATGTCACTCCTAGTTTTATCATCAATGGGAAATGGGTGGTGTGTTAAACCAAAATAAAAAATAAAAATGGGTGGTGTGTGTGCGTTCAATTTGGACTAGGCAGTTGATTTTTGCTTGCTTGCCTAGTGGTTGAAGTTTTATGCATCTTTACCCCGTTCAGGTGTCTCAAATGAGTGAATGACACTTCATCTCACTTGTTTTGGCTAACGGAATGTGTTAAAATTGGATGGGATGTTCTACTTGGGTTTTTACCACGGATGACTAATCACTGTTTGCTTTTGAAAGCTTTGTGATTTGTGCTAAATCTGATGACAACACACGTCTAGTGTTCATCACCAGTCGTTGCTTGTGATGGGTGGCAACAATGCTTGACGCATTCTATCTTCGGTGTCTAATGTCCAATGACATTGCTAAGTGCTTATTGGTAAATAGTGAATACCATTCCATATCGTACCTTACCAAAAAGCGCTGATTTGGGTCAAAGTCATTGGTTGCACTGATCTAGCTTGCCAGGTCTTGTACCTAATCACACTTGCTCCCAATGCCGAGGATGGTAGTTGTAGGAAGTCTGCATCTGTCAAGATGATCAAAGAGATTATGTGTCCCTACACAGCAGTCATGAGGAGTAGCTGTTGATGAATGATCTTTTTTTTTCATCAGGCTTAGCACAAGTTGTAAATCTGTCAAAATGAAACAACGGTTAGTTGTTGGGATATGAAAAGTATTCCATCCAATTTTAATGGATTTGATTACTGAAGAGGTGAATGGGATGGAGTGAAATTTTAGATGTAAATCCAGGTGAAGAATTGTCATTTCATGAAATCTCAAGGGATGATAATGTATTTTACTTTGCTATAAAATTGAAATTATTTAATACATACTTTATTGGGCTGGCCCAATTTCAGTCCAAACCCTAACATGATTGGGCTGACCTGAGTTTTCATCCCAATATGATCAGATTGGCTTGATTGTCAGCTCAAATTAGAGAATGGTGATTGGGCTGACCTGATTTTCAGCCCTATGTGTACTTTATTAATATGTCAAATGATTAGTTGATGTGATTAATCACGATTTGAAATTGCTGACCACTTGGCTGCTGCTTTTGTTTTAAAAAAGAATTTATAATTGCAAAATTGAAAAAAAAAATTGCGGCTGTTGTCCACATCACAATGGCTGCAGCACCCACAGTTACAGTAATCAAACCATAACACAGTTACAAACTCAACTGCAACTGAATTTAAAACTATACAAAGACAAAACAAGAAGCTAATGAACATCAGCTATCATTGTTTGTACATAGTATTATAGTTTAGAGTAGAAAATCTGTATTTCGCTTTTGTTTATTACTCGTTTGGTGACCATTAAGTGGAATATATTTCCTGATGTTAGACAAGGTTAATTTCACTTCATTCCTTTCTATATAATTTGGATTGAAACATTTGGACCACAATGTAAAGTTTCAACATGTGCATTATGGTTCCTTACATCTGTTTAATCACAATCATAACTTACTAGGTCTTTGTCCATGAAATAGCTTGGCAGACGCGTGGAGTCAGTGGTTCTTCCACTAGAGCTAATACAACTGTTCAGGAGTTTAGATTTTCCCAGTCAACAAGAATGTGAGGCTTGGTTGAGGAGAAATTTGAAGGTTCTTGAAGCAGGACTCCTTTTGCATCCTTGCCTTCCTTTGGATGAGGCAGACACTTCTGCAGAGAGTCTCAGGTGCCTAATCCGTGGAGCATTTAAGAAACCCATGGATATTGAAAAGATCATTGAATCAGTGCAAACCCTACGGAGTGTTGTTGTGTCTCTTGCTTGCAGATCATCTGATGGGTCTATTTCTGAGACATGCCATTGGGCTGATGGTTTTCCACTGAACATCTGGATCTACCAAACTCTTTTAGAAGCTTGTGTTGATATTCGTGCAGAAACTTCTGCGATGGAAGAGGATGATGAGGTCTTAGAGCTCATTAAGAAGACCTGGGTTATACTTGGAATTAATGAGATGCTGCATAATATTTGTTTCTCATGGGTCTTATTTCACCGCTACGTTGTCACTGGCCAAGTGAAGAATGATCTGCCGTTTGCATCCATTAAACTATTGGTAGAAGTTGGGAAAGATACTGGGACCTCAAAAGATCCATTTTGCTCAAAAATTTTGAGGACCACATTGAGTTTGATACTAAGTTGGGCAGATAAAAGGCTCCTTGCATACCATGATGCTTTCCATAATGGTAATATTGAATCAATGGAATGTATAGTTTCTCTTGCAGTATTATCAGCACAGATATTGGAAGATATCTCTCATGAGTCCAATGGGAAGAAGAAAGGAGCTGATGTTGACTACAGTAGAGTTGATAACTATATTAGATCATCTATGCATGCTGTTTTCACTCAGGCAAGTTCTGTCATTCGAGCTTCCTAAACACGAACAATCTCTTTCAGATGGTACAGACATGTGATAATACTTTTTTCTCAAGTTTTCCTTTTGTTTACGAAGTTGGTATTAGTTCTTTTTATGCCTTGCAGCCTGCAGGAGCTTACCACTTCTGTAATGTACAAGGCTAATTTATAAGCTAAAACTTTTTTCTGGTCCTGCTACGTTTTATTTTCAACATTCTCCAATTGGGTATTCATTTTTATGTACTTTATTTTACAGAGCTAACTGCCTAATGTGGTGCAATCAGTATGACCTAACTCTTTTAAATCTCCTTTAAGGCAGACAATGGAGAAACTGGACCCCAGCAAGCATCCATCTAGAAATCAGAATCAAGCCATTCTTTCTGTCCTTGCACGAGATACTATTCAACTGGCTTTTAACGAGAAAGCAATATTTAGTCCCAAACTGAGTAGATGGCATCCTTTTGCTGCTGCTGCTGCGGTTGCTACCCTCCATGTGTGTTATGGAAATAAGTTGAAGAAGTATGTTATGGATATTAAAGAATTGACACCCAATGCTATAGAAGTGCTGACAGCTGCTGACAAATTGGATAAAGTTCTGATGCAGATAGCAGTGAAAGATTCTGTTGACAGTGAAGATGGTGGAAAATCCATTATAAGGGAGATGCAAACTTTTGAGGCTCAAGCTGTAATTGCTAGATTGGTTAAGTCGTGGATAAATAATGGAGTAGATAGATTGGGGGAATGGGTTGACAGAAATCTGCCACAAGAGGTATGCAAAATCTCGTTGCTCTTACCAAGTTAACATAGTAATTTTTTTTTTTCCTTTTTATCAAACAAAATATTTCTCTTTCTCTTTTTTTGGGAGGATATTTTTAAGATATTGTTGTTGGCAAGTTTAAAAGTTTTAATATAATTTTTAACTACACCATTGCTTCCCATAGGTATGGAATGCAGATAAAGAGGTCTGTGCTCCTTCTGCTGTTGATGTTCTACGAAACATAGATGGCACTCTGAAGGATTTCTTTCTGTTGCCTATACCCATGCATGCAGACTGGCTTCCTGAATTGATGTCTGGTCTTGACAAATCTCTCCAAAAGTACATTTTGCAGGCCAAATCTGGCTGCGGTATATATTTACTGCATAGCATTTGTTTTACCAAGGGGTGTTATTCGATCACCGTTTGACCAGGATTTCCCTTTTTTATGATCTGCAGGGAGCCGTAGTAGCTTCTTCCCAACTTTGCCTGCATTGACTAGGTGTTCAACAAGATCAAAATCCAATTGTTTACTCAGGAAAAAAGAAAAGTCACAAATGACTCAGGGGAGTAAGGCCCATGTTGGAACCACAAAAGGAGACAACTCATTTGATATTACCCAGATGTGTGTTTGCATCAATACCATGCAGCACATTCGCATGGAGTTAGGGGTTCTGGAAAAGTGGATAGTTGCCAATCTCACTAATGAGGATATAGCAAATGGGGTGAGCTTGAAGTTCAAGCTTTCAGCATCTGCTGCTGTGGAAGGCATCCATCAACTCTGTGAGTGTATAGCATACAAAATCATTTTCCATAATCTCAGTCATGTTCTTTGGGATCACCTATATGTTGGAGAAGTTTCATCCACCAACAGGATTGAGCCTTTTCTTCGGGAGCTTGGGCGATACTTGGAGATCATATTATCAGCAACAAAGCACGATGAAGTTAGAACACGTGTAATTGTTGAAGTAATGAAGGCTTCTTTTGATGGGTTCCTGTTGGTTTTGTTAGCTGGAGGTCCATCGCGAGCTTTCACCCTGAAAGACTCTGTTAATATAGAGGAAGATTTCAGGTCTCTGACTGGCTTGTTCTGGTCCAATGGAGATGGATTGCCGGTTAAATTGATAGAAAAACATTCTACCACTGTCAGAGGTGTACTTCCCTTGTTTCATACGGATACTGGGCACATAATTGAGCAATTCAGTCAACTTACTATGAAAATGTATGGTTCTACAGACAAATCCCGGCTTCCATTGCCTCCAACAGTAGTTCAATGGAGCCCAACAGAACCAAACACACTTTTGCGAGTTTTGTGTAATAGGGATGATAAGGCAGCTGCCAAGTTCCTTAAGAAGAATTACAACTTGCCTAAGAAGCTCTAATAATTGATAAGTAACCACTCTGATATGCCACGCCCTTCCCATCCAATATAAATTTTTGGTTCCTTGCTTTATTGTTGTGAAGCCCTGACTGGTTTTTGAGGACGCGATTAAGGTAAATGTGGTATGATGTGTGTATTATACTCTTATTGATCAACTCTCGGAAATATGGTGCTTTATCATCAAGAATGCTCTAAAATATACATTATGCAGGTGTGATACTTTGGCTTTGCTAATTTGTTGGCTTATTTTCAGTTCGTGTCAAAACGCAATTACTGACAGCATGTTAATACAGATAAGTATTTATAATTAGTTATTATTTGTTTTATAATTTCAAAATGAATGGTCTGTTTTCTTTGTGCGGCACTGTAATTTTCCCCCCACAAACTACTTGTTCTTGATCTTGTAAATGAAATGCAATTTCTTGTACAACTTTGTTAATCTTAGATGCATTTCTTGAATAAACCATTTATTTAAAGACTAAACAATTTATTCTATTAACGTGAAGAATCCAATTAAGTATGCAGGAAGGGTGACAAAATAAAATAAAATGCAAGTAATGTATTTTCAATACCCAAAAATCCCGCTTTAAATTGCCTTCAAAATTTCCCCCAAAGTAGACAGCAGAAGTGTCGTGTGATTGGTAGGTAACACTTAGTTCGTACTCAGAAAGCCTCCAACTAATTAACGAGGCGGCATGCCATGCGAGGGCATAGAGAGCTAAGCCTTGTGGCAAATACGGTAGGCAACATGAAAATGAAAATAAAGAGAAACTGAAAGCAATCATTGACGTTATTCAACTATAAATCGGAAAATACTTATCTTTTTAATCCTTACAGGGGCAATACCACGCCGCATACATATGGCTGTTAAATGAATAGATTGGACAATTTTTATTTATTTTGAGGAACAAATTTTTATTTAGATTGTAATGGATCAATTAAAAATAATCTTTTAATCTAATTATGATCTATTAAAAATTTATTAAAAAAATTTAATTCATACATAATTTATTTAATAAAAATCATTCAATCCATTTATTATTATTTTTTTATAAATGAATGCCCAGTCCATTCATGATTTAAAAAAATTTAAATAATTTTTTTAAGATTTTAAAATATTTTCTCTCTCCCTCTCTCTTCTTTTCTCTCCTCTCCCCTCCCTCTCTTTTATGAAGTCCATTGCATAGTGTTTATTTCGGTATTTCAAAATTTGAAAAGCATGACCTCACAATATTTAAATGTTTTCTCTAAAAAATGCACAAAATTGAGCAAGAAGCTGCATTGCTCTCTGCGTCCATTTTTCATTTTTAACACACATTTCATTTTTAAATAATGATTCATTAATTACTACTTAAAAATATGAAGTTTAATTTATATATACTGTTAAGAGTCAATAAAAAATGAGTGTAATTTTTTAATATACTTAATAGAAACCCAAATATGAAAAAGAAAGTTAAGATAATTTGATTTTAATTCATAAAGTATTAATTAAATGGTCTTTTAAATTTGAAAAGAAAAGAAGATGAATTGTTATCTATCCATTTAATTATATGAATCATTCAATCCAGTTTAAGTATTATTTTTTTAAAAAAACAACTAGATAAATTAAATTAAATTTTACATGGATGGACTAGATGGATTATTATAGACAACTGACATTTTTTTTTACCAAGCCTACATTGTAACACTTTAGTCTCACCAAAAAAATAAAACTTTAGTTTTTAATTTTTTTTTCTTAATTAACTTGTTTGTATCATTAAATAAGTAGAAATGACTAGAAAATCAAAAATTTAATTAATTGAATTTACTGTATTTTTGTTGTTGAATTTCAACTGTTAATTCAACTAAAACTTGTATTGTATTTAGTATTATCAATGACAGATGGTGGAATATGGCGCAAGGCCAAAATTCTGCCATATAAATAATCCATTGGAGCTGCCATAGCAGGCCTCCATTCACAAATTGCCTATGGTGGTTGGCAAAAAATCCACCACACCATTCCTCCATAGCGGCGCCATTTAACACACTGATTGTGTTGCAAATATTTCTGCTTTGATGACTTGCTGGCACAAATCACCAAAGGTCCACAACAATATTCACCTCCTTATGAAATTTGTACATTTTTGGAACATCAAATCGAAGCTGCAAAGCAAGAAAATAAATTAGATTTCAATGCTAAGAGTCAGGTTGCTAGGAAGCAGAAAGAGATACTACTGGTATACCACGGAAACTACCATTAAAGAGACTAAAAGAAGATAAAATACTACTTAAGATATTTCTTACATTTGACGCCTTTACACAGTGAGGAGCCCTACATTAAATAATTGTCTCAATGAATGGCAACCGTACCGCATCGTTTGTTTGTGAAGATTTTGGAGAGAAAAAAACGTGTAAGAAAAAAGTATAAGAGAGAATAAAGTTTTTGATTGTTTGAAAAAAAAAAAACGTGAGAAAAGAGAAAAAATAATGGTGCGACCTACACAAAAAAAAAAAAATCTGTCCTTAAGTGACGAGATTTTGAGAGAAAAGTAGCAAAAAAAATTTGTGAGATCCATTAAAAATATGTCTTTACAATATACATTTATTTTTCTTTCTCTCCTACTTTTTTTAATTTAAACACCTTAAAAATCTATCTATTCTTTACTTGTTCTTTCTTTTCTCTTACTTCTTCTTCTCTGCTTCTCTCTTTATCCAAAGAAAACATACCAGTGTCAACATCTAGCTTTAGGGAATTTAAATTAAAAATAACATTAAAAGAATTTGATCACGCTTGCAGAACTCAATTACTCAATAGAATAATTAGAATTTAAGATAAAAATAAAAGGCTTACATCTCCTGTTGAAGTCTTAAGCAAGGAATAAACAACTTGAGAAGCAACCTGAGAAAGCAACATATGGTACAAAGTTAATATTAGAATTCCCATCAATCATATGTTTATAACCAGCATTAATGATATTTGTTACCTTCAAAACATAAAAGATAAAATCCAAATCAGCACCCTTTTTCCGAGAACCAAATAGAGGATTCATTATAACTGTATCAACAATTGGACCTAGAGACAATACGAAGATAACCATATGAATTTTGATATCAGTGGGACACAAATAAAAAAAATCTCATACACACATATACGCAGCGGAAGACTAGAATGAGTGAAAATTTTTTTTTACTGCACTCTACATACTCATGCACATGAAGCAGAGGAAAGGAAGAAAATTTCTCTCAAAGTTTCAATTCACTAACTTCATTGATACACAATCAACGTACAGCTTGTAGCCATAGGCAAAGTAATACAATAAACTAATATTAAAATTATATGCTTAATGGCTAAGTAAAATCATAGGCGGTGCACAAGAGGCAGTGAGAATTTTCAATAGTCAAATTTTGCAACTTGATTTAATACTTTTACCAACATTGCCTCCCTTAAATCAAGCTTGTGTCATTTCAAGCATTTTCTTCAACTTGCAAAATAACTCAATCTTTAGTGGCTTCATAAAAATATCTGCTACTTGTTCTTCAGTTGAACAATAACTAATCTCCACTTCTTTCTCAACTATCAATTCTCAAATTTTGTGAAATTGGGTATCAATGTGCTTGGACTGTCCATGAAAAACTGGATTTTTACTCAATGCAATGGCAAACTTGTTGTCACAAAATATTTCCGTGGGAATATTCTGCTTCTGGTGCATCACTTCTAAAATTTTTCTCAACTATACTGCTTGTGTAGCTCAACTAGTTGTTGCTATGCATTCTACTTCTGTAACACTCCTACTTTTATATATTAAATTATTTTGTATGTTTAAAAATTATTTTTAAGTCATCAATGTATTTAGAATAATTGATAATAATTTTATAAATTTTTTTGGAATTTATTGAGATATTTTTTGAAAAATGACAAAAATACCCTTGGTTAATTGCGAAAACCAACTAGAGACTTTTTGACTTTAAAATATTTTGAAAATTTTATATTAAGTATCTTTCATTATAAAAATTTTACTTTGAAAAAAAATAGTGAAAAATATAACAATCCTGTTTCAATTTTCAACTGTTTTTTTTAATATTTGACAATGCAATTTTGAAAAATTGGGATAGAATTTCAAATTTCTGATCCCCACCATTACCTTCAGAATATCAAGAGTTGTCTAATTGTGATTTTTAATAATTTTTCCAAGCTGGAGCTAGGAGAAATTAGAAAATGACGATTTTGTCCTTATTTATCACTATTAAGGGTTGACCTGAGAAAAAGATTCAATTGACATCAAAATGTCAATTTGAGCTTAGAATCATGTCATATATATTAAAATATAATTTTGAGAATTTTCTGAAATTCTTATATAAAATGACCAAATTACCCCTAGGTGCCTAATAAGTCAGTCAGTATTGGTTTGACATCCAAAAATGGTGAAAATGGTAATTTTAGTTTATTTATGGGTAAAATATTTAATTTTAAAATTTTCATAAAAAATTTGGTATTTATTGAATTAAAATAGATTTTTTATGAATTTTATAGCTTAAAAATACAAAATAAATACATATAATTTGAAATAAATTAATAAAATTAAAATTTATTATTAGAAATTTATTTTTGATGAAAAATAATGTATTTGTCCAGTTTTTCATTAAAATGCATTATTTTGATATTAAAAGTTAATTTTTCAAGTTTAGGCGTTTTTATCAATACCGGTTCATGCACCTACAGATAAAATTTACACTGGTAAAGCTAGGACAGCACATTGACCACGTCCCAAGCCTAAAGGAGGGCTGATTCACCACTCTAATAGGTGTATGTGTCCCTAAGTTTGAATATGTGTCCTATAATTAAATTAAAAATAAATGGAAAACCTAATTTATTACATAAGCGATGATGTCATTAGGGAGACACCTAACCCCCCTCCTTCTTCTATAAATAGGCCACAAACTTTCAGATTTTTCACACATCATCCTCTCTCTCAAGCTAGCCAAATTCTTAGAGAGCTTATCTCTCTAGAAAATTTTTTTATTTTACTTTGTTTTTATGCTAAAATTTTACTAGTTTTCCAACAACTAGTAAAGTTCTCTTCCTAAAAGCTTTGGATCAACAATTTCATCCTCTTCATCAACTATCTTAGAGGTAATGGGGGGAGTGGGGTTAGTTCTAAATTATTGTCACTTTGTATGTTAGTAAAAAGGGTTTTTCCCTAAACCCGTTTAGGCATAATTTTAATTACTATTACCATTATATTATGTTTGACGTAAACTTTAATTTTTCTTAAGTTGTTACTCTGCTCAAACTTAAATTATTAAATTATACTTGTTAAGCTGTTACTCTATTCAAATTTAAATTATTAAATTATACTTGCTAAGCTGTTATTCTGTTCAATTTTAGAAAATTAAAATGCATTTGCTAAGTTGTTGCTTTGTTTAATTTTAGAAAATAAAAATGCATTTGCTAAGCTGTTACTTTGCTCAAATTTAGAAAATTAAAATATATTTATTTAGTTGTTATTTTGCCAAAATTTTAATAATTAAATTATAATTACTATGTCGTTATTCTGCTAAATTTTTTACTAAATTGTTATTTTGTTAAAATTTTGGTATTGTGCAATGCAATTTCTGCAAAATAAGGCAGAAATGTTGATTGCATTGGTACTCAAATTAAATGAGACCAGGAAAACCTTTGTTTGAGAAGTTAGGAATTGATAGTTTAGTGAGTAATGTAAAACAAGTGACATGTAGCGGCATGGCACCCTGCTAGGGAAGCTACAGTTTGGTACGCTGAGGAATAAAAGGCAGGGACCCTTTTGAGAAGGTCTTGGGGGTAGGCATCGAGTGGTGAAGGTTCCAATGGCTAGGGTAGTGCCCTTAAACCGGGATATTCTCTTGACCAAGTTCGATAACCCCAACAACTACTCAGCATTCTAGGATTGGTTTGAGAGTATACATTTATAAATGAATATCCTGACTATTATTTTCCTTATTGATAATGAGGACTGTACCACGTGATGATGTTGAAAGAGGTATATGTACTCTTAGTCACTTCCCATGTTATGTTGAGAACTATTACCCACTAATGAGAAGTATGGATCCATACCTAGTCAAGGGTAGTTTGATATAACTTAGAATGAACCTTAGGATTCCTTTTGTTGTCAGCTATGTATTATCTTTGTTTTATGGTAGATTTCCTACCATACATGTAAAAGTGATTTTAGAACAAAACACTTGACTCTATTATTTTCTTTTGTGTATGATTGATCATGATTATTGAAGATGATATTAACACCCCGTGATGCTGAGTACGAGTTAGAGGACATCTCAACGGGGGAGGACCTGAAGACCAATATTATTTTTCTTTTTGTATGAGGGATAAGGTAGATAAACATTGCTCTATATAAAATCTTTTTTTATGTACATATTGGGTTAGATAATGTCTATCTTTTGATATATTTTTTTAGTTTTCTGTATTTTCAAACCATGATGTATAGTTTTATGATATTTCTGTATATAGAGTCTTGTCTTTCATCTTTTACTACCATTTCTAAATTCTGTTAAGTTTGGAATTTTTTTTATAAAAGTGGAAAAAAAATTACATGCATTTTCATTTACTTAAACTTAATAACTAACTTAATATGAATTGTATTTAATATGAATGGATGTTACAACTTTAGCTGTTGAAAGTGCAACAATCGATTGTTTCTTTGAAGACCACAATACTACGCCAGTACCTAAATGAAATGCATATCCTGACGTGCTTTTTCTTGTTTCTATGTCTTTAGCCCAATCACTCTCTGTGTATCCACCAAGCTTCGCATCATTATTATTTGCATAAAAAATTCCATCGGTCAGAGTACTTTTGATATATATAAGAATTCTCTTAGCTCCTTGCAAATGACAAACACGAGGCTCCTCCATAAATCTGCTAAGCAAGTCGACTCCAAAGACTATATTTGGTCTAGTTGCAGTCAAATATCTCAAACTTCCAATCGAACTTTGGTAGTAGATTGCATCTACTCTTTTGCCTTTACTTTCTTTTGTTAGCTTCAATTTTTCTTCAATTGGTGTAGAAATGGGCTTTGAATTCTCCATCTTGAATTTCTTCAAAATGTCACCTGCATATTTCTTCTGGGAGATAAAAATCCCATCATTCTGCTGAGCGACCTCAATGTTAAGAAAATAGGACATTAGGCCTAAATCAGTCATCTCAAAGCAACTCATCATAGCCTCCCTGAATTCTGCAATCATCCTTGAATTATTGCCAATGAAGATTAGATCATCAACATATAGGCATACTATAAGAATATCTCCAAGATCAACAAATTTAACGTATAAAGCGTGCTCAACAGGACATCTCTCAAAACCATGTTGCACAAAGTAGGAATCAATTTTCTTATACCACGCTCTCAATGCCTGCTTCAACCCATACAAAGCTTTTCTCAATCTGTAGACATTATCTTCTTTTCCTTTGATTACATATCATGCAGGTTGTTTAACATATACTTCTTCTTCCAGAATACCATTTAGAATCTCCCACGCTTCCTTAGCTATTTTGCCAAAAATGGAATAATCTACACCTTGATAAATTTATGACAGTGCTAATTGATCTCTCCTCCAAACAGTATCATTAGCTCCTTGTGCTAATCTCGATTCAACAAAGCTCCAAATATTGTGAGCTCTTAAATGTGTGGACATCAAAAGCTCCTAATAGCTAAAATTTAACTTCCCATCTAACTTGGGACCGGACCAAACAATATTGTAATTGGTAGCCATATCTCTCTTATATCAACTCAACCAAATTTTTGACAAAGTGAGAACACTCTTGTTCCTCACACACTCAATATTATTTTTCACTCACACTACAACCAAACTCTCAAGCACTGGTACCAATTTGATATCAGTGGGACACAAATAAAAAAATCTCACACACACGTATATGCAGCGGAAGACAAGAACGAGAGAGAACTTTTTTTTTTACTGCACTCTACACGCTCACGCACATGAAGCAAAGGAGAGGAAGAGAATTTCTTTCAAAGTTTCAATTCACTAACTTCATTGATACACAATCAACATACAGCTTGTAGCCTTTTATAAGCGAAGTAATACAATAAACTAATATTAAAATTATATGCTTAATAAAATCACAGGCGGTGCACAAGAGGTGGTGAGAATTTTCAATAGTCAAATTTTGCAACTTGATTTAATACTTTTACCGATAAATTTGTTAACGAAACAATTTTCTGCAACATATAAGATCTAGAGTTAGAAGAAACTTAGAATTGATTTTCAGCCATCTTTCCTCCAAAATCGATGACTAGATCACATGATCATGTTGTTTAACAACTACTACTACAAGTCATCGATATTGAGTAAGAGTAGAAGGGAATGAGAAACAAAAAGGAAAACAAGATCCCATCCCACAAAATGTAGGCAGCGCAAGATGCAACTTGCTCTGCACTCAAAAGTGCAGCTGCAACATCTAACGTACCACAACCGCATCCAAAGTCAGCCACTATTTTGTTACTCACATCCCCAAAAGAATTCTCTGCCTGATTCTCATGAACCACAAAGGAAACAGAACTTTTAACAAAGTGGAAATTAGTATAACTATTTTCAGTCTAACAAAGCAAAAACTATTCCCTTAACCTTTTGCAAATCCACACACACTTGCACACAACTGGATTGATTTACTAAAATACCCTCTCCATCTTTCCCTGATCCCTACCACAAAGAAAGAACTGCAAGCAAATATTCCAAACGTGGTCTTAAAACCCAACAACCAGTTAAAATTGTTACCCACAAGAATCATTACTAGATGTTTACAATCACATCACACAAGTAAGAGCATCTACGGTGGGTAGTTGCTTAACTAAGTTTCTTATTTCAAATTTGTGGACACATAAATTTGAGAATTCTACACACAATTTTATTTCAATGCTAAAGTTTCTAAAGTAAGTTTCTTAAGCTAATTTTGTGGGTCCTATAATTTATCCTACATATTAATAGTTATAATAATATTTTTTATTTTAATATAGGATATTATTTTATTAGTGTTATAATTTTGAAATAATAAATATATAAAAAATTGTAAAAAAGTGGCTCCAAACGAAATAATAATAAACATAGGATATTATCCTTCAAAAATCATTCCACCAACACCAAGTCTGCTCTTCAAACGAAATCCCTTCCTTCAAAACCCTTTCCATGCATCTTTTCATGGGCTCCGCCCAAACCCAGTTTTCTCCTCCTCCTCCTCTTGTCGCGCCTTGATGCTCGCCACAAGGAGAATGCCACGATGGTGAAGGTGGCTTCTACGGAGTCGATTTTTGCGGAGGGCTTGCCACGCATTTTGTCGACTAACAGACGCCGTCGCGCTTCGCCGGAAAACGGGTTTCTTCAAGGCAGCAACTTTCGGGACGAAGGAACACCGCCGCTTGTCGTGGTGATTCCTTTTTGGCATCTTTCAACTCGGATCGGAGACATCCACCTTACATCCGTCCTCTCCGATGTAGAGCGATCCTCGCTGGCGACCGTTCATCACCGTCTCCGACTCCGACGTCCCTTCATCCACAGATCCGTGTAGTTTTTTTTAATTTTTTTTATTGTACCTTGGTTTTGGATCTTGATTTTGGATTTGAACTTTGTTTTTCATTGTGGAGTTTCATTTTGGATTTTGATGTTGAATCTGTTGCTTCTTTTTCATTGTGGTCTGAAGTTTGATTTTAATGTAATTTTATTTTATTTTATTATGTTCTTGAGGCTCATTTATGTTCTTGTTCACGATTATTTTCTCTCGTTTTGGTCAGCTAAATGTGGATGATGTATTGTTTTGTATTGTAAAGAAATCTTAAGGAACGTTGCTTATACAAGCAATGCATCTTGTATAAGGAATGCCACATATTTTGCTCCAACGGGAATACGAGATAAGGAACGTTTCTTACATCTAAGCAACCGCGTTGTGGATGCTCTTAAGTGTGACCAATAGGTGCCATTTGCATGTTCTAGGGTGTCCAACCTCCACGAACAAGCAAATATTAAAAAATACCCATTAACAAGCACCACAAGATGGACGTGGGTCAAGGCAAAAGAATCCAACTTTGGCATATTTGATGAGGGAAGTTAGAGAAAGAGTGAAAAAAGAAAGACGGTGAATATAGGGAAAGAGGGAACACAGTGAAAAGCATTCGAGAAGCGATATGGGGTCCTGTTGGGTACTGCTCAAGCTCCACCTGCAATGCATGCCACAAACCACAAACAAGGAAGTGATGAGTGTCCAATGTTATAGTAGAAGTGAGAAGTGAGAGAAAGGAGAAACCTTTTTACCTTGGGGTGAGGGAACTGCTGGAGACCACCGAGGTGGCCTTCCAACTGCTTCAGCTTCATCTTTCCCGGCGATCTAAACTTTCTCTTCCATTTTTCCTACCTAAATTTTGTATCATTCACTGCTTCCACCATCTCCATTCGAAAGGCCCAGCCCAATCAAACTGCACAAGGTTAATTGGGCTTATTCCCTTTTTCTGTTTTGAGTCAACCTGTTATCTAGGCAAAAATAAAAAATTAAGATTTAATTACTTATTTGATTCTTATAATTGTAAAACTTTTCTTTTTAGTCCCTATACTCTAAATTAAACCAAAAATTAATCTCTCAAAACACTAATATTTATTTAAAAGACTGATTTCTTCCAACAACTCCTACATATGAATCTATACTACTACTATTGTTATTGTTACTACTCCTCCTACTACTAAAGTTGGATATTAGAATTGCTTTTTTTTTTTTAGATTTCATAAAAAATCATAATGGTTAAAAAAATCTAAAAAAAAATGAATTAAAGTTGAGACAAAAGAACCAAAAACACAAATTAGTTTCAAAAACATATGAAAGGTAGTCACTGTAATGACAAATCACAAAAAAAAAAAAAAAATGACAGCAAGAGAATGCCATTACTCAATAATGACATATTAAAACAAAAGATCCAAAAAATTCTTAAATATATTGTTTTAAGAAAAGATTCTATAATCACTAATGTTTTTAACATCGGACTAGTCATTGAACCAGTTAAGATACTAGTTTAATGTTTAATGGTCAAACTGTAGTCAAACCAGTATAAATAAAATAATATTTTTAATAAAGATTATATAATATAGGAATAAAAGAAACATAAAACCATAACTTCACAACACTAAAAACTAAAAACAAAACACCATTTATAAATTCTTAAAATTGGAAGTTATACAAAAAAGTTCAAATCAAATATAATACTACTTAGACTCAAGTTTCAACATAGACAATGTCATTTAGTAATAAATCTAAAATAAAAAATTTATAAATACTAATAGAAATTATTATTAAAATCATAATAGGAATTTTTTGGGTCAATAAATATGATATAAATTGATCGCTTTAGTATTAAACAAAACAAAAAAAAAAGAGTAAAAGAAAATTTTGCTGATATTGTCTTTTAAAGCTGTGGCATGCTGGAATGCATGTATCTTGATTCATGCCACATGCATGGTCATGAACTTTTAGTTGGGTTTTTATATATTCATGCTTGCCGGAGGCAGACTTGCAGAGAATCTCAAACACTGAAATGGAGAACTAACTTGAATTAAATCTAGATTTTGAAAGGATTTAGAGTGACAGAAGAGCCTACTGGTTATATTTTTCAGAGCAAGAACATGTGCTCCAGTAGAGTCCCACATCGATAATTATATTCTCAATGCTCACTTACAGTGTGTTTAGTACAGAAGAAAGAAATAGTGAGAGAGAAAGTAGGTAAGAAAAAAGAAAAGTGAAATATGTAAGAAATAGAGAAGAAGTAGATGTTGTTTGGTTTGAGAGAAATAGAGAGAAAATAAAGTAAAAATGTACTTTTTAACTTTTGGGTATTTTAAATAAAAAAATAAAATTACACTTACTTTTGTTTTTTTGGCTGTGCTATTTATCAAAAAAGTCCAATAGCAGAAACATATATTCGATTATGTGATTACCATATTTGTGGCACTTTTGACAGTGAAATTTTGCGCTTTTTTTTTGTCAACAAACATAATCCCATTCTAAATTTTGATAAAGGAGACATGTACTTCCTTTGGAGGCCTTTTAAGCTCCTTTGTAGGTCCTTTATCCTGAGTCTATGGTTAAATTTTTATTAATTTTGATAAAACATCTAAATTGAAACATACATTACATTACATAGATATTGTTAGAAAGGGTTATAAATAGAAGAAAAAGTCATAGATAGATTGAAATTAAAATACGAAGAAGGTGTTATTGACAGAAGAAGGAGTCATCGGTAGAAGAAATTGAGATGAGAAGCAGATTTGCATAAATGTAAATTGCTGGAATTAAAATGGTAGTTAGGAATGTTATAGTAACCCATCGATTTGTGAACGTCGGGGACTTAGGATATGTAGGGTGTTTACAATGTCCAACCCTTATTACATGGTACAAACTAGTATTTATAGACAAAGGATTCCTAATTATTAATAACCACTACAAACTTCTACTAAATCTTCACCGTTGATGGCTTTTGTCTTCAATCTTCATTGTTGATAACTTTTGTCTTCAATCTTCACCATTGATGACTTTTTTGGTTTTGATACTTTCTGGATCTTTAATTTTTCTATCACCATTTTGTTAAAGTGAGATCAGTAGAAAAGTTATATTTTGACACTTAGTCAAAATAGTATACTGAAAAACTAATTTCTAGCGCTTAGTCTAAATGTTTTCTCAAAATGGTCATTCTTTTCGATTTTCTCGAAATGTCCTCGAAAGACCATTTTTCGATTTTCTTGAAAAATGGTGATATTAACAGAGTTCTCCCAATATTTGTCTTTTTACTGAATAGGAAAAAGCTAAATACTAAAATCTTTTCGATTAGCATTAATCTAACATCAGTATTGGATTTTTAATTAACATTAGGCCAACCACTGTTTGACTAAAATTAATCCAATATAAGTATTGGATTTTCGATGTATAGCCAACCATATCGAATTAGTGGAAATATCGTAAGTCATCTCACTTTTCGATTTGTTGAGAAATTGGCCTTTTCAATGCTCAAATAATTAGAAATATATTCGAGGAAGCAGTTAGGCCATTTTTTTTAAGTACTTTAACCTCAATTGATAATCGAAAACATTCTTTCAAATGCTCCAGGACATAAAAACATTTAGGACCCCTTTTTTTTATTTTAATTTTGGTCATCAAAGTTTAGATTTTAACCAAATTTTTCGTCTTCGTTCTCGACCAATATCTTTTTCAAATACTATCTTCAACTTTCAGTGTAAAGACTTCCGCCAATTAAAAGACTTCGACCAAACGTGCTTTGGTATGCATTTGGACCACTTAAAAGACTTTCACTGCATCATTAGATTGCATCTCGATTTCAAACAATTGGTTCTGCGAATCAATTACCCATCTCGACAAATTTGAGTCTTATTTCAATTGGACCCAAAATTTTTCGAATTCGACTAACTGTTTTCCTACCACAAATTGGCATGATTGGTCGAATACAATGACCATTATCATTGAAATGCTAGGATCTTTTTTTTTTAACTTTCAATTTCGGCTTCGAAATAATGTTTTAAATCAGAAGCAAAATGACATTCTTTGAGAGGTCTCTTTTATATATATATGGCATAAACAATTTTGAATATTAATCAAAATTTCACATTCCAATTAATTAAGATCACAGTTTCGAAACTTTTTGGCCTACGTTTTTCTTTTAAAATGAAAAGATTTCCTTTATGAATATTGAATGACTTCAAGCCATAAAAGCATTTAGGCTATATATACATTTTTTAATTCAATTTCGAATGAGAATCGAAATTTAATTTTGTATGGCTTCATGATTAGAGGCCATTGAATCTTTAAGGCCTAAGCCATCTTTCTTTTTTCATTTTTTTTAAGCCCGTAATTAACTTTGATTAATAATTAACATTTTCTAAATTTGAAAAATTTAGGCCTTAACTTCCACGGTTTTATTGTTCACAGGCTAACCGCTTCACATTTTTTATTTTGCACATGCTTATTGTGACTTGTTTGCGAGTCTTGTTTCATAATGATCCTTTTAATCAAATCATTTAAATGCAAGCCATTTTCCAACGGTCTCAATGACTCAAATTCACCAATGTTTGGCGATTTCAAAATTTTTAATCACCGAGAATGTCCTTTCAAGATCAATTGAAAAATATTTAAAATTGGAATGGTTACTGTTAACCTACCATTGGCCACAAACAAACACTGTAAATGGCCATCTGCAATATTGTGATGCATTGCAATATCATAAAACATGAACGAATCTACCTTCGGAGCCAATTAATGCAAACTATATTGGCCATTAAAAATATTGATAGAGGAGATCTGGCACCGTAACAATGTTGCCAATAATTGATGGCCATAGTTAAAAATTTAAACACACGATACCCATTTTTGGGACCCCCTACCTAGCGCGCCATTTTGTTAACAATGAAATTTTGTGTCTTTTTTTTTGTCAATAAACATAATCCCATTCTAGATTTTGAGGAAGGGGACATGTACTTCCTTTGGAGGCCTTTTAACCTCCTTTGTAGGTCCTTTACCCTGAGTCTATGGTTAAATTTTTATTAATTTTGATAAAACATCTAAATTGAAACATACATTACATTACATAAATATCGTTAGAAAGGGTTATAAACAGAAGAAAAAGTCATAGATAGATTGAAATTAAAATACGAAGAAGGTGTTATCGATAGAAGAAGGAGTCATTGGTACAAGAATTTGAGATAAGAGACAGATTTGCATAAATGTAAATTGCTGGAATTAAAATGATGGTTGGGAACATTGTAGTAACTCGTCAATTCGTGAACATCGGGGACTTAGGATATGTAGGGTGTTTACAATGTCCAACCCTTATTACATGGTACAAACTAGTATTTATAAACAAAGGATTCCTAACTACTAATAATCACTACAAATTTCCACTAAATCTTCACCGTTGATGGCTTTTGTCGTCAATCTTCATCATTGATGACTTTTTTGGTTTTGATGCTTTCTGGATCTTTAATTTTTTTGTCACCATCTTGTCAAAATGAAATTAGTAAAAAAGTTATATTTTGACACTTAGTCAAAATAGTATGCTGAAATACTAATTTCCAGCACTTAATCAAAATGTTTTCTCGAAATGACCATTCTTTTCGATTTTCTCGAAAAATGGTGATATTAACAGGGGCCATATTCGAATATATATATATTAGTAATTATCGCATTGCTTTATCACAATATAAGTTCCAAGCCGCAAGACATCTCGAATATATATATATATATATATATATATATATATATATATATATATATATATATATATATATATATATATATGTAATTATTTAATTGTTTATTTAATTTTAAAAATTAAATTTCGGGTTTCAAAATATATATTCGAATATGTGTTTTACATATTCGTTCTCCTCGTGAAAATAATAATAAAAAAAACTGCAGGGACATTTAACATAAAAGTGAAACTTCTTCGTATTTCTTTGCTAATCCTTGGGGGCCAAAATTGATGTGCGACCCACACGAAAATTTAAATATTTTTTACCTACTTTTGCACAATCAAACAAACAAAAATTTATTACTTCTATCCACTTCCTTGCACTTCACTTCCCTTCTTCGCTGATTCTGCACTACTAAATGGAGTGTTAGTTAAAGCAAAGTGCCAAAGTCCCACATCGCTATTTATATTCTACAAAGCAAAAAGTATGCATTTGCAGTTCACTTGGTGGAAGTAAGTTCCGCATCGAATATTTTAGCGAGTGGAAGTAAGTTACTGTTGTTACAAAAAGGGCAAACAGCAGCTGTACATTATAAGTTTTGCAGTACCGAATAAATCTGGTAAACCTCTTAAAACGGCAGTTTCCCTGATATTCAACGGAGAGAATTTGAACAAGTGTTTGGTTTGAGAGACAGAATTTGATAAAAATCTTGAAAGAACCAAAAATCTTAGATTTTTTTTCTTTTACATAATAGGGGCTAACGTATAAAAAATAAAAATAAAAACTAAGGTGGCCTTTTAACATTTTTAATTAAGAAAATGATGTGACAGCCAAAATTTTTCAAGAGAATGACAATATTTTCTGGATATAAAATATTCTCTAGAATTTTTGGTAAATAAGTGGAAAAGAAATGTTGAGAGCACTCTCTAACACACTAACACACTAATACACTCTTTTAAATATATTTTTTTCATTAGTTAAAATTTATTAAAAATTATAAAATATTGTGGGTCTTGCATCTTGCATCTTATTTAATGTGTTTTCTCTTAATTTTATAATTTTCAATAAAATTTAACTAATAAGAGCATGATACAGGAAAAATATGTTAGAAAATGTATTTTTAGCATTTTTCATAAGTGAAAATAAAACTTTTTCACCTTCATAAATGAAAATAATTTTTTTCACCGAAAGGTTATTAAACTTTTTCATTGTAATTGACGACAAACATTAATTTTAAGGTAAATAATAATCAAATATATGTTACAAAAATTCATAGGAATCGTGTTCTTAAAAAGAAAAGTATAGTTAGGAATGAACATTTTCTTATATCAAACACTACCTAAAAAAATAATTTTTTAAATTATATAAATATATATTTATATAAGAAAATGAAAAAAAATAAAAGTAAAATTGGAGGAGCCATGAGCCATGACTCCCTGCTGTCATAACCAAGATCTACCACTGGTGTATTTATAAATTTTTCATATTTCAAACCATCCACAGAATAAGCTCGCCATTTTTTTACTTACAATAAGTCAAGTGGAAAAATATATTTCTCCTTAGTACTCTATCCCATTTATATCAAAACAATCCTATATTAATAATGATAACATTAAAACCTTATTCAACCATCATCACAACAAGTGTCAGAAGGAAGAATAAGAACAAATTAAAGTGTCCTTTAATCGAGAATAAATTTCCTTTCAATTGAGCCAAAGATTCCATAAATGCATATTTATCCACTCTAACACAATAATTTTAAATGTTTATTTTCAAAGATAACTTAACTTATTATGCTATTCTTTTTATTTTTAATGTTACATGTTACTTTTTTCAAGTACTTTTCAGGTTATATTAATTTACAGGTTTCTAAACTATTTAGAGATTTTTAAATAATTTTATTTTAAAAGTTTATAATTAAGTCCCTGAGCTTTTAAATTATATTTTAAAAGTTTATAATTTCAGTTAGAATTTCATTAACTTAATTGAAAATTTTGAAATGATTTAAGGATCAAGTTGCTTGTTTAGTTATTCAGCAAGTTTTCAAACAATTTAATTTTTTTCAATTAAGTCCTGTATTTAGTGGAACCTTAACGGAAAAGTGATCGAGGATTTGATTAAAAATTATTTATATATTTAGAAATTTAATTATAAATTTTTAAAGTATAAAAATTATTTAAAAATAACTATGTAGTTTAAGAATCTAGAGATTAATTTAACCTAAAATCAACAAATCAATAAATTGTATTAAAATTTTGTCAAATAAGTATATATTTTTATTTGTCTTATGTATAATTTCTTACTAAAATTATATTATTAAATTAATGTATATGAACAAGTATACTTTCTAATTTGTTAAATAAAACTAAGAGGGATGATGATATATTAATATGGAAGCACATGTCCCACTCAATTTCCAAATAATAATAAAACAACAACAATAATAATAATAATAATAATTTTTTATTATTATTATTATTATTATTATTATTAGATCATTTGAATCTCTATATATCTTTAACTTTTCACTTACAGCTCAAAACCTTTTCTTATGCAAGTAATTAATATATTACCTTGCCTCCACTACCAAAACTATGTGCTTCACTTGTTAATCTAATACTACCTCTAGTTCTTTATATAAGAAGTAAATGGGTGTATTTTTAATCCTATTTATAAGAGAGAAATGCTATAGGAATATACTTTCTAACACACTAAGAAACATAGACCTATTTTTAAATATATTAATTGTTACTTTCCTTTTATACCCTTAATTTATTGCGAAGTCTATGAATGAAACACTTATTTATTCTCCATGCAAGTGGACACATTCATTAACCTATTAACAATTTAAGCCACATTCATTGGTGAAAAAAATTATTCCTTGAATTACAAATAGTATGATTAAATATAACCACTACATAAAATCATTTAATTCTATGGGTATTAGTGAAATAAAATTTAAATTTATATCATTATTAATTAAAATTAACTAACTTAACTAATTTTATTGGTCTTGATGAACTAATTATCTGTTTCTTATATATAGAACTAGAGGTAGTATTATATTTTAGAAGTATATCTTATAGAAGAATAAAATATTGGAGAAAAATAATAAATATAAAAGTGTTATATAATTAAAACAAAACCTAAATGTAAAAAAAAATCTTATTTATAATATATAGATTCATTATTAGGCAATGTGTAAAAAAAGGTTAATTTAATATATAGATTCATTAGTGCTCAAACACAGTATCAACATTACATTACATTGATTCGAGTGGAGTTGGACTCAGATTCCTTAAGTAAGATATCGGGTTAATTTGAGCTTTGTGGATGAAAAAAAATGTGATTGGAATGAGAGACTCCACTAAAGTGGCTAGTCAAGTTCCACTAGCAAAGGTTAATTATCGACAAATTCAGTGATACTTCCCACTAATATCATGGTAACCTAAAAATAAGCATGACTAGTGCATAAACTTTAACATTCTATAATCTATTCTTTAAATCCTACCCCTTTTTTTGAAAAAATAAATCCTATATCCTCAATAAAGTATATAACAGATGAAATCCGGCAAATAAACTAAGACTAAGTGTAATTCAAAAAATATTTATTTTATATACTTACACATTTATAGCATGTATATAATTAAAATAAGATATTAATAAACATAAAACTATAATATACTTAAGAATTAATTTTAAACTATAATATACTTCAGAATTAATTTTAAAAATAGCTGTACAAAGTTGGTGTGTAATTCACTAATAAATAAAACAAAATTACTATCAATTGTTATAATTGTGTACATTCTATTACGAATGTAAAGAATTATTGTTTTATAATATGAGAAAATTGTTTTAATTTGTTTATGTTCATTATGTTTTGTATATATGATCATTTCTTTTCCGTTTTTAGCAATTAAATTATACTTCATTTTTTTCTACACAAAAAATTAACTCATTTAAGAAGCTGGTTTTGAAAGCCCATCCCAAGTTTTTTTTATATTGTTAAAGAAAACAAACACTCATACTACATATAACAGAATAATTTATACCATATTTCAATCATGAATTATATATGACAAATTGTTGACTTTTGTAATAATCATTTTAAAAATTATATTTAAAGTGATTTCTAATAGGTTCGGGTGCTCATTATAGAATAATTTCCTGTACTTAAAGCCGCTTAAATAGGAAGAATCAAGAATTAAACGGCAAAATGCAATGGCACGAGAACACAAAGATAAAGAAAAGTAGTTTGGAAAATATGATAAAGAATTAGATACTATATAATTAAATTAAGAGAAAACAGGTCATGTACTGACCATGTAAAATAGTTTTACACTGTCATCCAATCACAAACTACCATTTATTGTAAGTTTATTAATTTTTATAATAAATACTTTAAAAATCATATCAATGGTGATTTCTGATTGGTTGACAACTTTTTATACTGACAGTGTATGACCATTAAACTCTTAAATTAAGCTACGGATGAGTAATGATTCCCTTGCACTTAGGGTGCGAAGATTATACTGTAATCCATTTATAATTTAGATAAACTTTAGTAAGAGTATCTCATTTGGTAGTTTTCAAGCGAGTTCTTAAAGTTAAGAACACGGGTTTACTACTGGATGAGGATGCCTTGGATAACACATTTAAGAACCATTCTTATATTAATAAGAAAATAATAATTGTAATATAAATGAAATGGGATGATAGATTTAATCAATTAAGTTACATTTCCTTCTACCAATAATTCAAATAATGTACAACTTACATTTATTTCATTGTATTTTAACTTAATTTTTTTTACCCTTCAATTGAAGCATTTACGTTAACTTCCATGTTCAAACATCTTCCAACATAAAGGATAATGTCAAATAGGGATGACAAAATGAGCTAACTTACCTCGTCCATTGCACCATTATTATGTTAAAAATGGGATGGGGTGAGTTGACTTTTACTGATAAAGTGGATATAGAAAATCTTAACCTAACCCATTTAGTGGCAATTTGGTGGGTTGACTGACTGAAAAAAAAAAGTGGGTTGCTTAAATGGTTAGGGCAGTCTAATTCAATAATAAAAAAATTAAAAAAATTAAAAATATAGACATACAAACATTATCTAAATCATTTCTGATAAGATTCAGATGCAATTAAAAATTATAAAATATTACACCACTAGCACATTAAAGTAGATTCTTACTAATCAAACAGTAATCCATTGTCCACAATGCCAAAATAAATAAAAGAGTAGTCGAAACAATAGTTTATGTTAAACCATTTCCAAAAAGGTAAATTAAATAAATAAATAAATAAATAAATAAAAATAAACAAATCAATATTGATCATCTTTCAAATAAAAAAAAAAAAAAGGGATTGGTGGGTTAGCCCATCACTTGTTTTATTGGCGAGTTAAGTAAGGTGACTGAAAACGGGTTGACAAGAGAAAAAATATACTTTCTTATGATTAGAAAATATTGCATGATTATGTTAAGGAGAAAAAAAATACCTCCATTAAATAGAGAACTTAATAATTGGTATATTTTCTTCTCACAAATATAAGATAACATTAAACACCTATAACAACTCATCTTATATATGTGCTAATAAAATATAATTTTTCTATTAGATATTAAAATAATAATTAACTTATTTTAAGTAATATTTAATTTTAATAGTTTGCATCTAATTTTATTAATTTTTATATTATTTAAAATATTGTCTATAAATTTTAAATATTATAAAATTAATATAATTTGTTTTTATTTACAATATATAAATGTAAAATAATTAAATTATATATTTTATCACTTCACATTTCAAAATTACAAAAACATTTCAATTTAACATAATTTATTTTTTCTTAAATTTTAAACATACATTTCTTATGCAATTTTATAAATTTTTTAAATAAAATAAAAAATATCTGTAAGTTTATACCCAAATACACGTCCCCTAGTGTTGACAACATTATAACCCTAACCAACTATCATCGCAACAAGTGTCAAATAGAAAAATAAGATCACAAATTAAAGTGCCCCATAATATCGGGCAGAATAAGTTTCCTTTCAATTGAGTCAAAGATTCCATAGGTTCACATTTATCAATGTTTTTAAAATTGAACCGGTCATTGAACCGGTCAAAGTACTAGTTCAAAATTTAATAGTTTAACCATAGTTGAATCATGGTCAAACTAGTATTAATATAATAATAATAATAATAATAGTAATAATAATTAAATAATACATAGAATAGTATTAAAGAAACATAATATCATAATTTTATAATACTAAAAACTAAAAATAAAACATAATTTCATAAGTTCTTAACATTTACAGTACTTATAAAAAGTCAAATCAAGTATGTTATAATACTTAAGTCTAAGTTTTAACAATACATATTAACTTTTATTAGTAAAAACATGTTTATATTTAGAATAAAAAAAATGACAAATACTTTAGATTGATTTTCATTTTTTAAGAAAAAAATAAAAAATGATGTTGTATTAAGGATTTTTCATTGACCCGCTGTGAACTGATTTTTTTATCGGTTTTTGATTGATTTTGGCCGATCTTATCGATTTTTCTCCAAACTAGTTCTATGGTTTATTTGAACATGTCAGATGACTAATTCATTAGTTTTTTAGTCCAACCAACAGGTTTAGTCCAGTTTTCAAAACACAAATATTTATCCACTGCAACATAATAGTTTTAAATATTTATTTTATAGATAACTTAATTTATTATGTTATTTAAGCCTTTTGGCTTAAATATGTTTTTAGTCTTTATAAAATGAAAGAGTTTTGATTTTAGTTCCTGTAAATTTTTTTTTTTTATTTTTCATCTCTCTAAAATTTAAATCATTATTTTTGGTCCTTATAAAATGAGTGAATTTTAGTTTTATTTCCTATAAAATATTTTTCTTTGATTTTCATCCCTCAAAAATTTAAAATCACTATTTTTGGTCTATAAAATTCATTTTAAGATAGATAAATAACATTTATTTTAGAAATCTATAAAATATTTTAGAAATGTCACATGCAGACATAGGACCACAAACATTAGTAGGTGTCACCTAGGATAGTTAACTTTTCATTGAACATTTAAGTATTTAGTATGTGTCTATGACAATAGGGACAAAAAACAAAAATTTTATATTTTAGAGGGATGAAAATCAAAGAAAATTCTTTACAAGAACCAAAATCAAAACTCACAAATTTTATAGGGACTAAAAACATATTTAAGTCTTTTTTATTTTAATGTTACATGTTACTTTTCTAATTTTAAGTATTTTTTAAGTTAACTTAATTTATATGTTTCTATTAAATTTATGGAACCATAACAAAAATGTGTTCAGGGATCCAAATAAAATTGATTTAAAAGTTTAGATACTTTATTACAAACTTTCAAAACATAGAGGTTTATTTAAAAACCTTTAAATAGTTTAGGGTTCCATATACATATTAATTTAACTTATTTTTTATTATGTAAAATAGTTTTATTATATTATTAATTATATTTATTTTAAGTCTTTTCTTAAACAAAGTTTGCTTTTCTTTTTAAGGTTTAACATTCTCATAATCGATCTATTCTTTATTTTTTTTTAAATCCTGTAATGTATATAACAAATGAAATTTGGTAAATAAACAAAGATTAAGTATAATTAAAAAAATATTTATTTTATATAATTACACATTTATAGCATGTATATTATTAAAATAACATATTGATAAACATAAAACTACAATATAGTTAAGAATTAATTTTTAAAATAGCTATAGTAATTCACTAATAACTAAAACAAACTAGTGTAGGCACGGGTGTGTATATACAAAGAACATTTCAAATGAGAAACTTTTATAATGAGAAAATGAGAACTTTTAATGATAGTCCTTAGATCATAATTAAAATAAATTTGAGGATGAGATAAAACCCAATTAATCACTTCTTAAGAGATTACCATTGTCACTGTCTCCACCACCAATGGTGGCGGCGAAGGTAATGGTGGTGGTGGTGGCAACAACAAAGGTAATAGTAGCGGCATGGGGGTGACAACGACAACGGTGGTGGTGGTGGCAATGGCGAGCTTGACAATGGTGGTAGCGACGATGATGGTGGCAGTGGTGGCGGTGGCAGTGGCAATGGTGGTCTGATAAGAGGTGTTTAATTGAGTTTTAATATCAGTTGTTTATTATTTTTAATTGTAATTTAATGACTACTACTAATAGTTCTCATTTCTCATTTTAAGAAGTTTTTTGTTTGAAACGTCCTATATATGTGTGTGTGTCACACACACACACACACACACACACAATGGCAGATCGAAGACCCTAGGTCAGTGGGACAATCTATTTTTAAAAATAAAATTTAATAATAATTATTATCATACATATGAAGTTAAAGACATGAATGTTAAAATCATAAAATTTAATATATCTAATTAAATAAATTACATACCATATAATTATTTTTTACATGATTTCATGTTTTAAAATCGTTGAATGATCAACTCATTATCAATGTTATTGAACACATCTCTCAATATAAGTCACTAGACAATTATTCATCCATGCATCTCTCATTCGATTATGCAACCTATTTTTCACAATTTTCCTAGCAGAAAAGACTCTTTCTACTATTGTTGTGGCAACGGACAAAATCATTGTTAAGTATATTATTAATTAAAAATTAATTTTAAATAATTATTATTCAAATATTTTTCTTATAATTTTAAAAATCTTACATATATATATATATATATATATATAGTGTGTCCGCAAGTGTGTATAAGAATGAGGATGGCGTACACGACGAGATGTGGATGTTGTCATACAGCGTAGATAAGTCAAGTTTTGACATCAGCTTAACAAAAGAGGTTGGCAAAGACGGCAATATATGTCACAATCGTAAACTTCAGTTTCATTGAAAAAGTACATTGTAGGGCTTCGGACTCTGAGATACAGATAAGAAGAACTGAAACCAATTTTCTTGAGTTAGTTAGCGTTCTAAGAACAATGAATAGCTAGGAAGACATACAGCACCGTTGATGCATGGGGCGCAATTTGCTAGCTTTGTATGTGTAGTAACACGACGTCGTGGCAGCAGGCAAAATGCTAGAGGGATCGCCAATGCTGGATGATTCATGGGGAATGGTAACGGTAATTTCACTGATAAGAATTTTATGCTTTTCAACAGATCAATGTCTGGGCAGTCTGACAGTGAAGAAAGCGACGGTCTTCCCATGCCACCACGGCGTGACAGCTAGCAAAATGTAACATATAACTACCATTATTAACAAGTAACATACCTGCATGTGCTGGCGGTCTCACACAGAAGACATCGACCATCTTGGAAGAACATAATAAATTTAGGTGCTCTTGTTTTTCTTGTTTTTCTTTTTTAGTACCCAATAATTTGTTCCTGGTTATATTATGCAATACCCAAGATGTCCAAGTTGTATCTGTTTGTAACCTACTAGTACCTGCACTTTTAAGTTTTCTTTCTCAATAATAGATTTCACCGTGTCTATACCTTGTTTGTTAGCTTTGTTTATAGTTAACAAGGAAATGATATAAATATGAGAAAACACGTCATGCACCGACAGTGTAAAGTAATTTTATACTATTTTCCAATCACAAACCATAATTTGTTATAAGTTTGTTAACTTTTATAATAAATACTTTAAAAGTTATATTAATGGTGATTTTTGATTGGTTAATAATGTAAAACTTTTTACACTGACAGTGCATGACCATTAAACTCTATAAATATATTAAAACAAGATTAATTAGAAATGGGACCTGTTAACGTACACCTATTTGTTTTTTAGTTAGAATATGTTAGCAAGTTACACCATTGGACTATTTTAGGATAATCTTAATTACAACTTGCTAACATATTCCAACTAAAAAACAAGTAGGTGTACGTTAACAAACCCTAAAAGCATTTGCTAATGTATACCTACTTGATTTTTAGTTAGAGTATGTTAGCAAGCTACATTGTAAGTGTATTTAAGATAATTTTTAGTTATAATTTGCTAACATATTCCAACTAAAAATCAAGTGGTTAGGAATAATCACACACACAGACACAAGAAGGTTAATATATATATATATATATATATATATATATATATATATATATATATATATATATCAAATGACACCCGTATAACTCTAAATTAAAGAGTTACACCAAATCTAAACCATTAATACAAAATGATCTTACAATTTATAATATCTTAATCTTAATATATATAGTAATTTTAACATATTTTGTGACAATCAATTAATTAACTTTAATTAATCAATTAAATCATTTGGTTTGATTTAATTAATTGTTTGATTGATTTAATTTCTTTTTTAATTGATTGTTTGATTGATATAAAATACAAATTTCTGTAAATATTTAAAATAATATTTTCAAAATGATTTTTAATAAATGATTTTTACAGTAATATTAGTGCAACTTCTTTTTGGTTTTGATAAATTATTTGTGCATCAGCTTTAAATTTAATATAATTAAATATGCTTTTACTTTTGGGAATATGTTTGTGTGATTAATTTAAAAATTGTTGTTGATTAATTTTTTTACACTGAAATTGAATAGATTCTAAAAATTAAAATATATAATATTGGAATTTATTTTTTAATTTTAAAAATTATTGTAATCTTCTTATTTATAAGATTTTACTTTAAAATATTTGATTTATTTAATACATACAAACATGGACATAATTTCATTTTTTTATTCTTGATTTTTTTTATCATTTCACAAATTACAAAAAAAAAAAAACACTTCCCTATCCTACAATAAATATTATTTTAAAATATTTTATATTTTTATAATTTATTATAAAATTAATTATTTATATAATCTGAACAAAAATATTTAAAAAACTCAAGTCAAAATTAGCGTAGTTATATATACTTTTACTATTTATTATTGAAAAGATTTGTAAAAAATAAATTAATCTGTTAATAATTTATGTAAATAATTGTTGCAAAAAAATAATCAATCAAATAATAAATTAATTCAAATGTTTTAATTAATTAATTTAAATGAAAAACATTAATTAATTGATTACAATAAAATATTTTAAAATTAATATTATTATTTATATTTTACTATTTATTTTTGAAAAAATTGTAAAAAAAATTAATTTGTTAATAATTTCATAAATATTTAAAGTAGAAAGTTAAATCAATCAAACAATCTATTAAATCAAATCAAATGATTTAATCGATTGATTAAAGTTAATTAATTAATTGTTATAAAATATGTTAAAGTTACTATATATATTAGTGTAAATTACACTCCCCTTTCTTAAGAGATACAAGTATTACATTGCCCTCCCCTCTTATGTTGAAATAAACAATTTAGTCCATTTAACTTAACACCATTAAAATAAATTACACTCCCCTCCCTAAGAGATGCAAGTATTATACTATCCTCTTTTCTTATGTTAAAATGTAGGCTAAATTATACTTTCCTCCATTGAGAGATGTGGGTATTAAATTGTCTCTCCTCTTATGTTAAAACATATAATTTAGTCTATTTAATTTACATCGCTAAATAATATTCATTATAAGATTTTAAAATATATTTTTTGCTAAAATATTTCTAATTTACTAAGTTACCATTCACTCATTTGATAAATATTTTTAAAATATATAATTAAATTTAAAATAATTAAAAATAATTTATTGAAATAATAATTAAAAATAGAAATTAAGAGATAAATTATATGTGTGTGTGTGTGAATTTATATATATTATATTAAATTTTTTAATAATTATATTTTTAATAATATATTTTTAATATAAATAGATTCATATAAAATATTGTATGTTTAATATACATATATTAGCATTTCATTTATTAAATTTGATAAATATATTGAATTTAATAAATATAATATTTAGTTATATTATTAAAATTAATTATATATTATATTTAATAAATTTAATAATTAATAATATATACGAAAAAAAACAATTTATTTAAATATTTATAAAATACTATATTAATAATGCCAATTAAATATTACCATAATACTTGTGTTTAAATTTGTTTATATATATATATATATATATATATATATATATATATATTTTAATTTATTATTTTAAAATATGTTTTGTGAAAAATGCCATTATATAATAGTAAAGTGTAATATACTTGCATTTGTTAAGGAAGGAGGTGTGTATTTTATCACAGACAGTAGTACGGTATAATATTTGCATCTTTGAAGGGATGTAGCGTAAAAGATGTTTTAGTAATAATTTTTTTTGAGAAAAGTTAACCAAACTTTGATGGAAAATTTAAAAAGGAGTAAAATGTCATATATTTGAATTTGTCAGGAGAGGAAAGTGTAATTTTAAACATAAGAGGGGAGGGCAGTACAAGATTAATATCTTTGAGGGGAGGGAGATGTAATTTACTGTATATATTAAGATATTATAAATCGTAGAATCATTATGTATTAACGGTTTGAATTTGGTGTAACTCTTTCAGAGTTACACTAGTGTCGTTTGATCTCTACCCAATATTATATATGTATTTTCCTAAAAATTATTATATTGATAATAATATCTTATTTTAGTCACTATATATAGTATGCAAAAGAAAAAAAATTAAAACAACACAATTTTATAAAAGAAAAATTATTTAAAACAAAGTTATTAAGTTATTTGCATGAGGTTCTGGCCTTAGCGTCACCATTGTATTAAGTTATAATTAAGATATATAGTAGTAAAAAGTATAAACTATCATTTGTTTGAGTTTATAATATTGTATTATTTATTTAGTAATAGTAGATATATGTGTATTTTTAGTCCCCATGTATTTATGTTATATATAATATAATTTTTATGGCAAATGATAAATATATACCTCCTCAAAATGATAAATATACCTCTCTTTCCCCCCTTTTCCAATGTTTTTAAAACCAGACCAGTCATTGAATTGGTCAAAACACTGATTTAAGGTTCAATGGTTCAACTGTGGTTGAACCATGGTCGAACCAGTATTAATAAAATAATAATAATAATAATTAAATAATACATAAAACAATATTAAAAAAACATAATATCATAATTTTACAATACTAGAAATTAAAAATAAAACATAATTTTGTAGGTTCTTTATATTTACAATACCTACAAAAGTGCAAATCAGATATGTCATGATACTTAAGTATAAGTTTTAACTATACACATCAACATTTATTAATAAAAACAAGTTTATATTTAAAATAAAAAATAATGATAAATACTTTAGGTTGGTTTTTATTTTTTTTAAGAAAAAAATTAAAATAATGTTGTATTAAGCATTTTTCTTTGACCCGCTATGAATCGGTTTTTGGTTCATTTTTGACCGGTTTTCCGGTTCTTTGACTGGTTTTCTTCAGGCCGATTCTGTGGTTTATTTGAACCCGTCCGGTGACCAGTTTCCGGTTCGGTTTTCAGAACATAGCTTTTTTTCCCTAATTTTTCTCAAAATAATTTTTTAAAATTTTTCCTAATTTCAAGTCAAGCTTTCTAGAACGCATACGACACACCTTGTAACATCCCTATTTTTGCATATCAAATTATTTTTTCAAATTATTCTGTATTTATTTTTGAAGAACCAGATAGGAATCCCATAAATTTGATCCCTATGGTTATGCTTGTATTAGTTAGTAGTCCTTAGTTTATATTTTAATAATTTTTAGGAAATGGAGTCCGAAAAAGGGTAAAATGGTTATTTTGCTCTTAGAAGGATTGTTTAATTGAGAAAATAGATAAAAAATAGTTAGCAGTGTCTAAAATTTATTTTAAGTCATATATATGCTTAGAATAATTAATAATAATTTAGAAATTTTTTCAAAAATTTATTAAGATAATTTTTGTAAAATGACCAAAATATCCCTAGTTGATTGCGAGAGCAGACTAGAGATTTTTTGACTTTAAAGTATTTTGAAAATTTTATATTAGGTATATTTTAATTATAAAAATTTTATTTTGAAAGAGAAATAGTGAAAAATGTAACACTCTTATTTCAGCTTTTCAACAAATATTCTAATAATTGACTAGTTAATTCTAAAAAATTAGGAGGAAATTTCAAAATTCTGATTCCCACCATCATGCTCAAAATTTCAAGAGCTATCTAATCGTGGTTTTTAATAATTTTTCCTAGTTGAAGCCCGGAAAAATTAGAAAATGACGGTTTTGTTCATCTTTCTCAATATTAAGGGTTAACATGAGAAAAATATTCAATTGACATTAAAATGTTAATTTGAGCTTAGAATCATGTCATATGCATTAAAATATAATTTTGGAAATTTTCTGGGAATTTTATGGAATTCTTGTGTAAAATGACCAAAATGCTCTTAGGTGTCTGATAAGCTAGTCAGTATTAGTTTAACATCCAAAAAAGGTGAAAATGATAATTTCAGTTTATTTATAGGTGAAATATTTAATTTTAGAATTTTCATAAAAATCTTGGTATTTATTGAATTAAAATGGATTTATTATGAATTTTTTTAGCTTAAAAATACAAAATAAATAGATAAAATTTGAAATAAATTAATAAAAATTAAAATTAATCATTAGAAAATTATTTTCATGTAAAATAATCTATTTTCCAAGTTTTACATTTAATTGCATTTTCTTGATATTAAAAGTCAATTTTTTCATGTTTAGGCAATTTTATCGGTACCGGTTAATTTACCTGCAGATAAAATTGACATTTAGAACCTGGACAGCTAAGGGAGCACCTCCCCAACCTAGAAATAGCTGATTCATCACTCTAATTTTGATATGTGTCCCTAAATTAATTAAAAAAAATCAAAAATAAGATTTATGACATAATGACTTATGTCATCAAAGTGGACACCTAAGCTTATTCCTTCTCTATAAATGCCTCCCATACTTGTTCATTTTTCACACACCTCTCCCTCTCTCAAGCCACCAAATTCTTAGAGAGCTTCTCTCTCTAGGAAAAATTTTCTTTTACTTTGCTTTTATGCTAAAATTTTACTAGTTTTCCAACAACTAGTAAAGTTCTCTTCCTAGGAGCTTTGCATCAATAATTCCATCCTCTTCATCAACCACCTTAGAGGTAATGGGGGGAGTGAGGTTAGTTCTAAATTATTGTCACTTTGCATGTTGGTAGGAGGGTTTTCTCCTAAACTCGTTTAGGCATAATTTTAATTGTTATTATCATTATATTATATTTGATGTTAAACTTTAATTTTTATTAAGTTGTCACTCTGCTTAAACTTAAATTATTAAATTATAATTTCTAATTTGTTACTCTGTTCAAATTTAGATTATTAAATTATAATTGCTAAGTTATTACTCTGCTCAATTTTTGAAAATTAAAATACACTTGCTAAGCTATTATTCTGCTCAAATTTAGAAAATTAAATTGTATGTATTTAGTTGTTATTCTACCAAAATTTTAGTATTTAAATTATAATTACTATGTTGTTATTCTGCTAAAATTTTATATGATTGTTATTTTGTTAAAATCTTGGCACTGCACAATTTCTGCAATACGAGGCAGAAATGTTGATTGTACTAGTGCTTAAATCAAATGAGACTAGGGAAACCTCTAGTTGAGAAGTTAGGAATTGATAGTTTAGTGAGTAATGTAAAGCAAGTGACATGTAGTGGCATGACACCTTGTTAGGGAAGCTACAATTTGGTACCATGAGGAATGAAAGGCAAGCACCCACTTGCAGAGGTCTTGGGGGTAGGCATTGAGTGGTGAAGGTCCCGATGGCCAGGGTAGCGCCCTTGAGCTGGGATATTCGCCTGATCAAGCTCGATAACCCCGACAACTACTCAGCATTCCAGGATTAGTTTGAGAGTATACATCTATAAATGGATATCCTAACTGTTATTTTTCCTCAATGATAATGAGGACTGTATCATGTGATGATGTTGAGAGAGGTATATGTACTCCCAGTCACTTCTTAGGTTCTATTGAGAACTATTACCCATTAATGGAAAGTATGGATCTATATCGAGTCAAGGATTATATAATATAGAATAAACTTTAGGTTCCCTTTTTATTGTCAATTGTGTTTTATCTGTATTGTGTGGTAGAATTCCTACCATACATGTAAAAATGATATTAGAACAAATCACTTCACTCCATTATGTTTTCATTTTATGCATGATTGATCGCGGTTAATGAAGACTCGGATGTTGATGAAGACCTATAGGGCTAGTCTGGTAATTTGTTATTTTATGGGATAGGATAGACAGACACTGCTCTGACTATGATCTTTTTGATTTATTAGGAATAAGTAGTAACTATTTTTATGTATATTTTAATCTTCCTGTATTTCAATAATTTTTCTGATTATGAAATCACGATGTAAAGTTCTACGATGAATACATACAGATTTTTTTTTATCGTTTTCAAATTCTGATAAATTTACAAATTTTCTGGAGAAAAATTTTACTCGTATTTTTGAATAAGTATGGGTTATGTTCAATGTGAATGGGTGTCACACACCTCCTTCTCCTCTACGGCTCTGTCGACTCACCCCCTTCTCAATTAGAGGTTTGCTTTCTAGAATGCGCCCCACGCACCTTCTTCCTCTCCTCTATGGAAAAAGTATATTGATCAGTGAAGTACTAATCAATCCTACTGTACCATGCTTGGGGAGCTTGCTTGAGATCCATATAAATCTTTTCTTAGTCTCAGCACTTTGCCTTCATTGCCTTTGTTGATGAAGCCTTGTGGTTGCTCAACATAAATCTCTTCTTCAAGCACCCCATTTAGAAAGGCAGATTTGACATCCAATTGGTAAATGCTCCACCCTTTTTGTGTTGCAAGAGCTATTAAAGCTCTAATTGTATCTAGGTGAGCAGTTGACGCAAATGTCTCATTATAGTCAACTCCAGGTTGCTGTGAGTAGCCTTTAGCGACTAATCTAGCCTTGTGTTTTTGTATGGTGCCATCAGGGTTAAGCTTTGTCTTGTAGACCTATTTAACTTCAATAATGTCTTTTCCGTGTGGACAATCTACGAGCTCCCAAGTATTATTCTTTTCGATCATTTTAATTTCTTCTTCCATTGCCTTGACCCATACTTCTTGCTTTGATGCTTCTTCATAACATTCAAGCTCAAGCATGGCCATGTTGCAAGTTTCATAAATATCCACCAAAGATCTAACTCTTATCGAAGTAGACCCTAGTGAAGAATCTTGTTGTTGTGAAGGTGGAGGAAGCGTACCTAGATCCCCTGCTACTTCTTCAACTTTTTCTTGAGGTTATTGCTTTAGAATGGGAATGTTGCTTCTCACAACCTTTTTTTCTTCCCAATTCCAAGTAGCATTTTCATTTACATCAACATCTCGCCTGATGGTGACATTCTTTGTTTGCAAGTTGTAGACTCGATAGCCTTTTGATTGTGTGCTATATCCTAAGAAGATGCCTCGTATAGTCTTGTCTTTTAACTTATGTCTCTTGTCATTAGGAACGTGTATGTAGCAAATACATCCAAATACTCGTAGGTGTTTAGTTGATGCCTTTTGCCCACTCTATGCCTCAATAGGAGTCTTGTCTTGTACTGCCTTAGTTGAACATCTGTTTAGTATGTAGACTGTAGTATAAATTGCTTATACCCAAAAAGTGTTAGGCAAACCCTTCTCTTTCAGCATTGATCTAGCCATCTCCATGACTGTACGATTCTTTTTCTCAGAGACGCCATTTTGTTGCGAAGAATATGTAACGGTAAGTTGTCGCTCTATACCTTCATCTTCACAAAATTTATCAAACTCGTGTGAGTTGTACTCTTTGCCTCGGTCATTTTTAAGTACTTTTATATGTTTCCCACTTTGCTTCTCGACGAGAGCTTTAAACTTCTTGAATATTCCAAAGACTTCTTATTTTTCTTTAATAAAGTATACCCAGGTCATTCTAGAAAAGTCATCGAAGAAAAGGATGAAGTACCTATTGTTGTTAAGTGACGTGTCCTCATTGGTCCACAAATGTTAGTGTGGATTAACTCCAACACATCTTTGGCTCTCTTTGTCAGTTGAAAATGGTATTTTGTGTTGCTTTCCGAGAAGACATCCTTCACAAGCTTCATTATTTTCTTTCAGGCATGGTAAGTCTCTCATCATATTCTTTTGGTATAAAAATTTCAAGGCATGAGTGTTGAAGTAGCTAATTCTTCGATATCATAGCCATGAATCATCAACTTGGACTTTCATAGCAATGTTGGTAGTATATTTGAAGCTTATCGGGAAACTTCTACTTTTTTTTTTTTCCATTTTAACTTGGGCTATCTCCCGCCTTTTGTTATAATTATCATTGATTGTGCATATATCTCCTTTGAAGTGTAGAGCATAGCCTTTCTCCATAATTTGGCCAATGCTCAAGAGATTTTCTTTAAGATTGGGAATAAGTAAGACATCTTTGATGAGTCTTGTACCTTTCTTTGTCTCCACCATGACAGTACCTTTGACTTTGGACTCCACCATGGTGTCGTTTCCTAATCGAACTTTAACTTTGACAAAATTGTCAATTTCCTTGAAGATGCTCCTATCTTTGGCCATATGATTGTTGCAACTGCTATCTAACTACCAACTTCCACTTGTTTCATCACTGGAATCTTAAGTAGCATAGAAAAGATGCTGCTCACTATCATGCTCTTCAACAAAATTTGCTTGAGGCTTGTTTTTGTTGCAACAGTTCGTCTTTACATGTCCAAATTGCTTGCAATACTGACACTGTGGCTTTCCTTGATGCCAACAGTCTTTCTCCAAATGACTTGTCTTCTTGCAAATGCCACATGGAGGATATTTATCTTGATTGGTTTAAGAGGAACTTCTAGAAATTTCTCCACTATTTTTCTTTCCTTCATATTCTTTATTTTGAGATCGTAATTTGAGCTTTGATTGAAGGCATTTTCGATAGAATCTATATCATGCCTACTCAATCTTTGCTTATATGCTTCAAGAGAGCCCATTAGTTCTGCCACCAACATGGTAGATAGATTTTTGGTTTGCTCAATTGTAGTCACGATCGCATCATACTTATGGGGAATAGAAATTAGAATTTTCTCAACAATTCTCTTGTCAAGAATATTTTCCCCATATGTTCTCATTTGACTAACTATTTCTTTTATCCTAGAATAGTAATCTTTTACGGTCTCGCACTCCTTCATTTTTATTAATTCAAACTCACGTCTTAGAGTTTGAAATTTAATGGCATGTACCTTGGCACTTCCTTGAAACTCCTCCTGTAGTGCACTCCATGCTTCTTTTGCACTTGTGGCACCCATTATTCTTGGAAAAATTGTGTCAGCTACTGCTTGTTGTAGAATAAATAATGCCTTTGAATCTTTTTGCTTGTTTTCCTTTAACTCCTTCTTTTGAGCTGTAGTGAAAGTAGAAATGTCTGTGGGAGCAATGAATCCATCTTCTATAATATCCCATAAATCTTGAGAGTAAAAAAATGTTTTCATTTTAATGCTCCAAAAATCATAATTTTCTCCAGTAAAAATAGGGACAGGAATAGATGAAGGTTGAATAGTATTGGCCATTGGTTAAGGAGAAATTATGGGATTGGTAGAGAATATAGTAGGATTTTTTGGAAGTAGTTAAATGATATCTCTATGCCCAGTAGATGACCGAACGTAGCTCTGGTACCATTGTTAGTTTTAGAAAAATATGTGTAAATATGCTAAATGATATAGAAATAGTTGACAGATAATGATAGTAAGGCTTTATTTGATATCTGGAAGTGCTTACAACAATGTAAGGACCATTTGCCTATTTATATAGCCTTGCAAGGATAGTTCTAGAGATATCTAGACTTTATTGTTCTAGAGTTATCTAATTATTACATTATGTAGTATTCTAACTTTTAACTAAAAGTATCAAGAGTATTCTAGAATAATCTTTACTTTTTTATATACATATGTTATTGCTACAATCTTCTAAAAATTTGTAGCAATTTCATCACACACCAATCTCACAACCACAAAGGGAGCATTTTTTATTACAAGTTGCATACAGGTGATTCTATGAAAGATAAATATCAAATTTGTTTTTCTACTACCACTAATTATGGTTTAATTAGAGGGAGAGTGGCATACTCTGTATGTTATCAAACCCATAAGAGACTTGGACATGAACTTTGATTCATCTTTATACTATAAAATGCATGTGCTACCTTCTGAAACTTAACAATGTGATAATATAATATTCTCTTTAATTATTTTTAACTATAGGTTTGTTTTTTTTTTTGTTCAGGGCAAAGATGGTGAAAGACTTGCAATTCATTAAACCAAGAATTTGTTACGAGATTTGATCAATGACATATATAGCAAGTTGAAATGGACTGTTAGTTATTTTATTGCCAGATCATGATTTCAGTACTACATCATTTGAGAGGATTAGTTCTTAAATGACAAAAAAAATCTATATGCCAGTTAAGGTAATATTTTTGCTATTTCTGTTGGATAATGCAGATTCAATATACTATCAGCTAGCTTACCTCCTCTTGATCCTCTGGTTCTTGAAAATGAGAAATTGCTTGCTTGGGTTAGTGATGAGATTGTACCACATGACAGTGCAAAGGTACTTTGGTTCAAAATTTTAACGACTTCTGTGAGTAGAATATGGCATCTGATCAATGTGATCGATGCTCACAATCTCATGTTTTGTATTTCAAAATTTAGGCCTTATTACTGATTGCTTATTTCTCTTTGTATGTTAGTTTGCACTTTCATTATTGCTGTTAGTAAGGAATTGGTTGGGGTTGGGCTAGAGTCATCCGGCTCTACAGTGTTGTCTTCTATGTTCCACTTGACTTCATGAAGTTTGCCATTTGTTACATATTGAGTGGCAAGGCTTGGCTAAACCTCCTAGAAAATACCTTCATCACCAAGAAAGACTATGATAAGGAGGAGAGGGAAGCTCAGTGGACTCATGCTCTGAGGACCCCTGCATGGACTTGAACCACAGAAAACTCTAGCATTTTCATTGAGAAGAACAGTTATAGAGAACTCTCCGAGATTACTGAGCAGGCCAAGAGAAGAGTTGAAGTTGCAAGGCATCGTGAGCTTCACACACGTGAGGGTCATGTTGAGTCTGTGGTGAAGCTGAAGGGTTTGGACATTGATACAATCCAAACTGGGAAACAAAAATCCATTCAAGACAGTTCCTGCAGGTTCAACATATTAGTAGTTTAAAATTCTATAACAGCTACAATGTGATTTTAATTTCAGCTCCGATTTTCTATCCATCTCAACACAGTGTCAAAAGGCAATAATACCAGAAAAGTAGTTTGAAAAATATGATAGAGAATTAGATGCTAGTAATTAAATTAATCTACGAAAGAATAATGCTTCCCTTGCAGTCAGAGTGCAAAGATTTTGTAATCCGCGTATGTATAATTTTTTCATATGAACATCCAACCATGCTAACTAAGAATTTTGGTTTGAAAAATGTGAGAGAGAATTAAATGCTAGGTGATTAAATTAATCTGCGGAAGAATAACGCTTCCCTTCCAGTCAGAGTGAAAATATTTTGCAATCCCTGTATTTATAATTTTTTCATATATACATCCCAACCATGCTAACTAAAGGTCCGTTTGAAGTGGTTTTTAGTTGTAAATTTTAAAAACTATAACCAACCAATTTTTAGTTTTTTAAAATTAGTTTTAGTTTTTTTTCTTCTAATTTTTAGTTTCAAAATAAACTCACTTTGAATGTTTCTTATCCTTATCATGTGAAAATTAGTTTAAGGGTGTGGTGGCAATGATGGTGACGCTAGTGGTGGTGGTGACGGCAATAGTAATGGTGGTAGTAGCAACGACAGTGGTGACAATGGCGATGCCGATGCCAGTGGGGGTGGTGGCGGCGGTGTAGATGGTGATGGTGATGCCAATGATAGTGTTGGTGGCAAGGGCGGTGCTGGTGGTGGCGGCGGCGGCGGTGCCGGTAGTGGTGGCGGCAGTGTCGGTGGTGGTGACAACGATGATAGAGAAGGTTATTGTCAAATGCAGCAAGAGTATGTTTTTTTAAAAACTAAAAACCAAATTTATAATTTTTTTTTTGTTTTGAAAATGAATGTAAAGTGTTTTGAAATTGAGTTAAAAACCATTTTAGTTCTATTTTAACCAAACGTGTTTTGTTTTGAAAATTACATTTTGAAACCAAAAACCAAAAACTAAAAACTCGCAACCACTCCAAACGAACCCTTAAGAAAAGCGGTTTGGAAAATATGATAGAGAATTAGATGCTACAAATTAAATTAATCTGCGGAAGAATAATGCTTCCCTTGCAGTCAGAATACAAAGATTTTGTAATCCATGTATTATAGTTTTTCCAAATGAACATCCTGAGACTATGCTAACTAAGAAAAAGTGGTTTGGAAAATATGATAGAGAATTAGATACTATTAATGAAATTAGTCTGCGGAAGAATAACGCTGCCCTACCTGTCAGAATGAAAAGATTTTGCAATCCGTGTATTTCCATATGAACATCCCAACCATGCTAACCAGAGAAGACCTAGTTTAGCAATACATGCTGTGCATTCCTCATATTACGTACCACATACTGTACCCTTTCTCATAATACGTTCGTACCTTCAAGTCTCCACTCTCAACTGACCCATTCCAATATATTAAAAAAAGATGGGAAACAGTTTTCGTGTTTCTTCTCGAATTCCTTATTGCCATCTACAGCTGGGAACGTCTGCTGCCATCGACTTGTCCAGAACCGTGATTGAGAACGAAGATGACGGAGGAAACTGCGAGACGTCGATTTTGCGATACACCGCAGATGGGTCAACTTGTGAGCTCAGCTTACAAAAACATGTTGACAAAGACAACGGTGTCAACTTAGTATACTTCTACCTCACAGACGAACTGCATATAGACCGCGGTTCTTTCGCCTTCAGGATACAAAGAACCGAAACCGGTCTTCTTCAGATATCAAGCGGATGGTTTGAATCTCACAGGAACACGAAGACAAAGAGGTCCGTTGATAGATCGGGTGGCATTACGGACAGGACGGTTTACTTGTATGAGAATGAGAGGGGACACAGGGAGGGTCTTGTTGTTTTGGAGTGCGAGAAAAAAAATACTAGGGATGAAAAAGCTAATGCGGCGACTATGGCGCACTACTGTGCTTATAGTAGAAGAAAAGATTTTAACAGAAGTGAAACAGATATTGGCCTCTCAGTGGTGGCAAAAATTCGAGCATCCAAAGGCAGCTTGGATGTAACGGTGGAGGGCCCTGAGCAACACCCTGCTTTTGCATTATTTTACATGTTTGAGGAAGTCGAGAGAACCGGGATTTGGAAGCCTACCATGTGCCCTCATTGTGCTGAAAAGCGGAGGAAACTTAGCAGAATCTCTCGGCAGTCTGACAGTAAAGACAGGGATAATGATCCGGATCCCATAGCAATAGCACTAGGCTGTGGCAGCAGGCAAAATGCAGCAGGTGTTGGAAATAATTCTTTAAATACATGCTTTATTTAGTCTTTAATTCAAGAAAACTTTAGGCGGAAGCGATATAATAATAAAAGCATGCATATATCAAGAACAACCCTGTTCTTGCTCACATAGGATCTACAACATGCTGGATTATTAAGGATAGGATAAATACCTGAATCCATAATCGGTTTCTGATCTAAATGTTCTTCTCAGGATCTTCGAGGCAATTTATCACGAACACAAACAAAGAGAGCCGGTGGCTTTATGGTTCTTCTTCAACCGAATCTCTTGAGTTCCCGATGGGACCTTAGCCTCTCTTCAGATGGGGAGAAGGGAGTATGAGTTTTCTGTGATCTGGTGTATTGGGGACCATAGCCTTCTTATAGTGTGTTAACCTAATAGGGTTCCCATTATCCCCTAATGGGTCAACACTGACATCTGCTCATTTAAGCCCATATCATCTTATTTAAAAAATCTAATGGGCTCACTTAATTTGACCACATAAAATAAAGCCCACTAATGATAAATAGCTAATATAATTGTCTTATAATATTAGCCCATATTAATTATTGGAATATAAAATTCCAACAATCTCCCACTTGGGCTACATATTGTAACAATTATATCACAATTCTTTAGGCGTGCGTCTGTATGCTATTTGTCTTTAAACTTTTACTTTAACAATTTGGTCCATCTTATGCATCAATAATGGAACCACCGCGGCTTTCGTCACTATTGTAAAGTGTGACTAAACCCGACTAAACCCCAATGACCACCACATCAACACACTTAATGACATAGATCAATATGGATGAGCAGCATGGAAATTACATGTAATGTGATCTCAATCATGCCTATTTCCAATTGGTCCAACTTTAGTCTTTAGTGAGATCAATCCAAAGTCCTTAAGCACAAAAAAAAAATTTGTACACAACAAGATACAAACAGGTTGATAAATTCATAATCTTTATTTCTGCAAAAAAATAAAACAACATAAAGTTTGTATCAAATAAACATAGAACATAAAGAAGGACTCCCACTAAACTAAGGCAACCTCAGTGACAACACCCATATGAGCAACATGCTTGTGAAAGACCTTAGGTGTCAAGCCCTTAGTTAATGGATCAGCCAGCATAGAATTCGTCCCTATATGTTCTATTGAAATCTGTTTTTCCTGAACTCTTTCCTTAACTACAAGATACTTAATGTTGATAAATTTCGACTTCGTAGAACTCCTATTGTTGTTGGAGTAGAGCACTGCTGATTTATTATCACAATAGATTTTGAGTGACCTCTCAACGGTGTCAATCACGCGTAGGCCTGTGACAAAATTTTGCAGCCATAACCCATGGTTTGATGCCTCATAACAAGCCACAAACTCCGCTGCCATGGTCGAAGAAGCTACAAGAGTCTGTTTGGTAGACTTCCAAGAAATAGCTCCTCCAGCCAACATGTAGATGCAGCCTGATGTGGAGCGTCTGCTGTCGGGGCATCTCGCAAAATCGGAGTCAGAGTACCCAATGATCTCTAAACTGTCAGACTTCCGATAAGTAAGCACGTAGTTTCTTGTTCTCTTCAAATAGCGCATCACGCGCTTCACTGCTTTCCAGTGCTGCATACCAAGATTACTCATATATCTCCCCAGGACTCCCACTATAAATGCTATGTCAGGACGAGTGCAAATTTGAGCATACATAAGACTCCCTACAGCGGAAGCATAAGGAATCTTTTGCATCTCTCTCTTTTCAAGATCAGTAACGGGGCACTGTTTGAGACTAAACTTGTCTCCTTTAGCAACGGGTGTATCTCCTGGTTTACTATCTTTCATGCCGAATCTATCCAAAACTGTATCGATATAGCTCTTTTGTGATAACCCAAGAATACCTTAAGAACGATCTCTAAGTATTTGGATTCCTAAGACAAAAGAGGCGTCCCCAAGATCTTTCATCTCAAAATTTTTTGTGAAAAATTTCTTGGTTTCGTGCAGTAAGCCTATATCATTGCTGGTTAGTAGGATGTCATCAACATATAATACCAGAAAGACAAATTTACTCCCACTAAACTTTTGGTATACGCAATCATCAACCAAATTTGCCTCAAAGCCATAGGAGGTAATAACTTGATGAAATTTGTAATACCATTGACGGGAAGCCTGTTTAAGGCCATAGATGGATTTCTTTAGTTTGCACACCATGGACTTTGTATTGCCTAAAACAAAGTTTTCTGGTTGCACCATATAGATTGTTTCATCGATGTTGCCATTTAGAAACGCAGTTTTTACATCCATCTGATGTAGCTCTAAATCAAAATGAGCTACAAGTGCCATTATAGTCCTAAGAGAGTCTTTTGAAGAAACCGGAGAGAAAGTCTCTTTATAATCAATGCCTTCCTTTTGAGTAAACCCTTTGGCAACAAGACGAGCTTTATATCTCTCAACATTACCCTTTGAATCCCTTTTGGTTTTAAATATCCATTTACAACCAATGGGTTTCACACCTTTAGGCAATTTGACGAGATCCCAAACGTCATTGTCAGCCATCGATTTCATCTCGTCATTCATGGCATCAATCCACTTTTGAGAGTTAGAACTTCGCATAGCTTGACTAAAGTTTATTGGATCTTCCTCAGTCAAGCCAATGCCATCCTCATGTTCTTGAAGAAATACAATATAATCATCTGAAATTGCACTTCTCCTTTCTCTAGTGGATCTCCTTAGCGGCACTTCTTGAGGTTGTTGAGTTTGAACTATAGGTGGTGGTGCTTGGGGGGGAATCTCAGTGTTGTCTTGTACTTGAGTGATGTTAGGAATAACATCATTATTAAGTACTGGATCTGTTTCTTGAACAATGATAGGTGCAAAGACTTGTTCATTGCTAATGACAGGTTCTTCTTGAAAGACAACACTCCTTATGTTTCCTTCCCCTCCAAACTCAACTTCCTCAAGGAATCTTGCATTCCCCGTCTCAAAGAAGGATCTTGTAATGGGATTGTAAAACTTATACCCGCGAGAGCGTTCAGCATAACCAACAAAGTAGCAACTAACTGTTCTTGAGTCTAGCTTACCTTCATGCAGCCTATAAGGCCTTGCTTCAGCTGGACATCCCCAAATTCGCATGTGCTTGATGCTGGGCTTTTTCCCAGTCCATAGCTCATAAGGGGTTTTAGCAACTACTTTACTTGGTACCCCTGTTGAGGATATAAACTGCGGTCTTTAATGCCTCTCCCCAAAGCGACTCTGGTAGAGAAGAGTGACTAATCATACTCCTTACCATATCCTTAAGAGTTCGGTTTCGTCGTTCTGCAACTCCGTTCATGCTGGGTTTGCCCGGCATAGTGTATTGCGGAACGATTCCACATTCATTGAGGAAAAGTGCGAAGGGCCCTGGACGTTATTCACCTGATCCGTCATATCTGCCATAGTATTCTCCACCACGGTCAGATTTGACGGCCTTAATATTCTTTCCTAGTTGAAGTTCAACTTCAGCTTTGAAAGACTTGAAAACGTCTAGAGACTGAGACTTCTCATGTATTAAATAAAGGTAACCGTACCTTGAGTAATCGTCTATGAACGTAATAAAGTATCTTTGTCCATTCCATGAATCTGTAGGGAAAGGACCACAGATATCCGTATGTATTAGTTCTAAGACATCCTTTGCTCTTTCGGCACCTAAATTCCTTTTGTTTGTTTGTTTACCCTTAATACACTCAACACAGACTTGGAAGTCTGACAGATTTAAGGGTCCAAGAATTTCCTTTGACACAAGCCTCTGAATTCTTTGTTTAGAGATGTGGCCTAAGCGCTTATGCCATAAGGTGGCGGAATTCTCATTTAATTTACGTTTCGTACCACGCGAATCTGTTTACAATATCTCGTTATAGGAATGCTTAATATCAAGCATATAAAGATTGTCAATTAAAGATCCGTAACCAACAATATTTGAATCATAAGAGAGACTAACTTTATTATTTCCAAATGAACAAGAATAACCAGATTTGTCCAAAATAGAAATAGAAATTAAATTCCGTCTAATAAACGGTGCAACATATGTCTCAACCAAATCCAAATAAAAACCAGTCTTTAAAAGTAATCTAAAAGTTCCTATAGCTTCAACTGCAACTTTATTGCCATCGCCCACATAGATGAATCTTTCAGCATCACTTGGCGGACGGCTCCACAGGCAACCCTGCATAGACATACTTATGTGAGTAGTAGCACCAGAATCTACCCACCAAGTGTCCTTGGGTACAAAAACTAAATTAACTTCAGAACAAACAAAAGTGAGAAGTTTACCCTTCTTTGCACGCCAAGCGGCATACTTAGAACAGTCCTTCTTCATGTGTCCTATCTTCTTGCAGAAGAAACAAGTAAATTCCTCATCTTGCTTCTTCAGCTTCTTCTTTTGAGAAGAACTTTCCACAGTTTCCTTATGTTTCTTCCTCTTTTTATTCTGAGAGGTCGAAGCCAAATGAGCACTTTCAGTCTTATCCCTCTGCAGTCTCTCTTCCTCTTGCACACAGTGAGATATAAGCTCATTGAGGGACCATTTGTCCTTCTGAGTGTTATAACTCACTTTGAATTGCCCAAAGTGTGCAGGAAGTGAGATCAAAACCAAGTGCACGAGCAAATCCTCAGAAAGCTCTAACTTTAGTGCCTTGAGTTTTGATGCGAGATTAGACATCTCCATAATGTACTCCCTTATGTTCCCTTTACTTTTATACCTCATAGAGATGAGTTTAGCCAAATGACTACTCGTCTCAGCTTTTTCATTCTTGGCAAAGAATTGCTTTATTGCCTCCAGGAACTTCTTGGCATTCTCGCTCTCAGCAATCGAGCCCCGAAATGCCACCGGAATGGAGCGTTTGATGATCATGAGGCACATTCGGTTGGACCGATCCCACCTCTCAATTTTTGCCTCATTAGAGTTCTCCAGAGTGGAAGTGGGTCGTTCCGTCCTCAGTGCCAAGTCCAAGTCCATACAGCCGAGAACAATTTCTACGGCCTCTTTCCATGACTTGAAGTTCGTCCCATTCAGCATTGGGATTCCATTAATTTGAGTAGTGAAGTTAGAAGCGGTAGCGGTAGCAACTAAAGAGAGAACAATAAACATACAATAACATTAGTGGGCATGTCAAAAGATAATTAATAAGACATGCATTATCAATCTTTATGGCAAATTTAAAGACCCAAACAAGATACTTAGCGCACCATTAATCCTCAATCTTTGGATTGAAAGAACTAATTGCAAGTGGTACTCTCGACGCAATGATCAAACATTGGTGATAAGTCCTGTCAAACAACAGTTGTCTTTGGACACTCCATTGTTCACATGGAAAATCAATCTTTATAATCACCACACATTTACCATCGCAGGCATGTAATTATCCAGCCAAACTGTGTCTTCCTTTGAGCCAAGCACAGTTCGCATGAATAATTTCATGCAACATCTATGTAAATTGAATCGAATCAACCTACGCAACAAAGGTTACTTTGGCAACATGTTGTTTCAATTAATCCAACCAAAATTACCAGACAATAATAAAATATGGGAAGGGTCTAAATTTGTCGAAATCATGCATAAGCGTTGACGTCAATTTTAATTCCATATTTTCTATATACATCAACAACATACTAGTAAATTGAACAATTTAGAAAATACAATATATCATATATATATAAATACTTATTTCTTTACGAGAATATCAAAAAATTTGACGTCAATCTTACTATTTATAAAATAAATCTCTTCATGATCAATATATATATAAAATATCCTAATACCACAAATAAATGAAATCATTTATTCCATTGCCTTAACAGTGATTCACAAATACCTAGAAACTTTTATCAATATATATGCATTATAATTAGATATCAATGTCAAGATTCCAAAAGATATGTAATAAAAATGCAAATCATTGATTTTAAATCAATATACGTTAATCTAATTGATTTACGGGTTTTAAATATTTATAGGATTGAAAACAATATCCATAATGTATATTACCGAAATCAATATACACAACATTATGATAAAATCACAAATTATTAACGTCCTTATCACAAAAAAGAATGCCATTAGCATATATCAAAACTGCCATTATCTAATTTGTAAATACTTGATGCACCATATATTGCCATGACTGGATCCTTGATATGGTGTGGCTTTGATTTGAGATCTAAATGCATCACAATCGAAAAAAAATAATGGCAAACCGATTTGCAAGCAAAAAAAAAAAAAAACGTGAAGGTAATCGAAATTAAAGAAACCAAAATCTTTGCATTCAATGTAAAGTATTGACCCCACGTAGAAAAGCCCGTGAAGCTTAGCTAAAAGCCTAAACCAATTTCATTATAATAAAATTGTTTGGATTCGATACATATGAATGTATGCGAAACAGCACAAATAAGCCTTTTGAAAAAAAAATTATTCGAAAAAGAGAGTTCTGACATCGTGTTCAAAACCGGTTGTAGAATGAGGCAAATAGCTTAAACAGTAACACTAATACCCATTCAATAAAATCCAAGAATATTCAAATCATCAAAGATTAATCCTAATAACCCAACATAGAAGACCGCTCTGATACCACTTGTTGGAAATAATTCTTTAAATACATGCTTTATTTAGTCTTTAATTCAAGAAAACTTTAGGCGGAAGCGATATAATAATAAAAGCATGCATATATCAAGAACAACCCCGTTCTTGCTCACATAGGATCTACAACATGCTGGATTATTAAGGATAGGATAAATACCTGAATCCATAATCGGTTCCTGATCTAAATGTTCTTCTCAGGATCTTCGAGGCAATTTATCACGAACACAAACAAAGAGAGCCGGTGGCTTTATGGTTCTTCCTCAACCGAATCTCTTGAGTTCCCGATGGGACCTTAGCCTCTCTTCAGATGGGGAGAAGGGAGTATGAGTTTTCTGTGATCCGGTGTATTGGGGACCATAGCCTTCTTATAGTGTGTTAACCTAATAGGGTTCCCATTATCCCCTAATGGGTCAACACTGACATCTGCTCATTTAAGCCCATATCATCTTATTTAAAAAATCTAATGGGCTCACTTAATTTGACCACATAAAATAAAGCCCACTAATGATAAATAGCTAATATAATTGTCTTATAATATTAGCCCATATTAATTATTGGAATATAAAATTCCAACAGCAGGGATTACCAATGGTGGAGTGTTCGTGGGGAATGGTAATGGTAATTTCATTCGTTATGGTAATTATTTTGCTTCTTGGGAGAAGATGGCAGATGGTAACATGATGTTCGAAAGTTTGTGTCACTCTGGTCTTACTAGAGCTAACGATCCTGTTAGAGGAGGGTTATCAACACACTCTTTTAACACTCTTTCTAACAACTCTCGACCATCACGTGGTCCTCACCAATATCTTTGTGACACACAGTCAAGTTTTTTAATTAACAAAAAAGAATTAATAACTCTCAACTATGTGTCATATAAAAATTAGTTAGGATCATAATAATATAAAATTACGTAATAGTATTTTCTTTTTAACACAGTCTTTATTATTAGTTAAAATTTTTTAGAAATTACAAAATTATCATTGAGACTCATTAAATAAATGAGATTCACAAAATATTGTGATTTCTAATAAATTTTAACTTATAATAAAAAATATTCAAAAAAATATGTTAAAAAAATGTATTTCTAACACTTCACGTCCTATTATTATGAAGTAAGGTATCAGCATATACTGACAGTCTGGCACAGAAAACAGCAACAATCTTGGAGGAAGAAGATAAATTTAGGTGCTGTTTTTTTTTTTTTAGTACACAATAATTTATAGCAGGTTGTTGTATTATGAAGAATCCATGATGTCCAAATTTAAGTTTTCTTTCTCAATATAGGCGCACTTTAAGTTTTCTCTCTCAATAATAGATCTCAGCGCGTTTATAGATTGTTTCGTTACCTTTGTTTCTTTAAGCAGCAGTAGCACTTAGTGGACTTTGTATTTATAATAACAAGGTCTTCCCTTTCATCGTTCTCCAAACATTAATTTTACACCACTGTCTCATAGAAGAATGATGCGTAGCCGCAAGTGTACGGTACCGTTGAGTAATAAAAATATCGTTCTTTTTACAGGGACTGTGTGTTTGGCTTTGTGATTATCGCAATTTAATTAAATTAAACAAAGAAAGTTTGATTTGGGAATTTAGGTTTTTTAAGGTAAAAGAAGAGAATCAAGAATTGGGAATTCAATTAAGCATGAAAATAAGATTGGTAATAATTCAGTAAAGAAAACTTCTAGGATCGAGATTCACCCTATAATGCTTACTAAATTAATTCTCTTATCCCGTGCTCTTACTGTCCTTCTTGAGGGTGAATTAACCTAAGGTATCCTCCGTTCTCTTTCAAGATACGAAGGGGTGTCTAATCAAATTAGCGCCCTATTTTCGTAGTGGTTGTGTTCAATTAGATTCAATGAATTCTTTGTTAATTCAATTAATCCCCAAAGGTTTCACCTACTTTTGTGGTTTCTTTCCTATAGTTCCGGCATTTAAGTTCACCTCTCGGTTCTTCCCCAAATCCCTAAGATTATGTAAAACGTGGCCAATTCATTTCGCAATAAAGAAAATCGATAGAGAAGAAATCAAGAGAGAAACAAGAATTACACAAGGATAAAAGAAATCAATTCATTAAGTATTCATAGGGCTACGCCCAATCCTAGAACAAAGATGACTTCTCACACATAGTCATGGAAAACAAACGAGAAAGAAAGAAAAGCATTCAAACCGGAAAAGAAAAGAGAAGGAGATTCCAATCCAAAGCTCTCACTCTAAGTTGTCAAGAACCAAAGTTTGGATTCTTTTTCCTAAGCTTAAGAAGTCTATATAAGTCTCAAAGTACAAAAGGGTCCAAGCCCAAACTAAAAAGAAATAGAAAAAAATAAAAATAGTTCACGTCAGTAGCGCGTTACGGGCAGGCCATGGCGTTCTCTGGCAGCTCCTATGACATTTTCCTGGAATTTGCCACAGGTGTGGCATTTACCATGGGCAGGCCATGACGCTCTCTATTTGCTCCTGTGGCAATTTGCTAAATTTTGCCACACCTGTGGTAATTGCCCTGGTTAGCATGTGGTGCTCTCTAGTTGTGAATTTACTCTTTTCTTCATTTTTCTTCAATAATATCATTATTGCTTTCCTTGGCTTCAAATTACTTCTAATTTAAATATTTAAGTTTCAAAGCCAAGTCGATATATGCCAAATCTTTCCTAAAAATCCACCAACAACACAAAAACACACCTCAAACATTCTAAGTGATTGATTGAAGGAAATTAGTACTAAAAATACTACTGATAAGCTAAAAATGCATGTAAACCTTCATGGATTAGTATGTCAATTATAGTATAAAATGCAACGCATCAAAGAATAGGGCAGTGTCTTTCTCTCTTAACAGTTTTACAATTGATTTTATTTCATTTTATTTTTTCGATATATACATGTACGTACTAAACAGTAAATATCGGAATAAATCACAGAACTTTTGTGAGCTCAACTCGTTGAATTGGATTATACGCTTGTAAGATTTTAACAGGGAATTCAAAACCCATGTCCATTTTTCGATACAAGCAACCCCCTCCCCCCTTGAGTTGGAATCCTTTAGGCATAATGATGAGTAAATTTAGTGAAACATAACGAAAAAATTGTCATATACGTTAATATTAAGATTGTCTTGGTAATTATGGCCTAATATACATTCAGTTGTTAATATAAACATTATTGGTTTACACTAAGTCACTAACAATAAAAAGTATAACCCAATCATTTGATTAATTAATACCTTCTTGATTGGAAATTGGCCTTTTTGCTTCCATTTTCTCTTATTTTTAGTTATATTTTGTCCATGGCCATCAACAAATCACCCCTGTACAAACACCACACATCTCATGTTCCCCACCGCCCCTCTGCCACTGGAGGAGATCCACCACAAAGCCAGCCTCTTCACCCCACCTTTACAAAGCAACGCCAAATCTCCCCTCATAAAGTAACATTTTTTATTTTGGTTTGAATATATTTTCTTTTACTTTTATCTTTCTAATTTTTTTAACCTAAGATAATATTTTATTTATAAATAATTTTTATTCAAGTTTAATTTTCTAAGCCTTCAAGCGGCTACAATCAAGTTATTTTATCAACTTTTTTTACACCTAAACATTTCAATTCAAAATTTCTACGAAATGTTAAACAGTTTTAAAATTAAGGAAAGCAACAACATTGAGATTTTATGCAAAAGAGAAATTTAATGTAAAAAAAAATAATATGGGAATTATATGCCACCATAACCTTGTGGAAGAATGATCCTTTTTCCATCTAGACAAAGGTTTGGACTTTAAAATTTGTATGTATTTATAGTTTTTTATACTTGAACTTAATCCAACTATGCTGACTAAGAGATAAGATATATAGGAATAAATTTAGGTTGGACTATAGACTTTATGTTAAACAAGTTTTATTTATATATTTCTCAAACTTAAAGGCTTGATTCTGAGTTATTTATTTTATACAGATCATTTTTTAAGATATAATTAATCTTTTTAAAATTCTGACCCTTTTTAAAAAGCTTATTTAAAAGTCTACTTTATAATAACACTTTTAATAGATTAATAAACCTACATTAAAACTTAGATTGAGGGGGGCTAAGTATATAAGCTAACAATCCAAACTTTTAAAGAGTTTATAACAAAGATTACATATAAATTAAGGAGACTATATAAGTCTATAAATAAGTTAACAATCCAAATCTTCAAAAGAGTTTATAGGAAAGATTACATATTAGTTTTTATACCAAGGATTCAAAGAGGAAGAGAACAAGGGATAATGGGGAACATATACCCTATTTTGGGATGTATGTGGGTGAATGAAAGAGAAAGCGATGGAAAGAAAGAAAAAATTAAAAAAAAGGAACCAGAAAGTAACAAATGTAATAAGTGATATAATGATAAAAGAAGAAAATGATATAAAGATTGGAAGAAAAAGAAGAAAAAAAGAGACGGAAATGAAAATAAATGAATGTTAATAATAACTTGAGAACAAATAAACCGAGCTTCATACTTTGGGTATGGTGCAAAACTGCCTTATGATATTTTTGCTTTTTTTATTTTTTCAATCTTCAGCCAAACACTCTACCATGCTCTCTATGAATTTGTCATAGACACGTAAACAATGTGAAAGCCATTGTGTTTCTTGATTTCAACATTTTTTCTTTCTTTTTTAGGTTGACATTGGGCATAAAGTGTTAAGAATAAAGGTACAGAAGCAAAATATTAAAGCAGTTTATCAACCAAGAACAGCAGCACAAGGTAGCATGGAATTTTAGAATAAAACAAAGTAAATAATAACAATCAATAAAGCAAACAAAGAGTGAATTAAATTTAGAAGATGAGTATAGAGTAGACTGGGTTGAAGCACGCAAAGCCCTATCTTTAGAGAGAAAACGCCTCCACTGCACTGGTAATTAAAATTGATGCGCTTCTCTCCCAAGATATGTCAACCCGCTGGATCAATCGTGTGCAGCAAAAGACTCCCGAACCAATGAACACCAATGCTCCAAAATTCTTTTTTCAGTTGCAATAAATAATAAATAATTTTCTGTATATTGTGTATGTTCTGCGTATTTTTTCTTCAACTTGCTAGGATATATATCAACAAAACCGGTAGCTATAACGTGCAGCTCCAATAGTAATGTGCACCCAAACAAAGAGGAAAAGCTACCAACGTGCCAACGTGCAGGAGAAGATAAAACTTGACTTGGTCAAAGACCCACAATTGGAGGCTAACGAAAAGCAACGTTCATTTTTATTTATTTATTTATTTATTTTAAACTGACTCAAAAAACTCTTATTTAAATTTAAATTTTAAATTATAGATAAATATATATTTATCAACATTCCCCCACTAATTTAAAATTTTAAACAAATTAAAAAATTAAAATGAAGTAAAGAAACTGAACATCTTTTGTGGAGCATAGGATATTATATTTTTAGTACAAGGAACCTTCCGGGTTTGAGCCTTATACCTAGTGTATATGAACTTCCACCTGAGGAAATATAGAGACTTGATTGTCTTGAGCTACACGCCCTTTAACCAGGCTTTAGAACATAACACATACAATATAGGTATTCATTTGAGTTCTAATCAGTGGTTGTGCATTACGGCCTTGCGCATGTATCTTGTTTCGTGAGTGTCATTTAGAGACTTGCTCATGCCTCACAGTGGCGACCCCACCACCACACTCACTAGGTGAACCCTCCCAAGGGTGGTCTGTGACCCCTACCCCTACAACTATTGTCATAGGGTCCATTAAGAGGTATTTTAAATTAAACACAATAAAATATGTATGTAAATACCTCAACCTTATTATAGCCACAGTTTAGAGTACACCTCGTCGTAGGAATGGGACATGCAATAATTTTGCAAAATGAAATGGTGTACTTTAGTCAACAACAACTTCGTTATTACCCATTGAACTCCATTCATGGGATCGCCATTCCTTTGGAGATGGGTGTCCATTGTTGCAACTAGTTGATGGACTTTAGTCCCATTCCCCTCGACGATTCAAGAACTTGTTGACGCGTCAACCTTTTTGTGAGCGGATCCGCAAGGTTGTTTTCAGACCTGACAAAGTCAAGAGAAATAACACCATGAGATATCAAATTTCTAATAGACTTGTGTCTTATTCTCAAGTGTCTTCTTTTTTCATTAACGTTCTTACTAGTAACTTTAGCAATAACAACTTGACTGTCACAATGCATAGAGATAGGAGGTATAGGTTTATTGAGCATTGGCAAATCACATAGAAGATTTTTAAGAAATTCAGCTTCAGTACTAGCAGTATCTAAGGCAATTATTTTAGCTTCCATAGTAGAACGAGAAATAATAGATTGTTTTACAGATTTTCAAGATATTGAACTTCTAGCTAAAGTAAATACATAACCACTAGTTGATTTTGTTTCCTTTGAATCAGAAATCCAATTTGCATCACTAAAGCCTTCAATAACAGCAAGATAACGAAAATAGTGAATGCTATAATTAATAGTTCCTTTAAGGTATTTAAATATCCTTTCTAGTGCTATCCAATGTGAATGATGAGGATTATAAGTATATCTTCCTAATCTACTAACCGCATATGCAATGTCAGGTCTAGAGTAATTTGTCAAATGTGACAAGGAACCAATAATTTGAGAGTATTTAAGAGGAGAAATGCCTTCACCCGTATTTTTCTTTAACTTTATACTAGAGTCAAAGGGTGTAGAGATAGGTTTCACATCAAAATAATTAAACTTCTTTAATAGTTTTTCAACATAATGTGATTGTGTCAAAATAATACCATCATGATTCTTTATTAATTTAATGCCCAAAATAACATTAACAGGACCAAGGTCCTTCATTTCAAAGTTGTTAGACAAGAAATACTTTACATCATTTGTTACATGCAAATTACTACCAAATATTAGAATATCATCCACATAGAGACATAGAATAACACATGAATTATCATCAAGTTGTTTCACATAAACATATTTATCACTATTATTAAACTGAAACCCATATGATAAAACAACTTGGTCAAATTTTTCATGCCATTGTTTTGGTGCTTGTTTCAAACCATATAGAGACTTAACAAACTTGCAAACTTTCTTTTCCATTCCAGGTTCTATAAAACCTTCAAGTTGATTCATATAAATTTCTTTTTCCAAGTCACCATTTAAAAAAGCAGTTTTGACATCCATTTGGTGTATTTCTAAATTAAAAACACAAGCAAGTGCAATTAAAACTCTAATAGTAGTAACTTTAAAAACAGTAGAATATGTATCAAAGAAATCTACACCTTCTACTTGTTTATAGCCAATAACAACAAGCCTTGCCTTAAATTTTTCTATAAATCCATCAGTTCTTAGTTTTTTTTTCCGAAAAACCCATTTACAACCTATACTTTTACAACCAAGGGGAAGATCAGTTAAAAACCAAGCTTTATTGGCTTTGATAGAACTCATTTCATCATTAATGGCTTCTTTCCAAAAAGGTGCATCAACGGACCTCATGGCCTCACTATAAGTTTTGGGATCATCTGCTAACAAATAGGAACAAAAATCAGGACCAAAATCCTTAGCCTTTCTAGGTCTTTTACTTCTTCTAAGTTCATGTTCAACATCATTATTAGTATTACTACTAGAAGGTAAAACAGAACTAGAAGCATCACAAACATGTTTAAAAAACTTATTCTTCAAAGGAAAAACATTTTCAAAGAAAACAACATCTCTAGATTCCATAATTGTATTATTAGAAATTTCAGCAACTTTAGAATTAATAACCAAAAACCTATAAGTAGTACTATGCAAAGAATAAACAAGAAAAACACAATCAACAGTCTTAGGTCCAATTTTTCTTTTCTTGTTAACAGGAATGTTCACCTTTAAGATATTTTAGATTTGGTTTTCTATTTTTCCATAGTTCGTAAGGGGTTTTATTAGAATTTTTGTAGGGAATTATATTAAGAATATGACATGCAGTATATAAAGCTTCACCCCATACATTATCAGGCAAACCAGAACTAATAAGCATAGCATTTATCATATTTAGCAAAGTGCGATTTTTCCTTTCAGCTATATCATTAGATTGAGCAGCATAAGGTGGAGTAACTTCATGAATAATGCCATGTGATTCAAAAAAATCACTCATTTAATTAGAAGCATATTCCCCACCTCTATCAAAACGAAGGATTTTAATTTTCTTTTCTAATTGATTTTCTACCTCTGCTTTGTATATTTTGAATTTATCAAATAACTCACTTTTATGAATGATTAAGAACACATAGCAATATTTTGAGAAGTCATCAATAAAAGTGACAAAATACCTTTTTCCACCACGAGTTAACACACCATTGCTATCACATATATCACTATGAATAAGTTCAAGCAAACAAGTTTCCTTTTGTATAGAATTTTGAAAAGGTTTTCTAGGTTGTTTAGCTTGGACACAAACATCACATTTTTGTTTTAATTCAATAGATGATTTAGGAATAAGATCAAGAGTCATCATTCGTTTAATAGAATTCAAATTAACACGCCCAAGTCTACCATGCCAAGTATCACAACATTCAACATTTGAAATGGATGAAGAAGAACAACTAGAATTTTTATTAATGAAAGACGTGAGATTAAGTTTAAACAAACCATCACACATGTAACCTTTGCCAACAAAAGAACCATGTCTAGAAATTTCAACTCTATTAGACTCAAAAACAACCTTAAAACCTTGCTGGACGAACACGGAAGCACTAATTAAAATTTTCCTAATATCAGACACATGAAAAACTTCATCTAAAATGAGACGGTTCCCAAATGACAATTCTAAATCTACTCGGCCTAGACCATGAACGCGTGCTAAACTCCCATTCCCCATGCTCACAGTACGTGTGCCACATTCCTGATATGAAAAAAAGAATTTTTTATCAGCACACACATGAACATTAGCTCCAGAGTTAATCCACCAATCGTTTGAGTTATAAATAAAATTTAACTCTAGGCTAGTGACATGATACCTGTCAGATGGAGAATCAGAGCTAGCATTAGCAGTAATAACATTAGCCTGAGGCTGAGAAGATTTTAGACCAGAACTAGATGCAATCTCTTTAGGTTGACGGCGGCATAGAAAACAATCCTTAGCAAGATGATTGGTTCGCCCACAAACAAAGCAAAAGGACTCATTCCCCTGAATTTTACCCTTTGGCCTATTGTTGTTATTAAATGCATTGTTTTTATTCTTAGAGAAATGGGAGTTTTTACCAGACTTATTTTTGTTAAAACCAAATTTTTTGAAAGACTTAGGCTTAGGCTTATTAGCATTCTCCACTAAAAGAGCCTTAGCCTGAAACTGAGGTTTTTGAAAATCCTTTTGTGAAAGAGGATGTTTATCTTCAATACACAAAGAAACCAACAAGTCATCAAGAGTAAAATAATCAGGTTTATGCTTTAGGCTTCTAGCAAATTCAAACCAAGAAGGAGGCAATTTACAAATCAAGAGACTAACAAGCATAATGTCAAGCAAAATGATTTCTTTCATCTTCATGTCATAAACAATATTTTCAAATTCATGAATTTGGTCTGAAAAAGATTTTCCATCTTCCATTTGAAAATAAATCATTCTTTCACAAGAGTATTGTCTTAAACCTTTTTCAGCAGAACCATATTTTAGTTCAAGAGCATCCCATAACTCTAAGGCAGTTTTAGTGTGACAAAAGACTTTATAAACATTATCAGACAAAGCACTTAAAATACGACCATGACACAATATCTTTGTCACTATAAACATCAACAGAAGAACTACTTTGAACCAAATCATTAGAAGACTTCTCAGAACTTTTTTCAGATTTTCCATTTAAAATAATAGAAAATAAACCCGATTCAACAAGCCAGAACTTCATTTGTTGTTGCCAGCAAAAGAAATTTTCACCATTAAATTTTTCAGGCTTACTAGACAAAGACTTCAACAAATCCATTGCAGACATATTGTCAATAGAGAGGATTTTATTATTATTATTATTATTATTATTTTTACGCTTTTCTCTCTAAGATTGTTAAGAAAAAAGGTACAGAAGCAAAATATTAAAGCAGTTTATCAGCCAAGAATAGCAGCACAAGGTAGCACGGAATTTTAGAATAAAACAAGGTAAATAATAACAATCAATAAAGCAAGCAAAGAGTGAATTAAATTCAGAAGATGAGTATAGAGTAGCCTGGGTTGAAGCACGCAAAGCCTTATCCTTAGAGAGAAAACGCTCCCACTGCACTGGTAATTAAAATTGATGCGCTTTTCTCCCAAGATACGTCGACCCGCTGGATCAATTGTGTGCAGCCAAGGACCCTCAAACCAATGAACATCAACGCTCCAAAATTCTTTTTTTCAGTTGAAGTAAATAATAAATAATTTTCTGTATACTGTGTATGTTCTGCGTATTTTTTCTTCAACTTGCTAGGATATATATCAACAAAACCGGTAGTTATAACGTGCAGCTCCAACAGTAACGTGCACCCAAACAAAGAGGAAAAGATACCAACGTGTGAACGTGCAAGAGAAGATAAAACTTGACTTGGTCAAAGACCCATACTACAAGAAAATATCAAATTAGCGAGGAACAGTTCCCTCGCAAATCTGTCGCTAATCCCTCGCTAAAGAAGTTTGTGAGGGATTAGCGACGGATTGGCTAGGGATTATTTTATCGCTAAATTCAGGTCGCTAATTCGCGACGGAACTACTCCGCGATTTTGTCGCAAAATCCGTCGCTTTCCCTGGCCAATCTCACAAAATTCCTAGTTAAATGTATGCTCAATGTAGGCAATTCCTTCGGTAATTAATGACTATATTCCCTCGCAAAATTGTCGCAAATCCTTCGCAAAAATGTTTGTCGCACTTCCTTCGCAAATTCTTCGCTAAATTATCCCTCGCTATTCCTTCGCTAAACCTTCGCAAAAGTCCCTTCATATACTCCCTCGTTAATTTGTCGCAAATCCCTCACAAAACTTCCTACGCAATTCCTTCGCCAAACCATCGCATATGAATTTCGTTGAGCTACTTTTTTTGTAAATCTCCCTCCCGAATCCTTTGCTATTCCCTCGCAAATTCTTCATTTGTTTTTTTATTAACATTTGTTATATTTAATTACGAAATGTAAATTATACCTGTCTGAAACTTGGCAAATAAACTTATTAAAAAATCTAAGAACATAAAAATGCAAAAAATTGTACCAAATACATTATCTAAAAATTAAACACTAAAAAGGTTAGCATTACTTAATCATAAATGTGTGAACTAAAAATACTCTCTTCTCTAGTCTTATAGCAAAGAGAAAATAAAAAACATAACTTAATCAAACTAAAGTGCAGTAACATCATCATCATTTATGTTCTTGATCCTTCCTATGTTGTTGGATTGACGGTGGTGTACATGTCTTTAAGGCTGGCAATATCTCTGTTCGAAAGAATTGCATTTGTGCTTACATCTGTGCCTGCATTTGTGCCTGCACCTTCATCTGTGACTGCATTTGTGCCTGTATCTCTGCCTGTGCCTGCATTTGTGCCTGCATCTGTGCCTGTGCCTCCATCTGTGCTTGTATCTATGTCTGCAACTGTGTCTGTAACTGCTCCATTTGTGTAGCTATTGCAGTGATATCCTCTGCAGGATTTGTGGAAGAGGGACCAATAACTGATGAAGATGAACCATGTGTAGTACTAATGGCAAGATCCAAGCTATGACCAATGCCATGGATTCTACCCTTCTTATTTTCACCAGCTGCCTTTAACCACTCTTCAGAGTCAACTGTAGGATGGTTTGATCTATCTTCTCCATATTTCTCTGCTACAGCATTTTCATATGATTCCTACAATAGCAAAATAAAATTTTAGTAAGATAGCAAATAAATTAACAAAGTTTAATCTTACATTTAAAATAAACACTTATAATGAAACTCTTCGCTTTATTAGAGACATATTCACCGTCTTTTTTTTTGTGAACTTTGGTGTACAATTCACTATAAGAAATGGGACGTTTGTACTCTAGCTCCTGTGATATATAATATGAAATTTAATTCAATATTGGAATTCCTCATATCAAAATCTAAGTTCAAAAGAACCCTGTATAGTTCAATACTAATCCACTTATCAATAAAAATACCAAATGATAACCAAGTTCTCAAAAGAACCATGTATAGTTCAATAGTAATCCTTATATCAGAATTCCTCATATCAGAATCTAAGTATAGCCTGCTACCTGTCATTACAAATAGATAATTAAGACAGTGCAACAATAGGTTTTTAATACAATATATAATGACTATCAATTGGAGAAGAATCAAATATTAAACTTAAGAAAGCCATTATCCATTTCCCTAACAAAAGAGTATTTATCTTTTTTACAAGAGAAGGCCACAAAAACATCAATGCTATTTCCTCCTGCCATCGCAAAGTTGAAATATATGTAGTAGAAAATAAAGGACTTAAAACAAAATTAATCATAGCATTTTGAGTCTACTTTATTTGTCGTTGGCCTTCATTTTTTCTTTTTAAAAAAATAGCTTTCTTGAATGAGCACTTTGTTAAGTTCCAAGTTAAGAATTAAAATTGAAGCAAGAGCATAACCTTTTGTGTCAAATATGCATGCTTGCACCCAATTGCATTTCAATAGAAATGGTGGATAAAAGGGGTTTGAGGGCTACAAGAAAATAACTTCTTCTAAGCAGTTTCTATTTGAGGCCTAACCAAAGATACACTAAAGAGAAATTGAATCATTCAAACAACTAGCATTAAAGGCCCAACCATTTTGTAAGGCCCCACAAGCATGCTTATTCAAGGCCAAACAATTAGGATCTAGACAAACATAATTTCAATCATTACAGCACTATATAACAAGCAAGTTAGCAATCAAATTCAATAACTAGCATTAAAGGAAAATCAATCATTTTGTAAGGCCTCACAAACATACACATTCAAGGCCCAACCAAGGTTCCTCAAATGAATTTCATTCAACAAATGGTATAAACAACTAGGATCTAGACAAACATAAATTCAATCATTGCAACACTATATAACAAGCAAGTCAATAATCAAATTGAGCAACTAAAAGAAAATCAACCATTCTAGCAACTAACATTAAAGGAAAATCAATCATTTTGTAAAGCTTCACAAACATACATGTTCATGGCCCAACCAAGGTTCCTTAAATCAGTTCAATTCAACAAATGGTATAAACAACTAGAATCTAGACAAAAATAATTTCAATCATTGCAACACCATATAACAAGCAAGTCAATAATCAATTTCAACAATTAGCATTAAAGGCAAATCAGTCAACAAAAGTAACCTTTCTATCAATTCCAAATTTTCGTAAAAAGTGTTCATGTACTGTCCAATCTCAAACACAAAACCTCCAAGGTTCTACCTAATCTCAATCAAGGCACAACAGAAAATAAATTCTCAATATCAATGGCAAAAGTATTATGTATAATTACCATCTTTTTCTTGTGCTGCCCAAAGCTTATTGACCCTTCAGTATGCACCATGCAGTCAGGCTTGGCAGCCCTATTGCTTTTGCCTGCAATAGACTTCTTTGTCCACTCTGATGTCATCCAAATGTCAACTAAGCCATTCCACATCTCGGTCCTTATTCCTTTTGGCCTGTGACGCTTTAGGTCAACAATATTATTTGACTTTGTCATTTCTTTTGCCTTTTCCCTTGCTTTACATAGAGAATCAGAATATCGATCCATGCATGTACGATTCCAAACCTTCCTCGCCATATTACGATCATAATCTGATGCAAAACGGTACTTGTTCTACAACAATATAAATTAAGGAAATTTATTGATATATAATAATAATAATAATAATATGATATATAATATTAGCACCATAACTTCTTACCATAAAATCAATAAATAAGATTTCTTTCATATCAGCAGAATAATTTTTCCAATTTTCTGCCGGATTAGGCATCCTCATAAGTACCTCAGATATAATATCTCGAGTCACAGAATCTGGAATAAACCTCCTCCTATAATTCCATTCAATTAATGTATTAAGTTAAAAAAAATCATCTAATGAATCAGTGACATTTATTAATTAAGTCACTAATTGAGTTCAATTTTACTTACGGGTTACTAACTTGTTGCACAGATATAAATTGTCTCCTATCAATGTTGTTGTGGGAATCTACACTTGAAGGCCCCATTACAGGTGAGGGGTCAGCAGATGTTGGGGCAACATAAGATTGGCCACCATCAGTTAATGGGGTAGTATCAGATGATTGACCACCACCAGGTGATTGACCACCATCAACCGATGGACCATTGGTGAAAGTGCCACCTAAGACAAACACAATCAAACAAAAACACATTCAATATTAATTACTTTCAAATAAATTAAGAGTTATCCATTAAAAAGTCATTTAACAAGTATACCTGGTGAGTGCGAAAAAGGATCTAGCAATGGAGGATCAATGGGAGGTTGAGTAGGTTGACGTGGATTGGTGTGACTACTTTGACCTCGTCCTCTTCCTCGAGTAGGCATGATGAGTATCTGCTTATAAAAATACAATGAATTAAGAAACCACGGGTCAATACAATAAAAAACATCACATGAAATATATAAGAAAGAAATTTCAGCTTAACATCAATACCATTAAAATAAAATTAAGATGATTCAATCATAAGCACTTGAGTCTGAATCAGCTAACTCCTCTTCTTGATCTATGAACTCATTATTCTCACTATTTTCATCGTCATTGATGAATTGATCATGATGCAAATTGTCCATTGAATAATATATATCATCTATGTTCACTTCTTCCATTGGAGCATGTGCATCAAACAATTGTATCACCTCATCATTAATATCAACATTGTACATTCCTATGGATCCATCGTCTTGAAAATAATCAATAGCAGTTAGGTCATTTGATAAATCATCTTCATCATTCAATGTCTCGGCCATAAACAATTTTGCCCTAACCTTACAAGCTGCCCACCAATCTCCACTATTTCTACCCCGGCTTTGTGGGTATCTTGTATAGTACACTTGTTGTGCTTGTTCAGCTAATACAAATGACTCATTTGACTGAAGCTTTGATTTATGCTTAATATCAACTAACTCATATTTGTCATCGACTTTAATACCATTAATAGGGTCAAACTAGTGACAACGTAGAATAAATACTTTGTTTTCATATCCAAGATATGACAATTCTAATATTTCCTCAACAATTCCATAGTAGTCCAAATCATTGCCACTATATATATTTTCCCGAACACATACCCCACTATTCATGGTAGCTTTATTGTGTCCGTAATCCTTAGTATGAAATTTATATCCATTAACTATTAAGCCATTATAAGAAGTCACAACCTTCAATGGACCACAACTTATCTCTCGAATCATTTGATCCTCAACTCGACCTGTACTCACCTATAGATGATTACAAAGAGAAGAATACATAGTTATATCATTTAGTTTAATGAATATTAAATTGTACATTATATACAATTATGAATGAGATGACTCACTTGATGTTTCAGCCACCTACTGAAGTCTTTATCTCGAGCTTCTAATATTTCATCCTCAAAGATATTAGGATTTGTCTCCCTTAATGAATCCTCGAATTGTCTAAGACATAATAATAATTAATGAATGTAAATAAGATAATTGTAAATTGCACAAATTGAAGAATGACAAAGCAAACTTACTCAAGATAAGGCTTTATTTCTTTGCAATTTACAATGACATATGTCTCAACAATTTGAAGTTCTTCATCTGTTAAGAATCTACCTTGACCTCTGCCAATAGGACGACATGGGTGTTTAAAAATAGACAACTTTTCATCAATTGTATCTTCACCACCATCGTCATTCCGAGGAACTTGAGTGCGCCTTGTCTGAATGATTGGATCAAAATACATAAAAGCGAAATTAGAAATTTCTTCCACAATATATGCTTGACAAATAAATCCTTCAACCTTCGCTTTATTTTGAACCTTCCTTTTCAAGTACAACATGCATCTCTCAAACGGATACATCCATCTGTACTGCACAGGTCCTCCAACCTTAGCTTCATAGGCAAGATGTACAACTAAATGTTCCATCGAATCAAAGAATGCTGGCGGAAAAATCTTTTCAAGCTTGCAAATTGCTTCAATAATGGAAAACCTAGCATTCTCCATTACAGAAACACGTATCATAGTAGCACAAATTTCTTTGAAGAACAAGCTGAGTCCTGTTAATACTCCCCATATAGGCTTTGGCAACATATCAGGAAATGCCAAAGGAATTAGTCTTTGCATAAAAACATGACAATCATGACTTTTCATTCAATATATCTTCCCTTCGTCTATATTAATGCAACGTGATATGTTAGATGCATACCCATCTGGAAACTTCAATTGTTTTATCCAATCACACACCGCCTTTCTTTGATCAGAATTCAAGACATATGTTGCCTTTAGTTTTTTATACTTCCTATTCTTAACTATCAACTCCAACCTAGGACGTTTACATATCTCCTTCAAATCTTCTCTTGCATTTGCATTGTCTTTCATCTTGCCCTTTATGTCCATGACAATGTTGAAGATGTTGTCAAACACATTCTTTTCAGCATGTATAACATCCAAATTGTGTCGGATTACATTAGTGGACCAATAAGGCAATTCCCAAAATATGCTCTTCTTCACCCAATTGTGGGTTGTACCAAAGCCAGGTTGCTTTTGTTTGCCTGATTTTAAGCCAAAAGTAATTTGCTGAAGTTGATTCACTTTATTTAAGACATTTGTGCCACTCAATTGTTGTGGAGGCAAAAAGTTATCTACCACTGACTTCTTAAAAGAGTATCGATCACGACGAAATGGATGATCAATTAGCAAATATTGACGATGGCAATCAAACCAACAACATTTCTTACCATGCTTCAATACAAATGATTTACTATTTTCCATACAATAGGGACAAGCAAATTTCCCATGAGTGCTCTAACCAGACAACATTCCATAAGTTGGAAAATCACTTATTGTCCACAACAATGCTACTTTCATAATGAAATTTTGCTTCTTCCAGGCATCAAAAGTGTTAACCCCAATGTCCCATAAGATCTTTAACTCATCAATTAGAGGCTTGAGATAGACATCTATACTTTTACCAGGTGACTTTGGTCCAGGAATCACAAGACTGAGAAATATGTATTCTCTTTTCATGCACATACTTGGGGGAAGATTGTATGGTGTGACAAAAACAGGCCAATAAGAGTATGGGGTACTTGAATTACCAAATGGATTAAAACCATCTGTGTAAAGTCCAAGCCTAACATTCCGTGGATCTTATGCAAATATTGGATGTGTGTGGTCAAATTGCTTCCAAGCCTCGGCATCAGCTGGATGTGTTATCACTGATTCATCTTGATGCACTCCATCCATATGCCAACGCATATATTTTGAAGTATTTTTTGACATAAAGAGGTGTTGGAGTCTTGGAGTAATGGGGAAATATCGCAACACTGCATAAGGCACATCCTTTTTATTTGTAGAATGTTTTGCCTTTGGTTTAAATCGTGGTTCTTTACATATTAAGCAAACATTCTTGTCACTGTTTTCTTTGTAATACAACATGCAATGATTAGGACATGCATCTATCTTCTCATATCCTAATCCCAGCTCATTAACCATTCTCTTCGATCGGTAAAAATTTTCAGGCAACCTTTCTGACTCTGGAAGCATGCTTTTGATTATGGCAATCATTCGATCATAACAACTTACGCTCATGTTAAACTCTGACTTCAAGTTTAGGAGTTGTGTTACTGTTGACAATTTTGTGTGCTTCTTGCAACCATCCCATAAAGGATCATCGGCATCGCTTAATAAGTTATAAAACTTCGAAGCTGACGGATTCGGATCCTCTTCTATCTCTTCCACTTCTGGATTTAATCTATGATAGGTAGCATCCATAACCATATCCACATATGGATTTCTGTTCTCCCCAACACGGTCTTGGATAACAGACGTTGATGTACCATCGCTCCATCTTTCCTCACCATGAAGGGTCCAATTTATATAACCATCCACAAATCCATGGTCATATAAATGCTTTTCCACCCAAAATGATGTCTCCCTATAACGGTTTCTACATTTTGCACATGGACAAGGAATACGCCCTAATAAATTAGCAATTGTCGAGTCTCCTGTAGCAACTCGAATGAAACCATCAACTCCATTTCTGAATTCTTCACTTACAAGGCCAGAGGGATCTTTTCTTTGTAACATCCAACTTCGATCGGGTCTCATGACTCCTGTAGTTGATTTAATACAATGAAACAATCATGCTTCAACGAAATAGAGTATAAATGGGAAAGGGAAGCTAGAATAGGCATATGGTGAGACCATTGTATGTATGGACAGATTGGCCTTTCCGACAGCCAAAGATGAAGGTTGTCCCTATTGTATAAATAGGAACAAAACTGTACCTATAGACCCTCTAGATCACTTAAAAAGGTGTCCCAAATATGAAAGCTGTCAGCAAAATTCAATTCTTGAGTCAAGAGAGTAATCCACCTAAATTAGGGATTGACTTGACATTTAGAACCACACGTGAGATTTTTTGTTATTTATGATCAAGAACTTTCAATATTTTGATTTGCATGTAGTTGTATACACATAAATTAAAAATAATGTACCTAACTACATGATTTAATTAAAAAATTAAACAGGCCTCGTGTTAAGTTCATTTAGCCTATAAATTTTGTAGAAGGCAAACATAAAGTACAAATTGTTAAAAGTAATTAAAACAAGTGGTTTATTAGGGTGAAGTGCGTGAGATGTAGCTTTATTAATGCTCTCGCTCAGAAAAAAAAAAGTTGATATGTATATATATATATCAAAAGGACACATTCCTTTAGCTAGTGGATCTGTGGGAAGACAATAACATCTTAATAACCATAGACAAATATGGGAAGTGTTTGGAAGATGTGTCAGGGAAGCAATTTGGGTAAACAAGATTAGGTGAGTTTTAGCATACTTTTATAATGTATAAGCGTGCACCATTAGTTTGTTATCATACATACACATTCTTTATGATAAGGATTTGGGCATTATTATGGAAACTAATCTTCACACATCACAGTTCAGCATAACCTTGCACTTTAAATAGACAAATTAAATTAGCTGATGTATGTTAAGATGAGGCCAATGAGTACATTGAATAAAGTATGCGAACTTATGTCAGGAACAAAATACAAAAGAACAATACAAGTTGCTGTAAATATTATCCCTAAAATGTTAAAGCCCAAGTTGAACTCTCCTTGATTAATACTTCTAGCAACTTGATCTCTTACTGGCACCGTTTTACCCAATATGGAACGTAACTTGTTGACATGGATTGATTTTTTCAAGTGGAACTAGTAAGGTGGGAACTAACATGGTTAATAAAAGATATATATAAGTAATTGAAGTTATAAATAATTAAGTGAAAATATAAATAAATAAGAGTAAAATTAAATTAAAATATATTTTTAACATTTCATGTGATATTTATAAAACAAGTAAGTTTAATTTATTATAATTATAATTATATATATATATTAATTTTCTAAGGATTATTTTATTAATTTTGGCTTTTATTTATCTATTTTTCTTGTAAGATTTGATTTAAATAAGTAAATTGTTAATTATAATTAACTAAAAAGTTAGACTTATTAAAAACATACATTGACTAAATTTATAAAATGTGTCAAAACTAGACTCTACATAATAAATATTAAAACTTGGGTTACTATAAGCCAACTACAGGTTGCTGGTATTCTTTTATGACCGTTGGATTTTTAAAAGTATACATCTAAGGCTGAAACAGTGTTTCCTCATTGATGGAGACATTTTCTCCATCTCCACGCATGCTATAATTCACCTCAAGTAGTATATGTGCAGAAATAATATACGTGAGGGCACATGGATCCGACAAAAATGAGAAAGCTATGACTCTTGCCGCTCAAAATGAAATTGGATTGGAGACCGTGGTCTTTTCACTTTCTATTAAAGTGGGGATCTTTATCTAAATTTGTTTAACTTCAACAGTTTGACATGTGCTATGGGAAACAAGCTAAGACAGAGTATGAAGTGGCAATTACAAATGTCAAAGAATGTCCTAAGAATAATAGTGATTAAAGAATTAAAATTAATTTTTTTTAAATATTATTAAAGCATTATCGTCATGTTTAATAATTTTTTTTATTTGTTAATTCCTTATCTAATATTTAATATACTGGTTGATTAACAAATTCCTTTTGATATATATATATATATATGTAAATATATTGGAAATTACAAATATCAAACAGTGTTCTAAGAATAGTGAAAATTATTTTTTTTTAAATAATATTAAAGCATTTTCATCATGTTCAATATTTTTTTTATTTGTTAATTTCTTATCTAATATTTAAGATACTGGTTTATTAACAAATTCTTTTTGAAATATATATATATATATATATATATATATATATATATATATATAAAGCTTTGGTTATCACGAGATTTTCTCGTTCCGTCATTGTCTCATATCCTCTGGTTTTTACTATTAATTTAATATGCATACAATCTCTAATTGTCATCATATATTCTAGAACTATATAAACTAACCTTATGTTCTGGGATAAATCTACTTCCATTGTCCCTATGATAGCTTTCTGTAAATTAGTATCTCTAGTATCTACTAAGGCAATCATAGCTTGAACACCATAGTTCTTTCTGTGTAAACCTATTACTTGAATTAATATTAATCCTCAGTGGATATTTTCGAAATTTTCTATTTTTAACTTCTCGTGGAATTCCTTAGTCCTGACAAAGAAAATCTATTCTACTTGCTGGTTTCCTAAACAGCTAACGGTTTCTTCACTGTAATGTCTGTATATTTTTTGTTTATTTTCTATATACCTATGAGAATATAGAATTTCTCTTGGAACTAAGTCTGCTATCTTTTTTCTGATAATATCTACCTGTTTATCTATATCTCTTATATCTTCTAGTTCTGCTAATTTCTTACCTTTCCATTTATTGGCTATTGTTACTAAGGGGTTAAATCTGTTTATTTTATCTTCTGTACTCATTACTTTGGGTTAGGAAGGTTCCATGTTACTAACTTCCTAGGAGGTTTTTGTACTACTTTACTACCTTTTGCTAATGCTAAGGCGTTTAAATTTTTATTAATATTTTCTAAAGCTTCGTCTATGTTTGGTTTCTTCTGTTTTGCTCTTTCTGATATAATAAAATCTAATTTTCTAGATATTTCTTCTAAAAATGCTATTATAGTATTGTTCTGTCTAATAATAATTCTATCTCCACTAGTTCCTGCTTTTCCTGGTACAGTACTTTCAGGGTCTTTATAATATCCTATCGCAGGGGTTGAATGTTCTTCTAAATCTTCTAAAGCCTTTTTATATGTCTGAGTTTGACTCATCTAAATTTATAGGAAATGTAAATTCTAAACTATCTAATTCTGCTTCTAGATTTAAACTGTCTAAATAGAATTCTTCTTCTATCTTTTTCTCTTCTGTTCTTTTTATATCTTTTGAAATAACGTCTATTTCGTGCTGTAAACAAGTAATTATTCTTGATCAGGTGTAAAAGCCTTACAGGGAAAGAAATTTGTACCAGAATTAGGCAGAGAATGGAATATTTCACTAGACGATAGAAGCACAGAACAACCTAGTAATCTAGAATATTGGAAAAATACAAGTAAGTCTATTAGCTTTAGATTTTTAGACTATAATAAGATAACTATACCCCAAGACAGAGAAGAAGAAGATGAACTAGCATTAATGCCAGGAATAGAAGATACAGAATCTATAAAAATAGCAGAATTATATGAAACATACCCAAATTATGATTAGACACAAGACTTTGATAGAGTTCCAAATATAGATGATTGTCAGTTATTAATTGCATATAATTGTGATTACCCTAAGATTAAAAGTACAGAAGAATTCACCAACCCTTTTGCATTAGAGTGCGAGCAGAGCATGGTGGATGAAATATTTGATATTTTTGAAACAGAAACTAGGTGGGATGATGAAGATTTAGTCGAAGAAAAACCAGTTAAATGGGATACCCCCCAAGTAGAAACAGAATTAGTAAATATGTCAGAAGCAATAGTTATCATAATGTAAATGTTCCAGGAAGTAGTTAGAGTAGAATGCCTAGCTTCCAACCTAGTAACCTTAGGCAGCAAGAGATTAATACACAGTCATACTATAATCCTCAGCCTTTAAGAATGACAGGAAGACCTAGAACATATAATCCAGATACCTTAGGAGCTCTAGTACCAGCACATGCTAAGACAGGAGCAGTATTACAAACAAGAGCATCATATTACTTAATTGTTGCAGAACACAAATGGAAAAGCAATAATTTGCAATCTGTGATAAGATAATACTAAATGGTGAGAAAAATCTAATATTCAAGGAGGAAACTCAATGATCCTTGGGTAGCGTAACAATTCCAAATATCCTTTGACTAATGACAAGGTGGTTAACATAATTAACAAGCCAGCATGTTAAAACTCAAGCATAACAAACAAAAGATAATTCTTTAATCCATAAATAAAGACATAATGACAAAATGTCGAATCATCTTATGTTTTGCTTATTACTTTATTCTTGGCTTTTGATAACGACTTTGAATTTAACTTTGCAAAATCTATATTATTATAACAGTTCTTTACATTAAAAAAAGTCTTAATTAACCTTGTAATATCTATATTATTCTAACTAGAACATATCATTACGAGTCAAATACTGTCCTGAGTTGCTTAGTATGCCTTTCTTTCATAGGCTTGATAACAAGTTGGTTTTGGATTGTTCCAACATGGAAATATTGCTGAATGCCCATAGATACAAATCTATAGGATCAGATTCTTATCCTCCCTTCTCTAAAGCTATTACAGAAGGAATAAAACACCTTACGTATTGAGATAATCTAAAGATCAAAAGTTGTTTGGAGTTAACGACTACGTAAAAAATTATGCATTATAGGTGCAAACAGCTTTCAAACTACCTATGTGGAGGGGTAAGGCATATACCACTTAAGAGGGAAGTGCACTGCTGAACTGAGGCTTTAAGAGCGAAATCAACAAACACAAGAAGAAGGCTTTGAAAGAAGAAGCTGCTACCCTTTCTTACTCTTAGCCGCCTGACAAATCAAAGGCCCAAGAACGAGCCACAGATCAGCTTTTTTCACAAGCCAGAATAAAGATGAACTCTGGAAGGCAGAAGAAACGCATAAGAGAGGAAGAGGTTAAGGTTGGTGTGAAGAGAAACAAGGAGATACGAACTCAATAAGGGGTTGGGGTTAGGGTTCAAATTGAGGAAGAGTGACAAAAAGTTCTGTTTTAATTTGGGATAGGGTTCGAATTTAGACTCGCAATTTGGCTTCGTGGGTTTGTGCTCTTATTTGCTAGGATATTAGGATTAGATCATTTTTCTTTTAAAGATTATTAAATCACTTAATTTCATGATATTATAATAATTAATTATAATAATTAAATTTGTCTATATATTTCTTTTTCAACTCTTAAAAATAATTAAGAGTGTGTTTGACCTATCTATTAAAAAAATAAGCTATTTATTTTCATAGAACAAAATTTGAAAAACAGTAGCTTATAATTAAGTTGTTACGGGGAGCTTTTTTCCAACTTATATGAAGCTTATTTCCCTAATCACCTCTTTAAATCCCAACGTGACAAAAATACCATCTTTTTTAATTTTTCACTATTTTTTCAATTTGAGTGCTTCAGTGGCTTTCCCGTTAAATAATACTAACATATATTAGTTTATTTTAAATTATGTGTATTTATTTTAAGCTTTTAATTTTTTTAAAATTATTTATTTTAGAAAATTAAAAAATATTATTTATTTTTTAACTTTTTAAGTATTCTTTACATAAAATAAAAAAAACATTAATGAAACGAGTAAATAATATAGTTAAATAAATTTCTTATATTTTAAAATATTTATAATTTTAAAATATTCTTTAAAATATCATGCACCATAATTATTTTTTGTTAATTAAAACAATTTTTTTACATTTTTAAAATTAAAAATTTTAAATATATTTGTTACATGAAATAAAAAAAAAAAACGCTACTAAAATGAGTGAATAATATAGTTAAATAAAATTTTTATATTTTAAAATATTTATAATGTTTATTCTTTAAATTTAATTTATATTTCAGATTATTTTAAATTTTTATTTTGTAATTATGTTTTTTCATGTTTAATTACAATAGTATATTTATTAAATACTTTTTGAATTATTTGTTAAATACTATTTAAAATATATTGACATTATTGACTTCTGTTTAAGTAAATTATTTTTTGTCTTCTAAAAATATTATTGAAAAATAATGCAAAATTTTTAAATAATGCTTTTGAAATTAGTATTATAATAATAAAATATTTATAAATCAGATTTAAAATTAACTCGTATTAATTAAAATAGTTTTGACATTTTTAAAAGTAAAAATTTTAAATTTATATATTTGAATACTTTTATATATTTTTGTTAACATTAAAATAAATTTGTGTTGATTAAATTAATTTTACATAATTGCAATTAAAAATTAAATTTACATAATTTTTTTATTTTATCAATTTATATATTATTCTATCAAGTGAGACAATTAGTTTTAAATAAATTTAAAATTTATTACCAAACAACTTCTACTTTACTTTTAAAGCTGTTATTTTGAGCTTTAACTTTAAAGTAGCTTTTAAGCCCAAAAAACATAACTTAAGTATACAAATTAACTTCAAATACATAGGATATAAAATAAATAATAACCAAAAAACCATAAAATAAATTAACTTCAAATACGTAGTTAACATAGCTAGAAAACAAAATTATTGATGATAATATAATAAAATATTTTAAAACCTTAAAATAGGTCTACGTTATTTCGTAAAGTGATCTTCTTTATAAAATGATTTTATTATTTATTTTTGAATAATAATTAAGAATACATATGTAAGAATTCTTTGTAGTAGACTATGGGATTAATGAAGGGCCTTATACAAAAAAACAAACTTAAATTAAATCTTTTTAATAACTTTTATAACTTTTTCAATTTAAAAGTTATTTTTAAATTAAAATTATTTGAATAATATGTTTTTAGATGTTGAGATTTAATGTAAAAGAGAAATTAAAAAAAAAACTCTTATAATTAGCTCAATTTTAAATTTTCATCATTAAAAATGATATTTTTTAACAAAAATTAATATACTACTTGACTTAAATTCTCCTTTCTAAAATAATTAAATATCAAACACTATTTTCTATTAATTGTACTTATTAACTAATATCAAAATTTTCATGCTTGCGAGGGATTTGTGAAAACTTGTTTTCCTTCTCTAATTTGCGAAGGATTTGCAAGAAATATTTCTTTTGCATATTTGCGACAAAATTGTGAAGGAATAACTCCTTCGCTAAAAGAAATTTCCATTTTTCAAAAGGAAATGAAGAATTTTCAAGTAATACGGGAAGGATTTGCGAGGGAATATTCCTTCGCTAAATAATTAGCTAATTTAGTGAAGGAATTGCGACGGGTTGATTATTTCGACGTTGATCAATGAGGGATTAGAGAGGGAATGTAATCCTTCGCAATTTAGTGAGGGGTTTTGCCAGGGACTATTTCCCTCGCTAAATTCCCTCACAAATACGCAGAATTCTTGTAATGATATAATTGGAGGCTAACGAAAAGCAACGTTCATTTTTATTTATTTATTTATTTTAAACTGACTTAAAAAACTCTTATTTAAATTTAAATTTTAAATTATAGATAAATAAATATTCATCAACATAAAGGGACACCACTCATAGCCACCCAAGAGAAAAAATCGGATCTTTTCTCTAAGCACCTCACCATTGTTCCTTCATCATCAGACCACATAGACTCTCTTTAATTTTCATCACCTTGTCATACAGAGGCAGCATCCTTTTTTATTCTAGACAAGACTCTTTCAAACCAACGTTTGGGTAAAAATTTATTGATTTTTCCATCCTTAGTTACATGTTCTAGATTTTATTTCATGTTAGCATAATAATAGTAGTGTCAGTGAATCATACATTGCATTATGCATCTATTCGTTTGAGTGGGTGGTTTTTCTCTCCCTCTCTTGCACGATCACTCACATCAATGGTCATGCATGTTCTTTTTCTTGAATCAAAAACCAAGGGGTCAAAGTTACTAATATGAAGGAGCAGAAACTTATATGATGAAACAATAATAATGAAAATGAAAATGCATGTGAAAAAAGCACTCAGACTTGCATCACCCTTACCATTAGAACCCTATCTTGATCGGTCAATATTCACTAAACCTTATCTTGCGTTTGGTCCTGCGCAGTCTTCACACCTCAGGATTCCAAACCACATAATTGAGCTGAAGATTCTATAAATGCATATTTATCCACTATAACACAATAATTTTAAACATTTGTTTTTAAGGATAACTTTTTTTTTATAAGAAAAATAAATAATATTAAAATAATGTGAAAATCTTAGCATAAAGTATACCAAAGTGTTATTTTTAATTATAACATAATTTATTATGTTATTCTTTTTATTTTAATGTTACATGTTACCTTATAAAGTATTTTTTATTAAGAGTGTAAATAACTTTAATATACTATTATATATTTATATAAGTTTCTCTTCTTAAAACAAGGTTTGTTTTTCTTTTTAAGCTTTAATATTCTTTTAAATTATTCCTTATTTTATTAAAATCCTAGCTATTATTTTAAAACAAATCCTATATCCATAGTAAAGTATATAACAAATAAAATCCGGCAAAAAACAAAAATTTAGTATATTTGGAAAAAATATTATTTTATATACTTACACATTTATAGTATGTATATAGTTAAAATTAGATATTAACAACATATAAATCAATAATATGGTTAAGATTTAATTTTTAAAAGTAGCTATGCAAAGTTGGTGTATTCACTAGTAAATAAAACAAAATACTGTTTACCCTTTCTTGTCAATTATAATTGTGTATATTCTATTATTATTATTATTATTATTATTATTATTATTATTATTCATAACAATAGTGTATATTCTATTACGAACGTAAAGAATTATTTTTTTATAATATGAGAAAATTCTTTTAATTTGTTTGTGTCCCTTATGTTTTGTATGATTTTTTTTTAGGAATTAAATATTTCATGTTTTCTACACAAAAAGTATAAGTCATTTAAGAAAATGGTTTTGAAAGCGTATCACAAGTTTTTATGTTGTTACTCACACTAGATATAAAAGCTAGAATCAAACAAGGGGAAGAATCAACAGTCTAACAAGTGAAAGAATCAAGAATCAAACCGCAAAAAGCAATGGCACTAGCTAGACAGAGAAACGTGGTTTGGAAAATCTGAGATAAAGAATTAGATGCTAGGTAATATGGGGAAGAATAACGCTTCCCTTGCAGTGAGAGAGCAAAGATTATTCTGTAATGTATATATAATTTTGCCACGTGAACATCCCAACCATGCTCACCCGAGAAGACCAGACCCATTTTTTCAGTAACTACTCCACCTGCACTGCATTCCTCGTATATTGCGTACCACATTCTGTACCCTTCTTCTTCATAATATATATATATATACCTTCAAGCCTCTAGTACCCTCAACTCAACTGATCCATTCCGATTTGCTGAATTGTACGTGCTGTGCTGCATCTACGTACAAAAAGATGGGAAACAGTCTTCTCAGTAATAGTGGGAGTCTTCGATTTCCTTGCCATATACAGCTCGGAACATCTGCTGCCATCGACTTGTCCACACGTGTGGATAGGAAAGGCCCTGATGTAAAACCTGGCTAGAAGTGGGGTGTGTTATACACCGTAGATGGCTCAACTTGCGAGCTCAACTTAACAAGATATATTGACAAAGACGGCAATGTCTACAGAATGGAGTAGTTATTTCAGGTCCTCGATAGGAAATCAAACCAATTCTCTTGATATAAGTAGTCTCGACAAAGAGGACCGTTGAAGTTATGGAGACCAAAGTTTACTGGTATGGCAATAGCTTTGAATAGAGTTGAAGCAGATATTGGCCTTTCTGTGGTCGCGAAGTTTCGACCATCCAATAGCAAATTGGATATGACAGTGGAGGGCCCTGACCGACACACTGCTTCTGCTTTATTTTACTTGTTTGATGAAGTCTATAGAACCGGGGTTTGGAAGCCTACCTTGTGCCCTCATTGTGCTCAAATTCCGACGCAGCGTTCGCAGTCTGGCGGTGAAGACAGAGGGATCACCAATAATGGAGAGTTCGTGGGGAATCATAACGGTAATTACATTGAAAATTTATCGGTTTTTATCAGATCAATGTTTTCGCAGGCTGCCAGTGAAGACAGCGGTAGTGTTCCCATACCAGCACGTCGTGATCGTGCCAATATTCGGAGGGGCAGAATGATTTGGCAGTCTGACAGTGAAGGGAGGGGTGGCAGAATATATTGGCAGTCTGACAGTGAAGACAGCGATGATGTAAGGTGCAAGATGATAATGTAGTTTTGTAATATTCAGGTGCATAATCAATTAGTTATTGTTAGTATATGCCTCATCCAATGCTATGTGATTACTGTCATAGTCATGGTTTTAAATTGCAGTCCACAACTGTAATTACGGCTGCAACATAAAGAATTTTTTGACTCATCACAATTGTATTGCGACCACAAATACGGTCACATTGGCTGCATTTTCCCACAACGTAAAGGAATGTAACAAAACCGTAACTGCAACCGCAATGGCAATTAAAACCATGGTCATAGTCCCTTTTCGGATTGTTAGTTGTTGGGTGGTTTATTGTACTGATTTTGTAACTGACTTGGGATAGAGGGTTCATTAGCAGCTTATTGTTAAGATCTCGGCAAGTGTACTGGTCGTACAAATAATAAAGGAAAAAGTAAAAGTTATCGTCTTCACAGAGATTGTGGTTTAATAACAAAACAACCAAATAATTACTCATGAATTTAAGAATTAAAAGATGAATTAGAAGATTTTGTATTTTTTTTAATCAATAAAAATAAAGAACAAAGAATGCAATTTAAAGTTGTTTAGAAAATTAATGAGTAAAAATGATTAGGTTTCGAAATCTCCTAGAGTCTCTCCTAAAGTAATCTCTTTCTTTTCCAAATTCCTTCTTGTTAAGTAATTTACCTTCAATTTTTTTAACTTAGTTTAACCCTAATTTTTTTAGGCGATAAACCCTTTAATCCTAATGATGAACCCTGATCCCTTAGGTAAGCAAAATCAATTATAGGCATTAAGAGAAGGAAATTTACACGAAGACATACAACCCATCCCTATCCCTAGGCTCAAGAGTTGTATTGTAACACCCCAAATTTCAAGTACTAGAAATAAACCACGAGCTATCTCTTAGTAGAATCCTCCCTATATGTTATTAGACAAAAGATGTCTTAAGAGTTATTATTATTATTATTATTATTGTGTTGTGTTGTTGTTATTATATTTATTGTTATTATTATTGTTGTTGTTGTTGTTGTTATTATTATTATTATTATTGTTATTAATACCTTAGTATTATAAATTAGTAGGAATATTATCATACAACTCAAAAGAGCATCTAGGGCCCAATAGGGGACTAAAGCCCACTAAGACACATACCCATTCACATGTTATAAGAAGGGAATAGAGAAGGAGGGTTAGGTTTAGCCGTTACAAAATAGAAGAAGAAAGAAGTTAGAGAGAATGAGGAGAAAAAGGGAAGAAGAAAAGGAAGAGAAGGAGGAGGAATAGAAACTGGCGAACCCAAACCCTAGAACTCAGTTTTGCGTGCTCCTAAAGGTGAGTGCTCTCCCCCGTGTCATTCCTTGTTCTTGTTCATCTATTTATCTTTTTCCCTCCTTATACTTAAATTTAGGGATTTGATCGGTTTTGAGGGGATTGTGAGAGAGTAAGAAAATCATAGATTAGATTGGCCAATTATCAATGTAGAAAAGTGATTAAGAATTTAATTATTTATCTTGAAGCATTTAGAACTTAAAGACAATAGGAAAAATAAATTAAAATTAGTACATCGGATTCGCCCGGCCGGATTAGATAGCCGCTGGGCGGCTTTTCTTCAAAAACTAGATTCTGCTTTAACGCTAAGCACGCGGATCCACTGGGCGGGGTGAAACACCCGCTGCGCGGGTTGGGTTCTGATGCAGACCCGCCGGGCGGGACTTCCGTCCTACTGGGCGGATACGACTTTTGCTATTTCGTTCTTTGTGTTTATGAGCTCCTCTTTGCTGTTTTTAACTCATTGTTGTTTGTTTTCTTATGCCTTATTGAGTTTATATTGTATGATTATTATTTACCTTGAAAAAACTGAGTGTGATATGAAATAAAGTCTATAAAAAGTTGTAAGCATTATTTGTGACCATGCATCATAACATTTGAGTTATGTGATAAGGAAAGTATGTAGGAATCTGACTGGTGGAGGCCGTGATGGGTTGTTTAACCTTAGCCTTGGGGGTTATCCAGTTGGGAAAACTCCAATGGTCCATGCTGATCCCATGGAGCCGAGGCGTACTGGCAAAACTAGGTAACTCTGACTAGTCACCGAGGGATATCATGCTAGTTGAGGGTGCGAAAGCCAAAGGCATCGGTACCGATAACGCTTCTTATGGCCTGCATTTACTCCTAGTCTACTTTCCGAAAAGTTTAGGTTGGTACCACATGTGCATGAGTAGTGGTTTAGGAACATAGCACGCATATGTATCTTGTTGAAGTGTGCTACATTGTAATTATGTGAATTCTATGTGACTTTGTTCATAAGCGAATGATGTAATGTGTACACGTGTGAAAATGTGATTGTGTATTGTGATAAATTGTCAAGATTATGTATATGTGCTCATGTTATGCATGTATGTCATGCTTGCTTGATGAAATAAAACGATGTGTATGTCTAGTTACTAGGAAAAAGATGTGAAATAAATATATGCTTGTAATTAAAATTGTGTTTGCTACCTCAAGGATAAGTGAGAGGCTAGGCCCTGGGATAGTGTTGTGAGGGTCTTAGTTGAATAATAATAGTTGTGAATGAGATAGAGAAAGAGTGAATCCCCACACAGTGTAATAGAAAGATATAAGACAAATAAGAGAGAACAAAATGACGGTATTAAGGTGAGTGTTAAGGGAGGGTCAAAAGTATTTTAGAATGTCTGTGACCTTAGACTTGACCCATAGAGAACAACCTTAAATGTTAAAAGAAAGAAAAGTAAAATCTAAACATGAAGGATTTAAATACTATAGAGCATTTGGGGTAAGAAAGAGTTCTTAGGTTGAGAATGAGATAGTAAATTAATATAACAGTCAGAAGAATGAAAGAGTAGTTAACACAGAAAGTATTGAAGATTAAAAGGTGTAGATTAGATCATAGGTATGGCGAATTATGAGAGACCTAGTGAGTTTAAAGCCATAAAAGATAAATGGTAAGGGTTGTCCGAATAGAAGAGTCTAATCCAGTCGTAGAGTCCTTAGAGCACTCACTAAGACATTATGTCTCATTCCTTTAAGTTTCCCCCTTTTCAGGATATAGGTGAAGACATGTGTAGATGGAGCTTGGAGTCACGTGCAAGAAAATGTAATCTAGTTTATATTATGTTTTTGTATTCTTTTTTATATTTTGTACAATACCTTCGGGTGATAAATGAGTTATATTTGACATGTATGTTTTTTTATTGTATTGTTCGTATATAATATTTAATTATATTTATGAGTAGCATTTGTATGTTGTTTCTACCTTTTTAAGTTTTTTTTTTTTTGAAATCTAGACCTAGTTACGGTAATGCCCCTTAGGGTGTTACATGTATGGTTATTGGAACGGTCTAAACCCTAATTTCTCAATTACACGATTTAGATTACTAATTAATTTATTAATGAGTGTCTATCATAGAAAAGCATTAAACACAAATTCAGCAACTAAATTAACAAAAACAAGAGAAGGATTTAAAAAAAAATCAATTACATTAAGTTCAAAACAAGGTTCATCCTAACCTAACCCCAAAGAGGTTTAGAAACTCATACATAAACAAAACACACAAAGAAAATAAAAAGAAGATAGAAAGGAAGCCATGAATCTTGAGAATCAAACCACAATTCTTTAATATCCAAAGCCGAATATGAATCTTCAAGTTTTTCCTCTCTTATGGTTTGTAGATGAGTTAAAGAATCCCCTAAATGTATAGTTTCTCCTTTTTATAGTGAGTTTGGGCTACATGGGTTGTAAAACAAACTAGGCTCGCAAAACAGAAACTCTAGAATGCGTTGGCGCTACGTAAGGGTGGCAAAGCGGACCAACCCGTCCCGACCCGCCATCGACCCTCCAAAAGTGTGGTAGGGCAGGTTGACCCGCCGACAAGAAGTGGGTTAGAGTATTCAACCCTCCCCGCTTAGTAGTGGGTTAGCGGGTTGGCCCGCCAAGGAAAAACGAACTGGTTGATGAGTTGTACAAAAATGTAGGTTGGCGGGTTGACTCGCCCCACTTTCAACTCACCCAACTTTTTTTTTTTAAATAAAAAAACTCAATTGAATTTGAATATTTTTTGTTATCATTTAATTGAATTAGATTAAATAATTTTTATTTTAATACACATTATATAACTTTGAATCTTTGATTGTTTGACATATAATTTATTATTATTTTAATACACATTAAATATATGAAAGAGAAATTATATTTTTTCTTTCAAAATTTATAAAAATAATTTACTTGAAAATAAATAACACTTATCATGACACTTGAAAATAAATAACACTTTTCATTCAAAAGGGTAAGGAATTATATTTTTTAGTATAACATTGAATTGTATTTAATTACAAGTAGAACTAACTCCAAACGCATGTGTCATTATTATAATTATATTTTTTGCGGAACAGTTCGTGCGAGGCGTCTTTTACTTTCTTTTTTTATTAATGTCTATCATACAATAATTAAAGAAGGGGGGAAAAAAAAAAACACTAAGTGGCGAGTTACGAGTTGACCCGCCGAGTTGGCAGGTTGGCCCGCGTGGGTTGGTAGGTTGGGCGGGGCGGGTTGGGAGGTTTTATAAGCTTACCCACCCTACTAAAAATGGCGGGTTAGGCGGGTCAAGCCGGCGGGTTAAACCCGTTTTGCCACCCCTAGCGCCAGGTGTAGGCCAAATTGGCGTCTAGTACCACCTCTTCTGAAATCCATCAACGTTTTTGCGCTGGGCGCTAGTTTCTTCAACGCTAGACCCATGGTGCTTGGCCTCGAGCATAGTGTTATTTGGCACAGGGTGCCACTTTCTCCAGAAGCCTTGTTTCTCTTCAACTCCGAGTGTGGCTCTGAATGGCGTCGGGCGCCGCTTCTTTATCTTTTGCAACTAGAAAATTTCATTGTTCTTCACCTAAAAGTCATCCTCTTCTTTTGCTCATTTTTTTCCCTATTTTTATCAAAACCCAAATAAACACATAGAAATCATGTAATTTTTAAATAAAAACTAAAAAACCATTTATTCCATGAAATGTCTTGTTATTGGGTTAATTTCTCATAAATTTCCATTGAGCAAATGCAAATATCATGTAAAATAGCAGTATAAATCTACACCAGTCGTAGATTTATCCTTATAAAAGCCATAGCTTGGTGCTACATAACATAGATGTAATTGAGTAAGAGATTCATGATCTAGACTTGTGGACTAGCTTACTTATTGGATGTGTGCTTATGGATGAAGATTAGGTAAGTATGTATGTGTCTGCCAGTTGGGATTTGCTCATTTCCCTCCCTTTCAAATTTGGGTTATGATAAGCATATATACCATTTTAAGGTGCATGTAGGTGGAGAGATCAAGGAAAGAAATTGAATGAATAAAAGAAGGAAGAGGGAGAAAATGATAAATGTGATAGAATAAGAAGATAGAAATAAAAAAAATAAAATAAAAATGAGATAAAAGAGAAAGTGAGTGTATGTTCATAATTATTCTTCAAATTTTGGGTCTCCTATTTTTTAGGGACAAATAACACGTGGGTCTTAAGAGTATTACCATGTGATAAATCTACACCTTCTGTAGATTTATAGAACTTTTTAATGTGATTTTTGCTTTAGTTCAAAGAAAATTAAGGACAAAATAACTCAATAATATAAAATGTCATGTAATTCATGTTCTTGAGATTTTTATTAAAAGTTGCATGATTTTACTTAGTTATTTGGTTTATTAATGTAGGGAATTTGAGCAAAAGAAATGAACCATGTCAAAATGTCTAGGAATTTCAGCAACAAAAATACAAGGAAAAAGAAAGTCAACACTAGCATCTAGTGCCAACACGAAAGCTGAAATCCAAGGGAGGGGCGCCCACCACCAATGCATTTTCAACTTTACAATTTTTTACCTGTCATTGGGCCTAATGCATTCTTATGATCCAAAAACCTAAACTCATTATAAAAAGGCAATAACTACATGTTTAGCAGCATTCTTTGACTCATTTGAGGATCGAGAGTGAGGAAGAGCTTGAAGACTCATCTCTAGCTTTGGATCTTAAAGAACTCAAGTTTGAGTCTTAGGATCCATGACAACTTTTCTATCTTCTTTTTCTCTATAAGTTTCTAAATCTCTTTGGGGTTAGGTTAGGATGAACCTTGTTTGAAAACTAATTTAATCGAATTCTTTTTTTAAATCCTTCTTTTGTTTCTATTAATTTAGTTGTTGAATTTGCACTTAATGTAATTATTTTTAAGTAATTATTTTAAAGGTTAGTAAACTTACTATACATGACAATTGTGATTAGATCGATGATAGTATAGAAACTCTTTAAACTATTAGTACATAAATTATTTTCTCTTTTAATTTTCATTGCCTTTTTTGTTTTATCAAAGTATAATTTCGTTTCGAATTTTCGAACTAGTGTAGTTTTTGAAAAATTTACCAATATAGAAAAAGTCATATTTTATGAATGTAACTTTTATGTTTGTGGTAGTTTACGACCGCCAAAATTTATATATTGTCATAAACCGAAAAGTCATACTCAAAGTACGATTTATCCATACTGATAGATTTTTCAAAAAAATACATTAGAAAAAAAAACCCGCAATAGTTACAATTAAACATTATATTTAGATCTCACATTTTTATTTTAATTTTAAATTCCTATTTCTTTTTGAATGTGAATTGATGTATCATGTTACTAATACTATTTATTTAAAGAAAAACACATCTTTGGGAAAAGAAGAGGAGTTTTAAGTGTATCAAAGTCCTAGACTGAGCATTAATTAATCCTATAGCCAATGCAAAGGTTAAAGTTTGTTGAGATATCTCATAGTCCTACTGAAAAGTCAAAGGCCTGAATTTTTAATGCTGCTTATATGGTTTTTAATATAAATTCTATAAGCACTAAATTAGTATAAAACAAATGAGATCCATTAACCAAGTAAGATTAAGGTTATGTTTGGTCTAACTTTTTGTTAGCTTAAAAGCTACTTAAAAGAAGAGCTTTCAAAATAAAATGGAATTTATTTAGTAATTTTCATTTCTTTTAAATTTAAAACTCCTTTTAAGCTAAAAGTTGTTTCACAAAAAAAATTTGCACATTTATAATATATACATAAGAAAAAACTATTAATAATATAATAATTAATATTATAATTAAGTTTTTTACAATGCAAAGTATGGGCAATATTCAGTAAGATTATCATTTCTTGCCAATTGTAATTGTGTATGTTTTATAGAGAGAAAAAAAAGAAGAAGTATATATTATATTGCTTTATAATAGGAGAAAATATTTTAATTTATTGTTTTCCGATTTTATCAATTATACATGAGATGGCTCGCAGAAAAGAAAATTAAGTCATTTAAGAAATTGTTTTATTTAAACCTCTATCACATTTTTTTATATTGTTAAATATTCGGAAAGAGAATTTTTCTATTTATGATAGTCATATCCAACTTGAGCATAATTATTTCTAATAAAAAATACTTATGCTCTCTAATAAAAAAAAATGTCGTTAAAAATTAAAACTCACACATACTAGATATAAAAGAATTGAATTTACACCCATGCATGCATGTTTGGTTGAAGTTTTATATACTTAATTTCTTTTAAGTAAAATTTTAGGTTTAAGTATTATGTATGGAAAAAAAAAACTCTCACTAACAGAACTAACGTTACTTTATCGTGGATGTGCTTCACTCAAATGGAAGAATCAAACAAATGCAAAAAGACAACACCATTATCGAAATCACTCAATTAACAGAAAACAGTGGTGTGAAAATACGTTGGAGAATCAGATTCCACATAAATTAATTACTCTGCATAAGATTAACGCTTCCCTTCATTCTCAAAATAAAGAAAAGTGCGAAGAATCTATTGTTTGTATATTTATATTTTTCCCATACGAACCCAACAATGCAGAGCAGGTGGACCATTTGATTATTTCAAGTAAAGTGGTCAGATAGATATGTAGTTTCACGTTCAGATAGAAGTAATCCATTTAGATAGTCGGGTTGCACGTGCAGTCGCGGCTCAAATTGTTTCTATACGTAGATTTTCATTCTTGTTGATTATTTCATTACTTTTCTTGCGGTATTAATTTCTCTAGATTTTTATCTATCTTGATTTTCATTCTAGATTGATCGATTGCACTCATGACACTCTGTGATGTTGCATGTTGTAGAAGGTGGGCTACATACTCCAATTTCTCCTGATGACCTAACACAAATATACACACACATGGGAAATATTCCTGGCGATTTTTTTTTCTTAAAAATGGAAATTATTCTTACGATCGATGTACAGCTGGTCAAACTAGTTACGATTAACTTGAAAGAAAGAAAGGCCAGCGATATGGGACAAACCAGAAAGACGTGAGAAGGGATTTGTAAAGGAATTGATGGGTAAAGGGAGTAATTCCGTATACTATTTTTATGCTATAAAAAGAGATAGGAAAGTAGGATAGAGAAATGAGGTTAAATAGTTAATGTGATAAAAAGATATGAAAAAAATTAGTAATGTTAGGTTTAATTATGTTTTTAGTTCTTATAATAGTCGTTTAATTTTTGTTTTTTGTTTTGATTCTTGTTATTTTATTTAGTCTCTATAATATACTTACTTTTATTTTTATTTTTATAAGATGTGAATAATTTACTTTTAGTTTTTTATTAATTTTTTTAGAGACTAATTAATTCAAAACAAACTGAATATTTATAAGAATTAAAATTAAACAAATAAATAAATTACAGAAATTAAAACAAAATAACAAGAATCAAAACAAAAGGAAAAATTTACAAAGGTCATTAACATAAAAAATATAAAGACTAAAACGAAAAAGAAATATATTATAGAGATAAAAACATAAATAAATCATAATGTTACATATGTAAAACTATAAATATAGCTTATGTGGGAATTGTCTAATTTATCCCAAGTAAAAATGGGGTTAAACAATTCTATTAAAGATAATTAGTGTAATTTTTTATATACTTAAAAATGGTTGGTACAACATAAAAAATTGCACCAATCATCTTTGATGAAGTTGTTTAATCTTATTTTTACTTGGAATAAGTTAGACAACTTACAAAAACATGATAGAGATCTGTATAGGAATTTGATGCCACCGTTTAGCCTTGCTAAAGAATAACTCTTCCTTTCGATTCCACAGGGCAGAGATTCTTACTCTATTGTACGTGTGTATATATATTATTTATAATTAGTAGAAACACAGGCACTGTCGCGTTTGTGTGTCTGCATTTCTATTGGAGTAACTTATTTTTATTGCACTAAATTTCATATTTGTAATGATTTATTTTATTATACATTGACGTGCCTGTGTATCTGCTTTTCTATTGCGCTAACGTATTTTTATTGTGCTAAATTTCATATTTGTAATGATTTATTTTATTATACATTGACATATATATTAATTTTATTTTTAAGTTTTATTTTTCAGAATACATGTTTATCTATATACATTTTTTTACTTTTTATGCCTCTACTGTTTATGGCAATATCGTAATTTTATATATCATTTACTTTTATAATAATATATCCTCTACTGTTTAATACTTCACGCCTTGATTAGGATAAATTCACACAGAATAATACACCGCCAATATACAAATCAATATATCAAACTTTTAGTGTTTTTTTAATTTTTCATCACATTACTTATTTCATTTTATATTTTTCCTTTTCATTTCTCTTTTGAACTATTTTATATTTTTCTTTTTTTCCTTTTTATTTCTCTTTTAAATTATAAAATTTGTTGTAAAAAGGTTAGTAAGAGTTCGTTTATCCCAAATTACAATAATATATCAAATTTAAATAAATTGTTAATAGTTATGATATTTTCTTATTGTGTTAAACTTGATAATTGTAACAACTAAGGGATAACATCATAACAGATTGTTTAAATATACTGAGATAGTTAATTTGATGTAGACTGACAATTTAATTTTGAAATTTTAATTTTTTAAAGTAATTTAAAAATTAATTTTATGTTACTTACTATAGAAGAATTAATTTTGATTCTTTGGAAATTAATATCTTGATAATTTGGAGAACATATTAAGGAACATATGTCATGTTGTTAATGAGAGTAAATTAAGAGATAAGATCAAAACAAATTGTTCAAATATACTAAGATATTTAATTTACTTTTCAAATTTTAATAGTTAATTTTGAAAGTAATTTAAAATTTAATTTTGAAGTAATTTAATTTTCAAACTTTTATTTTTTAAAGTAATTTAAAATTTAATTTTGAATTACTTTTTATAGAAGAATTAATTTTGATTCTTTTGAAATCTTTGTTGAATAAGAAATTGATGTAATCGGCTAGCAGAATATGATAAGAGAAAGAAAATAATATCAAGAAAAAAAAGATATAATTTATTGAAGGCCGGTTAAATTCAGATAAACACCTTTTTTTATCTTTATTGCACCCGTATTTTATCGAGGAAATTGAACAAAGATTTTAAAATCTAATAAAAATTCTTGCTAATTAGTAATATAAAAATATTGATTAAACAATCAATAATATTTTATTATTTAAAATCATATTAAAGATGTATTAGTATAGTAACATAGACTAACAATATTTTAAATAAAAAATTAATTTTAATTTCTTAATTTAAAACTATCAGAGGTAAAAAAAAAAAAGGTAAAAAAAAAAGGAAGAAAAAAAAACGGAAAAAATAGCCAAAAAATAGAAACGCAAAAAAATTTGAATAAAAGACCAAACTTGAAATTTGGTAATGAGCATATCAAAGCTCTTGCAGAAGCAAAAAAAAATAAAATTACAATAATAGCAGGAAAGTAACAAATACACATTTAATTTAATTTAAGAGATAATAGTGGTTGCTTTTAGAGATAAGAACAGTTACACAATTCTAAAAAAAAATAAAATTGAACCGTGTAATCTTTACTCATAGTTTGGCGTTGCAAATCACCCTCTAACAAAGCCACGTGCATAGGCCATGAAGCATTCCATCGTGCAATGCCAATTCATTGATTCAAAAAATTAGCTCTGCATCAAAACAAAATAAAATAAAAAAGTTAAAATTTGGCAAATGAAAAGAAAATATGATAAAAAGAATAAGAGGAGGGATTGAGATGAAGTGGAATAAATGTGTTTTTAGATTAAAAATTGAATAACCTTTTTAGAACTTTTTCAAAATTTGCAAAGATATAAACTTGGTTAATGGTGTATCACTAATCATAACACTGCCAAAAAGAAAACACCTTTAAGAAATAAGGGTGATTACTCCATTTTAAAGATAAAATTTAGATACAGATAAAGAAAAGCATGGGAAAAGAGAAAAGCAAGTGAAATTTTCACTTATACCGCAAATGTTAAAATAGGTATTAGAAGAGAGAGACTTACAAGAGACATGGTCAGAAGCCTTTCACTAAACCAAATTTTCAACCTTTGTCAATATCATAAAGATAAGGATGAATATATCATTAAAAAAGAAAGGTTTTACAGGCAGAGCATATTCAATTGAATGTAGTATTTGTGATGTACAAAATTAGAATAGAATGAAATGAATCAATGTAGTATCTGCCTTAAACATGTGCATCCTCTTTTTTCCTTGAGTCGTAAAGTGGGAGAACATATCATGATAAGAGCAAAGAATGTGACAATAAGAGCCAAGAATGCAGTAACACAGAGATAAGATCAAAGAATGCAATAACATTCAAATTTTTCAATACCCTTGCAATTACTTCACATCTTGAATCAAATATTTGTCTCTAACCCTCAAATTGAAAAATGGAATGTAGGAGGCATGATACTAAAATCTATGTCAAGCTTTCCCTTGTGCCTGCTCTTTTGATCAATGACATCAGTCTATCACCAGGAAGCAAGGAGTAAAAAGAAAAATGAAATTAATTGTATTGGAAAGTGAGAAAAATTTTCTTTACCATTGAGCATTCGATTATAGACATTATGGAATCGGGATCATACATACCTTTTTGATATGCAAATGAAAGTATTCAATGATGATCCAGTCAAATCACTTTCAGAAAATGAATGGAACTATGTGAAAGTTACATGTGAGTGTGCATCCAATGGATAATTTGAAAGAGAGAGGAAACTAAATATGAGAGTGGATTGGTTACTCAGTTTACGGGAAGGAAAAAATTAAAGTAGGATTTGAAAAAGAGTGAACAGTTACCTTTATAATAGTTTAACTTTTTTGTGTATACATTTGTTTTCCCATTTTATCCCTTTAATTGATAGACTTTTTTTTTATAATAAAAAAATGAGGGACAAAGATGCTTGAGAAGAAGTGGAAACCAAACTAGGGGATATCCCTTTTATATATAGTTATAGATTATCATCTTTAAATTTACAATTTTTTATATTATTATATATATGTATATGTATATATTCAAGTAATTACAAATATTAGACAATCATCAAAATTTGGTTAAAAGAGATAAAACATGGTTGTTAAGGTAAAAATTACATAGGAAAATATTATTGCATGACTATAACATTTTTGCATGATTGTGTCAATTATCTGTCCCTTTTATTTTTCAAGATATTCATCTCCTCCACCGTCATTGCTTTATTTTCCTATTGTCCTTTTTTTAAAAAAATTCTCAATGATAAATCTACAACTGATGTAGATTTATAGAGCTATTTTACATGATATTTGTACTTGCTCAATGGAAATTTATGAGAAATTAACCCAATAACAGGACATTTCATAGAATAAATTGTTTTGTAGTTTTCATTTAAAAATTACATGATTTCTATGTGTTTATTTGGGTTTTGATTAAGACAGGAAAAAATGAGTAAGAGAAAAGGATGACTTTTAGGTGGAGAACAATATAGTTTTCTATCTGTAAAAGATACAAGAAGTGGCACCCAGCGCCATTCAGAGTCACTCGGTGCCGAAGCGAAATAGGGCTTCTGGAGAAAGTGGTACCCAGCGCCAAATAACACTACGCTCGACGCCAGACACCCGACACCAAAACGTTGATGGATTTTCGAAGAGGTGGCGCCCAACGCCAACGCTCTCTAGACTTCCTGTTTTGGAAGCCTAGTTTGTTTTACAGCCCATATAGTCCAAACTCACTATAAAAAGGAGAAAATATACATGTAGGGCTATTCTTGGACTCATCTAAGGACTGGAAGTGAGAAAGAGTTTGAAGATTCATCTTCAGCTTTGAATCTTGAAGAATTGGGTTTGATTCTCAAGATTCATGGCTTTCTTTTTATCTTCTTTTTTCTTTAATTTTGTGTTTAGTTACTTTATGAATTTCTAAACCCTTTTGGGGTTAGGTTAGGATGAACCTTGATTTGAAATTAATGTAATTGATTTCTTTTCTAAATCCTTCTCTTGTTTTTGTTATTTTAGTTGTTGAATTTGCACTTAATGCTTTTCCATGATTGACACTCATTAAGAAATTGATTAGTAATTTAAATCTTGCAATTGAAAAATTGGGGTTTAGACTATTTCAATTCAATAACCATACAACTCTTGAGTCTAGGGATAAGGATAGATTGTATGTCTTCATGCGAATTTGCTTCTCTTAATTCTTATGACTAATTTTGCTTGCCTAAGGGATTAAGGTTCATCATTGGGATTAAAGGGTTTATTGTCTAAGGAATTAGGGTTAAACTAAGTTAGAGAAATTGAAAATAAATTGCTTAACAAGAAGGGTTTAGGAAAGAAAGAGGTTATTTTAAGGGAGAAACAAGGGGATTCTCATACCTAATCATTTTTGTTCATAAATTTTCTAAACATCTTTAAATTGCATTCTTTATTCTTTATTTTTATTAATCCAAATAAAATCCAAAAATCTCTAATTCTTTCTTTAATTCTTAAATTCGTAAGTAATTATTTGATTGCATTGGTGTTAAACCACAATTCCTATGAAGACGATAACTCATATTTTCACTTTATTACTTGTACGACCGGTACACTTTCCGTGATCTTAACACTCACGCCTCCTCCAGTACTTCCTTAGTGTAGTGTTCTTTGATCTCTCTTATGGGTGCCCCCTCTCTCGGTGCTCTCTTCAATGGATATGTGTGTGTATTCCCCCCTCTTTCTGGAACGTGAGTGTCTGAATATAGCCAGATTATAAATATACATAGTAAATGAAAAATTATAAATGTCTCACTAAAAACATCCACCCAACATTCACCTAGCATGGTTAACCACTTTTAAGGTAATAGTTAATCACTATGAATTAGACATTTCAATAAGAGATATGCTACATGTACAATAATTCATACAACAATTTATACAACATTTTTTTGTGTCTATCTCTTTTCATCATTATGAGATGTAATAAATAATGTGCAGAAAAGATATATATATAAAAAGAGATTGTCTAACTTACCCCAAGTAAAAACAAGGGCTAAATAAGCCCACCAAAAAAGATTGGTATATTTCTCTATGTTGTACTAGCCATATTTAAGTACATAGAAAATTGCACAAATCATTTTTGATGGGGTTATTTAATCTCATTTTTACTTGGGGTAAGTGAGACAACCTCATACAAAAAAATGTTATTGTACAAATTGTTATACAAATAATATTTCTCTTTCATTAACTTCATGCATGATACTATTAGTCACTTGTGAGACATATTTAATTATTAGTGCTATTAGTATAGATTGAAAATTGTATACACACTTTGATTTATTCTTAAACACTTGTGAAATAAAGTTAACCATTAGACATTTTAATAATTTCATAATATTATTAATCACTTGTTAAGCATATTTAACTATTAGTGTGAGACATATTTAATCATTAGTGCTACTAGTTTATATCGATAATTATATATCATTACACTCATTTTATTTTTAATTACTTGTAAAACAAAATTAACTATATTTATACATATGGTTAACCACTATGATGACGGGGTGGACGCTAGTTGGAAAATCTTAATGGTATGGATATCGTTACTCGGGACGTGGAAAGAGACCTGTACAGGAATTAATGGGCAAAGAGAGTAATTTGGTGCCAAAAAAGAGAAATTATATATACTTGTAGCTTCTATATAGAGTAATATTTTTTTGACATCTCAACGATGCAAATACTTCATTGTCACATTTAAATTCTTTTTATTTTTTTTATTGTCACGTTATATAATTTATTATCATATTTATTATTTTTCTTTCTTTTCTTTCTTTCCCTCTGCAAGTATAGAATAACATTTGGTGTACATGGAACACTTTCCATATACTTATACATTTTTTAAATAATAAAAAAGACATAGGAAAATATGAGATAAAATAGTTGACGTGAGAGGAAGAGATACAAAATATTAGTTATAAAAACTATTGTGTTTTTACTAAAAATATAACTTATAAAAAAAATGATAGAGGTGCGTATAGGAATTGATGCCACCCTTTAGCCAGCAAAATTTTTAAAAGTACGTTCCATTTTGGGATGTATATTGTATGGGTAGAAGAAAAAGAGAGATAGGGAGAAAAAAAATAAAGGAATTAAGAAAGAGAAATTGATAAATGTAATAAATAAATTGTGTGATGAAAAAAAATAAAAAAAATGAGATGAAAGTAGAATAGAAGAGAAGTTGGTTATACGAATATAACAAAGAATTTGCCTATAATAAATCGTTTGGCCTTGCGGAAGAATAACGCTTCTATTCGATTTCAGGGCAATAGATTCATACTTTATAATCTGTGTGCATATATTTAAGATTTTCCCATGTTTGAACGCAACCCAATCTAGCCGTTATGATAGTTAATTAAGATAGATTTATAGTTATACGTGCAGGTACATTGTTGAAAATATACGTTACAAACAAATGGGAAACAGTCCTGGCGGCTTTCTTCGTCTTCCCACAAACGGAGACTGTTCTTACCATATTCAACTGGGCAAATCGGTTTCCATTAGCAGGAAAGAAGCACAGATTAAGAGGGAAAATAATGAAACAGTAAGATAGACGTGGGAGCTAGGTCTCATACAACGTAGAACGATTCACTAGTTGTACATTCTGCATAATCAAAACCACCGGAAGAAACTCAGACGAGGAGTTGAGATCATCATCGAAGATCATATGCCGCTACCGCTGGGAAAAAATGATGATTTTGACCTTACAATGACAGATTTTGGAAGATGCTTTCGCAATAGGGTGCGAAGAGCTCAATCCCATCTTCTTGATGTAGTAGTAGCAATGCATAACGAAATTACATAAGTATTTTTTAAAATATTGAATATCTATCAATTTAATCTTTGGTAATGGACTAATTTGAAAAAAAAATTAATACTTAAGGGACTATATAATATGATTTCTAATATTTTAAAAACTACTTATATAATTTTGAGACATAATACATGTAAAACAATTTATGTAACAATTTGTATAACAATATTTTTTTGTGTTTATCTCTTCAAGAGAGAGATATACACAAAAAATATTGTTGTACAAATTATTGTATAAATTATTGTACAAATAATATTTTTCTATAATTTCATTAGTTTAAAAATTATTTAGAAGAGAAAGTGATACTTCAAAAACTAAATTGATGATAGGGGTGTGCAAAAAATGGATACCTTAAAAAACTGATATGAACTGAACTGATCTGCTTTGTAAAAAATGGTTTGGTTAACCGAACTATTTTTTAAAAAGTAGTTCGGTTTGGATTTCTTTTAAAATGGTTTGGTTTTTTGGATTCAAATCGAATCGATTCGGTTCGGTTATTCATTTTATACTTATATATGGATCGGTTTTTCAAAGAACCGAACCGGATTGAACCGATATGTTTCTTGAAAAATGGATTGGGTAACAGAACCGTTTTTAAAAAAGCGATTCGGTTCAGTTTTTTTTTTAAAATGGATCGGTTTTTTAAATTTGGATCGGTTCGGTTTTGGAGCGGTTTGGATCAATTTGGATTTTTTGTACACCCCTAATTAATTATTTATTCTACAAATTGCTATGTTACCTTGATATGGTACTTCACCAGCTGTCACGTGATACAGGAGGAAGTCCCCACCTATCATTCTTTATTGGGACCAAGGGCAGACCTAGGTTAAATTAACGGTGTACGAATGCACCCTCTCACTTTGAAAATAATATATATATATAGTATTTTGTCCCCCTAATTTTATATATTTTGAACTCACTAAGCTTAATTTCTTAATTTGTTATCAAATTTTATCTAGCTAGCTTTTTTCTTGCGTTTCGTTTCATTTTTAATTCTCTGTATATTTTATGTTTTATTTAGCTGAACATTTTATTTCATCTCACGTTTCATTTCATTTCATGATAATTATTATTATTAATTTTATTTTTTAAAATAAATTTTCCCTCTGACTCAAGGTTTTAGATCTGATCTGCCGTTGATTGGGACCCAAGAAAGACTACTAATTCATGGGGGGCCGTGACGGAAACGACCTTTTCACGTTATGAGTATGGAACAAGGAAAGGTCTGTTCTGCATTATTTTACATGTTTGAAGAAGTCGAAAGAACCGGGATGTGGAAACCCACGGCATGCCCTCACTGTGCCTGTATTCAAAGGCAGCGTAGTTGGACGTTGTGGCAGTCTGAGAATGAAGACAGCGACGGCCCTCCTGCAGCACCACGTCATAGAAGACAGCAAAATGCAAACAATAATGGACGGTTCCTGGGGAATGCTAATGGTAGTTTCTTTCAAGCAAAAGAAATTGTTATTAAATGATGAATATAACTTGACGTACCAAATTAAATTTATGCCAACTCTAGTTTTATCTAGTCCGATCCTGCAAGTTGTCTCCGATAAGCTAGCAGATACAATTGAGAGTGCTTCTGTGTTTACTACGAGCACTAGTATATACATGCATAATCATATTTTCACACCCTTTCAAGGAATGAGTTGGGTGCAAGCAAGAGAATAATTTTGAAAAATGAGAAATGTGACTAGTAAATAGTAATGCAATTAAAAAAAAAGTAAAAAGAGAGATTGAAAGATAGCCTAAGTGTAAATAAAATGTAAAAAAAAAGAAAAAAGAAAACAGTGAGAAAATCAACTTTGTAATATAAAAAATGATTCCTTCACCCCTCCACCTATTTGACCCTAATGAGAGGAAGAGATACAAGAAAGAGAAATCTATAATCTATATAAAATAGGCTGTTTTTAAATAGAAAAGTTTTACATGTTAATCTCTGGAGCAATTTCACATGGAATCTTATTTCACTTGACAACACCAGAATGTTTTTCTCTTTTTATTGCTTACATGTCGGCCTCACATTCTTTTGCACACAAATCAATTTATGGACAATTATGACACACAATTATTTTATACAAAAAATAAATTATAAACAATTATGATACGCAAAATTAGGAAATTAATTTTTATTAAATATTCTGATTCAGCACAACTTCACAATCACTCTTATACACAATCACAAAATTATTAGTATCCTAATGTTTCTATTTTGAAATTCAAATAGATTTAGAGAATAAAAGGCGACTAAGGAAAGAAAAAATAAGAAAGTAATGCATATTTGAAAGAGATCCAAATATCCTCTCATTTCTCCAATGATAGTTTTTTTTTTTTGTTAAATGTTTTGAATAGTCAACCCCATTGTGTTGATTCTTTCTGTTGTATTTGTCTTCTTCATGTCTTTGTTAAGGTGAGAAAATATGTTGTCAAATTGAGATGCATATATGTTAGGTAATTTTTCTCTTTTTCTTTTTATGTTTTGCATTTTCTCCGTCCGAGAAGCTTCTATTTTTTTTCACTTTCATGTTTTATTATTCTTCTTTCATTTGTTTGCTTATTTTGTTTTTGCTTAGTATGTAATCTAGAATGGACAATCAGGATAATGACATTAAGGATGGAGATGAAGATTCTGCTCAAGGTCCCAACTTGCTATCAACTTCCTCTTTATTTGAGTTTTTATCATTTTGTTTCTTTATTGTTTTAAATTTGATCTGCTAAGATTTTTGTTCTTTTCACATGTACAAATTCAAAAACAAAAAGAGAAATGAGAGTATGGACAAAGAGGATATTCTAAACTGAGCTTTAAAGCAAATGTTGTCATTCTCGTGTGATTTTACTCAACAAATTAAATTTTGCGTCATCAATTGGGGGTCATTTGATTCAGTGCTAATGTAATTATTAAATATATATAGATTAAAATTAAAATAATTACATGTAGTATTTATATATAATTTATACAATTAGAATGTCCATTTAAATTATCTTCATATTAAATTATTCATTTATTAGCACACTATTTATCTCTTTATTTGAAATAGTTTAATAGCATTTTAATGGACAAAAATTTAAAATGGGCAATTAATTTAAAATCAATGATTAATTTTACCTAAATATGCAATATTCATTTATTTGAATGAGAATAGAACAAAAATTTTTGTTGACTTTTCTTTATAAATAGCATTTTAAATAGAAATAAAATAATTATTCCTTCAAATTCACCGAAATTAATGTCTCTGTCCATTTAAATAATTATATATATATATATATATATATATATATATATATATATATATATTCCAATTTGAATTAATTAAGATAATTGTGACATATATATATTTTTAAAAAAGGAAAATAATATTATTTTAAATTAAGATAAATATATTATGTTAAAATGTATAATTAAAGTAATATATATATATATATATATATATATATATATATATGTATGTATGTATGTATGTATATAAGGTAATTGTCCGTAATTAGAAATTAGCTAATTTATAAATATTTAATTATATTTAATATTGATTCGAAGAAACTTAAACATTTGAATACAAAAGAAAAATCTTCTTTATTTGAATAATAAATTAAGAAAAAAAAAACTAATTTTGATTTGATTTAGTGTGAAAATTCATGATACATAAAATAAAATGAGAGATACATGACATGTGTTTTATATAAATTGGTTTTTTATTTAAGGTAATTAAGTAATTAATGTGATTATTAATATATGTAATAAATTTTTGCTTGGCATCCACCCAAAATTAAGGTCCTTGCCCATTTGGATAATTATAATAATTAAGGTAATTTCAATCGGTAAATATATATATATACATATATATATATATATATATATGTATATATATATATATATATATATATGTATATATATATTATATATATATATTATATATATATGTATATATATATATGTATATATATGTATATATTATATATGTATATATATGTATATATATGTATATATATATATATATATATATATGTATATATATATATATATATATATATATATATATCCTAATTTAAATAAATTAACATAATTATGACATATATATTTTTTTAACAACATAGTAAGATTATTTTATATTAAGGTAAATATATTATTTTAAAATGTATAATTAAAGTAATTAATGTAATTATAAATCAATTGATTCATAAATATTTAATTATATTTAATATCAATTGAAGAAACTTAAACATTTGAATAGAAAGAAAAAATCTCTTTTTTAAAAAAAAAAAAAAGGGTGAAAAATTAATGTTTATTGAATTTAATTTAATGTTAAAAACTTAAATTTATGACACATATAATAAGATAAGTGACACATGATACGTATAATTGATAATTTAGATTTTTATTTAATGTATTATTAAATTTGTTTAAATTTTTTTGATGATTAATGTAATTATTAAATATATAATTAAGATAATTATATATAATTGTTATATAATTAATTTTATAAAATATAATTATTAAATATTGTTAAAAAAAAGAGAAAATAAGTCATTTTACACTATCATTCAATCACAAACTACCATATATGGTAAGTTTGTTGACTTTTATAATAATTACCTTAAAAGTCATAACAACAGTAATTTGTGATTGATTGACAGTATAAAACTTTCTATATTACACAGTTAAAAAAATGCTATTTTTAAATCTTAAAACACATAATTCTATTAAGTATGGTAATTATGAGTGATATATATACATATATATTATGATATATGAATTAATGAAAGTAATTATGACTAGTATATATTTTAATTAAAGTAAGGAAAATTAGTTTAAACAAAGGTAATTATATTATTTTAAATTACATAATTATATTAATTAATAAAATTTAAATTTTAAATTAAATTTGCAAAAGCCAAGAAAATGATATTGAAGTCTTAATTTTTATACGATAGTGTCTTTGTTATTGTAATTTTTTGTTAAAATTTGAAAACATCTAAAGAATTTTTCTATTTACTAAATCCTATATCGCTTATTATCATCACAATATTTATTTTTCATCAAAATCATTTTATTTTTAATTAATTTTTTTCATTTTAATTCATAACAACAATAAATGTTAAGTAATAAATAATATTTTTTTATTTAAATAAAAATAAATTCTATTATATTAATTAATAGTCTAAACATCACACTCAAATTATAAATCAAATACAAATAAAGAAAAAAATTAATTAATAAATTGAAAATAAAAATAAATTATTTTATAATAATTGTCACTCATAGTAGTCGTATCCAATTCGAGTAGGAATGTCTCCAGTAAAGGATATTTATGATCTCTACTCAAAAAATAACAAGTTGTAAAAAATATAATTTTTAAATTAATTTTATTAATTTAAATCAAATTTAAATTTATTTTAACTTATATAGGACAAAAAATTATATCGAATAAAAAATAATTTATTTCAACATATAGCTACATAATGTATTATAATATATATCACTTTTCTTCAAAGTGTAAAATATAAATAATATTTTTATATTATTAAAAAATAAAATTTTTACATGGTATTAATTACATTAAATTATAAACAATGTATACATATAATTTTGTACTCAATATATTCAAATTTATGTTGAAAATCAATATGATTCATACAAAAAATATCATGAGCAAATTAATTATAATGCTTATTCAAAAAGTAATTTGTTATAAAATTAAAAAAACAAATAAATCATAGGTAAATCGTCCCTTATATTGTAATTAATTGTGTATTTAATCAAATTAAATAAAATAATCTAATATAATAATGATGATATGAATAATAATTTATTATGTGTTATAAAAATTTTGTTTTTCAATTTTCATATATATATACCATTACCATACTTATTTTTTCCTCTAAAAGTAATTTTCATTTTATTATCTTTTCAATGATTAATAAAAGAATGCTTTAATAAAGCAATAATTTGCATATCATAAATATAAATATTATGTTTGGAACAAGATATTACATAATACTATCAAATATTTTAATTAGTTTAAATTTTTAAAATGATATCTATAATAAATGATTACTATACATATGAAACAAAATAATAATAATAAAATACAAGACTAACCCAAGGATAAGGCTACTAAAGCTCAAGCTTTGAGCTCGTCAACAAAAAATTATTTGTTATTAGTTTTTGCAAAACAAAAGGCCCACATATGTTAGCAGAAAGGTCAATGCCAACATATAGTTCTCTCATTAAAGTTTAAAAATCTCTTTCAAATTTGTTTTATGTCTCATATACCATTGGGTTGACATTGATAAAACATATACTTAAACATCAATAACTTATTCAAGTGTTTGTAAATTTAATTGGTCTTTCATTTGATTGATGTTATCTTTCTCTTATTTTTGTTATCCAATAGAAACTGAGATTTAAATTATAAATATATTATTACAAAATATAATTACATATAATTTTTAATTCATATAAGTATTAAGATAATATTAATATATATGAATGTATACAAGTCTACTCTATATTCACACATATTTGTAAAAAAAAATTTCAAACAAAATATAATTAAGATCTAAAGCAATATAAGTGTACCTCATGCTAGTTATCATACAACAAAAACAGGAATGATCACTTCAAAATATTCCAAAATTTAATGTGAGGACTATGGCATATATTATTTTCTTTGAAATTAGGTATTAGTCTCCTTCAATTTAAAACAATAGCTTTGATTGTAGGACAAAAATAACAAAATAAATATCCATTGTCTTAGAAAAATATTCTAATTGGGCGGTTTAAAAATTAATATATAATAATTAACTGTACAAAACTTTTACACTCACATTGAATGACTATTAAACTCATTTTAAAAAAAAACTAATAATTAAAATTTTTAATTTAAAATATTTTAATATTAATATATCTTATTAAAATTTTGTATAAATCAAGTATATATACAAATAAGAGTATATTAATAAAAGTAATATTTTTTAAACACACAGTTTTATAAATTAAAATGATGTGAGATATGTGTGAATATAAAATTATTGAATTTATATTAATATCCATAATCATATACATATATACATATATACATACATACATACATACATACATATATATATATATATATATATATATATATATATATATATATATACACACACATATATATATATACACACATATATATATATATACACACATATATATATATACACACACATATATATATACACACATATATATATATATACACACACACACACACATATATATTATATACACATATATTATATACACACACACACACACACACACACATATATATATATATATATATACACACACACATATATATATATACATATATATACATATATATAATTTTTATATTTTATTATTATAAAAATTTATAATTTATAATTTTTTATTATTATAATTATTTAATATATATTTTTATTATTTATTGATTTTATAAAAATATTTGTTAATTATATTATATTATATATATATATATATTTACCAACAATTATTTTATAAAATTAAAAATAGTTAAAAACATATATTAAATAATCATAATAATATAAAAATTATAAATTATAAATTTAACACTCCGTGCATGGCACGAGTTATTATGCTAGTGTGTGAGTATGATAGATGATATGATGTGATAAAAAAAGTATAATAGATATTAATGGAGTATTTAGATCATTAGAAAAGTGTTTACATATCATTACTCTTGTAATATATATATATATATATATATATATATATATATATATATATATATATATATATATATATATATATATATATATATATATATATATCATCACATATCATTCAAGTTTTATTCAATGCAATGGATAATTAAGTATGGTGTGAGGTTTATGATGATAATGATAATTAAAATTTTTATGTTTCATATTTTTTGTCTTTTAATATTATGTACATTAAGAAAAAAAACTTTTAATTAAACATTTTACTATGACTAAAAAACTTTTTTTTTTCAAAATATCTCTTATTAAAAGTGTTAGAATGTAAAACTTTAAATTTATTTAAATGGTTAAGTGAGATTTCAAAAAAATATATTACTAAAAAATAATTAATTATTTCTTTATTTTCTAAAATGACAAACTAGCAAACCTAGACATATATAATGAAAAAGTTAAAAAGTAATTACAAATTGATATTTAAATATTTAGTTGGTATATAATAAATAATACTGAAAAAATAATTAATGATTCCTACGTTTTCTAAAATGACAAATTAAACAACCTAAAGTCATATATAATATGAGAAAGAGGGAGTAATGTTTAAAGAATAATTCAAAATCCTCACATAATGAATATTAATTGTTAAATGTACCTGCACCCCGGTTTTCATCACTTCCACAACCCTAATACCTGACTAACAAGTAGGTAATCAACTCTTACCTGCTTCATTTCAAGACCGTTATATAACACCAGGTTTCCCTTACAAGGTAGATCTCCTTCTCTAAGTCATTCTACTCCTACATATTAATTGAGCGTAGGAGTGTTTGTGGATGATCCTATCTTGTCGCATGTTGGACAACCAAAACTCTTTCATGGACAAGCAGTTGAAGCGCCCATCAAATTGACACTTGTAAGTCCTTGTGACCTCCTATGTTCGGACTAAATGAATATAATTATGAAAATTCTCTTATTAAATAAAGAAAATTAAATGTATTTTATATCTTTTAAATATATTAAATATATTTGTTTTTACATTTGATCCTTAGCCTTGCCTTCAAAAGATTGCTAGAGAAATACCTCCTTTATCCCTCTCGACATATTAGCCGAACAATATCTTCCTAATCTAGTCTTCACTTTAATCAAGATAGTCACATTTTCAAAAACTTCTTTTGACAAATCCTCTCTACATATGGAGATCGAATAACCTTTCACTTTCAACACTTAGAAAATTTTCTAAGTGGTATCGACTTTGCATTTGAATATTTATACTTGTGCAAATTAACAAAGTCGGGATTACACTTAAATTTGATTCCAACAAATCAAACCTTAAAGTTTGCTAGAGCATCAAGTTCTTAATCAAAATTGAAATAGGATTTTGACTTAGCCTTGTGCCTTCCAATTGAAAGTTTAAACAACTTTCGGCTCGACAAAAAAATTAAAAAAATATCAACTGTTTATTCGAGATCCAAAAAAGTCTCACTAAAAAAATATATTTGTTGGAATTAAAAGTGGAAAATTATCTTTTTGACTAAGAATCCTGAAACCAAAAAACACCAAGGATTGAAACAAATTTTCACTATCAACACACTCATACTAATAAAATTTTCAAACATTGCATTAGTAATTTTAAAGCAAATTACAACATATTAGGAGAAAAAAAAAAGCCCACAATAGTTACAATTAAACATTATTTAGATGTCACATGTCACTTTTAAATACCAATTTATTTCTGCATGTGAATTGATTTTTCATGTTATTAATAAAAATTATTTAAACCTCACATGTCCTTTTTGAAAAACAAGTTTTTCTTTCTTTTTAAACTCTATCATTCCTTTTGTTTTTTAGTTTTTAATCCGTTAACAAAAAAAAAAGATTAACTATATTTAAAATTTATTTATTTTAAATATTTGCACATTTACAGTATGTACTTAAGAAAAAATATTAATATCATAATAGTTTACAATATAATTAAAATTTTCTAAAATACAAGCCAATCCACTAATATTAACATTTCATGTCAAATGTAATTGTGTATGTTCTATAGGAAAAAACAGTATATATTATTGTTATATAATATGAGAAAAATATTTTAATTTATTTATTTGGTTCATTACTTTTCATACATGATTTTTTTTTTTTTTTGGTAGGTAAGAAGGAGCCTAAAGCTCCACACTCGAAAACTTCTTAAAAAAAGTTACATCAGATAAGCCCAAAATAAGGGATAAAAACCTGGAAACAACATCAACCATATGATTCTCTACAACTACAATACTCGTTAAAGCAAATTTAGCTAACTAATCAGTTGATTGATTGACCTCTCTAAAAACATGAGAAAACACCATTGACGAAGCGGAACGAGTCAGCAACTTAATCTCCTGGATTAACCATAAGCAAGGATGGGATCTCTCAGAACCGTTATGAATCAAGGAAACATTCACCATTGAATCAGACTCTACACAAATGCGTTGGATACCTCATGGTTCGGCTTGAATGACTGAACAAAACCCAGTACGCGCTGAGAATCCCACCACAAAAAGGATGAAGTATGGCCTCGAATAACACCTCCACTAGAAGCTCTCCCGCGTACCACGTTCACTGCCCCGTCGGTATTGAGCTTAGTAAAGCTTCTCTTAGGTGTCTTCCACCTAATATCTTTATTTTTAGCAAATAAATATCAGATGCTTTTGCAGAAGAGAAAATTAAGCCATTTGAGAAATTCTTTTATTAAAACGTCTATCACGTATTCTTATATTTTTAAAAACACACCTTCTCGACTCAAATGGAAGAATCAAACAAAAGCAAAAAAGCAACACCATGATCGGAATCATTCAAGACAAAGAACATTCGTGTGAAATGTGTTGGAGAATTAGATGCCACCTAAATTGATTAATTAATTCTTTTTGTCTTTCAAAAAGAACCTCAATTAATTAATTAGCGTAAGATTAACGCTTATATAGTATGAAGTCTGTGTATTTATATTCCCATACGAACCCAACAATGCATAGCAGACCATTTGATTATTTCAAGCATTGAAGTGATCAAATAGATAGATACTGTTAGTCTTCACGTTCATCGAATAATAATCCATTTACATAGTCGAGTTGCGTGCTGGTACGGCTCAATTTATTTTTACATAGATTTTCATTCTAATTTGTAGATTATTTGTTTACTTTTTTTCACGTCATTAACTTTTCTAGGTTTTTATCTATGTAGATTTTTATTCTAGATTGATTGATTGCACTCGTGGTCTGTGATGTTGCATGTTCTAGAAAGTGGGCTTCGTATTCTCCTAATGACCTAACACAATTACACACATACATGGGAAATAGTCCTGGCGACTTTTCGTTTTCTTAAAAACGGAAATTTGTATACAGGTAAAATTTGTTACGATTAACCTCAGGCTAATTAACTATTTTGGGGTTCTTTTACAAACATATTACTAAAATGGGGTCATTGTGAAACTTATTACTGGCATGGAGTTGTTTTGATCTTGTACCAGTCAAACTAGCAAGTTTCAGTCCACGTCAGCAATTTTATTCTTTTTAAAAAAAAATTACATGTGAGCGTTTTTTAGGGAGGCTGATGTGGCAATTAAATTTGCAATTGGCAGTGGTAAAATTACAAGATCATGACACAGGGCGCCATTCTAAAATTTTAGCAAGTACCATTAGAGAAAATGAGCTTGAACAACCACATGGCGTTACACTGTGATTTCCGCTAATAAAACTAGCAAAAATTGCAAGGACGAGACACGTGGCATCACACTGTGATTTTAGCTAGCTAGTAACAATAGCGGAAATGCAGGGAGCTGCCACGTGGCGATGCCTCGCATTTCCACTACTCAGAATAGCATTTTTAGCATTACCGCCTGACTCCTCCAATCACGCGATGCCATGTGCACAGGAGGTGCTATTTTCGCTACTTAGAGTAGCCCTTTTAACCATGACCACACGCTCCTCCAATAGGACGTTGCCATGTGTTACATTGTCATTAATTCTGCTAGTTTGACTAGCTATTTACATGTTGTATGCTCTGCCAACGACGAGACTGCACGCTGCAAGGTCATTTCCGCTAGTTTGACTAGCTAATTACCTACAGTACACTGCCAAGGTCATTTCCGCTACTTGCAGTAGCAGGATGCAAGTTAATATCTTTGTTAATGTACAAAATGAAAATTGTCTTTCGCAATTACTACCACGTACCTCTTGCCAAGATAAGTAATACTGCCAACAGGTGATACAACCACAGTTGTTCCTGTGCAGAAGACCTCGTCAGCATCTAGCAATTCATCCACTATATAAATACTAGCACAACTAAATATTTATATATAGTGGATGAATTGCTAGATGCTGACAAGGTCTTCTGCACAGAAACAGCTGTGGTTGTATCACCTGTTGGCAGTATTACTTATCTTGGCAAGAGGTACGTGGTAGTAATTGTGAAAGACAATTTGCATTTTGTACATTAACAAAGATATTAACTTGCATCCTGCTACTGCAAGTAGCGGAAATGACCTTGGCAGCGTACTGCAGGTAATTAGCTAGTCAAACTAGCAGAAATGACCTTGCAGCATGCAGTCTCGTCGTTGGCAAAGCATACAACACGTAAATAGCTAGTCAAACTAGCAGAATTAATGACAATGCAACACATGGCAGCGTCCTATTGGAGGAGCGTGTGGTCATGGTTAAAAGTGCTACTCTAAGTAGCAGAAATAGCATCTCCTGTGCACGTGGCATTGCGTGATTGGAGGAGTCAGGCGGTAATGCTAAAAATGCTACTCTGAGTAGTGGAAATGCAAGGTATCGCCACGTGGCAGCTCCCTGCATTTCCGCTATTGTTACTAGCTAGCTAAAATCACAGTGTGATGCCATGTGTCTCATCCTTGCGATTTCTACTAGTTCTACTAGCGGAAATCACAGTGTAATGCCATGTGGCCATTCAAGCTCATTTTCTCTAATGGTACTTGCTAAAATTTTAGAATGGCACCCCGTGTCATGATCCTATAATTTCACTACTGCCAATTGCAAATTTAGTTGCCACATCAGCCTCCCTCAAAAATGCTCAGATGTAATTTTAAAAAAAAAAATTACAATTGTTGATGTGGACTAAAACTTGCTAGTTTGACTGGTCCAAGGTCAAAACAACCCCATGTCAATAATATGTTTCACAATGACCGCATCTTGGTAATATGTTTGTAAAAGAACCCCAAAATGGTTAATCAGCCTTAACTTGAATGAAGGTCAGCAAGAAGCTACGGGGCAAACCAAAGAGACGTAGGAAGAGATTTGTATGGGAATTGGTGGGTAAAGAGATAAAAAATGAAATTAAATAGTTAATGTGATAAAAAGAGATAAAAAATTAATAATGTTAGGGTTGGTTTTATTCGGTGGTTCATGAAATATATTGCTTTTTTTTTTTTAATCCATATAATTTTTTCGAAAAAAATTGTTGTAAAATTCTTTTCTTTTCTTTTCTTTTTTAGTTTTTGTTAATTTATTTTAATATCTTTAATATACTTATTTTTTTCATTTTTGTTTTATAATATATAGATAATTTATTTTTAGTTTCTATCAAAAATTTTTTACAGGACTAATTAAAATGAATAATATATTATATAAGAGTTGTCTAACTTATCCCAAGTGAAAATAAGATTGTTTAACCCCATTTTTGATAAGTTAAACATACCAACAATATAGATTATAAAAAATTGATAGAGATGTGTGTAGGAATTTGATGCTTAGGCTTGCTGAATTATAACGCTTCCTTTCGATTTCAGGGCAAAGATTTAAGATTCTTACTCTACAATCTTTATGTTCATATTTAAAAATGATAGTTGGACACCTTACATGCTGTTGACATCTAATGAGGTAAAAAAAGAGAAGAGAAAAATATAAATACTATAGATGATATAATGTGATAGGAAGAGAGAGATAAAGAGAATTGATTGGGCGTTTATAATTGAAGGATGTCTAAATATAATTGTTCATTTGTGATTTTTTCCATGTTTGAACGCAACCCAACCCAACCCAACCGTTATGGTAAGACAGATTTATGGCTATACGTGCAGGTACATTGTTGAAGAGATACGTTACATATCCATGGGAAACAGACATGGCGGCATTCGTCTTCTCAAAAATGGAGAGTGTTCTTACCATTTTCAACTGGGCCAATCGGCTTCCATGATTGTTAAAGAAGGAAAGAAAAAGAGGGACGATAACGGAAAGAGATCCAGACCTGGGAAGTCTCATACAAAGTAGAAGGATCAACTTGTACACTCTCCATGACCAAAACCACTGGAAGAGATTCAAAAGAGGAATTAGATATCAACATGAAAAATATAGATCGAGAAAAAATCAATGATGATGTTATAAAAGAATTTACTGAATGTGTGCACCAAAAGGTGCGAAATGATGAACACTGTCTTGATGTCGAATACTTTCCCTTTTCCAGAAAATATTCAGAAACATTCAGAGGCAGAGTGTATCAGTCTTCTGATCACCATAAAATGTGTCTTTGATTCATCGATGGGCATCGTAGAGAAAAGGAGCTTAAGCAAATTTGGGTCTGGAACTAGGAAGGGTCTTTTTTATAGTGAGTGGAAGAAGAAAACGAATGAAAAGCCTTGCACGGTGACCTTGGCGCATTATTATGCTAATAGTAATAGCGGAGGAAAAATATTGCCTCCAAGTAGAATAGATATCGGTCTTTCTATTATGGCGAAGATTCGAGTGTCACATAATAGTCATTTGGATTTTACCGTAGATGAACACCCTTCTTCGGCATTATTTTACATGTTTGAAGAAGTCAATAGAACCTGGGACTGGAAGCCTACGGCATGCCCACATTGCGCTGAAATTCAAATTCAAAGGCAGCGTAGATGGACGCCGTGGCAGTCTGAGAGTGAAGACAGTGACAGCCATCCCGCAGCACCAGTTTATGGCAGAAGGCAGAAGGCAAGAAACAATGGACTGTTCGTGGGGGATGCTAATGGTAGTATCTTCGAGAGAAATATGATGGTCTTTTTAAAGAAGTTTATAAGTTAATTCTTAACTTGATGCACCATATTGAATTTATGCCAACTCTAGTTTCATCTATTCTAGTCCAATCGTGCAGGTACGTTGTCCGAGATAAGCAGCATATCCAATTGTGTGTGCTTCTTTCTCTACTTCAAGCATTAGTGCATAATATACATGAATTGTATTGAAGAGAGTGATAAAAAAAGAAGAGAAAGATGTGATTCATACTGTATATATGTAATAATTAAAGAAAGTAAGAAAAAGATTAAAAGATAGAGCGAGTGTAAATAAAATTTTAGAAAAAAGAGATGTGAGACCAATGATATAATATATATTTACAAGGGGCTGTCTAAGTTATCTTAAGTAAAAATGGAATTAAACAATTTCATTCAAGATGATTGGTACAATTTCTTATTTATTTAAAGATGGTTAATATAATCTTTTTAATTGCACTAATCATCTTGGATGAAATTATTTAACCCCATTTTTACTTAAATAACTTAGATAACCTCATATTTACAACTGTCGCAACTGGGGTCACGACCGGACGGCGAAAAAGAAATGAAAATCAGAGGAGCCGCCACCAAAGTTTATTAAGGAAAACTTCAAAAAAAACTCTTTAAAAAGAAGAAATAATCTTTGAAACCAAATATGGGTTCGGGAGTCGGTTACGTGTAGGGAAGGTGTTAGCACCCTACAACGTCCGTCATAAAGACGGTTACCCCTAATCAAACGTGCAAAAAGGATAGCTTCTAAAGTATTTATTTTACCCCTAAAAAGAAGATGTCTTTATTTTATTTAAGAATTTTATTTTTAGAAGAAAACATTTTTATTTTTAGAAAGACATTAATTTTTTTATTTTTGTTGAGATCGACAGGGGTGGGCCCCTGCTCCTACGTATCCTCAGGTGCAATGAGGAATCAGACTCACGTAGTTCTTTGGTAGAAAATCGTTTTGTTGGTTGATGTTTTTTTTAGTTTTATTTTATTATCATATTTATTTTACTTTTAGTATGGTAAAGGCATACCCAATAACCAAATTAGAAGTACATCTAAAGTGGTTATCAATATACCTTTTAAGATTTCATAATAGTCAAATAGGAAGTGCATCCAAAGTGACTATTTAAAATCCCTTCTAAAAAGAAAAAAGCTTGATATTATAAAACCCTCAATTTTGTAAAAGATTTAGTAATTTTATTTTATTTTTATATTCTAAAGGCATACCTAATAACCAAATTGGAAGTGCATCCAAAGTGGTTATTAATATACCTTTTAAGATTTTGATAATAGTCAAATAGGAAATGCATCCAAAGTGACTATCATTAAAACCTTTGTTAAAGTACATTTTATTATTTTATTTAATATCATTATTATCATTTTTATTATTATTTTTTTTTAAAAGAATGATAACCAAACAAGAAGTGCATCCCGAGTGATTATCATATAAAATTTCCATAATAGTCAAGAAGGAAGTGCATCCAAAATGACTATTATTAATTACTTATTATTAAGATATTCTACCATTATATACTTATTAAAAACAGATAGGATGTACGTCTAATATGATTAAATTATTGTTTATTTTATTTATTTACTCATTAATTTGTTAAAGAAAATAAGTCATAACTATTATTAAAAATGGAAGTTAAAAACGTGATCTACGGACCCTATGTTAATCATTTAAACTTGTTGTTATCATTATCATTATATAACATTATTATTATTATTGGAAACTCATTTATTTGTGAATCCACTATTGATGGATTTGTATTAACCAAACACCAATTCAATTACTTAAGTCTATTCAACGAATAAAATGGGATAAAGAATCCTGATTAATTTTGTTACATCAATTAAAAGCGAAAACTAAGACCATAAATCGGGAGCCGGATGACCTTGTTAAAACAAAAATTATTTAGCATATATTCTTAATAAAAGGTTTTTGTTAGCAATAAAATAAAACCGAAATTAAGTCAAATCTGGTATCTGTGCGTGCTGAACGTATGCAGGAGAGTGTCCTTAGAAACTTCATGACATTGGGCCAAGCCCAATCTTGTTCTCGCCACCCACATGGAAGAGAAGGGGTCCAAATCACCTGCTAGTTTCAGAGATCTATTCCTCCATCATCCTTGCGAAGGCGCCGTTCCCTTGCAGGTCCCAACAGTGGTGAACGGCGGAAACGCAGATTCGTAAGCAGGTTCTAGAGGTGCCGCTCCTCCCCCGCGCCACTCCTTCGTTGCGCTACTCCTCCTTCGAAGTTCCGTCACGCCTCAGCTTCGAAGCTTCGCATAAAGGAATCAGATCCATCTACATTGTAGCAGAGGCGGCATGCGCTTTGGTGTCACCGTGGTTGTGGGTCTGAGACTATGCTCCTCGTGTTGGGGCTACTTTTATCATTATTACCTTTAATTTTGTTATTTCTGTTTTCCATTCTCGAATATTGATGCATGTCCTGGATCTATTGGAGAGATGAATGTGCGATGCAGATTTGCGAAATTTGAAAAAGAAAAAAGGATCACTGTGTGTGTTCGAAAGGAGAATTCATGCCTCTGTTAGTGAATTTCGTTGGCAATTTAACTATCTGTGAAAAGATAATTTGGATTTGTTTCGGATTTGTGACTAGTGTGACGTTCCTGAATTTTCGTAGTGTTTGAATCTGTGTATGTTTGTGCTGTGTGATACTGTGATAGAATACGTGAGAGTGTATGATCTTGTGTCAATGCGAATACTAGTGTATGATGTATGAGTTGTAATGTGCTCTATGTGAATAAAAGAAATACAAGAATGACATTCAACTAAAACATCAACAGAATCAACAGTGAATAAAACGAATCCAGGATCAAAGCAATATAAACAAACTAATGGCAGAAACTCAAAACTCACACATAGAGCAAATTGACAGATAAAGTGAGAAGCCGTAATCCTTGCCGCATAGACTTTCTATTCTTGTTCTTCACTGTAATAAAATGATGCTCCTCTTCTTTCTCCAGAATTTTTCTTCCTCCTTATCCTTTGTTCCCCGTAGTTCCCCTCTTCTCCCTCAATCCTCTCTATTTCTCACGCTCTTTCTCTTTTTTCTTTTTTTCTTTTTTTTTTATGATCTCTAACTCCCTCTCCTTTATTCTTCTGTTTTCAGATCCAAAAAGAATGATCCCCCTTTTTACTCCACCGGTTCTCTCTTCTATTTATAATCCTCAAGAAACTTGCCTTGCAAGTTTAATGGGCTGGCCCCTTTTCACGCTTCTATTTTCCTTTTCTTTGTTTGTTAGCTTTTTTTTTTTTGTGTGGAATTTTTTACTTTTCTTTTTCATCTATTTAAAAGGATTATGGGCCCAGCGCATTTCTAGCCCGATAAGCATAAGACAAAAGATGTTATTTAACTAAAATCTTTATAATTATTTTTATTATTATTTATTTTTGTTGTATGAATTGCCCGGATAAAATTGGGTATTCACAACAACTAAGTGCATAAACTTCAAGTTTTATATCAATGCAACAGAAAATTAAATTTAAAATACAATATGGCGGAACCTCGAGAGGTTTATGATGATGATGATAATAATATTCTTTTTGCCTCACATTATTTGTCTTTTAAGATGTTTATTTTTTCATAAAATTATTAGTTACATATTTTACAATTAATGACAATAATTTTTTTTATAAAGCTAATCTTATCAAAAGATTTAGAATGTAATTATAAAATTATTTATGTATTTAAATGAGGTTCATATTAGATGAGAGTATTACTGAAAAAAAAATAGTTAATGATTTCTTTGTTTTCTAAAATGACAAACTAAAATATCCAAAAAATGTATGCAACATGAGATAGAAAGAGTAATGTTAAAAAACATTAAAGAGTAATGTCTAAGGAATAATTCTAAATTCTCATACAATATATTCCAAAAAAATATTCTTACTTATTAAATAAAAAATGAATTAAATATTATATTTCATATTTTCAAAATATTAAATATATTTACATTTTTAATTTGACGCTTTATAAAATATAAGTTAAATTAATTTATACGTCCCTAAACTATTTAAAAAAAAATAATTAGGTTTTCAAATTAAAAAAATTTATAATTAAGTCCTTAAACTAAAAAAGTAAATTCTTATGATTAGTTTCTAACAACTTAAAACTGGCAAAAAATGATAATTTCTAATTGTTTTAAAAATTCAAAAAACTCAATTACAAAAATTTTACAAGATTAAGAACTTAATTACAAATTTTTTAGTTTGAAAACCTAATTAAATTTTTTTAAATAGTTTAGACACTTACAAATTAATTTAACCTAAAATATATCATTAATTGTATCATGGAGATGACATAATAACCTAACTGATCATTGTATATTATTATTAGCCACATGACCCTGGTCAGAAAGACTCAAGTGAAAGTAGTTGCTGTCTTCATTATACAATTTGTGCAGGTGAAATAATTAAGATTTTATCACAAACTACCTAAACAATTAAACAACATTAATGTCTACTTCTATCAACTCGCAACCATTGTCGTCACTATACCTTTAACAGCACCATTGTTACTATTTCGGCCTGCCGACATCTTGTCCCTGCATGTTTGAATATTCTAGATTAATTACTAGCCACCACATCATCTTCACAATTGTCATCCTTTTTTGTCATCACACTCCATCATTACCACCACTGAAATCTCATTGTACTGTCATTATAATAAACGTCCAATGGAAGAATATTAAGAACCAAATGAAAGCAGGCAACGACATCCAGAATGCGAAGAAATGGAAACAAGGCCATGCCGAAAAATGATAGAGGAATGATGATACGTGAACACTCTATTATTCTAAGCGTACACTTATTATTTTTCTCCATTTCTTCCTTCTTAACATATCATATATAATATTTATCATATTTATACTTTTCTTTTTTCCTTTCTTTATCTTGATCTCTATGCATCAATTAGAGTGGAGGTATTCATCAATTTTTATTCAAAATGATAAGATGCTAGATGCCGTCACCTCCACCTCGGGGGAGAAAGCATGTGGTGCTGCAGAATGATAAAGGTATAAGATGCCACCTTATCTTTGGCCCTTAGGCTTCACGTTTTGTTGAGTTAAAGATTCTATAATAGTACATACAATTATAATGATATTTATATATCTACACTGTATCTCTACTTTTATTTATTTTTCTCTGTTGTTTTAAGGCTTAAATATACTTTGGGTCTTTTATCTTTTTATTAAAATTTATTTTGGTTTTTTATCTTTTAAAAAATTCATTTTGGTCTTTTAACTTTCAAATTTGAGTCAATGTTGTTCTTTCGTTAACAATGATCATTTTCGATTATGAAACACGGTTTTGAACCCTTTTTTAATCGATTTAAGACCTAAAATTTGTTCTATTAGATTCATTTACATAAAAACTATAGAACCCAACTAATGTTCGAACTAAAAAAGGTCATAAACATGATGAAAAATGCATGAAAAGTGAGTCTCACGAGCAACCGAAAAAGAATCTGATATTAGATTTTTTAATTTTTCAGTTGATTGTGAGACTCACATTTCACTCAGTTTTTATACCATGTTTATGACACTTTTTGGTTCAAACATTAGTTGGATCTCATAGTTTTCATGTAGGTGAATCTAATGAGACAAGTTTTAGGTCTTGAATCAATCAAAAAATGGTTCAAAATCGTATTTCAAAATTGAAAACAATCACTATTAGTGAAAGGACAACATTGACTTAAATTCGAGAGTTAAAAGATCAAAATGAATCTTTTAAATGTTATGTTATATTATTTATCTCATTTTTTACTCCTCTCTCTTCAATTCTATTTTTTATTAGGTGTATATACTTGATGAGTATATAACAATTATTTTTCGCATATATATCATATCTATCCTTATAAAATAATTAATGAAGTATTTACTTTTACAATAGCTTAATTTGTCATGCTAATTTTTCTATAAAATATCACATACCAGCTTTTATATAATTAAATGCAATTATTTTTTGAATGGGATTAAGTATATTAAGTTATTCACTTCTATACTACAAAAAAAAAAAAAAAAAAAAAAGTTTAGCAATTTCGGTTGCTAAATGCAGACGTTCGGTCGCTGAATTCGAGGGTTATTTTGCCTTTTTCTTGTTGTGCTATATTATAAAGTCTTTGTTCTCAAAGGAGACTGTTTTAGTAGTTAATTAGTCTTATACTCTCACTAAGTAACGTAATTTCTTATACATTAAGTATTTAATTTAATTTTTTATTTATAATTTTTCGTTCATTTCAAATAACTTTTTTTTTCATTTTAGTTTTAATTTGATTTAAATTTTAAATATTGATACATTATTTTTTCTTTTCAATAAACTAAAATATAATATTACTGTAATATGAACAAATCTTAATTTGAATTTGATTTTTACATTTTGAATTTTAACAACAAAGACAATGCATCATAATGTTAATAATTTATTTTCATTAAGTTGGTCCAAATGGAACTAGAATTGGATTTCTTAAGTAAAGTTTCGGATTCAAACATTGTGGATAATAAAAGTGGTTAGGAGGAGAGATACCTTAGCCAGGTTTTTTAATAAAAATTAGTCATGGACAAAATCAATGCATACTTCTTACCTATAACAGGTAACTAATTTATTTTCATAATTGAGAAATGTTAACAATACACTTTTCTAATGGTTAAAATTTATTAAAAACTATAAAATCGTAACTGAGGTTCATTAAATAAGAATAGGACCTCACACAATTTTCTAATTTCTAAAAATATTCAACTAATACTAAAGAACATGTTAGAGAGTGTATTGTTAGCAATTCTCTTTCATAATTTCCTTCTTAATTTCAAAAGTTTTATCTCTTTAATTTTTTTTCTAGTTATTATTTGATATTAATTAATAATGAAAACATCTACTATTCAGTTTAACTTATTTTATTTATAAATTTATTTACATTTAAAAATATTAGCATAATAGACGGAAAACTTGTTAGTTATATTTATTACGTTGCACGTACATTTATTTTTTTATTAAAATTGCTTGTTATATGTCAAATATAATACACAAAATGCACATATGATTCGACCTTGTCGATCAAAAATTAAATCAAGCTTATTTATGCTTCCACATATTGGAAGTTGAAATTAATTGGGTCATTATGCAAAATTCACACTTCTTTGTTCTTGTGGTAAAAAATGAAGGAATTTGCAATTAATCAAATGGTCATTAATTGTGTCAATTGGAATTCAAAGATTACAACTCTAAGATTATTGCTTAAATAGCTGAAGTGCATAGAAGGTGGGGTTGAATTGTGACTCTTAATTGTTTTGGTTTATTTTGCACAATTAAAATTTCTTTGGATATTGTTTGCTCAATATGTTTTTTAACTATCAGAAGTTTATTAAGAGCAAGAAAATAACTTTTTCACACTCAAATAATCTTGAGAAGCATAAACGAATAATGTTCAAGTGTTTAGAAGCTAGTATTTCAAAACTATTTGTAAAAATGCTACTTCTGTAAGCTATTAGAAGCTTATTTTCTAATACACAAAGTTCACAAGTTGCTTCTAATGTGAGTGAAATCAATTTTGTTTAATTTGAAACTTTCTAGATATATAAAATAACTTAAAAAAATGTGTTTCAATAATCAAACTTCAATTTTGCTCAAAGGTAATTGGTTTTGTAAATAGAATACAGTTCAAAAGCTACAAATGGTAAAATAAGTGCAGAAATTTAAGAAGCAATGGAGAAAGCATATTGCACACAGAATTTTTATATTGGTTCACTCTCAAATCCTTAAGCTACGCCCAAGCCCTACCACTATAGGATTTTATTTGTGTAATCACACCTGATTACACAAGGTATTCTTTCTTATCAAGCCTCTACAGGCTTTTCACACTCAGTATTCTTTTTAAGGCTCTATAAGCTTAACACTAACCAGTACTCTTTCTCAAGCTACTATAGACTCAAACCACAACTCAACAATTGTTCCCAACCATAACTAACACAGTTGGGTAATTACACACCCTCTAGAAACATTAATCCTCTTGATTAGTTTCTAGAGTTCCTTTCTTTTCTCTCAAAATGGAAAGACTCCTAACCTTTGCTCTTTCTATCACTCAATGAGTGGATACATAGTATTACATAGTGTCACAACTGAGGTCAAGACGAGACAGCAAAAAATAAGATAAAAAAAATAGAGGAATTGCTACTATAATTGATTAAGGGAAAACATATGAAAAAATCCAAAAAAAAAAAAAAGTCTTGTACCAAAAAATAGATTCGAGAGTTGGTTACGTATAAAGAAGGTGCTAACACCTTATGACGTTTGTCATAAAGATGGTTATCCTTAATTAAATGTGTAAAATTGGATAATCATGAAAATATTTACTTTATCCCTAAAAAAAATTTCCAATTTTTTTTTTTAAAAAAACTAAAGAACAAAAATAGGCTTGACAGTATACAGTGTGGAATGATGATGCTGGCCAAAGTAATAGAAAGTCATGGTAGGTTGTAGGCTTAGGAATTGAAGCTTTGAATGTACCTTAAATTAGGCAACTAAGATACTGCAATAACCCAGATTCACATAGGCATGTTGCAGATAAAAATGGCACGTTTTAGTTAAAATGGTATGTGATTGGCTGATAGTTTAGGGGCTATGAAGTAGACTACGGGTTTTGTTTCTGGTAAGGGATGCAGTATAGGGGAGACACAGGTTTTGTTTTTTGTCAATGGTTTTCCATCAGCCAAACCATATGCGATGTTCTACATATTAACCAAAAAAAAATAATGAAGGAAAGCAAATGTAAAGGGGTTGGTTAGTTGAGTTTATACTTGTTACCTCTAGTTTGGTTGATGTATAGTTGTACCAAATTCTATGAGCTAAGTATTTCTTGTACTTACCATTAATATATTCTCTTTTACTTATAAAAAAATAAAAATAACTGGAAAATATTTTCTCATCATATTTTTCTTTTTCTTCTTCTTCTGTTTTCATCTCGTTTAGCCTTTTCTTTTACTCCACACTTTATTCTGTACCTTGCACCATCCTCCACCAACCGTCTGAAAAAACTTATTTAATTACATTTTGAAAACTAAAAAGTTTTAGAAAATAAAAATCAAACACACTCTTAGTTTCAGCCTCTAAATCAATCTCCTTGATTGTTCCTATCCTGTACCACCCAACTCAACATCCCCACTCCTCGTTATTACCCTATACCTATCCTTGATTCTTTCATGGATAAACATTTTCTCTATCCTAATTCTCAATAAAGGTCCTGTGGGGATAACCCGTCATTGCAAAATAAATTAAAATTAAAATTAAAATAAAAAATAAAATTAGACAACAAATTTAGGTCATTTTTAATAAATTTAAAATTATAAAAAAAAAACTAAACGAATTGATTAATTATATGAAGCTAAAGATTAGAAAATTATTTATATATTAAGAAAAAAAAATAAAAATCACACACACACACACACACACACATATATATATATGGTTAGATCCGTTAACACCAAGTGTCAAAGTTAGTCAAATTACACCTTCAATAACTTTTTATAGAATGCAAATTTAATCAATCTAACCGTTAAATTTTATATTCTTATTAATTAGATTAAGTATACAAAATTCCATACAATTCTAAAATTATTTAGTAGTTCATCACATCACTTTATTTTAACGTACAATATGATATTAAAATATATGTGAATACTCAATGTTAGATAAGATATCTAGAAAAGTCCAAATTTTGTGAAATTTGATGTACATGATTATGAAGATAATATCACACAATGCAATTGTTGGATTAGTTAAATTTGCATTCTACAAAAAGTTATTGAAGGTGTAATTTAACTAACTTTGACATCTGTTGTTAACGGATCCTAACCCATATATATATATATATATATATATATAGCTTAGTTACCTATTCTATCAGGAGTTTAATTATAGAGTAATCCTATAAATAAGAGATAAATGTACATAATTTTACATCTTTTAATTATTTAATGTGATACCTCTTGAGAATTAATCTCTTTATTTGGCATATGCCTATAATCTCTATCCTTCTAGTCATCTAATTACTAACATTGTATTAGAGCAATACCATGAGACTTCCGCTTTAGACATTGATGGAGATAAAATGCAATTGGAAAAAATTTGAAAGTGGAAGTGTGGCAAACATTAACAAACAATATCCCAACAGCTAATGTATATCAACATGATTAACAATAGAAATAAGCCAATATCCCTATGTTATGTTGACCATACAATCAATCTTGGAACTCTCAATGTACGAAGAATCCAGCTCCAGAGGTACATCCTGAGACAGGCACGAAGCAAGGGATGCCAGGTACCTCTTTGTCTGACTCAGATATTAGGAATTGTAATAATAATTTTTGGAAGCAATGCGATTCATCCAAAGCCTCAAAGATCCTTGAAATAGGGAAGGAGCTGGGACTGTCTGTCAGGGGAAATGAGCCCCTTCTGTTAAAAGTATTGTCACGTACGGAGGAAGGGGAAAGGAAGGTTTTGTGTGTAAATGAAGATAGGAACCTTTAATATCAGGGGCTTAGGGTCAGGGATCAAGAGGAAAAAATTGAAATCCCTGATCTCAGAACACGAACTGGACTTCATGGCAATCCAGGAAACGAAGTTAGAAGTTGTTGATAGCAGGTTGTGTGAACGTCTATGGCATAGTCAAAATTATGGGTGGAGCTTTATTCCAGCTGTAGGAAGAAGCAGGGGAATCCTTTCTATTTGGAATTCTGATAAATTCTCCCTCAAGTTTTCTTTTCAAGGGAAGGGTTTCTTAGGAGTCTACTTGGAGTATGGACTGGAAAGAAAGGTGTTTGTTGTTAACATTTACTCCTCTTATCTTCTTACAGAGAAAAGGAAATTGTGGGGTGATCTACTTATGTCCAAAAAAGGCTTTGGTGGGGGATTATGGTGCTTGGTGGGAGATTTTAATGCTGTGGTTGATCTTAATGAAAAGAAAGGGAGACAACTATAACCAACCCCGTCAGGCAGAAGCGATATTAGAGAATTCAATTATTTCATTCAGTAAATGCAGCTCCTAGACCTCCCTTTACTGGGACGCAAGTACACATGGTATAAGTCGGACGGCACAGCTATGAGTCGCCTTAATAGATTTTTGCTATCTGAAGAATGGATAGATTTTTGGGGGCTAGTTTCTCAAAGAGCGTTGGGCAGGGACGTGTCCGATCTTTGTCCTATTATGTTGAAGTATGAAAACGCAGATTAGGGCCCTAAGCCATTTTGGTTCAATAATTTCTGGCTGACTCATAAGGACTTCCTCAAAGTGGTGAATGAATGGTGGTCTAGGAGGAATCTCAGTGGATGGAAGGCTACTGCTTTGAAAGAAAAACTTAAGGGGCTCAAAGCTGAATTAAAAATATGGAACAAGGAGGTTTTTGGGAACCTAGATTCTAAAATTCAAATGCTTATGGAGGAAATTAGGGTTGCAGATCTGCTCCTGGAGAGTCATGATTCACCTTTACCGGCGAATCATGAAGCAAGTGAGAAGTTCTCTGAATTGTGGCAACTTCTCAAATATAAAGAGAGCCTTACTGTCCAAAAAGCAAGATCAACTTGGATCAAGGAAGGAGATGCTAATTCAAAATTCTTTCATGCCTGTTTGAAATCCAAAAGAAATAAAAATCATATTTTTGCCCTTAAAAGCAATGGAGGCAACTGGGTGGAAGATGTGCAGGGTATTAAAGAAGAGGTTATCAAAATTTTTTCCAGGCATTTCTCTAACACTTTTTGGGATAGGCCTACGCTAGAAGGAATTGAATTCCCATCCTTGTCTACGATCCAAAATTCCAAGCTAATAGCTCCTTTCACGAAGGAAGAAATAGAAAGTGTGATAAGGAATTGTGATGGCAATAAGAGTCCAGGCCCCGATGGTTTCAATTTTGCCTTTATTAAGGCTTTCTAGGATCTTATGAAGGGGGAAATTTGTGGTATAATGGAGGAGTTCCACACATCAGCAAAATTACCAAAGGCTTTCTCTTCTTATTTTGTGGCTTTAGTTCCAAAAATTGCATCCCCACAAAAGATGGCTGACTTCTGCCTTATTTCCCTGCTGGGCTGCCTATATAAGATTGTTGCAAAAGTGTTGGCTTCCAGATTGAGCCAGGTTATGGATCCGATTATTGACTCAGCTCAGTCCGCTTTTATAAGCAATAGACATATTGCAGATGGAATCATTATAATGAATGAAGTTGTAGACTATGCGAGGAAAGAAGGAAAAGGGTGTTTGATTGTTAAAGTAGATTTTGAGAAAGCATACGACTCGGTTGACTGGAACTACCTGAACTATATGTTAGGCAAGTTTGGTTTCGATGATAAATGGAAGGCGTGGATGAGAGCTTGCATTTTCTTAGGTAACTTATCAGTCCTGGTTAACGGAAGCCCAACGAAGGAAGTACCATCAAAAAAGGCCTTACACAAGGGGACCCCCTTGCCCCCTTCCTACACTTACTAGCCGTGGAAGGCTTGGGTGGCCTGATGAACTCTATTGTCCAAAAGAAAAAGTTTGAAGGATTCAGATTAGGAAATAGTGGACCTATCATCTCTCACCTCCAATTGCAGACGACACTGTCTTCGTAGGTGAGGCAAGCTTTGATAATCTGTGGGTCATAAAGTTTGTGCTCAGATGTTTCGAGTTAGTATTAGGCTTAAAAATAAATTTCTCCAAAACCATGGTTATGGGGGTAAATATCCCTGATTCCTTTTTGAATGCAGTAGCAAATTTTCTAAATTGTAAGGTGGGTGCCGTTCCTTTTACTTAACTGGGGCTCCTTGTAGGGGTAAATACTAAGCAATCACCCGGCTGGATACCATTAATTCAACGTATTCGAGATCGACTCTCTTCTTGGAGGAACAAGTTTCTATAGTTAGGGGGGAGAATAGTACTTATAAACTCCGTCCTAAACTCTATTCTGATCTATTTCTTGTCTGTTTATAGAATGCCTGTGAAAATTATTAACCTCATAAGACAAGTGCAGAGAAGGTTTTTATGGGGAGGTACAAAGGATAGGAAGAAGATCCCTTGGGTTAAATGGGATATTGTATGCAAACCGAAGAAGAAAAGAGGTCTTCGAGTGAAGGATATATATCTATTTAACCTTAGCCTTCTTGGGAAGTGGAGATGGAGATTATTAACTAATAAAGACTCCCTACGGAAGAGGGTCTTGATACAAAGATATGGGAATGACATTCACTCAGCGGCACATCTACCACAATGTACATCCCGCTCTCAAGGCTCCTCTTGGTGGAGAGACATTTGTTCCATTGATTTGGATGAGGGACCTTTCAATAAATGGTTTCGAAAAAGGGCTAAAAAGAAATTAGGGAATGGAGAAACTATCATATTTTGGCAAGATCCTTGGATATCTTCTACACCCTTAAAAGATGCGTATCCTAGACTATTTAGCCTTGCAAGCAACAAAGATGTATCTGTGGTAGCTATGGGGCAGTGAAACGGTAATGACTGGAGGTGGAACTTCTCCTGGAGAAGGTCTTTCTTTGCCTGGGAGGAAGTGGTCTACATGGAATTCCATAATTTCTTGCTATCGGTTCCGATTAACAGTAATGAAGACAAATGGGTGTGGTCTCCCTATACCTCAGGTAATTACTCAATAAAGTCTGCGTACCAGACCCTACAAGTACTGAACCCAGTCGCTGGCCATATTACAGAAGAAGAGGAAAATGTTCTGTACATGTTGTGGAAAAGCATTGTTCCCTCAAAAGTGAAAGCTTTTGTATGGCAGATGCTACTAGATAAAATTCCTACGAGATTTAATTTGGTGCATAGGCATGTTCTGCAATCACAGGAGGACCTTTGTCTACTTTGTGGTCAAGCCTAAGAGACTTCTTTGCACCTTTTTTGCTGATGCCCAGTGTCGACAACAGTATGGTACCAAATTTTTATTTGGGTTCAAGTTCAATTTGTCATTCCTGGAAACTTATTCCAGCTGTGTAACCAATTTGGGGTGTTAGCAAAAGGGCATCGGGATAAAAGAGTGTGGCTAATGGTCTGTGCCGCAGTTATTTGGACCATATGGGAGACAAGGAATTCAATCATTTTCTCAAATGGAACCTGGGACGACCAATCACAAGTATTATATAGGGTACAACTCACTACTTGGAGATGGTTTTTGGGTAAATCGAAGATAGCTACTTCTGGTTTCTCAAACTGGTTATATAACCCAAGGTTGTGCTTCAATTTATGAAATTTCTGGCCTGTAGTGTATAATTGTCCCCCTGCTATTTACCCATCGGCCAAGGGATAATCCCTCTACTGGTCTACTTTGGGGCCTCGGTTTATTTTTTGATTAGAGAGATTGTTTCATATTTTTGTCATGGCTCTTGTTGTATAGGGCTGCTTCTGATTTTTTGGGGTTACTTAGGCGCTTCATTTCAAGCATATACTTGTAACTTGATTAGACTAAGATATCCCTACTACCTATCCTTTGTTGATTGCCTTAATATATAAATATACGTTTTGCTGATAAAAAAAAAAAAAATCTTGGTTGATGTCATTATACATACAAAAGGCATAATTGGGAAGTATGACTTCCCCTGCAGAGAGTGAGTCATAGCATCCAACGTGTGTGTTTTGTAGCCTTGCAAAATGATACCGCCACCTTAAGCGAAGTAGATAAAATGCAATTGGAACAAATTTGAAAGAATTCTCAATACACACTTGAAACTTCAGCTTCATATAATTGTAGGACCAAAAAGACCCTACTGCATGCTAATAACACACAGGTTTAATTATTCATTTAGTTCTTATAGTTACAAAAAAAAAATTCTTTTAATTCCTATACTTGAAAATATCTCCTTTTAGTCCTTATACATATCATTTTTTATCTCTTTTAGTCCTCACTTTAGGGACTAAAATGGATTAAAATAATATGTATAAGAACTAAAAAAAATTAAAAATAATATGTATAAGGATTAAAATGAGATATTTTTAAGTATAAGATATAAAAGAAAAAGTTTTTATAACTATAAGAACCAAATGAGTAATTAAACCTAATAAAAATATCATATTGCAGCACATTATAAATTATCCACCGAATGACCAATTTGAATCTACAGGGTGATATATGTGATTTATGAAGAATTAGGGACACAATCTCATGCATGCAACTGGATTAGTACACCAATTAGGGAAGTAGGTACCTGATCCCCTTCCCTCTTTTTGATAAACCAAGTCCATGACAAATGCTTTCCATGAGATAAAGACTGCATGCATGTCAAATGTAGCTCCCTGGAATACAATTCTATTCCTTATCAACCACAAACACCAACATATAGCATGCCAATTGGACTTTTCGAAAATTCTTACCCCTAATAATAGCCATATGTTGGGCATAGTGTTGGTGTTCAACCTAGCGCAACACCATAGAGAAACCCATCCAATCATAGATATGAGTCCACACCATATAAGAGTTAGGATACATGAAAAAAAAAAAGGGTTGCTTACATCTTCCAGGTTCTAGAAGCAAAAGACGTAGTATAAACCTTGGTTTTCCCCCAGTGGTGAAGCTACGCCCGTGTTGGTAGTCGGTCTTGTAGTAGTTTACACGAAAATATCAGAACTTTTGAGGGAACTAAACAAATCCAAAATTTTTAAATATATTACTCGTAGTGGTAAGACCAAGAGAGAGACTATGATGAGTTTGTAAGAGGCGATAGGCTAATGCTACTATAAAAAAACCAAGAGCCATCAGCTTCCCAAGACCATGAGTCTTGTGCATTTTGATTTAGGACAATGGTTGCAAGCCTACTTTTTAATTATGTGAGTAACTCTTCCTACCAACCAAATAAACAACGACACTAATGCCACACCCAAGTCCAACTGGCCACGGTCCATTCTCCCATTTGTGAGATAAAGCTAGATTTGTCAGTAGCAATTTGAAATAATCGAGGGAAGGCCTCCTTATAAGACATATATCACCAAGCCAGTGCTTGGTCTAGAAATTGATCTGCTTACTGTTCCCAACCTTGTAGTTGCAGGACATTGCATCAGAAAACCAACCAAACAGAGGGTCTTGCACTTGCAACAAGAGAAGTTATTGTAAGAGAATTACAATGTACTTTGTATGAATTTAGAACATTGATTGAATTACTTACTTGTTGAAGACATAATCAAGAATGGCAAGGATTGTCTGTGCGTTGTATGACCTCCTGAAACCCAAAAGCTAAGTCTTCCTTTGCCTAATCACACGCTCCAAATTCCTAGGTTTTTAATGGGACAAACCTAGAGAGCAACTATATGTTGTGGCGACAACAAAGGGGACTTAGCCACGCTATTTATTAACCCTAGGCACCTCCCATTATGGGCCTAGTGGTTAGGCCCACACTATTTTTTACATGGATCAGTATTAGGTATTCAAAGTCCATCAACAATTAATCACATTATAAGTGGGCTTAAGTATCCTCAAATGGATCATAATATTAGCCCATTTTAGGTAAAACAAAATGTCACAATTGATTGCAGCCCACAAGAATTTATAAGAAAATTCTAACAGTTATATCTTGCCACCATATTGAAGATGCCAATGGACGAGAAATCAAATTATTTGTGGCGTCAATCTTTCCATACTTGAAACATAGTAGCTTGTACCTAAAACTACATTGTGGCCAACCAAGAATTGCCACTTCCACGTACCTAATAACCTAATATTAAATATCTCCAAATTTTGTACTTCCAATCCTCCGTCAAATTTAGACAGACACACACGCTGACCAAATTAATTTTGTCCCATTCAGCACAACCACCCCATAGGAAGTTCGGTTGAATGGCAATTAACGTTTTCAAAATCTTCTTTGGGGCTTTGAAAAAGGAGAAGTATATAGGCAAGCTTATTAGTACTGAATTAATTAAGGTGATCCTACCCCCAATTGATAGATGCCTACCTTTCCAACATGCTAGCGTTTTCTTCAAATGTGTAACTATTGGCTCCCATTTGCTACACCTTCTCAAATTAGCACCCATTGGTAATTCAACAAATTTGAAATAAACGTACGCCACACTATAGTGTAGAAACATATATGCTACATACAAAAAAATTTCCTCTACGTTAACCCCAATAAGATTGCTTTTGGAGCAATTCACCTTCAATTCTGACATCATCTCAAACCTATGAAAGATAGCTTTAAATGACCACAGGTTCGCCCAACATGCATCCCCAATGAGAATAAAGTCGTTCGCATATTGTAACTTAGCAATACTAATGTCTTCTTTGACAAGAAAACTTTTATATTTCCTATTTTCGCCGATTTACGAACCAAACCGCTAAAGCCTTTTGCCACATTCAAATATAGGAACAAAGCCAATGGATTATCCTGTCTTTGTCCCCTAAAACCCTCTACCTCCTCTATAGGACATCCATTCACTAGGATAGACACACGACTAGAGAAAATGCAAGCTCAAATCCATGTTTTCCATTTCTCATCAAACCCCAACCTATCAAGCATATAGTCCAAGAAGTCGCAGTTAACAGAGCGTAAGCTTTCTCTAAATCAATCTTAAACAACAGACACTATTTTTTCCTCCTCTTTTCTAGATCAAACACCTCGTTGACTACCAATGCATCATCTAAAATTTGCCTGCCAGGTAAAAAGGTTGTTTTGCAATAAGAACTTACAGAGCCAAGTACCCTTTTTTAGACATGTAGTTAGTAATTTTGAGATGATCTTATAGATGCTTCCAATAAGGGATATAGGTCGATAGTCAAATAGAGCCTTCAGATGATCCCTTTTTGGGATTAAAGCTAAAAAAGAAGTGACAACTTTGGGTAAGGAGGCATTATGACAGAACTCTTAGATAAACTCACATACCTTGTTAAGATCTCACCAAGTGTATCAGTTATGCAAGTAATAAAGTGTAAAGTAAAAGTTATCATTTTCATAGGGATTGTAGTTTAATATCAACGCAATCAATAATTATTTATGCATTTAAAAATTAAAGAAAGATTAAAAACTTTTGGATTTTTTTTTATTAAAAGTATAAAAATCAAGAACGTTATTTAAAGATGTTTAGAAAAATAATGAATTAAAGCAGCTAAGTTTCAAAGTTCCCTTTGATTTTCTCCTAATGCAATCTCTTTCCCTCCTAAACCTATTCTTGTTAAACAGTTTACTTTCAATTTCTTTAGATTAATTTAATCCTAATTCCTTAGGCGATAAACCCTTTGTTTTTAGCGATGCACCCTAATCCTTTAAGCGAACAACGTTAGTCACAAGCATTAAGAAAAGGTAATTAACACAAAGGCATACAATCTCTCCTTATCTCTAGACTCAAGAATTGTATGGTTATTAAATTGCAACAGTTTAAATCCCAATTTTTCAATTGCAAGGTTTAAATTACAAGATAGTTTCAAACGACTAATAAATCTACAAATTATGTAGATTTAGAAAGCTAATTCACACAATTTTTGGCTCTAGTTTAGAGAAAATTTTTGGAAAAATAACCCAATTATATGAAATGTCATGTAATATGTGTTATTGACATTTTTTTATTAAAAATGGCATGATTTTGCTTAGTTATTTGGGTTTATCAATGTAGGGAACTTGAGCAAAGAAAATGGACAAAGTCAGGATGCTCAAAGAGTTAATTTTCAACTTCTGAGTACAAGGAAAAAGCAAGTCGGCATTGGTGCCTAGCGGAGTGGCGCCCAATGCCAACATGATGATAGAAATCCAAAGAATGGGCACCTAGCGCTAACACTCAATGCCAACATGTTTTCAGCTTGCATGAACTATTTTTTTATTGTTGGGCCTAGCATAGCTTCATGGTTCGGAAAGCCTAAACTCATTATAAAAAGGCTAAAACTACATTTTTGGGATTATTCTTTGACTCATCTAAAGACCGTGAGCGAGGAAGAACTTGAAGATTCATCTCCGTCTTTGGATCTTGAAGAATTAGGATTTGATTCTCAAGATTCATGGCTTCCTTTCTATCTTCTTTTTATTTTTTTGTGTTTAGTTTCTCTATAAGTTTTTAAACTCCTTTGCGGTTAGGTTAGGATGAACCGTGATTGGAATCCTTTATAATTTGTTTTTCCTTCTGAACCTTTTAATTATTAATGCAGTTCAGTTGTTAATTTTATGCTTAATGCTTTTTTCTAAGCGTGACACCCATTAGAAATTGATTTGTAATTCAATCCTTGCAATTGAAAAATTGGCATTTGAACCATTCCATTTTAGCAACCATATAATTCTTGAACCTAGGGATGGGAAGAGAGGTTGTATGCCTTCGCGTTAATTTCTTGTTCTTAATGCTTGTGACTAAGTTTGTTTGCCAAGGGGATTAGGGTGTGAAATTAGGAACAAAGGATTTACCACCTAAAGAATTATGGTTGAACTAATTTAGAGAAATTGAATGTATATTATCTAATAGGAACAGGGTTTAGAAGAAAAAGCAATTACATTGGGGAATATCACTAAGGATTTCGAAACCTAATTGTTTTATTCATTAATTTTCTAAACATCATTTAATTGTATTCTCATTTTAATTTTGCTCTTTAATTTCTAAAATCACAAAAATTCCAAATCATTCTTTAATTAACAAACTCACAAGTAATTTTTGGTTGATTTGAGATTAAAACCACCCCTATGTAGATGATACTTTACCTTTACTTTATTACTTGTACAACTAGTACACTTGCCATGATCTTAACAAGTTTTTGGTACTGTTGCTAGGGATTGTGTATCTGATACCAATCCAACTAAGTAATTGCTAGTTGATTTTCTTTTATTTATTTTAACTTCAACTTTATTTTATTTTATTTCTACTCTTGTTTTAATCCTTTACTTTTTATTTTTTATTTTTTGTTTATATGCATCTTTGATTCTCATGGTTTCTGTTGTTTAGTATATGCACAGATGTAGTCAAGGTCCAAAAGGGCTAACAAAGGAAAGAAAACAATAGCAAAGGCTTCTAGTTTAAAAGTGCAAAGCTAGTTCCTCCCATGCCTTTGAGGAGATTCTTGAGGCAGAGACCAACGAAGCAATGGAAGAGGAGCAGCCACAAGGGCAGCCACAGCCAAGGCGTCCCCTCAATGATTTCTGCAACAACAAAGGACTTCATAAACTCGTTGTTGTTAATCCTCCTATCAATGCTAACTTCCAAGTTAATCCAGCACTCCTGAGTTTATTGCGACGGAACCAATTTGCTGGAGGGAGGATGGAGGATCCTAACGTTCACGTCTCTAATTTCTTAGAGATTTGTGAGATAGTGAAATTTCAGGACGTCCTAGAAGAGGCCATCAAACTCATAATGTTCTCTTTGACCTTGAAGGATGATGCTAAGGAGTGGCTCCAGACTCAACCACAGAGAGTCCTTGCTGCCTATTACGGGATGATTTCTCAGTTCATTGATCGCTTCTTCCCTCACTCTCTGTACTTCCAAAGGAAAAATCATATAATCAACTTTCAACAAAAAGAGGGCAAGGACTTGTCTGATGCTTGGGAAAGGTATAAATCTCTTCTTAAAAAATATCCTAATCATAGTTTTGATGATCTTGAGTAGGTGCACTACTTTCTTGTTGGTCAAAGGGGCCAAACTCGAATGATCCTTGATGCTTCAATTGGAGGCACCATGAATACCAAGACTGCTATGAAAGCCATAGAGATCATTAAGTCTATGGCTTCTAATGAGTACAACATCCAATATGACAAAGCCCGAGCTCAAAGAAAGGAGTATTAGAGTTGGATATAGAAAGTTCCCTGCTGGTACAAGAGAAGCTCATGTCAAACCAACTAGAGTCCCTCACCCAACAGTAAAAACTTATGCAAACTGGATACCAAAGATCTCAAGCTATTCCAGTTCAAGCAATCCAGAGCTTACATTATGTTTTCTGTGGAGGCCTTCATGCTGATGGGAACTGTGCCCTTGAAAGAAGTTCTCATGAAGATGTGAATTATATTCAGAATTTTAGGAGGCAGTAGTAAAACCCTTACTCCAACACATATAACCCAGGATGGAAGGAGCACCACAGTTTTTCACGAAATCAATATGAGGGTCAATTAGACAAAGGGCCCTGACAACAGTAGTAAAATGAGAAAAGCCTTTCACTGGACGAGATGATGAAGCAATTTATGTAAACTACTAATGTCTTTATAAAAACTCAAGTGGGGTAGCTAGTTAAGCAGATGACGGAAAAGTCTAGTGGTGGTTTTTCCTGCAACACCACTGACAATCCCAATGAGCATTATACTGTTATTGCTCTAAGGAGTGGCATAACTATTGATTCTACAGGTGCAAGCTTTAAAGTTAGAGATATTGATGTTTTTAATGAAAAATCTTAAAAGAGGAGGAAGAAGTAAAGAAAGAAGCAAAGGACTTTGAAAAGAAAAGGCTAAAATTAGTAGATGAAAATTTTATCATCAAAAAATATAAAAAGAAGCTTTTGGAAGATGGAGTCAAGCTACAAGAGATTCTTTTTTATGTTAAAATGCCAAATCCTCCCAAGGAAAAGAAGGATAAGGATGAAGCCTTTGTCAGATTCCTTAATGTGTTTAACAGGTTCCAAATCAACCTTTATTTTGCAAAAGCTCTTAAGCAAATGCCCACCTATGCTCGCTTCATGAAGGATATCCTTACGAATAAAAGACGATGGGGAAGTGGTAACTTTGATAGAATCATGCAGTGCTGTATTACAAAAGAAGCTACTTCCTAAGCTCAAAAATCCTGGGAGCTTTACTATTCCCTACATTATAGGGAATATGGCTATTGATAAGGCCTTTTGTGATTTAGGGGCTAGCATCAATCTCATGCCAATATTTATGATGAAGAAACATGGTAAAGGTGACGTTAAACCTGCAAATATGGCCATACTGATAAATCCATCAAATATCCTTCTAGTATCATGGAAAATATCCTTATCAGGGTTGATAAATTTGTCTTCCCTACTGATTTTGTTATTCTTCATATGGAGGAAGATTCTGAAGTACCTTTGATTCTTGGAAGGCCATTCTTAGCCACAAGGAAAGCTCCCATTGATGTTCAGACGGGAGAATTAATCCTTCGATTGAATGAAGACTCCATCACATTCAACATCTTTGAGGCTATGAAGCACCTTAGTGACACAGGGGGGTGCTTTATGATAAAGGTAGTGGATGAGATGACTTAGGACTCTTTCAAGCAAGGCAAACCTCACGTACCTCTTGAGAAGGTGAAAGTAAATTTTATTGAATGTTGTGATGATGAGCTTGAAAGCATCATAGAGGAGTGCCTATTGAATTTAGAGACATGGTTACATGTACATGTTGAGAAGAGCCAGGAGAAAAGTGGAGAAAGAAAAGGAGAAGCCAATAAAGGCACCTAAGGAGCACGAGATGACCCTCCAAGAAAAAGCCTTCTACTTAGGCTAATAGGTATATCGTTTTAATTTTAAATTTCATTTTTTTGCAAGAAAACGAAAGTCCAAATGGTTGGACCCTTTGTAGTTAAATGAATTACAACTAAAGGAAGGGTGGAGATAGAAAATCCAATCTCAAGAAGGTGTCTCAAAGTCAAAAGAGACAAACTAAAGCCTTATCATGAAAGGGAGATAAGTTAAACGCTTCTTTAATTCTAAAGGATCCTTGAGCAACATTGGACCATCAAGCTCGAGGCATTAAACAAGCACTACTTGGGAGGCAACCCAAGCACTTTTACCTTTTTGTTTTAGTTATTTTAAATTTTAGATTTTTTTTCCTTCTCTTTTTTTCTTTTTTTTCTTCCTCTTAGGAATTCGGAGACTGAGGGGTGTGGTGATACTTCACATAGCAGCTTCCTTGTGGTATTTTCGGATGCTACGTGCTTACTTGGCTTGGGAAAGTCTTTCTTACTCTCTTTACTTCTCTGCTACCTATTTTGTACAATGTGCTTTAAATTGAATCTTATGTGCTATTGTGATATTATGTGATTTATCCTCTTTTACTTTTCTCATTTCTTGGATGTCACATTTTGGTGTTGCCTGCTAAAAAGAAAAGTTTGTTTTGTGGAATTACTTGCTTGTCACTTCTCTTTATATGTCACTCACACTTTGATAATTGTGAACCCTTTGAGTAATGCATGATAACACTGGCTAGTTTTTAAATTGCATGTACTTAGTGGTTTCTTTACTCTTAGCCTTTGTGAGACTTTTAGCCAAAAACAGTATATTTTTATTTAGTGTGTTTCTTCATTACATGTTGTTTGCTTTAGAACTTGACCTACTTCTTATTGTTGTTGTTAGACCTTTCACACATATATGATAGAGACACATTTTTCTTTAAGCCAGGGCCAAAATTAGCTCTCCTATACAGTTATACTTTGCTAACCCCTTTGAGCCTTAACCCTTTTGTTCTTTATATTAGCTCATTAAAAGTCAAAAAGTGAAAAATAATTTTGCCCCTCTTGATTGGAATTAAGGAATTGCTTTCTTATAGGATACTTGTGGCTTGATCTTAAGTTTGGAATTGTATGTTTACTTGAGGACAAGCAAAGATTTTAAGTTTGGGGTGCCTATACGAAATTTTTTGTTCTGTCTGCTTTGTTTTATTTTGTTATGAATATGTTGAAAAAAAAATAAAAAAGAAGAAGAAAAAATAAAAAAAAATTGAAAAAGAAAGGCAAAAGGAAAAAGAGAAAAAAAGAAGAAGAAGAAGATGTACTACCTTCTATTTTACTGTGTTTCAAATAATGTTGTGAATAAGTGGATGTGCGAAATTTGGCAAGCATGAACATTAATGTTAAGGGATGACTGTGTGATGTGAGTATATGATTTTTGTAAAAATCCCTTAATTCCAATTTCTTAAACCAAATCCAAATATTTTTCCACTTATATCCCTGACCTCATTTCAACCTATAAAAGACCTCTTGAGTGTGTGCACTTGTTTTGTGATGATAATTTTAGAATCTTGTCAAGCATATGGTAGGGATGGCATGTGATGATGTTGTGTGTAAATAGAACCCATCTTTAGATAGTTGAGTGAAATACTTAATCCTATGAGGAGAGTGAAGTAGGCAAAAAGTGTAGACAGTGAAACTTTTATCTTGTGTTGGCTTGCTTTGCTTTAGAAGGGAATCATGACCCTTAGGACTGAGTTGAATAAATTTGTTTTGTGCAACCATTTCAAAAGCAACATTGATTTGTGACAAACTTGAGATTGATTGAGTTGATGCAAGAAGATTGGCTTTGAACCTTAATGTCTAACTATTTGTTGCTTGAGGACAAGCAAAATTCTATGTTTAAGGTTGTGATAAATCTAGAGATTATGTAGATTTAGAGAGTTAATTCACATAATTTTTTGCTCTAGTTTAGAGAAAATTTTTGAGAAAATAACCCAATTATATGAAATGCCATGTTATTGAGAATTTTTATTAAAAATGGCATGATTTTATTTGGTTATTTGGGTTTATTAATGTAGAAAACTTGAGCAAAGAAAATGAATAAAGTCAAGATGCTTAGAGAGTCAATTTTCAACTTTTGAGTGCAAGGAAAATGCAAGTCAACATTAGCGCCTAGGGAAGCAACGCCCAGCACAAACAAGATGACAGAAATCTGAAGAATGGGGGCCCAACGCCAACGCACTATTGCAAATCCAAGAAATGGGCGCCCAGAGCCAGCATCCAACGCCAGCATGTTTTCAACTTTTGCAAACTATTTTTTATTGTTGGGCATAGCATAGTTTTATGGTCTGAAATTTTAAACTCATTATAAAAAGGTTAGAACTACACTTTTGGGATCATTTTTTGACTAATCTAAGGACTGCAAGCGAGGAAGAGCTTGAAGATTCATCTCCGTCTTTAGATCTTGAAGAATTGGGGTTTGATTCTTAAGATTCATGGCTTCCTTTCTATCTTCTTTTTATTTTTCTTGTATTTGGTTTCTCTATGAGTTTCTAAACCCCTTCGGGGTTAGGTTAGGATGAACCGTGATTAGAATCCTTTGGAATTTGTTTTTCCTTCTAAACCTTTTAATTGTTAATGCAATTCAGTTGTTAATTTTATGCTTAATACTTTCTCTATGCATAACACCAATTAGAAATTAATTTGTAATTCAAACCTTGCGATTGGAAAATTGGGGTTTGAACCGTTCCATTTTAGCAACCATATAATTCTTGAATATAGGGATAGGAAGAGAGGTTGTATGCCTTTGCATTAATTTCTTGCTCTTAATGCTTGTGACTAAGTTTACTCGCCTATGGGATTAGGGTGTGAAATTAGGAACAAAGGATTTACTGCCTAAGTAATTTGGGTTGAACTAATTTAGAAAATTGAAGGTAAATTGTCTAATAAGAACGGGGTTTAGAAAGAAAAGAAATTACATTAGGGGAATATCACCAGGGATTTCGAAACCTAACCATTTTATTCATTAATTTTCTAAACATCACTTAATTGCATTCTCATTTTAATTTTGCTCCTCAATTTTTAAAACCAAAAAAATTCCAAATCTTCCTTTAATTCATAAACACACAAGCAAATTTTGGTTGAATTGAGATTAAAACCACAATCCCTGTGGAGAAGATATTTTACTTTCACTTTAGTAATTACTAATATTTTAGCATAATAACGACGTAGTATTTATAATTTAATTACTAAAATTTTGGCAGAATAACAATTAAATAAATATATTTTAATTTTTCAATTTTTAGCAAAGTAACCATTTAACAAGTATAATTTAATAATTTAAATTTGAGCATAGCAACAATTTAGCAAGCATAATTTAATAATTTAAATTTAAGCATAGTAACAACTTAGCAAAAGCAAAAGTTAAAGGTTAACATCAAACAGTATAATAATGATAATGAAAACTTAAGCCTAAAGGGGTTTACGGGAAAACCCTTCCTACCAACATGCAAAGTGACAATGATATAAAACCAATCTCACTCTACCCATTACCTCAAAGATAGTTGATAAAGAGGAGAAAAGTTGATGGAAGTATTAGTGCAAAGCTCTTAGGAAGAGAGTTTTTACTAGTTGGTGAAAACTAGCAAAATTTTAGTATAAAAACAAAGTAAAATAAAAAAAATTCTAGGAAGAGAAACTCTCTAATAATTTTGGGTAGTTTTAGAGAGTGGGAGATGTGTGAAAATCTATCCAAGAATGGGGGGTATTTATAGAGAAGGCTAGATTGGGCATCCCCAAAATAACATAATGATGATGCAATAAAATCTATTTTTAATTTCTTTTTAATTAATTTTATGGACACATAACCCAAATAAGTGAAGAATCACCTGTTTCAGGCTTGGGGACGTGCTCCACTAGTTGTCCCAAAATTCCATGTATCAATTTTTATTTGTAGGTAAATTAGCCAATACCAATAAAATAGCCTAAACTTAAAAAATTAGCTTTTAATATCAAAATAATTTAATTTAATGTGAAACTAGACAATTACATTATTTTCCATCACAAATAAGTTTCTAATAATTAATTTTAATTTTTGTTAATTTATTTCAAAATTTATTTATTTATTTTGTATTTTTAAGCTAAAAAAATCATAATAAATCCATTTTAATTCAATAAATATCAAAATTTTTATGAAAAATATAAATTGAATGTTTTTCCTATAAATAAACTAAAATTAGCATGTTCACCCTTTCTGAATGTCAAATTAATACTAGCTAGGCTTAACAGACACTTAGGAGCATTTGGTCATTTTACATAGCAATTCTAGAAATTTTCTAGAAACTCTCCAAAATTATACTTTAATATATATGACATAATTTTAAGTTCAAATTGACATTTTAATGTCAATTGAATCTTTTTCTTATGTAGGCCCTTAATGTTGAGAAATAGGGACAAAATTGTCATTTTCTAATTTTTCTAGGATCCGACTCGAAAAAATTATTAAAAACCACGATTAAATAACTCTTGAAATTCTAAGCATAATGGTGGAGATCTAAATTGTGAAATTTTCTCCCGATCAAATATTAGAAAAATAGTTGAAAAAATTGAAATAGGGTTATTATATTTCTCACTATTTTTCTTTCAAAATAAAATTTTTATAATGAAATATACTTAATATAAAATTTTTAAAATATTTTGTAGTGAAAAAGTCTCTAATTGGTTCCTACAATTAACCAAGGGTATTTTTGTTATTTTACAAAAATTATCTCAAAAAATTTTCAAAAAAATTCTAAAATTATTATTAATTATTCTAAGTACATTGATAGGTTAAAAAAAAAATTAAAACACTTTTAACTATTTTTTTATTAATTATGTTATTTGGCTTTTTAGGGACGAAACAATCATTTTACAAAATTCCAAACTCCATTCCCCAAAATTATTAAAAGTCTAAACTAACTACTACTCACTAATACGAACGTAACTATAGGGATCAAATTTTTGAGATTTTTATCCGATTCTCCAAAAATAAATACAAAATAATTAGGAAAATAATTTGATAAGCAAAAAAATAGGGGTGTTACATTGCTTTCCTCTTTTTAAGAATTTCACCCCTGAAATTTGTTAATAGTATGAAGAGTTGGAGATACAACTCTAGCAAAATCAAAACTTCTTGATAAAGAAAACAAAGTTGCGATATACAAATCTTATCTTGATTATTTATCTTTGTTAGACCTCAGTTGAATCCAAAGTCGTCTCCAAATACTTTCTTTGTCTATTGCAGCTTTGTGATAAACAAAACATATTATCTTAAACTTATAGAGGATAATTTATAAGTTATCTAAATCCATAAGTTTATCAGCCAATATCGCCTTCTATATTTTTTAGTGCTTAATGTAACTTTGAGCTCGCCAAACTTAGAATTACATTAAAGTCACCAATAATAAACAATACATAATCAAGGAATTTTGTTCAATAGTCAAAAATCCGATATAACAGAAAATCTAATAGATTATAACCTTGGTTCTAAGGAAAGAATTGTGACTGTTCAAATGATGTGCCAAAGCATAAGAAGGATTTTCTAGGAATTAAGGTTCAAGAGTCAAGGTATGACAAAGTGAGTTAATACCTAAGAAAAGTAGTTCACCCGGAGTCAAGATAAATGGTTGGAAAAGCATTATGAAATTTTATAGAAATACTAATGGATGAAGAATCAACCATAGAATGAAGAATGATCAAGACAATTTTAATAAAGAAGGAATCAATTATGAGGGTTAAGGAAGGAGTACATATTCAAAGGTCTTATAATTGAATGATAATATTTAGGAATGACTAGATTGATAAAATCTCAATGAAATTATTAGTGTGATCAACAAGGGAACATCGATATATCTTCAAGCTTTATTAATGAATACAAATCATATAAAAGTTCTATAAGTCTAGAATCATTGAAGAAAATGACCAGGTTACATAATCAAGGATAAGTGATCTCAAATAATCTTCATCTTTATCAATGAATTATACAAGAAGGTTTTCAAAGTAAGAGAATAATCATAAAAGGGGTAATCAAATCAATTGAAACAAATTTATTGGTTTAGAAATAAATAGATAGAAAATAATAAGCAGGATCCTGTCATTCCAAGGAACGAGGTCTTTTACAACATAAGGGACAATAAACATTAATGTTTTGGTAAGGACAACAAGATTCTACGTACATCATGACTACGAAGTAAAAGAACGATTTCATCCTAAAGAAAAACTTCTTACAAGTTGCTAGTTATTTTCTAATTCATTTGAATGAAATCTTTAATCTTAAGGATCATTATCAACTTTGTCATTTTGGAAGTGTTCATCTCCTTGAATGAAGTTGTTAGATTGAACGGTTTTAGTTCTGCTCAAGGTTAAAACTCTGCCTATTGTCTTGGGCCTTCCAACTTGAGTTTTTCCATTGTTGTTTCCATTTTTGTTGCCATACTCCTTCTTTGGCTCCTTGCAGTTGTTGCTATAGTTGTCAGGCTTTCCACAATTTTAGCAATGCAGTTCCTTGCCAGATGAAGTCCTCCACATTAGAAACATTGAATTAGGTTGTTCATGCCAAAAGTTGTAGGAGTATAAACGAAATTCTTTTGCCCCGAAATTTTTTTGAAAGGTTGGAATGGTCATTGGTAGGGTTTCTCCTTGGTGAAGAATTCCTTTCTCTTGTTTCTTTGTGGTCTTCCGCTTTACCACTCAACTTGTCTTGCTTTCATATCTCCTTATAAATTCTTCAGCAGTTCACCAATGTAGGAAACTAGGCTATCTCAAGATACCCTAGTGCCTACTTGATGTTAGGCCTCAGTCTGCTCTCAAATGTGAGGCACCATGATCTATCATTAACTCTTCCTTGGAAGTAGGGGCAGTACTTTGACAGTTCATCAAATTTGACAACATATTCTCCAATAAACATATCTCCTTGCTTCAATTCAAGGAATTTTATTTCTTTCCTTTGCCTTAAATCTTTTGGAAAATACTTTCCTAAAGTTACTTTATGTGCTTTAGTACATACCACAGTTGTGAAGATTTTCTCGATCTCTACAATCCAATTTTGAGCACCGTCTGGATCAAATCTACCTTTAAAGGTGGGTGGGTCATTCTTGAAAAATGTTGTAAGTCCTTGGTATTCTACAGGCTCATTGACTCATCCTTGGTTCATATTTTCAAGAACAGCAACCATTCTTTCGAGTATTTGCTTAGTAGTATCTTGTTATAGTCTTCCAACCACTGTCTGAAAAAGAGAACACTGTTTAGTTCAATGCCTTGAATAAAACCATATGTCAGGTGAGCAAAGTAATATGTGAGATATTACACCAAATAAATTCTCAGGAAAGAGAGGTAGGTCATAATAAACACTCGTAAGTACCAAGTCTTTCCTAGGTAGAACCTACCTAGACATACACTAATCACTTTTACCAAACTCACAATTAACACTAAGTTTAAGTCTTATATTGAGTGTGCAGCCCATTTTCGTAATCTTTTAATTGCGAGTTGTATCGAACGTCTGCTTTTATCTTCAATAGTACTATATAATCTGAACATATCTTATATTTCTGTTTCTTGACATAAGATATAAGAACAAACAAGCTATCTCACATTTCTGTTTATCAATAGAAAATGAAAGAATACGCAATACAAAGAAGGTCAAGGCCATACCCCTAGGCTTTGAAAGAAAAGAACTGCTCTGATACCATTATGTGTGACACCTGTTCACATCGAACATAACCCATATTTATTTTTAATTAATAATGCAAGTAAAATTTTTCTTCACTTTTAATAATAGAAAATTTGTAATTTTAACAGAATTTAAAAATGGTGTTAAAAAATAAGATCAGTATATATTCATTGTATAATTGTACATCATGTTTCATAATCAAAACAATAATTGAAATATAGGAAGATCAAAATATACATAAAAATAGTTACTACTTATTCCTAGTACATCAAAAAGATCCTAATCAAAGCAGTGTTCATCTACCCTATCCCATAAAATAACAAGTCATCAAACTAGGCCTATAGGTCTTCATCAACAGTCGAGTCTTTATTAGCCGCGATCAATCATACATAAAAGAAAAAGTAATGGAGTAAGGTGATTTGTCCTAAAACACTTGTTCATTTATGGTAGGAATTCTACCATAAGACACAGATAAAACGCAATTGACAATAGAGGAGAACCTAAAGTTTATTCTATGTTATACTATCTTTGACTCGATATGAATCCATTCTCTTCATTAGTGGATAATAATTCTTAACAAAACATGGGAAATGACTAGCAGTACATATACCTCTTTCAACATCAACACATGGTACAATCCTGATCATCATTGACAAACAAAATAACAATTCAGGATATCTATTTATAGAGGTATGCTCTCAAACCAATCTTGAAATGTTGAGCAGTTATCGGAGTTATCGAGTTTAGTCAGACAAATATCTCGGCTTAAGGGCGCTACCTTAACCATTAGGACCTTCACCACTCGATACCTACCCCCAAGACCTCCACAAGCGGGTCCCTGCCTTTTATTTCTCAGCGTACCAAACTATAACTTTCCTGGTAAGGTGTCATGCCACTACATGTCACTTGCTTTACATTACCCACTAACTATCAATTCCTAACTTCTCAAACAAGAGTTTTTCTAGTCTCATTTAATTTGAGTACCAATACAATCAATATTTCTACCTTATATTGCAAAAATTGCACAATACCAAAATTTTAACAGAATAACAATCACATAAAATTTTAGCAGAATAATAACTTAGTAATTACTAAAATTTTAATAGAATAACAACGTAGTAATTATAATTTAATTACTAAACTTTTGGCATAATAACAACTAAATAAATACATTTTAATTTTTAAATTTGAACAGAATAACAACTTAACAAGTACAATTTAATAATTTAAATTTGAGCAAAATAACAACTTAACAAGTATAATTTAATAATTTAAATTTAAGCAGAGTTACAACGTAGCAAAAGTTAAAATTTAACATCAAACAGTATAACAACGATAATGAAAACTTAAGCCTAAACGAATTTAGGAAAAAACCCTTTCTACCAATATGCAAAGTGACAATAATTTAGAACTAACCTCACTCCCCCCATTACCTCAAAGATAGTTGATGAAGAAAAGAAAAGTTGATAGAAGTGTTGGTACAAAGTTCCTTGAAAGAAAATTTTTACTAGTTGATAAAAACTAACAATTTTAATATAAAAACAAAGTAAAATAAAAAAATTTCTAGAAAAAAAAACTCTAATAATTTTGGCTAGCTTCCAAAAATGGAGAGTATTTATAAAGGAAAATGGTAGACTAGACGTCCCCAAAACAACAAAAGTAATAATACAATAAAACCTATTTTAATTATTTTTTAATTAATTTTAGCAACACATAACCTAAATAGGTGATGAATCACCTATTTTAAGCTTAGGGACGTGTTCCACCAAATAAGCTATGTGATTCGCTAGCTAAAATACCTAAAAAGTGAGGAACACAATAACATTCTCTTTAAAAACAAAACAAATTACGTTTTTGTTTTCGTATTCATGCACGGCTGGAAAGTCAAAATACTCACCAACATTAATTTTTAGAGAGACCTTAGATACAAATTACAAAATTTACATACCAAGTAGCTTCAGCCTTGTGAAGTGACAGTGACTAGAAGTGAGGGGAAACAAGCCCAAGAAACCTTAAATGTCTACAACAAACATATTGCGGTATTGCCTACTAAAACGTCTAGGAGACATGGGATCCCATATGTAGGATTATACATATTCAAGCAAGAAAAGCCCCAGCTTGTGCCCTGCACTTGCCTCTGGACTCTTGTATATATATAATGTGCTTAAATTTCTGTATCAATAGCACCTTGCTAGTTGCGACTTTTGCATTTTTCCATGGCTCTTGGTGCTGCAGGAATCAGACGTAAGTAAGTACGCCAATAAACTCGGGTCTAATGATTGATTTTAGAGTAAAAGAGAATGCTAAAATGTGAACTCTCATTAATAATGAAAGGATAAAATCTTCAAGAGATAATAGACATTTCCATCATTTTAAGAAAGAGAAGTGCTAGCAACATTCTATTTAACACTTTTTTTAATATTCTCTTTACTATTAGTTTGAATTTATTAAAAATCACAAATTTTAGTAAGTCTCACTTCTAAATTAAAAGAGAGACTCATTAAATGAGAATTGAAACCTATTAAAATTTGTGATTTTTAATAAATTCTAGCCAATCATAAAGAGAATATTAGAAAAAGAGTGTTTAAAATAGTGTTATTAGCATTTCTCTTTTAAGAAAATATAGTAAGATGAAATAATGGAGTTCAAGGAAGTGTACTCATATTGGAAGAAAGATATGCAGCTAGAATCCATCAATTCCATAAATAGTTCAACAATATTTTACACATAAAAACTCCTCACTCATTTTCATACCATTAGTTTTATCTTCTGATTTGTGCAAATTCGCATGTAATTCAGTGGCTTCACACACTTATTGGCTCTTTTAAGTGTTGTTGATATCATCTTATACCATTATGCAATTGAGTTATATATCAAGCTAGGATTCTGTCTTGCGATTTGACTATATGATGATGATGAGTTTTTCAATGCAACGACAAGATATGAAAGAAAGCACATTGTCGTATGTGTTAGCCTCACCCAGTCCAATTGCTTCAGAACTCTTCATTATCCTCAACCTCTTGCAAGAGTTAGTGAACATCCTAAAACAATAACAAGATCATTTCAGAATTATATACTCATTAAATTGTCCTTAGCTGACTCTGATATTTTTCAGATAATAAAATAAAATAGAATAAATGTATTTGCGGAAATCATAGTTTAACTAACTGGCAGCAGAGCTATACTTCTTATTTTAATAATTACTAAACACCAAAATAGAAATCAAATCAGAATATGCACAACACTATGAGACATAATATGCACTCACTCCCATGGAACATCACCAACTAGCATCCAATCATCATCCTTGTCTTCATAGGTAAGCACATATTCTGAACCATGAAGGAGGTCCATCAATCTACTTTCACTCAACCTATCTCGACCAGAAACCCCATGTGAACCACATTGACCTGCACTTGTCATTGGTAAAAACATCATCAGAATCTGTAACATAAAGAACATTTTATTGGTAAAGAATTAGTTGACCTATTCATAGCACTCCTGTAAAAATTCCCCAGCTCATGGAACCAACCAGCCTGAGCCTGTGACATTCGAAGACTTATGATCCTGATTTAATCACCCACATAGATCTAAAAGGATGCCAGTTCTGATCAGGATAAATTCTTTATATTTCTCTCATCAAAATCAAATGAAGAGAATAATTGGTATAACCAAAGAACATTGAAAGCTATGCACAAGTAAAACGGTAACAATTTGATTACAATTTGCTACTACAGAAAAACAAAACTCACTGATTGTAAAACAACTAAACATCTTTTCCAGTGCTGAAGACAGTTCCATGTAAGTGCCAAAGTTTTTCAGGTCCACTTTCCTCAAGTATGGAGCACCATCCATGCTAACTTTCACATAAAGGCATCCAGACTTGGCTTCTGCATCATCATCATTTTTTTGTGGCTGAGTGGCCATTGAATTCTTCCTGAAAGAACGGATTGGTGGCCATCCCACCACTTGTTCCCTGATTCACAAAACACAAAATTACACTATATATAAGGGAGTGTACATGGAGCCCCAATTGAGATATGATAACCATCTGTGCAGAGGTCGGTGATTATAACTTCAAAACAAAAGCAATTCAACTACTACGGTGTCCAAGGGAATTACATAACAGATAAGAACACAAAATCAGGCAGGAAAGTAAAAAGAAGTTTCACCGTGAAAATTGAATTTTTAGTTATATAGAACACTGAATAATTGGAGGAGTTCAATCCAAAATCATGTACCAAAAGCAACATATAACTAAGATGAAGAAGAAAATTTACAGAACAACCAAATCAACCATTAGATGATGATTAACATAAAAGTAATATCCCCTAAATCACATAGAAAAGAGTTAACAGCTTCTCTAACACCAGAGGCTAACATGAGAAGATAATTAGCAACAAGAAGTGTTAAACTGTTAAAGAACTCAAAGCCTCATCTTGATAGATTTTATTCTCCCTTCTTTTCAATTTAAATTTCAACTAAATATTTTTTCAAGTAAAAAATAAAAATTCATTTCCTGTCTTTGAATTGTCCCATTTTCTTCTTGCTTCCAACATTTTACTATTAATAAACACACACACACACAACCGAGAAGGCTATAAACAGGACAGGACATCAACAACAAAAAGTGGACAAATATTTTGACAAACAAAACATATTATATACATATATATATGTGTTAAGAAAGAAGGGAAGTGTGATGAGGCTAAAGGAAGATGATGCTACTTTGCAGCAGGAGCAGATATCTGAGGCTTCTTCTCATTCAATGGCTTTGGAGATTGAGGGACTTTATCTTTCACAACAGAAGTTTGTTGGTTGGTACACTCAGCCTTGGCAGCACTAACACCAACACCCCTTGGAGAGAACAAGCCACCATCTTTACCCAATCCCACCTCAGATCCACCATTCCCAGAGAGAAGCCACTTCCCAGAACCCCCATCAATGGTGTCTGAGAAAACCCTTTTGGCCCCAGACACCAAACTCTTGACCATGCCTAAAGGGTGCACATTCTTGTCTTCCACACCCTCATCCCTCTCTGGTGACTCAGAACCTGGCAAACCAAGCCTCAGCTCAGTAGCCTTGAGGTTCAAGCCAACACTAGTCCTCTGAGAAAACTTGTCAGAACCTTCCATTGAAGGAACCTCTGATAAGCCTACATAGCCTTGCTCTAATGGCACAGACATCAAATTTCAGCTCACACTACTACTACAGTATCACTTATTCTCAAAAATGGAAAAGAAGAGAGAGAGAGAAAGAGGGAGAAACAGAAACTGAGATTGAATAATCAGAATTCAACAGTGGAAACAAAAAGATTTTAAGTTTTGATGCAGAGAAGCTTCTCTTCCATGAGGTTTTATGTGTTCAGTTTGTTTTGTTTCTATATCAAGTAATGATATATGAACAAAAATACACTATATACAACTAGTTTATATTCTTTATTTTTCTTTATTTATTTATTTTGTTACATCATGTCACTTGTGATATTTATATTTTTTCTTTTTTTATATATATATTATATTTTTTTTCTCTTCTGTTTTTTTTTATCTCTCTATATATAGATAAGCACAAGTGTCCATAAATCATTTTTCTTCAACGTAAACTGATAAAATTGTGCATTCTGTTAAACTGATGGTAATGGAATTGTATGTGGTGTAACAAAAAAATAAAAAGGAAAAGGAAAAATGGGAAAATGGAATGCGGAATGAGGACCAGGGAGAATGAGATATTATGATTACATTAATATGCAAAAGAGAATATGGAACTGTGTTTGGCTGTTTGCTTTATTCTTCAAATTAATTTTGTAAGAAAAAATTCCCTTGAAGAATGTGCTTTTTCAGTTTTTATAATTCGTGTGAATCTTTTTGTGGGAGACCACTCCGACAAAGTCCAGAAAGTCCCTGATATACTTTACCCGTTTTATTAGCCCTTTTGGGAAATGAATTTCATTGTCATTCATGACTTTGATAAGAAATTATTCTGTTTATAATTTAATTTTGGATAATTTATTTGTTAGTGTTATAATATCATAATAAAGTTGTTAGTACTTTAATTCAACCAGTAAGTACTCGAGTGTAAATATAAAGTAAGCACTTGAGTGTATTCATATAAAGATCAACACATCTTCAACAAAAAAAAATAAAAAATCAACACATCCTTACATAATAATACACTTAAATGGCTATTTATAATCAACCAATAACAATGTTTTAAAACTAAGATTGGTCATCAACTCGGTCAGGATATTGGGTCAATAGTCGAATCAGAAGGTCATTAATTGAACTACATGACCCGGTTTCAATTAAAAAAATTTAAAATATTTATTACATATAAATTTCATACCTATAAAATTTATTAAATTAAATTTTAATGGTGATATGTAGCCCAAAAATAAATAAAAAATCAACAATAGTATTTAAGATGAGGGTGAAAGAAGGAAAGACTAAAAGTTATATATTCAAGTCAAATAAATAAGAGCAAGTGAATGAAGATTATACATTTAGGTCAACACAAGAAACATTTATGTCATACGCATATGTACATTCAAATTTATGATTTTGGTGATTATTATCATTTCACATATAAATATTTATATTTTTTATAATTAAAATTCATGGTAAATATATATTTTTAAGTATGTAAAATTTATTATAAGTTGGGATTTCTATTTTTTTTCAATAGTTGTAGTTAAAATGACATTGTTTCACGCTTAAAAAAAAAACAAATTTCTTTGAACCGATCCAAGTCAACCTGCTGGTTCAACCGCAAAATCCGCTGAGTCAAACTGGTTCATACTAGGTCGATGACATGTTCAATCCAATCACCGGCTCATGCCGATTGCAACACCTACTTGTGGTCCAACCGGCAGGTCTGAGCCAATTTTTAAAATACTAAACAGTAATCAAACTTAAATAAATTAAAATCCAATATTAAAATTTTCATTAAACATAAAATATACTAATTTTTAAATTAAATAAAAAAAATCTATAAATAATTAATATTTTTTAAAATAAAAATCATAATACCAAAATAGCATGATTATTCTTAAAATAATATAAATAAGCATATATAAAACCATGAAACTAAAAATTACAAATTAATCCTTTTAAAATATAATGTCATTTATCTTATGATATAGTGTTACTTTAGAAAATATTCTGATAAATGTCTCACATTATTTTTCTATCCATAGAAATTTTAATAAAAGACATAAACAAAAATACTGTAATGATAAAGATGGGTCAAATCTAAATAAATACAAAATAAATATTCAATTTGATAATAACTTATAACAATGCAGTTTTTAAACATTCTGTTTTATATTTCTTACACAAAATCTCTTCTATTTTTAAATCTCATAAATTCTTTTCTACTTTATAAATGTGTTACACTTTAATTTAAAATAATTGTTTTTATATAAAATTTACAAAAATATATTTATTATATATTTTACCTCATTATACAAATCCCCTCTATTTGTTAAACATTACAAAAAAAAAAACTCTTTTATGTTATATATACATTACATTTAAATCCATTTATTATAATAAAAGAAATAAAATTATTAAACTTTTAAATGACAAGAGTTTTAGAATAACATTAAAATAACATAAAAGAATAAATTATAAAAAAAAATCATAATTTCACATTCAAAATATAAAACATTATTTTGATTTTTTGTAATAAAAAATTTAATAAAGCTTAGTCACATGAACTATTAATAAGAAGGAATTAATAATTCATAAGATTAATTTTTCGTTAAGTTTTTTATTACAATAATTTTGAAATGATCCTTGTTATTGATAATTTTGTTTTTAATTATTTTCTTGTTATTTTTTCTTTCATTTCAATATTATCTTAAAAATTTATCATTGAAAAATTAATAATTTTTAATTTTTACTGTTGTAGAAGTTTTAAATTATAATGTATATAAGATAGAATAGAGTTTGTATAGTGTCTAACAAATAGAAGAGATTTTGTGCAATTACTAACTATTCAAAGTTTATCATGAGCATATTTGTTAATTTTATTTAAAAATTAGAGCATTTGAACTTAAGTATATTGTATTTATAAAATAAGAGAAATTTTATGTAGATCATAGAAATAAAAGAAATTGTAAGAAATAAAAAGTAAAAGAAGAGTTATAGTAGTTTATTTTATATATATATATATATATATATATATATTTATTTATTTATTTATTTATTTTATTTTTATTTTTTTTGTTATAGTTTGTTCAATTTACGCCAAAAGCTTAGATGCGCTGGAGGCAGCGTTTGGGTGAAAGGTAACTGAGTCTCCAAAAAGGTGAGCAAGGAATGGCAGAGAAAATGATGGAACGAACAGTGGCTTTCAAAAAGCCAATTTTTCGTGCGGTTCAGAAAATTATTAACCATAAAGAAAAAAGAAAATTTTATAAAAAGATTGCCGGAGATTTTCTTGGCTTACACGGTGGATTTTTTTCCCTCAATAACACACTTTCAACAATTATTTCGACAAATGACACAGATAGGAAAATATTTCCCAATCTGTCACACTTTTGTCGGGTTTGCAATCCCCGAATTCTCTTCATGCCAGTTTGCCTTTTATTTTCCAAACCCGTTAGAAATTTAGGTTTTCAAAACCCGTTTTCTAAACGGGTTTTTTTTAATTAAAATATGTTTGTTTTATTATGTTGAAAATTATTTTTAATTAATCAGTTAATTTTAAGTGTTAATTGTGATGTAATTTTTAAAAAAAATTCACTTTGTAATTAAAAAAAATACATTATTATTAATTGAAATGGTGCTCACTCAATTTACATTATAAAAAATTATTAATCAAATTAATAAATTGAGGTAATTAATTCAAATTAATAAATTGAAAAAGCTGATGTTTCATAATTTCACCAGCGTCAACCCATGCTTATATGCAAAACACGTATTCATGTGGCGTTTCATCATTTTACCAATATGAGGTTAATAGTTCTTTGCATTATACATCGACGATTTTACATATTGTCAATCATTATCTTCACTAAACAAAATTTAAATTTAGATGAAACAATGTAAGATCAACAAAATGTTGATGATGAACAACACATACGACAACAGGGATGACCTCGTCGAAACCCTCCAAGAAACTGATGACCACTATTGTGTGGGAGTAGACATCACTTACAAGTTAATTAGCCCTAGTTATTTTGTTATTTGTTAAATTTGATTACATTATTTTTTTATCACAATTGTCAACTTTTTCAATTCATTAATTTGAATTAATTACCTCAATTATTTATTAATTTGATTAATATTTTTTTATAATATAATTGGGTGAATACCATTTCAATTAATAACAATGTATTTTTTATAATTACAAAATGATTTTTTTACAATTAAATCACAATTAACACTTAAAATTAACTAATTATTTAAAATTAATTTTCAACTTAATAAAACAAACATATTTTAATTAAAAAATAAAATAACCATTTAGAAATCGGGTTTTTGAAAACCCAGATTTCTAACGGGTGTGGAAAACAAAAGGCAAAATGGCATGAAGAGAATTGGGGGATAGTAAACCCGACATTGTCACAAGTATAGCAGATTGGGGTGTCATTTGCGGAAATAATTGTTGAAAGTGTGTTATTGAGGGAAAAAAATCTATACGCTGCTTTGATGAATTTTTTATCTCAAAAAAAATAAAGATTAATTTTGACTTCTGACAAACAAAAACAATCTATTAGGAAGCAAAATATGAATGAGAAGTAGATAGGACGAAAACAAGGGTTGGGGTTTCGGGTGAGTCAGACAGAGGGGGGTTGCGAGGATTCTTTTTTCTGAGGTGAAAAGGAACTCAATCTGGAAATTTGTGCTTGTACTTGATGCCTTGTAGTATCCTTGATTTTGATTCGCATATTCTTGATTTTTTTTATTCAAATAACACACAAAAAAAAATATTTCACCAAATACCACCCTTCCCACTTTATTTCCTCATATACCACACTTCATTTTTCAATTGAGGAATCCTATCCCCCAATCCCGACTTCCCATCGTGGTTTTTTAATTTTTTTTCTCTTTTATTAATTTAATTAATTATTAATTTTAATTATTTTTTAATTTTAATTGTTAATTATTATTAATTTGTGAAAAAAAAAATCCAATTGTAATTATAAAAATACATTGTAATTAATATAAATGAATATTAGCTAATTGACATCATTCGAAAAAATTAATTAAATCAACTAAAAAAATAAATTAATTAATTTTAATTAATAAAATAATAAAACTCACAATTGTATATTCATAATGACTCTTTGACGCTTGAATTTTTGTCAGTGTGATCTCGACCATTCTTTTTTTTCCATCGCAAAGGATAAAGTACATAATGACTCTCTAACACGTGAATAATGCATGCGTTTGAATCGGAGCAATTTGGGACATGGATTTTCATTGATGCAATCTTGTCGCTCCTTTTTTTCTACTGCAAAGGACAAATAACATAATAACTCTCTAACATGTGAATAGTGCAAGCATTTGAATCAAGTGATCAAGACTTTGGATTTTCGTCGATGCAATATTGGTCGTTCCTTTTTTCTGTCGTAAAGGACATAATGACTCTTTACTACGTAAATAGTGCACGCATTTAAATTAGAGCGATCTGGGACGTGAATTTTCATCGATGTGATCTCATTCATTCCTTTTTTATGTCATAAAGGACAAAGGACATAATGACTTTCTGATGTGTGAACAATTAACACGTTTGAATCAGAGCGATCTAGGATGTGGATTTTTGTCGGTGCGATCTCGATCGTTCATTTTTCTGTCAATAAGGGCAAAGGACATAATGACTTGTTGATGCATGAACAATCCACACATTTGAATCAATACAATTTGGGCATGGATTTTTGTTAGTGCAATCTCAGTCATTCCTTTTTTCTACCACAAAGGACAAAGGCATAATGACTTTCTCATGCGTGACTAGTGCATGCGTTTGAAATGCAGTGATCTGGGTCGTGGATTTTCATTGGTGCGATCTTAGTTGTTATTTTTTCTGCCATAAAGGACAAATGACATAATGACTCTCTGACATGTGAACAATGCACACATTTGAATAGGTGTGATCTAAGCCATGGATTTTCATCAATGTGATCTCAATTATTTATTTTTTTTGTTGCAAAGGACATAATGACCTTTGTAAATATAAATTTCGACGTTTATAAATATAGGTCGTCTACATATTAGTGTGCACCTCAAAACCTCATATACACTTAATGTTTCATGAACACTACAAAATCTTAAATTGTTACCCTAAACCTTAATCATGAATTCTTCAACTATCTTTCTTTTTGTTTATTATAATGGATAGATGATTACTACATCTGAACACAGGGTAACATTTTTATGCAACGACCTAAAGTGGTTCCCAATTAACAAAGGTACCACACTTGATGCCTTGAAGCAAATCATTCACAATAAGATTAGCATTGGCAATGGCAAAACAATGGCACACATCCCTTATTGATTCCCTATACTTGTTATTGGTGACTATATTCAATATGGGGCGTGAAAACTTGCAGATGATGAAGACGTATAGACGATGTTATCTACATTCACCAAATACCCTAACCTCACTTACATCGAGTTATATGCTACCCTAGAGGATACTTAAGCATAGGCATCTACCCCAACCACAACCTCACCCTTCAAATCACCTGCTTTACACTCAACCCACGCTTGGTAGCTTTGAAGAATATCTTGACAAAGGTATGAAACTTGAGGATTCAAATGCAGAAATCATGAACAAGATTATGGAGGAAAAGAAATATAACTATGATAACACCCCTTAATAGTACCATATGTTTGGATCTGTCACTTCTAAGAAATGGAGAAAGTACAATCTCTCTCCAACTAAAATTCTTAATAAATTGTATTGTTCGAGCTTCATTGAACATGTATGATGTGTTTTAAATTTCCAAAATGTTATGTTATTATTAAATCATTGTACTTTTATCCATTTATAATAATGCATGATTGTTATTATTATTACATCACTGCAATTTTATCGTTTATGGTTTAACATAAGTTAAAAAATAAAACAAACAAATGCAATAATAATAATAATAATATTCAATTAAGTAAAAGTACTTCCACATCCATAGACATTTAAATTAATAACAATATATTTTTATAATTATAATTGAGATTTTTTACAAATTAATCATAATTAACAAAAGAATTAAAATTAATAATTAATTAAATTAATAAAAGAGATAAATAATTAAATAAAAAAAAAAACAAAGATGGGAAGTCGGAATTGGGGGAGGGGATTTCTCAATTTAAAAAAAAGATGTGGTATATAGGGAAATAAAGTGGGAAGGGTGGTATTTGGGGAAATATATCTTTTGTGTGTTATTTGAGTAAAAAAAAAAAACTCCTTCAGTCTTTCTTTTACGAGAAAACAAACACACGCAGGGCTGACCATCATCACATTGCAAAACAAGAGAATCCCAAGATAATTATCGGAAAAAAAGATAGTCCCAAGATGGGACCCACATCCGTCAAGTGGGTCCCAGTGTGAAAATTCTTAGCTTCTTACTCGTATTTGGTGGCCCCAAGAACAGTAGTGCTAACAGCATTGCTATTGAGCACTGCATCAATCCCTCTCAATATTTTTATTCTCTCCTAAAAGCAAAATTAAATTATGATGGCCACTCCACTATCTTATTCAATATGGATCTTATTATGAAGTTTTCTCCTACTACCCCATTGAACTAGCAGTCCTATGTTTGATGGTTGTGTTGTGTGTGGCAATTTGTGGGGCCAACCTGCCTTGCACTTTTGCTACAGTTAAGCCACCGTGCTAACTGGATAAGAACTCTCAGCTTTAAATCTCCCACTTGCAAGATCCTAGTCTATTTTTTAGTAATATTATTCACACAAAAGATTTTTATATACCTACTTTTTATATTTTTTTTATACATCAGGTCTTTTATCACACGCTTCTTTTTCTTCTCTTTTTATTTTTCTCTTTTGTATGAAAACTACGAATATAGTCACTAATCATTTTTCCTCAATACTCAAAGCATCGCATCCATTGGTGCATGGAATAATAGGCTTTAGTTGATAGTCCTCGTCAAACGTCATGGGGTACAGGGGTAGCTTTCATTTTTCATAGTGCCAATTGCAACGGGTTATTTTCTACTTAGGCCTTGTGCGAATCTATAACCTGCACAAAAATATTTTCAGGTCTCATACAAGTGTAGTGGTTCTCTAATCATAGTTGGGGTTCATTTTTAGTATTTCATTTTCTTATCTTCTACTATTAATTCATAAACCACTGGCAAAATATTAAAAGAGTTTAATAGATACATATTATCAGTGTAAAAGATTTTACACTATCAATCATTTAAAAAATCCTTGATATGACATTTAAAATAATCATTATCAAAACCAACAAATTTACCATACGATAATTTGTAATTAAATAATAGTGTAAACAAAAAGTCTTATACTATGAATACATATACTATTTTCTCATTTTAAAAATCTTCTAACTCCAGGGATCACTTTCAATTCCACTAAGGAAAATTTCAATAAAACTTGTGTGAAACATAAATCAGATAGCTGGAGTGTTGAATTGGAATATATACAAATATAACCGGAAATATAGGTCTTAAGAATTATATCTTTTATGAGACAAGGGCAAATTAAATGATTTAGGAGACTAATGATCGATCAGTATTTTGACTGTTTGATTGGTCACCCTTTAACCTATAGTATCCAGCTGGAGTCTTTATTTCTATTTTTAAAGTAACAATGAGCCACAATAGAAGTGAAAAAAGAATTACATCTACCAAACAGGGACTTAAAATAATGTCTAAGTGTCTAACTTCAACATGTGAAATAGTTGTCATAATCGTACCAGAGACTTTCTGGTAAGGGGTAGGAGACAGCATGAATCTTCAAAGCATCACTTCCTTGACCCCATCAAGGATTTGATTAAACATAGAGTGGAATCCCAGCCTCTTTTTATTATTATTATTATTTTTATAGTGTCTTAAATGGATTATCATAGTCATGCATGATTAATGCCACAGACTGAACTTCTGACACACTTATCAGAGAAAGCTGGTACCGCCATTTCAGTTTCTTGCACAAGATTCTCCTCACTGAAAGAACGGAAGGGAAAAAAAATCTTATATATATTTCCTTGACTGTATTCACATACTCATTGGGCCCTTTTAGGGTGATTTTGGATATCTATTCGTACTGAGGCAAACGAAAATTTTCACTTTTTAAAACATAAAAATGGAAGTAAGAATTTGTTATTTTTTTGTTAAACAGTGTTTGTAGGTTTTCAACAAATCAAACACACACTTATGATATGTTTGAATGAAAGAAAAGAAAAAAGAAAAAAGAAAAAAAAATACAGATAATGAATTGTTTTCTTTTGTTTGGTTAGAAAAAAAAAAAAACTGACTTTTAGAGATTAAAATTTAAAATTTTCCTTTTTTCTATCTTCCTTTTAATTTAAATTTAAATTTTTTCTTTCCTTATCATGTTTTCCTTCCATCTTACCAAATGAGGCCTTAATGATTTGTTCGGATGAGGAAAAAAAAAAGAGTCAAGAAATTATGATTAATAATATTTTTTATTTAATTGAAAAATAAGTAATTTAATTTTTAAAAATAAAAATTTAAATATATATTTTTTTAATTTTTCTTCAATTCAAATTTTAAAATTTTCTTTTTCATTTCATTTCCTTTTCTCTGTCGCAAAAAAAGGCTAAGGATATTTTTTAAATTGTTGAGCAACGTTGTAAAACTTGTTTATCACCAGAGGAGTCTAAAACAGAAGGAAATTTTAGGTTACTATGTTTGGGTATGGTTTCATACCATATCAAGTCATCAAACTCAGGTTCAACAAGAAAAAATATGCAGAAACTATAAATAATAATTTCTTTTTGACACAAATCACATTTGACGAGAGGACTACTCAAGCATACCCTGACCGCGTATTGGGTATCATGTAATAGTTTACTCGTGTAGATGACTGTGCGTTACAAATAAAGCCACTGAAACTCTGAAAGTAGCTTTTACATTTTTATTTTATTTTATTTTGATGTGAATTTTATGTGAGAATACGAATTGTTGAGGGGAATCCAAACACACTATAAGCAACTGAGTAATCACATAAATACTCTTATATAACAAATAACTTATTAACATATATTATTTTTCTCTATCTTTCTCTGATCATACCATTTATTATATCTATACTTCTTTCTTTTTTTCTCTGTAGGCATCAATTGATATTTAAGTGTGGATGAATGATTTTCCTTAGCAAGCCACCTAAATTTTGTGTTGAGTTGCACGGCTATCTATGGATGCTCTTATTATCACAATTTCTTGTTTAGTCCCAAGGGAAGAGTGAAAATAAAATGGTAATCCAGCTTAATTCATTAAGCTTAAGGTAGGTAGATTGAGCCATCTTTATCCAAGATCAATCTAGATATGATATCACATCCTTACTTTTAGTTTGTCTAATATTCAGTTTTTTTTTCATACCAGGGGGAAGGGCATGCTGAATCAGAAGTCAAATATATATATATATATATATATATATATATATATATATATGAGGAATGCTAGTGTCTCTCTCTAACACTTTTTCTACTATTGGTTGAAATTTATTAAAAATCACAAATTTTAGTGGATCTCACATCTAAATCAAGATAGAGACCCATTAAATAAGAGGTAAGATCCACTAGAATTTGTGATTTCTAATAAATTTTAACTAATAATAGAGAGTGTTAGAAAAAGAGTATTAGAGCGAGTGACACTAGCATTCTTCATATATATATATATATATATATATATATATATATACACTAATTGGATAGGGTTAAATATGTTTTTAGTTTTCTAAAAATTGATCTATTTTAGTTTTAGTCCTTAGAAAAAATTTTCCTTAAATAAAGTTCCTCAAATATTAAAAATACCCTAATTAGATCTCTGTGCTAAATTCCGCTTAACTTTTCTATTAAATGATGGTTACATTAGCTTCCAATTAAAGTATTTTATTACCTGAAGTGTCCAGCGATAATTTTTAATAAAAAATCGTGCAATTACTTTTGCTTTAGGGTTAAAAAAATCTGTGGTTTAGGGTTAAACATGTAATAATTTTATTCAAAAAATATGTTATTAATTTGACCTAGACATAACAGTTGATATAGACAGTCACATTAGCAAATTAATGGTGACTGTGATGCTGATGTAACCATCATTTAACAAAAAAGTTAAACAAAGTTTGGTACAGGGATCTAATTAGGATATTTAATATTTGAGAGACTTTATTTAAGAAATTTTTTTCTAAGGACTAAAATTAAAATAGGTCAATTTTTGGAGGACCAAAAACATATTTAATCCAATTGGATATTATTAATTGGATAGCTTACTTCTGTGTTTGAATTAAAAAAAAAAAGAGTTTAATGGTTATGCACTGTCAGTATAAATTTTTTATACTGTCAACCAATTGAAATTCACCATTGGTATGACTTTTAAAGTATTTATTATAAAAGTCAACAAACTTATAATAGATGGTGATTTGTGATTGGATGATAGTGTAAAACTACTTTACACTATCAGTGCATGACCTGTTTTCTCAAAAAGAAATAAGAAACAAAGAAATAAAAAATAAAAAGGTGAAAACTTACAATAAAAATGAGATTAAAAAAATGTATTGTTTAGATAAATAACAATAGAAGAGAAAGAAATAAAAAAAAATCTCTTTACTTAATAAGATGAATGAAAAAGAGAATTAAAAAAAAATTATATAAAAATTATAATAATAATAAGTTTAATTTAATAAAAATTTAAACTTTTCATTATAATTTTTTCAATAAAAAAAATTGTTTTTAATTTTTATATTTTTAAGATATATAAAAAAATTAATATAATAAAACAAAAAACACACAGTCCTTCCTCCACTTTTCCCTATTTTACTTTAGGGGGGTGGCTTCTCTCCCGTGAAAAAAAAATGATAGATATACAGCTTGTTTTTGAGATATAAGAGATAAAAAAAAAAGGAGACATAAAAAAGTAAAAAGAATATGTAATAAATAATTTAATATACCAAGAAGATAAATAAAAAAATAACATGAAAAAAATAAAATTTTGTATAAGTGTAAAATATAGTGCTTAATATACATATATGCGCAAAGAGTTGATATGACTTCATAAATGTAGAAATTAATCTAACCGTACCGAAAGAATGTGAGAGGGACGTAAAAAAAGTTAAAATTGAGTACGTAAAACTCCATAAAGGCTACTACTACATGACCGACAGCCATCAAACCCTTTTGCAGAACTAAATGAAACCATGCATATATGCATGGTTACTTCAAGAGGGAACAACTATCAAATACTGTACAAATATAATTAAGGTCACTCGCAGTTTGGCAATTAATTGTTGTAGTAAGAACCAGTCATTATAGTAATGATGCCTAGCTAAGAACTCTGAGGAAATCATCAACCATAGAGTTTCAAAATTTAATTATGTTGGCACCAACATCAATTTTTTGGAACTGAATAAACGTCATGTTTATTTATTTATTTTTTTAGTTATTGACGAGTATCTCTCTTTAAAGACAATTTTGTTTATGGGATATTATATCTGGGCACCTCTTCCAATATAAATTCGAACTCTAGTTTACTATACTGTGAGAGCCTAGTTCTTTTCACTAGACTTAATATTGGTAATTGACAAATAGTACAAGATTCAATTAAAATCATATATAAAGGAATTTAATAGTATGAAAGAAACCACAATTCTAAGCCTATTTTTCTCTAAATTTTTCTTTATTTGTCATTGCTTGTTTTGCAATTCTTGTTTCCCGTTTATCGTTACTGAATCAGTCTAGTATCTATTTAATTTCACCTAAACAATATAAAATATTTGAAAACTGATAATCGCCACTTAGTCTTTTTGGTTCAATATCTGGACTCATGTCTTTTTGTTATTACTGCAATAAGAATACGCTTGCCCTTAAGCGTATTTTTAGCGCATCAAGGGACTAGCTCCTTCCGCTATACTCAATAATTCTCATTAATAAACATATTGATCCTATTCTGAAATTATCATTTCATGACGGTTGGTCTTCTAATTTCATCATGTGGCATAGGGAAGATTGTGAGTTTCAAATTTTCAAAGCAATCCAAGCACACCACTAACTGAGCCAGGTCTTGTTTGTGCTCAATGGAATGCCTATTCATAACTTTTCCCATGGGAGAGTCTTATCAACGTTCATGTAAGGCAAGGATTCAAGCTTGTCATCAAGCACATCATATAGTGGATACTGCAAAAAGCCTGCAGGTTTTAATGCATTCCAACTTGCATTGCAACCATTTGAGGGACCCTTGCATCAAAGATGAATTATTGACACTACTCAAGGGGTCTGCACCTCACTCCATGTACCGTGATTTCACTTGAAATTTACGGATCACCACAATTCAATTGTAGCAGCCGAAAACCAAAGGATGATTACTTCTTATAGTGCTGCTGCAACCCTTTACCATCTGGACCCATATATTATATCATATATATATATATATATATATTTTTTCAGTAACAGTGACTTATATATATGTCATTATGATTGAGTGGTTGTCGTTGTGAGGAATTATCAAAGTGAACTTGAGGCAGGAAATGAAGAACAATATCAAAAAGGAATTCATTGCTTATTTACCAAAGTAAAACCTCTAGTTCTGTCTTATCTGTACCTTTAAATCGACAAGAATACCCTACCTTTGTACAGAAAAGTTACACAGTCCTTAGTCTAAATTATGTACGAAGCTGGATTTATTTCTGATATTGACGTTCCTAGCTTGGATTGGTTGGTTAGCAGAGAAGAAAGATCTTCGGAATATTCAGTGAGTTTTGCTGAACCTTAATTTGGAATATCTATTAATTATATTGCGCCATTTCATTTATTTTAAGAGTTTAATAGTTATACATTTATATTGTTATCTAATTACAAATCATTATTTATAGTAAGTTTGTTGACTTTTATAATAAATATTTTAAAAATTATATTAATGATAATTTGATATTAGATGACAGTGTAAAATTTTTTACACTAATAATACATTATCATTAAACTCTTATTTTAAACTGGCTGGTGCCGCGTGCCATACCAGGGTCAAAAGTTCAGCCATTGCAAGGCTAATCGTTATCAACTTTAGCGCTTGTTTTCTAGAAAAAGAACTATTATTACATAAGAGCTACTGGAACCTGTATCTCATCTTATACAAAGACAACTGTTATATTTGTTGACAGTTAAATATATTTGAATCCCGCTATTTTTGACATTTAGCACATCTCCATCCTAAATATATTTTTGAAGTATATAATTAATTAATTGTATCAATCATCTTCTGTTGTTTAACTCCGTTTTTACTTAACATAAATAACTCTTTCTATGATTTAAGCAACTCACCTCAATCTCCAGTTCAATAATTTTAATCACTTTACTAAATTGATCCTACTAAATGAACCTTCAAGTAATTCTATATCCTTACATTTAAACACATAAAAACTCACACACAGCCCACAAATTAAGATAAGATAAGCAACCCGTGCTTCCCAAAAAACCACCTCTAACCATGGATTCTTATTAAGACACGGTACTTAATAAGAAAAAACAAGATAAGCATCTTGAATAGAATTACTGTAACATTATATATATATATATATATATATATATATATATATATATATATATATATATATATATATATATATAATTAACATTTTTCATTTCTCTTCTTATCATATTACATTACTAATTATATCTATTATTTATCTTTCTTTTTCTTCTTATATCTGTAGGTACATATATAAATACAATTACGAAAAATATTATAATATGTGTGTGTGTATAAATCCTTGAATACTTGATCGCATGTTCAAAATTAATCTATCTTTAACTTTTCCTAGTTTGAAGTTATCAAGAAATATAAAAATTTTTTATTTTTCCTTCTTATAAATACCTTATAAGAGTCTAAAATACGTCTTTTCAAGTTAAATATAAAAATTAAAAAAATAAAGAGAGACTAATTTAAAAAATATCATATTTTCAAAAAATAAAAAACATGCTTAAATTTTTAAAATAATTATAATGTTAGTATTTTATATCTAATAATGATGTACATATATTTAATAATAAATTATGTTAAAACTTTATATCAAAAATAAATTAAATGACTATTTTTTTTTAATTTTACAGGTGATAATATTAGTTATAATGTATTTATTATCATGATCGGTCATATATTAATGTATTTTTTTTTTCAGGTAACAAGTTACACTAGTATCTTTGAGAAAAGGATTCTCCTTAATATTGAACTTCCTCGAATATGGATGGCAAACGTGGAGAAGAGACATTTTTTCAGGAAAATAATCAATAAACACCAAATACTATTTGACATTGAGAAAGAAAAAAAAAAAGAGAAATGTATATATGATAGATAATATGATGTAATACATAGAGAGAAATAATAAATGTTGATAGGGTATTCACTCTTTTTTTATGTATCTGCTCATTCTGCTGATTTAGCAAATACAATGGTATTACACGATGTAAGGAAAAAAAAAAACCCTTATAAATTCCATGTAAGGAACATATTTACGCAAGTTGATTACCAAGTGTTTCTTCATTTCTTTCTCTCCATTAAGAAACCTTCTAAAACGTCTAAATGAAATTGAGTATGTGAGAAGCTTCATTTTGTCATATTGTTTTTTTTTTTAATGCTTGGGGGGGGGTGGGGGGTGTGGTTGGTGTTTCATATTGTATTATTGATTCTTGATTAAAGAGAAACAAACAAGTGATTTTTTTTTTAATGCTTGGAGGGGGGTGGGGGGTGGGGGTGTTTCATATTGTATTATTGATTCTTGATTAAAGAGAAACAAACAAGTGATTTTTTGGGTACCCTGGAATTTATTAGGAGGGTGTCAGTACCTTATTTACCTGAACAAATAAAAAGTAACCATATCTGTACACTAAATTTACGTCGCAAAATGAATTGGAGTAGTTTTAACGGTGTTTTTAATTTTTTAATTCCAAAGGGATCTTACGTGGTTTATTTCAGGTTTTTTTTTAAATCCAATATTAAACATAAAAATTTTCATTTTAACCCTTAATTAGAAGTAAAAAATAATCCCTATTTTTCCACTATGTGGTCATCATCCATGGAAAGTGAATAGTTTGGAATTGGAAGCCATAGAAGCAACGTCATTCTTTGAGATGGACAAATCACTGGACATTCACTTCCCTACCCGGATTTCTGCGTGATGCCGACCTACGACCCAACCAAACTCGATTTCACACCTGTAAGCCCAGGTTGAACAAGAATGGGCCTCAAAAGTGTTGGACACAGCAAATTATAGGAAAACTATAAACTATAGGATAAATTATTTTTGGTCTATGAAAGTGTTGGACACTATCATCTTAGTCCTTAAAATTAAGGAAATTCAAAAAAAGTTCTTGAAATTACAATTCGTCAATCGCATTATTTCAACCATTACGTGTAACGTGTGATTTAAGTAATAATATTAACATATGTTCATGGATCAAAATGACAATAAATAGTTAAGTTTAGAAACTTTGATGAACAACTAGTAGTTTCAAACATTTGTTTAGATTTTTTTTTAATTTTAAGGACTAAGATGACAACTTAACACTTTTAGGGACCAAAATGATAATTTATCCTAAACTATACTGTTGAATAAAAGGGCTAGATCTAATAGGGGGGGGGGGGGGGGGGGTGTTGAATTGGATCTTTAAAATTTTCAAGAATTCCCAAAATCTTTTCAAAGATGAAGAACTAGATTTTTAAAAAACTTTAAATCAATTTGATTTTGTTATATAAATGATGTAGAATTGGAGCAAATATCTTGATTTTACTCTGCAACCATGAATAAGAGCTTTATGAATTTGTATGCAATCAACAAAAAGATCGAGATACAATATATTTGAGAAAGAGTGTGGAGTAAAGGAAAGAACACACAAGATTTATACTGGTTCGATCACCACCACTGTGATTTGCATCTAGTTTCCAATCAAACCGATTGGGATTATTACTATGCAATTCAATTATTTACAAACACACTGCACAAACAACAGAATTACAAACAAACACAACCCAAAACCAAGATTCTTGAAAACCTATCAAGAAATCTTGAACACTTCTTTGTGGAACACTACCACAAGAGAGACTTGAGAAAATCCATCTCAAGAATGAAAACTATACAAAAAGAAAAGGTTAGATATCACCTTAATTCATGATGGATGAAAAAAATAAAGCACAACCCATATTCTACCCAAAAAAATGACTGTTCTTTATCTCCAATGTTGATCCATGATAAACTCTTGATTTTGATGTAAAACTTGTAGTGGTGATGAAGAATAATATGTTTTCTCTCTAGAAAAGCTCTCACACAAGTTTGGAGAATTGAAGTTATGTGAAAAGATCCATTGGGTTCGCAATTTATAGAGAGTCTACTAGAATAACTAGTTATTTTGTCTTGTAATCAGTTATTTCGTTTTTAAAAATCTGGAAATGGGAGTTTGAATGGAAATAACTAGTTATTTTTCTTTGTAACTAGTTATTTGCACATTGTTTTATTTTCCTATTCACTAGAATAACTAGTTACATAACTTTGTAACTAGTTATTTTCGTATAAGACAAAACATCTTTATAAAAATGTAACTGGTTACAAAATTATGTAATTAGTTACAGCAAATATAACTAATTACATAATCTTATAACTAGTTAAAACAGAATATGCGTAACTGATTACATAACACTGTAACTAGTTAAATTAGATATTTCTTGCATATTTTTGTGCGTTTTTCAACATATTTAACCAATTACAAAGCTAATTTATAGAATTAAATTGTTCTTAAACATAAGATTGTATTCTTCTAAGGCTTTAATATGTAGCCATCACTTCTTATCAATATAAAACCATGTTTTATCCAATTATTTCTTCTTAAACTCAACTTTAGACTTATAAAAACATGTTATCACTTGTTAATCCTTTAAATCTTAACTCTTGAGTTCATCACCATCAAATCATTAAGGATAAAGATAAATCATACAAGACACACAACCACACATACACACATATAAACACATATTACAACTTTGCATTTATCAAGAGACTAAATCATCAAAACTATATTAATTCTCCTTGGGGACAAAAATAATTTTCTTCTTGCTCTTTATATACTATTAGTAGTTCCATGTCACTGAAGAGTCTATGACGTGAAAGTTACAAGCACACGTTTATTATCTACTGATCAAGGTTCCAATACCCATTCAAATCCGTAAGTATAGTAGAATTTAGAAAACATAAAAATGAAATACAGAAAAAGAGCAAAAAAACTCTCTCATGTGACCTAATGTGTAAATATTGTGCTCATTTACCCGTTATCAATTTTTATATGATGTCACTTATTTAATATTTATTAAGAGAGATAAGTATAAAACTATAATTTTATTATATAAAATTTAAACAAAAGAAGACCTATTCTGATTATTGATCCCTAAACGTTTGAATGAATGAATAAATAAATAAATAAATAATGCAGACAAATTGAAAAATGCGCAAGAATAAATCAATGTAAATTTTCTTATTACATACCATTTCATTTTTTTTTTTAGAATTATTTTATTTAAGTATTGATATTTTTAACAGTTTTGTTTTCATTCAAATTTACTAAATAATTATAATGGATTGTAAGTGTTTAAAAGAGGTGTTAGTGGTGGGTCTCCCATAGTTCAAAGTGCACAACAAAGAAGAGAAACTAAGATATTTTTAAAATTAAAAATTAAAAAATATAGAAGCATAAAGAATAGAAGTAAGCAATTAATAGACACAAACTTGAATTTACAAAGAATTTAAGGTTGGGATTTTCTATCTCCTAACAAGAAAATTTAGTACCTCATATATCACTAGTACAAAAAAGGATTTTAAGATTGGTTGTTTTCGACATTTTAGATCAGTTTCGCATACAAATGTAAAATCAATCAATATAGAAAGTCAATACTTTTTAGAAAATGTATTTTCTAAATTGATTGTGACCACAAAAATATAAAAAGTGTTTTTTAAAAAGTATTGCAACTACATTGTCTCTCTGATATACAATATATCCCAATACTAAAACTATAGATACAAAACTAGCAACAAATACAAAATCGGTACAAAACATCTTCATTTTATTATTATATATAGTACATCTTATATACCAAAATACAAGTGCAATTTCTTTATTACAATGACTAAATTGGAAATAACTACAATTCATTACATGTCTTTTTATTTTCATTTGATTTCACAGAAATTTAATTCTTTCTTCTATGGTAACTCGAATTATATTCTTACATGTCCATAAGACTACAACCACATCTTTGTACAGTCGAGCACTTATTTTCTAGTGGTTTCTAGTTTTCATATCCAATAGAAAATGAGTGTTGGAGTGTGCAATGCAATGATGATAACTTTATCAGAAATGAAAGAATATAAATCAAGTGAAAGGTTTATAATAACAAAAATATGGAACAAAAAAAATGGAAGGATAGCTACATTAAAAGAAGGATTTAAATTTCTATTGGATCAAAAAGAAATAAAAAGAAGGAAAATACATGATCCAATGGGACCATATGAGATGTCATCCATTATGAGGTTCCTAGAAACTTTATAGCCTTACTGCACAAGAAGAAATTACACCAAATTGAGTAAGTGAATAATAATACATTCCAATAAATTTATGGAGCAAATGGCCGGAGAATACCTCACTTTTTTGTGAGACGTGATAATTTATCACAAAATTATTATAGAACAATACCATTTCCAAGCCAAAAACTCCCATTAACCACGACTGTTCACCTGAAAACAAGCTTCATGTCGAGATGAATGTTCACTTGAAAACATCAAATTAATTCTACAATTTTGCATGTTATATATGTAACCATGACCACGACTAAGGTGGACCACTGTTACATGTGGTTTACGGTGGTCCACTTTTAGTTACCTTTAGATTAATCTAATCTAACACAGTCTTATTTATATCTCTCCACACTAGATCAATTCACCCTTTTGTCTATGCCGGTGACCTTTTGTTGGGCAACACCACCAGAGGCGATTTTCTGTAGTGGTGCTACTTTTTTTTTCCTCTCTTTTCTACTTCTTGTCTCTCCCTCTTCTTCTTCCCCTCTCCATCTTTGGGTTTAGTTTCCCTTTTCTTCATGTTATTAGCTTGTTTGGCAACAACTTTGAACGCTTCTTCGATTGGTTTTGCAACCAGACACCCAACAACGTTGTGGAGAGAAACAAATAGATAGACCTGCGATAAACATATTTTACTGCCAATTCTAATTTGCATGGGTTTGGATGTGTGGATATGGTGCGAGGTTGTCTTTGCGGACAAAGACACCCATGTCGAGATAGAGAAAGCCTTTCTCGACGACAAGGCCATGCAGCGAGGCCTTTCTTAGAGATGTGGGCCATGCGATGTTTGGACAAAGCCAAGCTAGTAGGAGGCGGAGAAGGCATGGCAAGAAAAAAGGTGCATGCGGTGGCGAAGGCCGAAGAAAAGTGCCATGATGGTGTCGACAATCTCCTCGATGCATGAGGTGTCGACGTGGACGAGGTGGAGGTGGAGGTTGAGGTCAGCGACGAGGGCAGAGTCGATGGCGCAGTCGGCAGAGTTGAGGAAGAAGATGGGGTGGTAGGAGCAAAGGTGATGCTGGGTGGCGTGCGGGAGGAGCTCAGGGAGTGGAGAAAGACAATGTGTAGATTGAAGAAGATAAGATCTGCAAAGTGTAGGATTAGATAAGGAAGGTCTAGGGTGATTGACCAAATAGGGTTACTTTTAAAAACTATTTACTGATTTGGGGCTCTTTTGAAACGTATTACTAAAGTAGGGTAGTCAACACAGGAAAACGCTAGTCAAATTAGCATTTTTAATGCCACGTCAGCATTTTAATTATTTTTTTAATTTAACTCCAAATAAGCCAGGTGGCTGCTATGTGGGATACCCCAGTGGCAGTAGCATTTTCTAAAAACGCTACTGCCATTGGGGTATCCCACATGGCAACCACTTGAAACACAGATGGTAGATTTGGTGACACGTGTGGAATATGCTAGTACTATTAGCATTTTCACTTTTAAAAAAAAATGGAAAACACTAGTATAACTAGCTTTTTTTAATTAATTATTTGTTTTTTTAAAAAAGGGACAACTAAAAAATGGATAACGAAAAAAGGGACATGTGTGAAATATGCTACTACGACTAGCATTTTCACTTTTTTATTTTAAAAAAAATGAAAAACGCTAGTAGTAGTAGAGTTTTATTTTTCTTACCTTTTTTCTATTCTGTCCCATCGTTGCAGAGCATGTTCATCTCATTCCTATGCTTTCTTTTTCCAATCAATAGTTCAATACATTTTTAGATTTCTTTAAAAGCTAACTTTTTCAAATTAACATGGCAACAGACCATTCAAAGTTTAATTATAATTATAATTATTAATTTTATAATCACTAAAAAAATTAAAAAATTAAATAAAAAATTAAAAATGCTAGTAAAACTAGTGTTTTTCATTTTTTTAAAAAATAAAAAAGTAAAAACGCTAATAGTACTAGTATATTCTACACGTGTCTATTTTTCAGTTGTCTGCTTTTTAGTTGTTCATTTTTTAAAAATAAATGAATAAATAAATAAATTAAAAACGCTAGTTATACTACGATTTTCCATTTTTTTTCAAAACATAAAAAAGTGAAAACGCTAGTAATACTAGCATATGCCACACATGTCACCAAATCTACTACCTGTGTTCCAAGTGGCTGTCACATGGAATACTCCAATGGTAGTAACGTTTTTGAAAAACACTATTGTTACTGGGGTATCTCATGTGGCAGCCACTTGGCTTTTTCGAAATTAAATTAAAAAAAATAATTAAAATGCTGACGTGGCACTAAAAACACTAGTTTGACTAGCGTTTTCTTGCATTGATTATCCCATTTTAGTAATATGTTTCAAAAGAATCCCAAATTAGTAAATAGATTTTAAAAGTAATCCAATTTGGTCAATCAGCTAGAAGATCTATGATAAGACTCTACAATGTAGATTGATCTAATGGCTATTAATTGTGATGCATGATGGACCACGTCTGATGGTGGTTAACCCAAAAATCCATCTGTTACCATAATTAAATTATATATAGGTCTAATTTTTGCATATAGGCAGATATAGCTTTTCTGCCTAACCAATGTGAGACCACCTCAACCCAAGTTCATGTTAGAAAAAGAGAAACTCCCATATCCACAAAAACATTTAACCAAATACGCTATCAAATTTATATATCCCTCAAAAAAAAATTATCTAAGATTTCAGAAATTCAAGATACGGCTCCGAAACCAAAAATTCATCTCTCCGTTTGCACACAGAAAACGTAGAATACTACACGGTTAAAGAAGAAAATTGTAGCATTGCAATGGGTACCGTAAAAGAGTAGTATAACTTCATTAGTGTATCTGCATTTGCTTCCAAGTTTCAATATTCAATTTGTAGTTTGTACCTTCAATTTTGATTTTTTTTTTACTTTTTTTTTGTTTTTCACGGGTATTCTTTTTTAAAAGCAATCTTATTCAAGACACAATTAGACATTAAATGTGGGTGTTTTTTCCAGCAAAAAATTCAAACCTTGATTCGTAATATTGTAAAGAACTAGATCCTCTTGTTAAACTCAACATCTATTATTATTATTATTATTATTATTATTATTATTATTATCTTTTTTTTTTTTTTACTTTGATTCACCCTAATCGAGCTTTAGTAAACAAATACCACTAAAAGCGATAAAGTTTTCTCTAACCTATTTGGAATCTGGTTAAACATGTATATTAAATAATAATTGATTTGATATTATTTTAAAGACTATTGTATTAAATTTATTCTTCAATGACCAATGATGTTATTTTTAAAATTAATTGGATAGCAAAAAAGTGACAATAATAGCTAATTAATATTTGTAAATTATGATGTTATACTTTTTATTTATAATGATGATAATGAGGTTTAAATTTATAATTCCATACAAATTATTCAAACTTCCCACCAGTCCTAGTGGACTGTTGCTCATTTATTGTATTCATAAAATAAGATATTAATGTTATGTCGTGTATATTATATAAAACAAAAACAAAACCACTTTATTCGGTTTCATTATTAGAGTTATGGTAATAGAGGCTTATAAGAAATTAATGTTTATACAAATTACTGCACAATAAAAAAAAGAAAGTGATGTATGGAACCATTATAATTACACTATTAAAAGAAATAATTACTTGAATTGCATAAAATATAAAAACAATGATGTACTATAATAAGGACTGTATAAAAATTATTAATAATTAAATTGAGCAACTCTATGAGGGTATACTATTGGAGATATTGTTAGATAAGAGTATAGGTTGCTATTGGACAAGTGTCAATCTAGAAGGAATAACAAAGGAAAGAAAAAAAAATGTATAAAAGTCCAAGGCTATATCAAATTTTCTTGTAGCAAGAGAATGCTTTTGTGTTGGTAGTCTTAGGATTGCTAATATGTGTAGCTATTTAACTTTGAGCCTGCGTGCCTGAGTTTCTATTGTATAATTGTTGAGCATTGTTGTGATGCTCTTTGTTTAGCATCCTATGCTTTTGTAAGTGTTGTTGAACATTTTCAATTAATGATATCTTGACCGAAAAAAAAAAGAAACCACTTTCTCGGGCTTCAAGAGAATTATGAGTTAGCTTTTGTTATTTCCACTCCCCTCATTTGTTAAATACATTTCCCTTTTTTATTTTTATTTTTATATAAAATTACTTAAATAACCTTATTTTTTTTTATCTCTTTCAAACATCATTCCTCGCTTATCTCATTTCATCGCACTCTCCCCTTTGGTTTCATTATACTCTCCCACCCATAGTTTTATCATACTCTCCCCTTTGGTTTTCATTGTTATCTCCCAGTTGTGGTTTCATCGCATTCCCTCCTCTCTTAACTATTATCTAACTTCTTATTTTGGATAAAATTTCTACTAGGTATAAATAAAATTGTCAGAAAACGTCAAAAAAAAAAAATGAGAGAAGAGTGTGGTGAAACTACATGTAAGGGAGTATAGTGAAACCAAAGAGAGTGAGGTGAAACTATAGGTGGGGGAGTGTGGTGAAAGCAAAGGAGAGAGTGTGGTGAAACAGACAAGCGAAGAATAATGTTTAACACAAATAAAAATTAAGGTTATTTATGTAATTTTATATAAAAAATTAAAAAAAGGAGTGTATCAATAAATGGGGTGAGTATAAATAGCAAAAGTCATATGAGTTTTACGCTGGGCTCATTAGAAATACTGTTGGATACGATTATGGGCCAGGACAGAAGCCACTTTTTCAGGCTTCGAGAGAACTGTGATTTTACGCTGGGCTCATTTCTGAACCTAAAGAGTGCATATAGAGTTGGGCCTGATATTTCATACGATAAAACAAGTTCAGTTTATTTGTTTTCTTAAACGAAAGGAAATTAATATCTGTTACCAAAATTATATTTCTTTTCTATAACAAAAAAGTGACATCAAGATCATTGATTTGTAAGCCTTCAATTTTATTTTATTTTATTGATTTGTGAAGCTGTATGCGCATGCAAAAGGGAAAAGTAAAAAATGAGTTTAAAGCGAAATGATTAATACCTGAATATTTTTGTCTTAAAAGTGATTTTGACACAGAATAGTAATTGATTCAACTCACTGCAAAGTATTAATTTTTTGCTTCTACTCAAATGGGATTTTGAGATCTAAACTCTAAGGTACATGTAACATCCAAACATCAAATGTTAGTCAAGCAAATTCACGGTTTAGCAGGTTAAATGTGAGTTTGGCATGCTTAAACGCGGATTTAAACATATTAATCAATAGATACAATTACGTATTGTTGCCTGTTTTTAAGATCTGAATTTTATAGACAGGTTTGTCGTTTCGGTATTTATTTGCTTTCAAACTGGAAAACATCAATATAATTAAAGTACTCTAGGGAAATACAAAATCATGAAGCAGATTTTTTCACTATAGACTTTTCGTGATGGAGTATGTATATATATATATATATATATATATATATATATATATATATATATATATATATATATATATATAGGGAGCGACTCCTGTGAGAACACTTATTTATATGAGAACAACTAATAACAACCCTTAGATCACGATTAAAAATAATAGACGGTTAAAATTAAAACCTTATTAAAAACACATCTTATGAGATCATCAATATCGTTGCTATTACCGTCACTATCCCTACCATTGTTGCCCCTCTCTCACCATCACTACCACTGTTGCCGCTACCACTATCGTTACCACCACCGCCGCCGTCATCACTACCCCTACCACCATCACCGCCGCTGCACCCCCACCATCTCTAGCACCACCGTCGCCACTGCCACTGGTGACGGTGATAGCAACAATGGTAGTGGTGGTGAAGGAGGGGCGATGGTAATAGGGGTAGTGGCGGCAGTAACAACGACATTGATGATCTCATAAAATGTGTTTTTAATAAGGTTTTAATCTCAACCATCTATTATTTTTAATTTTGATCTAAAGATTATTATTAGTTATTCTCATATTCTCATAAAAACAAGTGTTCTCACAGGAGTCGCTCCATATATATATATATGTATGTATACTGAAAGTGAGATTTCATGTTTTTAACGCGGTATGTTGCCAAAAGCAATGTCAAAAGTTTACTACGTACAAGAATTCGATAGAGTCAACAAATTTAACTTTTACTTTTACGAACTGTTCATTAAGTCAATCTAGGTCACAATGCAAAATGGATTTACAAATATTCATCCTTTCTTTTGGCCCCAAAAAAAAAAAAGCTTAAATATGTTTTAAGTCCTTTTAAATATGGTTCTGTTGGGTTTTAGTCTTTGCAATTTTTTTTTGTTATTATTAGATCCCTAATATTTCTTAATGTTCTTTTTCAGTTCTTATTATTAATTCTAGTTAATTTAATATTGACATAGTTAACAAAATAAACAATATTAATTAAGATAATGAAGAATATTTTAAATTAAGATTATTATATTATTTTTAAGTGTGTAATTTAATTAAGTAATGTATTTATTATTTTATATAAATAAGGTAATTACATATAATTTACTTTTGTAATTTATTTTTAATTTTTAATATATTATGAACAGTAATTTTTATTGCTTTTAATATTGTTCTTACTTTTCAATTCTCTTTTATTTTTAACATTGTAATTTTTTTTTAAAAATTATAATTTAGTTTTAATATATTGAAAAATTATATTAAAAGTAAATTATAAACATCTAAGTAAATTATAGTTTTTTTTAAAATAAAAAGTTAAAAATAAATTAGTAAATTGGAAAGTAAGAAAAATATTAAAAACAATAAAAATCATTGTTCATAACATACTAAAGATTAAAAATAAATTATAAAAATAAATTATATGTAATTACCTTATTTATCTAAAATAATAATACATTACTTAATTGAATTATGTACCTAAAAATAATATAATTGTCTTAATTTAAAATATCATTTATTACCTTATTTATTTTAATTAATATTTTTTTATTTTATTAATCATATTAGTACTAAATTAACTAGAGTTAATGTAAGGACTAAAGAAGAACAATAAGAAAATGTCAAGAATCTAAAAATAACAATTTTTTTTGCAAAGATTAAAATCAAACAGAGTCATATTTGTAAAGACTTAAAACATATTTAAGCCAAAGAAATATTAAGAAAATATAAAATGCACACATGCTTGTGCCTTCAATTGAGACCTATTTTGTTTTCTTTAATTTCATTAATTGGTGAATGCACTCCTTGGGTCTGGTAGCTTTGTAGCTAGACCCGTTTGTTCCTCTTTTTCTTTGCATATAAAAAGTATGGGAATCATAGTTGCTATTGAGAATACTTCAATAAAGAACCGAGTTAGTGTAAATTTATGATTTTTAAAAACATTATATTGTTATTTACCTAAAAAAATAAAAACATTATATTGTTCACTAAACAAAAAAGTTGAACATCACATCAGTGAAGTCTCATTTTACGTTGTTTTCATTATCTTTTCTTTTTTTAACGAAAAAAAAACAGTAGATAAGGCGGATACATATACTCAATACATGAATGTGTTCGTATATAGGTTGTAAAACTTGAAAGTACGGAATCCATATATATTTTAAGATAAGTCAAAATAGAGAGAAGTGCTTGTGTACGCACTATAGTTTATTAATAGGACGGTATAATTAGGGTTAGACTATAAAAAGCGATTTGAAAGTGAAGCACTTTTTAAGTCAACAAGAGTCCTTGAGTGCCCGTGACAAACGTAATGTTGTAACAAGTCAAAACAAAAATCCGTGACACGAAGAAATGATTGATGTTATGATTAGGGTTAGTGTTTAAGATAAATAATAACACACTGAATACTGAATCTTCTTTCTATGTTGAAGTGGGGAGCATAGACAATTTGACGTTGTGTTCCTTGGCAATTAAGATGTGTACGCACCAAGCAACTAGTTTCTTGCCTTCATTAGTGTCCTGAGGCGGAAATAATGGTAAACACTGTGATGATCACGTTACACTAGAATTCAACATCTAGGGTAATAATGCACAGTGTTGTGCTATTGAAACCTCCTCATCTTGGTAAATTGTTGTTTTTTCATCTAAGAAGGCTAAATACACAATAGTGGTAAATATATACATATTGAAAATTAAGTTTACTTTGAGAAGATTACTTGATTTCAAAATCTGATGACCAGTCTCACTAAAAAATCATAAATTATCTGTCAATGATCAATCATAAATAAATTTTAGATTTAAGACTATTTTTGTTAATGCTATTAATTTGATCAATTAGGTCAATCCTATTAGCCCTTAATTAAAAATAACAGAGGGAGAATTTAAATAATAAAAAAATTAAGAGGGGATGGAATTTTAATGGTGGGAATTTTCATGGGAGAGAATTCAAGTGAGAATCCCAATTGAGAAAACTAGCTTTATCTATTAATTTCCCACTCGTTAATGGCGTTAATCATTTCTGTTATGTAAGATCACGTGCAAGCGCTAGAAGCTAATTAAAATCAAATTTCCCATATGTTATTTCATCAAATAGGGGAGAAGGGATGGGTTTAATAATAAACTTGCAATCAACAAAACGTGGATAGTAACTTTAGCCTAGCAATTATTTAAAGAAACGTGTTCCATGTCATATGATTAATTTGAATTTTTTTTTCTTCGACCTGACGTTCCCCTACACAAAACTACGATTAATTCTCAGGCCGAGATGGCTATGTGGTATTTTTTTTCTACTAAGTTGAGTCAAGAATTTGATTACAAGTATAATTCATATAGGATTACAGCTTATTTCCACTCTGGCCAAGTTGATTTGGTTTGATTTCAACTTAATCTAAATATTTACGAGAATTAATTTTTCCGAAATTTACTAGACTGGGTGAGAGGCACACTCTTCAAACTTTTCAGAGGAAGATTTTAATCATAATCAAAATTTAAGTCAGCCTGAAAGTATTCTTACCTACTATATTTGACAAAAGCTCACATCGTATTCTCCGAAGACACCAAATTATGCATTGAGTATGGTTATGTATTTTCTTCTCTAAACTTTAGGTACATATTATTTTTCGTCTCCCATTTCTCATCCGCAAAATGGTGAACTAGAGGAGGCAAAAGCCCCTCAAAGTTGCAAAACGTTTGTATTATAGAACATAGTCTGCTTGTATTATAGTACATAAATGAAACAAGTTGCAAGAAATCATAGAACATATATTGCTTGTATAATTATTGTAAATGTTTGTTATACGTGTCATTGTCTATGTGTTCATTCTCTCAACTAATTTAGTGCATGTTTTATTCAATGTCTCTAGAGAAACCAAGTAACCACTTTTATGTCAATTTATTTAAAAGACTTTCGATAAAATAATTATTCATCCAAAATAATCTAATCTAAACATAAACTTAGAATGTGTTTAGATTATAGTTTTTTAATTATGATTTGATTCAATAAATTAAAAAAGTATTTTTTCACTTATATTCAAATCATGATTTCTGACTCAAAATTATATTCACACACAAACTCAACAATAATTTTGATAAACATATTATTTGTAAATAAAAATTAATTAATATATGATCTCTAAATTAAAATTTAAGGTGTGTAAACTATAATCTCAATATGCACTTAATATTTTAGTTTATCCACGTTTTGAACATTAATTACTATCATTTTTTTCCAGATAGATAGACTTGATGTAAAACAAAGTTTTTAATAATAATAACAACAACGAGTAAGGAAATGTGATGTTATATATGATGTAAGAATGACATAATAATCACATATTATTATAAAAATAAAACAATACTGTAAATAAAAAATAAAACAAGTATGAGAAATAATTACAATGTGGGTCCTTTGTTGATTTTAGGGGTAGAGAGAGGGGGCGGTGTCCCTTTTGCTTTATAGAAAGTGAGGCAAAGTGGGCCAGTGGGGACCACCTCTATAGTTATAGGAAGTAGAGACCGAAATTTTTAAGTCTGTCAGAAATGAAAAGCTAAAATGGAAAGAGTTCTGTTTGTGTAGAACTCTTTTGCGGACAATAGCCCCCTCTCCCGGGCCCATCAAACCGTCTCTCATACTTTTTCAGTCAAGATATCACTCCCACCGTTTCTATTATTTTGTTATACAAGGGTAAATTATATTTTTGGTTCTCTTATTATTTTTAATTTGTAATTTTGATTTTTTTAGATATATTTAGTTTTTTATTTTAAAAATATTTAATTTTTATTTTTTTGATTTTTTTTAGAGATATTTAGTTTTTTTATTCTTAAAAATCTGTAATTTTAGTTTTGCTATCATATCTCTTACGTCGATCATTAATGATTTAACGTTGACTTTAATGCTTTAACATTGACTCTAATGTTGACTCTAACTCTGACAAGTCATTTAAGTACTGATAAGCCAGAGTTAACATTAAATTACTAACAGTCAATGTAGGAGATTTGATAGCAAGATCAAAATTGTGAATTTTTAAAAATAAAAAGACTAAATGTCTTTAAAAAAATAGGGGGACAAAAATTAAGAATTGGAAAAAATAAGGGAACCAAAATTGTAATTTAGCCTATGAAAAATTGTACTCATATACCAGTTTATAGTTATACGAAACCTTAATATGTAATGCATTGTTTTTACATTACATGGATTAAATACATTTTTAATTTTTATAAATATTTTGAAATTTAATTTTAATTTATAAAATAATTTTTTTAATTTGAGTTACTATTTAAAAAAAGCAAATAATTTTAATTTTTATTATTAAGTGATTTTTGTTAAATACAAAGTTAGCTAATGAATGATCCAAATTGCATTATCATGTATATGTTAGTCATTATTACGTCATTGTCAAAATATGTTTTTCTATCTCTATAAATATCTTATAATTTAGTTTTAATCCATAGAATTACTTTTATTTAATTTGAGTTCCTTTTCTTTTTAAAAACAATTGATTTTAACCTTTATTGTTAAGTGATTTTTTATTATATGTTGATTTGGCTAACAATGATCTAATTAAATATTATCACATGTATGTTAGTGTCCCATCATCTTCTTCATCTTCTGCTCCTTGATCTTCTTTTTTCTTTCTTGTAAATATTATCTTCATTTTTTACTCTTTCATCTTCTTTTTTAATGACAAACCTATCTCTTGCATCTCTCTTGGCCTACCTTCATATTTGTCACATGTCATTTTCTCTAGAGTTGTTCATGGTTTGATTTGGTACAGAAAACTGAACCAAATCGAAAAACAATTCGCTTGAATTGAATCGAACTGGAAAATGGTTCATCCAAATTGAATCGAACTATTTTTTTTTGGTTCGGTGCACTGTTGAAAATGCTTTAATTTTTTTAATTCTCGGTTTAGTTTGGTTCATGATTCAATTTGGTTCACTATTACTTTTTGAATAGTCATGATTTGATTTAGTACAAAAAATCGAACCAAAAAATGGTTCATCCAAACTAAATTAAATTGTTTTTTTGGTTTAGTACATTGTTAAAAATAATTCAATTTTTTAACTCTCGGTTTAATCCGATTCATGGCTTAGTAATACTTTTAAACAACCCTAACTTTCTCACTACTACCTTTCTCTATTTCTCTATTGTGATATTGCCTACTTAATCATCTTTTCCTAATAATACATTCTCGTCCACGCCATCCCTCTATGCTTGTGGCTACTTCTTTACCTCCACCACCTTTGATTTCTCTTATCTCCATTGTTACTATACAGTTATGAACAATATTATCTAAGTAATTTATCTTTATTATTATTATTATTATTACAATTTAGAAAAAAAACATAGAAATTGTAAAGGAGGTCAAAAGTAAGCATTTGAAAGATTGTGGAAGAGGGTGAAAGATGAGGGTCGGAGAGGCACAAATGGCAGATCTTTTGGTGAGAAAGAAGGAGATGAACAAGTGGAAGAGGAAGGAGGCAAGGGAGTGGAGGATGGTGAGCCAGAAGAAGAAGAAAGGCGACGATGTGTGAACTGGGGAGAATAGGTGAAAATGACATGGAAATTACTATATGATACATGCAAAAATGGTGACTTTGATAAAACTTATATTTAATAGAAGTTACTACTTAAAAGCAGAACCAAAATTATTCACTTATTAAAAAAAATAAGAATTCAAACGAAATAAAAATATTTGTAGACACTAAAACCAAATTGCAAGATATTTATATAAATTAAAAATATATTTAAATAGTGACATAATAATAACTAGAATAAGCATAATGATGATAACTTGAATTATCATTAACTAGTCCACAATTTAAAAGATATCACTTAATAATAGAGACAAAAATCATTCAGTTTTAAAAAAATAAAAATCAAAACTAAAAAATTATTATCAAAAGTTAAAAATAAATTAACATAAAAAACATATTTAAGTTGCACATATGTCGAAAAGTTTATGAAATCTTTATACATCAATCGTTGTAGTGACCTTTGAGATAAAGTTGTTCTCTTATGTATTATTGGTTAAATATGTTTTTGGTCCTCCAAAAATTGACCTGTATTTTTTTCTGAATAAAGTCTCTCAAATATTAAAAATACCCTAATTAGATCCTCGTACTAAACTCTGTTTAACTTTTTTGTTAAATGATGACTATATCAGCATCACAGTCATCATTAATTTGCTGATGTGGTCATCCATGTTAACTGTTATGTCTGTGTCAAATTAGTAACATATTTTTTGAATAAAATTATTACATGTTTAACTCTAAACCACAGATTTTGTTAATCCTAAAGCAAAAGTAATTACACAATTTTTTATTAAAAATTATTACTGGGTACTTCAGGTAATAAAATATTTTACTTAGAAGTTGATGTGATCATCATTTAACAGAAAAGTTAAACAGAGTTTAATACATAGATCTAATTAGGATATTTTTAATATTTGAGGGACTTTATTCAAGAATTTTTTTTTCTAAGAACAAATCAAAACATGTCAATTTTTGGAGGACCAAAAACATATTTAACCCTATGTATTATTTATTCCTAAATAAATAAATAAAATAACAAAATATCTTTCCCTTCTTTGTGGCTTGTACCTGTCCGTCGCATGTGATGATAAAATATGTATGTATAGAATCTACATCATTAATCGTTTTAATTTATTAATAATTTTATAAAACCACTAAAAACAAATTATTTTATATATTCAATTACCGATATATAGCGTTTGTTATTGTTTATTTACAAAAGATTTAAACCTATGATATATTTCTACTCAAATTTTTGTTAGAAAACAATTCAAATTTCCAATTTTAAATTTCTAGAATTTTGTTTAGATTTAAAAATATTGTTTTTACTTTGGAGATTTGTTTTTCTTTTAAAATTTAAATGTAAGTTATATAAATAAAGATTCTTGAGATGAGAAAAATTACTTAAGTTGTAGAGGGGGTCACCATCCTAAGAAAGAGGGTGGTCATGTGAAAGAAGAGCTTTTCAAGTTTGTTTAGAAAATTTGTAATGAGATTGAATATTTGAGATGAATAAAGTTGATATATTTTTGTGGATGTAGGTAAGGGTGCTGAATCAGTTATGTGTCTCCCAACAATTTTGTTATCGTTAGCCATTTTATGATCGATCAGTTGTCTCTTTTTTGTCTCGAGTAGAGTATAATAAGACGTCCCAACGGTATGACATTTTGATAAAATAAAAACAACAAATAACAGAAAAAGAGACATATATTTATGAAGGGCATTTGTTAGTTCTTAGTTATTGACAATTAATGTGAAACAGTCCTTTTCCATCACTTTTGGTTATGGAAGTAGGTCAACATGCAAATTCTTCTTCTAATTTGTACTTTTGAAATTTGTAATTTTTTTAATTATTTTTCTTGAGATAATTAGAAAATAATAACCTTTATAATATTTATTTTTTATTTTCTCTTTAATTAGAATATTTTTATAAATAGTAATATTACAAAAAATATCATATACTACCGTGTTGGGAATTTGTCTATGATGATTAAATTTTATCTAACAAAACTTAAACTATTAGTATAAATGTTGCAAAATTATACTAATGCTATGATACATTATATACATAGACAATTTCGTTAGTTTAGAAAATTATCAATATATCATATTATTTACTACAACAAAATTTACTTTTAGCGGCAATTATATAGTGGTAATAAACTAATGACCACTAAAACCAATCGTGGACTACAACTTTTGTAGCAAACGAACATTAGTCTGTAAAAGGTTAATTTCTAATAGGCAAAAAATTAATAAAATAATGAGTTTTTACCAACACTTGTTATAATTATAAATAATATTTTTTCAACCTTGAATACGTAAATCATAATTTAATTGTCGATAAATGTTTAAGTAGCCATTTATATTGTCACTAAAAGGCATAATAATTATCTCAAATAATGACTTTTGTTATAGTATATACCATAAAACAATTTCAGAAATTTAATTTTGTTGTTGTTTTTTAGTTTTTGAAATCAGTTTACAAAATAATTTCTAAGAACTAATTTTGAGAATAAATGAAGAACTAAAACATGTTTGATGATATTAGGCTTAAATATATTTTGATTCCTATATACATGATTATTTTTGGTTTTAATCTTCTATTTTTTTTTTTGTATATGATTTTTATAAATTTATTTTGTTAAAATAATCTTTATCATCACTTAGTGGTAAGGTGATATGCATCCATTCCTGCTACGTTAGCAACTATTCAAGGTTACATATAATATAGTATGTCTAATTGCATATTTTGTTATTAATAAGTGGTGATAGAAATCATTTTAAAAAATTCAAAATTTATGATGACTAAAACCAACAAATTCTTTTTTTGAAAGACTAAAACCAAATTTGGTCATAATTTTTAGAAGGACTAAGTATGCTTTAACCATTATATTATTTCAAAATTCTTGGCTTAGGGATGTGGCTGAGATTAAATTAGAGGTAAAAAATCATTTTCAAAGGATATTCATATAATCACGGATCATCCTATGTTATATGGCAATCGGTTTCAGAAGTTATCAACAATAGATAATGCCTTTCTTTCTTCTCCATTCACCTTATAGGAGATTATGGAAGTTATGTTGAATTGCAACGTAAACAAGAGTTTTGGTCCATGGGTTCAACTTCAATTTTTTCAAACAATTTTAGGATATCATATAGTTTGAGGTATGTGACATTGTCAATGAATTTTAGCATAAACCTAAGATACCATAAAGCTCCTGGTCCAAATTAGGTAGAATTTGTTTTTATGATAAATGAAGTGATTGGATGGGAGCTTGTATTTTTTTGGATGTGACATTGTCAATGAATTTTAGCATAAACCTAAGTGGCCGCCGCGAGCCCCACTCTACCTTGTTCTTTCTAGTTGAATCTCTAATGTTGCAACAGATTGAGTGTTGGTAATGTGGGGCTCTTCTTTTCTTTATTTCCTCCTTTTATCTTAATTCATCTCGAAACCCCTTCCCCCAAATCCGCCCACTTAACCTAGGGTTTTTCAAATCTCATACTTCCCCCCTTATAGATTGATTATATTGCAGAAAACCTTGGTGTGCAGCGGTTTGGTGGGGACTTTTCTTCCTCTAGAACGAGCCATTCCTCTAAACCAACAAGTGGAGCTGAAGGTGTTGAGAGCTCGCGACAGAGCACGACATGGTCGAATCTTGCAAGGTGTGGTAGGTGGTGTTTTCGATTTCTTCATCCAAGGAATCTGGCAAGGCGTGGTAGGTCGAATCTTGCAAGGTAATTCTTTTTTGCTTCGTTTCAATTTGCCTCGTATGTTTCTTCTTTCTTAATTGTCCATTTTTGTTACGCATTTTCTGGTTGCCCTATTTGCAAGAAGAAGAAAGAGAGAGGAATACCCAGAATAGATAGAGTATTTGAGATGATAATATTATAATAATATTAACGACTAATAAGTTAGAAGAAGCATATAGGTTATACCCTTATGAGCATCAATTTGAGATCAAGTTTAGTTTCTTTTTCTAATCCATCAAGTATTGACCAAGAATTTTAAGGATTATTTGTTTGGTGCTTTTCTTAATATTACTAAATCTCTAAGTTCCTTTCTTGTTAACTTATGTCATGTCTCACTTTTTGTATGAAAAATTTCTAATTATTATTTGAATGGAACCACATAATGTTATCTAGAAGGAGTTAGTGTAAAAGCAAGAATTAGTGGTAGTGTGTGTAGAATTATGATTAAGGTGGATTTACCTTTGTGTGTTGCAAATTGTAGAACAAGTTTACTCTATAACTAATTTGTCTAGATCTTCCAAACTTCTTGTTGCCATGTTGTTCCTATTTGGTATATATCTTCACAGGATAATCACGTACTTATGATATTTATTCTAAGTTTTTCATCCATTATCACTAGTTCTTTTTCCCCTGTTCACATTTGCAATTACTTGTAGAGAAGCATACTTCTATGATTTTAAGAGTTATGTTTAGATGCTGCAATCCTTTCTGCAATGATGTACTAAAAAAAAGTTCATTGCTATCAATTTGCTCGGTAACAAACTGAGTTAAGGTGGTCTTAAATAAGATTTTGGTTTCTTTAAATTCAAAAAGGACATTAAAGGTAAAATTAGGGATAGAGATTGCCTAAGGAGGGTTATAGGTGAGAGGTCCCATTCAAGAATCAAGCCTTTCTCTCCTCTATGAGAAGGTGAGCCTCCATGAGAGTTAGTTTATGTGTGTGCCCTTGTGTGAGAGGTGAGACCAGAGTTTGAGTTGTGAAGTTCTATCTTAGTGCTAAGAGTAGTGAGCTTTGTGATGATGCGAAAATGTGGTAGTGTGTGTAATAGACTTTGGTATTTGCAGTACAACTCAAAAATATGGGGCATTATCTCTAAATATTCTAACCATTAACATTCATTATATCTTCCCATATTCTTTATGCTACTTCATTGTTTGAACATACCTGAATTTCCATGCCTTCCATAATAACTAGGTAAACAACACAGAGAGAGTTGCACAATGTCTTCATTAAAAAACTATACAGGTATTATATAGTGATTATAGCCCACTAATTCTAACTCGACTTACTTACTAGGTATAATTTATTACTTAGAGATGAGATCAAAACTGTTGGTTTGTTACTTTCCCTGCTTCTTGACATTTCCATTATTTACATTTATATCTAGCTCCTCATTTTTTGTTGTTTGAAGTTTCTGCAACATCTTTACAGTCCAAAGGGTGACAATGAGTTTACAATAGTGAGAGACACCATAAGAAGAAAATTAGAGGTAAGTTTATTCTTATAATTTTAATTGTAATCTAGATTTTTTAAAGGAAGATCTTGTTTGCCCAATGTTTTGCTTAATTTTCACACATATCTTATTTATTTTTGTTTATTTTTTATTTCATTTTTATTGGAAAATGAAATGTCTACATGTAGTAGAATCACTTGTTTTTGCATCATTATGTTACTAAAGAATATGTTCAGTGTTATTTAATAATTTTAGACATATCAATATCCAATTGAATTGTTTTATGCCTCTTTATCAGTGTTTATTTGAAATTTCGAATAGCGATGCTCGCTTGCAAGATGAGAATTACTGATCTGTCACACTAGTGGCACTTTAAAGTCTTAATTTTATAGTGAGTTTGGATTCTCCTTTGAAATCACTAAATTATGATTTGGGCTAAAGTTATGAGACACAAACTTTTATCCAAATTATTATTTAAAATTTTCCAAACGAAAATCTAAATATGAAATTAGTAATTTGTATATGTGTGTACTTTTTCATGCTTTTTGAATTATTTTCCTCTCGAAGTATACTAATTTTCTTTCTGAAATATTATTGCAATAGGTGAAGTTTTTTTTATTATGATCAATTTGGGCCTTCCCGACACTAAGTAGTAAAATGGTAATGTCCAGTTACTATTAAGTTATTGTTTAAATTATTCATGTAATATTCTCTAGAAATCAGTTGCAAGAGCAAAGTGTGATACCAACCTTAGGCCTTGTTTAGCTGCCAAGACAAAAGAAGAAAGAATGTTTAAATTATTCATGTAATATTCTCTTGATCTGTATCAAAGGCTTGTGCCAAAACTTTCTACCTTTCATATTTTTTTATGTTAATGTTTTAGTTTTTGCCGGTAAGGTTTATTGGAAGATGGATTAGGGTGGAGGTTGTTGTTTCAAAATTTCATTATTATTACAAAAGTTCTGTAGTTAATTCTTAACCTGCATTTCAGGTGTATAGACCTCCTGGGATGATGAAACAAATATCTTGAGAAAAGGCCAAGGACTAGACATAAGGCGAGGTATGAAATTAATTTGTGGATTTTATTTCTTGAATCCCTATAATGATGCACATTATTGTTGATTTGCTGCAAGTTTCTAACATCCTAAAAAGAGGCTGGATACACTGAACATATGGTTTACAAATTCTGAGAAATTTAGGTTTCTTGCATTTGAAGCTAGCATGCCAAGCACTTGTGTTAAAACAAAGGATGAATTTATAACCCTCAAATATTTTGATAATAACAAACAGTTAAAAAGAGTTTTTCAAGCAATCGTCTGGTCACTCATAATTTGCATGTTTGCTATCGTCTGATCACTTAATCATGTATCATCTTTTTCTTTCTTTTAAAAGATTCAGTAACTAATTGCTTTCAAACAAAGTTCTAACGATATGCACTTTGCCAAATTGTAAAAGCGCAAATAACCTCGACATAAATGAAGTCTACGTACCTACTCTCGAGGAAAGTCCACTTTATGCGTAAAAGAAGGAATATGTGCGTGCGAATGTTAAAATGAAAAAGCATATATGTCCACTGCTACAAGATTGAGTACGAGAATGGCAAAGATAAGTAGACTACTTTATCTTATCAAAGTGACAAGTTGGTGAAAGGCATTTAATGCTTCAACGACTTTTTTCCAACAAACAAAAGGTGTCTCCTGCAAACACTCACAACGGACACTTTTTTGGAGAAGCCTATAAATAGAAGAAGAGACTTCAGTCTCAAATGCTGGCTGATTGAAATATCTTTAACTGTTAAAAAGCTTTCATCTTGTAATATTCATATACGTTGCTTGTAAAAGCTTACTTTGAACTTCATTGTATATTCGTCTGATAGGACGTTAAACTAAGTGAGATAACTCATGTTCAACCTTTTTCTCTAAGAAATCGATAGAAGCCTGAAGAGACTTTGATTCAAAGAATACTTTGGTTTTTGCTTGGAGAGACAAGTTAAAGACTATTTGGTTGAGCCTAAAGAGGCTTGGTTGAAAAAATACTTATAACTTGTTTAAGTTAGTGGAACTTGGTCGTTGTCAAGAACTTGATGTAGTCTCTAGGATAAGACGTACCAGTATAAGTCCTTCATGTTTCTCTTATTATCTTTCTGCATTCCTCTTTCTCAAAATAGCGTTTTAAAAATCTTTTGGTTAATCCTTCAGACGATACGTCTTTAAAAAAGTTTTGTAAAAATTTGCTATAACACAATTCAATCGCCCTTCTTGTGTTATCTTTGTGTTTTACAACTTGTCACTGCATATTTCGTGTACTGAAATGGTTTTCTAAAGAATAACAGTTGGCTGCATTTAAAAATTCGAACATGAAATAAATCTAGAATTACAAAGTGTAGAGAATTATTGATCGTGTGTCTTGTATTTTCAAATTTTGTGGATATTTAATCATGCAGCTGTCTAGCACTTGTGTATATTGATTGTGGGGATATTTTCATAACAGTACGAATGATTAAGCTTTCGATGTTTCCCATGGCATGATTCTTCTCATAATAGTACACACACAATGTGAATAGATTTAGCTATCAGTGGTTGATGTGGTCTGTTGTTAAATTACACACAAGAAATGAAATAAAACAAACAAACAATTTAAAAAATAATAATTTTTACATCTGTTGTTGGTATTTTTACATTGATTATGCCAACAACCGGTGTAAAAAATTGTTTAGTTTAGTCAAACGAACACCTTTTTACATCGATTATGAGTATAACCGATGCAAAAACATAACCTTTTACATTGGTTAGAAAATAATTAATGTAAAAAACTTTTTTTACATTGGTTCAATAATCAATTTAAAAAGTCTCTACTTTTTATATCACTTGAATCTATAACATCATTAGAACTGATGTAAAAAGTCAATTTTAATCTATGTAATAAAAGTCTAATATGCAATAGTGTGGTGAAGAGCTTAGCATTTTACATTTATAATACATTGATGATACTATGATTGTAGGGGAAAGCAAACTTGAATAATTTATGTTCTCTTATGGTTGTTTTGAGAAGTTTTGAACTAGTGTCAAGTTTGATGGTTTCTTAAGAGTAACTTGTTTAGCATTAATATTAAGGATAATTTTGTGGTGGCAACTTCTATTTTATTCACTTCAGTGCGGGTAGTGTTCTTTTCAAGTTTCTTAGGTTTCTTATTGCTGGTGCTAGTCCAACAATATTAGCCACTTGGCATCTTTTTATTGATATATGAAGAAGAGATTGACTTTTGGAAAAGGTAAACATCTTTGTTTGGGGGATGAATTGTTTTGATTAACTTTGTTATGTCTAGCTTGCCTATGTATTTTCTATCCTTTTTTATATACAAAAGAAAGTCTCAAAGTCTTTTATTGGAATTCAAAGAGCTTCTCGTTGGTCAAGATGTCATGATTCTCATAAAATTGCTTGGGTGGAGGGACTTATGTTTTGTGGAAGGCGCAAATTGCGTGTCCCCTTTATGGTCTTCTCTTAGAGTAGAGATCACTCATATAAGGTGAATAAGATTAAATAGGTGTTGTCATGTGTAATTTTTGTGTCATTTGCTTTCATTTGGTTGTTTGTTATTCTTTTTTTTTTTTCATATTAATTTGATTAATTTTGTGTTCATTTATAGTGTTGTAAACAAAGAGGTAACCATAAGTGTGGTTATTTTGTCATGAGACATATGTTGAACATCATTCAAGCATGCATTGTTGATTCCTTTAAGGCAATTTTACTTTTAACAACTTAATTAGTTTTGTTCAATAGGTCATGAATTATGTGTTATAATTTTTTAATTCATGACTTTGAACTTGTAGAGATTCAACAATCTGGATCCCATCTTAATAGAGGAAACAAATGAAGTGATGATTGTTTGGCAAGTTGCTTTATTATTAACCACCTCCACATCTCCAAAGTAGAGTGTATCATATATTTAATTTCATAGTGTATAGGTATATAAATGTTAGTTTATAACTTAGGCTTTGAAAATAATTTTCTATAGATGACACTATATATATATATATATATATATAGTGAAATTGGTTGTGAAAGTGTAACAATTGAATGTGAAAGTGTAGTTTTGTGATATGTTATGTATAGGGGAAGTTGTCTATTCTACATTGGTTATAACTATAACCGATGTAGAAAGTTACTAAGCTACTTTTTATATCAATTTTGACCAAGAGCCGACGTTGAAACTCCACTTTCAGATTGGCTATGATTAAAATCAATGTAGAAAGTGGACTTTCTACTTGTGTTCTTGCTTCAACTAATGTAGAAATCGATTTTGAAACAAATCTAGAAAATACTTACTTTTTATACCAATTGATTCCACATTTCCCTAGAATCGATCTAAAAAGTAAAAAATAATTAAATGCTAAAAGTTTTTTTTTGTACTTGTGACGAGTCAAAACCATTTTCGAATTGAGTAAATTATACTAACACCCCCTAAAGTTTTGTCAAATTTCACCTAATACCTTTCTTTTTTTTACCCTTACACTAATCTCCTTAATTGTTTGAAAAACATTACATTGACACCTCTTATATATTACACTAACACCCCTTAATTGTTTGAAAAACATTATACTGTGTACTCCTATAAGGGAGGTTGTTGTAAACGTTAAAAAAATATGAAAATTTGTGCAATTTCAAAAAATCTCAAGAGGTGTTAGTGTAATTTACTCTTTCAAATTGGTTCACTAATAAAAAGTTTTTTAATTAAAAAACCTAATATTATGATAGTTGATAGTTATATTAATTATATTGATTTAATTTTAACTATAGTCATTAAAAGATATTATTATGTGTTGTTATACTTAAATATTATGACATATTTAATTTGATTTGATATTCAATTTGAAATATTGTATGTTATTTATGAGTAATGATATTTATAAGTATAATTTATTTTTTAATATTATAAAATTATTAATATTATGTTTTTTTTTGTTTTATATTACTTAATATATTTTATTAAAAAGTAAAAAAATATTATTTAATTATTATCAATTCAATTATGATTAGATCATTAAACTAGTATTTTCACCCATTTAATAACTGATTCAATTTTAAAAATCTTAACCCTAATCTTTAATTATTTGAAATTATTAATAAATGACATTTTTTTAACATATAGTGTTTGCTCGGGATCTTTTTTTGTTTTTTTTTTTATACCCTGCTCGGGATCTTTTCTTGTGCTTTATCTTCCTGGTGTATTGAAATTAGGTGTAAGGCACTGCAACAAAAGCCGGGATTTAGCGTTTGTTACGTCACAACAACAGCCCCTAATTAGTTCTTCTGTCATTTGACTTTGTTTCTCTTTAAACACAATCACTTTTTATACGTTTGATGTGAGGCTAGAAAAAGCTGGTGAGAAAACGAGCCCCTTTCAAATATTTTAATTACTTTTAAAATTAATACACTTTCCGGACTCCGGGTTAGCAATAAAAAAAGAGAAAGTAGTATTAGTTTCCAAATTATAGATAAGAGGACAAAATGACCAGAGATTATACACTACAAAATAGGATAATATTTATGAGTAGAATATAGGGAATTGTAACCATATATAGAGAAAAATATTGGCGATGTGACAATCAATTTCCTACCGAGAACGATTGTTGGTTTTGTTTATAATTCACTGAGATATATTGCCTTTTCCTTGGCTGCCAACATTATTCCCTTTCCATATTTTTTAAGTGACTAAAATTTAGTAATCCGGTTAAATATTAATTTGGCGACAAGATATATTTATCTCATCAAGTGGCGGAGTTTAAACTAAATTATTGAAGGAGCCAGAATCAATGCTTAATACATAATGACTATTCTTAATTAGTACAACTTAACTGATAAAATTAATCTGGGGAGAGCTTGATTAAATAAAAAATGCAATAAGGAATATAATTTTTCTAAAAATTCAGGTACATTGACAAATACATTGTTACATTAATTAGAGAAGAAACCTTATCTTTCCTTCAACTCATCCTTGTTGTGTAGTTTGTGATGCATCTACGTTACCATTATCAATTTACTAAGTTTTAATCTTTTCTCCTTTTGAATTTTGGAGTTTTTTTTTTTTCACATATATTAAATATTTAAAGAATTTTTATTACTTTTGCGAGAGCCGTCAATCCATACAAGGTTGACCGAAGTATAAAGTTGCTATGTCTTTACTTTAGGCCCACCAACAAAAAATTATTTATTATTAATATTTATAAATTTTTCATCATTAGGTAGCCTAGTGCATTAATAATAATTAACATGTGCTTTTTCTTTGGAGAATGATGTTCAATTCTTGCTTGAATAAAAGTAACATTTATTTTTGTAATGCCCTTGATTTTTTTTTGTTACTCTCTCACTTAAAAACTAATTAGTCATTAATTTCAATTAAATAGATTGTCTCTCAATAACTTAATTTCTCCCAAATTGGCTATCAAACGTCATTCTTAGGAAATATTAACTATGTCATAATTAGGACATTTGTATTTCTTTAAATAAGACAATTTTGTACTTCCTTAATTAGGCGATATATTGTCTGTATATATGAATTGTAATCACCTAACAAAATCATCAAATTGAAATAATATTCATATTCTTTTCTTTCCTTTCAAATATGCAAAATTACAGTGCTTATTAGTTGTTACACCCCTTTGCTCATTACATCCAATCATCCTTTTATTACATATTATTACGTATTGTTGTAATATGTATTATTGTTGTAACTGAACTGGAAGTTTGTGAGGAAGTTAGTTTGTTAGTTACACATTTCCCTCTTGTACATATAGGTACCTAATGGTACTGATTGAATAAGATTGAGAAGAATCATTTCTCTTTTCCAGTTCTTGATCTTCTTCATTCTCTCTCTCTCTCTAGTTAGAGTTGGTTTTATGGTATCAGAGCTCTGCTGCCTTGTATCCACAATGCCCAGAAATTCTCCAGTTCTACATCTAATGTTCAACCCAATTAAATGAGTAATCCCTCTGCGGATACTTCAAGCTATTACTATGTTCATCCTGGTGAAAATCCTTTTATTCCACTTGTGAATCCACTGCTGAATCAGAAGAATTATCATACATGGGCGAAATTAATGAAGCGTGCGCTAATCTGCAAGAACAAGTGGAAGTTCTTGGATGGTTCCTTATAGATTCCATATTGTTTTGATCAAAATTATGATGCCTGGGAGAAATGCAATAATTTAATTCATTCTTGGATCGTCAATTCAGTTTCACCATCAATTGCTCAGAGTATCATTCATGTGGAATTGTCCACTGTTGTTTGGAAGAACTTGAGAGAGAGATTCTCTCAAGGAGACTTGGTACGAGTTGTAAAGTTACAACAAGAACTATATTCGTTTAAGCAAGGTAATCTTTCTGTCACTGATTTCTTTACAGAACTTACTGTGTATTGGGAAGAGTTGGAAAATTATAGACTTGTCTTGGAATGTAATTGTGAATCAAAGAAATACAGAGAACAAGACTATGCGATGCGTTTTCTGATGGATTGAATGAGTGTTATTCGATTATCAAAACCCAGATTCTTTTAATGGATCCGTTACCTCCATTAAATCGTGTTATTTCTATGATCTTGCAATATGAAAGGAAAAATGGATTAGATGAAAATGATGAAAATCAAGTTGTCATTAATGCCGCTGATAGTAAGAGATTTAATAAAGGAAAGTACCAAGGGGGTAAAGTCTGCACCTCCTGTGGTAGAGTTGGACATACTATAGAAACGTGTTTTCGAAAGCATGGTTTCCCCCTTGGTTCTAAGCAAAAGGGAAATAACTCAGTTGTTAATAACGTTACTAGATATGGAAATGATATTGATGAGAAGTTTGAAGGGAGCTATGTCAATGACTCACCGATTTCGGGCCTTATTAATGAAGAATGCAAAACTTTGTTAAATCTGTTGCAGAAAACGAACATCTAGAGGTCAGACGTTGCTGCTGATTCACACAGCAATGCTCAAGTGAACCAAGCAAGTGTTGGTAGGATTTACTCCATGAATCATAATGAAGGTACCAGTTGTACATTTTCTTGCAAGACAATTAAGAATAGTCATTTATGGATTGTGGATTCAGGAGCAACAAATCATATCTGTACATCCATGGATCTATTCGAAAATTGTCATGAAATAAATCCTATTCCTGTAAGTTTACCAAATGGTAGTATAGTGATGGCACGATTGGCAGGAGATGTGAAATTTTTAGATGCTCTTATTCTTAGGAATGCATTACTTTTACCCGAATTCGACATTAATCTGTTATCCATTTCCAAACTTACAAAGACAACTCAATGCAACTTTACATTTCTTAATGACATATGTTCTATTCAGGACTCAGCATTGAGGAAGATTGGTTCGGCTGAACTGCAGAATGGATTATACTACATGAAGGCCTCAGGTAAGAATGAAGTCAATATAAATAATGTGTCTTCTTATAGTTGTAGCGAAGATTTGAATGTCTGTATATCAAATTTAGTTTGCATCCCTAAGACCGCCATATGGCACTTTAGATTTGGTCATGTATCCTCTGAAAAATTGCTTACACTTTGTAAAGATTTTCCATTGATAAATGTGAATAAAACTGAGGTGTGTGATGTATGTCATCTTGCAAAGCAAAGAAAATTGCCATACAGCATCAGTTTAAGTAGAGCATCCTTACTTTTTGAGTTGCTACACGTGGACATTTGGGGGCCTTATTCACTTTCGTCCATATATAAGCATAGATATTTCCTAACCATTGTGGATGACCATTCTAGATTCACTTAGATTAGCATGTTGAAAGGAAAATTCCAAGTGCAATCCTTAGTGCAGAATTTATTGCTTTTGTTGAGAGACAGTATAATGCAACAGTCAAAATGGTAAGAACAGATAATGGTCCCGAGTTCACTCTCAATGCCTTCTACAGTGAAAAGGGGATTATTCATCAAACGAGCTATGTAGAAACTCCTGAGTAGAATGCTAGAGTGGAAAGGAAACATCAATTTATTTTGAGCATCACTCAAGCTCTCATGATTCAATCTTCCCTTCCAAAATTTCTTTGGAGTTATGTTGTACAACACACAGTTTTCCTGATTAATAGAGTACCATCCAATGCTCTAAAAGGAAAAACACTTTATCAAGTGTTACATGGTACACTCCCGGATTTAAATATGCTAAAAGTGTTTGGATCACTATGCTATATCTCTACTAATGCATGTCACAAAGGGAAGCTGGATGATAGAGCTAAAAAGTGTGCCTTCTTGGGCTATAAGGCAGGCATGAAAGGCTTCGTAGCATATGATCTCTCCTAAAAGGAAATTCTAGTTTTTAGGCATGCAGTATTCTATGAACATATATTCCCTTGTGGAACACGGGTTAGAAATGCAGCAAGAGCTCCTTGGCAATATATGGATCCCAACTCTAACACACCCACACCTACCTTAAGCCTTGACATTACACCTTCCCTAGATAACCAACAGAAAACCAATTTACATTCCAGCACCTTGTCACCTAACATATCACCTGAACCACTTGCACAAATCGAAACAGTACCACATGAGCCACTACCTGAATTAGAAACAGTACCGCTTGAACCACCATCACCTGAAATTGAATCCATAATTAGGAAGTCCACCAGACCAAGAAAACCACCAAATTACTTACAGAACTATTATTGCTTTAGCATAAACACTAATGCTAATTCAAATTGCCTTTATCCATTAGCCTCATATATCTCATATGACCACCTTTCTCCACAACATAAGAGCTATGCCTTTTCTTTATCCGCTGTTGCCGAACCATCCTCATATGACCAAGCTGTGAAAGTTTCCTACTGGGTTGATGCTATGAATGTAAAATTGAAGGCTTTAGAGGCCAATCACACATGGAAGATAGTTGAGAAACCTCTTGATGTGAAACCCATTGGGAGTAAATGGGTATATAAAATCAAAAGAAAATCAGATGGCTCAATAGAGAGATATAAGGCAAGGTTGGTTACCAAAGGATACACTCAAACAGAAGGAGTGGATTTCTTTGATACATTTTTGCCAGTGACAAAGGTAACAACTCTGCGGCTACTGTTAGCACTTGCATCCACACAAAATTGGCTTATTCATCAACTAGATGTTAACAATGCCTTTCTTCATAGGGATTTGGAAAGAGGATGTATATATGGAAGTGTCGGAAGGGTTAAAGTGTAGGAGAAAAATAGAGTTTGCAAGTTACTAAAGTCGTTATATGGCTTAAAACAAGCCAGTCGAAAATGGTATGAGAAATTATCCAGCTTACTCACCCAACTTAGATATAAACAAACTGTTGTAGATCATTCTTTGTTTACAAAACATGCTGATCATAGTTTCACAACTTTATTAATATATGTTGGCGACATTGTTTTAGTCTAAGATTCACTTGATGAAATTGTCCATATCAAATCCACTCTAGATCAGCATTTTGGAATTAAAGATCTAGGAGTATTAAAATACTTCCTAGGACTTGAAGCAACATATTCCTCCATGGGTATTTCCTTATGTCAAAGGCAATACTGCTTGGATCTTTTGGTAGACGCAGGAGTATCAGGTAGTAAACCAACATCCACACTAATTGAGCCTCACTCTCGTTTACATCAAGATGCTGGCCTAGTTTATGAAGATGTGGCAGGTTATAGACGACTTATTGGTAGACTATTATATTTGACAACCACTTGACCTGATATAAGCTATGTAGTCCAACAATTGAGCCAATTCCTTGCTCGACCAACATGCTACACTATTAAGCTGCTCAAAGGGTGTTGAGGTATTTGAAAGGCAATCCAGGAAAAAGGGCTATTTTTCCCTCAGTCCACTTCATTTCAGCTATTGGGATTTGTTGATGCAGATTGGGGAGGATGTCCGGACACTATGAGATCTGTGAGTGGTTATTATTTCTTTCTCGGTGATTCTTTGGTGAGTTGGAAATCAAAGAAGCAACTAACTGTTGCAAAATCTTCTAGTGAAGTTGAGTACAGGGCCTTGGGTGTAGCAACCTGTGAATTGCAGTGGTTGCATTATTTGTTGGAAGATTTAGGAGTCAAATGCATTAGACAGTCTGTGATTTACTGCGACAATCAAAGCGCTTTACACATTGCGGCCAATCTAGTTTTTCATGAACGGACAAAGCATTTAGAAATAGATTATCACATTGTAAGGGAAAGGAGCATGGTAGGTTTGATGAAATTACTCCCTATTACTTCTTAAGACCAAACATCTAATGTCTTTACTAGAGGACTGCATCCTTCTCACTTCCAGAAACTGATCTACAAGCTAGGATTGCTAGATATCTACCATCCTTAGCTTGCGCAGGGGGGGGGGGGTATCACGTATTATTACGTATTGCTATAATACATATTACTGTTGTAACTGAACTGGAAGTTTGTTAGGAAGTTAGTTTGTTAGTTACACATTTCCCTCTTGTACATATAAGTACCTAATGGTACTAATTGAATAAGATTGAGAAGAATCATTTCTCTTTTCCAGTTCTTGATCTTCTTCGTTCTCTCTCTCTCTAGTTAAAGTTGGTTTTACCTTTGATACTTCATCTAGCCATTTTTGATTATTCACAAAATCACATTCTTACTTCTTTGATCGTGACTTTGAGATTAGTTTTTGATATTGCACTTTTACCCTTTCACCCTCAATTTTTTCAAAATTTGGCCAAATATCAATTTTTTTTCTCCTTTGTTTTCTGATTTATTATAAGCAATTTTTTTATATTTTATGTTTGTGTGAATATATTTGTATATTTTGGATCCATTGAAGTATCTAAAGCCTAAAATACCTTTTCTTTTTGTATGTTTCAATTTTACTAGCTTTTGAGTCAAATAGCATTTATATTTTTTGTAAACACCTAGAAGAAAATTTTATGTGAAATAACATCTTGGCAATGAGGTTTTATTGTTCTACCTTTTCTCTTTAGTCTTGATTTATAGTCATTTAATTTATTTATTTTTATATCTTGATATATTGTGAAACATTCATTGCTTTTATTTTAAAATATATAAACGTCAAGTCAAAAATATGAATAAGGTCATTTTAATTTTTTTAAAAAAAGAGTAGAGGCTAATTTAATTGAATTGCAAAAGGGGACTATAGATAAATTTATTAAAACAAGTAAGTAAATTTGTAAATATAGGTGATTGCTAATTAAGTGAACCAGTTGACAATGTAAACATAGATAAAAAATGAAAATAGAGAAGTATTGACTAATGAACAATATTATAATGATTCTCATACTCACAATGGAAAAGAAAAGAAAATAATAAAATAGAAGAAGTCGCTACTATAACTTAGATAAATATTGATACAAATTTGAGAGATTTATTAGTAGGAAAAGTCCTATATTACTGATATAGATTTTCCTAAGGATAAATCTCCAAAACATTTTCTTCATCAATTTAAATTGTCAAACGAAAAAAAAAATGAAAGATGGCTAATTTATTTTCAAAAGACTTGGATAAAGTCTTTGTTTTTAAGAAGAAATTGTTTCGTGCTCTTCCTAATACTAGTAAATTAGCTAATGAAGGTAGTTGGGATTGGAGAAATATTAATTCTAAGTTAAGAAATCATGAGATTATAGTAATGAACATATTACTAACATAAATTCATCTATTGATTTAGAAATATAACATGGTTAAAAAAATAAAACAATTCACAAGCGTGTTTATAAATAAATAAATAGAGATAGGGAAAATTATAAATATATTATTCAGAATTTGTTCTGAATAACTCTAAATAATTTAGAAATGAGATCATTAACAAATAAAACAATTTTTCAATAATAAACATAAAGAAAGGGCTTTTGAGCCGTCTTATTCTTAGACCGGCCTGTATGTAAGACTGAAAGCTAAAGATTTATCATCTTTGATGACGAGTCACTGCTCTTAATATTCTATGTATATATTTGAAAGTGAAACTATATTATGTAAATTGATTTGAATGGAATTGTATCCTAGCAAATTGGTAGTAGACTTTAGGAATGATTGGCACATAAAATAAAACAAAAACCATATCTGGATAAGACTGGTCGGAAGCCTTCAAATGCGTGCACGCATAGCCAACAATCGTAAGTTTGCCAAAGTTCATGTTCATGTAGCAAAAGTATCATTTTCCCAAACCACCTGCGACAATTCCTTTTCGATTGTTGGTCTTGTGATAGAGATATCAAGTGTTATACTTATAAAAAAAAAGAGATATCAAGTGTTATAGTGTGTGAGTTATCCGTTATAGGGTTATTGTAAATATATATCCGGTTTCTCTATTATTTTATTTTTATTTGTTTTAGGTTTAATTTTATTTTTGGTTCTTATAATTTATTAAATGAGTGATTTTAGTTTTTATAGTTTTACTTGCTCAAATCAAAGGTTTTATGTGGATTTTTCTCTTACAGCATTTATAAAAAAAAGAGCATAAAAAGGTGAAATAAAATAAACTTACCTCATAAGTTAAAATTAATTTATGCATATGTTAAAATCAACTTTTTGGATAAGCTAATTTCACTTCTTAAGTGAAAAAAAAAAGTATCCAAAGAATTTATTACATCAATAATAATATCTTATTTTACTTATCAAAATATCTAAAGAAAAAAAATTAAAACAACACAATTTTATAAAAGAAGAAATTATTTAATAATGATTAAGTTATAATCAAGATATTAGTATTAAAAAGTATAAGTTATCGTTTGTATAATTTTATAATATTATATTTTTATTTAGTAGTAATAAATATATGTGCATTTTTGGTTCCTCACACATTTAAGTTATACAAAATATATTTTCCGTACTTATACCAAATAAATTAAGTGTCTTAGTTGTTCTCATAAATGATATTAAAATATAAGATAGTGAGTTTAAATCTCATCTTAATGACTTTTTTTTTCTTTTCAATTTTCAAACATCTAACGCCATTAGGAATTTAACGGTAAATTAAATATTGAGCTGAATTTTATTAATTTTAAAAATATTAATATTTGATTTGAGTAATTAAAATCATAGGACTATGAGCATGTCCATCGTGATTCCAACTGTGTAGCAGATTATCTTGCTGATTGGTGTTTGAAGAGTAATCTGGATTTTTAAGAATGACAGCAGCCACCAGCAGAAATAGCTGATTTATTGCTAAAAGATTCTATGTTTGTTTGCTAGTATTTTTCTTCTTGCGTTTGTTAATTTTCATACTGTACCAAAAAATCATAGGACTAAAATCATACATTTAATAAACTATAATTAAAGGAAAAAAAATTTATTCTATTATTTACTATATCTATCACTTTTCTCTATTTTTTTCCTTATCTTTCTTCTGACCATTTAAATTCACAAAAATAAAGTAGACGTTGATGTTTTTCCTCTCATAAATTCCTAAACAATTATTTTTCGTAATAAATAGCATCAATAATAAGCATAGTAAGTATTGTATTTGTCCCTTCCATAATCTTTTATGTTATTACGTGCTTTTCACCATCTAAATTTTGAGCATGACGTGACTTGATTTCACCTTAACTTTAGTACCAAATCCTCGTTCCTTTGCGTAGCCTTGGAACATCAATCAATCCAACACTGATTACACACTTATAATATTTTAAATTATAAAATTGACAGCGTTACTCCTTCCCAATCGTCCGTTTTGATGGTCACTAATTTTTATCCTGCTTTCGGAAAGTGAGATTTGCCCATTTGTAGTGCGAAGAATTTAAAACAAACATAATTACGTATTTATTTCTAACTAGTGCCTTAAGCAATTAATTAAAGACATAATAAAAAATTATTAAAATGACAATAAATATATATATTAAGATTACAGTGGATGTATTAATAATATTTTTAATGCTTTAATTTTTAGTTCTTTAATTAATACTCTAAAAAATAAAAATATTGGTTAACATTTATTTTTTCTACTTACCTTATTTACGTTTGAAGGTTGAGTAAGATTATTAACTTTTGTTTGTTAATTAGAATGGAGAGAAAATAAAAAGAGAAAAAAATTAACTTTAAATTAAAGAAAAACAACAAAGAGAAAATTTTTAAAATATTTTTGAAACTCAATTTTTTTTCTCTTCAACTAAAAAAATACATTGTCATTTATAGTTTTTCTCTCCTTCCCCACACACCCCCCCCCCCCCCCCCCCCCCCCCCCCCCCCTTTCTTCTCTCTTTATCTTTAACTAAACATAATAAGAGTCATCAATTTTTATTTTTCTATCAAATGTTAACGTAAATTACATTTTTAAGATTCAAATATGTTCGGTTAGACAAGATGACGGTGTTGTGGGCATAAGATGTTGGTTGAGCTTCTCTCGGTAGTCCTTCTAAGTTGGCGAGTGTGTCGTTGGTTGAGCTTCGCTTGATAGTCCTCCTAAGTCGACGGGTGTGGAGGATTACTACAAAGGATGCAATTGTGGTGATCACATGTAAATACATTCTGATGCTTGAGTTAGTAATCACACATACAATTATCTATAGTGAAAATATGGTGGGATCATGGGTTAATTAGTTTCTAAAATGGCGACGAGATTAAAGCATTCCTGTCAGAACCTGATTGTGACTTGGCTAGTCACGGCAATTCATGCATGCCTTTGATGAGATATTTCTTGTCTTATATGTATGTAGAATGATGTTGGAGTGAAAATAGTAATTATTAAACTGTTAGGTAATATTTACACAATCTGACCGATATTCAAGATTAGACAAACAAATTACTGTAAATTAATTTGAAATCATTAATTAAGTTGGAGTGATTATGTCAACTAATATACCTACTCCCTAAAACACAATAAGATTTTACGGAGAAATTATTTTCAATAATACATTGCTATCATCACAGAGAAACTTACAAGCTTAGATATAAATTAGGATGATTTCATATAAGTGTAAATTAAAGTTAGGTTAAACATATAATTTAGTCCCTACACGTGTAACAAATTCTTAATTTAGTCCTTATACATAAAAACTTATTAAATTGGTCCTTATAAGTGTAAACATTACCGGTTTGGTCTCTATCATTATGATGCTGCTTACACATTCTTAATTTATTTATACATGTAGCATATTTTTAATTTGGTTCTTATATGTGTAACATATTCTTAATTTGGTTCCTATAAGAATTAAGAATGCACTACATGTATAAGGACCAAATTAAAAATATGCTACACATATAGGGACTAAATTAAAAATACGCTACACAAGAACCAAATTAAGAATGTGTAAATGGCGTCATGACAGCAGGAACTAAATCGATAAGGTTTCGCATATATAGGGAGTGATTTAATAAGTTTTTACTTATGGAGACCAAATTAAGAATCTGTGACACTGATAGGGATTAAATTATACCTTTAACCGTAAAGTTATTAGTTACATCACTATCAAAAAAAATTATTAATCACATTAGTAAATTATTTCAGAAAGATAAGGTTTAATGAAAACAACCACTGAATTAAGATATATAATATAGAGAAATTTGTAGGTACTCCTAATAAGAGAAATTATATTGTTATTTTATTATTCAATTGTGTTTTACTTTAATAAATTTTTATTACTATAATTGTTGTATCAAACATTAAATGATATGAAATAAGATTTTTTTTTTCTTGTTTCAAGATCATTTAATTTTTTTTATAATAACCATCATACTTATAAAATTTCAAATTAATTCAATATTATTTTTGACACCGACAATTCATAATAAAATTAATTAATAATATATAATTTCCAAAGAATTGAAAGTATCTACTAATGGTTACTTTAATTATTTATCTTTTTCTAATATTTTTCATGAAAGGTCAACAAGTTAACTAATTAAGCGTAATTTTTTTGTTAGATAACTAAGCATAATTGGATGATGCATGAAATTAATTTTAAATATTTTTATAATAATATTGTTATTAAATTAGCTTTGGTTGTGATATTAGAATGTGTTTTAGTCAAGCCTAAGACTGTGATAGAGTGTGTATTTTCAACTTGAGTGATCTATTTGTTTCTACTCTACTAATGTAAAACGTGTTCTTTGTCATCGCTGTCAAGTCCATGACCACTTGATTCAGTTGTAACTTGTCATCAATTTTCAGCCTAAACTTATACTTCAAGTTTGGATTTAAGAAATCATAGTTATTGTTTTCATTTATTACGTAAGTTTGTTTGTTTTGTTTTGTTTTTGTTTTTTTTTTTAGTTTTAGAGGTTACAAATCTATCTTCATTTATTGAGCCTTTTTTTATTTACTTTGTCTCTCCTTTTTTGTCTCTCCTTTTTTTTTTTTTTAATTAGTCTCGGTTTTTTGAAACTTTAAATCTTCCCTTGGATATGAACTTTGATGTGATATTACAAATATCATATTACAATTTATGTATAGTCTATTATGTTAAAGAATGTGAGAAAGTGCGGCCATTCAACATGAATGATCTGTAATATGTTAGCATTTCACATATACAGCCTTATTTTCTAATATATCAAAGGAGACTTCTGCCACACTATTTTCAATCCATCTACCGTTATCCCGAAGTTAGAAAAGAAAGATAAAGGTTGATTGTTGCATCTCATTTAAAAATAATGACTTCTTGTCATAGTCAATTGGCTAGTAAGAAAATACGTGTAAATTAGAAAACAAAATTGCGTGCAAAAAACTGAATCCAAAGTAAAGAAAAGCTTAACTTTTTAAACTGGTCAACTTTTAATCATCAATGCAAATGGCATAGGAACTTTGTTCGGAAATAAAAAGAAAAAGCGTGCATGCACACAAAGGCATATGGATAAAAGAAAACATTATACTCCGACTCGTAAACTAATTTAATGCATCTTGTCTAGTTTAATGATATCCGAGTTTAATCTAAAAACCACGCTCATATAATGATCATATGTTGTGGCTAATTAACCTTAGCTAGAACACCACCATAACTAGGAGCAGCAAAATCTGAGCCGTACAAACTTAAAGTAGCTAGATATCAGTAGTGGATCTCATATAGGAAATCACAAGAAAAATGAAACGAAAGCAGGCACATACGCGTGCTTTTCTTTTGTTTCTTACCTAAGAAGATAACCAACTTGTTACATTCCCCTCATAGCTTTTCTTTTTGGTGACCCTTGAGAAAAGGGAGGAATGATTCTATGGCTGTCCTTTAAATTATGAAAGGAAAGTAGGAAGAGGGCTATATCTAGCCTTTGTGGATTGCATAAAAAGCCAAGTTTATTTAGTTGTTAAATAAGCCGTCTTGGGATCATCAAGCGGAATAATAATGAGATTGATTTTTAACTGCATTCTAATCCATGTGAAAAGAGGAATCCAATGACGAAAGTGTTTTTCTTAATGCAAATTTTGGGGAAAAAAGGTACTCTATTATATTGATTATGGGGCACAAGCAAATATCTTATGTTTCAATATGTTGTTCATCGTTTGTATGTTTAGCAAAAATAAATTCTTATTTTTAAATCATTAGTCCAAGAGTGATCTTGTTTAGTAAGAAAAATCTTAAAATAATACCCATAAGAGTTCTTAAATCAGGTCAATCTAAGTGAATTTAAAATGAGCCACTAATTTTTTTTTTATTGGCTGATAATTTTACCCACTCTTGCAGAAAACGGATTTTAAAACAGGAATTTAACTCAGTTCAAATTTAACTGGTTTAAAATACGAACGCAGTGGCATTTTTGAAATTTGATCAAATTTTTTAAAATCGGTTCAAATTTAGCCGATCGAAAAACGTATTTTTAAATTTAAAATATAATCCCCACCAACTTTTTAAATCGGTTCAAGCTGAACTGATTTAAAAAGAGCCTTTTTCTGCAACTTGCGTGCTTCAGCACCTTCATTTCCTCTGTTCCAAATATCTTTTCCTTGAAGTCCTCCTTGCTCACCCATTTCCTTTGGTCATTTTCAAAGCCCATCCACTACTTTCTTCTACTCCATTTTCTAACCATCTCCACTTTTTAGCTCCCATTACTGCTGTTGTTTAGAGGTCGTCGCTCAAGAGCCATTTTTGTTGTTAGAGCTCATGCAAGAGGCTCCCATTGGTCTTGTTGAAGCTCGCACAAGAGCCTCCCATTGGTGTTGTTGGAGACCGTGCAAGGTGCGAACGTTGTTGTGGTTGGTGCTTGCGCAAGAGGCAGACTTTGCTATGGTTGGAGGTCGTGCAAGGGGCTCCATTATTGTTGTTGGAGGTCGCACAAGGTGCTCCATTGCTGTAGTTGGAGGTCGTGCACACTGTGAGAAGGGGAAGCTACCTTTGTGTACTCTGTGAACAGCTCGAAGCACACTTGTGGGTTAGTCATTTTTGATTTGGTTCATTATGGATTGCATTGGTCTTTTGATTCTACCCTTAGAGTAAGTGTGTGAATATGGTTATTAAATTTTTAATATTAATTTGAAATTAATTTTTTATGTTAATTATGTTGTTACATGGAATTAATTGCTAAAGGTTATGCTTGAATATGTTCATCAATATAAGAAAAATTTAGTTCCTTGTAAGTTTATGGATTTATGAATCTTAAAAGAAAAAGATAAATTATTTATGTTAGTTATTGACTTATAGGAATTTGTAGTAAGAATTTTAAGTGTTGAGAATTAGATGACATAAGGTAGAATTAATTGAAGTTGATTATTTTAACTAATACTTAATTACCTTGAAGTTGCTAAGTAATGAAAAAGAATAAAAGTAAGAAATTAATTTAACTATATGTTAGGATTTAATTAATTGTCACCAAATATAATGTAACTATATTTTGTTTAAAACCCAAAGCTCTAGAATTAGTGGATTACAAGAATCAAAGAATTAGTACATTAGGAACTAGTTAGGAAATTAAAAGACAATAAGATAAGACAACTTATATGCTAAGATACATTCTTAAGATAAAGTGAACAAAAAAAGGAGAATTGAAATGGTTAAAATGCTACCACATATTCTTAAGATAAAGTGAGCAAAAAAGGGTGAGTTGAATATTGATTGGTAATTTGTACCTCTGTGTTGTTGACCATACCCTTTGTGAGGTATGATGGATAGTGCCAAAAATAGAGGAAACTCTTTATGAGATTTGTGAACTCTTGAGTATTAGATTTGTTGTGGATTAGATTGTCTAACAGGTTAACATTTGGTATTGTTATTGAATACCTGTAAACAGGTCTCTGGGAAAGTATTAGAATATAGAGGATCTGCCGAAATTTTTGTATAAATTATATGCATTATGTTGTGTTTTAATCGTGTGTTGTTTTTTTTATTCAATTTATGCATTACGAGTGAACATTAGTTTCCCATTTGAGATTCAATACAATGATTAAATTAGTAATTATTGTATTGAATCTTGAATTGTTTGGTTGGACAGTTTGGAAAGATTCATTTTTTTATACTTTATTAATATATAGTGGTTAAGTCTCGTCTTAAATTTGATTATATTTCGGTTTAGTGCAGTTTGTGTTGTGTCTCTGGGTGCATACTTGATTGTGGTGAAGTTGATGTCACCACTTTTCATTTCGTGTACTTGGAGACCAATGCGAAATGCTGTTGAAATTTTGTCAAATTTTAGATATGAGACTAAACCAGTACGTATTAATCAAGTTTTAAAAATTCTGAATGGGATAGGACCACACCTTGTATAAAAAGTGAGATTTACATGCATCAAGATATGGTTTGTGGATCACAGAAGGAAGTTATGGATCGTAGTTGGATTAATTCTAGACGCACAACTGATTAGTATGAGAATGGAGTGGAATAGTTTATCCAATTTGCTGAAAGAAATATTCTTGATAGTGGTGGGTTCTTCTATTGTCCTTGTGTTAATTGTTTGAATGAGAAACGACTACAACTTGAGCAAATATGGGAGCATTCCTTTGTGATGGGTTTTGTAAGAGTTATATAACATGGACATGGCATGGTGAATTGTTAGACATGCCGAGTATGTCTCAAACAGAGCATGTTGATGTACTTATGGACAATCGAGTAAAGGACATGATCTGTGATATTGGACTGGAGTCTTTTTAGCAAGATCATGTATATGACACTTTGTGTAGTGATGCAGATAAGCCTCTATATCCGGGGTGCACTAAATTCACATGGTTGTCAATGGTGTTAAGATTGGTGAATGTCAAGGCAAGAAATGGGTGGAGTGATAAAAGTTTCACCAAATTGCTTGAGTTGTTGAACGAAATGCTTCCAAAAAGTAACACGTTGCCAAGACCTAACTATGAGGCAAAGAAGGTGTTGTCCGATAGGATTAAAATACAAGAAAATACATGCGTGTCCTAATAATTGCATATTGTATAGAGAAAAGTTTGAAGAGTTGCACAAGTGTCCCAGGTGTGGGTATCACGGTATAAAGTGAAGGGTCAGATTATAATACTGATGAGAGCACAAAGGAGGGTCCCCTTGCGAAGGTGTCATGTTATCTTCCAATAATTCCAATGTTTAAGCAATTATTTGCCAATGTAGATGACACAAAGAACCTTATGTGGCATGCAGATGGGAGAAAATGTGATGGACAGCTTCGTCATCCTGCTGATTCTCCACAATGGAAGAAAATTGATTGTTTGTTTTCAGCCTTTAGGACTGAGGCAAGAAACCTTAGGCTTGGACTTTCAACGGATGGAATGAATCCTTATGGTAACTTATCCAGTAAGCACAGTTCATGGCCTGTTCTCCTAGTTATTTACAATCTGCCTCTTTGGTTGTGCATATAGCAAAAATATGTTATGTTATCTATAATGATTGTGGGCCCAAGACAGTCAGGAAATGACATAGATGTCTACTTAAGTCCCTTGATTGAAGATTTGAGAATGTTGTGGGATGAAGGTGTTGATGTGTATGACAAGTATCATTGTGAAAATTTCATGTTGCGTGCAATGTTATTCTGTACCGTCAATGACTTTCCAACATATGGAAACTTAAGCGGATATAGTGTTAAGGGGCATAATGCTTGCCCTATCTGTGAAGAAGACACATGCTACGTACAACTTAAACATGGAAAGAAAACAGTTTACACTAGGCATCAGAAATTTCTCATGCCTAATCACCCATATCGTAGACTTAAAAAAGCTATGAATGGATGTTATGAGGATGGTATTGCGCCACATGTTTTAACTGGTGAGCATGTTTATTAACGGGTAAAGGACATTAACGTCGAATTTGAAAAGACCCAAAAGAAAGCTATTGAGAAAAACTTGTGGAAGAAGATGTCGATATCCTTTGATCTTCCATACTGGTGCGATCTAGATGTTAGACATTGTCTAGATGTCATGCATGTTGAGAAAAATGTATGTGACAGTGTAATCGGCACTCTTCTAAACATTAAAAGCAAGACAAAGGATAGTTTGAATGCTCGTCAAGATCTGATTGAGATGGGTATACGCTTTCAGTTAGGTCCACAGTCAGTGGGTAAGTGGACATATTTGCCCCTAGCATGTCATACCTTGTCAAGATAAAAGAAAACAAGTTTTTGTAAGTGTCTACAGGGCGTCAAGGTGACACAAGGATACTCTTCAAATATCAAGAGCCTTTTGTCACTAAAAGATCTCAAATTAGTTGAGTTAAAGTCACATGATTGCCACGTCTTGATGCAATAACTCCTATGAGTGGCTATTTGTGACATATTGCCTAAAAAAGTTAAACATGCCATTACATGACTGTGCTTATTCTTCAATGCCATATGCAGCAAAGTCATTGACCTTATGAAGTTGGACAAGTTGAAAAATAAAGCTGTTATTATATTGTGCCAGTTGGAGATGTATTTTCCTTCATTTTTTGACATCATGGATCACTTAATAGTGCATCTAGTGAGAGAGATTAGAATATGTGGTTCAATTTATTTAAGGTGGATGTATCCTGTTAAACGATATAAGAAGATCTTGAAAAGGTATAGTAAGAATTCATACCGTCCAAAAGCATCTATTGTTGAGAGGTACATTGCTAAAGAAGCCATTGAGTTTTGTACAAAATACTTGTCACAAGTTGAACCTGTAGGGTTTCCTAAATCTCTTCATAAGGGAAGATTTTCTGGTAAGGGTACTCGAGATGTAAACGTTAAACCAATGAATCAGGAGGAAGTTTTACAAGCACACTTCTATATACCGAATAACACTAATGAAGTTGAACCTTACTTTTCTGCTCACAAAAACATTGTCAAGAAAAATAACCCTAGAATGCCGGAGAAATGGTAGTTGAATGAGCATAACAAAACATTCTTAAACTAGTTTAAAGTACAAGTTTTGAATGATGATAATGCTTCTGATACATTAAAATGGCTAGCACATGGACCTAACTTTGATGTCATATGTTGGACTGGATACGATATCAATAAGTTTTCCTTCTATACAAAGTCGTTGGATGAGAAGAGTACCGTGTAAAACAGTGGGGTTATGGTTGTGGCTGAGTATATGCACTTCTCTAGTTCAAAAGATAAAAACCCTATTATGGCATCAATGTGTTACTTTAAAGTTATCGAAGACATATGGGAGGTTGACTACACAAAATTCTGAGTGCCTATTTTTAAATGTAAGTGGGTTGATAGTAACACCGGCGTGTAAACCGATGAATTAGGGTTCACATTGGTGGATCTTAGCAAGGTAGGTTATAAGGAAGAGCCTTTCATTATGGCATACCAAGCAAAACAAGTTTTCTATGTTAGTGATCCTTCTAACAATAGATGGTTAGTGGTTCTCCAAGGAAGAAGCGTGCATGCTAATCATGAAAAAGAAGATTCAAATGTTGATCTTATTGAGATTCTTTCTTTCTCAACACAGATGCCTAGTTTTATTAATAAAAATGAAGTGGATGATGTACATACCACACGTGATGATCATCACAAAGGAATATAGGAAAACATTCGTACTTGACAATGTTAGTAACTTACTTATGTTTATGTTATTGTATATTCTTGTTGACATTATTTTTTATTTTATTGTTTAATTTTTTTTATAGTTATATTTATCTTTGAAAATTACAAATTTTGTGAATGACGGTACTTACATGTGTTTTTTTTTTTTCCTTTTCTAAACAGGCATATAGCTGATTCTTCTAGTAACCCATCTTATAAGTCTACAAAAAAAATGGGTAGATGAGGTACACGCCTAAAGGAACTGACTCTTAGTCGGGCTAGTGACCATCTGATACTAGTTTAGTTTGACATGCTTAGTGGGGCACCTGAGGGGGAAAATGCCACAAAATTCATTAGTTTTGTGGGCGTCCTTACTCAAAGTAAGGTTTTTATCAGAGCATGAAGAATCAAATTTGGAAAACTATCATGATATTTTACTTTTACAGTCTCAAATATATAAATTATATTTAACCATATTATTATCATACATTGACTATTCAATTTTATTTTGTAGTTGACTTATGATGTTCCACATAATGTCATGTTGAATAAGAAATTGCTATCACTTGTGGTTGAGCGTTGGAGAGCATTTAAGATATAACTCACCACGTGATACATATATGAAAATTAAAAGACACTTCTCCTTGCAAGAAGTATGCATTTTTGGATGAGGAGATGTAGGCAAAGTTTGTTGAAAGCCGGGAGGATCCTATCTTCCAAGTTTAGTTGGAAACATATTTTTTTAATCATACAACAATATTTGATTAATTTTTATTGAATTTCACAGTTCCTTATTAGTTGTAGGAGAAGAGAAAAAAGGGACAAGTGATTGCATCAAAGAATGTCCACCCCTACAGATTGTTTCATGGGGGTATAAGTTGCTTGAACAGAAGATGTTGACGGAGAAAGCGAGGCAACGTCAATTGGAAGGTGGCCCGCACACTAAAATCGGGTGGATATATATCTGAGGAGACACGTGTTGTTGCTGAAAAGATTTTAAGTCATTTTTTAGGTCAAATTATAATTGTAACTTGATACGTCATATTTCTTACACATTTGTTGAATTATATATTGTAGGATTCACTGGTTGAGTAGACCTCATAGGGAACATTTGTTTCTCATGAATGTGAGGATATATTAACTATTGCTATTGGGAGACCAGAGCACCCTGGTAGGGTTCGTGCTGCTGGACGAGGTGTTGGCATTCATTATTACTACAGACCACCCTCACGTAGTAAGCCCACCTCAGGAATTGTCACCAGGGAAGAGGTAGAGCGAATCAGGCAGAAGATTCGAAATGAGCTTAAAGAGCAGTTGAGACAGGAGATTAGAGAGGAACTGGCATCTTTGGATATTTCACAAGAAAATACAAATGTCCAAGCAAAACAAGCTCATACTCTTGTATGTGTCAGCACAAAGTGAAGTTATGCTGTTGTTGATCCTTCTGGGAAGGAGACTGACACTGATATCCATGAGTAGTGTGAGTTATATGTTGATGGAGAGCCTGTTCGTTTAGTGGCCTTTGGAAAAGTATATAATTTGGGGCCTACCATACACCACAGGATCGTTGAGGATGATATGGCGAGGGTGGTGGTTCAACAAATATGGGATGTATATGCTTAAGTTCCTCTGCCCACGAAGGAGGTTCAGACTGTTGGACAGGCCCCTAAACAGTTCATTCAATGGCCAAGACAACTTATAAAGGTCACATCAGCCAAGGTATATTCAAAATTCATCTTAAATTATTTTTTTTCTCTAATTACAAACTGAAATAACTAGATTGTATTTTATATTTACTTTTTTTTATAGGATGTTCAACTGTTTAAGAAAGATGTTCCACATAAAAAATCGAAACTTGAAGTTGATCCAATAACACACTTGTGGCAGGTGGCATCTAGTATGGGGACGGATGTTGTTCAAATAAATTGGGAACCAACATTCCTTGGCAGACCCAGTGATGTAGACCTACGGATCACCCTGAAGGATGTATTGAAAATTTGTACTAGCGATGACATGCTAAATATCTCGGTTCTACAATTATAATTGCTGTAAGTTTAATTTTTTTATAAATCTCTTAAATACGCATCTCAATATTATATTTAACATTCATTTGTATATTTTAGGTACATGCATCGTCTCTGTCTCTCAAATGGCCAGGAGAATGTAGATGGATTTATTGACCCGTTCCCTATTCAAAAGATAGGGAATAAGGATGAAGATTCTCAGGCCTACATTCAAAATTGGATGTATAATGGACAAAAACAGTGTTACCTAGAACCATACTTGCATTGGTAAGCACAAGTTATTTTTCACCCAAATAGTTTTAAATGATATTTGAATCTAATCACATATATTCTTTTTCCAATGCAGATCGCATTGGCAATTGCTAATTATTTGTCCTAGTGACAATGTTGTGGGCTTGTTGTGTTCGTTGCTTAAGAAGCTTAACAAAGAATTGAAACAACTAATATAAAGGTCAGTTTTTATTTATAATATATTTCATTCGTGCTTTATATTATAATTTTGAAACCTATAACATGTTTTGCATATCCATTTTTTAATCAGAGTCATGATTGGATATCAAACATTGGCGGGTAAGCACATGTCACTATGAAGGAAGCCTAGTTGGTTTTTTCCCTATGTAAGTAATTTATAGCTGCATATTCAATTACAATTTCTATTAGTTTCTACAACTCATTTCTAAAAACAATTCTCATTGGTAGGCTAACAAACAAGTAGAGAGCTATGAGTGTGGATATTATGTAATGAAACATATGTTGACCATAGTTTTAGCAAATATTGTGGATTCATGGGACAAGATAATATAATTTTCATCCAGTTACAATAATATCTATAGTTTTTATAGTTGATTGGGTAATGAATTTATCTTATCTTTTGCTATGTTGCAATTATTCATTGATAGGGAACCATTCTCACATGAGGACTTGTTAGACATTCGCCAGCATTAGGCAACATTTTTCTGTCAAATAAGTAATAGATAGTATGTTTAGAATGTCTTTAGATAGACAGAAGAATAGTACTTTTATATTTTATATGTTTCATAGTATATTATAAAATTTTGTTGGTTAATGTAGTTATAAATGAATCTATTAATCTGGCTGTTTCTGTGGTATTTGTTTCATCATAATAGGATTTGGTCTATGAATCAAAACAACGAAATTATCTTTAAAAAAAATGACACTTTTTAAATCGGTTGTATATTAACCGATTTAAAAAGTCAGTTATGGCCAAAACAAATTTAAAAAGCTAGACTTTTTAAATCGGTTGCCCAATGAACCGATTTAAAAAGTATTTTTTAAACCGATTCAATAACCGGTTTAGAATTATAATACTTTCTATATTAGCTGTATCTAAATCAGTTGTAAACCGATTTAAAAAGCCTTTTTTAACCGATTTAAAAAGTGTTTTCTGCAGTAATGACCTGACTCATTTTAGTATTGAGTCAAAAAATAATTAACCCAATCAAACAAGTCAATTCAAATGAATTTAAAATTAATGGGTTAAATAACTTTACTCATTTAATTTAAAAATGCTAAAAAAAACCAAAAAAATGAAAGTGGTAAACTTCGCCTTCCATAGTCTAGTACAATTGTAGCAATGACTCCCAAACATAGGGGCCAGGTTGTGAAAAATCACACTTAAGTGTAAGTGTATTTATTGACAAATAATAAAGAACAAAGTGCGTGCTTGGAAAGATTTTTGTAACGTGGCTTGTTGTTCTCTCTCCACATCTAATTGAAGCAATAAGAAGCAGCTTCTGCATCATTGAGGCCTTTGGATATGATTTTTGTAGTGGATGTGGTGTAAAAATGCAATTTCAAACACACTAAGAGTCCCAAATATTGTTGATCTTATGGATACCAATTAATATGTACTAAACCTTTAAGATTCTTAGAATTTAATTTCCTAAAATTGTTTAATGAATCTTCATGAGTTAAGGATTCATCATAATTCCAAACTTATATATTTGCTTGTCCTCAAGAAAAAAAAATGAAAGAATTAAGCAATTTTGAGAATTAAATATGTTCTTGAAAAAGATGATTTAATTTCTTAATTGGGCAATTAGAAGTAAAGCATCAAAGCATTAATTAGCATTTAAATTATGGAATTGGTATCATTCAAGAAAGCAATGATCAAAGTTTGGCTTTAACTTCCGTATAATGCATGAACATTCTCATTTTTTCTCACTAGATCAAGTGTTTGCACATTCCTCATTGTTTAAGGTTCATTTAAACACTCAATCATCATCAACATGCTTTTTCTTACCATATGTTTGATAAATCTCTAAGTTTGTAATGAAACTAAAATTGTTTGTAATTATCAAAACTTTATTCTAAGGTTGTATTGTGGCCAAAATATGGGTAAGATTTATTTTGGGAAACTAGGTCTTACTTAATTGAAATTTATAAAATATTTTTTAAAAAGCCTTTGTTGTTTCCAAACAATTTTTCCATACAAGCAATTAACCACACATAATTTTCTAAATTTTCAAAATGATGATTTCTTTCTGCCCAATATTTTTCAAATTTGTCACTTTTGCTTGTTTTTTAATTCCTCTTTTGTTTTTTTTTTTCTTATTGTTCTATTTCTCTTTTCCTAAATCTTTTCTTAGGCAAAGAAATCTCTTTTTTTTAAGAAAATAAAATTGAGTGCACCAAAAATTTTTAAAAATTGGCAAATTTTTGCAGCTGCACTCTCCACTCCCAACTTAGGATTTGTGCTTGTCTATAAGCTCATAAGCAACTCCAAACTTAAGATTGAAAACAAAGGAAGAACCCTCAAACGTAAGTTTGAAAACCAAGTCTAGAAAAATATTTTCAAAATTTCAGCTAAGTGGAAAAATTGGTTTTATGCTTATTGGCTTGAAATGTGATTTTATTAATTTAAAAAGTAAATTTATTCAAGCTCAAAAGGGTTAGCAATGAAAAATGTAGGGTAGGGTGTATTTGGCCTTAAATTAATTTTCAAAAATGGCCTAAATCATCTACTCGTAATCAACATTAATCTAAATTAATCTAAATTATAGAGAGATATGTCAAGTTCTAAAGAAGATATGCATAAAATGGAAATGATCATTGAAGGAAATATGTGTTTGGCTCAATTCTCTCACAAGTTTTTGAAAATGAGAGAAAAACGTGCATCACAACTATGTCACTACCAAAATTTATCAAAACTTGTTGACGTGACCTCACAGTGCAATCACAATGTCAACACACACTAATGCTATTCATGGGCAATCAAAATATTCTCAATCATAATATTGTATCATAAAAATAGATATTGAGCAAAAAATAAAGATAGAATCAGATAGTGATCCCAAGTTAATTCCCAAAAATGTTTGTGAAGATAACAATTTGAAATGCCTTTGGAAGTTGCTTTCATTCTAGCATATTGCTTATGTGTAGTGTGGTGTGAGCAGTAATTGTGAAGAACAATGAGTGATATCAATGAATCAATTTAGTGAATAAAATATAAAAGTGAAAAAAATGAAATCATCATACACATATAATAAAAATGTAAATGTAAAACTACAAGATAGTAAAATATATAATGCTAAAACATAAATAAAAAGGGTCCATCGTGCCCAATCAAAGCAACCATATAAAGAAATCCCCAAAATATAGCAATAAAATCATAAAAGCCTAAGTTGTTGAGTCCTCCTAAGTGTGCTAGTGGTCATCTGGAATATATTTTGCATTAAGAGTAGGCTCCAACATGGACTAGAGTGTTTGAGTTGATGTGTCTGGAATCTAGGTCTTGACACTGTGGGGAACAACGTGTGAATCTCCTATCCAATAGTCTCAATATGTTTAGATTTATATACATTCACTAGTGGATCAATTACTCTTAAGGATGCTCTGTAACCTACAAGTGTGGCTGAGAGGCAACAGAGGCAGCAAAAATAATAGGTGAACAAGAAATCTGCATTTACGGTAAATAGTTAATATAATCATGTGTCTCATGTTGCTGAAGGGCCTACATCTCTCGATCCTTCTGCATCAAATCCTCTTTAGTATCATCACTCTCAACATCTTTTCGAGGCTTTGATTGCTGTGGAAGCACCTTAATTCTTATAGCTGTTGGTATCTAAGCCAGCTATGCAATATATATAATGTCCATGCACATATGATCACAAATTATGTCAACTAAGTTAGCTATAAATGTTAATCGATGATGTGTAGGGAAAATAAATGACTAAGAGCCTGGATGTTCCACCCCTACCTTTGCATGGCATCTTTTATCCTCTATATACGTTGTTGATCAATGGTTACAGGTGGTGGTATCTCAACAAGATGTTGTTGCTCCTCAACTGGATGCTACACAAACTTGGAAAAAATTACGTTGCTGCTCCTCATTTGGCTATTGCTCCTCATTAGGATGTTGCACCAAGAATTACTATCCAATATGAGTGTTGCACAAACTTAGAAAAAATTCAACAACATAATCCTTGTATTTTGAACATTTCTCATTTTTTTACTTTGCAAAATATGATAAACTAGCACTAGATATATAACATGAGTACTGCACAAACTTGGAAAAAATTTGACAACATAACCTATGTATTTTGGACATTTCCCAATTTTTGGTATTGTACAAAATATGACAAACTAATAATTAAATCTCTCCACTAATATCAAACAACAAACAAATGCATAATTACTAAATTACCAACACAAAATCTAGCATCTTGCATCTTGAACAAGATTATGCCTATTAAGCTTTGCTCTCTACTAACAAAGAATATGTCAATTCAAGCACATGTATGATTTCTAAATTGCCAGCACATAGTCCAACATCTTGCATCTTAGACAAAATCACACTTATTGAACTCTACTCTCCACTAACAAATAGAAATCACATACATAATTACTAAATTACCATCACACAATCGAACATCCTACATCTCAGACAAGGTCATATCTATTGAGTGTTGCTTTCTAATAATAAATAAAAATCAATTCATATAACAATTATCACAAATATAGGATGCACGCAAAAAAAAAAAAAAAGAATTACATGTGCACCTGTAACTCCTAAAGTATGTTCCAATCATATGCTCTGAGTTAAAAATTATAACGTTGGTAAATATTTAAATCACAATTTTTAAATTAAAAAGTTGGTAAATTTCTAAATTAGAAATATGAATATCAATAAATAACTATTTTGTTAATTTAAATACAAATTGGATTAAAAAATTAAACTTAATTTTTTTTTGTTAATTAAATCTACAGAATTAAAAGAAATGAGTAAGAGAACATTAAAGCACCAACTTACTCTTTTAGACAGAAAATAAGATTGGTTAAGTTCCAATTACACAAAAAATTTCATCTTAGCCAACAAATGGGCTTGGTTAAACGTTCATTCAGAAAATTCATTTGGATAACAAGAATAACTAAAAGAAATGGGTAAAGAAGCATTTATACGTCAAGTTACTTATGTAGATAGATAATAAGATCAGTCAAGCTCAATTTAGGCAGGAAAATCATTTAGACAACAAGGTTAGCTGAAACAAAATGAGAAAATAAGTATTCATGCAACAAGTTGCTCTTTTAGACAACAAATAAGATTTGTCAATATCAAATATCAATTCATTTCCTATATATAACAAAGATAAAAGCTAAATCCCCTTAGTATATGTGATCAAACTATGAATAGCCATAAAGTTCAGGCACACTAACATCACCTCAGTAAGCACATGCTTTATTCATGACCTCCATTGCCACTCTTACCTCGATGCTTCTAACCTTAAGTTTTCTTAAACATAGCTTACCAAATGAGAATCTTATACCAACTCAATGTGAAATCGAAATATATGTTTGTGCATCATTCATTACCTGATCAAACAAAATGAAAAAAACTCAAACAATGTTATAGAAAATCTATTATATTTGTCTAAATTCCAAATTAGGTTGACCAGACATATGATCCTACATTAGTAGAATGCATGACAATCTATGTTGTGGTTTCTACATTGACATGGAGAAAAGACAAAACAATTCTTCTTAATTTTTTGGAAGAGGACTCCATAGCCCTAACTTAGTGCATCTTGTAATTTGACCAACATTAAACTCCCACTTTTTAATATTTAAAAATTGGTAGAACAATATAGTTTCAATTTCTAGTAAAATCAGAGTACATTATATCAATAATTTCAATTTTTAGGAATGCATAAAAATTGGTAGTATATTGTTCAAATAAGTATTAACCTAAAATAGAAGAACAATAAAAAAAGAAGAAGAATAAACCCCTATTTTAGTCCCTGAATTTGTGAGGCGTTGTTATAATAGTCCTTAAAAATTAGAAAAATATCAAATAAATTTCTGAAATTGAAATTACTAGTCATTTTGGTCCCTGAAATATACAATTTATTATCATTATAGTCCCTAACTTTTATAACTTATTATCATTATAGTCCCTAACGAAGCTAACAATAGGGACTAACATGACTACCAAATTTTAATTTCATAGACTTATTTGACATTTTCCTAATTTCAAAGACTATTATGACAACGCCTCACAAATTCAGGGACTAAAATAGGGGTTTACTTAAAAAAAAAAGCAGAGAAGTAAAGCGGGAAGAAAGACAATCATTTTTTTTAGATTGACAAAGTGGAAACGCAAAACTCACATACTAAGAAACAACAGCGAACTTTGGGATGGCTCTAGGAGGGGACACTTGCTCTTCAAGCTCTAGGTAACTAAGAGTCAAAGGCGACAACAACAATGAATGAGAGAGAGTTAGTGAGAGGGGGGATGAAAGGGTTTTCGACAATGGAAGAATGGGTTTGAGGGAGAGAACTAAAAGTGAAAAGGGAAGGGAAAGAGAATGAGAGAGAGAAAGAGAGAGAGAGAAAGAGAGATGAAGCGAAAGAAAGGGAAAAGGAGTTACCTAGATGGCATTAACGGCAATGGTTGGCGTTGTTAGCAGTAGCTGGTGCTCAAGACAATAGATCCTCCATGTAAAGGTGGGGGGTTAAGGAAAAAGGGATAGTGAGCAATCAAGTGTGGTTCTGCATAATATCAAGACTTAGCTTTGACTAGATTGATGCTACGGTCGACATTAAGTGCAACATTTTATTAATCATTTATATGTATTTATTATGTCATTAAAGTTGGTGTCAGTTTGGCTAAAATCGACGCTATGTTCAAATTTTGCATTAACTTTTTAATATTAAAAAAATGAAACAAAATGGGATTCCAACGGTTGCATCCACATAATGTCGATTAGGTTGATGCTAGTAATGCTAATGTCATGACCAACGTTAACCTTTCGATTCCATTATGTGCATTTCTTGTAGTGTAAGTTCACTTTTCCCTTTCATTTATACAAGTGGATTAGTCTCATCCTTGTCTAGTTAATTAGGATTTTAGTTTTAGGATCCATTTGGATAAACTTTTCCATAAACACTTATAAGAGAAGAAAATAATTATAAGAAGGTAATATGCATTGATCTTCTCCATAAATTAAAATCAACTTATACACCTTAGCTTTTGGAGAAGTTGAATGAAGAGAGCTTCTAAAAAAGTTAAATGTATAAGTTGATTTTAGCTTATATTAGAAGCTCAATTTATTTTATCTTCTTATTTTATTTTCATATAAATATTTATGAAGAAGTTTATCCAAACAGAGTTTTAACTAATTATGTATTTTTATTTTTATTTTAACTAAGAGAAAAATGTACACACAAGAGTTTAGGAGGATAAAAGTTCAGCATTAAATTAAGCTGCATGGTTCTCATAAACGGTGATTTTTTTAGAAAAATCAGATCATAAATGAATGCTAATAATATGATCAGGGAGACGCATCAATCTAGCTTTAGTTTGCAAGTCGAAATTAAAAATACCAAAATAAGGAACAAGAGAAAGGTTGTAAAGGGGGAATATATGACAAAGAAGGTGAGGACAAGAAGGAAGTGTTGTTCACGGTTGTTTGTTTCTCGGGAAGACATGGAGGAATGCCAAAAGAAAATAAAATAAGAAAATGATGACCAAGAAAATGTGGGTGCGTCTGTTAGAAAAGAGACAGAGCCTCCGACAAAGACATGGGCATTAAGGTCTTGACAAGATCGACCATTCTCAACTATTGTAGCTTCTAGCTAGCTTTCTTTCTTCCTTCCTTCTTTGACAGTTCATGTATTTGCCTTGCCCCGTCATTTGAATATGAATGGAGAAAACTATAATTTATAAATTGTTCCTATAGTCTCTGGTCATGACAGTGTAAATTAGCTCGAGATTTAAGGGTTTGTTTGTTTGTTAGTGACCTCAAAATGCGGTATGAGGGAATGTTTGCCTGTGGAATTGAAATCGACAATAATATTATTGTAATTGATTTGTTATGGGCTTTTGCTAGCCAAGGGAACAATTCCACCATTGGTTTATGTTCATTACTGATTTCTTTTTTATCGTATCTGATTAAGAATGTTCATAGAAATTAGAAGTCGCAGGCATGTGTGTTTTTTAATGGGGCTTTTTTTCTTTTAATATGGGTAATTCCATTGGAAGGGCAATCATACCCTATACTCAACAAACTTGTCGAAAGAAAATTCTCTAGAGTCATGACACAGTTTATGGTCAGGATTTTCGATCTCATCTTTTGAATATCCAAGCAAGAATAAGAAGTTTTTAATACACTCTTCTTGATTTGATGTGTATTTAAAGTTGAAGTTTCCGGGCACGTTATCTAGGACGTTACAATTAAATATACGACATATAAATAACTATCATATTTTAAATAAAGAGTATTTATCAAGAAAAATAGAGAGTAAATAGTGTATGTACTTATAGTGTATAAAGACTTTTTACACCATTATTCAATCACAAATTTTTAAGTATAGTAAGTTTGTTGAATTCCATAAAACTACATTAAAAGGCATACCTATCATAATTTTTGATTAATTAACAGTGTGAAATTTTTTACATTGACAGTATAGAAATATTAAACTCTTCAATTAATTATGTGTCCTTGGTCATTCAAGTATGTCACTAGTTAAATGGAAGCAACTGAACTAATTAATAAATAGTTGAATTTTTAAAATTATGTTAATTAAAATTTAATTCTTAATTATGAATATAGAAAATATTATTTTGTTAAGTGAGATAATTAAAAAGGATTCATATTTTATTATCAATACAAAATTACCAGTTACTTTATTTATTTTTTATTTTTTCATTTTAAAAGATAATAGATAAATTAATAAATATAATTATATTTTTGTTTATAGATTAAATATTTTTAGTTCTTAAAAATATGATGTTTTCTCTGTTTTAGTCTCTAGGAAATTTTACTCATTTTTAGTTTATTAGCTCCTAACTAAAATCACATTTTTTATTAAATATAAAAATTTAAAACAAATTAATTTTTACAGAGAAAAAACTGTCATATTTTCGAGGATAAAAAACATACTTAAATCCTTCTTTATATCAAAATCATTTTAACTTTTTAACATTAGTTTCATTTTCATTTTTTCTTTTACTTAAAATAAGTGTGCAAAATATTTAAGAATTAAATAAAAACAAAAATATATTATCTTTGTTTCATATTTATTGTTATTTAATATTAAGACACATAAATTAAGAAATGTTTAATAGATGTAAAACATTATTATATTTAGATTGAAATACCTTTATTTAATATCTCATACTTGTAATAAATTACTACTGTAGTAATTGTTAAATAGGGATATAGGTAAAAACAAATTAATGATACTTTAAATTTATAAAACATCAATAAATTTAAAATATAAAAATATCAATAGATATGAAATGAAAATAATATTTTAAAAGATAATAATTAATATTATCTTAAATTTTTAAATAAATAAATAAAATTACAAATTTGAAATTAAATAAATAAAAAGAAATGAAGAAAATAACTATCAAAAATTAAAAAAAATTACCTTATAATTAATCTTGTTTAATGAATTTTACTTTACCTAATTTGGGAAGGAGATTCTAATTGGGATACCCAAAAAGAATGTCTAAAAGTTTTAGGTGATAGTTTTAAATTTATGGAAATTGGTAATCATATTCTTGGAGAAACAAACATGAGGAATGTCATGCCCTAGACATTGACCTCTTTGGTAAGTGTGATGTCAGCCGAAGTTGTTCCTCCCCTATCTCGAGTTTCATCGATTGGCATCCTCACATTATCTTATTATATTATTTGTATATTGTTTTTGTAAATAATGAAGAGAATTGTCTCGGGTTTCAGTTTCAAAATGTACATTTAAAGAATCAATAAAACGACTTACATATCTACTAATTAAAACATCAGGATGCTTTATGATCATGAAAAAGAATACGTAAATTTAAAGTACTTTTATAAAAATTGGATCAGCCTAATCAGTTGAATTAAAATATAGTGACTTAATTACTTGATCGATTTGTTTAATTTTTTCAGTCAGCATATTGACAATATGCATATACGCGCATTTGAAGTTACTCCAAGAGCCTATTTTTCATCATAACCAGTTTGGTCATTGACAACATTATTAAGTTGTGCTTCATTGGTCAATGATAGAATCGTTAACCAAGAGATTTCATTGACTTATGTATGGCTTTTCCAATGCGTTACACATACTATCAAAAGACAATGTGGAAAAAGAAAAAGGAAAGAGAATTACATGGGAACGAAAATTGATAACTTCATGCGAACGTCATATATCTTTTATTTAAAAGATTTTAATTAAAATATATAGCTAGAATAACCTCTTTTTTTTTTACATTTTTATCTAATCATAAATTGTTATGATAAAATTATTAATTTTTGTAATAATTATTTTAAAGTTATATATAAAATAATTTTTCATTAGTTGAGAGTGTAAAACTCTTTATATTCATAATCTATACTATATACAAATGAGAATGATCTTAAACAGAAAAGTTCCTGTATCAATCTTTGGAACAATTTTACATAGAATTTTATCCCATTTGGCTACTCAAAAACACTTTCCTTCATTTTTTTTTCTTAGGTATCAGTCTCACATTCATTTGTACACAAATCGATTTGTGGAAAATTATGATGCACAATATACAGCTGAAAGAGAGAGATCAGCACACAATAACCTGATTGAAAATATCATTAATGATTTTTCAACCATTTGAATCAATTTGAAAGCCTTTACGATTAATACTTAAATATTGTACACAGTAAGAATGGTAACTGCACAACAATACTTAATCCTAAATCAATTTTTTAATAAAACAATTCAAAATAAACCTGATATTTTGTTGCGCATTTAATCTAAATTCGAACAAGTGCATTGGTTTTCAGTTTGCTTATTTTGTTTCAAATTAATACTTCAGCATTGATTACATTGTAAGAAGTAGGTGGTTGATTTAGAAGTCGATGATTTTTATTTTTATTTTATCTTTATATATGGTACGTGCATGATAATTTATAGATCTTTCTCTGAAAATATTAATAATTTAATACATTCTTAATGCATTGGTTTTTAGTCTGCTTATTTTGTTTCAACATTGGTTGTGGAACCAGTCTATAGAATTAATAACTTTTTATGTTGGCTGATTTTACATCTGTTCACATAACTGATCTAGAATGTTGAAAATAATTAATGTGAAAAGTCTTTTTGTAGTGACTATTCCTAAAAAAATTGCTAATAAAGAGTTTTATTTATATTTTTTTAAAAAAGTAATGTTATAACTAGCGTATAATAGTGGTTAACTTTAGAACAGTTGTTAAAGGTTCACCACTTTGAATTAGACCGTAAATAAAGATTTCTACATTTTCTAACATTGTTGTTTTTCTCTTAAAAAAAAAAACATTGTAGTTTTTAAAATATATATAACCGCTATATATATAATGTGTTATAAAATGTCTAATTCGGCGCAGTGTACAAGGAATTACTTATTTTTATTCTGGCTAATTTAGAAAAATAAAACCAACAAGTCTCAATTTGATTAACATTTTGAATCCTAAGCAAAGTATTTAAAGGAGAACAAGATGTAAATTATGCAAAAAATTACAGTATAATTCATATTCAAACTTTTATAGGTGATAAATTGGTAGGATGATGAGTTGGGAAACAAGGAAAGGTTGAAATTTGCTAGTGTTGAAAAAAGAAAAGGAGAAGACAGAAACGATTTACAAGTTATTATGAGTGCGTTAGAGGATTATAAATAATCTATAATAGATTAATTCCAACCCCATGCTTTCAACACCAAAAGGATTAAGTTATTATGTACAGAAAATTAATTTATTCTTATTTATATAATTTTTCATAAAATATATCAAAGTTAAGAATGAATAGTAAATCGCCATTATGTATGTTGAGATTAATTATATGTTTAGTTCCATAGTATAATGTCCGGTTAATTTTGCTTTTGATATTTTCAAATTGTGCAACTTTAGTTTCCATATTTTTTAAATTGGACAATTTTGGTTTATCTATTAACTTGATATTCAATATTTAATAGCGATGTTGATGTAACTTGACATCCAACTATATATGTGATTATTTCTAACCAAGTGTAAGATGATTACTTATCATACTAACTATGTGTCTAATTTAGGTGTATAAAAGTGTAATGCTAAATTTCTAACACATAGGTCACTTGTGAGGTTTGAGAAGTTAGATGTTTGTTCGATTCAAGAAACCAAGTTAGAAGTACTTGAGAGAAGTTTGGTTGAAAATCTTTGGGATGGCTTAAGTTGAGGGGGGATTTCTAGCTAAGTTGTCTCTTTGATTTTTATTTTTCGGTGCTGGTTTTGTTGATTTTTGTACTTCATTTAGAACTAGTAACAAAGCTTAATTTATTGTTAATGTGTCGTTGCCTTGTCATATTGAAAGGAAAAGGAAGATTTGGCGGGACTTGTTGATGTCAAAATGGGGTATGGGAGGTAGCTTATGGTGTGTGGCAGGTGATTTCAATGTACTTACTCATAAGTTTGAGAGAATGGGATTGAATAGTCAACTTGATTTGAAAGAAATTGAGGAGTTTCAATAATTCATAGAAGAGATGGATTTGGTTAACGTTTCTCTACTAGGAGGCAAGTTTACTTGGTTCAAATAAAACGACTCTGCAACAAGTAGGTTAGATAAATTTCTTGTCGCTAAAGATTTGAAAAAAAGAATAGAACATCTCAACACAATGGGGGAACGCGATATATCATATCACTGCCCCATTGTTCTAAAAGGTAATGACAACCTAAATTGGGGTCCTAAACCATTCTGCTTTAACAATTGTTGGATTCAACATTTGGTTTTTGCAAGCTTTATTTCTAAAAATTGGGCAAAGTTAAAGATTGAAGGCTTCAAATTGTACAATCTGAAGGAGAAATTAAGGTTGTTTGAGGAGAGGATTAAAGGTTGGAGTAAGGACATCTTTGGGAATTTGGATCTGAAATCAGAAAAGAATGTTCAAGTGTTAAATACTTTGGAGGGGAAGACAACAACTAATACATTATCAGATGAAGACGTTGATCTTAGGAGGAAAACTACACTGGAGTTATGGCATTTGTGGGGGTTGAAAAAGAATCCCATGCATAAAAAGTCATGATTAAGATGGTTAAAAGATGGGGATGCCAATACTAGTATGTCTATGCTTGTATTCAATCACACGAAAGACGTAATCAAGTTTCAATTTTGTTATTTGATAGAGGGTGGATAGAAGGTGTATAGGAAATTAAACAAGATGTTAAATTGCTTTTTCAAAAGTTTTTCACTAAGTCTTCACTACCTTGACCTATGTTAGATGGATTTCAATTCAATCAGTTGTCTTTGGTAGATAATTAGCTTTTTACCACTCTTATTACAAAGAAAAAGATCAAGTAAGTTGTTTAGAGCTGTGATGGTGATAAAAGCCCTGGTCAAAATGGTTTTAATTTGACATTTTTTAAGAGGTATTGGAAAGTAGTCAACGTAGAGATGTGTGAAGTTGTTGCTAAATTCTTTGTTAATTGTACCCTTCCAAAGAGCTTTACTTCATATTTTATAGCTTTAATACCCAAGATGGATCATCTAATGATTGTTTTAGATTTTGGTCCTATATCTCTTCTTAATATACAAAATCGTTTCTAAGATATTGGATGCTTGTTTAAAATCAGTGTTGGGATTAGTTTTCTCATCTTGCCAAACTGCTTTTTTAGTAAAAATACAAATATTAAATGAATTGGTTGTGCTCAATGAGGTTATGGATTTTGCTAAGAGATTTAAGAAGGAGCTTTTCATCTTTAAAGTGGATATCGAAAATGTATATGATTCAATTAATTGGGGTTTGGTTGATTATATGATGGGTTGATTAGGCTTTTGTCAAAAATGGAGGATGGATTAAAGGTTGTATTTGCCCAACTTTTGCTTCGCTCTTGGTAAATGATAGCCCTACAAATGATTTCCAATTGAAGAAAGGCCTAAGGCAAGGATATCCCCTTACTTCTTTCTTGTTTTCAATAGTACCAGAAGGGTTGTATAGGCTAATGAAAAAGGTTGTCACTATAGGAAGTTTTCTGGATTCAAGATTAGGGAAAGGATAAACTCATTGATTCTCCAATATGTGGATGATATTGTTCTTGTTGGTGAGGCTAACCATCAAAATCTCTAGACTTTAAAGGCTATTTTGAAGTGCTTTGAACTTGTATCAAGATTAAAGGTGAATTTCCATAAAAGTAATTTATTAGGATTAATATTAGGGAACCATTTATAAAACTAGCATTTAATTTTCTCCTTTGTAAGATTGGTGAGGAGGTTCCTTTTAAATTCCCAAGTTTGCCTATTGATGATAATCCTAAAAAATTGGAAATGGCAACCTATTATTGACAGCATAATGAAAAAATTAACATCTTGAAAGGGTAAATATTTATCCTTTGGGGGGAAAATAGTTATCATTAATGTAGTATTGGCTAGTCTTCCTCTCTACTTTCTATCTTTTTTAAAGTTCCAAAGAAAGTGTTGCCTATGCTTATTGGTTTGTAGAGATCTTTTCTATGGAATGGATTTGATGAGTCTTATAAGGTTGCTTGAATGAGTTGGGATAAGGTTTGTCAGCCTAAGGATCGAGATGGGCTTGGCATAAAAAATTTATAAATTTTCAACATTAACCTTTTATATAAATGGAGGTGGAGGTTTCTTAATGATAAGATGGTTATTTGGTATAACATTATCTCTTCTAGGTATGACTCTTTCTTGCAAGGGAAATTGAATTAATAATGTGCCTTGTAGGAATATAATGCTTCTTTGTTGTGGAGGGATATCAATAAGGTGGAAGGATTTGGTAGAATGCCTAATTCTTGGTTCACTTAAGCATTAGCTAAAAAGGTTAAATATGGAACTCGGTTAAAATTCTAGCATGATATCCAGATTGGAAATAGCTGTTTGAAAGAGTTTTTTCCTTAGTTGTTTTGAATCTCTAAGGATAAAGACACCTTCATTATGGATATAAGGGAGTGGGTTAATGGAATATGGAGATGGAAGTGGAGGCGAGAAAGGAACCTTTTTTGCGAGAGGAACAAGTGTTTACTAAATTCACCAACCTTTTATCATCTATTTCTTTAAGTCATGAGGGAAGTGATGAGTGGATATGGAAATTGAATAGATCTCTAGTCTTCGGTAAGATCTGCTTATTCTTTCTTACACAACTTGCTATCGCCCAACTTATTTGATAATTCTGTTATGTATATTTTTCCTAAGTTTAGGAAATATGTAACACCTTTTAAGATGTTGGTATTTTCTTGGCAACTATTGTTGGATAGATTACCAACTTGGGTGACATTATTTAGGAGGAATATTATCCTTAATATGATGGAAACTAGATGTGCTTTTTCTTATCAAGCAAGTGAGGATTCAAATCATTTATTCTTTTCATGTTTAGTGTCTCTAAATGTTTGAACTACATTTTATGCTTAGGTTGGCCTAGATGTTTTCCCCTCCACCAGTTCAACACATTATATGCAACATGGAAGGTTAGTGAGGGGCAAAAGGTTGAAAGGTCTTGGATGTTGCTTTAGTATGCAATGGTTTGGTTTTTATGTTTAATGAGAAATAGCATATTTCAGCACCATTCTTTTGACTATTTATAGTTTATGGATTCAATAAAATTCCATTCTTAGGTCTAATTTAAAGCTAAAGACCATAATTCAAGTGTCATGCTATCTAACTGATGCAATAACCCTCTAAGTAAGTTGCATTTTGTGAATGTTATTAGTTTGCAAATTAAATTTTTTCTGAGATGAAATGTGAAGCTCATGGACCTATACATAGTATGGTTCAAATGCTAGTTTGTCCCGTCAACTGGCCAATATCAAGTTCCTGCAAAAACTAACAGGTCTTGTGTTATTATTTTTGTAGATAAATATTTTAAGAGATATGATACAATATAACAATTTATGCAATAATTTGTACAACATCACTTTTTATGTCTATTTCTCTCCATCATTATGAGATGTAATAAATGATGTACATGAACGAGATGGACAATAAAATGTATTGTTGTACAAATTGTTATAAGTTATTATACAAATAACATTTTTCATATTTTAATTAAGAACAAATTATTTTAATACCAACTTTTAAATATTTTTATACTTAATATTACTTACAAAAGTTTTAAGTGTTGTTTAAATAAATTTATAAAATAAAAAATATATTCGAAAAGAGAAATTAATTAAGGAAAAAATTACATCAATAAGAATATAATAATATTAACATTATCACTCATATCATTTACAAAAATGACCTTAATAATTTGGTCACTAAATTTTTATTTTTAGTACAAATTCCAAAATAATTTGTCATTTGATATATGTATTTCATTATTAGATACAAAATATTAACATTTTAAAATTAATATAGAAAATTTTAGAAAATGTTAAAAAATAATTTAAACTTTCAACCTAATTTTGTGTAATAAAGAACAATTTACATTACTTTGAACATAATTACTATATTAAATTTAAATTAATATACACTAATTAGTATATTAAAATTAGTATACCCTATTTAGTATTTTAAATTTAATATATAATAAATTTAAATTATTTTAAACTATTTTTTATCATTATTAATTTAAAATTTGTATTTAAAATATTAATATTTTGTGTCCAAAAGTGATATACATATATCAAATAATGGACTATTTTAGAATTGAGATGTGATATGATATACATAAAATAATTCATACAATAATTTATATAACATAATTTTTTGTGGCTATCTCTCTTAATCACATTATTTATTGCATCTTACACTTCTCTCTCTTAGTTGTGAAATTTGTTGTACAAATAACATTTTTCTTTAGGATTTTGTACTAAAGATAAAAATAAATAAAAATTGAATAACTAAATTTTTAAGATAATTTCTGTATATGACACGAGTAATAATATTAGTATTATTATAATTCAAATTAATATCAATTTTAATTAATTGTTTTATTGAAGTACATTTTTAATTTTAATTCATTTAAACAATACATAAAGTTTTTGCAAATAATATTAAGAATAAAAATATTTATAAGTTAGCATTAAAATAATTTATTGTTAATAAAAAATTATTATCTATAAAAACAACAAGACAATGTATGTTAGTGTTTGCACTCTAAAGCTTTTTTTAGAACTCTATTGTTTTGTTTAAAGTGGATGACAATATGAGTTGATCCGAACTTGTTGTCTAGTCTAAATTGTTCATTGATTTGACCAAACTAAATGCTTGATTACTTGAACTAATTGATTTCGGATGAGGATCTAGTGTGACTGAAGTCCACGAACAATGGGTGAGATACTTGCAAAGATACTCTAACACTCAAGTTAATAATAATTTCACTAGAGTGATCAGATGAAATAAATGTGTATCTTCATAGTGACGTTGGTGGTGTTTATATAGGTGATAGATCGGGACTAGAATCTTTACCATAGGGCTCAAGGCCCTTTGTAGGCAAATTATATGCTACTTTAGCGTATACTTGTAATAATTGTACTCTCGACATTGACTATAGTCAAACCTTTTTAGAGATATTTAGACTTCATAAAGATATGATATGGGTTGGGCTTAAGTGGGTGTAAGCCTAGTTAATAACATCTACACATAATAATTTTGTTATGCTAATACTAAATGCACTAGGTGGTGCAATAATTTTATTGTTTATCTACATACTCATGTATATGGGTTCAACTTTAAGAATTAATAATTTTTGAATGAGTATAATGACTATGCATTATTAGTGTAAAACTTTTATATTGTCAACTAATTTGAAATTACTATTGTTACACTACTGTACAAATCACTTTTTAAATCGGTTCAAGAACCGATTTAGATACAGGCGATATAAAAAAATAGGTGATTTTATAATGAATTTTGAATCAAGTCAAATTGGGGAACCGAGTTAAAAAGTATGCTTTTTTTAACTTGATTATAACCAAAATCGAGTTAAAAAGTAGAGTTTTTAACTGGGTTGTTCAAAGAATTGAGTTAAAAACTTTTTGACTCAGTTAAAATCATAACCGAGTTAAAAAGAATGAGCAGATTACCAACATGCTAGAGGAGCTAGTCACCTCCCTTTTTTGCCAACAATATCGCTCACTAATGCCATTGATATGGTCCGATCTTTAACCTCCCACCTAGAGTGGCTAAGAGCTAACTGAGACACATTGAATTTGTTATTCTACATCAAAAAATATCCATACATAACTTATGAGATACACAGTGTCAACTCAATGAATATATCACAATATCGATTACTAAAACTTGAGCAACTAAATACGAAGCTCAAGCACACATGTTAAAAAAAAAGATTAAGATAATCTAGGCAAACAGAAATTGAAAGAAACTGAATCAGCAATTTAAAGGGTAGCAATTGAACAAGTAATTACCACTAATAGAATTCATGTCAACACTGCTAAAAAGTTATTCCTTCCACCTCCTCAAGCTCTTGTCATCCTAACATCTTAAGTAGAAAAAACAACACACATAAATGATATACAGGAGAATAAACCAACAATGCATATGGATCTTTCAGAATAAGGGAGAGAAGCAATGGGAATAAAAGAGTAAATTAAACTTATCCTTTTCGAGTTGCTTTTTCAAAGTGCACTGAGGACCCAAGTCAATCTTCCTCTTCACGTCCTCATCTTCATCTTTGGTGATAGCTGTTGACTCCTTGGCAAGCATATCAATTTAAACAAGTAGTACAATGATGAATAAGTATTGTTTCCCAAAGGACTCGTGCAATACTTTGGCAAAACACTGATTTTTCTATCCTAAACTATTGTAACCAAAGATAAAAGTTGATTACAAGAAAATAAAAGAAAATAACTTAAAGGAATGAATATGTAAAAGACATTGTAACATAAAATCTTTTTGGCATTTTCATCAAACACTTGGCATGTGATGCGTAAGTTGTTTTGAATTGAGTAAATAAAGATAGTTAGGGTTTAACTTCCTTAAGCCTTCCTATCATGCCCTATATGAATTATTCATTCAGTATTAAGCTACCTAGTTACCATCATCCTACAAAATCACTTTAATCTTAATTCCTTATAAGTTAAAATATGAGTTCCTTAACTAAACTACCGAGTCCTTGCATAGCTTAGCCAAAAAACTCACCTTAAGAACGAGGATAAAAGATGTCTAACATATCTTAATCTATTCCTAGATGCAAGATGCATTAGATGTCTTTCTCATATCTAAGCTTCAAATAATGTTTTCCAACAAGATTCAATGCTTAAAAAGAACAAGTTAAGGATGATCAAGCCAAAACAAGCACTAAGAATAGAAGAAAGACATTAACATGGAACTAAACTGAATAAATATCTCAAAGTAGTTACATGAAGGTCAGCTTAATTACATTAAACCCCAGCAAGGGTGAATCTTAGCTACACATAACTATGCAAAAGAAAAAGACTTGGATGAAGGAAATGAAAAGCTGCTAGAGGAGAGCCAAATGAGTTGTTCCAAACTTCTCAAATCCCCATAATGCTCCCCTATCTCAGTTCCTCTGTTTTTGTTGCTTTTCACCTAATGCTTTTTGACTTTTTTTTTCATTAAAGTGTCACATCATTGAGCATGGTGCTTGGCACCAGTGTTTCCACGCTAATCATCGCAAGAAGCAACATTAAGAGGCCTCTTTGGTAAGATCGCGTTGAGCGTTAAGATTCTTTCGCTAAGCACAAGAAAGGAGCCAAAAAGTTGTTATTTTCTGGTAGAGTGGCGCTCAATGCCAGTCTAGCGATGCTTAGCACCAGAAGATGATCTTCCTCTTGTGCTCTCTTTCCTGCTCCTTTAAGCATGGGCATGCCATAAAAGTTCTCTCCTTCCTAGATCTTTCCTTCTTCGCCTTAACCTGCATATACATCCAAAAATTAATAAAATTCCAAAATTTTTGAAGTGCTAAACCTATATTTAAAAGTATGTGAATTGAGTATAGAAGGTGGTTAAAACAAACTATTGAGTTAACAAAAAAATGATCTAAGTATCAAAATATGTGTAAAACACAAGAAAAACACAAGAAGGAGGGTTGAATTGTGTTATTCAAATTTTTTGCAAAATCCTTTTTAAGAACGTTTTGTCTGAAAGGTTAATCAAAAGATTTTCAAAAGAAGTTTAATTAAAGACGAAAGAAAAACGCAAACTAGAGAAACACAGAGATTATACTAGTTCGTCTCACCCTAGAGATTACGTCCAGTTCTTGGCAAACAGCCAAGTTCTACTAACTTAAACAAGTTACAAGTATTCTTTTAACCAAGCCTTTTCAGGCTCAACCCAAGTAGTCTTTAACTTGTCTTTCCAAGCAAAAACCCAAGTATTCTTTGAATCAAAGCCTCCTCAAGCTTCTACCAATTTCTTAGAAATGGTTGAGCGTAAGTTGTCTCACTTAAGTTAAAGTCTTATCAGACAAATGTACAATGAAGCTTAAGGAAGCGCTTACAAGTAATGAATTTAGAGATTATAGAATGAGAGTTTTTCAACAATTCCATGCACTATATGTATCCTATTGAGACTGAGGTCTCTTCTTTTATTTAAAAGATTCTCCAAAAAGTGTCAGTTATAAGTGCTTCAGGAGACATTCTTCGCCTGGCGTTGTAAAAACAGAAAAGAGTCATTGGAGCATTAAATGCAGCATTTAATGTCTTTCACCAACCAGTCACTCTGATAAAATAAAGTAGTCTGCTTATCTAGCCTTTCTCATACTCAATCTTGTTGCAGTGGGTATATCTGCTTTCCATACTGACATCTGCACACAAATTCCTTTTTTTATGCGTAAAGAAAGTTTTTATCGAGAATAGGTACGTAGATACTTTTTCTTTCGAGGTGGTTTTCTCTTTTTCAACAACAGAAATTAGATCAACAAAGCATTATCTAAAGAAATTAGTTATTGAATATTTTAAGAGAAAGAAAACAACGCATGGGTAGACAATAACGAAGACGTGCAGGATTACCGAGTGAACATACAATTGTTCAATAAGACTATTTGTAACTGTTTGTTATTATCAAAATAAAATGAGGGTCATAAATTCATCCTTTGTCTTAACAATATGTACCAAAAAAATAGGTATGTATAGCACTTATCAAAGCAATAGAGCCTTCACTCATATGTCAACTGAGTGTTACAGTAAGAAAAGATGCTAAGAAGAAAAGTGATAATCGCTACAGTGGCAGTGGCGGCACAGCAAGGCAAGGAATTGGAGAATAGCGGGGGCATTTGAAGAGAATGAAAAATGTAGATCGGAGAAAGAGTGGAACGGAAAAGAAAAGGGCAGACAAAGACACTTAAAGATGCAGTGAAATAAAGAGGTTTTTGCCAAATTAAATGCTAGGACATTTTTTTAAATCTCAGTTGAGCATCAACCGCTTTAAAAAGCTCACCTTTTTAACTCGATTCTTAGTGTAACCGATTTAAAAACTAGTTTTTTAAATCGGCTACAACAGCAACCAATTTAAAAAATGGTTTTTAAATCGGTTCATCCTTAACCAATTTAAAAACTTGTAGCCATAATATCAACAATGCCACTATGTCACTTATTTAAATCGGTTCATGGAGAACCAATTTAAATACCTGTTTTAGAATCACATTTTTGTACTAGTGTTATGACTTTTAATGTAGTTATTATAAAAGTCAACAAATTTATCGTATATGATAATTTGTAATTGAATAATAGTGTAAAGAGTGCATAGACTATTTTTTTTCTTTTTAAATATGTATATCAAAATCGAGTAATTAAAATTTAAAAAGTAGGTCAACTCCTCAATGATATACATAACGATGAATAACATATAAAAAGTAGAAAAAATACTTTTACAACAAACAATACATTATAAAATATGTATGAGTGGCAATTCATCATAATAATTAGATCTAATTACCCTTTAACTTTTTAATATATATAAAAAATGTGAGACAAACTAAATCCATTAACTCATGACCACTTAATGGAATGAGTAATGATTTTTGAGTCAAGCACGAATAAGGTGTGAGTGTTTATCTTGTACAAGTCAATTTTCCCAAATTTTAGAGGTCCATCTTTAAATGGCTTATTTTAGTGTTTGAAGCCTTCATAGTGCGCCACGTTGGTAGATATGATAGAAAAATCATGTTCTCTAGAGTGATTTTTTTGGTGATATGCAATATATATTTTGGTTTTATAATTATGGGAATTCCTACCACCTTTTTTGTCCCACTTTAAGATAAAGCAAAAACAAGCGGGGGAAATAGAAAAGCAAAGGAAGAAAAGAAAAGCAATAAAGAAAGGGTAGAAAGAGAGTAAACAAAGACAAAGGTTCTCAAAACTCCATAATTATTCAAATTCTTTCAAAACGGGTCCAAGCAGTGGTGTTCCCCCTACTTAATCAACCTGAGGAGGACCTCTCAAATTTTCTACAAAGACAGTGTTTGGGTTGGGACATCAAGCAAAGAAAGGGAAAGAGAAAGATCACAGAAAGAGAATTCATCTTTCTTTGTAAACAGCTTAAAATCTCATCAAAAGAAGAAGGCATGAATAGAGGTGTTCTTCAGAGCTCACCGGTGCAACAAATGATGACCGGGAACCCTAACTGGTGGAACATCAATATCAATAGCATGCCTCCACAAGCTCCTCCTTTCTTGTCCACTCCTTCCAACTTTCCTATCCCTTATGCCCCCACTTCTTCTCCTCTTCCCTTTCCTTCTTGGCATGAGAATCAAGAGCTTGCTGAGTCATGGAGCCAGATACTCATGTATCTATCTTTCTCTCTCATACATATACACACACACGCACACACACGCGCGCACATACACAAAATAGACTAAATAACATGGCTGCATGGCTAGGCTTGGTAATTATAATATATCTATGTTTGGTAGTGGAAGGATCAAAATCTAATTGTTTTTGCCTTATTGGTATGGTTTTGGTTATAGGAATGGAGTGGCGGATGAACAAGATAAGGCTGGGATGGGCCATTTTCAGACTAAGAAGTTGGAGAACTGGGAGGATCAAATGCTAAGTCAGGCTCCAAACGCTTCTCTTGTTGATGTTAAACAAGAAAACTCGGTTAACAACTATGTATATGGGCATGGAAACGAAGAACTTCAGTCATCAAAGCCATCTTGGTCTCCAAAATCCTGTGTGACAAGTTTCAGTAGCAACATGTTGGATTTCACTAACAATAAGACAGATGCAAGGCATCCACCACCAGATCGATCTTCTGAGGTAAGGAAGAGATTAGATTTCATAGCAATCTCCATTAAGGTTCCTTGACTAATTGAGAATCTACAATTTTCTTATTTCAGTACCTTTTCTTTTTCTCCTGGGTCAATGAGATGCGCAACTCACTTTTCATGAAACTTTACCAATCAACAACACCTTTAAATTTGGCCAGAGAAAAGCTTTCTTATTTCAGAGTATTTAAAAAATCATATTTTCCAATAAATATACATGCGCCAAAGGCAAGATTGTCCCCTATCTTTTTTGGTTTGAATCACAACGGGTTCTCTTTTTAATTCTTTCAACATATTGTAGATCAAAATCATGATTAATTACTACGATTCTCTAATCTTCTTTAAATTAAAATGAGTGACGTAGAACATATACTCGACCAATGTTTTTACATTAATGAACCAAACAATTAATACAAAAATTCTTATTTTTCTGCTTCTATTTTTTCAAATTTAAATTTAACCAGAATTTCTTTCTTCCTCTTAGTGCAACAGCACTGCAGCTGGTGGGGCACTCAAGAAAGCTAGGGTTCAACCCTCTGCTACAACACAGTCTACATTCAAGGTAAAAATGCAAACTACCAGGCAGAAACTTCCAACCCCCAACTCTCTTTCAGGCATACAAACACACATAAGCACACACAAACATCATGTGGGGTGTAATTGTTGTCTTTCTTGGTTGTCTAATTCCCAATCATGATTATTCTTTTTCTCTTGCTTCATCGTCATTTTACCATCTCAGAATGAGAATCGAAATCAGCCAAATGAAACAACAAAATATAACCAAAATTTTAGCATGTGCGTGTACGACACATTTATATCATTTCCTCTTCTCAATTTCAGGTTAGGAAGGAGAAGTTAGGTGACAGAATTACAGCCCTTCATCAGCTCGTTTCCCCATTTGGGAAGGTAAGAGCCTAATTTATTTAATTAAAATTAAATGCACATAAACTTAATTAAATATGTCACGTTTAATAAAAAATATCAACATTCATTATAGAGATCCGATACATATTAAACAATTCATACAATAATTTGTACAATAATATTTTTTGTATTTATTTCTCTCTATCAATATGAGATATAACAAATTATGTGTAAGAGAGAAATAAATAAAAAAAAAGTATTGATTACAAATTGTTATATAAATTATTGTACAAATAACATTTCTTTTCGTTATATGAAAAATCTAATGATAAAAGTTTACCCAGCCACGTGTTTAAGAAAACTGGAAACGATACTTTTTGTAGTTAAAATTTTTTCCCTCTCTTTCTTCGCTTTTTCTACATGATATTTTAGACAATAAAAATGGTTCGTTTATAGCATAATATATAATTGATGACTGGGAATTTCGCTGTGGTGTGGTATATTTCACTTTTGCAGACTGACACGGCCTCTGTCTTGTTAGAAGCTATTGGGTATATCAGATTCCTTCAGAGTCAAATTGAGGTGATATTTCTTCTCCACCCTTTAGTTTCCCAAACAACCATGAGCCAGTGATGGCACGCCGCACGCTGTTAAAGGTCCATTTCACATTGAGAGATTGGAACATTTTTTCACAAAAAAAAAAAAAATGTACAATGAAAAGAGATATAAAAGAGAGAGAGAAGAGTATCATTACATATTATAGAGAGATAAAGGCAAATAATATTATAGAAACTGTTATAAAAAATGTCATACGAATAATATGTGTTTTCACATTTGTATTCTTCCAACATACACTTTAATTATTAAAGTTCTAAATATGCTCTCTTTTTTCCCTCCTTGGACGCAGGCCCTTAGCTTACCATATTTGAGCGGTGGATCAGGAAACACGAGGCAGCAACATTCTGTAAGAAATAACATAAACCCTTTTCCGGTTAATAAAAAGGACAGATATTATTGGTGTTATTTCCCATCCAATTAAAAACAGTATTTTATCTCGATAATTGTTATCAATTTTAATTATTGAAATTAATTTAGCAATTATATCGAGATAAAATATGGATTTTATTTAGAAATCAACACTAATTATATTTATGTTATTGTATCTAAGTTGTCCTAATAAAAAATTAGCATATACTCTCCTTGTCTCATATATATTATATTTGTCTTTTAAAATAATGTATACATCTTCAAAAAAATTATTAATTACATTAATCATGATGACAAAATATTTTCTAACAAAAATACTTTTATTAAAACATTTTTTGAATATTTTAAAGTGACAAATATTTTAAGATAAGAAAGAAATAGTAGTATATAAAGCCATTTTTCACGTCCCAAAGCAAGAAGAATAATCACTTTCACTCTCTGCCGTCTCTCTCTCTCTCTCTCTGTCCCTTTCTGCTTCTTTCTTCTCTTGCATGTGCACGAGCGTACTAATTAATGGGTAATTATGTGATACTAATTGAGTGATGATTTGTAACTATTTAATGCTAGGTTCAAGGAGAGAAGAATTGTATATTCCCTGAAGACCCTGGTCAGGTATGCTGGTCATTGGATCAATTAATTAACCCCTTTAAAGGGGTTTGGGGATTTTGCATTTTGAAAGAAGCTACCAGTTAATCTTACATTCTTTTATTAAATGAGAAAAAGCATACAAGTAAAGAGAAATGTAACCAGCTTTATCAGATATAATATTGTCTATAAGTTAAAGAATCAAAACAAGTGGCTTGTTTTACCACATTACTAATTGTAAAGTGTGCTTATTATTAAATTCTCGTGTTGTTTTACTTTCTGGATGTAGCTGCTGAATGAAAACTGCTTGAAGAGGAAAGCAGCTGGAGAGCCGGTAATTATTCTCATAATCAAAATTCAATGAAGTTTTTATTTCTTTTCCCTCCTTTTCTTTTATAATTACAATATAAATAATTTTTTTATTATTGTTCTAACCCCACTTGCTTTGAATGTTATCTGGTTAATTAGGATCCTCAAGAAGAACCAAATAAGGGCCTGAGGAGTAGAGGGTTGTGTCTGGTTCCGGTGTCATGCACAGTGCAAGTTGGGAGTGACAATGGAGCAGACTATTGGGCTCCTGCCCTAGGAGGGGGCTTTCGTTAGATCAAGTTTATAACTGGGGCAGCATATACATATAAATATATATGGTATATAGCATGCAAAGAGGTAAATTCATGGAAATGATATAACATCATGAGCAGTCAATCTGCTAAAAAAAAAACTAAGGCTGATTGCTCATGATGCTATACTTCATTCCTGAATAAAATGTGTGCTAGCTAGCAGTGAAAAGTATTTGCAAGCCCTTGAAGATTTCATATTCATGGAAATCAAGCTTAGTTTTCTTTACTTTCATTAGCTTAATTAATTAAGATGGTGGTACCAATGCGCTATATTTCAATGTATATGCAATATTTGTATGATTAATCATTTGAATGCTACTTTTTAAGCAGCATTAATTTAACTGATGATCATTTATGCTCACTTATATACTGTTAGTACTATTTCAAGTTAGCAAAGTTTTCTGACTATGGATCATTACGGAGACTTGGCAAAGATAAAAAGTCATGAACGATACACGAATTATTAAGCAGATCAAAGCATATTTAACGTCTCGAGCTCTAATTTTAGGATCAATCTATTTAAGTATATCCCATTAACTACATTTCTCTCATGTCTGCGATACGCGCCATGATTATGAACAAAGTTTAGAAATATTCCTGAGTACTTAGTTCTAGTCAAGTTGTTGAATCGTACGTTTTGCGTACAGCATCGTTAATTATTTACAAATTACAAGTCATTAATTTGTATATATATATATAAAGGTTACACGTGTTTATATATTGTACCGAACTCGAGCTTTTGAAACTCTCTTAATTAAGAGTCGGCACAAATTAACTTTTGCTCGTTGTTCTAGTCAATACGGGTTGCCTTCGATCACTCTGTTCCTCGTAAGACGTAAAAGTCTTCACGTCTTCGCTTCAAACTCACAAATGATGAAATGAACACTCACAACCATGCACTTGCCTATATTATTACCCTTTCTTCCAATACCTTACCCGTAAGCTCTTAGAGCTTAATAATTAACCCTAGCTTGACTAGGACAAACACACTAGCTAGTTAATTTCTTGCCCTCACCCGTATTTAAGGACTCTTCCTATAAGGTAGCAAAGAAGAGCTTTAGGACATGGAAAATGTTTTTTTGAACTACTATACACTTGGAGAGAGAAAAAAATAAAAGAAAGAATTTACAGATGTAATAGGCATATGATGTGATAAGAAGAGTTGATGTTAATCATGTAGATGAGTTGGGGTAGTGCTGGTACCCTTCATTAAATAAACTTTTTTGGATTGACAAAAAAAATGTGACAAAAAGAAAAAAAATAAAGAGAAATTGAGGGTGTCAATAAGATATTTGTAATGTTTAGGTGTCTAAATATTATTATTCTTAGGACATTTTCATCCTACCAACCCTTTTTTTTTTTTTTTTACTTTTTTGAATTCATAAATGAGTCACACTATTACACATCACTTGTATCTAATTTTTATAATTCAAGTACCTCACTCTTCTAGCTCTGCAACTGTAAAAATTTTATTAAATGAATCTCACAAATAAATAATCACACATCCTTGCATTTTATCAACATTAATTACTACAAACTTATTATTATTATTATTTATAAAAAGTACATTTTATGAAAAAAAAAAAAAAAGCACTAATGCTTATATAGCACCTGGTGCTTAACAGGTCCTTTTCAAAAAGAAACTTCAATAGGGAAATCTTAACACGCATGGTTCTTGATAAGAAAAAAAGGGATAAGCACCTCCCAATAGAGATGGCCCTATAATAAAAAAGAATACTATTTCAACAGGGAGATGTGCCTAATTGTCATGTTGCATGAACAATAATGAGACTCCCCATAAATATAATCACTAAACCAAAGTCGGAGAAATAGTTTTTTCATATAATTAAGGGAACCGGGTTTACTGGTTTAGGCATGTATGCCATGCAACTAATCCGAACTAGTGAAGCAAAGAAGCAAATTATGTTGGACTGCTAATCGTTACCTAGCCTGGATATAGCTTACCAATATGAGATTCATTGGCTTCAAACCTAACTAGAGGTCTTACCCTCTGTATATACGTATTGAAGGGTAAGGAAAAAGATTGTTTGATTTCCCTTTTGAGGTGCATACACCCCATTAAGGAAAACTGAGATAGAAAGAGAAAGGAGAGAAGTGAGAGATGAAATAGGTGATAAATGAGAAAAGGAAGAGAGAAATTGAAAAATAATGAGGTGTAAAAAGGGTTATATAAGTGAAAAGAGTGTCATCAGAATGTTAAAAGTTATTTAATTAAGATATGCTCATTGCTTTGTTTTATGAACATTTTCCCTGTGTTAGGTAAGAAACTTCCACAATGTAGAGGTGAGTTTACATCTAACACGCTAAATTTATTTGAATTCACAACAAAAGTTTTAAGTGGAAGCACTTAGAAAATTGTACAATTGATGATAGAGTTAACTCCAACACATACATATTGTTTACTTTATATCGTGTCAAATTTTAGTTTTTTCTTTCTTTTTAATACCAAATAATGATGACAAGGATTAATAATTTGTGAAAGAATTCCAATTACTTTACAATTTTAAACAGTTAGTTATACTATATATACGCATGGATAGGCTTATATATAGGTACATATCTATATATAGCCACATAGGTGATCATCAAGAATAATTGAAACTTAAAACCCTTTTGCACGGAGTTGTGTAGACACATATGAATCAGCTACCAAGGATGTGACAAAACATCTACACGTGACTTGAAAATCTGTATTTATATATGAAATCAACGATATCTAATCTTACACACAACAAAGTCTTAAAAGAGTCACCGACAACGAAATAGCAACCCACACCTATCTACATCTAATATTATCAAAATAGTGCGTACACCCCTCTTCGGTCATGTTTTTCTTTCCCTTCAAAACATCCTTTGTTTCTTTGCAAGAATATGTTGATAGAAACTCCATGCTTGGTTTGCCCTTTGGAATGAGACCCCAACAAGGAAAAGATATGAGAAAAATATAGCAATAATCATGGCCGGCACCGGCATAGGGTTGACAAGCAAAGCATCATCTTGCAGGTGAAGAATTAAACCCAAATTTCAAAACCACGCGAGACCTCGTCATTTCCACTACCCAATTATTAATCGTTTTGATCTTCTAGGATGTGACATGCCTCGTCCATCATAGTTTCTTTCTTGTTCCCGATTGCATCTGCCCTCGATGTGATGTATATTTCTTGTTTTCTTTTGATCATTAGCTCAAGTTTCACTTTCCAATTGGACCTAGTACATGTCAAATAATTGAAGATTTAAAATGAAGGACGAAAAGTAAAAAATAGAAATAAAATTAATGCAATACCAAGAAAAACGAAATAAAACGAATAGCAATGGGCCATATTTAATGTTGAGTAGAGTTCAACCCAATTAGTTTGGCCCATATGCCGTCTTGGGCTGCAGTCCTACACGAAATGCGCTGCCATTCCCATTGATGAAAATTATGTAGGTGGACTCTTGGCCCCAATAGAATATCAAGACTCCTTCGTTCAACAATAAAATTACATGACTTATTGTAGGCTTTTGCCATTTACACTTTCTCTTCCTTTTTTTATTTAAATTTACTTAAATAACCTCTCTTTTTTTCTCCTTTTTGAAAGATAACCTTTGCACGTTTCCTCACATTCTACACTCTCCTCCTCTCACATTCCACACTCCTCTACTGGTGAGTCTGTCAACATACCCTATTCAGCATTCCGATGAGCATACCTTCTAGCAATTTCATTTCATTTCTGGCAATTAAACATGCGATTTAGTAAGCAAAGAAAATAAAATTTCCCAATTTCAACAATTTGGAAATGAAATATTTAACTTACTTGAAAATACAAACACAACCTTTAGATATAGTAAACGCAACTTACTCTCGAGCTTCAATTTCTAGTGTAGACATTGCTACTATATCTACTGGACTTGCACTAAGATGTGTGCATTGGGTTTTAGTGCAGATTCAACGAAAAACCAGTGTTATCACTTCCAATGTTCTTCTTAGGCCATAATCACAACAGAAAGTACATGTTGTGTGTGTAAACTTTTGTAATTACTTTCTGAAATGTTAACAAAAACAAAACATTGTTCCAAAAATTACTTCCCGAAATATGAATTATATTACATCTTCAAAAGCAATTTCGTAGATTTTAAAAATAAAGAGACCACGTCTTATCTTGTCACACATAATGTCGACTGTTACGGGGCCGACTTAGACTCTTAAGCTGACGATGCTTCTTTAAGCATCACCGGCTTGGGGGAAACTGTTCTAGAGGTTACCCAGACCCATAATCTAAGTTGGCTCCCATGTGACTATCCTAGCTGGCATAACCTCGGTTTTCTCAGCTCATTACCCCTTGCTATCCCGAATCAAAACCACTTCTATTCCTGCATAGTATGGGAAACACTTAACGGCAAGTAACGCGTGCAGTTAGGCACCCAAATGCACCTGCCACGTAGCACCTAGCTCTAACATAATTTCCCTCCAAGAGCACATTATATAAAGGACTCCACACTCACCAGGTACATAGGCTCTCTCTCTCATAATCACTCATACTTGGATCCATACTGACTTAAGCATCAGAGCCCTTGCAGGTGCCACCACCGAAGACGCCGACAACCACCATGGGAGCTCGCTAGAGATGCATTCTTGTGTTCACCACACAACATTGGCGCCATCTATGGGAATCGTTTTATGATTCTCTTCTTTTCATTTTGTTTTCTTCATTCTTTGAAGAACATGATGGTCAGCAAAAGAAATCGCAAGTCCACTGTGGCACCTTCGCCACCGAAGCTTCCACCACCATTGCCTAGGGATGGTGAGGCTGCTTCCGCCACTCTTGAGGCAACTCACAGTGCGAACGCGGTTCCAGGACCGTCCGTTACTATGGCGAATCTTGCTGCGTTGTTACAACAACAGAGAGAGGCGTTGAAGGAGCAAGAGAAGACCATTGCTAAACTCTGAGCAGTAGAGTTATGTGATGGATCTTTTCATCCTAATGACCACCTCTCAATGTTCGAGTCAGTAATGTATTACAAAGGAGCGTTGGCTTCGTTGACATGCAGAGCGTTCCCGCTCTTGTTGAAGGGAGTGGCGCTGAAATGGTTCCAATCTTTGGAACCGAGGTCCATTGACTCATGGACGACGTTGGGGGAAAAGTTCAAAACCTCCTTCGCGACTAGCAAGGCCAAAGACTGAGGCCGATTTGAGGAGGATCCACCAAGGCGCGGATGAGCCGTTAAGAGAGTATATCGGCAGATTCAACCAGGAGGCACGAGCTATGGATAATATACAACCTGGAGTAGTTTTAATGCTGGTCAAGGACAGGGTGAGGCCAGGCTCGCCTTTCTTCATGTCGATTGCTAAAACACCTCCGGCTTCGATGGAGGAGTTTTTGAAGAAAGTTGAGAAATACATCAATTATGAAAATGTGCTGGAGGCCGGGAAAGTGAAGACGGCCGAGATTGAAACACAGAACAAAAATCCGCAGGCAAAGGCTGACAAATCGCCACAGCAAGAGGAGCAGGGTTTATATAAAAAAAAGGCCCTATATTTGAAGAATATACGTCGCTGAACACTTCTAGAGGAAGAATTTTGAACGAGGTGTTCAACGTAGAGTTTGTAGAGGAAGGAGTAAAGCCTTCGAGGCCGATAAAGAACAGAGAAGGAGGGGATCAATCCAAATACTTCTGATATCATAGGGCAACCGGGCATGATACAGGCGAATGCTTTCAACTAAGGGATGCAATTGAAATGCTGATCAGACGAAGAAGATTAGACCGCTTTGTCAAGTAGCACGGGGGTCGCACTGATAGAGGACGACGCCCTTCACCGTCTAGGAGAAAGAGATCCAAGAGCCCAAGGAAGGGGCACTCTCCACCCCGAAGAGATAGATCCCCATGCCGACATAGTCCCGCTTGAGAAAGTCGGCTGATTCATTCACATGTCAGGATGCAAACGTGTCGATTGGTCGAGATCACAATTTCAATGCCGAACATGCACTACTAATGCAAGAGTAAATATTTCAATGATCACAATTAAATCCGCACCAAGAACCAACTTGCATGCTACACCTAAGATGGACACACATCCTACTTTCCGCTCCGCAACATGCCGACTTCGATATCCACAAGCGCCAACCATGCAACTCGATGGTATCTCATGATACGGAGGGAATATTATTCATGCTACCTTATATATGTCATTTGTTATCATAATACATTAAGTTTTATTATCTCGGCAAAGCCTCCAAAGACTTAAGGTGGAAGCGTTCAATAATGTAATAATATAGTAACATAATAGGAAAAGCTAATATATGAAGTTTATGTACAAAGCCTTAATGATATTGACACCTTCTAAAGGTTAGGGTGTAATAAGGAAAATAATATAGTAATAAAAAAAGTTGCAAACCAACATACTAAATACTACAAATGCATGTCTTTTAAGCATAATAAAGGCTCGCATTCAAAGTAAATCCAAATTCGCATGACATTCCTTTTCATATGGCAATTAAATTGTCATTATGTCATATACAACCATCATGCATACATGCTACTTCTCTTGGAAAAAAAGCCTTCTATTTGCAGGAACTACCAATAACAAATTGTTGCAAATAATGACGAAATGACCTTATGTAAGCAAGGAACACTACACGTGTGATTTGATTTTGCAAGGAGAACTCTGGCACGGAAGCAAGCGATGGCTAAGTTAATGAAAACTATAGCCTAAAATTTTATTTAATTTTACTGACATTATCCATGCCATCATACAAGCTTGTTTTATGTCTGTTTAAAAGAAATTGCAAGACCGACATAAATACCTTCTAAGGTGAACTTAGGACCAACCTCAGAGGCAGCATGGTTAAAACCAATTACAATTATTTTGCAGGTCAAAGACAAAAGGCAAAATAAAGAAAAGACGAAGATAAAGATTGCGAACTACCCTGTGTACGTGGATTCGCTCCAGCCGAGGTAGGAATATCGCTAAAAATGAAGACGAGGCCATGCAAACTATCCCGTGTACGTGGATTCGCTCTAGCCGAGGTAGGAATATCGCTAAAAATGAAGACGAGGCCATGTGAACTACCCCGTGAAGATGAAGCCATGTGAACTACCCCGTATACGTGGATTCGCTTCAGCCGAAGTAGGAATATCGCTAAAAATGAAGACGAGGCCATGCGAACAACCCCATGTACGTGGATTCGCTCTAGTCGGGGTAGGAAGATCGCTAAAAATGAAGACAAAGCCATGTGAACTATCCCGTATATGTGGATTCGCTCCAGCCGAGGGAGGAAGATCGCTCTAGCCGAGATAAAAAGAGTTCTAACTCATTGGACATATACAAGGCTCATCAGGCACAAAAAAGGCAAAAGGTATATATAACAAATATATATATGTTGAAATTCATTTCAGGCACAAAAGCAAAGCAAAGCAAAAAGCGACAACTCAACCGAGAAGCGACATATGTGATTCGCATATCTTTAGCTCGCTCTTGTCAGGTAACATTGAAAAGCGCGAAGAATGAAAGCCGACAATTACAAGCGGCCAACAAAAGCTCAGAAATAAACACATTAAACATAAGCGCTCAATGAGAGCGCGAAAAGTAGTGAATAAACGCAATAGTGTTTAGCGAAGACATGAAAAGCAGTCTATACAGATGTTAGGCAAAGCACATATGCTAAATTGTATTCAGCAGAGGAGACATTGAAGCAAAACATTGAAACTCATCATTTGCATTCAATGTATTAACATATGTACATGGTCTAAAGATAACTTAAACAAAAATTACAAAGATAACCGACATCCCGACCCTTCAAGTTCTGGCGCTGGCAGCCTTTTCAGTAACATCGGAGTCTCCGGGTTCAAGATTATCACCTAGAATCACCACCTCGACTACACAAAAGATATAGTGCTGCTATTTGAAAAGTGAAAAGACACGAACCTTTCGACTCCAAAATCAGCAACCCTTTCCCCATGCAAAGCCTTATCGACTTGGGGGCAACTGTTACGGTGCCGACTTAGACTCTTAAGCCAGCAATGCTTCTTTAAGCATCACCGACTTACGGGAAACTATTCTAGAGATTACCCGGACCCACAATCTAAGTCGACTCCCACATGACTATCCCGGTTGGCATAACCTCAGTTTTCCCGGCTCATTACCCCTACTGTCCCGGATCAGAACCACCTCTATCCTGGCACAGTATGAGAAACACTTAACAACAAGGAACACGTGCAGTTAGGCATCCAAACGCACTTGCCACGTGGCGCATAGCTCAAACAAAATTTCCTTCCAAGAGCACACTATATAAAGGACTCCACACCTACCAGGTACATAGGCTCCCTCACTCTCATAATCACTCATACTTGGATCTATACTGACTTAAGCATCAGAGTCCTTGCAGGTGCCACCACCAGAGACGCCTACAACCACCGTGGGAGCTCGCCGGAGACACATTCTTGTGTTCACCACACAACATCGACGATTTGATTAAAGTATTTTGTGTGTACAATGAAATTGAATATAGGAGTACAATGGAATGGAATTAAGATAAAATTCTAATACCTTTGATTAAAAAAATAAAAAAAAGGAACCTTTGGTTATTCTCAATGAAATTGAACCTTTGGTTGTTTTAATGAACCTTTTGCCAGTTTACGCTTGTTTCTTCTAGTGGATGCCATGAGAACTTGTTTCCCAAGGGATAAGGAGTTGGTTTCTGTTTTTCTTTTTTTTTCAATTTTGCCCATTTTCTTTTTATTATCTCTTGTAACAAAAAATGAGAAAGAGAAAAAAGGAAAAGAGAGAAAATAGATGAAAAGGGCTTAATTTAGAGAACAACAGAAGGATATTTTTGGTATAAAAAGTATTTTTAAAATAAAAATTAAAAAAAATAAAGGGGAATTTAGCAAATGGGAGAAGTATAAAAAGCAAAAGCCCTTACTATATTGGTGTATCCACAAGAGTGTACTTTGGGCACAATAGCTTTTTAGGTTGTAATTAATATTGTGGTATTGCTACCGATGGCAAAGTGGGTTAGGTTTGGCAAACCAACCCGCCTAGCCCACTAAAAATGGCGGGGGTGGACTAGGTGGTTCAACTCACAAGCTTGCTTGGTCAACTCGTCCCACCCAACTCGCCAATTTGAGCGTTGTCTATTCGGCTCATTATTATTATGTTTTTAAAGAAAAATATGTTATTGCTAATACTTTTACTTGTGTTATGTTGAAGCATGGTTTTTAGTGAGTCAATATAGTTGGCATGAATTTATTTATTTAAGTATTTAGTGTTTTTCAAAGTACACATTTATTAATTGTGATTGTAATATATTATTGTTAGTTTATTTTCTAAAATAAATTTCTCTAATAAGAAAATTTATATTCAAATTTAGACTAAGTTATTACTACTTTAGGTCCTCTAACTAAATTCAAGTTAGTATTGTGAAATGAGGGGCTTTACTTAATTTTTTTTTTTATTTTGGTGGGTCAGTCCGCCAACTCTTCATAAACGGGGTGGGCTATAACTTCCAACCTGTTCACCCAAGGCAGGCCAACCCGCCCAACCAATTTTTGGCAGGCTAATGGCAGTGCAAGCCGAAATGGACCGAACTGGCCCATTTTACCACATCTAGGTATTGCTTGGTTTATTTGGAAGGCTGTCCCCAATTTGCAATAGCCTTTGGGCCTTGGCTTTGGACCATTTACGCATGATCTCCTTTGACCCAAAAAAAAAACGAAATTACCTGTTGGCAAGAAAATAAAATGACAAAGCACAATCAAATTGTCCTCTCTACGTAATAAGAACATTTTTTAACCTAAACCTGAATTCAAGTGATGGTATCATTACCTGATACGGCCAGGATTTAATGATTCGAACCTAGCAATTTTAGAATCAAAACGGACTTGGTTTTAGTTGAAATACAGTTCTTAAGAAATCAAGATAACAAAAGATAAATGAGATAACAATCTACTAACACGAAATTTCATATTACATTTGAGTCAGAAAAAGTAAAATGAATTGGACTTTTGGTTTTACAAGTCATATTGAAGTGCTGTTTTAGTTTCTTTCAGTTTAAGGGTACAAGTAATCACAATAATTTTAATTGATATAATTATTACGTCCTTGTTAGTGTGATATTGACTAAGACTCTCGTGTTAAATGATCAGCTGTACTATTTGTTATGATAAAAAAAACAGTACGAAATGCACGAAGTTATGACGTGAATCAATATCTTTTTTCTGAAATTAAATATTAATTAAAATAATTAAAAAATATAAAATAAGATTTGACAAAAAATAAAGCTTTGTACAGTTTTACAAACTTCTTACTTATTAGCATTTTTCTTAACACTATGTTTGGTAAAGAAAAAGGAAATAAAAGAAGAAGAAATAGGTATGAAAGAAGTAAAGAGAAAAAAATAGGTAAGAAATAAAATGAAAATATTAATTGTTTGGTTTAATGAAAATAAGATTTTGAGGTTGTTTGGTAAAAGAAAAAAGAAAAAAATTAGTATAGTAAAATATAATAAAAATAACTCTTTTATAATTAAAAATAAAAATAAAAGCATTTCCTTAATGCAAATAGTGCTAAAACAAAACAGAGAAACATTCAATTGTAATACAAATAATCGATTTTAATTCAATTGTAATACAATTAGGGGGAGGGGGCTAATTGATTGGTATAATCGATTTTATTTTTTGCTATACAAATAATCGATTATCATCTTATGTGTATATATGTACACATAATCGATTATGTAAGACAATAATCGATTATTAGATATCCAAAATGTGTGGAAATCAATTTTTAGTACCAGTAATAATTGATTATCAGTCAAAATAATCACATACTACAGTTCATTTTTACAAATTTCTTCGCATTTTAGCGTGGAAGTGTGTAGACGTGGACCTCACTTGTTTTTCAAATATTTTCTTGATATTTCTAGTCTGCCAAACCAGATGAGTTCGTACAATTCTTTTGACTTTTCTTCTCTTTTTCTCTTTTCTCCCCTATTTCTAGCCTACTAAAAACAGTGTAAATTAATGATAATGCTTATTGTACAATTAAAAAATATGTCATTATTTCCAATTGAATCTAGTCACAATAAAATAAAATAATCAACCATCAATGTCATACAAACGTAAATCAAATTAAGTATTGCATTCAAATCTTAGGTGGATTATATGGTACAGAAGTTTCAAAACTTGGGTATATTATACAATGACAGGTTACCTGAAGTCAATAAAACGTTTGTCATTGCGAGTTCATGATTATATCTTGTTATTAGAGTGAAAATATATTTAAAAAATTATGTATATATAGATAGATAAAGAGAAGGGGGATGAGGATCAAGTAATTCATTGTATATATTGAATTTTTATAATTCAATTATTTAATTAAAAATCTTTATTGAATAGATTAAGTCTACAAATTTTTATAAAATTTTAAAATTAGTTGATATACTTCATTAAATAAATTCAAATTAACATATAATATATTTTTTAAAATATAAGTAAATATCAATTATAAAATTATCTAACTTCAAATGTCTAATTTATCTAAAATTTGGTATAGACGATTGTTAAGATAATATTAAAATATTTATCTGTTAGATTATTTAAAATTAATATATATTTATAAAAAAGTTATTGAACTAACCAAGAGTTACTCTTAAAGTAACTTGATCTAAACATATACAAATTCTTATAAATAACAGAGATTAACAAAGGAATTTTCACCATAAAAAATGAAGAAAACTAAAAAGTAATCATTTTGAGAGCTAAAATAAAAAATTTAAAAGTATTTAATAATTAAAATTTTAAAAATGTACAAAAAATCAAATAATGACAAAGTTGCATGTCTTATAGAAAAGGAAATTAAGTATAAAATAAAGTATTAATACTCTCATAAGTATGGATTCTTTTTTATTATATACGAGTGAATTAAATGCACAACTTAAAAAATTTTAATTATTTTTTGTAATTGTAGGACACAATTATTGTCCATTATCTAATTACGTTAGCTTTTTCTAAGCACTGTAAGGGCTGTAGATATAATAATAATTATTATTATTATTATTATCATTATTATTATCATTATCATTATTATGGGAAGACTTTTATCCCCTTAAATAGATTCATTTCACTCGAGTCAGATTAGTCATAATATAAAGTAACTTTTAGATAATCATGATATAAGATGATAAAAATAATTACACCAGCAATAAATTCATTTAAAAGAGACAGTTGTACAATCTTTAGTTGAGCATAAGAGTCGTGTAGAAGAGACAAGATATCATAATAAAATCCTAGGTGATAAAAGGTAGTACTTGATAAAAGTAGTAAATAAATTAGTTGAAAGTTAAAAAATTATCTAAAAACTGATAAGTTAACTAATAGAATTAAAAATGTTTAACAATTAATAAATATAAAATAATATAAAAGGAAATAAATAAATAATTTATTATAACTTAAAATTTGGTAATCATGTATATTTTTAAATAATTATCATTTTTGATATTTTTGTTTACTTCAAAATAATTTATCATCTTAAAAATTAGAATAATACTTTTTTAATTTTATTCTCATTTTAAAATATTTTCATTAAATGAAGTGGGATAATATAAATAATTTTATAACATAATTTTGAAGAATTTATATCATAAATAAATGGCATTTGATGAGAGTGCTAAAGGTATTTGAATATAAGGAAGATAAAGAAGAAATTCTAATAAAATAGTGAGGATAAAAAAAAGAATAAATTACAACAAAATAGTAAAATAAATTCCTTTATTAAATAATTGTGTTTTCACCAAACAAATTAGAAATTAGCTTATTTATGTTGTTAAACACACACTCCAAAGCAATCCTGTTATGTTTGCAAGCAAAAGGGAAAAAATAGAAAAGAAAACGAGATATAGTGTGTGTTTAACGTTAGAGTTTAATGGTCTGTCAATGTAAAAAATTTTACATCGTCAACCAATCAGAAATCACCATTAATATGACTTTTAAAGAATTTATAATAAAAGTCAACAAATTTGCAATAAATGATAATTTATGATTGGATAGCAATGTAAAACTACATTACACTATTAATACATGACCTATTTTTTCTTAGCGTTATATATCGACGTTTACATTCAAAACCACGTTCACGTTAAAAGGAATAAAATACACAGAAGCAACAACTGCTAGCTCCTCTGGGACGCGGATCCAACTTAACCCAGTGAAATATCAAACACGCAAATATATGCTGTTAATTAAGAGAAGCGGATTCTAAAAAGGGGGGGAGTAGCTCGTCATTGGATTTAACTAATAGAAAAATGTTGAATGCTACGAAAGTATGTGAACAAAACTGTGCTGGTAGATGCGTTGCGTGGGTGATTTCCATCTCATTTCATAATTATTTCTTTTTTTATTTTGTTAAAAACCAATAAAAACAAATACCACCCACCTGCTTTCGTCTTGATTTGTGCATTATTTTGGAATGTACGAGTATGAGGTAGAAGAGAGAGATTAAAAAAAGAGAGAGAAAATACTATATGTAATGAGTAATGTGATGTGAAAAAAAATAATAAAAAAGGACGTATATACTATTAATAGCTTTGTTCTAACTATAATAATATCACATGGATTAAAAGAAAGGAGGGGAAAAAAAAGTACGTTGCTTTTGATTCCCATATGCAATCAGATCAAATTGATTCTCTTATACATCAACCATGATTAAATTTTTAATCAACCGTGATTAATTTTATTTTAAACGTGACCAGCAATGGGATATTTTAATTTTAAATTTATAATGGGCATTATATTTTTATCTTTCACGTGGTTGGGTTCTTGTTACACATGCAAATGAGGCTAATGAGATAAATGGCAACACTCAAGGAATAACGGATTCAGTTACAGTAGAAGGACAGGTGGCAAATGATCCAACAAATCAGGGAACGAGAAGAAGTAAGAGAGAGAGAAAGGCCAACAAACTTTACACTAATTTTGCAGTATAAAAGGATATAGGGTCAGGAGTGATGGGTAGGATGATGTCATGAGTGTTTTCTCTCCTCCCTCTGATTTCTTTACGGTAACTGTGAAATTAGTGAGTAGTTTTTCGTATTTTCACCTACTGATAATTGGCTCTTCCTTAGCCAATTTCCATTGAGTGCTCATTACATAATTTAGAATTTGTTTCTTGATTTTCTGTCCATTCCATCAATAATATTCTTCTGTCACAGTATTTTGGAAATTTCCTTTACTAATATGTCAGGATTGTTGTCGTGACCATTACATTTGGTGCTCTCGTTGAGAGTCCATGGCAGAGAACACTCGTATGAAGGATATGTAAGCGGATATCAAACGCATTCTTACGGAGCTGGAACGCAACGCCGCTACACGTACTGAGGATGTGTTTCGCATTGAGCGTCTGGAAGCTCAGTTGAGTTCCTTATAGCTGAACCTGAGTTTCTCTGGTGGGCCGACCTCTACTCTTTCCCCGCTACATACTCCACATCAGGTCCGTAATATCAAACTTGACTTTCCTCAATTTGCTGGTGTCGATGTATTGCAATGGATTTTCAAGGCTGAGAAATTTTTTGAATATTACAATACCCCTGATGAACACCATTCGGCCATTGTGGCAGTCCATCTTGAGAAAGAAGTTGTGCCGTGGTTCCAAATGATGACTCGTACAAATCCCTTCCCCTCTTGGGTAGCATTCACCATAGCTTTGAAGTTAGAATTCGAGCCTTCTCCGTATGAATCCCCTCATGCTACACTGTTCAAGCTCACCCAAACCCATTCCGTTACTGATAACTATGTGGAATTTACTACCCTCGCCAATCGCGTCCAAGGCCTCCCTCATGATGCCCTGTTAGATTGCTTTATTAGCAGTCTTAAACCTGATATTCGTCGTGATGTGTTGGTCCATTGCCCTTTTTCTATCCCAAAGGCTGTGTCATTGGCCAAACTGTTTGAAGACAAATACTCACCCAAAGCCAAGCCTTACATACCATCCTTTTCTCATAAACAGCCTTCCGTACCACCTTACCCCACCACCAAACCTTCCAATTTACCACCCTTATTACCCACACCAACGTCTAAGCCCCCTACTCAACCAAATGCCCATACCCCCATTAAGAAAATTTCCCCCGCCAAAATGCAACTAAGAAGGGAGAAAGGCCTATGCTACTTTTGTGATGACAAGTTCTCTTTCAACCATAAATGTCCTAATAAACATTACATGCTGTTACAGTTGGAGGAAGATGACCATATTACAGTGGAACCGGAACCCCCTGATGAGTCGATGCCTATACCATCCACCCCTACTTCTGATCAGTTACATTTATCATTTAATGCACTTAAAGGTGCTCATAGATTGGGTACCCTACGATTTTAGGGTTCTATCCAGGGTCATAATGTTCAAATTCTTCTTAATAGTGGAAGTTCAGACAATTTCTTGCAGCCTAGGCTGGCTCACTTCCTAAATCTACCTGCGGAACCTGCCACCAAATTCCACGTGTTAGTAAGTAATGGTAATGCTTTAACTGCTGAAGGCTTTATCATAAACTTGCAGGTACAAGTTCAGGGTCATTCCTTACAGTTGCCTGTGTATCTGCTTCCTATTACTGGTGCTAACTTGGTCCTTGGAGCAGCTTGGCTTGCCACATTAGGCCCCCACATTGCTGACTACAGTGCTCTTTTAATTAAATTCTACTTGGGGGATTCCTTCATCACACTCCATGGAGACCCACCTTCGCCTTCTCTTAGCCCGGCACAATTTCACCATATTAAGCGGTTGCATCACACCAACTCTCTTGTTGAACTCTTTACGTTACAATTCTAGAGTGTTCCTGAATCTACTGACACAATGGACCAGCTGCCTAATACATTGGATCCTAACTTGCAATCATTACTCTCCCACTTTCGAGATGTTTTCGCCACGCCGTTGAGCCTTCCACCAACTCGTTTTCAAGATCATGCTATTCCATTATTAGCAGGCAGTAATCCGGTTAAGGTGAAGCCATACAGATACCCACATAGTCAGAAGACTCAAATTGAACACATGGTTAGAGAGATGCTAGACCAAGGTCTCATACAACCTAGTACCAGTCCTTTTTCTTCCCCTATTATGTTGGTAAAGAAAAAGATGGCACGTGGCGTTTTTGCACATATTATAGAGCTTTAAATGCTATAACCGTGAAGGACAACTTTCCCATTCCCACTGTAGATGAGTTGCTGGATGAATTACTTAGTGCTACCCACTTCTCCAATTTGGACTTGCGTTCTGGGTACCATCAAATATTAGTTTAAATCACAGATTGCCCGAAGACAGTGTTTCAAACTCATCAAGGCCTATATGAATGGGTGGTCATGCCATTTGGGCTCACCAATGCCCCTGCCACGTTTCAAAGTCTCATGAATCAACTTTTCAAGGATCAGCTGCGCAAATCAGTCCTTGTTTTTTTTGATGATATACTTGTCTACAGCCCATCTTGGTCTACACATATTGCACACTTGACAGAAGTGTTGCAATTGCTGAGACATCATTCTCTTTTTGCCAAGCTTTCTAAATGCAATTTTGGCCTTACCAAGATTGATTACTTGGGACACACAGTTTCTGGTCACGGTGTGGAGATGGACCAATCTAAAGTATAGGCAGTGTTAGATTGGCCCTTACCAACTTCCATTAAACAGTTACGTGGTTTTCTTGGCCTTACTGGCTATTATAGACGCTTTATTAAGGGTTATGCTACAATTGCCTTGCCCTTAACTAACTTACTTAAAAAGGACAGTTTTAACTGGGACTCCTAGGCCACCATGGCCTTCCATGCGCTGAAAAATGCCATCACTCATGCCCCTGTACTTGCACTCCCTGACTTTTCTCAAGTTTTTATTTTGGAAACTGATGCTTCAAGTTCGGGTGTGGGTGCCATTCTCAGTCAAGCGCAGCATCCTATTGCTTATTTTTCCAAGAAACTCAGTCCTAGGCTACAAAAGCAATCAGCCTATGTAAGGGAACTATATGCCATTACCGAAGCAATATCTAAGTTTAGACATTACTTGATTGGCCACAAGTTCATTATTCAGACAGACCAAAGGAGTCTCAAAAATCTAATGGATCAAGCCATTCACACTCCCGAACAGCAAAGTTGGCTACATAAATTTCTTGGCTATGATTTTTCTATTGAATACAAGCCGGGACGGGACAATGTGGCTGTTGATGCCTTGTCTAGATCTTTTTTTCTGGCAGTCTCAATGCCTCAACACACCTTGCTACAACAGATTGCTACTGCCATCTCACGAGATCCTAAACTTGCTGAGATTAAAGACCAATGCCTTCTAGGGCTCCCACTGGATCCTAATTATCAAGTCAAGAATCAATTGTTGTATTGGAAGTCTCGATTGGTCCTGCCACCCCAGCAGGATTTGATCTCACAAGTACTGCATGAATACCATTCTTCCCCAATTAGTGGTCACTCGGGCATCCAAAGGACTAAAGCTAGAATTGCAAGTCAGTTCTTTTGGCCCTCCATGTCTCGCGATATCAGGAAATTTGTCTCCGAATGTTTAATTTGCCAACAAGCCAAGACCTTTCAATCCTTACCCGCTGGTTTACTTCAGCCACTACCAATTCCGTCCTAAATTTGGGATGATGTTGCCATGGACTTCATTACAAGACTCCCCCCTTCACACAGGTATACTGTCATCATGGTTGTTATTGATCGGTTGTCTAAATATTCTCATTTTGTTGCCCTTAGAATTGATTATACCAGTGTTTCAGTGGCTGAAACCTTTATGCACATGATTGTCAAGTTACATGGCTTTCCCAAAAGTATTGTTTCTGATCGAGACAAAGTTTTTACAAGTTTTGGCGGCATTTATTCAAACTCAGTGGTACTTCCTTGGCCATGAGTTCTTCATACCATCCTTAAACGAATAGCCAATCAGAAGCTTTGAACAAATGTTTGGAACTGTATTTGAGATGTTTTACGGGGGACAATCCTAAATCTTGGTTCCGATTATTATCTTGGGCTGAGTATTGGTATAATACGTCTTTTCACAGCAGCATTGCCATGACTCCTTTTAAAGCTATATATGGTCGTGACCCTCCCACATTGGCCAAATATAGTCCTACTCCTACTGATCCACCTTCATTACAACAACTACTCACTGAAAGGGATTCTATTCTCCAACAATTAAAAATAAATTTGTCCAAGGCTCAGGCTTTTATGAAGAAGTATGCTGATAAGCATAGGAGATTGCTGGAATTCAACATTGGTGACTTGGTCTTGGTTAAACTCCAACCGTATAGGCAACACTCCATCCAATTGCGTAAAAACCAGAAGCTTGGCCTCAGATACTTTGGTCCTTTCCCTGTTGTTGCAAAATTAGGAACTGTTGCTTACAAATTATTACTTGCTCCATTAGCTAAGATCCATCCTGTATTTCACATTTCTCTTCTCAAACCTTGCAAGGGTGAACATGCCATTCCTTACATCCCTTTGCCACTTTTTACCAATGACTGCGGCCTACTTCTCAGCCTTCAAGCGATTTTACAGTCGAAAATTCTGCTCTGCAACAGCCATCAGATTTCACAGGTCCTAGTGCACTGGGAAGGTCTAGATGCTGAAGATGCCACTTGGGAAGATTGGATTCCACTGTCTACCACCTTCCCTTCACTCAACCTTGAGGACAAGGTTGCTTTCAATGGGGGAAGTATTGTTACACATGCAAATGAGGCTAATGAGATAAATGGCAACACTCAAGGAATAACGGATTTAGTTACAGTAGAAGGACAGGTGGCAAATGATCCAACAAATCAGGGAATGAGAAGAAGTAAGAGAGAGAGAAAGGCCAACAAACTTTACACTGATTTTGCAGTATAAAAGGATATAGGGTCAGGAGTGATGGGCAGGATGATGTCATGAGTGTTTTCTCTCCTCCCTCTGATTTCTTTACAGTAACTGTGAAATTAGTGAGTAGTTTTTCGTATTTTCACCTACTGATAATTGGCTCTTCCTTAGCCAATTTCCATTGAGTGCTCATTACAAAATTTAGAATTTGTTTCTTGATTTTCTGTCCATTCCATCAATAATATTCTTCTATCACGGTATTTTGGAAATTTCCTTTACTAATCTGTCAGGATTGTTTCGTGACCATTACAGTTCTCTATGTTCCATACCTGTTGTTTTAATATAAATGGGCATTATATTTTTCACGTGGTTGGGTCCTCTAGGTTCCATGCCTGTTGTTTTAATACAGAAGGGACCTCAAATCTTTTCAGAACATGAAAGACAACCATTGGAAGAGGATGGAGTTACTAGGTTTACTTGTGTTGTTATTGGGTAGTAGCATCGTGGCAAATGGTGCAGTTTCTGAACTTTCTTGGAGAGAAATCAGCAATGTCAATAGCGAAGGGCAATATATTGGTATAGTGGTGCCAAATGCCTTTGAACTGGAACCTCTTCTTCGTTCACCTAGCTTTGTGCCTCATCACAAGTTTCCTTACTTTGATTTTGCCAGTAACTTTTACAAGCATGTGTTGTTCAATTATTTTATAATTAATGCTTCTAAACAAATGTATATCCTTAATTTCTTCCTCTTTCTTTGTTGTTGTTAATAACTGTGGACTATGATCGATTCTTGAATCCTTCAAGAATCTCTGGATCTCACCCATAATCATCATAGCTATAAATTGTTTCTGCATGAAATTTAGTGCACGTTTGGTTTTACATTTGATTCTCCAGAATCACATTGAAGTACTAGTTAACGTGATTTTACATAAATATTTACATGTTTGGTTTCATGTTAGAAAATTGATTTTGACTTCAAAATTGATTTTAGGTTGAAACAACTTTAGGTAGCTTTTGCATTGGATCAAAAAATTTATACTGAATTTGACTATTAACTTGTTTTTAGAGTAAAAATATCCAAACATAAATCACATCACTTCAAAATCAATTTTAAGCAAAATCAATTTTATCAACGCTCACCCAAACACACACTTAATAAACACATCAACTATAAATTAATCAACAACTTCAGAATCTTCCATTGTAGTTTATTCAGCGTGAAGTTGTGATGATATAAATGGAGTTAATAGTAGATTTGAGAAGCTATGGCCACCGCTGCTGAAGTGGCTCGTTACATGTTCTTGTCCACATAAACTCACAAGCTTTTGCGCCTCTTATCCAAATACTTTCCCTGCCTCATTTTTTGTTCAAGTTAGTTCGTTACCTTTGTTGATGGCAATTGGTTATAGCAACGTTGTCCGCTGTTTATTTTTTTAAAACAACAATAGTATTGAAGTCAAATCTATTGATTTTCCACTTATGATTGGGGGCATATCTTCTCTATATATAAATTAGAATAGTTATCTTGCACGAAAGTGTTTTTAATTGTTATTCTTCAACGAAAACGTTTTTAACTGTCATTCTTCAACAAAAGTGTTTTTAAGAATTTTTTTAACCTTTCATATCTTTTAATTTATTATTTTCAATATTTTTAGGTCTAAATTGAATTTTAATATTTTTTAAAAAAATTATCAATAATTAGATTGACATTATATCATAATATAAATTATATATTATAAATTTAAAATATAATCTATATGTTTAAAAATAATTATTTATTACAAATTTTAATTATTGAATAATTTATATTATATACTCAGAAATATTTATTTATTATAAACTTGTATTATATAAAATAAATATTTATTTTGTGCAATACACAAGTTAAAATACTAATTAATATAAAAAGATAATACGAAAAAGGATGTTTATAAACTACAGGTATAATACGAGATACCATATGACACAGACATACGAAATATTTTAAAATTTTCACGGCACGCCTATAATTAAATGTATAAAATTAACATAAAGTGCATTTCAAATCAAAAGAGAGAATAAATATTTTAAAATAAACACGATTCATTGCAACATAATGAAACGTTACGACTTTTCCAAGTATTATGATATTTCCATTTATAATGGGTATAAATTTTCTCAAAAAAAAAATAAGTTTAAAATTATATAAAGCAGCTAAGAGTTTTCAAAGGATCCATGATATATCTACCATGGATATGTGATATAACGCGACACACACACGACTACAATTTTGAAGTGTTAATGATTCTTGGCTCTTCTAATTTTTCTCGCATTAATTTGGTGAACTTCATCACAATACAGGAAAACATTTTTGTATTGGTGTATTGGAAAAGAAGAGGGTTATAGTTGTTATGTGCGGATTGGGAATGGTAAGCATAGTTTCTATTCTAAATTCTACATAAACTTTTGGTGTTATATTTCTCTTTTATTTTTTCAGTTTTTTGGTTTCTTTTGGTGTAGCTAAATGCAGGTCTTTCCACTCAATTGTTGCTCACTCTATTTGATGTGGAAGGAGTTCTCCATTATGGTATTGCGGGAAATGCAAATCCTAAACTCCCGATTGGAGATGTAACTATTCCCCAATATTGGGCCCACACTGGACTTTGGCATTGGCAGGTACAATGTTACTTCATCTTTTGACTGTCTCTCTCTATCTTTGTTTGCCTTTTCTGACATTTCCATCCCCTTTAATAACTCGTGACAATAAAGTTGAGACTAACTTTGTATTTCTCTATGCATACCCCGTTTCGGGAAAATTATTACTCTTTTCGTTCTTTTTTAATAGTTGATTTTTTAAAAAAATTGTTTTTATTTATTTGTCATTTTTAAAGTTTAAAATAATATTAATTATTTCTTTGTCAATTATATCTTTATTTTTAACTTAATTTTTGATTAATTATATATTTACAACTAATATGTATTTATTATAAAGTAAAAATAAAAAAAGATATAATAGAAAACTTCAAAACTATTTTATGAAAAACAAGAAAATTTATTACATTTCTTGGTTTTTATATAAAAACCTTAAATAACACTTAAAAAATAACGGAAGTAGTATATGATTCAAGCTTATTATGCACGTATGGTTTTGATTAATATTCATGTGATATGTAATTGATTTTTATTGACTTTTTTTTTTTCATAAATTGAAAAGTGTAAACAAAGACAGGTTGAAATAATTGACTAAATATAATACATATAATAACTTGATTTGACTTTCTCTAATTTAATTGAGCAGAGGTTAGGAGAACAAAATGGAGATTTCAGCAAAAAATTTGGTTATCTTAAGTTTGCCGATTACAATAACTGCACAAAAGATTTCGAGTCAAATTCAAATCTTTTAAAAAAAGTGTGGTATCAACCAGAGGAAATTTTCCCCGTGAATGGAATTCCTGAAGCTAGCCACGATATTTTCTGGGCCCCAGTTGACAAGACTTACTTTAAAATTGCAAGCAATCTAAAGGTAAGTTAATTTAACCCCACTTTACCATCTTACAAGCAATCTTAAGTTAATTTAGTAGCTCTATTTGTCTTTCTTAAAAGTGAAAGCAAGGGGTATTTAGAGAGAATGGCAAAATAATGTGTTACCAATTCATAGATTTGAAGTACTCCATTGTGTTTGAAAATAAAAGCATAACCAAAATTGTTAAGAGATTGTAATATGCTAATATTATTCTCGTCCAAAGGAGAATAGTGTAGTTCAAATGTTTAATATTGAACTCGTTCAAAAAATTGATGAGATTCAAAATTATTGGGAAAAAAATTGCACACACCAAGAATCAATAGTAGGAACACAGACAAAATACATCATAAAAAAATAATGGACAACACAAAACACAACAATGTTTACTTGCATACACAGATATGCTTAAACAAAATCCTATCTATTTCAAAATAATATTACTAATTTTGTACAAACTTGAAAACTCATTATAAGTTGTGTATCACTACAAACTCAATTACCCTACTCAAAAATTATAAAAAAAAATGATAAACACCTATTTCAGAATGGACTCTCTTATTACTTAACTAATTCTCATACTTACAAATTCATCGCTCCTCTCTTGGATATGGATCAATTAGATATTGCATTCACTTTAAAGAGTAAAGTAAGTAACATAAGTTATCAATGAGAAAATTAACGATCGATATTATATACACATACATAACAAATCATGCTTGTGTTAAAGCATCAATTGTTGATTTTCTTATTAACAATTGAGATTAATTACTTACTTTATTCTTACTTACATGCACCAAGTGCCCCTATTTATAGAGTCCAAATTAAACTCTTATCTACTTCCATCTAATATTGATGCAAAATCCAAGATTGCAATGAGGAAGATAGTTTTCTAATGTTTGCTTTCTCATCATTTTAAAGCTATTACAAAAACCTTTTCAAAAGTCACTAAAAATCTTATTTTTGTCATTCATTATTAAATGTCTTGCCTTATACATGCCTTTGATATTATCTCAGTGTTTGGTTATGTGTTTCAAATCCACATTTGTCAACATATTCACGACAAACTCTTGAAATGACGTAGAAGCAACAATTATAACCTTTAATATTGACATGTGTTAGGGGTACCTGATGCCAAATCAAACATACTATATCAAAATCACATCGAAATATTCACCATCTTTTTCTTTTTTATTGTTTTCATTTAAATTATTTGTTGTTTGTGTGATTTCAAGATAGTGTTTGACTTCCTCTATTTTCTCTTTTTTTTAATTTCCTAAAAAAGGTCGAATCAAACATAATTTTAGAAAAACTCTAAAAAATAAAAAATAACTTTTTAATAATAAAAAAGTAATAAAAGAAAGAGATTTTACATAAACTAAGGAACTTCTACTTCTAACATACAATATATGGTTGAAGAGACAAAATTATGCAGAAACATTAATTATAAAGGTTACATCAAATCATTAACATTTTCATTACTTAGGTAACAGTAACATCTTGCTAGTTATTGCCCACTAATTATTAAATAGAAATTAATATTACTATCAACATTATGAGAACCTATAGAGTTACACACATAGAAATGATTAATTAGAGTAAAAAGAAATAAAATTCGATTTCCATTTTTTACTGGTCACACTTATGAGTCTACAAAAGATTGGGTCAAACTTGTTCATTTTGCTCACTAAAGAGCTTTTATAAGTAGGGCAACTTAAGGTGTTGTGACACAGAGAAAACCTAGCCACATTTTGCACATCATAGTGTGAGAAAAAGCATAGTCTTTAATGTCTCTTAATAACTATCACTATTAGGGTACAAACTCCAAGAACGTGAATTTGAGACATTTGCAATTATGTTTATGTGGAGTGCATAAAGATGATGCTTTGTTGTAGTGCTTCAGTGATTTGTGACATTCATTATTTGTTCTTCTCATTAAGAGGTAAACTTTTAAAACAAGAATCATGACCATTCACTTGTATCTTATGAAGGGAATTTTCAAGCAATGGGGTGTGGTTTTATATTTATATTTTGTGATTTCTAACAACATGTTGCTTATAAGGAGCACAATGTTGAGGCTGGATGAGATAACTGCAACTTTACGAGAAAATGAGAGAATGATGAAAAATGAGAATATTAATGGAAATCATATACTAGCTAAAGAGGGAGTTGAGCAAGTTAGTTAAAGAAACAAGGCGGGGCAAAAGAAAAATCAAAATTGTTATCATGCCTATAACATAATATGAGTAATGTAAAGTGTTCCTATTATGGGGGGGAGGGGAAAGAGTCATGTACAATTGTAAGCTAAGTGTACACAAATGAGGGAGGACTGAAAGAAATTAAGAGAGATAAAGAAGTATGATGACAACTGTCAAACCAACATAGTCAAGACTATATTGAAGATGATGATGTATTCTTAGCAACAATTGAGAAAGTTGTTAAATAAAAATGGGTGTGATACATTCTACTTCCTCAAAGCACATTTGTTGAGATCGAGTGATGTTTGACACTAGGGGTGTTTATCAAATCAAATTTACTCAATGAACCTGGTAATCCAAACCAAACCAATTTATAATTGAACCAAATCAATTATAATTGGTTCAACTATTGAATATATCTTTTTTCAACATGAACCAACCTGAACTAATCTGATCAATTTTTTTTTTACTTTTAGATTAATATATTTTAAACTTAGAGCTGAAATATTGCTACTTTTGTATTTTCTTTCTTTTTTCTTATTTCTTATGATTTTATCTAATGTTATCAAATGTCTTAATTTGTCATGTTTATTAAGTAAATTTTTTATTATATTTTAGGTAAAGAATTTAATGATATATGTAAAGTGATAAGTATAGAAAAATTAAATATTTTAAATAAAATAAATAATTAGTTATTAAAAAAGAATAAATATTTTTATCTTGTATTAATATAAAATTAAATATTTTTATAAAATAAATAATAAGTAAAAATAAAAACTTGAAAAAATATAATATTTTTTTATCATAACCTGATAATCGAACCAAACCAACCTAATTTTAATTGGTTTGGTTCAGTTTATATTGGCTGAAAAAAATTTCAAAAGTCATACCAAACCAATCTAATCAGATATAATTGGTTCAAATTTAATTTTACCCTAAATTCAAACTAATCCAACATGTGAACGCCCTTATTTGACACCTTGGAAACTAATGAAAAATTTAGTAACTTCATGCTAGGCAATGGTGACAAAATGAAGATTTAAAGGTGTTGGAAGTGAGAATGAAATTCCATAATGGTGGTCCAAACTTTCCATAACATATGAGGTCTGTCCCTTCCAATGTTCCTAATATTTTCTCTTTGGGGAGATGACATTGCAAGATTTTAAGTTTGTTGGTTCAAATTAAGGTTGTAAAGTGTATAAATAGGAAGCTCTTTGTCATGCGAGGACAAAAAAATGAAAAAAAAATATATTTACTATTTACAAAGGTAAACTATAGGAAGAGCAAGTAGTTATGATAGAAAAATAGAAATTAAAAGAAAATAATTTTTTTAAAGAAGTTGAAATTTGTATAAGTTATTAAAAAAGGTAATTCAAATTTTCAAACATTAATTGAAGTGGGTGGTTGCAATGCATAGTAAATTGTTATGTTATTAGAATTCAATTTTTTTTTTTGGGTGAAATCAGAATTCAATATTTGACTTTTGAGAAGGCTACATTAATCTTTGGATAAAGGAAATAATAATTTTCAATAGCTGTTAAATAAGTGAGATAATTATATTCACTAACCCATATACATGAATGGAATCATGTAAGTATTAGGTGAATTAAAGATATCAATCGAAGTGGGTTTCTAAATTTATGCAAAAAATATATATAAGAATAGTATAACTTCCTTAATAATAACATAAGACCTAGTACAAACAATTATGGGTAAATGATTTTGTGTGTGTGTCAATATATACATATAATATCTATAATAGTATATATAAATATGACACCAACTCTTAGTGTATGCATTTCTTGACCCATTTTACCCTTTTGATGCATTACAACTAAATACTCTTTAATATCAATTTCTTTTTTGAAGTAATGCTACGCTATAAATTAATTGTTCTATATTTTGCTCATCTTACCAAAAAATATAGACAAACAAACACAATCGTGTTTGTCTTTCTACTAATATAAAAATAATATAATTTCCTTCATAACAACATGAAATTTAATTAATTGGTGCAAACAATTATGGCAAGAGGCACGGAATCTACTCCATCGACCTTATACACTTTTGATTAATCTTTATATATAAAAGTTGTTTAGTCACTGAAGAAATAATTTTCTCACTCATTAAAAAAATATTTTTGATATTACATTACAATACAATTTAGAAAATTGGAATTAAATTTAATTTTCTTTTGCATTCTCCTATCATGCTATTGGGCTAATATTTAATGAGGCTTCATTATCGTTTCTATTTCCCATTCTCGATCATGTGTAAATAGCAGAATTTATTAGGGATGATTTTGTTTATTTCAATGTTATATATTTAAATTATCATTATTATATATCATAAGTTTCAAAAAAATTTGAAATGGTAGTTTTGGCTATTAAATGAGGAATTAAAACTTCTTCCATGTTTCAAGAAAGTGGCTTCAAAGCACCCATTCCAACCAGTGCAATATTGATTGCACCAATTACTATTCCATTAAATGGTCTCCAATTTCTTCCATAAAATCCAACATATTCAGAAGGTTAAGTTTTATTCACATTTGTTCTACCCCTTGTTTTCGAAGGCATAAAACAACTTTGAAAAAGCCCTATTTCAGAAACATTGGTTTTGCCTCTCCCTCCTTTTCAGGTAAGCAAAGGTTTAAGAATTGTCTTAATACGAAAGCATTGTTTCTATACAAAGATCAGTGCTCTATTTCTAAATTTTGGGATTTTTTTTATAACACAACTCTTTAATTGAGCATAGGTTTAGGGATTTATAAAATAACCCTTCACAGCCTCAATTTCTCTTATAGCACAATCTAAATGTTCTTTTATGATAAATTGAGTGTTTTCTCAAATATTCTTCTTTATTGATTTAGAAGAAATACAATTTCTTTGTATCATTATTTTTTTTAGATTCTTTATAAAAAAATCACACCTTTCAGCAGATATAGCAATGATTATATTGTTTAATTCAAAAATGTAGAACACAAAGAACATTAAAACAATGGATATATAAAAAATAATCCAATATATAAAAAATGTAAGAACATATTTTTGTTTGAAGATAAGTAAAAGTCTACACTGATACACCAACTTGTTAATAAAATATATTTTTAATATAGTTCCATATATAAGATTATGGTTTAACAGAAAAGGTTAAATTGATTCTAACTTTGAGTGCTCTTATGAAGGCTCTGAAATTGTTATTCCTTAAATTTGAGGTTGTTATTCCTTAGATTTTGAATTCTTCACAGATTGCTCAATTTGGATCACTTTTATGTACATTTATTATTGTTGTTGTTGTTGTTGTTGTTTTCTTTAAGGCTCTTATATCTAGTCGTGATGTTTCAAATAGTCCAACAAGCTTCTTTGTTAAAGCCTTTTTATGATTATGTATCAACATGTTCAAAAGGCATGGTAGTGCACCATGATTGATAATACACTAATGTTAAAAAAAATCCACCTAGATTAGAAAATTCTTAAGTAATGACACATGTGCACAAAATAGAAGGATAGAAGAAAGAAAAACATAACTAGGCAGACAATCTGAATTCCTTTTGTAGAGGCAAGGATTATGTTATATTAACTTTTTAACAAACTTTATGTGAATCGGAAAAAATTAGAACGATTGGGACAAAAGATGAAGATTGAAAATTGCTTATGTTCCTTTTAACAGTATAAGTAATTATTACAATTGTTGACAAGTCACTACCTGAGTCTGCATGTTATCTCCAATTACAATAATTCCCACTATACAAAGAGTAGGAATCGGCATTGAGGGAGATGGTTGCCAGAAAAGCATTCATACAAAGTTAAAGCAATCGACAATTAAAACAACATAATTTGTTTTAAAAGATATAATAGAACTACATGTGAAACATTTTCAATTATTTATTCAGATAGAAAATATCTATTCTTTGGAATTGTTTAATTGGTACATCTTTAGTAGTCGATAAAAAAATAAAGCAAGAATTTTCTTTGACTAGACACATTCCAAAACTAGACAAAAGGTTTATTAATTAAGAATTGCCTAGCATATATGCTTGCATAACTACATTGCCTAATGGAACATACTATATAATTGTTTTGTGTTACTTGGATGCACACAATATTATTGGCAATGTGTCTTTAACCTTTGCATCATTGCAATCATACAACCTCAAACTAAATCATTGGCAGCACATAATTTATATTGCTAGTGGTATGGTCAAAAGGATCTTAAAAAATTGTTTTGAGAAAGTAGTTCGCATGGAAATTAGTTGGTTTGTTGAAGCTAAGAATTCAAGTGGAGCAATTGGAGTAAGGCTCTCTACTGATGTAGCTTCTATTTGAACTTTGGTTGGGGATGCACTTAACTTATTAGTTCAAAATGTTGCCACTGCAATAGCTAGCTTGGTCTTATGAATCCTTACTTTCTACAATTCAAGATCTTGAAAGTATTCAATGCATATGCAAAGATTTGTTCATGACTTTTACTAAGCTATCAACTATAATTATGAATGAATAATATGAAAATATGTGTTCTTAATTTAAAAGGAGGTGGAGTGATAAATCTCAGGCTATATTTGGATTGGTAATAAAGAGTGGAATGGAGAGGGATAAAGTGGAAGGAGAAGTTGTCTCATTGTTTGATTTGTAAAAATAAGAATGGAATATAATGGAAAAAGGTGGATCATGATTCATTCCATTTCATTACTTAACCTCAATTTTTCTCCCCCAAATTTAGGGTTTACTTAATGGATTAAAACTTTTAAATTATAAGATGACGATTTTAGTTTTGCAAATTTTATCCTAATTATTAATTTCTTAAAGATAATATATTTAAAATGCGGATAATATGAAAATTAAAAAGTTATATCTCATTCCGTTCCGTTCTTTTTTCAAACAATGAAATGAATTTTGTTTTTCATTCCATTATAAAATATTCAAACAATGAAATGACATTTTTATTCCATTCTATTATATTCTGATTCATTACTTTTCATTCTCTACCATCAATCTAAACATAACCTCAATATAAGTAATTGTATCCATTTCTGTCAATGTTTATGACATCATACTAATAAGGGAGGAAAAATTACTTTATGTTAATCAGCATGTATCAAAAGTGTTAAAAATATATACTCAATGCATTTTTGATTTAGCTATATGTTAGAATACTAATATTCTATATGCCAAACAGTAATTGAACGAGGAAGCAAGTTAAGTGGCACAAGATGTTGTGGGAGTATTAGAACAATTGATTTTAAAATATGCTTGCTAATATTATTGAAATTGTTATGAGTTCACCTTCCTCTTCGTTTGGTTTTAAAATTTTTGTAAATGAGTTTTTATTATTACAAAGTAAGTTTTGTAGGTTTATGTTTTAATTTGTTTATTATTTATTTGGGAGTTGGGTTTCCAGGAGAAAGACATGTTCTAACAAATGATAAGGCACATATGTTTCACTATTTGTTGAGAAATTATACTTGAAGAGTATTATTATATTCACAACAATTTTTTCTCCATTTTTGCAAGTGACCAAATGTTGATCAATACATAGTATGAGCGACTATTGACAAGTTTCTTTTAACTTTTTGTTACATTCTGCTAAATTTCGTGATTTTTTTAAAGCTTCTCAAGTCACATTACTAAACAAGATAAAACATTATCCTTGCATAAAAACACATTAACATATGAATTATTTAAAAAACATACTTTGTTATAATTTTTGTACCTTTTTCTAATTTACTTTTTTTTTAATAATTTCAACATGAATATATATTTTCCTTTTATAGTGTCTTTTCTGCCAATTAGTAATTTATTATAGATTTTTGTATCTAAGTAAATTTGAATTTTTTTTTACCTAAAATCAATTTGAATTTAATTACATGATAGGAAATCAAATTCAGTTCGACTCTATGTTTTAATTTTCTCATGAAATCTTAAATTTAAAAAATTTGATGACAAATTGCTCTTTCTCTCATTTAGTTAATTTGTTATAAAATTTTCTTTTATTTGAATAAGTTTGACTTTTATTTTTCATATATATATGTAAATTGATAATAGTAAAATTATAAATTACATATCCTTACAAATATGAAATTAAGGTTGCTAGGTCTATTTTAGGGACATTCTTTCGCCCATTTTGGGGTGAAATTAATAATTTCAAAATGTTTAAATTTGATTATTTAAAATTATTATAATTTATTTTTTGAAATTTTAAACTTTTGAAAAATATTCTAATATGTTATTAAAATTGAAAATAGTTATGTTTAAATAATGAAATTTAAGTTTAATAACTTAAGATATTTAAAAGCTTTTAAATATTCTTTTTGAAACTTGAATCTTCTAAAAAATGTTATAAATGCTTTCTTAAAACTAGAAATAGTTGAAGGTTAAATTCATAATTTCAAAACGACTAATTTCAATTATTTATTAAATGTTATAAAATATTTTTTTGAAATTGAGAATAAATGTGATTAAATAATTAAATTAAAATTTATTATTTTAAATTAATTAACTTCTGTTATAAATTCTTTCTTGAAATTTAAAGTTTTAAAAAATGTCATATATATGTTTTCTTAAAATTTGGAATCGGTGGGGTCAAATTTATTAATTTTAATTATTTAAAATAAAATTTAATTGTTTAAAATTTTTTATAAATGTTTTCTTGAAATTGGAAATAGTTGAGGTTTAATTATTAAATTTAAATTTATCAATTTTAATTATTTAAAAATTATTATATATGTTTTTCTGAAATTTTAAACTTTTAAAAAATATAGTATAAATGCTTTCTTGGTATTGAGAATAGTTAGTATTAAAAAATATTATAAATACTTTCTTGGAACTAAAAATAGTTGGGGTTAAATAATTATATTCTAATTTATTAATTTTAATTATTTGAAACTGTTGCAGATGTTTTCCTGAACCTTTACACTTTTAAATATTATAATTGCTTTGTTGAAGCTGATAATAGTCGGGGTAAAATTAGCAATTTTAAATTTATTAATTTTAATTATTTAAAATAATTAAAAATGTTTTGTTGAAACTTTAAACTTTCAAAAAATGTTATAAATGTTTTTTTGAAAATGGGAATAGTTGGGTTAAATAGTTAAATTCAAGTTTATTAATTTTAATTATTTAAAAAATATTATGTATGATTTCTTGAAATTTTATACTTTTAAAACATAAATGCTTTATAGAAACTGAGAACAGTTATTCACAATTTTAAATTTATTTATTTTAATTATTAAAAATTGTTCTAAATGCTTTGATAATAATTTTTTAGCAAATGTTATAAATGCTTTCTTGGAATTGAAAATAGTTGGTGTTAAATAATTAATTTCATATTTTCTGATTTTAATTTTTAAAAACTCTTATAAATGTGTTCTTAAAATTTTAAAATTTCAAAAAATATTACAAATGTGTTTTTTTTTTCTTGAAACTGAGAATAGTTGGAGTATAATTAATAATTTCAAATTTCTAATTCTAATTATTTAAAAATATTATAAATGCTTTTTTGAAATTTTAAACTTTAAAAAAATGTTATAAATATTTTCTTGAAACTAAGAATAGTATAGAATTTCTTAAATAGGAAAGCATTGATAGTTTCATTAAAAAATCATAGTATAATTAATGTATGCATGTGTTAAATAAATTGTTCAAGCAATTGAACAACTTTGTGCCATGGTACTTTTTACTTAGGCTATAAAAAATATCTATTGTAAAAATTATTTTCTAATTACTTAGTTTAAAAATTATTTCCACATTAACCAAGTTTTTGATTTAGCAAATGTTCATTTTGGATACTGCATCTTGGGAATTCAAGTATCTTTTTCAATTTGATCAGTATATTTAATTATATTCTTTTATAATGACTACAATTTTTTTTATTGAATTACAAAAACAATTTTATATTGTTTTTCAATTTAATAAAATTATAATATCCTACTCTAGACACTAACAAATCAATGGTGTGGGAAATATAACAATATATTGACTATTATTAAGAGCAATGCACAATGAAGAAATTTTTCTATAAATTTTATATTTTTGTCTTGATTTTTATAATGCAAGTGTTGGACCAGGATGAGGATGGAGTTGCCATTGTTACTAAAACTGTTCATGAATAAGTTCATATTTAATTCATGTGTTATTCTTTTAGAATAATGTTGTAAATTAAGTTTCTTATCCCGAATATTTTAACTGTTTTAATATTTTTTTCAGCAATAAAAGAAATTAACAAAATTGTTAACATACTTTTTTATACTTACAAAAAAAAATCTCTTTCACAATTCACCCGTGCGATGCACGGATTTATGATCTAGTTATATCCTAATTTTGGGTTGGCTGTCTCCGGTTCTTGATTATTGATTTGTAGAATTAAAAACACAGCTAAATAAGTTCTTGATTCTAACTATTTTTAGTTACTGCAAGACACAACTATTGCCTGTTATATAACTCTATTGACAATAAATTCATTTATTATTGACATTTGTATAAGTCAATAAGTTTTTTTTTTAGGAAAATACTATAAAAATATTTTGGGTGATCGAAGCACACTATTTTTTATTTTTTGAGGAATGAGATACTGGATAAATTATTGCTAAGAAGAAAGTGAGAAAATTACATCATGAGAGTGGGAGACTAGATGTTCCCACTTACGCTGTTTGGTAGCGACAAAATGGCGAAGAAAGGAAGAGAAGAGCGTGGAAGTGTGTAGAATTAGTCGATTTCTATTTGTTTGGTGCAAGCGAAATAGTATGGAAGTTTTTAAATTTTAGGTGGGTCTCACGCTAAAAGTAATCGTCGCAAATATGCACAGAAGTGCGAAAAAATGCAACGTTGATTGCAAGCTTTCGATAATACCCTCGCTCTTTTGCAAATACTGTGTACAAATAAATACATATTCGAATATATAAAACACATATTCGAATATTGTGTTCACATATTCGAATATGTGAACACAATATTCGAATATGTAAAACGCATTCGAATATGTGTTTTACATATTAAAATTAAAATTTTGATTTTTAAAATTAAATAAATATATAAACAATTACTAATATATAAATATTTACTAATATATATATATATATATATAGTCTTGAATGTCAGTAAGCTTTATTCGAATATATAGAATATACATAGTGCCATATATTCAAATATGGTAATCACATATTCGAATTTATAATATTGTTATGGCCATATATTTGATTATGTGAGTAGCATAATCGAATATATGTTTTTGTTATTAGACTTTTTCGACAAATATCACGGTAAAAAAAAATAAGGGTATAAGTATAATTTTACTTTTTTATTCTAAATTCCCAAAAGTCAAAAAAGTAAACTTTCACTCTATTTATTCTCCACTTCTCTCTAACTAAATAACTTCTATTTTTACTTTATTTCTTATCTATTTATCTTCTCTTTTCTTCTACTTATTTCTTCTCCTTTTATTTCTCTCCTCCTTACCAAACACAGCGTTAGTGTTAAACTTCCTCCATAGTCCGTCCAATACATCCCTTGGAAGTAGCTTCTGGCATGGTTTTTTGTCTTTTCCAATGATGAAAAATCTGAGCACAGTCCTTCTCAAAGGTCAAAAGTCACCTCTTAGACGCGGTTATCAAATCATGGGGCCCAAGCTATTTTCTTAGTTGAATGGAAAAGCTATATAGAAATGACAATTCTTTTAGGAATACTTTGAAAGCCACCCGCCTCCCCAAACAGAAGAGCAACTAGAAAAGAAACCCAGATATAAAAGTGCATATAAATAAAATGAGTTTAGAGATGAATAAAGAGAAAAAGTATACAAAAAAAGTGAGAATGAGAAAGAGAAAGAATTTCGAGATAGAATTTAACAAACATAACGTTGATAAAATAAACCACGCACACACACGCATAAAAAAAATGTTGCTTTGGATTGGACACTCAATTGAAATCAAAACAAAATACATTCTCTTGTCAATTAAACCAATCATGATTAATTTGATTTTAATTAAACTTCACCATTAATGGACATTAATTTTTATTTTTATTTTTCCTTGTTAATCAAATTGGATTTTTAACTTAATGCTGATTCATTTCTTATGTCCATATGATCAATATTATATATATTAGGACATCGATTCTTGAATTAGAAGCTAGATTAATTTATTTTTAATCAAAATCAATAACTTACTTCTATAATATTTTTTCTTGCCCAATTTGTTGCAATTATGTGAAGCTTTTTTATGATCTTCCTTGAGAGTTGGCTAATATTCATTCTTCTATAATAAATTTAACGTTGTGTTTGGTGGTGAAGAGATGACAAAGAAATGAAGGGGAGGCATGAAAATAAGAGGGAGCAGCAAAAGTGGTGGTGTTTGATATATACGAAATACGTTGGAAAGAAATAATTAAAAAGGTGGTGGGTTCTATTCGAATTTATTTCCTTGCAAAAATGGTGAGAAATGACGAAGAAATGTAGAGCAACTATTTACACAAGCGATTTTAAACGTTGATAATCGATTGTCATTTGTTTTTTGTACGCGAAATCGTTTGTTTTTATGATTTGATTAATGAAATCAAAGATTCGATTAATTAAATCATAAAAATGATCGATTATTTAATTTAAAAATTGATTTTAAAAGTATTTTTTATTTTATTTTATTTTTCTTTCTTATTTCTTTTTTATTTATCTTAAAACAAACACCTCTATTTTTATTTTATTTCTTACTTATTTTCATTCACTCTATTTCTATCTTCTCTATTTTCATCAACTCTATTTCTCATATATTTATTTTCATCCTACCAAACACACCATAAATCTTCATTGTTGTGAGCAAGATAATTTTTTTACTATCATTGTCACATAGTGATTTGTCTTTTCTATTTTATAACATGTGATTTAACTTTTAAGTTTTAACATCAAATTAAATTATGTTTTTTATTTTAATTAATCATTAATTTAAAAAATTTACAGTTGTTAATTACTTTAATCAATACTCAATTTTTTTCAATACCATTAGATATAATGAAATATTTTAAATTACTATCGTTTAATTTTTTTTAAATATTTAAAAATTTGAAAAAGCTTCATATACTTATATTTTGTATTTTATAATTAGGAAAATAATATTCTATTAATTTTTTATGTCAAGCCGACCCTCCCCTAATCCCTATACAAGTTGCAGTTCCAGCGAGCCACATATTTTTTCTTACTTACACACTTGTATGACACGTACGCTGTACTTTCCATATGCTATTATCATCCTTCAACTAGTTGACTAGTCTACTTCCATGCCCTATATCAAGGGGCCTTAGATCTTTCGACTTTTGAGAGCTGGAAAGAAATAAGCATTGGATTGGAAGGGGATGGAGTTATTACCAGTTTTACTCGTGTTGGTATTATTGGGCAGTAGCATCGGGGTGAATGGTGCACTTTCTGAACTTTCTTGGAGAGAAATCAGCAATATCAATAGCCAAGGGCCATACATTGGTATAGTGGTGCCAAATACCTTTGAGCTGGGTCCTCTTCTTCATTCACATAGCTTTGTGGCTGATAACAAGATTCCTTACTTTGATTTTGCTGGTAACTTCTACAACCATGTGGTGTTCAATTATTTTATAATTAATGCTTCTATACAAATGTGCATCCTTTCTTCCTCTTTCTTGTTTTTTGTTGATAACCTTGGACTGATCGATCAACGAATTCCATTTATTCTTGGATCCTTCTATAATCTCCACAACTCCCTCATATAATTATATCGTAACTATTAATTGTGTCTGCATGAAAATAAACACATCAACTATAAATCAACAACTTAAGAACCTTTCATTCTAGTTGATTCTGCGTGAAGTTGTGAAGATATAAATCCACACGAGATACCATATGTCAAAAACATAAAAATATACATGATAGATTTTTAAAAAAAATTATAAGTCACGTCACGACTATAATTTAGCACATAAAAGCAATATGAAATGAGTATAAAGTACAAATCTTAAATAAAAAATAGAATCGATCGATATTTTAAAAATGAGCCTTATTTATCGTATATATAATAAAATATTATAATTTATCTAAATATTATGATATTTTCATTTGTATTAATATTTTTTTTGGAACATTGGCATTAATATAAAGGTTTTAAAATAAAGAAATTAATTATAAAATGCAGTTAGGAGTTTCAAAGTGTCCGTGAATGTATCAAACATGAATTTGTGCCTAACACGTATACGACACCAACACGAGTATGATTTTGAAGAGTTCAATTTTCTCTTATTCTTTTCGTTTGGCAAACTTCACAATGCAGGAAAACATTTTCGCATTGGTGTGTTGGAAAAGAAGAGGGTTATAGTTGTTATGACCGGATTGAGTATGGTAAGCTGAGTTTGAGTTCTGCATTTTACTTAAATTTTAGTTATATATATTTCATTTTTTTCTTTCAAAGTGTTGGTTTCTTTTTGTGTAGCTAAATGCAGCTATTACCACCCAATTGTTGCTTACTTTGTTCGATGTGAAAGGAGTTGTCCATTATGGAATTGCAGGAAACGCAAATCCTAAACTCCAAATTGGAGATGTGACTATTCCTCAATATTGGGCCCACACAGGACTTTGGAATTGGCAGGTTAGGTGTAAGATAACGCCTTTTGACTCTCTCTCGTCCACAAGTTGAGATTAAGGTTTAATTTATTTATTTTTTATCTTTATAGTTAGTTTTTATAGTTAAAAATAATTTATTTTAATTTTTATATATGTACTTTTAATATATGTTTGGTTTCTGTTGTTAAGTATGTCTTAATTTTGTAAAATAAAGTTGTTACAAAATAAAAATTAGCAATGTAAAATTATTACAAATTGATATTTTTTTAGTATTTTTTATTTAATTTGTGACAGTAACTGATATCGAAAGTACATGTATAAGAATTAAAACAGATTATTTTTAATTATAGAGACCAAAAGGTAAAATTTGTACAACTATAAAGACAAAAAAATAATTAATCCTCAATTTAATTTCTGTCTTAATCAATGCCTCTGCTTTCATTTTCAACTTTAAGATGTTATCGTTTTCAAATTAAAATCAAATAGAATAGAAGAAATTTATATCCTTTCTAATTTCATAATGTTAAAAACAATTACTATATACGTAATAGGTGTAAGAACTAGTATATTATTCTTCAGTCTCCAAATCGGCTAAGAATAATTGAGGTTGTGGGCAAAAATTACAATAGTGTCTTTAATAATATAGAATATTTATATAAAAATATAAAATATAAAATATAAAATTCATTTTTCTTATTATTCATATGCAAAATCGATTATTGTAATCAAATTTAAAAATTAAATCTTTTCATGTTACATTTTTTTAAAATATACATTAGATAACTATTTTTTTGGTTATACATTAGATAACTTAATTATAGTTATTACTAAAAAATTATTACTTATATATATATGTGTGTGTGTGTTAAATCCAATAGTTGAAAGTTATCTAAAATTCAAAACCATAAATTGTTAAATTAATAATATGTTTTTTATAAAAAAAATTCAAAATATTCTTAACTCAATATTTTAACAAACATCATTACACACATACACATATGTATAAATATACAATTAGAAAAATTTAGGCCCAAACTTAGGATTTAGTCACCTATGCCTATAAGTTAGCCCTACAAAAAACATTTAGGACCCTAATTTAGAGTGTGTTTATTTTATCATTCGGGACGTTGGAACAAAAGTAACAATTTGTTATTTTTTCTTAGTGTGTTGGTCCTACATAACCATCATGGTTTTTCACATTTGGATGAATGTTCTTTATTTTAGCTTTCACGTTTTTCCCTTAGTGGACATGATTTTTTTGTCTTTGAACATGTTTCCAAACATGCTGAATGTAACTTTGAAACGTGTGCTAATGGATACATAAACACACTTTTAGGCTTTAGTTGCCAATGTGTTTAAGTTAGAATAAATTCTACAGTAGACCAGCAAATAGGTGGTCTATTGATAAATTATTTGTGTAAACCATTAGATATATAAATAAAAAAAAAAATCAACGATTGAAATTTGTTGATCCGATTAATAATCTTAACCGTTAGATTTTTTTTTTCTTAATATATCTAATGATTCACACAGGTAGACCACCTATTTGCTGGTCTACCCTAGAATTTGTTTTATGTTAGCCTTACATCTTGAAGGTGTCTTCTCTCACACAAGCCAGGCATCGATGCTTCGTTTGATGCAAGTTGTACATTCAGTCGGCATCTATGTTCAGTGAAGCACCAATCATATGTTCTTAGAAGTTAAAACTAAGACAGATGAAAAGCAACTAAAACCAGCTAAACATAGTAAATATAATCACTTAATTTGACTTTTTTTATTTACTTGAGCAGAGGTATGGAGATGGTCCTAAGGATGAACTAGCTTTGGAAGCCAATGGAGATTATAGCAGAAAATTTGATTATCTTAGGTTTGCCGATTACAATAACTACACAAAACATTCCAAATCAGTGACAAATCTTTTGAACAACATTTGGTTTCAAGCAGAGGAAATTTTTCCCATGAATGGAACTCCTGAAGTTAGGCAACATGCTTTTTGGGTTCCAGTTGACAAAACTTACTTCAAAATTGCAACAAAGCTAAAGGTAATTTCGATCCCTCTTCACCATCTCACTATAGTTGATTTCTGAAAGGAAATTTAAAGGAAAAAAAATATTCTAATTAGCCTGAGAGTTCTTGCTTTGTTTATTCTCTACAGGATGTTAAATTAAGTGATTGTGTCAACACAACTACTTGCTTGCCAAGAAGGCCTATTGTGGTGAGAGTAGAGAAAGGGGTTAGTGCTAATGTGTTTGTTGACAACAAAGCTTATAGAGAGTTTTTGATCTCCAAATTTAATGCCACTCCCATTGACATGGAAAGTGCTGCCGTTGCTTTAGTTTGTCTCCAACAGAAGAAACCCTTCATTGCCATTAGAGCACTGTCTGATTTAGCTGGCGGTGGTTCAGATTTGTCTAATGAAGCAGATGCGTTTGCCTCGTTAGCATCCCAAAACGCTCTAGATGTTGTTGTCAGATTCATCTCCTTATTAAAATCATAGCTCTAATGTCTTTCTCAAAATGTTAACAAGGGACGTATTTTAGAGAGGGGCAAATAACGTGTTACCAATTCATAGCTCTCTGCCATGTACTCCATACTTCGGAATAAAAGCATAACCAAAAATGTTATGACTTTTCTGACGCACTAAACTCAAGTTCTTTTGAAGAGAATATTGTAGTTTAAATGTTCGATATTGAACTAAATAAAAATAAATGAGATTCAAAATAATCATAAAAGAGCTTCAATTTCACTCCACCGAATCCAGGACATAAAAAGAAAAGAAAAAAAGGTTACATGTAGTGATGACAAAAGTTAAAATGTTCTGTTTACAATTTAGATTTAGGCCTAATTCAATCTCAGAAATTAACTCATAAGATGACTGTTGTCCTCCATTTATATATTTTATCTTAGTACTATTTTTAGCTGATGTGAAACTTGAGTTTTTCTCAATAAAACACACACACACGCGGAGAGAGAGAGAGAGGGAGAGGCATATGCAAGGAGCAAAGAGGGAATATTACAGCATACAAAACCAATCACAATGAGGGCACATGGTAGGCTCCCAAATCCCGCTTCTACAGACTTGATCAAACATGTAAAGTAATGCTGAAGCAGGGTGTTGCTCAGGGCCCTCCACCGTTATATCCAACTTACCATTGGATACACGAACCTTTGACACCACCGAGAAGCCAACATCTGATTCAGTTCTGTTATTAGCAAAATAGTGTGCCACAGTCGCCGCATTAGGCTCTTCATCCGCACTTCTTTTCTTGCACTCCAAAACAATAAGATCTCCCTTTTTTCTACCGCGATGCAAGCAAACTTTGGTGTCCACGACGTCGCCCGATGCATCAACGGCCCTGTTTGTCATCGTCCACGGGACAGGTTCCGCTTCTGCCCCTTGGCCATGTGTCCAGTTTATCCGAAGAAAATCGGTTTCGGTTCTTTCTATCTGCAAGCTTAAAATCGTCCATCTAGGGTGTAGCCGTAGGAGCGTGAAGGATACCTTATTGACATTGCCCTTTTTGTCATGATCTCTTACTAACGAGAGGTCATAAGTTTCTTCATCTACTTTGTATGACACATACCAATCTTCCCAGAATCCTCCACCACTTAACTTCTTCCTTATCTTTGTGGACAATTCGATGGCAGCAGATCTTCCGAGCTCTATAAAACAAGGAAATCGAGGATTACCGAGAGCATTACGAATACTGTTTCCCATCTTTTCATATGCAAAAATGATTTTTAGACACCCAAGATGCTATTCTACACCCAGTGAGAGTGAAAAAAGAGAGGAAAAGATAAGTATGATAAGTAATATGATGTGATGGAAAAAGAGATAAAGAAAAATAAAAAGTGTTGATAAAGTGTTTAAAAGTATGGGGTGTCTAAAAATCACTATTCTTTTATATATAGATGCAGCACAGCACGCACAGCACAACTCAACAAAGTGGAAGGGATCTGCTGAGAATGGAGATCGACTTGAAGGTACGCATTATGAGGAAGGGTACGCAATATGAGGAATGCAGTGCATGCCTGTGCAGTTACTGAAAAAATAATGGTTAACTAAACTAGGTCTTCCCTGGTTAGCATGGTTGGGATGTTCACATGAGAAAATTATAAATACACCGATTACAGAACAATCTTTGCACTCTCACAGCAACGGTAGCGTTATTCTTCCGCACATTAATTTAGTCACGTAGTATCTAATTCTTAATCATATTTTTCAAACCACTTTTTCTTTGTCTAGTGCCTTGCCTTTGTCTGTTTGATTCTTGATTCTTCAACATGTTTCGGTTCTCTTATATGTAGTATGGGGGTGCTTGTTTTCTGTAACAAAAACTTGTTGTGCATGGTCTTATTTTGCTAAGTGAACAGACAGGCTTAGGGTTGAGGGTAGGGGGTAATTTTGTAAACAAATGTTGTATATTATATATATGAGTTATAACCCTGATTAATAAGAAATATACAGTCGCTCTACTCGGAAGACGTAAGCAAGTTGCAAAACTAATTCGTTAATTTTTTTTGTGTGCTTTCTGTTCTGTTCTTTACTTTAATAAACTGTTGTTGAATTCTCAACAGTTTGATTCTTGATTCTTCAACAATGTTGGATTCTCTTGTATCTAGTGTGTGGGGTGCTTGTTTTTCAGGAACAAAAAACTTGTGAGAGTTTCAAACCCATTTTGACTTCAATTTTTGTGTACAAAACATGAATATTTAATTGCTAAAAACAAAAAAAGAAATAATGAACACAATTAAAATTGACAAATTAAAAGAATTTTCTCATATTACAAAATAATAATTCTTTAGAGAAAATAGATTATGCACTGACACTGTAAAACAATTTATTAGTACAAGTCAACCTATCCCATCCTATTTTTTGCAAAATAATGATGGGATGGGTAGGTGAGTTGGCTAATTTTGTCTCCCTTATTTGACACAGTCCTTCATGTTGGGGGAGATACATAAATGTTTCAATTGAAAGAAATAAAATAAAATAAAATTAACTTGACATTATTTGGTAGAGTGAAATGGTGGGTGGGCAGGGTGAGTTGACTCATTTTGTCACCCCTATTTGACACGATTCTTCATGTTGGAGGATGTTTGAACATGGAAGATACATAATGTTTCAACTGAAGGAAAAAAAATAAAAATGAAAAAAAAAATGTAAGTTGACATTATTTGAATCATTGGTAGAATGAAATGGAACTCAATAAATTGAATATCTCATCCCATTTCATTTATTACAATTATTTTTTCTCTAATTTATATAAGAACAGTTCTTACATGTGTCTTCTCATAATAAATCTTAGTTCTTAACTTTACAAATCCAGCTAAGTACTACCAGTGAAAGATACTCTTACTAAAGTTTATATAAAGAGAAGGGTAAAATATGTTTTTGGTCTCTCTAAAATTTGTCAAATTCGATTTTAGTCCCTCTAAAATTTTTTGTCCTATTTTGGTTCCTCTAATTTGAAAATACACCACCTTAGGTCCTCAAAGTGGTTTAGATAGTGCTTTGTAACAGCTATTAAATGTTATTTTGAGGTCTAAAAATGGTACATTTTCAAATTAGAGGGACCAAAATAGGACAAAAAATTTTAGAGGGACTAAAATCGAATTTGACAAATTTTAGAAGGACCAAAAACATATTTTACCCTAAAGAGAAATACTAGCAATACTCTTTCAAACACTCTCTTTTTAATACTCTCTCTACTATTGACTAAAATTTATTGAAAATCACAAATTTTGGTGAGTCTTACTTTTCATTTAATGAGTCTCTCTCCTGATTTAGAACTGTGACTCATTAAAATTTGTGATTTTCAATAAATTTTGACCAATAATAGAGATAGTGTTAAAAAAAGAGTATTTAAAAGAATGTTGCTATCATTTTTCTTATATAATTTATAATTGGATAGTAGAATAATCTTTGCAGTCTGAGTGCAAGAGAATAATTTCTCATTAATTCGTAGCTTAATTTATTTATGTAGCATCTAATTCTCTATCGTATTTTCAAAACCACTTTTCACTATCTTTGTGTTCTTGTGCCATTGTTTTTTGCGTTTTATTCTTGATTCTTCCATTTTGAAGCGACCTTAAGTACAAGAAACTATCCTATAATAAGCACCCAAATTCAATTTTATATTTGTCAACTTAATAGAAATCACTTTAGATATAATTTTTAAAACAATTATTATGAAAGTCAACAATTTCATTATATATATACATAATTCACGATTGGAGTATGGTATAAAAATCTTTACACTTTCAATATATTCTAATTAAATTATTCTTTTATATCTAATTTGATGAGTGTTAATTTTCTTTCACAATATAAAAACTAGTGATAGAATTTCAAAACCAGCGTCCTAAGTTAAATTTTTGTGTAGAAAACATGAAATATTTAATTGCTAAAAAAGGAAAAAGAAATTATTATAGAAAACATAATGAACATATAAACAAATTAAAGAATTTTCTCATAACAATTTTCTCATATTATAAAACAAAAAAATTTTACGTTCGTTATAGAATATACACAATTACCATTGACAAGAAAAGGTAAACACTAATTTGTTTTATTTATTACTGAATTACACCAACTTTGTATAGCTATTTTAAAAATTACTTCTTAACTATGTTATATATAGTTTTATGTTTATTGATATCTTATTTTAATTATATACAAGCTATAAATATGTAGGTATATACAATAAATATATTTTGAATTATACTTAATAATCTTTGTTTAATTTCCAGATTTCATTTGTTACAAGTGAAGTTTTGGTATCAGAATGCACGGAATCGACATTATGATCTTCTTGATTAATTATATCCTAATTTGGGTTCACTGTCTCAAGGGGTAGCAAATTAGGTCAACCCACCCTAACTTAGTCTTAACCAGCTTTCAATCCGCTTTAAGCGAGCAAGACAAGTTGACTCAAGATGTCAAAATGGGTCTAACCCGGCAAGTTGACCAATATAACCTACTCAAACGGGTTGGGTTGGGTTACACAATTCAATCATTTAACCTACACAACTCGCCAACTCGACAGGTTAACTAATAGGTTAGATTGGGTTGACCAGTCAGGTTACCTTTTTTTTTCTTTAACTACATTAGGATTTTCAGCGGTGCAACAAATTCACATAATCACATTCTCTTATTTTAGAAAGTAGAAATAAAGTTCACTCACATCGCTAGTTGGATTGCTCCTTTTCACAATGCACATCACAGTTGCATACTTGAAGTTTATGATCATCTCTTAAATATTAAGTAGGTTCCTTGATTTACTAGTTTTATAACATTTTTTCTCTCTTTTTAATTATGTTTGATCATAAGATTTGGAGAAAATTTAAGGCAAATAAAATGATTAAATATTTTGTAATTTTTTTAATGTGTTGGCGGGCCAACTCATCAACTCACCATGGGTTAGGTTAGGTTGAGATTTTCAAGCTAATGTAAAAATGAGTTCAACCCAACCCAAACCTGTTTTTTGACAAGTTGAGGGCAGGTTGGGTTGGGTTGGGTTGGCTTAGATTGGTCTATTTGACATGCCTAGGGTTGACCTATTGGTAGAAGCAAGCTAAAAAATACAACTTGTTTCATTTAGAGGCAGGGTTGATAGATTGACCCGTCAAAAGATACAATGACGAGTTAGTGGGTTATAAAATAGCGAGTTGACAAGTTGACCCACAAAAATCCGCAAAAAATACAAAAAAAAATAAGAATAAAGAATAAAATGTTAAAAAAATACCTATTCACTACTTTTTAACATATTACTTATTTTACTTTATATATATATATATATATATATATATATATATATATATATATGTATATATTGTCTCTTTTTTAATTATATATAAAAAATATTTGAATATACCTTAAATATTGGTGAGGTTGGCAAACAAATTAGGTAGGTCAACTCGACGGGTCAACGTAGTAGGTCAGCCTACGCTGTCTTCAACTCATTGGGTTGACAAGTTAGAGTGGACGAATTAGGACAAATTGATGGATTAAATCACCCATCAAAGCCGCTCATCCACTCCATTTTGTCACCCCTAAAGCCGTAATTGTCTTCGATTCTTGATTATTGACTTGTAGAATTAAGGACAAAATTAGATTGATCTAACTACTTTTAATAACTGCTAGACACAATTATTGTATGTTATATAATTCTATTAACAATAAATTCATTTATTAGAGACATTTGTATAAGTCGATAGTTGAATGTAAAAGGTATATAGAAAAGGAAATTATTATAAGAATATTTTGCAATTAGGTGATTGAAGCACTTTATTTTCAATTGGATGGATGGAAAAGTTATATAGAAAAGACAATTCTTTTAGGGTGTGTTTGGTGGATAGGAAAGAAATAAAGGGAAAAAAAGGAAAGAGAAGAGAAATATGTAGAAATAGAGTGAAAATTAAGGTTGTTTGATTGAAAAGAAATAAAAGAGAAATAAAAAGAAAGTTAATTTTTTGAAATTATTTTTATTTTAACTATTATTATTCATTTTTATTATTAATATTATTTTTATTATTAATAATAATAATTTTTATTATTAATATTTTATTTATTTATTTATTTATTTTATTATTATTATTATTATATAAAACCGGGGTTGTAGGGGGGGTATTAACGGGGGAGGGATGGCAAAAATCAGTTTTCCATTCAACCAAACCGATTTTTTGCTGTGCAAATAACAGATGGAAGAACCGTTGTGTACGATTTCCACTACAATCACCTCATTTCAACGACGAAATTTTTTTATGTGGGGCTCACATTTTTTTTTTTGGTAAAAAAACCCTCCTCTTCCACTAAACTAAACACAGAAAATTTATTGTATATCACTCTCTTCTCTTCTCCTCTTCCCAATTTATCTGCAACCAAACACACCCTTAAGAATATTTTGAGTTATCAAATACTTTGAACGCCGCCCCTGTCCCCAGACAGAAGAAAAATTAGAAAAGAAACCCAGATATAAAATATGCACATAAATTAAATGAGAAAGAAAAAGAATTTCGAGATAGAATATAACAAATATAACGTTGATAAAATAAACCACACACACGCACAAAAAGAATATGCAATTGTCAATTAAGTCAATCAAGATTAATTTTATTTTAATTAAACGTAATCATTAATGGTCATTAATTTTTTATATTTTTTCCTTCTTATAATCAAATTGGATTGTTTGACTTAATGCTGATTCATTTCTTATGTCCATATAATCAATATTATATTAGGACATTGATTCTTAAGTTAGAGCTAGATTAATTGATTTTTAATCAAAATCAATTACTTACTTCTATAATATTTTTTCTTGCCAAATTTGTTGCAATCGTATGAAGCTTTTTTAAGATCTTTCTAGAGAGTTGGCCAATCCATTCTTCTATAATAAATTTAAACCTTCGTTATTGTAAGTAAGATAATTTTTCTACTATCGTTCTTACAAGTCTTTTCTATTTATAACATGTCTTTTAAGTTTTAACATCAAATTAAATTAAGTTTTTCATTTAAATTAATCATTCGTTTAAAAATTTTACAGTCCTTAATTACTTAATTAATCAATACTCAATTTTTTTCAATAACATTATATGTAATGAAATATTTTAAAGTACTATTAAAACATATTTTAACATTTAAACAATTTTTTTATATTTTAAAAATTAAAAGCTTCAGGTACTTATATTTTTTAATTATATTTTTATCATTAGGAAAATAATATTCTATTAATTTTTTATGTCAAGTTTTCCCTCCTTACAATTGCAGTTCCACCGAGCCACTCTTTTTTTTTTTTTCTTGCTTACGCACTCGTATATGTTTCTCTATGTTATCATCTTTCACCTAGTTGACTACTCTACTTCCTTGCCCTGTTTCAAGGGGCCTTGGATCTTTCGACTTTTGAGAACTTGAAAGGCATAATTAAGCATTGGAAGAGGATGGAGTTTTACTAGGTTTACTCGTGTTGGTATTATTGGGCAATAGCATCGGGGTCAATGGTTCACTTTCTGAACTTTCTTGGAGAGAAATCAGCAATATCAAACCTAGCTTTGTGCCTCATAACAAGTTTCCTTATTTTGATTTTGCCGGTAACTTCTACAACCATGTGTTGTTCAATTATTTTATGATTGATGCTTCTATACAAATGTATATCCTTTCTTCCTCTTTCTTGTTTTTTGTTGATAACAGTGGACTTAAACGAACTGCATTCATTCTTGAGTCCTTCTAGAATCTCTGCAACTCCCCCATATTCATAGCTATTATGAATTGTTTCTGCATGAAAATAAACACATCAGTACAACTTCTGAATCTTTCATTGTAGTTTTTTTATTATTATTATTTACCATGATATTGATATGAAGTATCCACTGCCGAAAACAGTGACTAATTACCATGGTATTGGTACAAAGTATTCATTCTCCCAACATGGTCTATTTCATACCCAAGGCCAGAATTCAAACTTTAGACAATTTGGTTAAGGGATACAAGCTGCTACCACTTGTGCCAACCAGTATTAGTTGAATCTTTCATTGTAATTGATTCAGCGGGAAGTTGTGAAGATATGAGCATTTTTGTTACAGTTTTTTTTCATAAAAGAATGATTTCTTTTTAAAAAAACAATTATTTTTAAAAGTTTTCTATGCATTTATTTTATTTTTCAAAATAATCAGAAACTGAGAGGAACTTAAAATCTTATTAGAATCAGAAATCATTTTGAATAATTTTTCATAAAATCAGCTGCTTATTAAAAAAATAATTTTTATAATTATAAACAATATAAATTAACGTCTTTTTAAAAAAAAATTCTAAAAAATAATTACTACATTATTTTTCGTCAAAATCAATTTTTTTAATCGATAACAAACTGACCCATAAATGGAGTTAATAGTAAATTTGAGAAGCTAGAGCCACCGCATCTTAAGTGACTGGCTACATGTTCTAGTCCATACAAACTCACAAGCTTTTGCACCTCTTATTCATACAAATGCTTTCTCTGCATCATATTTTGTCAAAGCTAGTGCATTAGCTTGGTTGACTATTTTATTGCAAAGTTGGCTTCTTCTTCTTTTTTTTGTCTAACAACAGCTTTGGGGTCTGTGTTTGATTTTCCCGCGTATGATTGGGGTCTTATTGAGTATAAAAGGATATTAATTAATTGGATGTAACTCTTTAAAATAAGTAACTTACTTTAGGCGATAAAATAAATAATTTTAGTTGTTAAAATCAACCGCCCATATTCTGTAGTATACACGTGGACAGCAAAATTATGGATGTATTAGAATATCAACTTTTGATTTTTTTTAATCAACCACTAAGATTACTTACTTTATCCTTACGTATTTTGAAAAGGTTAAATCTTAATTAGTCATAAACTTAAATATGTTTTTAGTCCATTAAATTTGAAATAAGTTTGTTTTTGGTTCTCCAAATTTAAAATTAATTTTTTTAGTCTCTCTAATTTGAAAAAAGTTTGTTTTAGTTCCTCAAGACCACCTACGGCATCATTAACAGGGGTAGATTGAGTCAATTGTGTAGCATCAGTTGAATTTGATATGATGTTTTCATTAACAAGGAGAGTAGTAAAGGAGTTTTGTGTTGCAGATTCAGTAGGAAGTGAGTTTTGTATAGGAAATTCACTAACGGTGTTTGGGCAGAATGACTAAAACATGTTTTTTTTATGATTACAAAGACTAAAAAAATTAATTTTAAATTTGAGGAATAAAAATTAAACTTACCCCAAATTTGAGATACTCAAATTATATTTAAGCCTTAATCATATGATAAAGGGTGTTTATAACAGGAGTGTTTGCAAATTGTGTTGAATCGATTTTGAAAAAAATAATCAAATTCAATCACTTTAGTTTTGTTCTTTGGTCATGCAACTAGTTTGGTTTTAAAATCAAATTTAATCCAATCCAATTTTATTTTAGTTTATATTGAATTGTTTTTCTATTTAAAAAAAAAGTTTACAAATATTAAAATAAATTATTAAATACACAAATTAACCTAACATCAAACATCATATATAACTCATAAGTCATAATATAGTTCAAAGAATATATTCAAATTATGAGTTGAAGATAATCTTATAAGTTTGTGAATACATGACCATGTAACTTATTATTGAATAATATCTTGAATCTTGAATACATAACAAAGTTCAATTCAATTTGAATTATATTGGTTTTGAATATAGGATCCAAAATCTGATTCAATCCAATGAAAAATATATATTTTTTCAATTTTTATTTTTTTATATGTTCAATTTATTCAGTTATTGATTTTTTAGTTCAATTATCGTAGTTTATATTACATTAGATCAGTTGACAAACACCCCTAATTTATAAAGCACGTGTCAACACAAGATATGATATGTCAAAAGCATAAAAATAAAATATGCATGAGCAGGGTCAGTCCTAACATTTTACAGGCCTTAGACGAAATAATAAATAAGGGTCTCTTATGTATAAGTATTCAAAAATCTAAACATATATTATATAAAAAAATAGACACATAATTTAATTAAAAATGATATTTTTATCACATTAAACAAATAACATAATTTTAACAAATCTTAAAAAGATATATAATATTTTTTATTCAATTTACTTCCACATTATCGTCTATCATCGACAAAATATTATCATCTTAAATTAAATTTTACATGAATTTTTGCTCTTTATTAATATACTAACTTTTAATTTTATCTAGTATTTTAGCCTATGTATTGTGCAAGTTAAAGATTTATTTTTATATAATTATAATTATAATTCATAATAAATAGATATTTTTAAAATTTTAAATTATATTATTACTAAAGTTTATAATAAATAAATATTTTTAAATATATAAATAATATTTTATATTTATGATAAATAATTTAAATTGTGAGATAATGTTATTTTTAAATTAAAACAAATAGGTGATGAAGAAAATCAAAAAGATAAATGGAGGGTAGTTTGAGATGATTGAGAAAGATATTTTTTGATTAATTGTAGAGAATATGTGTGAAATGCACCTTTCAAGAAAAGGAAAGAAGGGATTTAAAATTTCTAATTGAGAGAGTGAGGGGCTAAACTATCCAAGTTAGAATTTTTGAATTAATGTGTAGGAGTAGATTCCTTTATAATTTGAGTTTTTGTTTGTGTTTTTTATAAAAAAAAAAACAAAAACTTTAAGTTTATGCATTATTATATATCAACTACATGTTTGTCACAATGAGCTAGAAATTCATTTAACATGAACTAATGAATGTAATACATCATAAAAAAAATTAACAATCAAGATAATAGTACTTTATAATCACAAATCACATTTTTATTTAGATATAAAAAAAGAGATATGATAAGTGATAGTAATTTCAATTTATTTATAAAAATAATATAATTTTTTTTTATCATACAACTATATAATTTTTTTCTAATTTTTTGGGCCCCTCTCAACCATGAGCCCTAGGCCATTGCACCACTGGACAAGGTCCAGGGCCGGCACTGTGCATGAGAAATTTAAAAAAAAAATTATAAGTCACAGCACAACTATCATTTAACATATAAAAGCAATATAAAATGAGCATAAAGTACAAATCTTAAATAAAACAAAGAATCGATCGATATTCGATATTTTAAAAATGAACCTTAGTTATCGTAAATATAATAAAATTTTACAGTTTATCTAAATATTATGATATTTTCATTTGTATTAATTACAGGTTTTAAAATAAAAAATTAATTGTAAATTGCAGTCAGGAGTTTCAAAGTGTCCGTGAATGTATCAGACATGAATTTGTGCCTAACACGAGTATGATTTTGAAGAGTTCGTGCTTGCTCTTCTCATTCTTTTCATTTGGTAAATTTCACAATGCAGGAAAACATTTTCGCATTGGTGTATTGGAAAAGAAGAGGGTTATAGTTGTTATGACCGGATTGAGTGAGAATAGTAAGCTGAGTTTGTGCACTACATTTTTCTTAAAACTTTTAATTATATATATTTCTCTTTTTTTTTATTATTCAAAGTTTTAGTTTCTTTTTGTGTAGCTAAATGCAGGTATTTCTACCCAATTATTGCTTACTTTGTTCGACGAAGAAGGAGTTGTCCATTATGGAATTGCAGGAAACGCAAATCCTAAACTCCACATTGGAGATGTGACTATTCCCCAATATTGGACACACACAGGACTTTGGTATTGGCAGGTAAGGTGTTACATAATGTCGTTTGAGGATGCTCTTATTAAATCAAATTGAAAAGAGCAAAAGTTAGATCCATTCTAATTCATAATGTCAAAAGCAATAACTATATACGTAAAATAGGTATATGAACTAGCATATTATTTTTCATTCCCCAAAGCTGGCTAAGAATATTTGAGGTTATAGGCAAAATTTACATTAGCGTCTTTAATAATATAGAATATTTATTTAAAAAAAAACAGACAATATATATAGTAAAAAATTTAAAATTTATTTTTCTTGTTATTGTCATTCAAAATCAATTACTATAATCAAATTTAAAAATTAAATCTTTTTCATATTACATTCTTTGTTGAAAATACATTAGATAACTTAATTGTAGTTATTACTAAAAATTATTATTTTTGAGAAATATAATACTTGTTAAAATCAATAGTCAACTATTAATTTTTTTCCTTAAATTGTAGTCGTAAGTTATCCAAAATTCTAAAATATATTTTTTTAAAATTAATAATATACTTTTACAAGAAATATTCCTAACTCTATTAATTTTTTGCCCAATATCATTACACAAACACATTATTTTAAAAGGCTCAAACTTATAATTTAGTATATTTGTATTGTGGTTACGTTGAACGTAACTGCAATCCAACATCACACTTCCTACTTTTTTACATTGAAAAGTAAAAAATGCCCGTTCAGCGGATGTTGAACGGTTTTCCAAACAAAGCCACTATTGCCTAGGCCCTTTAAGTTAGCCCTATATATTGAAAGTGTCTTCTCTCTCACAAGCTTGATGCTTCGTCTAATACAAAAGTGTATCACCAATAATCGGTTATTAGAAGATAAAACTAAGACAGATTAAAAGAAACTTAAACCAGCCAAACGTAGTATAATAACTGAATTTGACTCTCTAAGGACGAACTAGCTTTAGAAGTCAGTGGAGATTTTAGCAGAAGATTTGGTTATCTTACGTTTTCCGATTACAATAATTACATAACAAAACATTCCAAGTCAGTGACAAATCTTTTGAACAATGTCTGGTTTCAAGCAGAGGAAATTTTCCCCGTGGATGGAACTCCTGAAGTTAGGCAACATGCTTTTTGGGTTCCAGTTGACAAAACTTACTTCAAATTTGCAACAAAGCTAAAGGTAATTTCGATCCCTCTTCACCATGTCACTGACGGATTTCTGAGTGTTAAAAAAAAAATCTAATTACCTGAGACTTGTTGCTTTATTTATTCTCTACAGAATGTTAAATTAAGTAGTTGTGTCAACACAACTACTTGCTTGCCAAGAAGGCCTATTGTGGTGAGAGTAGACAAAGGGGTTAGTGCTAATGTGTTTGTTGACAATAAAGCTTATAGGGAGTTTTTGAACTCCAAATTTGATGCCACTTGCATTGACATGGAAAGTGCTGCCTTTGCTTTAGTTTGTCTCCAACAGAAGAAACCCTTCATTGCCATTAGAGCACTGTCTGATTTAGCTGGTGGCGGTTCTGCTTTGTCAAATGAGGCAGATGTGTTTGCATCGTTGGCATCCCAAAACGCTCTGGATGTTGTTGTGAGATTCGTCTCCTTATTAAATTCGTAGCTCTAATGTCTTTCTCAAAATGTTAACAAAGGATGTATATGAAGGGGAAATAATGTGTTACCAGTTCATAGCTCTATGTCATGTACTCCATCGTGCTTTGAAATAAAAGTTAACCAAACATGTTAAGACATTCTTATATGCTGAATTCACGTTCGTTTTAAGAAAATATTGTAGCTTAGACGTATGATATTGAACTAATTTAAAAATAAATGAGATTCAAAACAATCATAAAAGGGGTTCAATTTCACTCCTACGAATCCAGGACATAAAAAAAAGATACATGTAGGCTTTGTTTTGTAGAGAGAACAAAAATAGAGTAAATGAAAATAGGTAAAAAATAAGTTAAGAAGTGAGAAATAAATAAAAAATAATTTAAAATTTTAGGTTGTTTAGTTTAAGAAAAATAAATAAGAAATAAAAAAAAGATAAATAGGTGAATGAAAATAAGTAAAAAATAAAGTAAAAATAAGTAGTGAAGCCCACAAAATTTTTAAAATTTCCATGTCATTTCCACTCAACCAAACCATGAAAATTTTTAAAAGCCCCTCTTCTCCCTTCCATTCAACCAAACAGGGTGGTAGTGATGACAAAAGTTAAAATGTGCACAGTTCAAGAAGATACTGCACTGCAGTGGTTCTGTTCAGCTGAAGCTGAGACTTAAAACACACAGACACAGCCAGAGAGAAAGAGGCATACGCAAGGAGCAAACAGGAAATTTTTTATTTTTTTTTTGTTTACTATAGTATTTGGTACAAAATATCCACCACCGGAAGCAATGATTAATCTCTGCTGGAAACCGTAAGCACACACAAGGTGGGTATTTCCTTCTCAACATGGTATATTCCATACCCAAGGCCAAGATTTGAACCCTGGACAATTTGGTTAAGGGATACAAGCCATTACCACTTGCGTTAACCAGTGTTGGTCAAACAGGAAATATTACAACATAAGAAACCAATCCCCATAGCAGCCATTCTGATGGAGTATGGGAAGAGACATAATTGAGTAAAACTTTGAAATTTGAATGTCAGAAACAGTGACTAATCTCTGCCAGAAACCGTGAGCGCACACAAAGTGGATATTTTCCTCCCAACATGATATATTCCATACCCAAGACTAAGATTCGAATCCTAGACAACTTGGTTAAGGGACACAAACTGCTACCATTTATGTCAACCAGTGTTGGTCAAACAGAAAATATTACAACATAAGAAACCAATCCCCATAGCAGCCATTCTGATGGAGTACGGGAAGAGACATAATTGAGTAAAGCTTTGAAATTTGAATATATGTATATATATATATACACACACGATGATAAGTCATATCTACTTCTCAGACTAGAACTGTAAATTGAAGTCTGACAAAAATAATTGCTTTAGTTCATGATGGTTCCCTCCATAAAAACATGAAATACAGTACCAAGGAATTATTGGAAGAGGGTTCTTTACAAATGGACATAAATAGATATATGATCAAAATTAGATTTGAATAAAAAAATCTTCACTATACATGTATGACAACATGGTCAAAATCAATTCCTTTCATCTTTCACTTAATATGCTCCAATGTGTGTCTAACTAAATGAATTCAATATAGTTCAAGAAGGAATTTAGTCTCAGTTTACAAGAAAACGGCTTTACCATATTCCTGTAAGGTTTAAACCTAAATCGTATGGTTAATTGACAACTAAGGGGTAGGAACAAGCCACCATCTTGTACAATACTCAGGACAAAATCATGCCCAGAAATGAAGAAATAAATTAACCTCCCTTTGCTCTCCCAGTCACTAAATTACCAAAGGAACTTATTGGTCTCTAATGCACAGAAACAAAGTTCCATATAACACACTGACACTACCAATCATAGCAACATATGTCAATCAATTACAATATAAATATATAATTTTGATTCCAAAGTTTCAACAATCACACATTTCACCTTTTGTAAATCAAGAGTTCCCCCTTGAAAAAGAAGGTTGCATATGTAACATATCCAAAAAGCAGCACAGCCAGTAAGTTAAAGCAAATTCTTATACAACAAATCGGTAAGTAACATATCTGCCGGCAGTTTCACTTGGCCGGATAATCTTGACAACTTGTCCACGCTTCAATCCATAATATCTTGCAACAGGATCTGTCACCTGAATCCTAGGTAGCTGAGAACCACCCCATAAAAATTTTAGGAATAAAGTACCACATCAGTATCCGCAGAATGTTGTAGGACAATACTAGAATTGCAATCCCAAGTCCAAACCAATACAGAAAATGAAAATTGACTACAACATTTTTATATACAAATAATTAGAGTTTAATTTTGATAAATTGGCCGTGTAAGTGTCAACCATTAGAATGATCTTCTCATGGATGACAACCTATGATTGGATGATAGTGCAAAAAAAATTTACATCATCAATGCATTGCAGATAAATTCAAATAACAATTTGAGTCATACACTAAATTAATTCCCAAACTTATTAGTTTCATTCAACTGAATTTCCCAAAACAAACAAAAAAAAATTGTCATTTCAGTACCTGAATTTACTGATCATCGATCATTTTACTCCTTACTTTCATGATTTCAGAACACTGAGCGACTAAAATAATTATTGCTTGATATCAAATAATTTTAAACACCAATTCGGTATGCTACTTTAAAATTTCTCATAAATTGAAGACAGTAACCTGAGTTTCTTTGACAGTGTATCTCTCAAGCAAGGTTTTCTTCTCTGCCTCATTGAGAACCTGATGTTCGGGAACAAGCGCATGCTCTTTAATGTTGACCAGCAGTTCCGCCTCCTGAAACAACACTTTATAGTAAAAATCACATTCACAGAGCACAATATTGAAAATAAAAAAATTAAAAAAAAGTTAAACACATAGTTTAGTCCCTAATTAAGGGATTCACAATTTGGTCCCTGTACGTAAAAACTTATTAAATTGGTCCCTGTTGTCGTAACGTCTTTTACCCATTCTTAGTTTAGTCCCTATACATATAGGACATTCTTAATTATGTATAAAAACTAAACTAAGAATGCGTAAGCAACGTCATAACCAGAAACTTAATGTGTCTAGAACACACGCTTAAGGATGAACATACCCTATCGCAGTAGTAACAATGGAATTGAATTCAGATATTATATCCAAAGAACTTATATGGAGTACCTTTCAGAAAAATTCCTATGCACGTTGTCTAGGTTATTCAAGTTTTATGGGTTGAGTCAAGAATTAAAATGCAAAGGATTACAAAAAAGAATAATTAAAATTAAATTGAATTTCAATAAGTTAAGAACTTAAGATTGTGGGTTCACCTATGCCTTCAATTTCCTTTCCCTCAAGTTAAAATGTAATTTTATTTTTAAGTTCAATTGCCAATATCTCTCTTTGTTCTTAATTCTTTTCTAAGTTAAACCACTGCATGATCAACCAAAGGTTTAATACAAGAAAGAGTTTTCACAACCCATAATCAAAGGTTGTCATAATGGTAGGAATTAAACCGGTAAAGTTTTGCATGTATAAGGACCAATTTAATAAACTTTTATGTATAGAAAGTAGAAACCAAATTGTGAATCTGAGACACGTTCAGGTAATAAATTATGTATTTAACCTAAAAAGAGAGAGAGAGAATGGGAAGGTGACCTGAAAAACCTCCAAGTGAAATTTGGATGAGATTTCGCTGACGCAGGTTCTGGCGAAGGGGGTGAGGTTGGTCTGGAGGACGAGGATGGCTCTGTAGACGTTTTCGGAGTTCATGCGGTTGGTGTAGGTCTTCATGGTCTTGACGCCGACCTTGACTTCCTCCGGGAAGAAGACGTAGATCTGGTCGCCGGAGTTGTCCTTCTTGGACTTGTTGATCACGAGGTCCTCGCGCTTCATGTGCTCGCCGTACTTGGACTTGAACTCGTGTTTCGACATGTTGATCTCGAAGTCGCCCACGAGGTAACTCCTGTCCCTCAGCATCTGCATCACCGTCTTCCTGATTCGGTACAGCCTCGCGATTTCCTCCTCCGAAAGCACCATCGTTTCGTTTCGCCCCAACACAAAAAACACCAATCACAGCCGCTACACATACATGAATTAATAGGGGTCAGCACTCTAAACTCTTGTTTTAAATATAACACACGTAATATAATAATATAAATAACTAAAAATTAAATACTTTAAAAGTCATATTAATAACAATTTCTGATTAGATAACAGTATAAAATTTTTTATATCGATAATATATAACCATTAAACTCTTTTTTTAAAACTTAGTTATTTATATTATTATATTAAGGCTATATTGCATTTTTATTCCTTGTAATATTCAATCCATAATTTTGGTCTCTTAATTTTAAATTCCGCAATTTTATTTCTTTAATTTTGTAAAATTCACAATTTTAGCCCAATTATTAATTGCTTATCTATTGACTATTAAAATTGTAATGTTAAACATGATGTGATAATTAATATTTAATAATATCTAGGTTAAATTATACTCTTGATCCCATTGTAATATCTAATTTGTGATTTTGATTCCCAATTTTTTAATTAAACTCATTTAGTATCCCAACAAAATTTATGATTTAGAAAAATGGTAACAGTAATTGAAAGGGAATTGGAACCCATGACCTTCCCTTATTCTTTCTCCACCTAAATCATTAAGTCATTTGACTTGTTTAAGTCACGATATAAACACTAGGAGTGTGCAGGACCAAACCTAGCCCTACCTGAGATTGGTTTTGATGGGTTTGGTTCTGTAAATTGGACCTAGTGTATTTTGAGGGCAAGTTTGGGCTATGCTTCAGGTTGTCCCAACCCAATCCAATATTTTATATTCTTTTAAAAAGATTAAGTTTGTGGAACAAATATATATTAATAATAATTTTCTTAATTTAATAGATAATATTTTGTATAATATAGTATTATATTTATAATGATATTATTTATTTTGAAATATATATTGCAAAATATACCTTAATTTAAATTTTATACTTTTTTAATTCTATGATTTAACTATACAAAATGTTAAGATGTTACGATAATAAGTTGAGTTGGCCCAATTTTGTCCCTAATTTATCAAATCAGGTTTAGGTTCAAGCAAGTGAACCTAACAAATTTTTGGGTCGAGTAAGGACAGAGATAAACCCGTTCCACACTCACCCTTAATAAACACTACTCCCACTAGTCCTTAATATAAGACACTTATAACATAATTACACATACCAATAAAAATAGTTGACTTAGTTAGTTTTATTGGTTTTTTAAAAAATATTATAACATACTAATTTTATCCTTGTTAATCATTATTAATTTGTTGTGAGTGACATAAAGACATTGAAGTTTGAAAACATTATGCACAACTATCAAATAAAGGCACAAATATTCAAAGTTTTTAATAAGGATTAATAATGAAAAAAAAATGTTTCATAGAAATTGTAAAACGCTTTATAAAAGAAATCATCAATACCTTTTAAATAGTGTCTTATATAAATTAAGGACTAGAAGGAGTATATTATAAAAATATATATATATATATATATATATTTTTAAAATACTTATTTAATGTTAAATCTAGTTTAAAAATAATAAATAACGAATTTTTATATCAAAATAAATATAATTTTTTTAATAAATAAATTATATAATTTATTATTTAATATATGTTTTCATATAATAAATATAAACATAATCACTTTTGTTTTTCATCTCCTTTTTTATCTTATTCTCTTCTCATTGATTTAACATTTTATATTATGATTCAAAAAAGTTAAATGTCTTAATGGTTTAGATAGTGAAAAAGAAAAGGAAGGTCATGGGTTCAAGTTTTTTCTTAATTAATTTTAGCATTTTTTAAATTATAAATTTTTTGAAGATTAAAATTGTGTAATTAAAAAATCAAGGGACCAAAATCATATATTAAATATTATAGGGTGACCAAAAGTACAATTTAGTTTAAATATTATTAAATATTAATTGTCATGTCATAGTCAACGTTACAATTTTAACAGTCAACAAATAGATATTTAACGGTTAGATTAAAGTTGCAGATTTTACAAAATTAAGAAACTAAAATCGGGAAATTTAAAATTGGAGAACCTAAATTGTGAATTAAATATTATAGAGAATCAAAAGTACAATTTAGAAAGAAAAAAAAAAAAAGGAAACCGGAAGACACTCATTTTTGTTCAAAACCCATCGAATATTTATGTGCCTATCTTTATTTTAAAACTCAATAACTTTAATTACTTTATTTGCTTTTATACCTTCTTCCTTAATTTTACATTCATAAATGGAATTTTTTCTGATGATTTTTTTTAATGAAACATAAATGGAGTTTATTAACCAATACATATACATATATCTTGATAAATTAAAGAGAAAAAAGTAAAAAAATAATATCAAATAAGAAAATATTTAATATATTAAAACTCTAATTTTTATTTTTCTATTTAATAACTTCTATTGTAAATTTAAGAAATATTATTTGTTCAACAATTCATATAATAATTTGTACAACAATATTTTTTTTTGTCTATTTATCTCTTATACATTATTTATTATATCTCATAATAATAAAAAAAAATAAACACAAAAAATATTATTATATAAATTATTATACATGTAACAAATCTTTTTAAATTTTTTATCAAAACCCTTTTACACAATAACAAGCTCCTCTCTCCCAAAAGGTTCCACCTCCGCAGTTCCTGTCTCCAGTAAATAATATAAATAATAAATAAATTAATTAAAAGACGGGCACTATTTGTTATATAAGTTGGGTTGGATTTGTGGTGAAAACAAGAAAACACGACACAAATTCATTGTAGAGTGTTAGTGTGAGTTTCACCATCATCAATAGTGAATATGGCTCCGATTGCAGTTGGAGATGTCATTCCAGACGGCACTTTGGCCTATTTGGATGACGAAAACAAACCCCAAACTGCCTCCATTCATTCTCTCGCCGCCGGCAAGAAGGTCATCATCTTGGGGTTCCCGGTGCCTTCACCCCTACTTGCAGGTCCTCACTTGCCCTTTTCTCTTTCTAACTTCCAATCTTTAAATCTGAATCATAAACGTTAAATTAAACGGAAACACCTTCATGGGTACCCGAGATTCAGCTTTTTTACCCCCAAAATTCCAATTTTTAAATTTTTTTTGGGAGATATGAACTATTGCTACATTGATCCAAGAGAATATTGAACTGGGGTGCTCGAAAGTCTTTTTTTTTTTTTTGTCTTCCATTCAATGTAAAGTTCCCTTTTGAGTAAAATTTGTTCATGTCAACCAAAGCAAAAAAAAAAAAAAACAGTTTTCCTAGAGAAAAAATTGAAAATAAAATAAAATCGTGGGATTTGGTGCTGAATCCCCAAATTTTGGGGCTATTTTGTTCTTTCAATTGTTACGAGGGTTTTTTGTTCATAAAGTAGAGATGATGGTGCTTAACCAGTTTGGTCTAAATCTATGACTTTGGAACAGCTTGAAGCACGTGCCCGGCTTCATTGAGAGAGCAGAAGAGCTGAAAGGAAAGGGTGTAGGCGAAATAATCTGTATCAGCGGTGAGACTATAAACATATCATGGTTTTCCCCTCCTTATGTGCATACACGTAGTTGGTAATTTTTGCAACTTTTATGTTTAACTCAAGATTAATGTAATAACAAGATGTTGGCATAAGAATATGAAGGGGCCACCCTGATCTGTTAATCTGACTTGGGATGGTCGATTGTTCAATCAATTGATAATGATGGCTTAGTGATGTAAACTGTAGAATGTATTGACTTGCGTTTGAAAATTCTTCTCAATTCTTAGTGTTGTATAACTTAATCTAAACTTCCAAGGTACTTGCCCTGAAATTCTTCTACAGTTTTCACTTGTTGAGCCCAATGACGCCTCCAAGGCTCCAATACAAGGTTTCTTTCTAGACATGGATTCCAAATAGGTTGTTGCTTGGTTGTTAATATATTTGTTGACTATTGATTGTTGATTTGCGTTTAACATGGGTAGAATTCTAAAAGCTTTCATGCAATGATTTTTAAGAACTTTTAGTTATTTACTTTCTTTCTTGTCTTGTTCTACTATATGGATTGAATTGTAGAACATTTTATCATAAGAACTTAACTACTAATAAGCCTTTTGTGCTGTGTGGTGAATAGAATGTGTTGGACATACTCATACTATGATCGACAAAACAAAGTACTCTACTCATATGGTGCTACTAATCAAAGTATTGAAGATAGGTCATTTGTTAAGTGGGCTAATATGAATTTGCCTTTGATTTTGTAGTCAATGATCCTTTTGTGATGAGTTCATGGGCCAAAACATTCCCAGAGAACAAGCATGTCAAGTTCCTTGCTGATGGTGCAGCCAAATACACCAACGCCCTCGGCCTTGAGCTTGACCTTACTGACAAAGGGCTCGGCGTTCGCTCTAAGAGGTTTGCTCTACTGGTGGAAGACCTAAAGGTGAAGGTTGCAAATGTTGAAAGTGGAGGAGAGTTCACCATCTCCAGTGCTGAAGAGATCATCAAGGCTCTTTAAACCCTTGAATCCTTCTTCACAGCTCTGTCTTAGGGGCTTTGGCTGTTTTACTGTCTCTAATATGTGTTGTGACTCTTTTGACGCTAGAACATACTAGAAACATTTTGCTTTTCATATGTGTAATTGTGTTGTGAGCTCTAGTAATGGCCATGATATGGTGCATAACATGGTAATAAATAAAGTTTCTGGTTTTAAATGCTGCCAATTATTATTGCCAAGTATGATGGTTGCTTGTTTTGGTATATTTGTGGAATCCGATTAATTGTTCATTCATATAAGAAAGGTAACATTGTATACTTACACAACCTGAAAATGTCTGACCAATATTGGGCCTATTCTTGTGCAGTTGTGCTCCACAAGACATGGTTGATATTGTGCGCGTTTGGTTTTACATTGGATTCTTCAAGATTACATTAAAATACTAGTTAACGTGATTTTAGTTAATTTTTTACATGTTTGGTTCTACATTGAAGAATTGATTCTGGCTTTAAAATTGATTCTGTATTGAAGTAATTTTAGGTAGTTTTTGTATTAGATTAAAAATTTTAGATCGAGTTTTACTACTAACTCACTTTTATGATAAAAACATACAAATATAAATTACTTTATTTCAAAATTAATTTTAGCGTTATAAAATCAATTTTATTCAAAATTAATTTTGTCAATGTTCATTCAAACACATACATTGTTGTCAGTTGCACACTATAGCAGTGTTCAGGGTATGTTTGTTACAATAGAAAAGGGAAGGAGAGATTGAGAAAGGATGAAAAAGAATAATAGTTTTATTTTCTCTTTCGTTTGGTATCAAATTTAGAGGATAGATATGAATAAAAAATATGGGTCCCATTGCTTCAAAGCTTCCATCTAAAATGGAAGAGATTGTGAAGGGAAAGGTGTTGTGGCAAAGTAAAAAAGACAAAAACATCCTTATTTTTATATACTTTGTTTCATTGAGGACTTGTTTAGAATTTTTATTTAATTTCATTCTTAGTTTTCTTCCTCTATTTTTTTTTCAGCATTTTTTCCTTCTTGTTCTCATTGTTTGCTTATTCTTATCAATCTGCTTTTTGTGTTTATGTTTCTCTGCTCTTGAGTTTTTTCTTTTATTTTCTATAATAATCTTTGTTCCATCTAGAAATGGCAATAAGGAAGGATGAATATGGATAGTAATCTTTGTGACTTGTCCTGTTGGATGAAATTCACTCTATATCCATCTCATACCTATACGGGTATTTGTTAAGCAGATGTTCACAAATTTTATGAATATTCTTGACTATTTATGAGTGTTTATGAATATTTTAAAAAAATAACATAAATAATTTTAAAATATATATTTATACTAAAAAATTAAAATAAATTACTTTATATATAATTAAAAATATTTAATTAATTTTAAATTGTAAGTACCTACAAGCACGAGTACTTTACCTTCACCTTGTTAATAGACAGGTAGAGAAAAAACTCCTTTATTTTCCCCGTGAATACTCGTTAAACTATTTATTTTCTATTTGTGGTGGGTTTTATTCAAGGGAATATATGATTGTAAATTTTTTTTGTTATCCCTAGTTTCATTAGTCTATGTTCTTTATTTATTGTCTCTCTAGTTTGAGTTTTTGAAATCTTTTTTTTTTTGGCTTGTTATCTTGCAAAGACCCAAACTTAATCACTCTTTTTTTCCCTCCTCCTCTTTGGTTAGTTGTAACACTCATTCATATTAAATATAATTCGTATTAATTTAATTATTAAGTCTAAGTAAATGAAAATGCATATAAGATTTTTTTGCTTTATAATAGAAAATTTTCAAACACAACAGAATTTGAAAATGGTAGTAAAAAAACAAAAGAGAAAGACTGTGTTGTATATACATATATGTCGTAAAATTATACATCGTGATTTGATAATACATGATAGTCATAAAATACAAAAAAACTAAAAAATACATCAAAAGATAAACACTATCTAACCCAATATATACATCAAAAAAGCCCTATACAGAGCAGTATCAATCTGTCCAATCCCTAGTAAAAAAAAAATACTATAATTAAGTCTACAAATCCTCGCCCGTCAAAGTATTCTCTAGCTCATCCTCAACATCATTAGGCATTTCTGTCATCTTTAATAATCGTGATCAATCATACAAAAAAGAAAATAATTGAATGAGATGTTTTGTTCTAAAATCACTTTTACACGTATGGCAAGAAGTCTACCATAAAACAAAAATAAAACAAAGCTGACAATAAAAGGAAACTTAAGGTTCATTCTAAGTTATACTATACTAGACTGCCTTCAACTAGGTATGGATCCATACTCTCCAATGGTGAGTAATAATTCTCAACAGAACCTGAGAAGTGACTAGGAGTATATACAGAATCAATATCATCACATGGTACAGTCCTCATCATTATCGAGGAAAAGAATAGCCAAAATATCCATTTATAGAGGTATACTCTTAAACTAATCATGGAATGTTTAATAGTTGTCGAGGTTATCGAACTTGGTTAAGTGAATATATCGGCTCAAGGGTGCTACCCTGCCCATTGAAACCTTCACCACTCGATGCCTACCCCCAAGATCTCCATTAGTGGGTCTCTACATTTCATTATTCAGCGTACCAAACTGTAACTTCTCTAACAGCATGTCATGCCACTACATGTTACTTGCTTTACATTACTCACTAATTTATCAAATTCTAACTTCTCAAATAGAGGTTTTCTTGGTCTTATTTAATTTGAGCACCAGTACAATCAACTACATTATATTGTAGAAATTATATAATAATAATTTGGCAATCATCAAAATTTCGACAGTATAACAACTTACCAAAATTTTAGCAAAATAACAATTTGGTAATCACAATTTAATTACTAAAATTCAAGTAGAATAATGACTTAATAATCAAAATCTTATTACTAAAATTTTAGTAGAATAACAATTTAATAATTAAAAATTTATTACTAAATTTTTACAAAATAACAAATAATAACTAAATTTGAGCAGAATAACTATTTAATAAATGTATTTTAATTAGCAAATAACAACATAGTAAATATATTTTAATTATAAAATTTGGGAAGCATAACAATATAGTAAAAATTAAAATTTAACATTAAACATTATAACATTATAATGAAAATATAGTAAATTTAAGTATTGAAAAGTTTTGGGAAAAAATTTTCCTACCAACATGCAAAATAATAATAATTTAGAACCAACTCCCCTCTTCTCATTACCTCTAAGGTGGTTGATAAAGAGAATGGAATTGTTGGTGCAAAACTCCTAGGAATAGAACTTTACTAGTTGATAGAAAACTAGTAAAATCTTTAGTATAAAAACAAAGTAAAAAAAAAATTCTTGTAGAGCACAAAGATAACACAAGAAGGGGGGGTTGAATTGTGTTATAGCAAATTTTTGCAAATCTTTTGTTAACGACATATTGACTGAAATAGGATCAAAAGGATTTTAAAAAACGTTTTGTAAGATAGACGAAAGCTGAAGGACAAACTGGAAAGCACACAAAATTTATAGTGGTTCGTCTCATCCCAGATACTAGGTCCAATTCTTGGCAATAACCAAGTCCAACTAACTTTTTCAAGTTACAAGTATTCTTTCCACAAGCCTATCAGGCTCAACCCAAGTAGTCTTTCACTTGCCTCTCCAAGCAAACACCAAAGTATTCTTTGAATCAAAGCCTCTTCATACTTCCACCAATCTCGTTGAGAAAAAGGTTTACACGTGAGTTACCTTACTAGGCTTAACGTCTTAACAGACGAATATTCAATGAAGTATAAAAAGGATTTTACAAACAGAGTTTACAAAAGGTTTTTCTTTTCTTAAAGCAATTATGATCAGCAGCAATTATAACAACCACATCAACTACAACAACAGTAACAGCAACTTTCGAAAGAGGTCTCTTCTTCTATTTATAGGCTTCAAAAAAAAAAATCCGTTGAGTGCTTTGCAGAAGATGACCTTCGTTTGATGAAGAGAATCGTTGGAGCATTAAATGCAGCATTTAATGCCTTTCACCAACTTATTATATGATAAGATAAAGCAGTCTGCTTATCTTTTCTCTTCTTGCACTCAATCTTGTAACAGTTGACATGTCTGCTTTCCTATTTTGACATACGCACATATATTCCTTCTTTTTCGCTGATTGTCTTTGAGAGTAGGTATGTAGGCTTTATACGTTTCGAGATAGCTTACGCTCTGATTGATGTGCATATCATTTTAGAACGTTCTTATAGTTTGTAACATTTATTAGTTACGAAATTTATCTAATCAAAAGATAAGACGATATTCATTTTAAAAACATCAGACGATCCTATGCGAACGAATTATCAGACGATTATTTAAGGACATATATAATTTTAACTGTTTGTTATTATCAAAATATTTGAGGGTTATAAATTTGTCCTTTGTCTTAACAATCTCCCCTTTTTTTATGATGACAAACAATTATAGTTCTTGTAAAACATTTTTCTATGAAAACGCTTTTTCTATGAAAACATTTTATATATGTGTACTTCAGTTAAGTAGATGCAATATATATAAAGAGGTAACTGAAGGAAACTAGACGATATCATTCAACATATAATTTATCATTGTAAAAAAAATGTACTCCCCCTGAGATTGATATCTTTATACTCCATATCTTTATACTCCCCCTTGTCTTCTATTTTTCTCCCCCTTCTGGCATCATCAATCAGAAGATTCAGAGTCTGAAGGTGTAGATGATGAGCCGAGGTCACTTTTGAAGCGCTTGGCCAGCTTGGCTAACAGAACTTCTGCTCGTTTGCGTTTCCTGCATTCTTTCCTAAGATCAGCTTCAAGACGCTGCACAGTCTATTTCAATTCATTGAAAGCTTGTCTATCGTTTGAAGGTGCAGGGGTAGAGTTGGTAGCGGCTTCATCATTGGGTTCCTCTACAAAACATAAGGTACAGGAGGACCACAAAACCAAAAGTGGTCGCAGGATAGAGAGATTTCAAAGGTTTCAAAGGAGAAGAAAATCTAGGTTTGCGGTAGGTTTATGAATAGTTGGTTTTGGGGGTTGGATATACAGTTGGAGGGAGACGGAGAGACTTGCGTCCAGTGACCTGTCGGACGGAGTGCGGCTTCATGGCTTAGCAGACTCTTCTCATTAGCAGGCAGACCAGAGAAGTGTTTTAATGCTTCAATATGGTCTTACAACCATTTGCAGTCTGTGCTTCGAAGAGTTTCTTTTCCTTTAAGTTTAGCTAGCTGTGCAGATGATAGTGCTCTCTGTCTGATCATCAAGTGCCTTCGGGGGTTATGTCTGAACTTTGGTTCTTTTCCTTTCCCCATAGATAGATTTTGGCACGGATATTTCTTCTGATAGCAGATGCGAAAGGTAGTCCATGGCTTCATGAGGAGCCACATTCGAGTAGCCATGAATCTAGGCTAGCCTAATTCAAGGTCTGGACACCTTCGCTCACAGATTGCATGCTGTAAGGAAATCTGCATCTTCTCCCATAGGAAGTTATTCATCACCCTTCCTAACTCCTAGTCATCATCACCAATCTGCCATTTTTCAAAATTTGGACTATTTTCTAAATGGATGGCGAGAGGGTAAGTCTTGATCATCCCATGACAGAACGGATAAATAATTTTGGGCTTGTAATGATACGTTCTGCACATGATCAAATACTATGAGTACTTGTATTTCAGTAGGAAAGGAGATGTGTGACAGAGAATCCCACGCTATTTCCAAACTTTGTATCCAGCTGGAAATATCGTTCTGGTTGAGGGTGGATAGACGAAGATTAGAGCGTCTGACAAAGTGCTATATCTTTCCTCTCAGATGTATGGGGTGATGTGCGGCTCATAAAACATGGTTGGGGTAGCTTCTTCTTCAATATCAAGAAATTTCTCAACGTACCCATGGCGTACCAAAAGTGGCCATTCTTCATTGATGAGAGTCGTCCACATCCTTGGATTATTTACTTCGCCCAGTTCATAATTGATTGTGGATTGAAGTACCTCTGGATCAAAGGGCTCTGGTAATTGATATTTTCTTGTTGTTCCAGTCTGACGCAACTCAGGCTGCTCAAAGTATATCATTGTGTGCCTTTGGAGACGTTCAGAAGAAGGGGTTTCAGAGCGATAATCTTCTGGTGCTGTTTTGTTTATCATGGGTGTAGCTCCTCCAGACAAAGTTCCTTCTGTTTCAGGTTCCGCGAAGGAAACAAAGAGTGAAACCCTTGCAGGCTGATCAATACTAGATGCGGCTGTTAAGTCTCTTGAGGTAGCAACGGTGTCCTCTTGAGTCAGCAGCTCTTGCTCTTCATGCTCTACAGGGGCTATTTGTAGCGAGTGCTCAATCATAGGTTAAAGCACTGCTTCCTCGATCTGTTCTTGCTTAGCCTCAGCTAGTTTTTCTTCTTCTTCTTTTTTCTTTTTCTCAGCCCGTTTTGATTTAGCTTGGGCTCTCTTGAGTTGCTTCTCTTCTTAAGCTTTTGTTTTTAGTACAGGAATCTTTTTCAATTTTGAGGGCTTTTTAGATGGTTGGCCAGATGGAGTGGGTTCAGTAGAGGTACGTGGTGGAGGTGGTTGTTTTGATGGAGGGGCGGGAAGGGTTGTGCTTGGAGTAGGAAGAAGGGTGCTAATGGGAAGGTCATCGTCTGAGTCAGGTTGAGGGGTTGGTTTGGATCTCAGACGAATGGTTAAGGGTTTTAGTCTTTTATGAGGTGGAGACGATGGTATTTGGGGTTTGGTCTGTTGTGGTTGAAGGTTTGGTTGTGAAGGTCTTTTGATGGGTAACTTAGGTTTTTGTGATTTGGTCTGTTTGGGTTGTGGTTGAGATGGTTGGGGTTTCGTCTGTGGTGGAGGTTGACTAGACGCAGTACCAATAAAAGGGTCAGTAGACGATCTCACTCTGAATGCAGTTCCAACAACTTCTTCTGGTGGTTCTTTCTTGATCAATGCCAATTCTGGATGTCTGGCCACGTATCCAAAGAAGAGATGTGCAATCCTCATCTTCTTGATGATGGATACATCGATCTCAGAACCTTGTTTCATCTTCTCTAACCTAGATTCTTTTATTCTCGCCAGATGGATGATTTCGGTGAAGAGCATGGCATAGGGAATAGGATGCTTCCGCTTACTTTGGGCACCTTCTTTCGACTTGGAAAGACAGGATCTTTAGTTGTCCAAGATTAACGCAGGCAGATTGACGTTCTGACTAGTCAGCATCTTGTATATGCAGAATCTGTCCTTGGAGGTTACATTATCATTTGAGCCTTTTCTTGGCAGAATAATGTGTAGCAAGACGTTGAGAATTAATCTGCAGATAGGCTTCATGTTTAAAGAGTACAGAAACCTCTTCAGAACATCCTTGTTCTCAATTTGAGGCCTGGGCTTTCCATACAATGTTCTATCGATAGTTTTTGGGATTATGACCTTTTCCCAATCTTCAGTAAAGAGGTCACCCTCCTTTTTACGGCCAGACGCTGCTGCAATGGCGTCAGTAAAGATGATGATGGCTTGATTGTCGACTATTCCAGTGATAGTTCCGTTAACCTCAGACGCAGAGGCCCAGAAGTAGGCGTATGGTGCATGGTACCAGGAGGTTCTTTCCTGCATGAAAGCTTCCCATCCGACATTTTTGATATACATTTGCAGAGGGAAACCTTCTTCTTCAAGTTTCTGTAAGTCGACCCATTTTCCAGTGACAAAGTCACTTTTTGCAAATCTCTCCATGGGCACAAGCTGTTTTTGGGTGGCCATGAGTTATTTATGATGACTTGATGTGGTAGGGGAGACGGCGCACGTTTCTTGGGTGGTTATCAAGAGTAATCATTAGGGAAGTATCAGACTAATGAAAAACTTTTCATATTCAAAGATGATTATGTTAGTAAGACGAAATATAATGAGATGTAAGACGATATAGAATAAGACAAAACTTAAATAATCAAATAAGATGATGCATGTAAGACATTTTATTCTTGCAAAACTTTCATGTGCAAATTTTCTAAGATAAAGTTAAAACGTTCTACAAGTAAAGCTTTTGTAAAGATATCAGCCCATTGATGGTCTGTATCAATGAACTTAATATCAAAAACACCTTTTTGAACATAATCACGAATAAAATGATGCCTTACCTCTATATGCTTAGCTTTAGAATCTTGAATGGGGTTTTTAAATAAATTGATTGACTAGTATTATCACATAATACAAGAATGTTATGCTCAAAGCTAGAGTAATCTTCAAGTTGATACTTTACCCATAGGAGTTGTGAGCAACAACTAGCAGCAGATACATATTCAACTGATAATGCAATTAAGTTCTGCTTCTTGCTGGTTTAGGATATAAGACATGGTCCGCTGAAATGACATCCACCAGTTGTGCTTTTTCTCTCAAGTCTGTCACCAACATAGTTTGCATCACAGTATCCTACTAACCTGGAATCTTTGTTTTTCTCATAGAATAATCTATGGTTAGTTGTACCAACAAGATATCTAAAAATCCTCTTAACATCTTTTAAATGAGACTCTCTAGGGTCAGATTGAAATCTGGCGCATAAATAGACGCTATGCATGATGTCTGGTCTACTAGCAGTTAAATAGATAAGTGAGCCAATCATACCTCTATAGATAGTCTGGTCTACAGGTTTAACTGATTCATCCTTTGTCATACCGACAGATGGATGCATTGGTGTGCTCATAGGTTTTGACTCATTCATCTTATATTTCTTAAGCAATTCCTTTGTGTATTTTTGTTGATGAATGTATATATCCTTCGCTTCTTGTTTAACTTGTAGGCAAAGGAAGAATTTTAATTCTTCCACCATGCTCATCTTAAATTCACTCTGCATCAAATCTGAGAAGTCCTTACATAGAGTTTCATTAGTAGCACCAAAGATTATATCATCTACATAAATCTGGACTATAATGAAATCTCTGTTAGATTCCTTTCTAAAAAGCGTTATGTCTACTTTGCCTCTCATAAACCCATTTTCGATAAGAAAATTGCTCAGTCTGTCATACCAAGCATGAGGTGCTTGTTTAAGACTATATAGAGCCTTTTTAAATTTGAAAACATGGTCTGTGAGGTTTTGATCCTCAAAACCAGGAGATTGTCTAACATAGACTTCTTCCTCAATGAAACCATTTAAAAAAGCACTTTTCACATCTATTTGAAAAAGCTTAATGTTTTTATTAGCGGTAAAGGCAAGCATAATTCTAATAGCTTCTAATCTAGCAACAGGAGCAAAGGTTTCAGTGAAATCAATACCTCCTTGTTGATTGTAATCTTGAGCCACTAACCTTGCTTTATTTCTTATTACTTTACCATTTTCGTCGAGCTTGTTGCAGAATACCCATCTTGTTCCAATGATGCTCTTGTGTTCTGGTTTAGGAACAAGAATCCAAACATTATTTCTTATGAATTGATGTAATTCTTCTTGTATTGCTATCGCCCAGTCATCGTTTGTTAATGTTTCTTCTATCATCTTAGGTTCAATTTCTGAGACTAAGGCACAAGACGCTTGATTCTTTAGTGATGACCTTGTTTTAACACCTTCAGTTCGTTCTCCAATAATCTGATCTTGAGGATGATAGGTAACGAACTTCCAGTCCTTGTGAGATCCCTTCGTCTGATTATTGGTCTATTGTTGAGAAGTTTATTCTGATTCTTTTGCTTCGTCTGTTCTTATTTGATCAGACGGTTCTATATGTAAGTTTGCAAGATCTTCCAAATCTAATAGTCTCCTATCAAGGGTTAGTATATCATTAAATTTAACATGGATAGATTCTTCTACAACAGAAGTTCTAGAGTTGAATACTCTAAATGCTTTTGACGTGTCGAAGTATCCAAGAAAAACACATTTATCAACTTTAGAGTCAAATTTTCCTAATTGATCTTTAGTGTTGAGAATATAACATTCACATCCAAAAGAGTGAAAGTATGAAATGTTGAGTTTTCTACTTTTCCACAGTTCATAAGGAGTCTTTTTAATTATTGGTCTGATTAATATTTTGTTTTGAACATAACAAGCTGTATTTACAGCTTTTGCCCAAAAGTACTTAGGGACTGAATTTTCACAGAGCATGGTTCTTGCCATCTCTTGTAGAGTCCTATTTTTATTTTCAACTACCCCATTTTGTTGAGGTGTTTTTGGTGCGGAAAAGTTGTGGAAATTTCCATTCTTTTCATAAAAGGATTTAGACTCAGCATTTTCAAATTCAGTTCCATGGTCACTTCTAATTGCAGTAATACAAAAACCTTTTTCATTTTGGACTCTCTTACAGAATATTTCAAACACATTAAAAGACTCGTGTTTGTGGGCTAGGAATTAAACCCATGTATATCTAGAATAGTCATCAATAATGACAAAACCATACTTTTTCCCACCAAGACTAAGAGTTTTTATATGTCCAAACAAATCCATATGCAATAATTCTAATGGTCTAGAAGTGGAAACAACATCTTTTGATTTAAAAGGGGTTTTGATTTGTTTCCCTTTCTGACATGCTTCACAAAGAAGATGAGTTTTCACCAAAATCTCAGGCAATCCTTTTTTTAAACTCTTTTTATATAGTTTCAAATTGATATGCCCAAGCTTTTTATTCCAAATCCATTTTTCATCTTCTTTGGTCATTAAGCAAGTGACATTTTGTTTATTCAGATCTTCAAACTCAATCTTATATAGATTATTATGTCTGTTGGCAGTAAAGAGAATGGATTAATCATTTCTTTTGACTATGCATGATTCTTTGTTGAAGGATACAATAAATTCACTGTCACAAAATTGACTAACGCTAAGTAGATTGTATTTTAATCCTTCAACACATAGGACATTATCTATAGATGGAAGAGGAGGCTTACCAACTTTACCTATACTAATGATTTTTCCTTTTCCATTTCCACCAAAAGAGATTGTTCCTTCATGTGATTGGAGGTCTAGGAACATAGACCTTTCTCCCGTCATGTGATGTGAGCGTCCACTCTCCAAGTACCAGAATAAATCCCTCCTTTTTCCTATTAAGGATATCTGCAACAGGAATTATTTGAGATTTTGGTACCTAAATACTTTTGGGCCCTTTCATGTTAGTCCTAAAGGTCTTATTTGACCTTTGTTTCCTTTTGTGTTGACATCTTTGGAATGAATGTCCATATTTGCCACAAAAGTTACAGAAGGTTGAATAAGATTTAGGAGATGATGGTTTAGCACTTTTGTCCTTTACAAATCCAATCCTAGATTTGTCAGACAAAGATCATCTATGTTTTAAAATCATTTGAAGTTTTGAAGATCCGTCTACAAATTTGGTCAGATCATGTTTCAGACTAATGACCTCTTTCTTCAGTCTATCAACTTCAGAAAAAAGCATTGCTTTTTCAAGATCTGAGGCTGGGCTTTTTTGCATTCTCGTCAGATCTTACTTAAGTATCTCATTTTCTAAAATAGCTTCTTGATATTTTTCTTTATATTTTTTATACTCAAGAGTAATCTTGTATGAGTTAGCAAAAAAAGTGTCATATGACATATCTTCGTCATCAAACTCAGATTCACTACCATCAGACTCATGCAGAAAGTTATTATAATCAGAGCTTACCCCAGACGTTACTTCCTCTGCGTCTGCCATGAGACATATATTAGCCTTTTCATTGTCTGAACTGCTACTGCTGCTGTCCAGATCTTCCCAAGTGGCTAGAAGATTTTTCTTCTTATATCTTTTCTTTGAACTCCATCATTTCTTTAGTTTGGGACATTCAACCTTGATATGTCCAGGTTTTTTGCACTCAAAGCAGATGATCTCATTGTTCTCTTCTTGAGGATGCTTTCTGTATCTAGTGTTCTTCTTTCTGGAAGATTGCTTAAATCTATCTTTATTCTTAAGCATCTTCTTGAATTTTCTGGTGATGAGGGAGATCTCATTGTCTGTTGAGCAGCTAGAGCTTTCGTCTGAGCTCTCGAATTCCTCAAATTGAACCTTCAGCGCTTTGTTTCTTCCTATCGTTTCATTTTTTTCGACTGCTCTTCGACTTGATTCTCCAATCTTTAGAGCAATTGAGTCATTATTTTTGACTTTGTCTCTTTTGAAAAGATGCACTTCATGTACTCTTAGAGCTCCCAGTAACTCATCTAGAATTAAGGTCTTCATGTCCCTTACTTCAATTATGGCTGTAACTTTAGGTAGGTTCCCATACTTTGGGAAGACTGTCTAGGATCTCGAGATTGTTGTGAGCCTTAGAGAACTAAACACCAAGACTTTAAAGTCCATTTAGAATTGTTTGAAATATTCCAAACATTTCATCAATAGTCTTTGTCTCCTTCATGGTGAACATCTCATAATGTCTTTGAAGAGTTGCTGCTCTCCTGAGACGAACATCTTCCGTGCCTTCATGTGTTATGCATATAGCATCCCACATTTCCTTAGCAGTTCTACAGCTACAAAATTTATTATATTCGGTTTTTGATAAGGCACAGGTTATAATGTACTTAGCTTTTGCGTTTTGTTGTAACATGTTGTAGTCATCTTGATTGTATTCGTTTTTTGGCTTGGTTACAACATGATCTCCAAGTGTGATGATTCTCCAGATTCTATAGTGGGTGGACTTGATATACATTTCCATTCTATCCTTCCAGTATGCATACTCTTCTCCATTGAAGGCTGGAGGCCTTGATAGAAAGGCTCCTTCAGGAATGAATTGTCCTTCAAGGTTTGCCATGTGAATCTTTTCCTCTAACACTTGTTAACCTTTAGAGGCTCAGCTCTGGTACCAAATTTTAGAGCACAAAGACAACACAAGAAGGGGGGTTGAATTGTGTTATAGCAAATTTTTGCAAATCTTTTGTTAACGACGTATTGACTGAAATAAGATCAAAAGGATTTTAAAAAAATGTTTTGTAAGACAGACAAAAGTTGAAGGATAAACTGGAAAGCACACAAAATTTATACTGGTTCATCTCACCCCAGAGACTACGTCCAATTCTTGGCAACGACCAAGTTCCACTAACTTTTTCAAGTTACAAGTATTCTTTCCACAAGCCTCGTCAAGCTCAACCCAAGTAGTCTTTCACTTGTCTCTCCAAGCAAACACCTAAGAGAAGCTCTCTAAATGTTTTTGGCTAGCCAAGAGAGGAAAGATGTGTGAAAAATATGCCGCAAAAGAGGGTTATTAATAGAGCAAGAAGTGGGCTTAGGTGTCCACTTGATGACATAAGCCATTATGTCATAATTTCTTTTTTATTTTTTTTAATTAATTTTAGGGACACATATACAAAATCGGTGGTGAGTCATCTAGGAATAGGCTAAACATGTGTCCCATGAGCTGTCCTAACTTTATCTATGTTAATTTTATCTGTAATTAAATTAACCAGTACTAATAAAATCTCCTAAACTTGAATAATTTAACTTTTGATATCAAAATAATGAATTTAAAAGTAAAACTAAACAAATATATTATTTTTCAACAAAAATAAATTCCTAAAAATAAATTTTAATTTTTATTAATTATTTTCAAAATTTTACTGATTTGTTTTGTATTCTTAAGCTAAAAAATTCTTATTAAATCTATTTTAGTTTAATAAATTTCAAAAATTTTATCAAAATTCTAAAATTAAACATTTTATCTATAAATGAACTGGGATTATCATTTTTATCATGTCTAGATGCTAGACCAATACTAGTTAGGCTTAATAGACATCTAGGGGCATTTTAGTTATTTTATACAAAAATTTCAGAAAATTTCCAAAAAAATTCTAAAATTATATATTAATGAATATAACATGATTCTAAGTTCAAATTAACATTTTAAGGTCAATTGAAACTTTTTTCTCATGTCAACCCTTAATATTGAGAAATAATGACAAAAATCGTCATTTTTAAATTTTTTTGGGCTCTTACTCAGAAAAATTATTAAAAATCACACTTAGATAGCTCTTGAAATTCTAAACAAAATGGTGGGGGTTGAAATTTTAAAATTTCTTCCCGATTTTTCAGAATTAAATCGCCAAATATTAGAAAAATAGTTAAAAATTGAAATTGGGGCGTTACATTTTTCACTATTTTTATTTTATAATAAAAATTTTATAATTAAAATATATTTTGTATAAAATTTTCAAAATATTTTGAGGTCAAAAAGTCTTTGATTGGTTCTCACAATCAACAAAGGGTATTTTTGTCATTTTACAAAAAAATCTCAATAAATTTTCAAAATTTTTTTATTATTAATTATTCTAAGTATATTAATGACTTAAAAATAATTTTTAAACACTTTTAACTATTTTTGTCTATTAATTCTACTATTTGGACTTTTAGGGACGAAATAGTTATTTTATCAATTTTCGATCTCCGTTCTCTCAAATTAAAGTCTGTAGATAATCGCACCAATAATATGGTAACCTAAAAAAAATAAAAAAAAAACTCTCTTTCTTAGGGTGGTGACCCTCTTCTACAGGCTAAGTAATTCTTCTCATGTCAAGAACCCCTTATTTGTACACATTGTATCCTAATCGTAAAAGAGGAAACAAAACTTTAAAATAAAGATAATATATTTAAATTTAAATAACATCCTAAATATTAGATAATATCTTTAAATCTAAAAAGGATTTAACATTAGAAATTTGAATTCTTCTCCCAACATAATTATATAAATTGTATAAAGAAATCAAAATGGTGGTTATCTTATAGTGTTATAACCTTATAGTGTTGATGGGATACCACTATCTGAGATTAATTAATAACTATGTAGTTTTACATAATAGGAAGTGAAAAATAGCTTGCTTAAAAAAAAAAAAGGAAGTGAAAAATATCTACTCGATAAATTACAATTGAATTGTTAAGGACGTCAACTAATTGTACTTTATTATGATAATTTCGTTAAAAAGTTTTGTTGTATGAGTCCAAATATTTAACTCATTAATGCCTAAATGGAATTTGGAAACTTTATTACCATGCACCTGGCCTTTAGCTGCTTCAACTTTTACTCAAATCTCTACGGTAATATTTAACAAAAGTTTAGTGGCGCAAAGATGGGGCAATATAAAGTGCGCATTCATGTCAATTGCGACAACCCACTAGCACTTTAGTTAGGAAACTTGTCATGAATCGTCTCATCAAAAAACGTTTTTTCCCCAGTCAATTGACCTAGGCCTGCATTCTTTGAACCGGGCCGCAGAATTTACCTTGTTTTTTTATTTAAAAAAAAAAATCAACATTCTCGTAATTCATGATACGAAGATAATGTGTCTGTATGGATACTGTAGAAATCCAGTTCGATCATAGGAACACGTTCGGATGATCATCAACATTCTTGTGTTTCTTTTAATGAAACCACGCTATAGGAAATAAGTAGATATTTTTACATGATTAGAAATTGATTAATCCTGCTATTGACAGTGAAATTTTGTGCTTTTTTTGTCAACAAACATAATTCTATTTTAAATTTTGAGGAAAGGAACATGTACTCTTTTTGGAGACTTTTTAACCTCCTCTGTAGGCCCTTTTACCCTGGGTTTAAGGTTAAATTTTTATTAATTTTGTTAGAAAAGGTTATAGATAGAAGAAAAAGTCATAGATAGATTGAAATTAAAATACGAAAAAGGTGTTATCGATAAAAGAAGGGGTCATCAATAGAAGAAATTGAGATGAGAAGTAGATTTGCATAAATGTAAAGTGTTGGAATTAAAATGGTGGTTGGGAACATTGTAGTAACCTGTCGATCCGTGAACGTTGGAGACTTAGGATATATAAGGTGTTTACAATGTCCAACCCTTATTATATGGTACAAACTAGTATTTATAGACAAAGGATTCCTAACTATTAATAACTGCTACAAACTTCTACTAAATATTCACTATTGATGGCTTTTGTCTTCAATCTTCACTGTTGATGACTTTTCTGATTTTGATGCTTTTCGAATCTTTAATTTTTTTGTTACCATCTTGTTAAAGTGAGATTAGAAAAAAAGTTATATTTTGACACTTAGTCAAAATATATGCTGAAAATCAATTTCCAGCACTTAGTTGAAATGTTTTCTTAAAATAGCCATTCTTTTCGATTTTCTCAAAATGTCTTCGAAAGACCATTTTTCGATTTCCTAAAAAAAATGGTGATATTAACACCTACATCTCACTTATTCGAGGAAAAGGTATTAATGTCACAATTCTGATGACAATGTGAACTTATAAAATTAGCAAGAATTTGTAGGTATTAATTCACTTTAATATATGTCCTGATTTGGCAATGATTATTAGTGTTGGTTCTTGTGTGCATACTAAGTTCGATTTGAGTAGTATTGTTTAAATGGTGATTTTACATAATACTTATACAATTATACAGAAATTTAAATTCAACTGTTTAGGATTTTTCCTTATATAAAATGTAGATTAATATTTTAATCACAATTGTATTAGTTATCAATATTTAGTAGGTTGTATTTTAAGTTATATGATTAACTAAGTTCAATAGACTATTAAAGGATATGAAAGAAGCTTAATAAGTGAATATCATTATTGACCTACTTCAACATAATAAAAACCCTAGTGAAATCAATAAATAAGAAACTCTAGTTATAGTCCTTGATATACCAAGGCGCACAATTGATTCTCCATCTAGAGAATTACAAAGGTCCCATTGAAAAATCAAAAGACTTCAATTGAGAAAAAACAATGAGACCAAACCCTTTTGTTTGTACTCGTAATTATAATAAGTCTTCCATATTGATCAAGCAATCAACAATTATGGATTCAAGTATTTATTCTAATCCTTTATAATTTGACATGATGTAGATCCTAGTACCTTCAGTGTATTATTCTAAGACATGCCTATAGAATTTTGGCTTTTGCATAAGGAATAAAGTTAAGAGTTTAATTGTTATGCACCGTCAGTGTAAAAAATTTTATACTATCAACCAATCGAAAATAAGTTTTAGTGTAATATTTAGGGTGGTATTATTAAAGTCAACAAACTTATCATACATGGTGGGTTATGATTGAATGATAGTGTAAAACTATTTTAACATAGTCTATTTTTTCTAAAGTTAATAAGGATTAAGGTGTTTTTTATTCCAACAAGTGGTATCATAGCACATCCTCATTGTTTGATAATTAGGATTCAAGTTTTCTAATTGTTTGATGTTTGGATGGAGTTTTCTTGAATGATTTTAATTTATGTATGGTTATTAATCCTATTTTTGAAAATCTTTTTGCATTTCTATTTTTTGATTAAAAAAGTTTGGTGTTTAATACTGACTATAAAATTTATGTTTGAGTTTTTATTTAGTTTTTGGATTATAGCGATTTTTTTAATTTTTTTTCGATTTATATATGTATGAACATTGTCTTCAAAACAGAAAATTGATTTTTTTTTTATTACCGTATTTGGTCGAGATTGATTCAGATATGGTAATAATACAATTTTGATAACATATTGACATTCGCCTTAAAGGCTATAATAAAATCAATTTGGTAATAAGAAATATTTTTCTCGTATCTTAATTTAATTTTATCTTTATCGCATTATTTGGATCATTAATCAGTAGTAATTTGTTTCTATGATTTGTTATAATCATTAGTTTTTCTAATTACCGTAATTAGGAAATTATTTAAGTTTTCTTAGTTACCCTAATTATAGGGTCAATGAAGTTAATGCTTAAGGGTGACCTTATATTTACTTGAGTAATCCATTTTTTTATAAGTCAAGTCTAAGTAATTGAGTCACATTGACTTGTTTACACCTCTATAGAAGGGTCTATATATCATTACTCTTTACTTTTTATTTTCCCTATCTTCTCTCATTACATAGTGATATTCATACATAACTTATGAGAGATAATTTGTTTTTTAAGATTTTTCATTTTTTTTCAAATTTAAACTAATGTTATTACGAGTATGTTATTATCTTCAAATTTAAATTAAATCTTATTTTTTTTTAAGTTTTAACAAATTATACTGTCTTTAAAATATTATTTTTATAATTAATCCATTGTCTACAAATTTAAATTAAATGTTATTTTTTTTTATATTTTTACATTAATTTGAGTCAATGAGAGAATATAATAAAATAATTTTAATTTATATGATTAAATGATTATATTATGGCTAAATTATTAATTTGATCTTTTAATTTATTTATTCTGTTCAATTGGGTTCCTTTATTATTAAAAGGTTCAATTAGATCGCAAAATTTTCAAAAATGCTTCAATGTTACCATTTTTGTCCAAAATGATGTCGTTTTTATTGTGTTTTCCACGCCGTTTAGTGTAACATTGGATGGAAAACAACATCGTTTTGGACAAAAAAGATAACATTGGAGTGTTTTGAAAAGTATGAACCTAACTGAACCTTTTAATAATAAAAGGACTCAATTGAACAAAATAAATAAATTAAGAAACTAAATTAGTAATTTAATCTTTTATTATTTGTATATATAAAAAATATTTACACTGTGCTAGTTTTGGTAAATTTTATGGTATGTTTGGTTGGAAGAAAAAAAAATAGAGAAGAAAGAAATTACAAATAACGAAGCATTTTTTTTTGTTTGGTAAAAAAGAAAGTGAAAGGAAAAAGAAAGAAAAAATTGACTTTTAAAAAAAAAAATTTAAGCTTTTTTTTCTTTCCATATTTCCTTCAATTCAAATTTCAAACTTTTCTCTCCTCTCATATTTTTCTTCTACCCAACCAAACAAGCCATTAATGTATTGTTAAGACTTAAGACTCAGTAGACTAGTGTCCAGTTTCGCAGATTGGTTAGCCAAATTAGGAGCTGAGTCGGATGCCCCATGTACCCTTGGGCAGACTTGTCCACCTCGCCTCCAGTCAATTTGTTTGCTGATGTCTTGGGCATTTCTTTTGTTAGATATTGCTAGCTGGTAGTTTGTTGTCTTTTATTTTCCTACTACTAATAATAATAAAAAAAAAGACTTATGTCCTTTTTTTTACAAATTTTATAGAAAAAAAGAAAAGAAAACAAATTGAATTTTTTTATAAGCCAAAATTAATTTATAAAAATTAAGTGTATACATTAATTTTATCTTATTAGAGAAATTTAATTTATTTTACTTTTTTATTTTTCTTTCATATAAATACTTATAGAAAAATTTATTTAAACAGAACCTAAATAATTTTCTCTTTTTTATAGTAGACTAAGGCTTTGTTTAAATAAACTTTTCATAAACACTTATAGAAGAAGAAAATAAACTAAAAATATAAATTGAACTTTTTTAATAAGTTAAAATCAACTTATATACTTTAACTTTTACAGAAACTATCTAATATAATTTCTTTCTTTTTTGTTGTTCATAAGTTAAAATTCATAAGTTGATTTTAACTTACGAGAAAAATTTAATTTATTTTTGCTTTTTTTTTTTCATAAATACATATGGATATGTTTATTAAATAATACTTCAGTTACCTTAGCTAATAAGCCAACCAGCCATAAGATTTGATTTTGGGTCATAAGAGCATCTCCAGTGTTGATGCTTATACTAGTTCTTAAAAATTTAGCAACGGTACTTATCAAGTTTTATCACTGGAGTTCGTCAGGTTAGCTTCCACATGTAAGTAACGCTGCTTAAATAAGCAACCATCCTTAAATATAAGCAACTGTCCTTTTTTAGCATTGGGAAGAAAAGTAACGACGGTGGTGATGAGGAGAGGGGTGGGGGTGAGTGACTCAAGGTTTGCAATGATGGAACGTTTTTAATATTTTTGTAGTAATAAATTTGCAGTAAATTTAACACAATAAATTAGCAAAAGATTACCGTTTTTAATTTAGCAAAAGAATACCATTTTTAATTTAACACAATTAATAAAATAAATTTGCAGTGTTTTTATTATTTTTATTTTTTTTACATACTTATTGTTTCAAAATTATAATACAGATAAAATAATATTTTAAGTTAAAATAAAAATAAAAATATTAATATAAATATGTGAGACCAATTGTAGAATCCATAAAATTAAATTAAGAACTCAGTTAAAAAACTTAGCATTGGAGTGAAATTTTACAAGAGTTCTTAAATTTGACATAACATTGGAGGGTCCACAAAAATAAGTTAAGAAACTCATTTAAGCAACTAAGAATTGAGATGCTCTAAGAGCAAACTTGCATTTACATGCATCCAAAAGAACCAGTACTTTGCTCACATGGATTAATGTCCGCGCAGAGAACCAAAAATAAAACCCAAAATCGTCAAGCATATTCATCCATGCGACTAATTCAGGATATGAAGAACTTACCCAGCCTACAGGTACTTAGGTTGCTTTTAATTTCTCAGACAGATGCAGGGTTCAGATTCTGACAAAACAACAGCTTCAAACGGTTGAATACAATTTAAATCTGTCGGGATGTGAGTTTTTTATTATAACCGGAAACCTGGTGGGGTAATAGACACGTGGGTCCATCCTTCCCAATGTTATGCACGTTCATCAACAGAGACAACACACAATCGGCTTTTTAACCACAGTAATAATAATAAAAAATTACTAAAATAATAATAATAAAAAATTACCAATCTGAGTTATTTTAGAAATGAGACCAGATACATATATATATATATATATATATATATATATATATATATATATATATATATATACGAGACACATATTCGGTTGACGACATATGTATTTTAATAGGAGACGCCAATTGAGTTGGCACAGTTAGCATCTCGCGTTTAAATAATTTTTTTTCTTACTATAATAATATTTTTTTATATATAACAGGAGTTGGCACTTCGCATTTAAATAATTTTTTTCCCTATAACAGGAGGCGCCTCGCGTTTAAATAGATATATATTTTTTCTAGCCAACGTAGTTTAATTTTTTTTTAATTTTTTACGCTCTGTCGCATACTAATGCATGATCCACTACACCATACTATTCATGTACGTTTCAATGTTCAATAATACTTCTCATGACACTACAATTAACAAATTCAATTTATTAGAAATCTTCTTAGTTAACACATCATAACTGATGCCACATTTTATTTGAATTGTTCTTTTACTGCCTTCAAAAGTCATGCCTTTTGAACCGTTGTATTTTCTACCATTCGAATAAGTAAAAGTGATAATGGAACTCATTTTTAAATACACAAATCACAAAACAAGATAACAAACACAAATCAAAACAGATGTGAAAAAACAAAGCAAAAGAAGCACACAAGCAAATAACAAACACAATCAACACTCGTGAAAACACAAGTAAAACGAGAAAAATAGACTCTATTTAAACTCATCCATAAATATCATGTCATATAAAAGACAAGATCAAAATCCTTGATTGAATAAGAATCGATTCTCCGATTAAAATCAAATAAGAATCAATTCTTTGAAAAATCATCATCTCGGCGTGCCTATACTAAAAAAAAAGTGAGAACCACAAGGCCCCAACTCCTATTATAGTAAAAAAAATAAATTATTAACCTCCTGTTGTTATAGTAAAATATATATATATATTTAAACGCGAGGTACTAATTGACTGTTATAATAAAAAATTTATTAAACGTGAGAGGCTAACACAATTGGCACCTCCTATTATAGTAAAAGAAAAATTATTAAACACGAGTCCCTCCTGTTATAGTAAAAAGAAAAAAAATTATTTAAACGCAAGCCTCCTATCATATAATTTTTTTTATTTAATGCGTTTTTTTATCAAACGTGAGGTGGTGCAATTAAAAAAAATATTTAAATGCAAGGCGCCTCCTGTTATATATATGAAAAAAATTATTTAATGCGAAGCGCTAACTTAGTTGGCGTCCCCTGTTAAAATACACATGTCACCAACTGAATATGTGTCTCGTGTATATATATATCTGACCCTTTTTCTAAAACAACCCAGGTTAGGATTTTTTTATTATTATTATTTTAATAAATAGTTTTTTTTTTACTATTTTGATTAAAAAGCCTATAACCGGAAACCTAGTGGGGTAATAGACACGTGGGTCCATCCTTCCCAATGTTATGCACGTTCATCAGAAGAGACAACACACAATCGACATTTTTCTATCCTATTTTATTTTAATTAACCACCTTGTGAATGTCGTCCTTTTCCCTTTGTTTTCTCGAGCAAAACTAGATTAAGGGCTAAATTAATTATTAAAGCACCGAAACAAATATTTTAAACTTTTAATAATAATATGTGGTTATGTACTGTAGTGCTTACTTACACTGTGTTTGGTAGAGAGGAGAGAAATAGGGAGGAAGAAATAGGTAAAAGAAAAAAGAAGAAAAGAAAAATAAATAAGAAATAGAGTGAAAATAGAAGTTATTTGATTAGAGAGAAATATAGAAAAAATAAGATGGAAGTCTGTTTTTTGACTTTTGGAAATTTAGAATAAAAAAATAAAATTACAAATATAACCTTAAGATTTTAAAATGACGATATTTCTTTATTTATTTATTAAAATTAAAAAATATCATATATTCGAACATGTGATAACACGAACATGTGATAACACATTTAATATGTTGTCACATATTCGAATACGTAATAACACATATTTGAATATTTCTTCTTATGTTGTCTCATTCTTCAAAGAAAAAGCAAAAGTAATGTTGAAAACTTTCTTCTAACGCTGCAATTCGTCGCACTTCCACACATATTTAAGCGGCTTAATTTTAGCATGGGACCCACCAAAAATTTAAAAACTTCTGTGATATTTCACTGATACCAAACGAACAGAAATCGACAACTTCTGCTCACTTCTGCGCTCTTCTCTTTTTTTCTTCGGTACTTCATCGCTACTGTTGACTGTTGACATGTGTGCGTTTTGTTCGTCGTTTCTATTCTGTCACAACTTTATGCAAAAGTCTCAAAATTGGAATTCTTCTTCTCCAAGTAACAATGAGTCAAAAGTGAGATTGCCAAGAAAACAGTACAACATTTAATTAAATTTTTTGCTATATTATTGTGAATTTAATTTTGATTCAACATATAATAATAATTATTATTAGTGGGAAGACCGATATACTATTGTGTTTGTCAGCATTTTTTGGGTTTTTGAATAAAAAGAAGAGAGAGAAGCTGAATGAAAAATGAAAAAAATGAGGTCAAAATAGACCACCTGAGAACATAATGTGTGTTGGATGCGATTTTCTTGGAATTACTTTTGTGACTGCATAAAATTTTAGTCACAAAAAATAATTATTATAGATAAATAATAAAAAAAGTTTAATTGTATTTTTTGTCTCTAAAGTTTTATAATTTTGTAAATTTTGTCATTCCAATTTTTTTTTTCACGAATTTTGCTCTAACATAAAAAACTGACACAATTAAGATATTTTGTTACGGTTTTTCCTTTAAACCATTACAATTAAAATAATTGTGTGACTTTTTTTTTAATTGTGGTATTTTTTTACTTGGGAACAAAATTCGCAATATTTTGTAAATTGAGAGACAAAATTCGTGAATTTTTTTTTTTAGATAACAAAATTCACAAAATTGTAAAATTTTGGAGATAAAAAGTATAATTAAGCCTAAAAAATTGACTCAAAAAAGTTTTGAGCATTAGATCATGACAACATGATTTCATAGTTACTTTTCAATTGTAGGAAATCCTAATCTTTTGGGTGAGTGTTGACAAAATTAATTTAAAATAAAATATATTTTATAAATTAATTTTAATTAAAATTGATGTTGAAGTAATGTAATTTATATTTGAATATTTTTATTTAAAAAGTAAGTTAATAGTAAAAATTAATAAATATGTACATAATTCAACGTGAAACCAAAATATGTACACAATGTACTTAATAGAAGATGGGAAAGTGTTGATAGAAGGAGGTGGATAAAATATGAGAAAATGTACAATTTTAATAACAATTGAAGGATAAAATAGGTAAAGAATATGTATATCAAAATTTGTTATCGCCTTTATTGTTATAGATTGTTATTGTTTAATCATGCGTTGATATATCAAAAGCTAATTTTTCAAAGAATAAGCATGATATTCAAATTTATACCAAAAAAAAAAAAAGCATGATATTCAAATTATTTCAAATATGATTATTAGCCGACCCAGGATACAGTTGGAATGTCGAAACACTGACTTTAATTTGCAGTAAGTAGTGTATCGTGGAGCAAGTAATGAGCACTTATCAGTCACTAATGACATGTAGTTGGAAACCAACAAATAAAGAGTTAGGCTGTGCTAGAAGCATAGGTACCGTTTGAGAGGGGCCCCATTTGTGTAATTCAAAAAATTTTCTGTTGGATTTGAAATTTATTGAGTGGGACGAAAAAGTGCAGCAACGAACACCATTTGACTAAACTACATGCATTGCAGCTCAACCCTTTCTCTCTCTAATTTTTTTATTTCTTGTTCCTTGAAACTATAAGAAGGGTCTCTCTCTATTATCTCACACCCTTTAATGTAACCCAGAGAGATCAGAGAGAATCAATCAAGACCACTTTCTTAGTTTCAAACTCAACTTTTGAGGGTCCTTTCTGTATTAAAAACAAGTGTTGGTCTATTGCTTGTTAACCTTGGTCTTAGTTAACAGTGTTCATATGATGAATGCTTCAAAGTTCATTAAATGTGTTACTGTTGGAGATGGAGCTGTTGGAAAGACCTGCATGCTCATTTGCTACACCAGCAACAAGTTCCCCACTGTAAGTCCCAAAAAAGACCAGACCCCATCCATCAAAGATGCTTCTTTTATCCATTAAGTTCCCTTGTTTTCTAACCATTTTTTAACTTTGGAGGTATTTCATCTGAATGGTGTTTTATATTCCAACTCACACTGTATGAACAAGATAAGGTTTTGGGGTTTTTCTATGAATAATACCTAAGTTTAATGTGAGACACTGTATTAGTATTTGGGCTCTTGTTCCATTGTGTTTCATTATCTTTGTTCTGATTTTTCTAAGTTTCAAATGTGCGTGATGAAATGAAACCCTTCTCTTTTTATCATCGAGCTCACTAGTCTTGTTTTTTGTTGTCTTTTTTTTTGTTTTGGGGGTTGCAGGATTACATACCTACAGTATTTGATAATTTTAGTGCCAACGTAGCTGTGGATGGAAACATTGTCAATTTGGGGCTATGGGACACAGCAGGTACTGGGAGCCTTCCCACTTGAGCTTTTATGGTCCAGAAACTGTGTTTTGATTGTTCATCATTCTTTAACTTTTGATACATTTTTCACTGTTTTAAAGGCCAGGAAGACTATAGCAGGTTGAGGCCACTGAGCTATAGAGGAGCAGACATTTTTGTGTTAGCATTCTCACTGATTAGCAGAGCTAGCTATGAAAATGTTCTCAAGAAGGTTCATATCTATCTCTGCTTGATCTTGTTTTGCATATTCTCTCTTGTCTCTAGTTTTGGATTCAAGATTTTAGAAAGTGAGTCGTTTCCTTCAGGCTTCCTTTGGATGAGAGGATAAGATGGGATGAAAGGAAAATAGAAAATAAAGAAGAAAGTTTAGGATAAAAATCATTTTCTCTGATAGTACATAAAACCGAGATGAAGGAAAACATTTTCTATCTTAATGTCTTCCTTGTCACTTTTTTTTTTATGAAAAATGTTGTTTGCAATATTTGTGAAGTATCTTGTTACAAATGTAAAAGTGTGCAATTTAATTTTTGAGATCTTAAAGTATCTCTTATACTATTTAAAACGATAATGAAAATGTACGTAATATATTAGTAGGCTCAATATTGAAATAAGATCACTGGCCAGAGAAATCAAGTTGAATAATGAGAGTGTTTGGTTGAAAGGAGCTTCAATGATCACTGGTTATTGTTCTTGGGTCTTTTATTGATTTTTGCCACGATGCCTTTGTTGACTTTTTGGCTATTGATGGCTACTTAAAGAGAGGGAAAAGAAAATCACTCTAGAAAACTAAAGAGGAAAAGAAACAGGAGCGTTTGAGAGAGGAAGGGGAACAAACGGATTCAATCTGATCCAAAATGAAAAATATAAAATTAAATGGGTACATTATATATAATGTAAGTTGTCTAACATTAATTGGACGTGATGATATTCAAATATTACTTTCAAACTAGCGTCACTAAATGTATGACAACTCACTTTGGGTAAGGTAGTAAGGTACTCAGGCATCATAGCAACTTAATTGTTAAACTGTTATTTTGTATTTCATAACTACTAATATTATTATTTTGTAAAGCAAAAAACTGTTTGATATCTTGTCCGAGTTTTTTTTTTATAACAATTGATTTTCGTATTTATTTTTTTACTACTATATGACATAGTTGATACGATGATGTGTTTTCTTTAGTTCTTTTTTTTTTTTTTTTCCTTTTTATATGGTTTATAAAGTGTGGGTTTGACATTACAAAAATTAAATTTCATATTTAACATGTGTCAAGGCCCAAGTGTCACTTTAAAGAATTTAAAAAATATATTTCGAACGAGAGAATTTTTTTTCTTAAAATAATATTTCTCTCATTACTATGAAGAAAAATTAGAAAAGGAAACAAGTTCGCCTTATTTTATTGCTCTCATTTTCTCTTCCCATGTTCCAACAAAGCCTAAGTCTGTAGCTGTTATATTATTGTTGAGGCCTGTATGTGGCTTTACTACTATGGAACGTGCATGTTTTCATTGTATTAGCCTATTGGGAGTTATCAATAATGGACAATTTTCAACATAGGATTTATGTGCACTTAAACTTTTGCATTTATGCCCCCATAACGCAGTTACTCATTTCTGCTTTCTTTCTTTTCTCATTCAGTGGATGCCGGAATTACGTAGATTTGCACCTAATGTTCCAATTGTTCTTGTTGGCACAAAGTTAGGTAAGCAGCAGCACATACAAATTTTGTAATTTTATTAGGCTGATTTTCTAACTGAATAGAGGGAAGAAGTTAATGACATTAAGTATTGAATTATTGATTTTGATTTTAGATCTTCGTGAAGACCGGGGTTATATAGCCGATCACATGGGATCTAATGTCATAACATCTGCTGAGGTTTATATTTTTTACATTAGCTTCGTTTATTTTATTTTATTTGATAAGTGTGAAACACTTTATATATTACGTATATAAGTAAAGAAAAGGATTTCATTTATCAATCATGGCGCATTGCTAATAGGGGGAAGAACTGAGGAAACAAATAGGTGCAGCAGCTTACATTGAGTGCAGTTCAAAGACTCAACAGGTAGTGGGTTTAAATTTAATGAGTTCAATTTTTATGTATTGTTAGTGTAAAAAACTTTACATTGCCGGTCAATCAGAGACTTTTAAGGTATTTATAGTTGGTATGACTTTGTGATGGTTTATTTGTACTGAATCTTAAGGCACACAGAATTTGATAAAGTTATATTTTCATGATTTAGAATGTCAAAGCAGTGTTTGATACTGCAATTAAGGTTGTTCTCCAACCTCCAAGGAGGAAAGAAATGGCAAGGAAGAAAAGACATAGAAGGTCTGGTTGCTCATTTGTGTAAGTGCCTGGCTCCTATACTTTGAAACATACTTGAAATCATTGATCTTTGCAAAGCATTTGGTGGATGAGATTGATGGTAGGGATAGTGTATAGTTTAAGGAGACTTTCCTAATGAGGAAATGAAATTGCTAGGCTAGGTGATGTTACTACTTATGCAGTGGGATATTGATGATTGGACATAGTTAAATAGGTGCTCCCAAAAAAAGGAAAGGAGAGGAAAGAAAAACAACCAAAGACCACAGTGCTGAGAGAGCATTGAATAGGGATTAAAGATCATTCCCTCTGAAACTTTCATCAATGAGTTTTGAAAGTGAATCCAATTAAATAGAGTCTCAACTGGGAATGTGTCAATGCCCTTGACCTTAGATCACTACTCAAGCTTGCTATTATTTGAAAGGAGCACATAATTTATCATAAAGTGTCTTTGTTATTATTTGAAATGCAAATTCCAATTATTCATGCTGAAATTTTATCATACACAAGTGACTTTTGACTATATGTTAACATGTATCTTTACTGTCTGACAGAAGTATTGTGTGTGGAGGCTGTGCTGCTTAGTACACATCAATTGCACCGTCACTTGCTTTTGATATGGATGCTATTTTGCAAAAGCTTCAAGGTCCAAGTGTGGAAACCCTGACATCTGATCACATGTCTAAATTTATCCTTATGCTTGTATTGTAACTGGTGTAAGATAGTAATATGTAGTTATTTCCACTTTACAAGACCCTATTAGACACTGAAGGGAATTTTTCATTCTCTCAGTTGTTACTTAGGCGTGTTATGTATTTATTATATATTTACCAATTCATTAAGCCAAGGGAACCGTTATTTTTTCCTTGAAATGCTTCAATTGCCCTATAAAACTTTTCTCAGAGGATATATATAATGAATTCTCAGCAGCATTCCAAAATCTCAGATATCCATTTTTAAGGAGGGAAAAAATTAGAAAAGTGACTGGTTCTCCCACTAACTCAAAACCATGAACAAAAATTTCTCATTCCTTGGCATTTTGCATTAGAATAAAAAAAGAGATCATTTATGTCTTTTCTGAGTTTTCAGTTGATTCTCCATTTCATGTGTTGGTTGTTATGATAATCTGAGTGCCATTACTAATTGCAGTGGTTTGGTACTTTAGTTAGGAGAAGTATAAATGAGAACTGAGACAGTCAATGAAGGAGTATCCCTCTTGAATCTCCTGCTGCCTGCAAAGCCTGTTTTTACTTTTTAAGGTCATTGATCCTTTTTGGTGATTTTGAAAGGGTGGCAGAAAGGCAGGTGTGGGCTTTTGGCAATTACTTGTGGTTACCTCTTCGAGGAGCCCATGTGACCACTTGTCTTCATTGCTGTAGGGCCTGTGGCACCTTCAGGGAGTTATGTCTCATGTGCCAACAAGCTCCTAAGGACCCCACTGAACCTCATCAGATTGATGCAATGGTCGTTGTATGATGTTGGTGTGTCATAGATAACAATGTGGGGACATCATTTTGAAAAGGCAGAATAGGTAGAGGTAACCACCAAAAATAGCAACATCAGTAAATTAACTATGAACAAAAAGTGAACTATGAAGAGTAAGAGAAACTACACATCAATTTGGTAAAAAACGTGGAAGCTATAACTGATAGCTTCTATCTGTAAATGTGAGAGTTCGCATTCCAAATGTGTAACTAAACACACTATTAGAGTGTGATTGACAAGAATTTTAAGTTAATTTTAAGCTATAACTGATAGTAGTTTGTAGTGTTTTGATTGTGTTTTTTAAGTGTTTTTTGAAACATAAAATGGTTATGTATTTTTCCTAAAACATTATAGAGTTCGTAAATAATGAACAATATTTTTTTTTTTGGAGTAGTACAATGGTTTTTTTCAATTTAAAGTGCCTGTGAAGAAAAATATATAATATTATTTTGGTAGTCAAAGATATCTTTCTAATACATAACTACTTGTCCCTTGCAAGACATAATATGGCACATTTTAAGTGAAAGATAAACTTTAGAGATATGGTTGAGACTTTAGATTCATGTCTTCTCGTCACAGGTAAAGATCACTAATTTCTAATCATGTTACCTCTTTTGTGAGCAATAACGGATGGGATATCAAAGCATTTTTCACACAGCAATTTATATTCTCGTGTCATCGATCATCTAGGAGTCAATTTTACATACGCTTTTATCATTTTCGAAAAACTAAAACAAGTAGTGGCAACTAGGAAGAATTTACTATGAGATTTTCATTTTTGGTAACTCAAATAAAATAACTACTTGATTTTGCTCAGCTCTATGCGCTTGTAGTTGGACTTAGCAGTTATGCAAAGAGTGGCGATGGTCAAATGAACTCAGATACACTGTTTAAGTTCAAGATTATTGCTCTATATTTAGAATTTTTATTTTTATTTTAGCTTTTTAGTTGCAGTATTTTTTTCAACACCTCCCATATCAATATGTCGTTATTCTGAGTGAAACTGAGTTCGAATCATTTAAGTAAAGTCTCAAATTCAAGTATTGTGAATAAAAAAATGTGGTTGAGAGAAAAAAAATCCACTAAAAGTGGTTAGCTAGATTTCCAGTAGAGATTAGTCATCAATAAAACTAGTGGATATTTTGTACTTGTAATATGGTTACCCAAAAAAAAAAAAAAAATCGACACCCCATAACCAACCTTAACACGTGAATACAACTGAATATCTGAATTTCATTTCATGCAGGGACAAACAACAACCAGTTGAATAAAGTTTAAGAATCTTGGTTACAAGGTATTGCAGGGCCCGCTACTCATTTTCTAACCACTCACCAAACTACATAAATATAGATAAAACAGACATTCAAATTGCACTAAGAATATTTCAATCTCTGCCTTTCTTATATTTTACTAACAGGCTCAAATAACCAAAAAAAAGTAAAAGGATCACCACGCGCATGTCATGGCATTGATTTTGGGGGGTACCTTACAATTGAAAATTAATATATCTAGAGATGTGGATGTCACATAGATGTGCATTCTCCCTCCAGATTCCTAAGGATACTGCAAATTCTACGATGAAATAGTTAAGGATTGGGACAATTGCATAGGTATTTGCTGCATTGCACTATTTATAACTATTACTTGCTGAAATTGCTACATGTTTATGCCCACATATAGCCTTTTATATATAAAAGAACAGTTCTGTAAATATAATGTATGGACTTTATTAATAGCAGCAGGAATTAGTCCATAAGAAACATGATAAAGTACCACACAATTCCTTTTACTCGGAAATTTTCTGTCAGTAAAGGTATGTATCACTTTTCCATGTGCATTTGTGAGAAACCTTTTTCCATATCCAAATTGAGGAAAATCTAAACCCAATTATTAAAAAAAAAAATGCCTTTTACAAATTAATGCATTCAACAATTTGCTTCGTAACCTCCCCCCCCCCCCCCCCCCCCCCCCCCCCCCAAAAGCAATTATCCTTTATACGAGGAAAGTAATTTGTTTGAAGCATAATTACATACTTAATAATGAACACTTTTCTAGTTGAAATTGGGTGTATTTGCTCCATAACCTTGTCACCTCACATATGTGCAGGGATGGATCTAGAAACCTATTAAAAGGGGGTTCAAAAAAATTGTAATAATAAATATTAAATTCACATTAAATCATAATAGTTAAATATATCATACCATTTAATTAAGTTGTGAATATTGTTCTTTTAAATCATAAAATTGATTAACAATTAAATATGTATCAAACTCCAATTATTTTCTTAATATAAATAATTAAACAATCAATTAAAAATTCATCTTTAATCAAGTCATGACAATATATAATTTTCAAAGAGTCAAGAAAAAGGGAGGGCCAAGGCCCTGCTTCCCCCCTAAATCTGTCCTTACATACGCGTGGATTCAAAAATGGGGAAAATGATTTAAAAGCAAAATAAAAAATAATTTTTGAAAGTGAGCTTTTATCAGAGATGTGTCACTGTCTTCGGTGCTTAAAGTGCATACTATATAAAACGAGGATCCTCTACTGCCTCTGCTGCACCATGTTCTCTACAGCCAAAATCTGAACCATTCATCACATTCTCTCTCTTTCTTAAATTACTGTTCACTAACTAATCAATGACTAAGGTTTGGTTGCATATTGACTGCACACCAAACTTGCTGGAGAGGATCTGATATGATACTATATAACTAACTTGCTATTATAAATTTTATAAATAAGTTAGAATAATGTAAATTATCATTATAATTTAAATATTATTCTCCATAAATTTTATAGTGAGAGTTTTCATAGTATTGTTAACCCACGTACTTAAAATAACAAAACACGAAGAAACTCAATTTCTTTATTCTTATCTATTATTTGGTATATCAAAAAATAAAATGCTAACTTAAGGGTACTAATTAAAGAATCAAAAGTGAATTTTTTTTTATCAAAAAGTGTAAATGTATATTTCACTGTAATTTTTAACATAATCTTAATTTAAAAACTTTTTATTTAATAATTCTTTAACTATTGTCCCAAAAAAACTGGTTAGCACGCGCTATAATAAAATACTACAAATATATGAACATTGATTGCGAGAATATGGTGGAATGGACCAATTTAAAAGTGCGAAACTAGGCCATGTGCAGTTCCCATTTGGCAATGCTGAATGCATTGAATTGTGATTAAAGAGCTTTCGAAGTGTCATATCATTTCCCAACAACTATCAACTGCCCTTTTTTTGGTTGTAAATGGCAGTATTTCTTCAGATCCATCTTATCCACACATTCTTTTTAATAATAATAATGATAATAATAATAATAATATATATAAATTTTATATTATTATATTAATAGACATTTGAATTTCTTTTTCAAAATATATTTTATAAACTATTTTTTAAAATATTAATTAAATAACAAAATTGTGTCACAAAATAACTTTTTTGATTTATTTTAATATTTTACCTCTTAAATAAAAAATAAATTTTGAATAATATTGTATTTAAATTTATACTTATTATATATTTTCCAATATGTCATGCAAGATTTGTAAATTAAAATTTTCCATCACATTGCTTTATTTATTTTATATAATATAATGTGGTTTAATTTATCTGATATATAAAATATCCTATATATTGCATAACATCTATAATTTTAATTGTTAATTTAATTATTTGCACCAAATAAAATTTAAATTACTATATTATATACATAAATACAAATATAATATATAAAAAATGATAAGTTAAATTTATTGTTAAGATATATTAAAAATTGAAATAATTTTGAAATTATATTGATATGCATTTTAATTTGGTTACTAAAAAATATTTTTTATAAATCAAATAATAACTAAAAGTAAGTATCTTTTAAATAGATAGACAATTTCAAAACAATTCATTATAATTTATTTAAAATAATAATTAAGGATAGAAAATAAGAGATAAATTATCATCATCATTATTTTATTTATATTTATCAATTTTTGTATATTACATTAATATATATTTGAGTCTTTTTCTAAAACATTTTTATAAACAATTTTTTAAAAATCTTAATTAATTAACAAAGTTGTATCAAACTACATAAGAAAAAATAAATTCACTTATAAATTTGTATAAATATTACATTAAAAGTACTAAATGTTACGTTAATATTTCTTTTCAAGTTTAATTTACTTATATATATATATATATATATATATATATATATATATATATCAATTTCTGTATGTTATATTAATATACATTCGAATTTTTATTTCTTAGAATATGTTTTGCAAACTAATTTGTATAAAATATTTGTTAAATAATAAAATTTGGTCATACTATATATGAAAAATCTATTTATTTATATTTTTATATACATATTATATTAATAGCACAAAATGTAATATTAATATTTATTTTCCAAACTAATTTTATTATATATATATATATATATAAGGATATAAATTAAGAGATAAATTATTATTATTATTTTATATATATTTGTCAATATATATAGATATATATGAATAAATTATATAATTGAAAATTTCTTTTTACAACCATTTTATAAACTATTTTTTTAAATATTTCTTCTAAAGTTTAATTTTCTTACACACACACACACATATATATATATTTGAATTTTTATGTCTTAAAATATATTTTATAAACTAATATTTAGAAAATAATAATAAATTAATAAAATGTGTCATACTATATATAAAAAATCTATCTATTTATATATTTTGTATAAATATTATATTAAAAGAATTATTGTCAAAAATATTAACAGCATTAAATGTATTAAGGATATATTTATGTATAAATATTAATAGATCATTAAGGATATAAATTAAGAGATAACTTATCGTTATTAATTATTTATTTTCATCAATATATATATAAATATATTAATAATATATTTGAATTTTTTTACACCATTTTTATAAACTAATCTTTTTAAATATTAACTAATTAATTAAAAAAGTTGTTTCATATTATATAAAAAATCTATTTATTTGTATATTTGTATACATATTACATTAATAGTATTAACTACTATATATATATATATATATATATTATTTTGATTTAAAAAAGTTTTAGGTTCCTATAATTTATTGCTTTTTTTATTTTTGGTCCTTGTAAATTACTTTTTTAAAAATAGTCTTTGTAAAATTTATATTTTTTGTTTTAGTTCTTGTTATTTTGTTTTAGTCATTGTAATATATCTACTTTTTGTTTTAGTCCCTATAATATTTTGTTCATTTTGAGTTAGTCCCTTTCAAAAATAAATTGTAGGGACTAAAAACAAATTATTCACATATTACAAGGGTAAAAACGAAAAAAAATAGTATATTTCAAGGACTATAATAAAATAACAAGAACCAAAATAAGAAAGGAAAATCTTACAAAGACCATTTTTAAAAAAGTAATTTTATAAGGACCAAAAAAAAGTGATACATTACAGGAATCAAAAATATATTTAAACCTTTTATTTTAATATATACATTTGAATTTTTATTGCTTAAAATATATTTTATAAATTAATATTTATAAAATATTAATTAATTAAAAAAATTGTATCATACTATATATGAAAAATCTATTTATTTATACAAATATATATGTCAAAAAATTATACAAATATATATGCAAAAAAAAGTATTGATATATAAATATTAAGAGAAATGTTATTTGTACAATAATTCATGCAACAATTTGTACAATAATACTTTTTTGTGTCTATCTCTCTCTTGCACATTATTTATTACATATCATAATGATGAAAAAGATAAACACAAAAAGTATTATTGTATGAATTTTTATATGAATTGTTGTATATGTATTACATCCCAAATATTAATAGCATTATTCTCAAGAAAAATATTAATTAATATACAAAATTGTATCTTATTATATAAAAAAATTATTTATTTATATAATTATATTAAGCTTAAATTATTCTGTAGGTCCATATAGTTTTATAGAATTTTTAATTAAGTCCCTACAGTTAAAAATACTTTTAAAAAATCTTTATAATTTAAAAAGTTTTTAATTAAATCCCCACTCACTTATAACTCTATTAATTTATATTTAACTTAATTGCATGTTTAGTCTTTTGACCTTTCTCTTATTTACAATCAAGTCTGAGTGTATGTGGTATAACTTAAATTGGAGACCAAAATTACACATATATTACTATTACTAAATTAAATAATATTAACATTGTATAAACTAATAATATTAAAGTTACTATTAATAAATATAAAGGGATAATAATATAATAGGTCCCTAAACTTTTAGGCAATTTTAATTAGGATCCTATACTATAAAAAATTATAATTAAGTCCTTAATCTTTAAAAAAAAAATTAATTAGGTACCTAGGATTAACTTCCGTCTAGTTGTTGTTTGCCCTAGGAACCAAATTAAAAAATAAAAATAAAAGATTAAGGACTCAATTAAAAAAAAATAGTATAGAGATCTAATTAAAAATTGCCTAAAAGTTGAAGGACCTACTCAATAGTTTAACATTTAATTTATTAACATCATGTTAGTCCAATAAGGCCTTGCATTTGAACCTTGTAAATGAAAAAAAGGTGGTTGGGAGAAGATACGTCATTAAAAGTCGTTAGTCAAATTCTCTAGCAGAGATTAGTCATTGACAAAACTAGTAAATACTTCACACCTATTTTCAATTATGCGATTTTAGGCCCCAAATTTTAAAAATTTGTAATTTTAGTCCAACCGTTAAATGCTCATCTATTAACTATTAATGCATCAACGTTAATTATGATATGGCATTAGATTGAATACGTGATAGATAATATTTAACAGACTAATACAACGTCATAGTCATCATTAAGACATTAATAGTCATTAGATAAACATTTAACAATTGGACCAAAATTGAATATTTTTAAAATTTGGGAGATTAAAATTGCAGAATTAAAAATAGGGGGATCTAAAATTCAGGATTTTTAAAAATTGGTGGACGTACTAAAATTGCAAAATTAAAAATAGGGAGACTAAAATCGTGAATTGAGAATTGTAGAAGGACAAAAAATACAATTTAATCACATAATAATAATGCAACAACATTTGAATATTGAAAGATGCTTTTTGCCCTTTCTATAATTTTCCCTTTTTTCTAAAATAAAACAAAGGCAAAATCAAGATGAAAAAAAAAATAGAAATAAGGTTAAATTATCGAGTAGGTCCTTGAACTTTTAAATAATTTTTAATTAGGTCCCTATACTATTTTTTTTAATTGAGTCCTTACCAGGAAATATTTCGTCCAAAATAACAAAATATTCATAGCAATTTAACGCCAATTAAAGACTCAACTACAAATTTTTATAGTATAGGAACCTAATTAAAAATTGCCTAAAAGTTCAAGGACCTATTAATGTATTATCCCTCAATATAAATTAGTATATATTTGTAGGAAATTAATAATATTAAAATTAATATTAATAAATATAAATTAACAATATATATTAAGGACCAAAATTACACATATATTTACTACTACTAAGTAAATAATGTAATATTATAAAACAAAACAGACAATAACTTATACTTGTTAAAACTAAATATCTTAATTGTAACTTTATCACTCTATTTTAAATAATTTTATTTTTATAAAATTGTGTTGTTTTAATTTTTTTTTCTCTACATAATTTAGTGACTAAAAAAAGATATTATTATCAATTAAATAATTATATATATATATTTCACTAAAAAAGTATATTTATATCACATATTTTCAATTAACTTTCTTCTGATATATTTATATCATATCTAATATATTTAAATTTTTCTAGAAATTTACCAATATATACTAATTTATATATATTAGCAAACTCTGAGAGTGGAGATTCAAACTCTATTCATGTTGACAAGTATATATTATTAATTTATATTTATTAATATTAATTTTAATATTATTAATATCTCATAAATATATATCAATTTATATTTATTAATATTAATTTTAATATTATTAGTTTATACGGTGTTAATATTTTTTAATTTAGTAGTGATAAATATATGTGCAATTTTGGTCTCCTGTATAAGTTATAAAAAATATATATTTCATTTGTATATGAAATAAAGTCATTAGCCGTGGTTTTACTGTTATTGGTAGACTTCAAAGGTGAGGGTTTGATTCCCACCTTCAACACCTTTCATTAGTGTTATAACACCATTAGCTTTTAAGGATCTAATTACAAACTTTTAAGGACTTTTTTAAAGTGTTATTTGTAGGGACTTGATTAAAAATTTTATAAAACTATAGAGACTTTCGGATTAATTTAACCTTATATAAATGTAACATTAATTTATAAGATTAAATGCTACATTAATATTTTTATATATTTTTTTAAATATAATTTACTTATATACAGATAAATAGATAATATGGAGGTTTCCACATATAGTTTTTTGAAAAAGTTATCCTGAGAGGGATCCATTACATGCCATGAGGTTGTTCAAATAGTCAACAATATCCTATCCTATATAAAGCCCCACAATCTTCCTTCCTCTATACGTACATCAATCTTCTTTCTTTAACATCATTACTACGTATTCCTTCCCTCTCTCAACTCTACGATGGCTTCAATTGCAGTGGGAGACACTACTCCATTTACTCCCTCTCTGCTGGCAAAAGGGTTGTCCTTTTTGCTGTTCCTGGTGCCTTTACACCTAGTTGCAGGTCATGCAAAGACCCCTTTCTAGCTTCTCGTGCAACTTTCATATTTAAAAAATAAAAACTACGTTTGGCTCTATTAATTTCTTATTCATTTTTTTCGTTTGTTTTCGGTAAACAGTTTGAAGCATGTGCCTGGCTTTCTTGAGAGAGCTGAAGAGTTTAAAACAAAGGGTGTGGATGAACTGATATGCATCAGCGGTATACACTAATTAAGCATTCAACTTCCTTTCAATAACCACTTCTTTTCAAATTTCAACCCTTTGTGGTAATTGTATGAAGTGAAAAACTTTCATGTACTATATATTAGTATATATATGACTTGGATTTATTAATTAGAGTTAGAGGACTAATTTGTGAATGGATATTAATTTTGTAGTAAATGATCCTTTTGTAATGAATTCATGGGCCAAAACTTTTCCACAAAACGAACATGTGAAGTTCCTTGCTGATGGTTCAGCCAATTACGTACACTCGTGCTCTCGGGCTTGAGCTTGATTTAACAGAGGCAGGGCTTGGCACTCGTTCCAAGAGGTTTGCTTTGTTGGCGGAAGATTTCAAGGTTAAGGTTGCAAATATTGAAAGTGGAGCAGAATTCACTATCTCCAGCGCTGAGGAGATCCTCAAGGCTCTCTGAGTGATCAAAATTAGTGTTTAAGCCTTCGGATTTGTGTTTTTCAACAATGTCGCGTTCCCTACAAAATACTATGGCCATTATATGTTGTGTTCGCTGCAAATTTATGAATGCTTGAAATTAAATTTATGTTGTTTTAGACAATGAAATCCGTTTACTGATTTTCAAGTTCAAATCTAACAGAGCTACACGCGATAGTTTATTAAAGAGCTGAATCCTGATATACTTGGATATGATGATGGTAAATAGGGCTGATCGGGAATAGCCAACCCGGCTAAACCGGTTTAAAAACATGCTTTGAGGTGGGTAAATTCGGATTTCGGGTTAAATAGAATAAAAAATCAATTAAATACGGATAATTTCGGACAAGTGCATTTTAAAAAAATTCCCTCAAACTCCTACCTGACCATAAGGAGAAACAAAATTTGATTGTTCATTTTATGATAGATGCATTTAAGATGTCCACTCACTATTGTAAAAAGTACTTTTTAAATCAGTTAAAAATGACTTTTTAAATCGGTTCAAGAACAAATTTAAATACAAGCGATATAAAAATAAAGTTGATTTTAAAATAGATTTTGAACTGAGTTAAAAAAGACTTTATAACTTAGTTCATTGAAGAACCGAGTTAAAAACTCTAAAAAGCTCCAAAAGCTCCAAACCCCTCCCATTCTTCATTTATACCAGAAATTGCTACACCAACATTTTGATCCATGGACATGGACCAACGACCACAACATCAATTATTTCTAGAGCTCTCCCAATGAAATATGCAACTAAATCATGATTTATAAAGGGTTCAAGTACAATTGTTTGGACAAGATTTAAAAAGCCTCCTTCTCCCAATGAAAAACTTTCGTACGCAAAAATATCCACATTACTGTATCCAGCACCTTTGTGGAGATCTTTGATATTCATAGAACTTGAAACCAATGGAGACTAGATTCATGACCTACCAATCCTATGTCAAACTCCGATTAATGTCAATCAATGAATACAGAGAAATCATATCGGATCGAATTGGAAATTGAAGTTACTTATAAGTATAGGCTTCTTGTTCGAATCAGAGACAGAGAGGTGGTTTTGTTTTTCAATGCTGAAGCAAATCCCCATGAATCTGGATCTAAATCTAAACCTCATGAAATATTGGAGAGTTTCGAACAAGCTTAGAGAGAGCTTGGGAAAGCTTCGAAAAAATGGGCACGAGACTGAGCTTTGTCTTCCCAAAATTAAATCAAAACTTTTTCCACTTTTTAACTCGGTTACTATTCAACCGATTTAGAAAATCAAGTTTTTAAATCAGTTCCTCTTATAACTGATTTAAAACTAGTTTTTTAAATTGGCTACAACAATAACCGATTTAAAAAATAGTTTTTAAATCAGTTCTATTATACCCAATTTAAAAAGTTGAGCTCATTATTTCAAAAATGCCACCACTCTTATTATTTAAATCAATTCTCCATAAACTGATTTAAATGCCTATTTTAGAATCATTTTTTTGTAGTAGTGATTGAGAACACTTGGCTTGCATTTTTTACAGCTAATTATTACAAACTTCAAAATTGCATCAAAGAGAATCAAATCTCAACAATTCTATTAGGCATCACGCCAACAATATCTAAGTGCCTTCATTTCCACCAATTGCAAACCACTTGTTGTTGGCAATGTAGAAGTCCCAAAGCCTAGCATAGAGATACACTGCCACAGCGCAAGTCATCACCATTATCACTATCAACACCAAAAACCACTCCTCCCATATCTCTGATCAATTAAACTATATCTTACGATGTCACTTCCTACTCTCCTTCAATGTCACCATCACAAAATGTCATCATTTTAACATGAACAAAATTCTTATCTACGTCTTGATAGGAAGTAGTCTGCTAATACGATTGCTCTTTGACAAAGCCAAGTGAGTTGCTGGAGTGGAAAACCAATTCTCCATGCAAAAACTGAAAGGACAAAACTTATGTATAGTTCTATCAGTGCTATTTGTGTTGTTCTCCAATCAGAATTAGAGTTTTACTTGGTAATCTACATAAACATTAATGCAAACCTTTATTTCGCATATTACCTAGATGAAACTCTAATTCTAGTTAGAGAATAGCACAAACAATACCTATAAAATCGTATGTAAATTTTGTCCAAACTGAAAACACCTGCACTTCAAAAGCAAATCTGCACATACTTACCTAATGCATCTGCAACCTAATTAACTTGCCACCTAACTCAATCGTTAGAGCAAATGGACTACATCAATCTATATTTGCACTCATTTGATTTGTTTTGGTTTCAAAGTTTTTAGCCCGAATTCAACAATTAGTGATTGATGCTCACCTCTAAGGGCAAACATTCCCATAAGGATGTATATCTAATCCTATATTATAAGTTTGAACATTAGCTTTACAAAATAAGAGTCCTAATTCTCTCAATTAACTTACTTTTTATATTTTTTTTCTCCTCAGCTTACACAATGATCTTCTTCACACACAACTTATGAGATTGTAATTGGTTTTTTTAAGGTTTTACAATTTTTTAAATTTAAATTATTGTTATTATGAGTATGTGATTGATTATTATTTTTAAATTCAAATTTAAATTAAACCATATTTTATTTTAAATTATAACAATTACTACTATTTTTTAATTTAAATTAACATTAATTATTTTTATTAAGAGTGGGCTATTATCTTTAGTCTAAATTAACCCCTATTTTATTTTAAATTCTAAGAAATTCTATTGTCTTTAAAATATTATTGTTATAATTATATTATTATCTTAAAATTAAAATTAAATTAAATGTTATTTTTATATTAATTTGATTTATTAAAATATATAATAAAGTAATTTTAATTTATATAATTAAATAATTATACAAAAAAAATATTTACCTGGTAGAAATTAAAATCTTAGTTATTAGACATGCCAATGACCCAAATTCCTAAATAACAAATAATTTGGCAAGAAAAAACAGGATTTTGATTTTGTTATTACCGGAAAAATAGGTTTTTTAGTAGTGAGTTAAAAAAATATGAAATTAAAAATCTAACTGAGTTAAATAGAAGAAAAAAAGATTTTAATAAAATTTGAATGGAGGGTGGGAACCCAATGTGTTTTTTTAAAATTTCGTGACTTATTTGAAATTAATTTTATTTAATCAAAAGTTAAAAATTTCCAACTTTTTTTTGTCAAAATTAACTCTATTAATCTTAAAATTAATTTTGAAAATTCAAAAAGAGAATTGCTTTTAAGTACAATAATAACATGAAAAAGTTACAGAAATGGTTAAAACCATTCATGTTCAATCCTCAAGGTGTAACCATAATAAAATAGGTAGCCACGTGTCATTTTGTGCAATTCATTTCCTACAATTATGATTCAAAAATTATTAACACAAATTTAACTCGAAAGTCCTAGCCACCCTCTGATAAAGGGAATTACACGAATCATACAACATATCAATGTAAATTGAAGAAGGAAGAACATCAAACTCTAATGGGAGGAATGGGCCAACTTTCCCAAGCCATTATTGCCCTCTCTAAATACGTGTTACCAGCGTACCTCTAATGAACAAGCCTCGCGCAATACAAAAGCATCCAAAATCCTTATAAAAAGTGTGTACCAGGATATCACACTAGAACTAAGAAATAATCCTTTGAGAAATTCGTTTAAGAATATTAAAAGTGTACGTCTCACACACTGAGAATTTAACTCAATAATAATAATTTTGAAACTCTTGCTATTGAGACCATAATAAATGTTAGAGAACTATAAAGTCTCACATCAGATAAATAAAGACAGACAGAAGTGTATATAAATATAGAAGAATTGAATCCAATTAATTCAAATCTTTTGTACAATATATCTCTTATACTTAATGTAAATTCAACCTAATAAAAAAAAAATCCTTGTGGCTACTGGAGAATTATAAAGTCTCATATCAGGGCAATAAAGACAAGTAAAAGTGTATATAAGCATAAAGAGATTGAGTCTAATTGGTTTGAATCTTTTGGACAATACACCTTTTACGTTTAAGTAAAGTTTTAGATTATTTAAATTGAAAGAAAAATAAAATTAATAAAAAAGAAAGAAAATATTATTTTATCTCTTATTTTAAAATATTTGTATAAGAAAGAGAAAAAATGACTTTTCTATATATTTCCAATTCTGACGTAGAGCTGATGTATAAAATTTTTTGGAGACTTTGACAAAATTCATGGAAGAGACCTAATTAATATTTTGAGTAAATTATATTGATATGCTCCAATTTTATTTATTTATTTATTTATTTAATTTTGAGATTGTATCAAAAGAAATTTGAAGAAATCTTAGAAAGTGTTAGTGTAATTTATTCTATAATTTATCAATCTAGATTTCATTCTTCTGCTTTCAAAGATGTAAAATTATGCATCAAAGTTCTCTAATCAAGTTATTTTAATATTTCTTTCACAAAAGATAATGGTTAACCCATTTATCTATCTTGTAATCCAGTTTACGTCAAATATAATTTAAAGAATTTTAATTATAAAAAACTTTTTTAAATAGCAATAACACTAAAAGTCCTTAGCCTTTTTATTTTATTTTATTTCACTTTCCTTTATTTTAGAAGAGCATGAAGCACTTTTAGTAAAAATAAAAATAAAAAAATGGTTCTCTGTTGTCTCTTTGAATTAACTTAATTGATTAATTAAATTATAGGACATGAATTTTCAGTGCATGAGTTCAATCTGTCCTGATCCTTTATTCTCTCCCTCTTGTAAGATTTAACGTAAACTCCCCTTTAAACTTAAAAAGAAGAATTGAGGTTGTTCTCCAACTTCGAACGAGAAAAAGGATTTGTTTTTCTAAAGTAAGTGATTTCGATCGTTGATGAAAAAATTAATAGTTATAATTGTGTTAAAATATTAATTATTAATTTTCCTATTAGAGATTGAGATTATTTATGTTACCATCCCTACTTCAGAACGGTTAAATCCTAGGAAAAAAAAATAGAAGGTCTGTTTTTTTCTTTTTTTTATGCACAATAGTCACATTGAGATCAAAACCTATGATTTCATGTATATTATTCCAACTTCCTACCACTAGACCAACTCTAGTGGCTTAATAAAAGGTCTAGTTGCTCACTTATTCATTGGTATTGCATTTAATGGATAATGTACTAACCAAGGTTTCAAGACTGCGTGATCAGAGAGCTTCTTCTAGTCAGTCCGGTGAACTTTAGCTAGTCCCAAAATCAAGGTAGTGTAAGTAAAAAAGATAACATACCTCAAGTACCTTCTTAATGTGTGCTTTTTTAGGCTAATGAAGATGATTTTTCCTCGCCCCATTATCTGTGGTAACTGCCTATTTTACTGCATGTGATAAATTAAATTACTAAAGAAGATTATTATAGTTACAAAGTATGGTACTTTAGTTAAGTATTAATGAGAAGTTGAAGAGTGACAAGAGTCTATGAAGGAGTATCCCTCTTCAATCTCCTGCTGCCTGTGCCTGTAGTGTCTGTTTAATTGTCAAGTGATTCGTTTTCATGAGTTTGAAAAGCATGTGTGGGCTTGTGGCAATCACTTGTGGTTACAACCTCGAGGAGCCCATGTGATATGTTGGCTTCACCAGGCCGGTTCAAGGGTAAGACAGTTAAAGTTAAAGTTTTAGGTCTATTAATAAAAAATTATTTGTTATTAATTTTTATAAAATAAAAAAATTATTATATTAAAAAAAATAAATTTAACATATAATTCTTTTATTTAAAATAAAAAAAAATCTTTTAAAATTTATTTAAAACCTACAGCTTCATTGCAGTAGGGCCTGTGGTTACCTTCCGGGAATTATGTCGCTCGTGCTGATGTGCCAGCAACCTCCTAAGGACCCACAGATTGATGCAATTGTCATTATATGATGTTGGTGTGTCATAAATACAATGCGGGGAACACCATTTTGAAAAGCAGAGTGATTTGGCATTGGTTTGGTATAATAAGGTTATAGGGTATAGAGGTAAACGTCAAAATACGTAATGTAACTGGCCGAAAGGACAAAGTGGTTTAAGATGGTTGGGAGATAACCATGTGGTAAGGGGTTTGTTTAGAGTCGTCAACGGGGCAAGACAAGTATGGGTAGTAGTCCTCTTATACTTACTCGTATTTATATAGGTATTCGTTAAGCAAATATTTATGAATTTTATATATATTTGCAGGTATTTATTGGTATCCGTGAATATTTGTTAAAATGTAAAATTTTAAACAAAAATTACAAAATAAAATAAAACTAAAAATAAATATTTTTGAAACATATATTTATATTAAAAAAATAAGTTTGTAACATATATTTATACCAAAAATAAATAATTTTAAAACATATATTTATACTAAAAATACATTAAAATAATTTACTTTATATATAATTAATGATATTTAAATAATTATAAAATGCAGGTACCTGCAGGTATAGGTGCCTTACTACCCATTTCTGTCCCATTAATAAATAGATATTTATGTAATTATCTATTTAATATTTATAGCAAATTTTATCGACAAGTATTTGCTAATCCAATTTATTTATTTTTGCCATCCTAGGTAGGGATGTCAAAGTAGGGTTAAATCCGGCTGGTCAACCCATTTAACCCACTAAAACTAGTTGAGTTGGGTTAGCTAATTCAACCTTCAGTCCGCATAACGTGCCAACTCAACTGATCAAGAGGCACGTTACTTAGGTTAACCCGCTAGATTATTGTTTTTTAAGATATTTTGATAGATTATTTAGTTAAATATTATTTTATTGGACATAATGTTTTATGAAGTATTATAGATTTTATGTTATTTGGTTGCTTTACTCTACATTTATTTAATTTATGATAATAGTTTTTTAAAAAAAAATAGTAAGACAATAGTTTTGTGATCGTAACATTATATTTAGATTATTTATATTTATTTATTTGATAGGTGAACTTATGAGTCATACATTTTTTTATAACTTTTTTTTTATTTTTAAAAAATTTAGTAGGTTAACTCAATCCAACCCATAACCCATCACAGGTTGAGTTGAGATTAGATTTTCAACCCAATCTTAAAATGGATCTAACATAACTCAACGCATTTTTTGGTAGGTTAACAGCAGATTGAACTGAGTTTACCCATTTTACATCCCTTTAAACCATACTGATTGAGTTTGTTTCTCCATATGTTCATATCAACATTCTAAAAAACTGATATTAGAGGATAATTGTCAATCAACCATGCACCTTTTGCAAAAAGGATAACTATTAGTCGAAACCAAAATCATCATATTGAAATAATCTATGACAAAAATTCAACACCATAAAAAATAACTAAACAAAATTGACAGAACACATTAGCTCCAGTTTTTAAAAAAATAAATAAACTATCATTTGCATGACCAAATTGACAACGCCATCAATTTTTGTTTACCCCTTCGAACATTAATTTAATCAGTTATATTTTGGTATAGACAAGAATAATTAATTTATAGCACCATCCATTTTATTTACTCAGTTATATTGCTTCTAAACTTGAAATACTATACCTTTGACATACCTAACAATCATAAATCAACTATTAATCAATAATTTCCATCAATTATTTAATAGAATAGCCGTTTTCAACGCTACTTTTTAAAAACCACCAACTATCATTTTTAAATCAGAAATATTAAGGACATTGCTTCAATAAACAAACAGTTTTTATTAAAAATTATATTGATAACATATTAAAAATCATAATAAAAGATTCTAAAAAAAATCATAATAAAAGCATATTAATAATACTTTTTAATAAAAACTTTTAATTTTTTTATTCCTTAATCATTGTTTTAAAGACACTGGTTAACACATTAACATAATAAAAGTATGTTAGTAATACCCTTTTTAGTAAAAACTTTTCAAGGTGAATATTTATAAAATATAGTTTTGTCCCTTTTACTTATCGGATTTATGAAAAAATATAAGTCTTATTTTTTTTATTTAATGAGTAACATTTTAATAATGTGAAAGTTTTTTACATTGTTATTTAATATTATTATTAACTATTCTAATAAGAGGAGTGTTGATAACTCACTCTCTGATATACTCCTTTTAACATATTATTTATTATTGGTTAAAATTTATAAAATTATAAGAGATTCATTAAATAAAACGTAAGACTTACAAAATTTTGTAATTTCTAATAAATTTCAATTAATAGAAGAGTATGTATTTAAAAAGTATGTTACTTGCATTTCTCGTTGTAGTAATTACTTTAAAAAATATATTTGAAATAATTTTTAATTGATTAATAACATAAAAAAATTTATACTAATAGTATATCAAAACTAAATTATATAATTGAACGTGTGTATAGTTTAGTTTATTTTTAAAAAATAATCTCTTGTTTTTACGAAATTCGTAAAAATAAATAAATTATTCTTTAAATTAAATGAATCTCCGTAACTTACAATGAGGGTTAGAAAAACTGAAAAAGTGTTATTAACGATTTTTTCATTTCTTTTGGTAAACGCACATCAAAGTGGGAAACAATTCCAAACGTAAAAGAAACATTTTTCCGAATTTAACGATTTACAAATTTGACCAGGTGGTAAACGTGTTAATTATCTGATGTGAAGTTATTTTATACTTGATTAGTAGTTCTAACTTCTAAGTTCAAATTCCAGACCTACAGTTACATTAAATATTCGAAATAAGAGTTTTTGTTTGATTAGAGCATAATTATCTGTACATGTTGTTGTGTCTACCAAAAAATCAATTTACAATTAAAAAGGTTTAATACATTACTAAATTCCTGATTTTTTTTTTATATTTAATTAGGTCTTTAAATTAAAAAAATTTGTAATTAAGTCTTTAATTTTCTACAATTTTTGTAAAGGTTCGTTTGGTAGTGAAGAATTAGTGGGAGAGAAAGTGGAAGAGCATGGAAGTGAGCAGATTTCGGTGGTTTGGTAGCAAAGAAATATACAGAAATTTTTTAAAAAAAACATGTGGAACCCACCAATTTTTTTTTTTTGTAAAATAGTGAAGAAATGCGCAAAATAGAAGACTACTTCTTGCCAAATCGATATTATTTGTTTACTAAATCGATTTAGTTGCTACTCGTCCCTTTTTAATCACTGTAAATTGATTTCAAAGACCCTCTTTTTTACACAAAAATCGATTTGTGACTCATTGTAAATCGATTTTTTACACAAAAATTGGTTTCACTTGTGTAAATCGATTTTCCCTATACTAATAATAGGTGAGATATCGATTTTGTTGTTGAAAATTGATTTGTCCTATAATAATAATAATAAATAATATTATTAATAAAAATAAATATTATTATTAATAATAAAAATAATATTAATGATAAAAATTAATAATAATAATAATAATTAAAATACAAATTAAAAACAAATGATACAATAAAACCAACAAAATCGATTTTGTTGGTTAAAGAAATTGATTTGAACATCATATCCATAACAACCATATAGCAAATCGATTTTGTTGTTGTATGAAATCGATTTTGTTATTTTATTATTTTATTTTTTTCCTACTTTTCTTTTATTTTCACAATGTTTCTTTTCAATCAAATAATCTTAACTTTCACTTTATTTCTCACGTATTTCTCTTCTCTTCTTTTCTCATATCTTTCTTTCCTTTTTTTCTATTTCTTTCCTCTCTACCAAACACACCCTAATTGAGTCTTTGAAGTTGGTAAAATTGCCACAAATTATTATGTTTTGGTAGTTTTAACCCATCAATAACTAATTTTAAGGAGTCAATTACAAAAATTATAAAAAATTAAGAATCTAATTATAGTTTTTTTTAATTTTAATTAAAAGTTTTCAGACTTAGCCTTTGTTTGGTAAAGAGGAGAGAAATAAATAAGAAACAGATAGATAAGAAATAAGTAAAGAAATGAAAAATGGATAAGAAACAATTTGAAATTTTAGGTTATTTGTTAGAAAAGAAACAAATGAGAAATAGGAGAGAGATAGAGGAGTGAATAAAAATAGATGAGAAATAAAATAAAAATAAGTAATTAGCAAAATTTTTAAAAATTTTTTACCTATTTCTACTCAACCAAACCACCTATATTTTTTAAAAATTTTAAAAATTATCTCATCTAGTCTCCCCTTCTCTCTATTGTACCAAACAAAGCATTACTGTATTAAACCACTTAAAAAAATAAAACAAGACAGAAAAAAACAAAAGCCAAAAACTCAAAGACCAAGGCAGCAAACATTCGTGCCTTGTCCAGTGGCGTCGTGAACACTTGGTTTGTTCCTATCAGACACTCAAATTCCGTCTTTTATTCATCCGTCCCTTATCGATGACGGATCCTCCGCCGAAGAGTTGGAGCATCCACACCCGCTCCGAGATAACCGCCAGGTACGAGGTTCTCGAGCGGGTCGGGTCGGGCGCCTACGCCGACGTGTACCGCGGCCGCCGCCTCTCCGACGGCGAGGCGGTGGCGCTGAAGGAGGTCCACGACTCGCAGTCCGCGGCTCGCGAAATCGAGGCGCTGCGGGCTCTGAAAGGGTCCCAAAACGTCGTCGTCATGCACGAGTTCTTCTGGCGCGAGGACGAGGACGCGGTTCTCGTCCTCGAGTTTCTCCGAACCGACCTCGCCGCGGTGATCGGAGAAGGCGGCGTCGGCGTCGGAGAGGTTAAGAGGTGGATGGTGCAGGCTCTCAGCGCGGTGGACGAGTGCCACCGGAATATGATCGTGCATAGGGACTTGAAGCCCCGGAATTTTTTGATTTCCGATGATGGGGTGCTCAAGTTAGCGGACTTTGGACAGGTTTAAGGGATCAAGTTTTGAGCTTGGTTTTATTCCAACTTTGGGGTTTTTCTTATTTTTTTTATTTTTATTTTTTGTGAGTGCGTTGGTTACTTGATCGTTACGTGACTCACTTTTTTCTTTTTTGATTTGCTTATGTGATGTGGTTTGGGTGAATCAATAATCATGGGTGATCGATCGCAATTCTTTGGCATTGGCTTCTACCCATGGTTGCAATTATAGATCATTTTTGTTTTGTTGTTAAATCTGTAGCTGCTGGTTCTCTTCTCCCTCTCTCTCTCTCCAATAAAATGTTTTGAATTTGGATCGAGGAAAAAGGAATGGAGGTTAATTCTGCATTGAGAGTGTAAAGATTTTTACATTCTAAACCAATAAAAAATCGTCTTATATGATTTTTAAGATACCTGTTATAAAAATTAACAAACTTATCGTACGTTCCAATTAAATTCAAAGGGATATGCAAGTAAGGTTTTTTTTTTTTTTTCCTATGGGTTAAGGCGTATGTGCTTGGTCTTCTTAGTGGGAGACTAATCCTTTGACTGACTAGTGATTAGGTAAATCTGAGATTAGGGGTTTTTTCTTTTTTGGGGCTGGAGCGGTAAAATGCATTTTAGGTCTCTAAGATTTGGTCAAAATTGATTTTAATTCTTATATTTTAAAAACGGTGGTTTTGTTTCATGTATTTTTTAAATGTTGTGGATTTAATCCCTAACCCTGTACTTCATTTTGACTTCACCAGGATGAAATGTACCACATTTTAGAAAATACACGAGGTAAAACCACCTTTCTAAAATATAGGGACTAAAACTAATTTTTGACCGAGGGACTTAAAACATATTTTAATCCCCTTTTTTTCCCCTTTGTTTCCTGATATATGAAGGTTTAATTTGACTACTTTTTCAGGCAAGGATACTTATTGAGTCTGGATTTGATGCTCCCCAAGAGGACCCACCACCATATGATAGTGAAAGCTCACTCCAGCATCCTGAAGCTATTTCTCAATTAGACAACTTAAACCAAACTGGATATGTGAATCAGGGTCAGGGAACCGTGAGTCATGAGGAATATTTTAGAGTTTTGGATGAGATGAAAACCAAGAGCTACTCATATGACACTGACAAGGATACAAACATCCATGATGGGAATACCTCATGTCTTGCAACATGCACGACGAGTGACATAGATGATGATCTCTGTAAGGGTTCTTTTACATTCGAAGCTGAGGAGGTGGGAGGGAATGAACTTGGTTGTCTCACATCATGTGTTGGAACTCGGTGGTTCCGGGCTCCTGAACTACTTTATGGATCCACAGACTATGGTTTGGAGGTTGATCTGTGGTCACTGGGATGTGTCTTTGCTGAGCTCTCAACATTGAAGCCCTTGTTTCCTGGGACAAGTGATATAGATCAGCTCAGCAGAATTGTAAGTGTTTTGGGGAACCTCAATGAGGAGGCTTGGCCTGGTTGTTCCAAACTTCCTGATTATGGAACAATCTCATTTGCTAAGGTGGAAAACACTTCTGGTCTCGGAGCATGTATGCCCAATTGCTCCCCTGATGAAGTTTCCCTAGTTCAAAGACTGGTTTGTTATGATCCTGCTAAGAGAGCCACAGCAATGGAGTTACTTCAGGACAAGTACTTTAGTGAAGTACCTCTTCCTGTTCCAATTTCTGAGTTGCGGGTTCCTTTAACTAGAAATGGACAAGACCAGGATTCCCCTGGTGGGTTTCGTGGGTACAATGAAATGGGTTCTGATTCTGATTTGGAGGAGTTTGGAGCTATGAATATCATCCCAACTGGTTCTGGTTTATCTATACCTTGAACTCGAAGGATATGATGCACCTTGAATTCTGTTTTATTGTTAATATATAAAAAAAAATGAATGCAAGTAGCATCATATTCTTGGGACCGAATTTGTCCTGTTTGTTGGTCGATTGGTGTTGTATTTGCTGAATATCACCTGTGAAATCCGCGGTTGGATTTTTTGAAAATGATTTATTTTTGGGCAAGAATTGTGGACAAAGGATAAATTATTGAAAAATAAACATAGTAGAATATGTGTTGATTTACCATGTTATCCTTGATGTAAAACTGTTGCTGAGTGCCAAAATTCTGCAACCCGGTGACAGGGACAAGAGATCCTTACAACCCCATGTTGATCAACGTGCTTGTGTCTTTCGTTCTTCTTTATGGTAACACTAGTTTTTGAATAAATCATCAATTTAGTTCTTGAAATATTATTTTCTCTTTTATGTCATTTCTAAACTAATAAAATTATATAATCAGTCTATCAAGTATAAATGATGAAGATGCAAGTATAGAGACCAAGAGTAATTAAATCAAAATAAAATAAAATAAACTTATTGCGAGAGAAGTAACCTCCAAACAAACTAGTTTTATTTTCCTATTGATGTTTACCCGGTATGAGCTCAATACTATTTTCGAGAACTACATTATTTGAAGATTTTCGAAGTAAAGCTGTTATTAGGTAGGATTCTTATGATTATTCCACTAAATAGAAGTGTTAACAACACACTCATTTTAATACTCTCTATTATTAATTATTTTAAAAAAAAATAAATTACAAATAGGATTCTTTAAATAAGTAAAACAAAATTTTATATTTTTCAACAAATTTCAATCAATGATAAAAAAGTGTTCAAAAGAATGTTACCATTTCTCTCCAAATAAGGTTAGTTTTGCAAAATTACCAATTACCCTGTGAGGCAACTTTCCATCAACATAAATCAATCTCATAAGGTGAATTAAGGATCATTGGTATTTCTTAAGCTCATGAAGTTTCCGCCCATTTTCCTCGATACGCATTGCGACAGAATTTGACATGCAAGACTACTTACATCCAAAATGGGACAAAAGTCAAGCGATTAATAATGTCACGTACAGACACAAATATATAATATTACATACAGTCGTACATTTATAGATATTATGGGATGTCTACATCCCCTCTCGATGAATTATGTCTCCCTTTACGTGGATGCCAAATCAGAGAATCACAGGCCTCGAGAACAACAGAATGGTGTCGTAAGCCGCTAACAGTACCTAGTACATCACAGCTAGCCATAATACATAAACCTCTTCGTACTAATGTTGAAGTTAGACAATGCATAGTTCCTGCCTTGAGCTTCCCCTTGTACTGTTAAGGTCCACCAAAATAGATGAAACACAACCTGCTCAGCTGAACCTATGATAGCCCAAACTATGCAAAATTAGAGCAATCAATGAATAGAGAGCTTCATAAGAAGCTCTAGTCTTGGGGAAGAAGTGCGATCTCAATTTCATGAAGTGACTTCCCTTTGGTTTCCACCACATTTCTTTTTACAAAAATTACTGCCATGATGCAAAAGGTAGCGAACATAGAGTAAAGTAGCTGTGGACCAAGTTTCTCCAGCAAACGCAAGAACAGTAGTCCAACAAAGAAATTTATGACCTGTACAAGATCATTAATCTAATCAGAGAAGGATTCCATAAATAATGAGCTTCCCCCTCCTTCTAAGTAATTATGAGAACAGATAATGGTAACAGTTTCAGTAGTTTGCAAAAAAGCAGGGAATTTCATCAGGCTTCATTTTCTAGATTCAACCATCCAACAACATTATAGAATCAAATATCGAAACCCTGTCAAACTGATGCCATTTTATAATAGGAAACGGCAGAAGAGAATTACCCAATGCACTGACATACAGACTGCCATGGCTTTGGCTCTTATTCGACCAGGAAAGATTTCTGGTAGAAGGAGACCTGGAACTGGGCCAGCCCCGAGAGCAAATGTAAAGACAAACCTGCACGAAAGAAGTATAAATTAAGTGTTCATGTTCCAGTAGTGTCTTCCCAAAAGGCACTGCATGCACCCCTAGTCTAATGTGACTGTTCCAAGCGACAATTGTACACTTCATAGAGTTGCCAGATCATGGACAACGAGGATATTACATAATTGGATGCAGAAATTTCAATTTATTGTCATTTCATCCTCAATTGTCATGTATACAAAGACGTATACAGAGTAAGAGACTGCTCTCATACAGTCATACTTGATGAATTTGGCTGATGATAATTACCAAACATTGTTAATTGTAGGCAGAGCACCATGATTTCTCTGACAATGATATCAATACTAAAATATTTCTTGCTGAATTAAAGAAGTTGAATTACAAGCATCAGCATATTATCACCTTTACATTTCCCATTTGTTTACATGAGTTTGACTGCCTCAATGAGTTTTTTTCATAGAAGATATCCTTAATAATTCTCTCTTGAAAGATCACCCATAATCTAACAGTGACCTTAAGATCACAAGTAGAAACATTATTTTAAATTCAATCACAATTTGCATTATAGATGCATCTATCAAGGTCCATATTCATAGTATCATAGTTGCATACTCACAGTAACATGCCACCAACAGAAAAGTACTGAGCTCCCACGTTTGATACAAGTGAAGTTGCTCCAGTGGCTTGAAGGATCATTGCCATTGCCTATACAGTAAAAAATACAACAAACAACTTCCTGATTAAGAGCAAAGTTTATCTTTTATTCAAAAACAACACAAACACCATAACAAAACAAAAGGAATTTCCCCCAATTTTGTAATTTTGTGCAATTGCACTAGTTCATATTCCAAACAACATCCCTCTCTTCATTACCATAAACACCAAGTTGGGATTTAAAATAGTATAACCACCACATAAGTCCCATATTTCCATGTGCATGATAATCACCCTATAATGATATGCTACAACTGAGTTATTAAAGAAAAAAATAATAGAACATCTATACATAATTTACCATGCCAAAGAAACTCCAGAAAAGTAGAACCTTCCTTCCAAGCTTATCCATCAAACCCATTGAAATGATAGATCCTGAGGAAAGTAGGGGGGTAAATAGCATTAGAGAGTAGAATAACACAATAACTTTCGATCTATAACCTGGCAACCAGTAGATAGCACTACCTGCCAAATTAGCGATTCCTATGCAGACATTTGCAAGGTCTGATGGCACTCCAGCACTTTTAAAAACAGTTGAAGAGAAATAAAACACAGCATTTATACCAGATAGCTGTTGTAAAGCAAATAGGGTTGATCCAATAAAAACAACTGCAAAACGAACTCGTGAATAAAAAATAACTTTGGAAACCTAAGGAAACCAGTGACAAGATAACAACAATGGCAAACACGGTAACAACTATCCTAGGGACAAACCAGGAAAAATATATACCTTTAGAATGACGACCATGAAGCAATTCCGACAGCTTCACAGTATCAGTATCATCTCCTCTATCTACCTTGGATAACTCCAACATTGCAAATTTTGCTTCTGATACACCCAAAAGCCTCTCAAACTCGGCTTCTGCTTCAGCAGTTCTTCCTTGCTATATCACAACAAAGAGGAATAATCAAGGAATAAGTAAAGGATCAGAAGTCAAAGAGATGTAGGGATGAGCACTCAAGACTACAAGTGTGAAGAAACTTTCGAGAACTAAAAAGTAAAAACACTACAACATGAAATATGAATGATCCTCATTGTCTTGTTGAGTAATAAGAACCAAAAATTATTGCAAACAGTGCCTGCCAATAATAAAAAGAGACATGACAATGTTAGCTGCTATAACACTCCTAAAGTCTTCTATTAAATGAGACAGCAAGGACTGCAAAGAAGTGACAATATTTTCAAGAGCTGTAAACACTAGGACATGAATGTTCCTCATTGTTTTAGCAGACTAATCAGGACCAAAAGTCCAAAACTATCCTACTACACCATGGGATTAAATCTGGCAAGATTAAGAAAGAAATGGACAAGATGAGATAGGGGAAAGAATAAATATAAAAAATAGGCAGTCCACCGAGTAAATAACAATTATTTCCATCCTGATTCCACTTCAGTTTGAATTCTAAACACCATCATTAGAAAGAAACAAGCTACAAAATAAATCAGCATACACAGGTTTTACACAACACCAAAAAAATATGCATACAATCCTCCAGGCCTTGTATGTACTGGAGTATTCTATTGTTATACTTGATATTTGCACTAATTGTTGACATAAAAAAGAAATGGAGGCAGCAGACGAGGACATCTTCAACAAACTATTAGTTAGCATTGTTAACATTGAGACTTCAAGGGATTCAAACAAATATAGAAACAAGTAAGTTACAAATGAAAAGATGATAAGAGATAATATCTAAGATGAAATAATATTAGACTAGATGTCAACCTTGTATAACCAATGCGGACTCTCTGCGCAGAAGACCATAGCTGCGGCAAGTATAGCAGCTGGAATGGTAGATACCCAAAAACAAACCCGCCACCTATGTGAAAACATCAGGGTGAATTTTTAAAACATCACGAATAAACAATACATAACATCATGACATGAATTAAGATTCACATGATACCATCCAGATATTTCTTTGACAGGGATTCCAATAAATAAAGCTCCCATTAGACCAAGGCATGTAGCAATCTGGATGAAGGCTCCATAGGTGCCCCGCACAAAAGCAGGAGAAACCTGCCATTCAAGAGAGTAATCACAGAATAACCCAAGTTAATTTTCAGCCTAGTCAATGAGACAGATGCAAAAATTTACATACCTCTGTCACATACAGAGAGGCAACAGGAGGGCCCAGGCCCAAGCCAGTCCCAACAAACAACCTTCCTACAAGCATGCCAAACAAGTTGTTTGTTGCCGCACTGAAAATGCACAATTTTCCAATGAGAAATTAGTCATAAGAATTTATATTGGAAAACATAAGGTAAAAACTGTCATTTGACCAAAGTGACATACACATAGCAGTCCGATATTTCCATACAAGCAACTTGAATAACATACTGACTGTAGTGAAATATGCATAGCAGTAAGGAAAGCTAAACCTAGGGGGCCCTTGAAATCAAAACTAAAGGTCTGCTTACTGCCCACCCTGCCCACCTGTAATCTAGAAATTCATAAAAATGGTGATTTGTTCTGCTATGTCATTCTATTATTATAGACAGGATATACAAGAAATATATGAAAGAAGAAAGGCTTATGTTCTTTTCTAGAACTAACAAGGAAACATGAAAATATCATAATGGGTGAAGAGGTCATATGGAAACCATAAGATGGCAATGAGGTACATTTGGGATTGGGAAGAAAGAAGTAAAAATATGTTAATAAGTTATACAATAGAGGACACAGAAATGAAGTAATAAACTATTCTATGTTTCCACAGTAGCCAACATATAAACCTTGAGAAAAACAATTGAAACCTACAAAGTGATAGAATAAAAACTAAATGCTAGTACATAAATAAATTTATACAGCATTGTTAATCTAACTAGTTCTGTATACCAACCAATGATAATTTACTGTGACATCACAAGGACGGGAGATAATAATGTGTCTTGGCTATACACGGTACCATGAAATGATGAAATCAACAAGGAAAGATTACATTATCCATTGAAAGAACCTTAGAGACTCATAAACATTATTTTCCTGGAAAAGGTACAATAGATGAATTTTAAATTAAATCATAGCATATCAAACTCAAATTTGAGAGGGATATCATAAAACCATAAAGTGCAAAGAAAATTTCCATTTGTTCTATGAGAAAAGCAAAATGAAAACAATATTATATCGGTACTGGAAGTATAACCTCATGGAAGCGCCAATTATCATTGGCAAAGCACACAACTGGAAAGCCCTACGACGCCCCACCCCATCAGCAATCCAGCCACTCAGTAGACATCCAATCAAGGCACCACCAAGACATATGCTCACCACCAGACCTTCATTTGAAAGGAAAAAGAATCAATTCTATTTATGGGAAATTTACAATAGAACATGAAATTAAACACAGGTTTTGGAATCTTCTTTGTCACCTTCGGCCAATGTATTTCCACGGAAGCCAAGATCCACAGAAATGCTCTCAAGTGGTTCATTAACAACTCTGAATAGAACGCAAAAAATCAAAGATCAAAATATAAGTCTTCAATGGATTTTAGATTAAAGCAAAGAAACCAAGAGAGTGCACCAAGAAGAAGATACTAGGAAAGCACAAACCCCAGATGGTATCCAAAAAGGAATGAAGAAATGGTCGCCACAAGTACATGCGGTAAAGAAAGCTTCCATGAAGGATTTGAGGATCCCTTATCCAAGCCATTGTCTAAAAGATCTATCAGGCATATAAAACAGCATGGTTAATAATCACCCTGATTGAAGACCTAACAAAATTTGCAGTACATCATAAACCCAGGCCATCTTTTCTACTATGATTTTCAGACTTGCTTTCAATTCCAAATTATCAATAATCTATAATAAAGACAATAGCAACAGCATAGCTATTGTCTCTTTCAAGATTACATGAATTGCCAATTCTTCTGAACAATGAAATCTTGAAAGGATTTTGCTGGAAAGATGGCAATAGTTTCACAGGAAGGAAATTTCATTGAGAAGGGTTTTAGGTTACATGCTATATTTCACAACAAAATGGAATTAACAGATGTCATATAAAAATAACCTGAAGAACATTGGTAAAGGTTTATACCTATGTTTTCCTCCACATCCTCCATGTTTGAATAATCTCTCGAAGGAGTGCGCTTGTACATAGAGGAATTTTCACGATATTGCCCCACCCACATTAGCCAATAATTGACCCCCTTACTTCCTGAATCATCATAACTGAAAAGTTTTAGTCTGAAACATTTTTCTACATATATAAAAAAGGCCATTAACTAACATATTACACGAAAACTCAGCAAAGCAAACTAAAATCTTAACAATTCCATTCTGTCCAAGCTTAAACTGAAATTCAAGCATGTCCTGCATACATAAAAAGGCAAGCTACTGAAATGGCTGAAAAAGTTTCAACCACTCAGAACACAATTTATCAACAATACCTATCTATTTTGCAATTTTAAGTTCACCAGACAGATTCAAACATCACTCAGTAGTCATTACTAACGAATAAACGATAGAACTTACAAACCACAGTACCATCAGTTTCTCCCTGCCGATTCACACAAAATCACCAAAAAACAAACTATGTTAACGCTAGAAATACGATTGCTCTGTCAATCAATCGATTCAAACATCGCCAACAAAAAAAAAAAAGCCAATAACACACGCTGTGTGTCCTTCTTTATCCCTATCCATAACCTTACATATACAATAAAAAGCGAGAAAAAAAAAAAAAGAGGCAACAGAATGGAATTTATGATGACTTGTTATGTAAATAAAAAACGAAAAACAAAGTAGAAAAAAATCAAAAAAAGAACTGAATCGAGATCAAACAAACAGAAAAAAGAATAAAGAATAAAGATAGAAAGAAAAGAAAACGAAATCTGAGCTGAAAAAGTAATGGCTGAAGTGAATACGCACCAACCCGGTGACGGATCCTCCGTTTGGTTGAGAGAAAGAGGGAGACAGAGAGAGCAGTGAAGAATCTGAGGGAGGTTGTTCGCGATTAGAAACGAAATATATATACGGTAGTGAAAGAGAAATGGTTACCAACCGTGAAACGAAAGCGATGGCGCTATTGTGCGCCGCGGGTGTCTGTTGCTGGTTCGCGAAGGAAACAAAAAAAAGGAATCCAATCAATACCGGTTGTTTTCTTTGCGTGGGAAAAAGGAAGGAAGAGGAAGGCGAGCGAGAAACGGCACTTGTAGAAACAGTACCAAGTAACTAGATTATTAATTAATAATTAATAATTAATTAATTGTCGAAGATTAGAGAGAATGTGAATAAAGAAAACAGAATAGCGGGAGTAGGAGTGGCAGTGGGAGATGGGAGATGGGAAGGGACGGTGGAACGAACCCGATTCCTTGTAGGGGCTAAGATGAAGACAAGTGTCTGTTTCATTTTATGATGGGGTCTTAAATAAAGTGTCAGTCCCTGTTGCGTAAAATAATGGGGACCCACCGGGGAGACTCATGGTCGCGGATCTTGTCTTCTATCATTTCCCACCACGTTTCTCATGTACTAATACAATCATTTTTTTTTACTAAAGTAAATACTGGTAAGGTTAAACGAGTAATTTAATTTTTATACTTATGACGAATTCTTAATTTAGGTTTTATATATAAAAAATTCTTAAATCAGTTTTTATATATGTAAAATATTACCAATTTAGTCTCGCCGTCATGACGTTATTTATGCATTCTTAATTAGGTTATCATACGTGTAACATATTTTTAATTTGATCCTTATATATATAGTATATTCTTAATTTAATCTTTATACATGTAACATATTTTTAATTCTTATAAGAACCAAATTAAAAATACATTACTAGTATAAAAACAAAATTAAGAATACGTAACGGCATCATGACAATAGAGACCAAACCAGTAACATTTACATGTATAGAAACTAATTTAATAAGTTTTTATGTATAGGAATCAAATTAAGAATCTACGACATGTATAGAGACTAAATTATGTGTTTAACCTATTCGTAAATGCTTTCTTTTGGGGAAATATTTGTTAGATGGTTAAATTGCGTTACATAGAGTAAATGTTTGGTCCTATAAAAATGCTTTATACACATTTCATTGTTTAATAGGGACACTGAATTTTGATCTGAGGTAGGTTTGAAGGGTCCGTCCATGTTCAAATTGGGTAATTTCTCACGTGAATTTGTCCTTTGGTGAAACACAGCAGAAGAGGCCATTACATTTGCAAACATTACAACACTGAAGTAAATAGTCACTTGATCGATAATAGTAATAAAAGTTAGGGAGGAGAACACTCAAGTCAATAGTCACTCAAAATAATAATAGCTCTATTAGATAAATTCTAAAATAAGAAGAAAAATGAACTAAACTTTTCACATAAACTAAAATTAGATTATGTGTAAGTTAAAATAAGTTTTTTAGATAAATTAAATGAGAGCATCTCTACAAATTAGTTTATGGGGGTGTAAATGGCCCGAGTTGGGTCGGGTTCAAACGTGTTTAAGACCCGACTCAATTAAAAATAGTCGAGTCGGTTTTGTCCCTTTTTATATCAAAACGGCCCAACCCGATTTGGGTTGAGTCGGGTCATCTAGTTGACCAATTAAAATTTTAATCTAATTTTAATATTTGAAAATTTTTCAAAAAATTTTAAAATAAAATAAAATAATATACTTAATTAGTTTAACTCATTCAATGCATGTTCAATTTAGAATACAAGTCTAACCACACAAATTCAACACTAAAAAAAATACAATATATGTAAATATTATAATATTTTAATTTTTTTATTCTAAAAATAATAGATCGGGTTAGGTTGGGTTTGGAATGCATCAACCCGTGACCCAACCCAATCTTAATTGGGTCAAAAAAATGGACCCGACCCAACCCGCAAAAAATGTAGTCGGGTCGGGTCGGGTTCACAAGACAATCACACCCCACTTACACCCCTGTTAGTTTATGCATAAACTAATTTTAACTTATGTGATAAACTTATTTTATTTTATTTTATTTTCTTATTTTACAAGTACTTATATATGTAGAAGCTTATCCAAATAGAACAATAATATATAAGATAGGGAGAAGAAGAGAATACCTAATTATGAGAAGGGCTCAATTGTTTATAGGTTCAAGCTAGTGATTTCTAGTCTGAGTTAGATATCTATCTGGGTTATGTGGTTACTTATTGGTAGGCTAGGTTCTAATATGGGAATCACCATTGAATGGTTGTATGTCTTCTTAACAACATTCATAATCTGGGAGTGAGTAGACTTCTAGCATGTTTAGGAACTCTTTCAAAGACACATTTGACATGATTTATCACATCTCCATAGAAACTACTAGTCGTACCTTACGTGTTTTCATCAATTTGAAGCAATTTCCTAGATCAAGGACATGTCTCCAAACATGCACTTCTGTGTTTAGATTTGCATAACATACACACATTTTACATTAAATTTACATCAAAATAAAAAAATTGCAAAAAACAAGCATTAGTTGCCTCAATTTGGTCGCATCGACTATCCTTAAACATAAAACCAAACACGTTGTTAGTACATTTATAAGAAGAATGTGATAAATGAAGGCTTGTAAATTATTCACAAGATGCTGCCTTTTAGGTATGATGAGACATTTCTTGAGTCATGTGCTCACATGTGGTTAGGCTAGTGGTCTAAGGTCAAGATGTAGGTGTTGACCTTGATTAGTTGTGATGGCATGATCTTCATATTGTCCTAATTTGACGTTGGACTTATTGGGTTTTGAGGCTTTTTGAATCAAGTTCCTACCTAAAGGCTTAATTCATAGCAAATTTATTTTTTATTTAATTATAATCACAATAAAAATTAATTGTAATCTTAAATTAATTTTATATATAATGTTAAAAATTTGAATTTAAAAATCATTACTTTAAAACTATGAATACATAAATCAGTTTGCAAAAAATATTGTTTTAAATTAGTTAATAATTTTGAATTCAAAGTCCTGAAAACACAACTATACTAAAATTTTGTAGAAAAAACTTTATCATTCTTGATAATTTTATCCAACTTGAGGAAAAGTTGGCTCACACGCTCAAGGAAAAGTACTGAATTGAGGATGTTCCATTTTAATTATATTATATTATGCTTTCTGATGCACAAAACTTGAAATTTTTCTCTTGAATAAATTCATCCAGCATTTTTCTCACTCAAAAAAAAGAAAATCCAACTTGAGTGTTAATGAAGTGAGTCAAACTCCACAAAGTGATTATTTTGAAAAAAAATATTATCTAATCATAATTCATTCATAGAGGGAATATCTTCACATGCCTTTTTTACACAAATTGTAAAAGTATCATTATATGTTGTCCAAAGACTAAATTAACATTAATTGTTGATTAATAAATATTAAAACAATTTTTATTATACACGGACTAAATTAATTATAATTTTTATAAGATTAATTTAATATTATTTCTAAATTTTCAAAAATTAAAGTAGTGTGATTTATATTTTAATGTTAAATCAATGTCAATCTAGTCATTTTGAGCTAAAATGATAATTTATTTAATTAAATAATAATAATAATTTATTGATTTTAAGTAGTTGATAAATATATAATTTAATTGAGAATTGACCATTGAACTAAATTTTAAAGTATCTTTCTTTCTAGAATTACCAAATTCACAGCAACTAATTATGAATTTTTTAATTATAATACACATTTTAAAGTAAAATTTATAATTAAAATTAATCTGATTCCATATTTTAATTACGTTTAATAATTTTAAATTAAATTTATCAAAATTTATTCTATTCGACTTTAAAATAATTTTTTCGTTTGCTTATTTGAGAATGAAAATAATCTGTTGGGAGATGTCTCCTGTCTATCCCTCCCCAGCTTCTTTTCTGTTTATCATTACCTTCCTCATTCTCCTAACTCTTGAATTTGGGTTTGTGTTTTTCTCTCTAATGCAAGTGAACCGCGGGACTTGGAAGTGTTATCGGGCTGCGACCGTAGACAATTGCATTGACGTTTGAGCCATCGGTTTGACAGGTGCGGTGCTGCCACTACCATAAGTTCTCCCTTTGGGTCACTTGAAAAACCATGATGTTAAATTAATATATCACTCCTTTGTGGTATGATAAATTAAATTGAAAAAAATTAAAATATAAAAAAATAAATTATAATGTTTATTAAAAATTAATAGAAAGGCATTGTTCTAAAATAAATTTAATTAAATGTATAATATAAAACTATATTTTTATCTATAAATAAATATAAATTATTCCAAAAGAAAAATGTGAATTATTATCAGTTACAACACGTAATAAAAAGTGTTAATGGTATTTTTAGCCCCTAAAATTGTCTTAATTTTGGTTTTGGTTTCTAACTTCCAAAACTATTTATTTTAATCCCTATATTTTTAAAATACCCAAATTTTGATCTGTAAACTTAATGTAGTTGTTGATGTGTCTAACATATGTATACTAGAAGTGTTCACAGGTCGGTTTGGTTTGGATCCAAACCAATTATTTTTCATTGGTTTGATTTGGTCAGATCATTTTCAACTCAACCTCAGTCAAAACATCTTTGGCTTGGCCTCGACTAGCGCATCTTTGACTCGGTCTCGCCAAATGTATCTTCAGGTTAGCCTCGACTAGGGCTTCTTCAACTCGACCTTAGCCAGAGCATCTTCAACACGGCTTGGGCCATAACATCTTTAGCTCAGCCTTGGGTCAAAATTTTAAAGTTAAGGCCCATGGCTTGGTCCTAACCTACAGGGGCCTAGTGGGTTTTTCTACGTGGGCCTTTTGGCCCTTTGGGCTTTTTGGCCTTAGCCCACATGGGGTAGTGCCATGTGGGGTGGGCTGGCCCATTTTTGATGGGTATTTTAGTTGTGAGAAAAGGTGAAAATTCAAATATTTTTCAATATTAAATAAAGAACTATTCAATAAATTGTTTATTAGTAGATTATACAAAAGATAGTTGTTGATTGGACATAATTGTACATGTGTCAACTTTTTGTGCATTTTCCCCCCTCCATTTTTCTTATCTTTTATTTCAGTCAATACCATTTATTCATATTATCTCATTTCTTATTTTTTTATATCTTTAATGAAAATTACTATGAGCATTTATTATTAGCACATTCCCCCATGAATTTTGGATTGTATGTTTTTCAAATTGTCCATGTAATGTCCATGTCCATTAAAAGTGATTAAAACACTATCTATAATTTCCTCATGGTTTGTGTTCTTACTAGATTTCATATTCCTAGAAAGTTATAAAATAAAATTTTAATATCATTTTATAAAATCTTATCATAAATATTTCTGTTAATTTTATTTTTTAGGTACTTTTAATGTTTTTAATTACAAAAAAATCACACAATATATATTTTCTAAAGTAATATAAATAATCAATAATCATACTACAAAATAATTCAAACAAAATTTAAAAAGAAAATAATTAGAGGAGTTAATAATTATTTTCTTATTAAGGTTTTATACAAGAATTAGAAGAGTCAATAAATAATTTTGATTGTACATAAAATAATTCATTATTTGACTGTATCTTTTTTAATCAAATATTTCCATTTACACTTCAATATTTTGTTGTACTTTATAACCTATAATAGGAAATGATCAAATAATTATAAAAAAATATTTATATGAACTAATGGTTAAATAACATTAAAAAAATGTGACAAACGCGTGCATCAACACGAGTACCACACTAAATATAAAAAGACAAGGATCAATATTTTCAATAGAAAATATTCAAAAAAATCAGTATATCGATAGAATACTGGATTTAACTACATATTAAATTTTATTCATTATTTTATTTAGTTAATACTTGCAATTTTTTAAACTATATTTTCATTTTAATATTGTTTCTTAATGTTGTATAAAATAAGTGAATTTAACTATGATATATAACTAAAGTAGCATAACTTTAATTTTAAATTAGGCCAACATTTGTAATTATATGAAAACTTTTAAAATTGTTATTTATTTATTAAATATATATTTTAATTTATTTATTTTTATATCAAAACACCCATGGACAAAAAATGAAAAAAAATGTTTGATCATGCATTTTTTCTCTCGTATTGATCATATAGATGTAAAATCACTCATAACATTATTATGATTATATGTTATAAAACTTGACTCATAAGTTATAGTGGTAGATTAATTATTTTTTATTTTTCTCCTTTTCAAAATGTTAGTAATATGAGATATATTATTATGACAGAATAATTTTCTTAAATTAAAACTTTTTTATTAAAAAATTAAAGTGTAGTTATAAATCAATTAAGTATTTAAGTGAAATATTAATAAATAATATATTTAAAAAAATAAATAATATTTTTATTTTTAAAGTGATAAATATTTTTTGTTTTTATTTCTGTAGGACTATATCAAAAAAATATTTAATATATTTTATGTTTTTATCATAATCTCATGAAAAAATTGACCATTAACATGGTAATTTTAATAATAAAAAAATACACACAATATCTTAAAAATATTATTTATGATAAATTATTTTTTTTCTAAATACAATAAATTATTTAGGCTTAATTGCATATTTTGCCAGCCATCTTTCGTAATTTCGCAAATTTTGCCACCAAACTATTTTAATTACATATTTTGCCACCCAACTTTTAAAATTTCTCACATTTTGCTACCTAATTATTTTAATTACATATTTTGTCATCAAACTTTCAAAATTTCGCACATTTTGCCAGCCTCAGTAGTTGACCGATGATGTGGCAATTTTGATCGCTGACGTGATAGGTTAACTGCTTACGTGGCAAGTTGACTGTTGATTACGATGTCAGCGGTCAGAATTAACATGCCAGCGGTCAACTAAGGGGTGACAAAACGTTTGAAATTTTAAAAGTTGCATGGTAAAATATGCAACTAAAATAATTAGATGACAAAATATGAGAAATTTTGAAAGTTAGATGACAAAATGTACAATTAAAATAGTTGAGTGGCAAAATATACGAAATCATGAAAAATAGGTGACAAAATGTTCAATTAAGCCAATTATTTATAATAAATTATAAATTAATAAAAAATTTATTTTTTAATATATTTTTATATATTTAAATTATACTTTTATTTTTAATTAAATCTGTTCAGGGAATTACATCTGGTTATCTCATTAAACAAAGGAATATTCAATATCCAATTTGCTTTTCACGCATTCATTTAGTTAAATAAAAATCAAACTATTCATATTTAATCTTAGTATATCAAAATTAAAACATGTAATTAAAATTTGAACATTTTAATCTTTATTCGAAAATTTTAATTGGCTAATAGGGTGAATGCGTGAAAATTGAAACCAACAAATCTTATACATTCAATTTATTTCCTTAAAAAGAAAATAAAAACTTCATGCTTGCATGACTGCATCTAATCTAGGGTTTATATGCTGCACGAGGCAGTGACCGAGAGAAACAGGTGGATCAGAATCGAGAAAATCGATAATTTTCTTCTCTCCAAAGAGTTCTCATGGCTTCATCGAGGAATAAGGAACAGGCGCAGCCACATCATCACCAACCTTTATTGAGCAGCCTCGTGGTCCGCCCCTCCCACACCGAGGCCGCCGCCGCCGGCGTTGGTGGTCGCGCCACCGATTTTGAGCCCGGCGAACTCCACCGCGATCCTCCTCCCCCTTATTCCCGCTCCGATCGGTATCCCGATGAGCCTGGTTTGTTTCGTTTCTCATCTCTTACTATATGATTGAGTTAGATTTTTCAATTCTTCGTTTTGAAATATCGATGTACAAACTGGCTTGGTTGGGTTGTGTGCCTTGCTGCTATTGAATTGGTTTCTGAAAAAAAAATTGGGGTAGGGTGCGGTGTAAAATGAAGTAACGATTGAAAACGGTAGAATTTGGTAAGTTTGTGATTTGTTTGATTCTGTTTTTGTTGTTATTGTCTTGAAGTTATATGTTTCCTTTTCACTTGTTGCTGCATCTAAAACCTTGTTTTATTTTTTGGTGTATTAGGCATTGGATTTGATTGGATTATTAACTTGACTATCCATAACACCAATAATTTAGCCATTTGTTCGATGATAATAACAAAACAAATGCATTTGCTGTCCATAGTTTTAATTTTTGAAGTGCTTGTTTAATTTATTTTGGAGAAAGTCAACTTTTTGAGAGAACTTTTGAAAAATAAGCGATTATTATCCTAGAATTAGTCCCAAACAAATGCGGGTGAAGTATAATTTGGTTAAAGCTTAATTTTCAAGAAGGATTGATTACTTGAATTTGTTGTATTTGATTTATTTGGGGGTTATGCAAAGCAAAAACTCCCATTTCTTTTTCTGTTTTTTTTTTCCTTTTCGTTTTTTGACTGATTGAATCTAAAGATGTGGGTTTTGTTAGCTCTGCTGTGTATTCATTATGTACATGCCACACATATGGCTCTCCTATCGATTATGGAGTGTCAACAGTGAATAAACTTTGTATTTATGTGTTACAGCTCTGATGTTGCCTGCAAGATCTTGGGCCTTGAGGAAGGCATGTTTACCATGAACTCAGCTTTGGATCATGTTCTGAGAATTTTTTTAATTAAAAGGGTTAATAAGTGGGTTGGATGGTGGAAATAGTCCATTCTGCATGAACTTGGGGCTTTTGCAGCACAGAATCTATTGCATGGGTTCTCATTTTGCAGAGTCACGGTCATGTGTTTGGTTTGGGATATTTTAAGACAATGTTGAGTTTAATGCAATCTGGGATACAATTTGAAGTTATTGTCGTACATGGTACAATGTGGGCAATGTGCTAGAACATCAATATGGTTACAGGATTTGTAGGGGACTGAAACTGACCATTACAAATTGTTTTCGGTGAATAACCTACAGTTATAACCAATGCTTGGCTGGTATATCTAGGTTCTGCTGCAAGATGTGTTTGTGGGTGGGTGAATTACTAATTTGCTACTTTTGCGGAAGCTGACCTGACATAGTCTTATTGGTTATATTTGGTTTTTTTATTATTGAACTCCTGGTTATTTCAATTCCAGATACTGGGTTACTTTTGGAATAGTCCTTGCAATGATTGTTTTTGGCTGCTGGTTGTCATTTTACTTTCTATGGGTTTTTCTTCTTTGGTTGGTTGATTAGGGATGATTCAGATGGTTCTTTTTTACAACATGGAAGGCTGCTTTCCAGAGTAGTAATTCCACAAGTGAAGTTTAGGAACTTCTGTTATCATGCGGTTGTATAGCTTCTGCTGAATCCTTAATATTTTTCATATTGATGCATTGACTGAGGAAGCCAATATGGTACAGAAAAAAGGATGCATATCTTCTTAAAATATAGGAATGCACTTCTTGTCCAATTTCATTATCCTGTTGTTTTGAAGTTACTTGGGGGCATAGTATATCACAAAAAGGGTGAAGTGGTTACTGGCATCATTGTAGGTGGCTTCAATGGGGTTTATCTGCCTGGGCCATTCCTCTGTATGATTTTCTGCAAATTGGTGAACTATATTGCTTGAATCTACCTTTGGCAGTCATAGCATAACAGCAGAGATGAATCCAAGAGTCCAACAAGTGGTTGATTGGGGCAAGGCATTAAAGTTTGGGATTATTCACACATCGGTGGTGTTTGTTGGTGGTTATTTCCTTGTGGCATACATTTTGATCATGTGCTCCTGAGTTTGATACTTTGATTACTTTCTAAAGGGATAAATGACATTGGTCCATTGTTTGTCATGTTGGATTAGTTTTTATTAGGGGTTAGTGCATACTTGTAACCAGGTTTTGAACTTGGTTCTTATTTTATACTGCAGTACCTAGGTTGCTGTTGCTCCGAAATTTGAATTTGGATTTGATATTTCAGATTATTAGGTTAAATGATTTGTTTATTTAACTATATCGTGGTGGCATTCAGAGATGGAAAGATTTGGTATCAAGGATATAGAGGAAGTAACTTATTAGTGGAAAACCTTGCTCGTAGAACTTGTTTACTTTATGGTAATATGGATCAGGTGTGTTTTGGGAAGTGACAGTGAAGGTGTTATCTTGTAAACTTCCTGCACTCTTTACACTTTTTAATTTTCATATCCATGAGGAGAAGCCTGTGTGGTGGTAACCTTCCCTTTGGAATATCAAACTGATTATATGACAGATGCATGATCACAATATTTTTGGATTCTACTGTAAATTGCAATGCTGAATTTTTCCTCACTTCCTGTAAGTCGCTTATTTTCAAACTTCACTGTTTGTTTTCCCAGGATATAGAATTCGTGCAGGTTCCTCATCTCCAGTTCACCGTAGAGATGCAGATCACCGTTTTAATTCTGATTATAATCACTTGTCACGAAGCCGAGGATATGGTGGTGGGAGAGATCCTGGAAGATATCGAGACCCTTCACCCCCATATGGTCGAGGTAGAGTAGGTGGCAGGCCAATGGGTAGAGCTTTTGATGGGCCTGCTTTTGTTTCTGGACTTGCTAGAGGGGAAGGCAACAGTAGAAATAATCCCAATGTGCGTCCTAGGGAGGGAGACTGGTTTTGTCCTGATCCCTTGTAAGTGCAAATCTTTCTGATTCTGATCAGACTTGCATTTTCATTGGAATTACTTGTTGCTCCTACAAATCTTGTAATTAGCCAGAAATTTTTAAATATTAAATTCTGGTTGTTAAACATCCAAACAACTAACATCAATTTGTGGAGATCATATCTTCTAGCTTTACTATCTTGCAGATGTGGTAATCTTAACTTTGCAAGGCGGGACCATTGTAACAGCTGTAATAGGTCTCGTAATGCGCTTGCTAGAAGTCCTCGGAGGGCTTATCCTGCACCTCCACCACTTCATGCTCCTCCTAGACGCTTTCCTGGACCCCCAATTGACCGTTCTCCTGAACGGACTTTGAATGGCTATAGATCTCCTCCTCATGGGTTGGCAAGGGACGGCCCTAGAGAGTATGGATCTGCTGCTCTACCACCTCTCAGGCATGAAGGCAGGTTTGCGGATCCTCATGTGCGTAGAGAGCGTATGGATTACATAGAAGATGCCTACAGGGGGAGAAACAAGTTTGATAGGCCACCCCCACTGGACTGGGATAATAGAGATCGAGGAAGAGATGGCTTCTCTGATGAAAGGAAAGGATTTGATAGGAGACCACTGTCACCCCCTGCACCTCTTTTGCCATCCCTTCCTCACCATCGTAGTGGTCGGTGGGCTCGTGATGTGAGAGAGAGAAGCCGCTCTCCAATGAGAGGTGGGCCACCACCAAAAGACTATCGCCGGGATACATTCATGAATCGTGCAAGAGATGATAGGCGTGGTATGGGACGAGATAGAATTGGAGGAATGTATTAGTTGCTGGTAGGGGACGAGATAGAATTGAGGGAATGTATTGGCTGCAGCTGTTTAATGTATTTTGTGATGTAATATTAGCTTCATTAGACATTGAGCCGAAGAATTTGAGATTAGTTCTGAATCTTCAGAATAGGTCAATGCATTGGAAAACTTTCCAACCGTGTATTGAATTGTGTGGTTTATTGGTTTGTTTCATTCCTCTAAATCTTTACTTTAGATTTGGCCGTTTGCTTTTCGCCTATTGTGAAATAGATTTTATTATCTACTCTTCCAAAATTCAGTTGATTGTGTATTGTATACACAACCAAATTTGATTATTGATGGCTGCTTGGGATGAATGATAACAGGAAAAGTTAGTACGTGGAATTGGATGACCACAAATGCTACTGTCACGTAAAACAAGCAAGGAGGCTTTCATGGAGTTATCAGTGAAAAGGCATGCAGGGCCTAGATTCGAAATTTTAAGCAAGCGTCTACATATATCTCCATGCGACACACCAAAAACAAAAAAATCTCCATGCGAGTATCTTTAAAATTGAGATTTTTTCAATTAGTCTGGTTCGAATCCTATATACATATACCTCTGTTAGCAGCTTCATGTTTCGCTTTGCTTGTCTTCTCTGTCTTTTGCTTTGTCGCTTCGTACGGACATTGTATGTCATTATTTATCATAATTTCATAGACCACAGGAAAAAAAAAATTTGATCAAAAAAGTCAAATTAGACCAGTTGATTCACACAAGAAAACTAATAGACTAGTTAAGTGTTAAGCCTATTCAACTCAAAAATTTCGTTAATACGAAAACTGATAGAGAACTGATCAATGGGTGAAAAAAGAAGAGTTTGGCAATTATTTTTTATTTTTTAATTTTAATTAAATTAAAAACATCTTTTAACAAATAAAAATTCGATGTCAAGCTATAAAACTCGTTATGAATTGTTTTATTTAATCACTAATAACTACTTTTTGAAACATATATTATTTTATTTTAATTTAACATTTTTGATTCTTTTTATTCAGACGCAAATTGAGTAAGAGTACTAAGAAAAATAAAATTCTACCCACCGAATTTAAACACCTACATTCTCAAATTTCAAACTTTAAGACCACTGATTAAAAACAATCTCTTGCCGGATGATTTCCGTGTTCAATAATAGTTTTAACATTTTATCTAACCTAACTTTACAATCTTTATTGCTTGATATATTATATAACATTAAAAGTAGATATTTAACTATCATTAATTCATCCACATGCCAATATTGGTCCTCTTTAGTTTTTAAATCATAGGAAAAAAAGCACGAGTCAAGGCAAGATAGTATCAATAGCGGAAATAACACATGGCAATAAGTAGGAGGAAGGGGAAATAGAATTATACCATTATATTAAACTAGTTTTCAATTCTCATGTCCCCAAAATTGTACTTTTAAAACTTCTACAATATTAACTCTCTAGTAGTATTTCTTTCACCCTTTTACCTGTCTCACGGGAAATCTCAAGCCAGCTAAATGAATTGAAAAGCACAAGAAACTAGTTGCTGCTAGACCAAAACCACTCAATTGTATGTGCATGCGTTCTCTTTAAGTTTGATGGGTTGGTTGTTGTGGGAATCAATAGCAACTGAACAAGAGACATGCCTTCGATGTTTGGACCTCACCAACTTCCCAACAACATTCCCTTGCGATTTAACTTCAAAGACAAGAGTCATTGGTATTTTTCCATTGTCCACCAAGCCAGTTAAACTTGCACCAGCACCATATAAAGGAACCTTGCTTCCTTCCAGGTTGACGGAAACTGTCCGTGTACTCTTTCTCGGTTGATAATGCTTCTTCAGCTGCAGCAATGTGTATGTGAACATGGAATTTAACAGTTAAGACTTAAGAGTGGTGATCATTATTAACATCCAAAGCAGAAAGCCAGAAAAAAAAAACAAAAAAAACATTACCCTCAAACCAATCCTTCTGAAGTAAAGAGTAGTGGTCAGTGTTAGATTTTTTTTTTTATGTATAATGGTCACACTGAAGTTAGAACCTATAACCTCATGTATACTACCCAACCCCCTACCACTAGAGTGGTCTGCGTTAGATATTAAAGTTAATTCTTACCTCACCAGTTGCAACTGCAATCTCAGAATACATAAGATTCACTGCCTTAGAGCTGACATGAATGCCAAAAAATGTTGCAGGGTTATGTACCGTCATTCTCACTGAACAATTTACTGTCAGCATCTTAGTTGGAACTCCTGTCATGTCTGACCCTTCTCCGAAGTAGAAGTTGTGTACTGTCAAACTCTGGAAGAAAAGAAACATTAGGTGACCTTGAAAGTTCATTAATAACGTATAGTAAAGAAGTGAAGATCGATAATGAAAGCATGTTACTTCGAGTTCCAAAGAAAAATTGAATTTGTTTCTCTTCACACGGATAACATATAACCAACAGTATATAGATTAAGAATGAAATTTTCAAGAAGACACCTATTATTATCAGTGTGTGAAACAAGCAATTCTAAATTGTCAGCTGGCAAAGTCGGGAAAAATTAAAAAAATGAATAAATAAAAAGAATCATTAAGGAGCCACAACTTGCATGATTGTGAACTCAAACAATGTCCTTGTGTACATTCCCAGGATCTCAAGTTCCATTCTATCCTCTCCCCAATGTCTATATTTTTTTAATATGTGCTTATTAATCAGATGTGCAAGCAAACAGACTCAAACACTATGATTTAGCACACCAGAACAATGAATCTACAATTTTTTTTTGGGGGGTGGGGTGGTTGTTACAGAAGTTCAAAAAAGGTTGGGGTATGCAATTTCTTGGTGAAACTGCAAATTACCATGGTACTAAAGTACTACCATTGTAAGTCTCCATCAATCAAGTAAACATCCCTGAAACTGAAGACAACATTTCTTTCAAAACACTGCAATTCCAGTAAATCAATCATGATGACTCTTTATCCCAAATAATCCTGTCGCTTACAAGGCTAGGCCTTTTAACCATCAAGTCTCGTCTCACAAATCACACAACATGAGTGCCTGACTCAATATTCCCTCCTGTCTCAGACGTCATCCTAAATCCAAGAGGATTTTGTGAGGACTAACTATCTTTTTTTTTTTTCCTCCCAGGAATCCTTAGTTGGATTTAATTCTGTTCAAGACATAGTCAAACACTAAATGTGGCCACATTTTCCAGCATAGACTCAAACCTTAGTTTGCCACGTTATGGAATGCTAGCTCCTTTCGCTAGACCCAGCTCCCATTGCTATAGGTCCAAGTATCTCTACAAACACATAAAATAATCGTTTCCTTCCAACTACATTAGAAAACATTAAAAGGTCTGCTCTCTAATCAACAAAACAACTAGACAATATACTATTATACACACCTTCAAAGTCAACCATTTATTTATTGAAGTAAAAAAAGGACAAAACTTACATACACTTCTATAGGTAGAATTGTTCTCCAATCAAAATTGGAGTTTCATTTTGATAATCTGTGAAATAAATGTTTGTATTAAAGGATTATGTATATTGTCAAGTTGAAATTTCAATTCTGACCGGAGAACAGCTAAAACGACGTAAGTTTTATCCTTAAAAAATAAAGTAAAGCAAGTGGCAACATTCCTCAATATAAAAAAACCACCGACCATCCATCTCACTCACTCAATCACTGTACCTTAACACCAAGCCTTACTTTGTAAGGCCTGGCAGCACCCGCAATGATCAGGCAAAACACACCGAAAATCAAAACAAACCCAACGACACCAACGAAGATCTGAGTCCTCCTGGAGAGCCCTTCTCTTTCCCCATAATACCCCTCCTCTTCCTCGATCACCTTGCACTCGGGCCACCCCTTCTCGTTGCCTTTGCGGGTGGTCCCTTTCCTCCCCCAGGAGGCGTTGTTGTCGGACCCCGAGACCCTGCTGGAAGAGGAGGCCCTGGAGTGGTGCCCGTAGGAGTGGCGCGAAGGTGAGTCCATGGGGCTGCTGGATTTGTCGCCGTCGTGAGAGTCCCTCGAAGGACTCTGCACGTAGTAAACAGCGCGTTTCGGCGACGATGACGTGTCCATGCTCGTGACGTCGGAATCGGTCTTCGCGTGCGTCATGGTGGTAAATTGAAGGACCAAAAAATGGAAATGACCCGGATGGAATTTCGTTACCAAGACGGGAAATTTAACGGTGCCCGGATGAGGGAATTGCGAGTGTTTGCTTCAATTGGTTGTGGGTAGGGGAGGAAATGCAGAATTCAGAATGGTGGAGAATTGGGATGGTGGGAAAAAAGGTGAGAGGGAGAAAAGGGAAATGGGAAAGTGAGAGAGAGGGATGAAGAGAGGTGGGTTTAGTGAGTTTGAGCGTGAGACACAGCCACAGCTACTGCTTTGCGTGAGTGAGTTGTGTCGTGTCGGATACACAGTATACAATGAATTCATAACTGAATACGACGACGTCTGTGGTTTTTCAGACAGTTTCTTTGTAAGATAAGTACACTTTGTCGTGTATCAGTTGGCGAACCGCAGGTTGTCAGTCACCTCTTTCGCACCTATTCCCTCTGAACTTAAATATAAAGAAAATTAATTAATTTTGTACTGATTAAAAAAGTTAATTAATATTATTTAATTATAATAATCATATTTAAAAAATAATTTTGTAAAGTGTCCCTTATTAAAACTTAGTATGAAAATTTTAAAAAATAATTAAAAATAGAATCTCCATTAATTGAAAGTATTTTTGAGATAATATCATTAAATAGGATAAAAGTAATAAAAATTTACATATATTTGAGTTTACTAAACTTTTTTTTTTTTTTGCTTATATTTAAGACTAAAGTAGTACTTTTATGTCAGTTTGTGATTAAAAATAATAATTTTAAAAAAATTGGTTTATTTTTAAGAGATTTTTGTATAAGTAAATGTTAATTTGTGTTAAGTTATAATTATAAAAAATATTTTTTTTAAATGTTCTCTCTCTTATATTGTAGATGTTTTTTTTATAAAAAAAATTAGCTTCAAGTTGTTTCTCAAAAACAATTTTCTACTTTTTTTTTCTTTCTAATTCTTACTGTTAAAAAAGTTTATCCAAATACTTTAAAAATTTTAATAAGTAATTTTTTTCCTTAAAAACAGTGATTCTTTTAGAGAAAAAGTTCAAACAAACACACTCTTTATCTGTTCAATTTAATTTAAGGAAAATGTTGAGCAATGCCCTTAGAGCATTAGTTAAAAATTAAAAGTAGAAAGTTTTTATTAAAAAGTATAGTAGTTCACTCTTCTATAATTTTCAATGCAATCCTTTCAATAAAATTTTTCTATTTATTAATTCCTTAACCAATGCTCTAAGGACATTAGTTAGCAGAACTCTTAATTTAAATGTATTAACAGTATAATACTTATAAATTACCATATATGTTAGAAGTGATAACTTTTATAATAATTATTTTAAAAGATATATTTAGAATATTTTTTAATTAGTTGATAATATAAAAAATTTATACCCAAAATGTATGAAAATTAAATATTTTGTATGTATTTTTATCATATAAAAATATTTCATTATATATGTATTGTCAATATAAATATTGTTACACTGTTAATTAATTAAAAATGATCTTTAATATAATTTTTAAAGTCATTATTATAAAAATATTTTTGTCAAAAAATAATTTCTAAAAAAAAAACTCTCATTTAAGATAATTATTTTAATTTATATAAATAGAATATTTGAGTTAAAGAGGAGAACGCGGAAAAATAAAATCTCAAGAATGTCACTAGAACCAAAAATTACCAATTTAATAACAATACTTGTCTATAAAACATAAATACAATAATGACAAGAATTTAATTGAAATATATATATTCGTTATGTAAAGTTTTTTTTTTTATATTGTAAGTCAATTTTTGGAATACAAAATTAAATTTTTATAATAATTTATTTTATTTTTCAGTATGAATGTATATATTAAGTACTCAGTTAATAAATAAATTTTACTTAGAAAGAAATTCAATAAAAAACATTTCTTATTTATGTCTTGATTATTTATGTCAGTTCATTAAATTAATTAGTGATTGCATTTTGAAGGTTTTAATTTTTACAACCCCAATTTCAATTATTTAATTTCTAAGGATCATACTTTTTAAGTTGCCCGATTAAATATCTATTGATTGCATAAAAAATGTTTGTTTCAAGTATTTTTTTTTTGTTTAATTACTTTTTTGTCTCTATAATTATGCAAACTTTACTTTTTGGTTCTTATAGTTAAAAATAATATGTTTTAGTCTCTATACATGCACTTTAGATATTGGTTTGATCCCTACTATCAAGTATATCTTAACTCCATAAAATAAAATTGTCACAAAATAAAAATTAGCGGTGTAAAATTACTACAAATTTTTTGAAAGTTTTTAAACAACCACAAATTAAATAAAAAATGCCAAATTGTCGCGGTTTAAAAATTGTCAAAAAATTTGTGACAGTTTTACACCGCTAATTTTTATTTTGCAACGGCTTTATTTCATAGAGTTAAGATATACTAAACAGCAGAGACCAAACTGATATCGAAAATATATGTATAGGTATTAAAACGGATTATTTTTAAATATAGGGATTAAAAGATAAAGTTTGCACAACTATAAAAACTAAAAAAGTAATTAAACTTTTTTTTTTTACATCATGTTTTTGTACGAGGAGTAAACGTCGTGACTTAAAAACAACGAGTAGAACTGAAATCATACGAACATAATGATTTTGCTGATTGCATGTGTGTCAATTCGTGATTGTGATGTTGCTGGTGTACATCAAATAGTGTTTGATGGATAATGTTAGAATATATATATATATATACATATATATACAATCCTCCTTTATGGTGCCTAAAAGTTTTGCTTTGTACAATTTGTTTCTCAAACGAGTTAACTTACTCACATTTTGGACTTCCTCTCACAAAATTAGAAGCAAAATGTGAGCAAAATTAATATATTTGGGAGATAAATCATACATACCAATACTTTCGAGGATCGATTGGTCTTCAAAAGACCAAACTGTGAGTTTTTCGCTCTGTACTTACCACATGGTTCCGTTACCACCAAACTATGGGTAAATTAACATATTTAGGATCAAATTGTATAAAGGTAAACGTTCAAGTACCAAAGACTAATAAAGTACCCCTTGTAGAGACTAATATGTGTATTTATTCGATAATGTTATATCTTTTTGTATTATCTTCTTAATAATTTTTTTAATATTTATAAAATGTAAAATAAAAATAAAAATATTTAATATTTTAAAAATATAAAAAGTATTTAATATTTTATTTAACAACTAATAAAATTGATAAAAAGGCATTATAAAAAATTAGAATTATTCATCCTTGATTGCATCACAGTCGATTGACTCGTACTGGTTTCCTGGTTTATTAAAATGTAAACACTTGAACTTCTAATATATGTTCACGATCTTTGGGATTTATTTTTTAGTTTAATGGAGATGCATTACTATTGTAAAAGTTTTAGAGTTTAATTGCTATGCACTGTTAGTGTAAAAATTTTTACATTGTCAACCAATCAAAAATTAACTTTAGTGTGACTTTTAAGGTAGTTATTATCAAAGTCAACAAACTTACCATACATGGTAAGTTGTAATTGGATGACAGTATAAAACTGTTTTACATTGTTAATACATATCCTATTTTCTCAAAGTTTTATCCTATTAACCAATTAGAAATCAACTTTGATATAACTTTTAAGATAATTATTATAAAAATCAACAAAATTACCATATATAATAGTTTGTAATTAAATGATAGATTAAAAATATTTACTCTATCAGTACATATATTATTTATTCTTTTTTTTTCAAAATAAATAATATTTGCACAAACAATGTAAGGTTCTTTTACATTGTCATCTAACATTCTAACCACAATTTATTATATATGGTAAATTTGCTAACTTTTATAATAATTATATTAAAAATTATACTGATAATAATTTTTGATTGATTGCAGTGTAAAAAATTTTGCACTAATAATGTATTTTTATTAAACTTTTTTTTGGTGACCTATCATGTTTTCTCATACACTTTCAAAACGTACATAGTATTACCGTTGTTCAAAGGTGCGCTTGGGGACAAGATGAATCCAAAACCGACGAACGGATTATTTTTCTTGCTAAATTTAACATTTGGTTTGGAGTAAGTAATGTAATATTAACGATAAACTTTCACAAGATTTTTTTATAATTTGTTATTACTTACTTATTATCAACCACTTTTTTCCTTTTTATCTTTCTTAAATTATAAGAATTGTTATAAAAATTTAATGTGGAATATAATTATCCTTTGGCTAAATATTTGATCCTTTGAAATGTAATACTTGAAAACTGATTTTTTTTTTTTTTATCGTTGCACGGGTTCAGATATAGTTGACAACTTGACATATAAGAAAACTTATAAAAGATACCATCTCTTATAACATTTTGTGCACTGCATATCTGCGACCCAAAAAACACAGTACGTTGTCCCTACTACAACTCATGGCAGAGGTTGATTATTTAACAACCGCTGTCATCTGTTGGGTTATGCAATTCACTTCTTTCTGTGAATTCATGTGACATTTTTGGTGTTTGGTTTGGAGTAAGGATTCGTTGTCCGAACAAGTAAAGCTACCTTTCATCCAGCCTTTTATTTTGGCCCCCATTTTGTGACGCTGAAATATCATATATTTTTAATTCAGTTCAACGTCAAATAATTGACACCATGTCTTGTGACATCATATATAATTATTTTTATTTTTTACTTATTATCCTTTTTCATATACACATATCTCTAAAATACTTCGTCAAATTAAAAAGACAAAAAAAATTATCCTATTCTAAATGTACAAAAAAAAACACATTACTGCTTTTAATTATCAATCCATCAGTTCTTTTTTTTTTTTTTGTTAAAGAGCACATGTATCTTTTATTGAAAACAATCTTACTCGAATTGGATAAGACTATTATGAGCCGTGAAACACTAGTATTTAGCGCAATTACATACATAGAAGTCAAATTTGATACCACCAGTTAAATTAAAATAACCTCATATTAGTTAATTCACCCGTGATATTATCAATCCATGATTTACCGCTAATAATCACATATTTTAATATTTGAGAATATATATTACAAGTTTCTTAATTAAGCTGTTATTTTTCTCTAATTATTTATTTAAAAAAGATTAACATAATTTTTTTAACAGCACATGTTTCTTTAATTATTGTAAAATACGTATAACTTGCTAATAAAGTATTTTTATTAATTAAAGTAATATTTAATTAAAATTTTCAGATGCATATATTTTAATTTAATTTTGATCAATAACATGATATTTACTTATCACCTTAATATATTATAAAATATATTCAAACTTATAGTTCCCCTGTATTAAAAATTGTATTGTATTAAAAATTGACCATACAATTTTTAAACTTCTTGCTAGTAATAGGCTAGTCTCTTATATTAATATCATAGGCCCGTCATTGAAATACTCTAAAAAAATAGAATAATAAGGTTAAAATGTCATCTACCACTTTGCTTTCGTCTTTTTTTTTTTTTTTTTTTTATAAATTGAACCACTTGGCTTTCCTTACTCCAATTCGAGGAGTGTTAATACTTAATAATACACTCTCTAATAGACTTTACCTAACACACTCTTTGTTATTAATTAAAATTTATTAAAAACGATAAAATTATGAAAAAAAATTATTAAATAAAATGTGAGACCCACAAAATTTTATAATTTTTAATAACTTTTAATCAATAAAATAAAAGAATGTGTGTTTAAAAAAGTATTTCAGCAAGTGTGTTTGTAACATTTCTCCTCCAATACAACATTTTCTGTAGATAACTTTTCAATATGCACTGTTTAGTAATTTTGCTTTCAAAATATCCAATGAGATAAAAAGGCCCAGCACTACTCTCAAGCCTGGCGAGTGCGAAAGCTCTTACGCGGCCGAAACAAATGTTTTGAGAAAGAAGCCCTACATAATATCATCACTGGCAAAAACCATAACTCCGTAAGAATTAAGAAGGTAATCCAAAAGGAAAAAAATACATCCGAAGAAAAATCAGTACATAAAAGAAAAACTGACTATTTCCTTCGGTGCACACTTCAAATACTCGTAACAGATAGTCCATTTTACAATAACTTAATATATATGGAATTTGCCAATGTATATACATTTATTTTTTAGTTAAAATACGTTAAAAGTTATAACTACTGCATCTTAAAATACACCTATAATATAAGTATAACTTATTAACATATCTTAACTAAAAAATAAGTATGTATACATTAACAAATCTCTCTATATATAGAGACACAAAACTGAGATTTCAAAATTAAAGAAAAGAAAGCAAATTGGAAATTAGATCAACACGTGTGGAGAATTAGATTAAGAATTATTCTGAAGATGTAAGAATTTCTGAAAAAATTTAGAAACCAAAAGGAATGCACTACAGATACAACAAAAAATTAGAAATTTAAAAAACGCTAATGTTGGCCTCATAGAGAAGATTAGATTAATCCACATTGAATAACTTCAGACATATGCTTGTCTATTTTCAATGACTTAATCATTGGCCAAAACATAACAGATAACACACACTGGAGATAAACCTAAGCAAAGAAAAACAAAAACATAAAACTGTACGAAAACTTAAGACCATAAAAAAAAAAGGATGGAAATTGTTTTGAACACTAAAAGGACTCAGAATATGTGTGGTGATATATCAAGATGGTCGGCAAGGCCCAATTAGGCCAATTACGACGAACGAGACCTTTGAATCAAAATCATCACTGTCCCATTTGTGTTTCGAATACTAAGAAACAAAACAAGAAAAAAAAAATAGAAGCAAATACATGGACCCCAGATACTGAGGAACGAAGATGGGAATAAAAATACGAACTTTGCAGAGGGAGTGAAGAACCCTAAAAACAATTAGGTTTAGGGATCGATTGCAACAATGCGCTTCCAAATCGTAGAGCTAGGGTTTTATAGAGTAACTTTGGGCTTTTTTTCAAATAAGAACGATTAAAATAAGTGGGCTTATTGTATCCCCTTGGGCTTGTTCTACGACAATTTCAAAAAAATTGTGGGCTAAATAATAATAATAATCGAAACAATAAAAATAATAAATCATTTTGTTTTTATGTTTTTAACCACAATTAAACTATTAGTACTATA